>JADMNL010000033.1:865000-3265000 GCA_016271365.2 Neoceratodus forsteri
GAACACACTGTCAGACACTACTGTACATCTATAACCCCTCTCCACTCAACACCTGTGCCAGGACACGCAATAAGGCATGACAGGGTTTGGGTTATTGAGATATACCCACATCTCATGTGGGGTCACAAGGCACAGGACGAGTGATTTAACTACATAAGAAGTGGGTAATCCCCACATTACCCATATTGTGGAGTGCCTGACTGCAATTATACAAAGGACCCATGTGTAAAATAAATTTAAAAATGTGTTTAATTCTAAATTTTTAATTGCTTTATCTCAGCCATAGGTTACTGCAGAATTTTACACACTGGTAAAGACCTTAGCTGACCAATCAGAGTACAGGATTTTGTCGAACACTGCTGTATTTTTGTACTCCTTTGTCACCCAAGGACTATGGTAGGAAACACTGTATGTCTAACGCTCTCACACCCGACCTGTGCGATTTTTTTTCTCCCCTGCTGGGGTAGTTTGCTCCTTCCAGTGAACCCAGTCACCCGGCGTCCCAAGGACTCGCCTCCATCCCAATCTTCCCCCATGACTTCCCCCATGGTGGGGTCAGGCGGCTCACGCCTGCATCGATCCAGTTTCCAGGAGGGCCCTATAGCCTGGGTGCAGAACCTGCAGGGGGCAGTAACATCCTGCCCCACCGGGCTATTTCCCCGCTGTTCTCCCTCGGAGGAGTGGACATACAATGCCATCCAGACATGCCTATGCATGCTCCCGTGGGTAGGATATTGATGGCCGCCACTCCTCCATTCTCCATTTTATGGTCCCAGCTGCCTGTACCCCAGCCACCACTAGTGGTCAGGCGAATGCCAGGGCTAGTGTCCCCCACCTCCCCAGAGAAGGAAGCTGTCCTACAAACAAAGCGATCCTCTCACCCCGGCCAACCCCTGACATCGCTCCCCACTCCCGGCTGTGGCGCCAGGTGCGGCTTGGTGCCTCAGCCCTCTGTGCCACTGGAACAGCACACACCTATATTTCTCTACTTCCGTCCCTCTCCCACCCCCACCCCAAACACCTGTGCTAGGACTCTTTTGAACATGGCAAAATTCAGCCTGCCTCACCTGTACGTAGCTGGAGTTCTGTTACACTCTCACCTGACACCCATGCTAGGACTGTCTCGATCGGATAATGGACGCTGGATGGAGCTATGCTTTTCCTCCTCGGTCCGTCCATCGTCATTCTCTATCGAGATGCTGTCGATACTGGAGGGTTGGATTCAATCTCTCTGGCAAGCTGAGCAGCTGGCTTCCCGCTGACGGAACTCCTCAGAATTCCTCTTTCTCCAAAGGAACACTGTTGAAAGGAAGTCATACAGAGAACACTTCTGTAAGCAACCACTCAAAGTTAGTGACCCACTCCTGTCCATTCCAGATGCGAGAAGGGCAAAATCAGCTACAGTCAACATTGGCAGGGCACTGAGTCAGGGAAGCAGTCACCGTCAGCCAGTATCAATACTAGCAGGGCATGGTGTCTCATGAGGCTAACAGCACCAGTTTTAGTCTACCCATAGGACACTGAGTGAGGAAACATGAGAAATAATGAGATTTGTCCCCTTGCCTATGGATGTTCTGGAAGAAGAGGGGAAAAAAAAGGAACTGCAGAGGCATTAAGATTCCTTACAGGTAATTCCAGTTGTGTGTTGGCTCTACAGAACTCAAATGGTATGGGCTGTCCATTCCTGCTAGCTAGGCCAGACTACTACAGTCTGAGATAAGTCTTAGGACACGCCCTTTCCCAAACTCCTCAGTCCAACCTTCTGTCCAAGATATCAGACAACAGGGGAATAAAACTGGCCCATCAATGATGGGAGACAGAGAAGATGGGCTCAAGGCCTTCTTTTGCCTTTCTCACTCTACAATGAAACATACCCAATAAACTGCAACTAGTTAACAATTGTAATATATACTGTATGACATTCTTTGCAATAAACTGCATTAATGAGCTTGTTAGGGTTCTACCTAATGCCACAAAAGAAGAGAACTGTGTTATTAGGGTTTGCTCCCCCTCACAGCAGCAAAAGGACAAGACCGCAAGCAAGCAATTACAGAGAGCCATCATCAGAAACAAACCATACAACTGTTTCCAGATGACACAAACGCAGTAACACTCATGCTCCCTTTGTGGATCTGTCTCTGCAGCATGCAGACAAGACACTCTTGTACACACACACACACACACACACACACACACACACACAACACACATCACTCAGATACAAATCCACAATAACTCAAATCACAACACTTCTGCTGTGGGAAGAAGCACGGGCCCTTCAGCCAGATACAAATCAGTAACTCAAATTACGAGGAGAGTTCTTTTCCTGAGAAGTGAAGACCCCTATGGCACCAACACTTCTGCAGCCTCAGGTGCTCATGCTCACTGTAAGATAGACACACTCCCTGATGGGACTCACGCTTCTGCAGCCACAGGTGTTAAGAGCGTACACATTGACCTCTGGCTGCAAAGTGCAGCTGCCACAAAACCCATTATACAAAGTTGCAACAGTACTTCATTCATTCTGTCTCTTCAGCCACAGGTGTAAGACATACACACCGACTTCTGGCTGTAGAAGGCAGGCCCCTGTGAGGCCTGAAGCTGCACAACCTGAAGTGGTGTTGCAATGTGGGTATCATGGTTTCGCAACGGATCTAGAAATTGTTCAAGGACGAGCAGTATTTCAGTATGCAGCTGCACACAGAAAACCATGCACAAGTGGGATCATGCTATCTGGCAAGATACCTTGTATAGCATGCACTAGTGCCTCGGACTTACGGAAACGCAGGCCCCAAGGGCCTTCAGTAGAAACATAGATTTTGTCTGCAGAAAGGACCATTAGGCCCATACAGTCTGCCCCCCAATCCTGCCCTATTCTGTCACCACACCAGCTGGTCATGGGTGTCAGTCCCTCTACCTATTATGCCAGTGACTATCCATGTGCCTGAAGATCCCTTCAGTTTTCAACACCACTTCCTCCTCTGGCAGACTCTTCCAGTCATCCACCACCCTTTCCGTGAAGTAGTATTTCCGCAAATCTCTCAAACTTCCCCTCTTCACTTCACTGCCGCCCCTTGTTCTAGTGCCTTCCTTTCTATAAAACAGATGCTCCACTTGCACCTTTTCACTCTCCCAGTACCTGTCTGCAAAAAGCATGGGCCCCGATGGGGCCTGTACTTCTGCAGCCAACACATACTCATACACACTGTACTATACACACATAGGTGTGGCTGGATAATTATGCAGCGCGGGCAGAAATCCACTGAACATACGAAATTTGCCAGTAGATAAAGGCCTAGACGTCTATCAAGTCCCTCAAATGTGCAGTTAGCACCCCTTATTCTGCAGCTGCCCTCCCTTCCACCCTTCCTTCACTGCCCCCATCCTGTCCCAGCCCTTCTGAAGCAGTCCACTGTTCTATTGGATACCACTTCTGCAGGTAACGTATTTCACCCAGCCACCACCCTCTCTGTAAAAAAGTGTCTCCTCATCTCCCTCCTGAACCTTCCTCCTCCAGTCTCATATCATGGCACCTGGTGGCCCCTCCCTCCTTACTTTGAACAGCCCCTCTGTATCTGTTTTGTTTACTCCTTTCATGTACTTAAAGGTTTCAATCATCTCCCCGTCCCTCCTCTCCTCCAGTGAGTACGGGTTTAACTCCTCAGCCTCCTCTCGTATGATAGGTCCCCACCCCCTTGATCATCTTTGTCACCTCTGCTGCACCTCCAGTAACTAATGCCCTCTTCAGATCGGCGCCAGTACTGCACACAGTACTCCAGGTCGGATCTAATGACCTTATACAGTGGCAGAATCACCTCCTCCCTCCTCGAGGATATACCCCTTGCAATACAACCCAGCATTTGTTGGCCTTCGTAGCTACCTTCCTACATTCAGGACCTCCTTGTAAATGAGCTTGCTCAATGGAGTTTTCCTGCAATAAACTTGAACATTGTGCCGAGTTGTTCACTGACCCTGTAATGAGCACACCCAGATCCTTCTCCTCCTCTGTCTGGGCTAGCTGCACTCCCCAGCTGGTAACTTCTCCTTGGGTTCTTCATTCCAAAATGCAGCACCTTGCACTTTTGGCATTAAACCATAGTTGCCAGGTGTCTGACCAGTTTCAAGCTTTGCCTGATCATCCTGCAACCCTGCCATTCCCCTAGGTCATCCACCACCGCTCTACCTTGGTATCATCAGCAAACAGACTGATCTTGCTCTTGATGTCCAATGATATGTCTGCAGTGAATATCCCAAACAACACTGGTCCCAACACGAGCCCTCATGGAACACCACTCATCACTGCCCTGGTGTGAGAGCTTCCCACCCACCACCACCCTCTGTTGCCTTCCCTGAAGTCAGTTCCCTACCCATCTCACCAGCTTTGCACCTACCCTGTGCCTACTAATTTAGTTCCCAGCCTTCCATGCGGCTGAGAGTCGAATGCCTTACTGAAGTCCAGATACAGGACATCCACTGCATGGCCCGTCCAGCTGCCTAGTTACCAGTCATAGAACTCCACCAGGTTGGTTTGGAAGGATCTGCCACGTATGAAGCCATGCTGTCTGCTGTCCTGTAGTCCTTTGACCTCTAGGAGGGCCACCAGCCTCTCCTTCAGGATAGTCTCCATTAGCTTACCCAGATGGATGTGAGGCTCACTGGTCTATAGTTTCCTGGTTCATCCTTGGTGCCACTCTTGTGGAGGGGCACCACATGAGCTCATCCTCCAGTCTGAGGTACATACCTCGAATGTGGTAGAGGCATTAAATAGGTCTGCCAAAGGTCCTGCAAGGACCTCTGCCAGCTTCCTTCAGTACCCTGGGTTGGATGCCATCTGGGCCTGGTGTCTTGTCCACCTCAGTGCCTTCAAACCTCCCGAACTCTGCCCTCCATGATTTCCCATCTGTCACCCCTCCCACTGTTTCTTGTCATTTCTCCCCCTTGGGTGTCACCCCCATCTCTTTAGTAAATACTGAGTAGAAGTACTCATTTAGTGCTTCTGCCTTATCACACCCTGCTTCCACCCAACCCCCTCCTTCCTAATCCTTAGTATGCAGTCCTTACAGCTCCTTTCTCCTGATGTACTTAAAAGTCCTTCTCCCCTTCTTAATGCCTTGTGCCAGCCTGAGTTCGAAGATGCCTTGGCTCCCCTTACTGCCCTTGTCACCTTCTTGATTCCGTTAAGTACTACTCCCTGTCCTCCCTCTCCCTGTTTTCTTGTACTTCCTAAAAGCAGCTCTTTTCCTCTTTACCTTTTCCATGACCTCCTTGCTCAACCAGCTGGTTTCTTAGCCCTAGCCTTCTTGCTCTGGGCCTTGCAGCAGGTTTTGGTGCTGTCCACTATCCCCAGCTTTTACGAGCTCCCACCTCTGGTTAGTGTCCATACTAGACTGAATTCTGGCCAGGTACCCATTTACCACTTCCCATCCTCCCAAAGTCGTCCTCCTGAAGTCCAGCACTCTTGTGCCAGATGTCACTCCTTCCTTGCCCATATCCAATGTGAGCCATACTGAATGGTGGTCACTCCTGATAGCCTTCCTCCACTGCAAGTTCTCTCACAAAGTCCCCATTTGCCAGCACAAGGTCAAGGGTATTCCCTAACCTGGTTGGTTCACTGACCATCTGCAGCAGGAAGCTGTCCTGGAAGGCATCCAGCAGTACCTACTCCTTCTGTTCCTGGTTGTTGGGGTACTCCAGTCCACCTGGCATGGTAAAGGTAGCAAATCAGTGATACTGCAGTCATATCTGGAAAATGGAAATTACGTGCCTACCGTAATTCTTCATCTTCTTGGACAAGTCTCCCCACTCATTCACACTAATGGGAACTCATGGAGACACTAGGACCCAGCGGGACCAAACTTTTGCTAGAGAGTCGGCGCCAGAGATGGAGCCGCGAGGAGCAACACCACGTGTCCAGCTCAGACGGTAATGACTATCTCAAGGCCGACCCTCCAACCGCCTCAGTACTTTTTTCCCCAAGGAGGCGCAGCAAGAATTCAACCAAGGATAGCCTAGCCAAAAACGGACATAGTATAGTCCTGATGACCCGTATAAGAAGGTCAACAAAGAAGACATCACAGCCTAACACTGAAGGAGTGAAGAACAACAACAACAAAGGTGAGCTCAGGGGATGAAGGGTGGGCATGTGAATGAGTGGAGACTCGTCCAAGAAGATCAATAATTCACAGTAGGTATGTAATTTCCATATCTTCCTGGACATAAAGTCTCCACCACTCATTCACAATAATGGGAGAGTACCGAGCTAATAATCCACAGAGAGGGCGGCAGGAGAGACCAAGAGCTCACAGTTTTAGGACAGAAGTCCATTAAGGATGGTTCTGCAAAAAAATATGTCTGGCATGGACATCCAGGGCATAGAGTTTGACAAGTATGCACTGAGCTCCAGGTAGCCGCACTGCAAATATCTGCAATGGGCACGGTTTCCGCTAGGGATGCCACGACCGCTCTAGTAGGTGGCGTATACTCTGCCCTCCAGCTTAACCTGCGCCATGGAATAACAGTAGGCGAAGGCATGCCACCAGCCATGCTGAAATACATCTGATAGCGACCAGTTGACCCAGCCAGGTCTCGCTGAAAGACACGACAGTTGCTGAGCTTTGCAAAAGCCTTTTGTTCAATCTAGATAGAACGCAAAGCTCTTTCGACATCCAAGGAATGAAGAGAACGCTCCCTTCATTCTGGAAGTTTGCAAAGTAGGAAGGAAGGACCAAAGGTTGGTTTAGATGGAATTCTGAAACAAACTTAGGGAGAAACTAAGGATGGGTCCTAAGAACTACTTTGTCTTTGTGAAACACAGTTATGCGGAGAGTCTGTGACCAAGGCATGTATCTCAGAGACCCTGCAGGCTGAGGTAATGGCCACTAGGAAGGCCGCCCCAGGTGAGAAATTTCCAACTCACAGGTAGCTAGAGGCTTGAAGGGTTTTCAAGTAAGCATGTCTAGCACCAGATTAATGTCCCAGGCTGCGACTGGACATCTTATAGGAGGTCTGGTACTTAGAATTCCCTTAGGAAACCTCAACCACAGGTAAGTGAGCCAATGACAAGGAAAGTACTGGTTCATGAAAAGCTGAAATGGCACAAAGGTGCACTTTAACTGTAGAGTATTGTAGACCTGAATTTGAGAGGTCTAAAAAGGTACTCCAGGACTTTATCTGGTAAGCAGGAAAAAGGATTCAAAGAGTATTTTGCAAACCAGAGCGAAAAACACTTCCATTTGGCTGTGTAAGTTTTCCTAGTGGCTGGCTTGTGTGCAGCCAGAAGAATATCTAAAACCCTACGAGAGACACTGAACCTGTTCATTTCTATCTCTTTAGGAGCCAAGTGTGAAGGTGAAGTGATCTCAGACTGGGGTGGACAATAGGCCCGAGTCAGAAGGTTCGTCTGAAGGGAAGCGGTTTCGGAGGAGTTTCCACATACTGTTGAGTAGTGGAAACCATATTTGGTCGAGGCCAGAAGGAGCAATGAGGATCATTTTGTCTCCTGGACTCAAATTTAAGAAGTACTCTCTGAATTAGAGGAAGAGGCGAAAAGCATATAGAAAGAAATTTGTCCACCGCAGTCTGAACGCATCCTGACAGAAAATGCCAGGCCCTGGATTTCTGGAACAGAAGAGAGGCAGTTTTGTATTGAGAGGGGATGCAAAAGGTCCAGGTCTGGTGGAGTTCCCACTCTGCGAATGGTGACCGAGCTACGGCTGAGTCGAGGAACATTCGTGAGGATCCGTCTCTGTTCTGCTGAGACAGTCTGCCAGTCTGCTCTGCACTCCTGTAGGCAGACCGCCTGAATTAGAGCCTTGTCCTCCAAGCACCATTCCCACACCTCACTGCTTCCCTGCATAAGGGGTAAGAATGAGCACCGCCCTGCTTGTTGATGTAATACATCACTACTCTGCTGTCCGCTTGAAGGAGAATGTCCTTCAAAGCCCGGACTGCATAACTGATGGCTCTCATTTCTAAGACATTTATGTGAAGTTGGGACTCGTCCTGAGTCCACGCACCCTGAGTATGGAGAGTCTGACAGTGAGCTCCCCACCCCAGAGACGATCCGTGGTAATGGAAATCTGATGATCCAGAGAAGCAAAGGGTATCCTTCCAGGAGATTGACCTCTTCATAGCACCAGGTGAGTGACTTCTTCAGAGGTTCTGTCACTTTGATGAGAAAGGATTGAGGGTGCATGGTTGGGGACCACTGAGCATCCATTGAGAGGTTCTTATGTAGAGCGCGTAGGGGTACAGTGAACACTGAGGATGCCAACAGACCTAGCATCCGTTGCATTGAGAGAGCTAACACTGAGCTGCTTCTCTCCGATGTATCGGGCCATCTGAAGGATATCGCTCCTCCTGTCCTCTGGAAAAATAAGCTTTCGACAGGAGGTGTCCAGAAGAGTTCCTATGAAAAGGAGCCCGGAGGATGCAACTGTGATTTTTTGAGGTTCAGCAGGACTCCCATGGATGTGAGAAAGTGTGGGCGCCGTGGCTTATGGCGCCCAGAGTTCCTTGCATGGAAGGACTTGCTAGAAGTCAATCGTCCAGATATGGAAACACTTGTATTCTGATTTTCCTGAGATGCACTCGAGAACTGCACAACACTTTGTAAAACTTGCGGCGCCAAGGATAGCCCAAAGGGCAGGACTCTGAACTGATAATGCTGGCCCAAGCTATGAACCTTAGGTATCTGTAATGCCGGGTGAACAGGAATGTGCTGGTAAGCATCCTGCATGTCAGGGAGGCTAACCAGTCATGTTGATGAAGCAAAGGTAACAGGGTTCCTAGCGTATATTTTGAATTTCTTTGGTAGGAATTTAATTTTCTGAGGTCCAAAATGGGGCGATGCCCCGGTTTTCTTTGGAACCAGAAAGTAATGGGAGTAGAACCCTGTGTTCCGTTGATCCAGCGGAACGACTTCCACTGCCCTGTTGTTCAGAAGGTCTTGTATCTCGGAGGCAAGAAGTTCTGACTGAAGAACCGACAGCCTGGGCTGTCCTCTGGGGACAACTGAGGAGTGTTCAAAAGATTGAAGGAATACCCTTGCAGATTATCCGAGGACCCATTTGTCCGAGGTTATGGACTTCATTGATTGTAGAAGTGAGTCAGACGACCTCCCACCGCTGAGGATGAGTCCCCTCTGACAGTTGAAGTGGGACTTGGTAACAACTCAGAAGGCGACTCTGTGTGCTTTGGGTCCTCACGCCTTCTGCTGCATTTTCTTTTGAGGCTGAGGGCTTGTTTTTACTAAAACCTCCTGCCTTTGCCTCAAGGACTGTTATGAAACTGGCATTTATTAACACCCCTCGAGAGGGAGCGGGAGGAGGTCGAGCCAATTTAATGGCTGACCTAGTCTTTTGTGTGGCCTCTAGAGCTTGTTCTACTTGAGGGGCTTAAGAGGTACACACCATCGAAAGGAAACACCATTACCTGCTGTTGTGCATCATTCATGAAACCTGAAGTGCGAGCCAGAAATGGCGGCGGTACAATGCCGCCGGGAGGCAGTATCAAGGCGCCCATAGCTGCTTTAACCTGCTGGTTGTTGGACTCGACACACCTGGGTATGGTCTGAAGAAGCTCTGAATTAGTATCCGACTCAGTAGAGCTTCAACCATTTATTTAAGCTTAATGCCAAAGAATATACTCATATTGAGAGACATAGCCTTGGTAGCTAGCAATACGATACTAGGGTGGAAGCAGCAAAGACTCTCATACCCAAAGTGTCTATCTTACTAGATTCTTTGTTAATAGGTCGAGCTGTAGTAGTCTGGGGAAGGACAACCTTATTCTCTGCCAAGACCACAATAAGATCCGCACAGGCTTGGGATGCCAAATGGGTCGATCCTTGGGAGCAGCATATTTCCTATCTATGGACTTAGCCACCGAAGGAATGAGAGCAAGATTATTCCATACCATTTGAGACAGTGTCTCAAAGGAGGGCTGTACCGGAGGAGTCAAATCCATAGGATCTCTTGAACATGGAGGTACTGGAGTCTTAATAGTTTCCCAGGATCGATATTTGTAGTTTGGAGAGAAAGAGTGAATTCAAGTTTTTCAGCAGAGACTTGAATGACAGGTCCTCAACCACAGGCTCTGCAGCAGGAATAGATCCTGTTCCTTCCACATCATCACCCAGCCTAAGGTCTGGGTCAGGCTGAATGCCATCGCCTGACAGTCCAGGAGGGACTGTATGGACAAGAAAGCAGTGAAAGTCAGAAGGAAAAGGATTAAAGAGGAGGTCAGAAGGCTGGATGACGCCCTAACAGATCTCAGCACCCGAGAAGAAAGCGCCGCAGGCGGAGCCACCAAGGCCAAAGAGGACGCCGAGAGGCCGTGACAGTGCCAAGAAGCCACACGGGCGCTGAGGATGGCGCCGCCAAAACATCCCAAGATTCCAAAACAGGATTTGAGGAGAAAGAAGGATGAAACCCAGGAGATAAGAGGCATCGGTGTGGCCCCTGCGCGCAGCCCTGTGGGGGGAACACCTAAGTGTGGAGTTAGCACCGAAGACGGCGCCACGTGACTATGAAGGCTCAACGCCCTACCCGATCTCCCAACAAGCTCAAGGCCCTGAGTGACAGGGCCAGGCAGCTGGAGCAACCTCCAAGCCCACTGTTCCATAGGGGCAGCCCACTGATGAAACTGCTCATCTGAAGGCTACCAGAGGGCAGGGTAGGGCTCCGATGTCAAAGCGTCGGCTACCAGAAACCGGCGACTCCGAAGAGACCGACAACAACCCAATAACTGACCATCTCGCAACAGCAGACATATCAGAGGCGACCTGGTGATGCCTTCTCTTTCCCCACCTGTGGGTCAAGAAAAGCTCAAGGTCGAACAGTGTCGCGAGTGCAAACCATTTACTTTTATGCTTTCAAGGGACCGCCACCCTCGGCACTGGACTGTCCATTGTCAGACCACCACCCCCCAGAGAAGGCAGAGGACCAGACCCAGTCCGCTGTCAGCTTTCATACGAAGTCTCCCTATCATCACCTAACCTCGCCACGGTCGACTCCATCAATGTAGACCGAGACTTCTCTATAAACAAGAATAAACTAAGCTAAACTTATTCAAATATTACTACAAAACAATAAAACTTAAAAACTAAGATTTGAAGTTTGACTCCCAGCAGGCGAGCAACGCCGCACTGAAGAGCACTCGACAGCGGGAAAAGGAACTGAGGCGGTTGGAGGGCTCGACGAGACAGTCATTACGACCATCAACACGTGGTTCTCAATTACATGACGGTCCATCAAGAAGCAAATGTCACAGTTATCCATATCGTGGCGAGGCAGGAAAGGCAACAGTCATGCTGGTCCATCACGGAAAAGAGGCAGCCACAGGGCACCGACACATAGCGGGCCACCCGCAAGATTCAACTTCTTTCTTGGCCCCAGGACGAGACATGACGAACAGAAAGTAAAACAGAAACAGTACTCAACGTCGCTTAACTAAAAGGAAAGGTCTTGCTTTCCTTGAACTTGACGCGACGCCAAGCAGGCGAGCAGAACCAAGGCAACTATCACTAGAACCAACGCTTGGAAAGGATCGATGGACTAGGCCAAAATTACCTCCCTGGGTTCAGATGACCCCCACCCCCACTACTACCTTCTGCTGTCTACCCTGCAGCCAGTTCTCGACCCATCTTGCCAGTTTCCTCCCTGCTCCCAGACTTTTCAACTTGCAGATTAGCCTACCGTGGTGGCACCGATTCAAAGGCCTTGCTGAAATCCAGGTAGAGGACATCCACTGCATGTCCCCTGTCTAGTGCCCTCATAACCCAGTCGTAAAATCAAGCAAATTCATCTGGCAGGATCTGCCTGAGACAAACCGTGCTGCCTGCTGTCCTGGAGTGTATCCTCAAGAAATTGCACCAGCCTTTCCTTAAGGATTGTCTCCATCAATTTTCTCACAATTGCAGTAAGGCTTACCGGTCTGTACTTCCCGGTTCATCCTTGGGCCCACTCTTGTGGAGAATTACCACATGTGCTTCCCTCCAGTCCTGGGCACGCACCTGAGTTCAGAGAGATGCTGAACAGGTCCGCCAATGGGCCTTGCCAGGACCTCTGCCAACTCTCTCAGCACCCTGGGGTGGACTCAGTCTGGGCCAGGTGCCTTGTCTACCTTCAAGGACTTTAGGCCCTCCTCACCCTTTCCACTATGATTTCCCCATCCGCTGTTGCTTCGCTGACGGGGGGGGGAGATGACGGATGGACTCCATTAATGAAGAAAAATCACTGCAGGGCAAAGAGCTGGATGGATTGTAAAAGACTGTCTGGGAAAAGGCATGTTCCATGGACTCTAGCAATCTGTTCCAGCAAACAGGAAGGACAGCCCATACCAATCTGACTGTGCACAGGAGCAGGCACTCAACTGTGCTATAAAGCTATCGTGTGGACAAGATACTCACGTGTAGAGAGAAAGGCTGCTGTCGTAGGTAGTTTTCACCTCGTGAGTTGTCCTCGTTAAACTTGAACATGTCATTAGCGCCCCAGCCGCTCGACTGTAACAGCAGCAGAATAGAAACAAAACTCATCACCATTCTAACAACTCATCAGCAATACACCCCTTTTTCTCAGGAAATCATAACATACACTCTTCCCGGCTATCCTTGCTTGTGTTTAGAAGACAGAAAGGTAAGACTGTACCATGTCAGACTCAAGGTCATAATCATCGCTGTTGCTATCTCCTCCTCCCAGCGCTGGAGGATCTCTCTTTGTGTTCACCGCTCACTTTCGAGTTTGTAGCGATCGTAGAGTCTGTAAACCTGTCTGAGAACAGCAAGAACAAAACAAAAAATCCATCAAGAAGTAATGGGGTAAAGGCAATGCTTGGACAGCCCCCACCCAAATTACCAGTCCATCAAGGGGTATAGGGTAAAAGGTGATCATGGCTCCCCCGCCCCAAAACCATCAGTCTGTCGGGGAGTAAAGAGGTGATGCATGTTCCAAGTCCCCCGCAACTATTAGTCCATAAAGGGTACAGGACAAAAGGATAATGCTCAGTCAGACACAATTATCCATCTGTCAAGGGCCTGGGGCAAAGGGCAGTGCTTAACCAGGCCCCTCTCCAACTATCAGTCCATCAAGGGTACAAGATGAGAAGACAATGGATGGCCATGTCCCAGTGCCCCCCACCCCAAAGTATCAGTCTGTCAAGGGTACAGGGCAAGGGCAATGCATGGCCAGCCCCTCCCCACAACTATCAGTTCTTCAAGGTGTAAAGGATAAGGGTGCTACCTGGCCAGGGCCCCCTCCTCCAACTATCAATCTGTCACCGGATAAAGGGCAAGGGCAATGTATGGCCAGGCCCAACCCCCAACAGTCTGTCAAGGTACAGGGCAAAGGAGCAGTGTTCAGCCAGGCCACGCCATAACTATCAGCATCCTCCTTGGTCTCCACTGCAGGTGCCTCCATAGAGGAACCACTCTTGCCAAAACAGCATATGAATTGTGGAGAGCTACAACTGGAGGGATGCACCCTGTTCCACCACCCTACATAGAAACATAGAAGTTGACGGCAGATAAGGACCGTAAGGCCCATCCAGTCTGCCCATTTCTTTTCTACCTTATAAATGTGCCATCGGCCTTGCTCTGTCAGTGGCCTATTTATTCATACTCATTTGTATTGCTCCTTATGCCTATCCCATGCCTGTTTGAAGCCCTGCACTGTATTCATAGCCACCACTTCTTGTGGTAAGCCATTCCATGCATCCACCACCTTTTCTCTGAAAAGAATTTCCTCACATTCCCCTTAATCGGCTCTCCTCTAATCTCATGCTGTGTCCTCTTGTCCTGCTATTTTCTTATATTTAAAACACGTTAGACTCTTTCACCTTGTTTATGCCCTTAAGGTGTTTGAATGCCTCGATCATATCACCTCTCTCCCTCCTTTGCTCAAGGGTATACATATTGAGCTCCGTTAATCTGTCCTCATATGTCTTCTGATGCAGTCCCTGCATCATTTTGGTGCCCTTCTCTGGACTGCCTCAATCTGGTTAATGTCCTTGTGAAGGTGTGGCCTCAATACTGCCACCCAGTACTCAGATGAGGGCCTAACCAGTGTCTTGTACAGAGGATTATTACCCCCTCTTACGACTTGTGATACCCCTACTAATACACCTAACACCCCTAGCCTTACCTACTCATGCTAGAGGTCTGCTTGGATGATTTTTGGTCATCAGTGATGATGATGCCCAAGTCTCTTTCTTCCTTTGTGACTGCTAGCAACCCTCCCAGCCTATAGGTGGCTTCAGGGTTTCTCTTCCTATGTGCATGATTTTGCACTTCTCTGCATTAAATCCAGTTGCCTCTCCTTCCCGAGCCCACCTTGGTCAAACCGCTCCTCTTTCTTGGCAACCTCTGAGGTTACGGTGGTGACCCTAGTGGTCCCTGGGGGGGGAAGAGGTTTCACTAATCCCAGCCAGGTCAGCCTGGAGATGGGCAACCTCCTCCCTCAGACCAGAGAGGTGCCTGCAAACAGGGCAGCATCTCAGCTCAGAATGTCTCCCGAACACTGCTGCCCCACAGCCATTGCACTGCACCACTCCCATCTTGACTTATTTTGTGTCCCTCTCCTGTTGCTTTGTATGCTTATTGTCTCCTCCTCTATGTATTTTTACACTTACTTCTCTACTGCCTATGTACCTTTAGAACTCTCACCCTTCCTGTTCTGGGACAGGAAATTAAATTACGTACTACCGTAATTATGATCTTTCTGTGTATCTTCACCATTCATCACAGATGGGTACTGGCCGGAGATCAGGACCCTCTGCGGGAGCCTTTTTTTTTTTTTTAAAAGATAGGCGAGCCACGCATCGCGCCGATGCATTGTGTGATGCCGAGGATTAGCCAAGAGCTGCATCGACTCCACCTGCCTACCAGTTCTGAGTCGCTGGAGAGGTAAGAGGAAGGGATGGAGGGTGGGACAAGAGAGTCCAAGGGACAGAAAAGGAGAGAAAACTGAACTAAAAGGAGAAATAACGACTGAGAGGACAGCATAGAAGAAGTAAGACTAAGGGGATTGGTAGGGCCCCAATCTCTGGAAACGGAAGAAGGGAGGGAAGGGGAGAGAATTTCAGGACAGAGAGTGAGAGGTAACAGGATCCAGGACCCTTGTCCGTCACCAGACTGTATAGGAACTGCAAGGAGTTAGCAAAGCTCTTTGCCAGAATTCAAGGCACAGAATAACTGGCAATACCCCAAAGCAGAGTCTGCTATTCTGGAGAAGGACAGGGTACAGGGACTCAGTACTCTCTCTCTAAAGAGATATTTGGTGAAAAAGAAAAGAAAACTTTTTTTTTTTTGTTTGTTTGTTTTTTGATTAGATGGATAACAGAAGGAGGGCAACCACCAGCTCCTACCCCGTGAGGGGAGAAGATATGTAGAAGAGAGGAGTGCCACTCAAACTATACACCTTAGGGAAGACTGTCCCCCTGTGTCTCAGCTAATCTCACTCAAGCAAGGGTGCCGGAAGATGGCAACAGTTGAGGGGGCTAAGGAAGAAAGGGCACTTTCCCTATACTGGTTTTAACCATACAGGAACAACAAGTGGAGGCTACCGCCTTTCGCCCCAGAGGTTCCGCACCTATGCAGTGAAGATAGGGAAGGCACAGAGGGAGGATTCCAGAGACTGAAGCCCCAAGGGGGATGGTGGAGGGATTAGGATGAATGAGGAAGATACACAGAAAGATCATAATTACGTAAGTACGTAATTTGAATATCTTATCTGTGTCAATCTTCACCATTCATCACAGATGGGTGAGTACTAAGCCCCCAAAGGGGGATGACTGATTGCACCCTAAGGACAGTGTCCCTTAGCCTCAGTGGGTGACACACTGGGGAACCTTCTGGGCCTGAGGAGGCCCTAGGGAGGGAGAGCGAGACAGGGTTCCCCGGAGGGGAAAGAATTTGCCCCTGACAACGCCATCCTCGCCTATCGGAAAAGAGGTAGAATTCCCTGGTGAGCTGGAGCAACCACCCCACGCCCAGGCCAAGGGTGACAACCGAAAGGCGAAGCCATGCCATCTTCTGGTGCAGATCGCTGTCCCTCACGACCCTGGTAGCTACCTCACTGGTGTCGTAAGATGCCCTTGCTTGGTGCCTGCTAGCTCCAGGCCACGTGCAGAGAGAGCAATGGCTTGCCTGGTTTGCTCAGAGTCAGGCAGAGCGGCTAGGAACTGACCTAGCGCTGACCACAAGTACCTTTATAGGCAGCGAGTGGGCCTGATGCGCAGAAATGGAGAGAAGCAGCCGTGCCGAGTAGAAAAGTCCTCCTCCCCAGAAATCAAAACCGAGGAGTCCTGATCTGGGGCCGGTCACGGCGGAGGGCGCAAGCCCATCAGGAGTGTCCAGGTGCGCCAATCCAGATCATGGATGAGGCAAGGAGCCTGAGACTCGGGGAGCACAATACCTCTGGCAGAGGTCCCTAGGGGCAGGAACTCCAGAGAAGGGCCTGCCAGAAACGCATGGACGCCTCCCAAAGGGAGCGGCCAAGGGGTACCACGAGGGTGGCTGTCCCAAAATCGCCTAGAAAGGCGCGGCGCCTGCATGCTCTGGATTGCTCACAGAAGAAGGAGAAAGGTGAAGGTCCTCCATCATCCTCACGAGGAAACGCTGATACTCAGAGAGATCAGCAGCAGGAGAGATGTGGACAGAAGGTTCCTCTCCCCAGAAGAGGGGATGAGGAGCTGGAGGTCACCATAGGCTCGGAGGGTGGCTGCTCGGGGAGGTTGAAAACCTGGCTGTCCAAGGCCCTAACGTAAGCAGGGAACCGAGCAGCCACCGCTTGAACTGTTCCCAGGTGAGAGGCCTGCTAGGACCAAAGATACCTGGGAACGCAGAAGAAGCGGCAGAGGGGAGTGGACAGAGCCGAGAGAAGAAGTCGGCTGACCTCTGCCAGGGTTAAGGAGGGACCACGGACTCCCGCGGGGAGTCCTGGAAGACCATGCAGTCGACAGCTGCACAACCGCCTCGGTACTGCCTAGACTGCTCCCAAAAGAATCCCCAAGTGAGGCGACCGGGCCACAAGGTCAGTATGACGTCCCCTGCCTCGAAGAATGGGACCCTCCTCAAGGAACCCGAAGGGAAGGGCGGAAGTCCGGACTGTTCCGGCCCAGGACCCGGTAGGTCCCAGAGAAGGGCCGGCGTCAACCTATACCCCGACCCCTTCATAGTCCTAAAGGGTCCTAGCCCTCGAAGTGGCCAGTCTAGGCAGCCTGCACTCAGGGCTGCTCCCGAAGGGCAATCCCGGAAGGAGCACCTTCCTCCTCGGTGGCCCTCCTGATAGGCCCCAAAGTTGGGCGCACCGAGATGCTGCAGTAGGGTACCCACCGAGAGGGGTCAAGAAACCCCCAAGGCTAGGGCTGCAAGGCAATGGTGGCACGCACCACAGTCCGCTGGTCAGCACCACTAACCCTAGCCCTAGAGGAAACCCGACTCACCCGTAGGGGGACTGGCCGCGACCAAGAGGAAACCACCAGCTTGCCCTCCCTTGCAGACAACCCCGAAGGGTGTGACTGCCCATTCAACTCTGAGCTGGACTCCGACTCCGAAGAGGAAGAGTCCGAGGCCCTAAGCCAAACAGTAGGGGTGAGGAAGGGACACCTTCCCGAAGGCCCAGGCAATCCCGCCTGCTCCACAGCACCGCTGAGCGGTGCCAGCAGATTAGCAGGCAGCTTGGGCCAGAAGTCTCAGGCCAGGGCCAGCTGCGGCACCATCAGGTCCACTGGTGCCAGGGAGGCACCCGGACGGAGACGGCCCGCCAGCAACCCCAGTTCGAGCCGACGCGCCAGGCCGCCGACGCCGCCGTAGCGGCAGCGAGAACTAAGGCGATCGACGACTTCAAGGACTCGGTTCGATATTGAGCGCCAGAAAGGCGCCGAGAGTCCCAACGGACCTACGCCAGTGCCGGATCGACACCGAAGGCACCACGGCGCCCGCGCAGACATGGCGAGGGACAACGCCGAAGCGGTTTCCACGGTGCTGCGACTCAGTGTCGGCGCCACTCCCACGACGCCGACAGTTGGGTCGGCGCCGACGCACCCTCGGCACTCGCGTAATGGC
This sequence comes from Neoceratodus forsteri, assembly GCA_016271365.2. Lineage (NCBI taxonomy): Eukaryota > Metazoa > Chordata > Ceratodontiformes > Ceratodontidae > Neoceratodus > Neoceratodus forsteri. The sequence goes on from JADMNL010000033.1 coordinate 883,062, forward strand.
ACCAAGGCCCCGACTGCACGAACGACGGCGCCGACTCCGGCCCAGCGGATCGCAGGAGCGACACTCAGGGGAGCTCTTCACCCCTCAAGGAGTGATTGCCGGAGCGGTGCCTCTGCCCGCCTCCCGGGGAAGCGGACAGGCCTCCTGCGCCAGGAAGGAGCCTCGCCACGGCTAGGCTAGAAGAGGGGCGAGGTTTCTCCTCTGCGGTCCGTATAGAACCGGAGGGGACCTGAGGAAGGGCCGAGAGAATGCTGCTTGCCCGACGAAAAGTGCTGCCTACCCCGAAGTCGGCGGAGCTCGATTGACCTTAAACGACGCTGTTCCAAAACTCGGGCGGTCCATCGAGAAGCAGGCGCCGCATCAATCCATATCGTAGCGGGGCAAGGCACGAAAGGCACCAGGTCATGTTGGTCGGTGACGGAGTACTTGCAGCCGCACGGGCACCGACGCATAGGGGCCGCCTGCGCTTTCTGCAATTTTTGCCCTCCAACCGCGACATGACCCACGGAGAGAAAAAAACCACCAAAACAGACTCGACGTCGCTTTAAATGTAATAAAAGGAAAGATCTTACCGCGACGTCACAGTGGAGGCAAACACAGAACTAGTACACCGACGACTAGAGACGCAGGCTTCAAGGCCTAAAATTTTAGAATAAGGCTTCTTCAGGCTTCCCACGAGGCGACCTCGACGCGGGAGACGAAGAACGGTAGGCAGAGTCGATGCAGCCTATTCAGGCAATCCCGAGCACCACGAGTACATCGGCTCGAGGATGGCGCCGATGCTGCATCGGCCCGCCTTATCTTTTAAAAAAAAAAAGGGCTCTCTGGGGTCCTGATCTCCGCCAGTACCACTGTGATGAAGGGTGAAGATTGACAGGTAAGATCTTCCTGCAGTCTTCAGCAGTCTCCTTCTCCATGCTTGGATTCAGACCCCAGCAGCCGGGGAGAGATTTTTTTTTTTTTTGTTAGGTTCCTTCAAGATTGCTGAAACTAATGTTCCCAGACCAACAGGACACTGACCTAGATACCAGTGTTCCCGGCACACTGGTACTGACCTACAGACACCGTGTCCCCAGCTGGGCAGGGCACCAACTACAGATTCCAGTGATACCAGCCGGACATAACAGTGACCTAAACACCAGTGGTCCAAACTGACAGAGCACTGACCTACAAACATGTGTGGCTAGACGGACTGGGCACTGACCCATGTATACCAGTGTTGCCAAACAGACTAGTACTGACCTAGACACCAGTATCCCCACATGGACCAAGCACTGAACTACAGACACCAATGTCCCTTAGGTATTTATCTTTGCTGGCCCTGTGGTGTAGAGGGCGAGATGCTGGCAGAGTCTCACCTTTCACCTGGCGAGCGCGTGGGAATGACCTCAGATTCCTGGGCTCGGTGGGGGCTCGCACAGGATCGGTTTCTGGCTGGCAGCTCTCTCTCCTGGCTTTGGGGTTGGTGGGGCCAGGAGAGGATTGAGCTGCTGAAGCTTTCCTCTCCTGGCTGGGGTGGGGGGGCCGGTGGGGCTCAGAGAGGATCGAGGTGCTGGCGGGCAGCTCTCCTCTCCTCACGGCTGGAGGGTTGGTGGGGGCTAGGAGAGGACGGAGGTGCAGCGGGCTCTCCTCTCCCTGGCTGGAGGGGTTGGTGGGGGCTGGAGAGGATAGAGGTGCCGGCTGGCAGCTCTCCTCTCCCCTCCTGGCTGGGGTGGGGGGGTCAGTGGGGGCTAGGAGAGGACAGAGGCGTCAGCTGGCAGCTCTCCTCCCTGGCTGGGGTGGGGGGTCGGGGTGGTGCTCAGAGAGGACTGAGGTGCTGGCTGGGGTGGGAGGGGGGTCAGGAGGCTAGGAGGATCGAGGTGCCGACTGGCATCCCTCCCTCCCTGGCTGGGATGGGGAGCTGTCCCAGCCTCGGCTGCCACCAGGTGCAGGCTTGGTGGCAGCGCTGACGCAAGGGAGACTGATGGTAATGAGGGTGGGTGGAAGGACCTAGTGGTTCCGAGTGCATGTGTGCCCAAACCATGGTTCCTCAAGAGTTTGCCACAACTCCAAGAAAAAGAAAAACAAAAGTGGAAAATGGAAGGAGAATGGGCTTAAGAAGCTCTTCCCGAGGTGTCACAGCCCGCCTGCCACTCCAGCGGAAAGGGGAATCTGCATGAGCGCTGGGACAGCTGCCCTCCCATCCTGGGCTTGCCTGGGAGGGTAATCTGTGTGGGGAAACACCGGCCAGAGGTAGTGAGGCAGATCGCTGGCATGCACCATGTTGTATTGAGCAGCCGGCCAGTCCAGTCCGGAGAATAAATACCTTGATACAAAAAAAAAAAAAGTTATTACCTTTTTGCGTAGTTCAAGTCCACATTTTTAAAATGTACTAAGATGACATCCAACGGATTGAAGATCATTGTGTCAGTGATGTCTCTCGCTTGGGGCACACTAACACATCCGAGGTCTTCCTATGAACTGCATCAACAGCCAGATCAAACTGCAAGAGAAAAGGATTTCAAAAGAACAGCAAGAAAGCAGAGACTAGCGATAAATTAGTGCGTTAGGGAGCTTTTCACCTCTGGGGCACAGGTCGAATCAGACCACTGGTAGTAACCACAAGTTGGAGTTAGGCCCGGGGTTTGAGTTCAGCCCATGTCAATAGTGGCCAAGAGTCTGAATCCAGTCACTACAGGTAGTGGCCACAAGTTTGCTTCCAGACAGAGGTCAACAGTGGTCACGGGTTTATTCCTGCCATGGGTCATGGGTCACCACAGGTTCAAGTCAGGTCCTGATCAGCTGCTACCATGTGTCAAGTCCAGCCCCTGCCTACAGTGAGCATGAGTTCAAGTCTGGAGATAGTCTGCAATAGCTACATGTCTGAATCCAGCTTGTTTGGCAGTAGCCACAGGTTTGAGTCCAGAACTGTCAGCAGTGGCCAATGGTTAGAATCCAGCATGGCTGGCAGTGGCTATGGGTCAAGTTCATCCCGGTCAAAAGTGGCCATGGGTTCACGTCCAACCCACATCAGTAGAGGCCTTGGTCTTGAAATCAGCCCATATCAGTAGTAACCACCGATATAAATGCAGCCCTGGTCGACAGTGACCAGAGGTCTCTCCTCAAGTTCCAAGTCGATTACTGTCCATTACAAACCGCCAGCACAACTGGTACGAAGAACCCTTTTGTTTTTTTCCATATATACATTTTATCCACCTTCTCTGCCCCAGCCACCCCATTCTGACTAACCATCTGCACCGTCACCCGACTTCTCTGGGACTTATCTTTTCTCCATCGTCCTCTTGCACAGGATTGTTGGGTGCCCAGTCGCTGGTTTGAGGCCTGCTATGGGTCAGGCCATCTTGGGGTCCTCCCCCAATTTTTTCACCCCAGGCCCACATCACATGCAAATTTAACAGCTTAATCTGATTCAAGGACAGTGCTCATCTGTATTCCATCCCATGGGTCAGGCCTGAAAATAGGCAGAATTTGTCTAGTGCACTTACCCGTCAACAAAAATAAATAAAAAGGCTGCAATGTCCAAGTTCCACCTCCTGTGCATGGAGTCCCTTACCTTCTCGTGTGATTTCGCCACGATGCATGGAGTCCCTCACCTTCTCATGTGGTCTCGCTTGTGATGTCACCTGACACCTCCAGATGGCACACAAGTAGCAAGCCACACTATCCCCTTTCACCGGGAAGGAGAGCAGCCGTATGGACGCTCGATCTTCCCTTCCCCAGCCAAACCCCGTGCAACCCACGCCATCCTGAACTCGGGTCGCCAGCGTGGCAGCAAGTGAAGCTCTCAGCGCCTCAGCCTTCCATGCCACCAGGCCAGGCTAATAATCCTTTGCCAATAGTCTCACAGAGGACAAAGACTATATAGGAAGAGAGTCTGAGATCCCCTTAATATAGGGCCAATGATTTTCCATTTTCATCAAAACACAGGTACAAAATGGAAAGTAGTTTTTTAAACCTGCACTGGAAAGTCAAGCTTTCACAAAAAAAAAAAAAAAAATTTTGCACCAGCTTTTGCACAACCTCTCCATTCAGAGTCACATTTTGTACAAAACACGCTGATTTGCCCTCAGTTGGGGGAGGGAATAATTTTAAGATTCTGCCATTTTGAAAAAAGAAAATCATTGGCTCTAATAATCTATTTGGTGGTTCCTCCTAACAAAGTGGAGGCACGTTGCTGGGGTAGTGTGAGGTAGCATCCCAGATCCCCGAATCTATGTGGTGGTTCCTCCACAGCAAGGTGGAGGCACAGCACTTGGGTAGTGTGGGTAGTATACACTGCAGTCACCCCTGCCATACCCATCATGTGGATAAACAGAGGGTCCTGTCTCCACAATGGTCAATCTGGCACAAATCTCCAAAGCAGTATCAGGTATAAAGCAGTAGTTCTACACCACTCCCCAACATCTGAGACAGAACTTACCATCCCACACAGCAGGGACACAACCAGGGTCAGGGCCAGGACTTACCACCCCACCCACACATCACGGAATTAGAGGCAGGCCTTAGCCAACCAAAAACAGGTGACAATCTCCACCCTATGAAGAAGAAACAAGTTTAGTAAACCCTTAGGACTCGCCATGTAGGACTCAAGTCCACATCTTACTGAACTCACAGACAAGAACTTACCTTAGAACTCAATGTTTTAAAATCCTCATACACGGCACCATTCCGGACTTGCACATCGCATGTTGAGCCCTATAAGTGAAATCCAGAAAAGGGTCAGTCACTTGCAGAATTAGTTATTTATTTCGCTTGGGATTAACACCTCCAAGTCTCAATGGCTCGTTAACAAGGGTTCCAAGTCAAACACAGTACAGAACAGCATAAACAGCAACAACAGTATATACACAGAAATACACTGGCATAGAGGATTTCCGGTTCTGCCCTGACGTTGATGGCTGCCTGAAGCGATTGCTCCTAAACACCTCCATGGATATTTCCCTTTACCATTCAACTTCCTATAGAAAATCACCAACAATAATGAATAAGAGAGGGAGTAAGGGATCCGAGCGGTAAAGACCTGAAAAATTGAGGATTACATGGTGGATGCGGTGGATCAGACTCCGAGGCCTCTGAGTCACACAACACAGCTACAATAACAGACGACTACCGCTAAAATCGCTTATAATGGCCCAACGTACACCGAAAAGGCAGGAATAAAACAAAATAAAAAAAAATTAAGCTAGACACTAACTACTATGAACTTTAGAAGCCTTCCGAAAGTGGATATTAAACAATTATACGGAGAAGTGCGAGAGATGTTACCTACTGGAGCAACGGGTCGACGACTCTGAACGCCAGATCACTGCCACAGAAAAACTGGAGTAGATGACTTAGAGACACTTGTACAACAACTCCAGGACCAACAAGAACTGTTAGCTGCACGCCAGAAGATGCAGAGAACAGCAAGCGTAAAAAACATATGCCTATATTGCATCCCGAAGGAGCAGAGGGACAAAAATAAAAGATTTCATCTCAAACTTACTCAAAACTGCTCTTGATTTACCAGAAGGCCTGTCCCTGGACATGGAGAGTGCATAGGGCTCGACCAAAATCCTCTTCTCTAATGGCCAGCCCATGTTCCATCATCGCCTCTTTTAATAATTATGCAGGAGCAGATCTCGTTAACAGCCTGGCGCAAAAGAAGATCTTCTGCGTCAAATAAGATTTTGTATCGCTCACGATTATGCACCACAAACGAGGAGAGAAAGGAGGGCGTACCTGCATTGCTCCCAATGTTAAAATCCCAAGGTATTAAGTTTAACACCCTTACCCTACAAAGCTGACTGTGTTCATGCCTGAGGAAACTTCTGAAGAAGCCAGGAAGCCTCTAATGGGATGGGCATAGTACTGCCGGAGAGACCTCACTCTAACATGGCATTGCCCCCAGACCACCAATGCTGGTAGAACGTGCCCAGAAAGGCTTCTAACCTGGAGAAGAATCAGAACAGCATGAAGGTGCAGGATCCATTACAGAACTCGGCTGAAGCTGATGCGGAGAATCAAACCCCACCTGAATTTTGGGAACTGGCTCTTTCTCTTGAATACAGCACACCAGGCTGTAAAATAAGGTACCAGATGGCAGACTGAGAGGGGTAGAGAGGGTGATGGGTTAGAGCGGGCCCTGAACTGGGAGGTTGAGCTCAACTCTAGACCGTGCTGCTATTCACTGGTCTGGCACTCTACAATTGGCACCTACAGTCACTTGTTGTGGCTCCCCATGCACTAGCTCTTCCCTGACCACATCCCCACCCAGGTTACTACAGTACTGCCAGGAATAAAATAATGTTATGAATACATGTTGAACATTACCCTAATCTGAACAGATTAATGCACAAGAAACTTCAAACCATGGAAAGATCCTGGGACTTGATTTGACCTTGGAAGCCATATTTATTTTGTTTACTGGGCTTTATTTCAACAGGCAAACATTAATAATTCCTAGAAGGTTACTACACACTCTGCTGCTGTCTAAGGTTTATAGTTTATACCATGCCCAGTTGGCATGGCTGTTAATGTATTTTCCCATACAATACTATCAAAGTCTCATGTATCCAGAAAGGAGGTTCATTGGAAAAGGTACCTTATTGAGAAAGACCACTCGAGATTTTAGATAAGAGACTGATTGACAATCCTATGTGGGGTCCCCACTATCCCCAGAAACCCATTGGAATCCCCTATTTTGTCTGGGCATTTGCCTGGTACATGGAGGCGGGGAGAGACCAGCAATACAGCTTGATCATATTATTCATTGTTAATGATGGCTAGCATTTCACTCATGTCATTTAACGTGAATGACATCCATAACCCGACTAAGCGTGCGCTTAAACAGAACAAATCTGATATAATATTTCTGCAGGAAACCCACCTATCCCAGATGGAACTCTCAAAATTGAAAGCTTGGGGTCTCAAGCAGTTCTAGCCTCATCACATGCCTCAAGGAGGAGACTGGGTACAGCAACCTTGGTTCCTCATGGCGCATAATTTCAGATCCATAATCAACTTGTAGATAAAGAGGGACAATATGTAATAGTGGTGGTCCTACTATATTCAATACAGGTTACCTTGGCATCAGTTTATCTACCCCGGGAGCACACCTGAGTGCACGAAAATGTGATGAATTTCTAACCCAGGCACAGGGCATGTGTATGTATAATAGGAAGCGCACCTAAATGTTACTTTTAAAATACCACTTTGGATGCTTCGTGCCCCAAACATAGGGCCTCAGCACTCCAAACGCATTCTTAGGCACAACCTTCCCACCCTGGGATATGCAGACATAGAAGCATTTTTCCCCTCCATCAGGGCCACACACACTCCCCCAAAACTAACTTTGGCATGGCTGGACTATTTTTGTTCTCTGTGGAACACTTGAATCCATTAGAGACATCTATATGGGCCTCCATATTATCTGATCACACTCCAATTTTTTGAAAATTGATATCGCAAAACCATCCTGATAGTAGTTCTAGGAATGGTATATGTTGTTCATCCACACTCTGACATGTCCCTTCCACTTTAAGATCAGCCGAAGTCTTCAAGCTGGCTCCTCCTACCCACACGGTGGTATGTACCTTGGCTCCGCCCCATAATGCCAGATCCTAGCCCACTGGAAGCCAGGTGTTGTGCGTCCACATGAATGAGTGACATATACCCCTCATAGAACTATTGTTACAGGTGAGTAACCTGTTTTTCTAAGAGAGTGGATATGTTGTTCATCCACACTCTTTGGCAGACTCCTAGCAGTTCTCTGGGAGGAGAGACAAGCGCACACCCCTACTTAGGAACAGAAACAGGAAAACTGAGGCCCCAAACCAGCATCTCGGCGTGACTCAAGGTCGATGTGGTAATGGGTAATGAAGGTGTTTGCCGACTTCCAGGAAGCAGCCTGGCAGATTTCCTGGATAGGGATGTCCCTGGAAGCAGCCACTGATGCAGCGGTATAGTGGGTAGAATGAGCTCTTATCACTCTGGGAAGCTCCTTGCCCACCAACTCATAGCACAGACTAATGCATGATGTAATCCATCTTGCAATCATCTGCTTTGCTGCAGGTTTGCCAGAAGCAGCTTCAGCATAGGTGACAAACAGCTGGCGAACCTCTCACCGAACTTCCGTCGTCCTCTCCTTGTAATAGGAGACAGCACGTCTCAGATCCAAAGTATGGAGCCTGTACTCTGCCTCCGAGGTGTAATTAGGGTAGTATAATGGCAGAGTTAACACCTGGTTAAGGTGACACTCTCCACCACCTTCGGAAGGAATTTCGGGTGGTGTGCGAGGCCAACCTTGTCCCTGTGGAAGACCAGATAAGGAGTCCACCAAAAGCGCCTGAGCTCCCCTGTCTTCTGGCAGACGGATAACCACCAGAAAGGCCGCTTCGACAAGTGTGACATCTCACACTTGTGCACTGGTTCGAATGGCTTGCCCATGAGTTTTGCCAGTACCAGCAGTAGATCCCACAGAGGTGGAGGTTCACGCACCGGAGGGGACATGTGATGCAGGCCTTTGAAAAAGCGCCAACCACTGTCTCCCCTGCGTGGCCGGGCTGACCGCCCGCGCTGTTAAGCAGAGATGGCTGCCAGGTGCACCGTGAGGGTTGATTACTGTAGACCCCTTTGGAAAGAGACCAAAGGTAGTCAAGAATGTTAGCCACTGAACAGGACAGAGGATCCAATGCCCTTGACACCAAATGGAAAACCTTTCACTTAAAGGCGTAACATTTCCTGGTCGATTCCTTTCTGGATGCCTCCACCACAGTGTAGACATCTTCAGAAGACCCAAAGCCTGGAACTCTAGCTGCTGAGGTACCAGGCTCAGCGGTGCAGGGACTGAAGGTCCGGATGGTATACCTTCCCCTGACTGAGTGATATCAGGTCCGGGTGTGCTGGAAGCCGCCCAGGACCTGCAGCTGAGGCTGAGGAGATCTGGATACCAGAACTGGCATGGCCAGTCTGGGGCTAACAGAATCACCTTTGTCTTGTCCCTCCTCACCTTGAGGAGCACCTTGTGGATCAATGAAAATGGAGAGAAGGCATAGAGGAAACCTGGGGTCCACGGCCTTGAGAAGGCATCCCCTGCAGCGAGCCCTGCTGAGGTGGGGGTGCATGAAACATCCTCAGCTTGGTGTTTACCCTGTAGGCAAACAGGTCCACCATCAGTTTGCCCCAGTGGGAGAACAGGCTGTAGCTACCTCTGGATGGAGAGAACTGCGTGGGATGTCTCCCCAAACGGCTGAGAGCATCCACCAGATGGTTTGAGGTTCCTTCCACATGTATGGCTAGAGATCTGCCTCCAATCAGCTCACAAGGGTCCAGATGCAGAGCCCCTGCACAGCAGACGGAGTGCATGCCGCCTGTTTGTTGAGGTAGTACATAGTTGTGGTATTGTCCGCCTGGATTTGGAACCACTTGACCCCAACTGAGGAGCAAAAGCTGACTGTGCCAGTCTGACTGCTCTGAGCTCCAACAGGTTGATGTGGCATCAGGACTCCTCAGGGGTCCAGAGCCCATGGGCCCTGTTGTCCCCCATGTGTGCTCCCAGCCCATGAGAGAAGCATCAGCGTGAGGATGACCGTCGGCTCAGGGCGGACAAAGCTGGATCCCTTCCTGCAACCAGTCTGGGGTGGTCCACCATAGGAGAGCGCCAACTTCTTCTGGGTTACAGTGATCAGCTGGTCAAAATGACCCGTGGCGCTCAGGGCGGCCAGCCCACTGGAGGCTGTGCAACGCACCGGCCAACGGACCACTGAGGTGCACACTGCCATTTAACCCAGAAAGCCTCGGGCAGGGGTACAATTGCCCAACCAGAAATTATTGGGCAAAAGGAGGAAAGAATCTCTGTTCTGTCTGCCGGGAGCCGAGCTCTGGCTTGACAAGAGGGGAGCTCTGCCCGATGAAGCCCTATCACCTAAGAAGGCACAAGTTCCGACTTGGCCTCGTTGATCAGGAAGCAGAGTTGGGAGCAGATCTGGAGGGCAGGTCCCTGGACCTCTCCACCTCCAGTTGGGTAGAACCTGCTAGGAGCCAATCGTCCAAGGTAAGGATAAATCCTGACCCCCTCAAGGGCCGCCACCACTGCAATGTATTTGGTGAAGACCCAGGGGTCAAGGACAGGCCGAACGCATGGCTCGAACTTGTACAGGGTCCCTTCGACTTCTGAAGAGGAGGAACCGCTGATGGGACAGACGGATTGGGACATGAAAGAACGCGTCCTGCAGATCCAGTGAACAGAACCACGTTTCGCTCCAAGGATGGTATGATCTGGGACAAAGTGACCATCTGATAGGTGCGTGCCCGAGATATTGATTCAGGTCGTGCAGATCCAAAATGGGCGCCAGCCCCCCGTCTGCTTGAGAGACAAGGTACCTGGAGACAAAGCATGGGTCTGCTGGAGGATCTGCCACTGGTGGTACAGCCTCGAGGAGGAGCCATGCATGTCTCGGAGAGCCGACTGAGTGACTGGATACTCTTTCCTCCTGAGGGGCTTTGTTGGCTTGGAGGATACTGCTCAAATTTCAGATGCAGTCCCTGACCGACCACTTCGAGAACCCACCTGTCTGAAGTGGCGGAGCCGGACCCCACAGGAGGACCCAGAGCTGAGGTGACGGGAGAGGGTTGACAGTCCCCGCCCGCCACTGAGCAGGCTTGGAGAAGGAGGCTCCGGATCTGAACCTCGGCTTCCTTTACGGGCCTGTTGGGGTCATGGCTTGGACTGGGGATGCCAAGCTTGAGCCTGCTGCTGCTGTTGGTGCTACTGTCCACCTTGAAAGGAGAACTGCTGAGCCGAAGGGGAAGTATGCCAAAGGCTTCTTTTCTTCTGCTTATTCTTGCCCAAGAACCAATGGCAGAAGTTGCTCTAAAGTGACACTGGACTGCTCAATGTGCTGAAGGTGACCAGCCACTCCTGGGCCAAACAGGTCGGTCCCTAGGAAGGGCACGCCAGCTAGTTTGTGCAGAGTATCCGTCAGAAAGGAAGAGAGCCTCAGCCAAGTCCTGCGATGAGAGAGGCAACTGCAGCAGCCATCTAGCGGCACAAGAATCCCCAATGCCCAGGGCTGTCTGAAGCTGCTGCTTGGCAACAGCTCGGCCCGATCCTGGACTCTGCTTGACCGTGGTCTGCATGTCCACGGGAGATGTGGGAGGACTTCATTCAGTGACCCCAAGAGGGCATGGGAGAAATGTGTGATGATGACAGACTAACTTGCCTGACGAAGGCCCAAGGAGGAAGCTGCATAGACCTTCCTGGCTGAATGGTCTAAAAGCTTGGACTATCAGGTCAGTCAGTGTCGGTAGAACTGCCAGCATGCCTGAACACAGAGGTGGTCACCAGCCCTCGCAGCTGAAGGGTGCTCTGTGAACCCCACAAGGGACCCCATGGACACCGCGATACTTGTGGGCAGACGGAGTGGACAAGAGGCAGGTGCTGCCAAAGTTCTAGAGCCGGCCAACAACAGCTCTCAGCCACAGGAAAGGCTCTCCATCGGGGTATCCTTAAGAGGATACGCTGCCTTTCTGGACTGGCTCGGGCATCCCTGTGGACTCAGCGATGAGGCAAAGAATACCCGAAAAAGACGAGGGACCTTCCTCAGTCTCTAAGCCAACGGTTGATTCATCATCACCTGGACGAGAATGCAAGCCGGTGACGTCCGAATCCGAGAATCCAGGTAAACGTCCAACCACCCAGGTCACCTCCTGGAGCTCACGAGGGCGGTCCAGGGTGATCGGACTGACAACGCCGGGGAAGCCTGTGTCCCAGTCTATCTTCCTTAGAAGGAGCCCTCCCACAGGTTGTTTGACGGTGGTTCCACCACAATTGGTGGAGACACCGCTTGGGCCGAACTGGAGGTTTTACCAGTTCCGCAGGCCGGGAACAGACTTCAGTTGGATCCAAAGGAGTCTGTTTCAGCCTAGGAGGCAAAAGCCAGGTAATGGCCAGTGTAGAAGCTGGAGCCAGCTTGTGCCCGTCAAAATCAGCTGTTGCCACATGAGGTCCTCGTGGCGCGGAGTTTCCACCACAGCCTCTCCTCATCCGAAGAGGATGAGGACGACCGACGGCGCCGCCTTTCTAGAGCGCTTATGGCTCTTCCTCAGCCTTCGTCCGAGGGGGTCTGAGACCTCGCTTGAGATCAGGCAGGCCGACTTTAGTCGCACGGGAAACACCAGCAGGACCGGTGATTTCCTGGGATCAAGGACCACATCTTCGATGGGAGTCCCAGCAGGTTGGGTCTCGCCATCTGGGAAGACCAAGTTAGGAGTCTGATCGAGGGAATCATCGACAGGAGTCGGCGATAATGGATCGATGACGATCTCAACATAGTCGGTCGACTGACCAGATGACAAAGCCAAAAGCCAGCGGTTGAAGAAGCAATCTCGACCGAGGTCGAGACCCGATGTTCCTGGGACCGAGATCTCTCCCGCCTCCCAAAAACGCCTCCTTCCAGATGAAAATGGTCCCATCCTTCTCCTGCTTACAGGATAGAGAGGAGTGCGAGCCCGCAGGCACCTCTTCCTTGGTCAGGAGAAACTGGCACAACTCTCAGAAGGAACCCAGAAAGTGGAGCCCAGGTTGAGCAGAACAAAGAAGCTCTGAGAAGTCTCTGCAGCACCAGCTGCTTCCTCCTCGAATGCTTGCATGTGTTCCAACTGCTCGATCCTGCGCCGCAGACACCACCCATTGAGCCTCCTTTGATTTCACCAGAGGGTTCAGTTTCTCCGCCTCCCAGCTTCAGGTGTGCAAGACAGTCATCGAGGATGTTGGGATGAAAGGCTAGACACATGTCGCACTTCAAAGTGTCATGGTTGACACCAAGGCAATGACACACGCTGTGTGGGATCGAAGCGCAAAATTTTTTCTGTCGCAAAGGCACCAACGAACCAGGGGACTTGTCTTCCATAATCAAGCGTAACTTGCACTGCTTAACGCAAAACGATGCAAATTTTTCGAATAACTGAAGGTTTGAACGCCAGGGCCTAAGCAAAATGCGTGGAGCACGAAGGAGGAAACCTGAATCTTCCAGCCGGAAAGGAAGATCTGGCGCCATGGGCGGAGCCGAGGTATATACCACCCGGGTGGGAGCAGCCAGCTTGAAGACTTCCAGCTGATCTTAAACTGAAGGGGACATGGCAAAGAGTGTATGAACAACATATCCCCACTCCTAGAACAAACATTTTGGAGACTGAATTTTTCTTACTACAGGATCCAAAATTTATACAGAAAGTACGAATGTACCCAACTTGTCCTAGCAAATAATGATTCTCGGAAATGTCTGCAGCTATCAAGTGATACCTCAAAACAGTTTTAGAGAGGAGATCATTAAATATTCTGCCCATAAGAAAACAAAGAGAGGCCCTGAAGCAGAATCAGAGAGACCTAACCAGTCTCCAGGAGAAGCTTCATAGGAGATCTCTTAGCTAAATACCAGCTCTTAATTACAAAATAGAAGCTCCAACGAGTAATGGATTAAAAAATTGAGCAGCAATTCTTTATTTAAAACTTAAGTCACAGGAGGGAGGCCCTAAGGGTGTTAGGAATTTAGCGAGGTGCCGGGGAGATAGGCATCAGACAGTGGTCAGTAAAATGCTGGATCCTGGGACAGGCAAATTTCTTCTCCAACCTACTACCATCAGACAAGCTATGGCCAAATTTTATAGAAAACTTTATATCATGGAGGCTTGTCCTCCCTTGACCAATTAAATGGATACCTCCACAAAACTCCTCCTGGGGGCGCTGTTGAGCACTTCTACTGAGAAGACGTGGTCTCCAAGAGCTCTGCATTTGTAATTAAAAATCTCGATATTATTGTTTTCACGTGAAGTACAGTCTGATAACAAAGACTGTTGGAATTTTGAAGCTGAGCTGAGCAGTTTGATACCAGTATTGAGCATGGGACGAACAAATAAAAGCGTGCACGGGCGGAATGAAAACTCAGCCTCAACAGAGCAGCAGGCTGCTCCAACCTCAACTGCTACTACCTCGAGTGAACCACCATGGAAGGCTCTGCAGGCGGCTATGCAGGCCATTGATGGCAAAATTGAATCACTTCTTCAGCGACTGGGTGAGCAAGACTGTAAAATAGAGGCTGCTACTAAAACTGCTTCGCCTGTCAAAATCAAGCAGTTAAAGCCTTAGCAACTGCAGCTAAGCTCACGCAGGAGAATGGGCAATTGAGATATCGACTGAGGCGTTGGAAAACGCGAGCAGAGCATCTAATGTGCGCCTTATCGGGCTACCAGAAGGCTCTGAAAATCCTGACTTACTAACTCTCTTAAAATCCTGGCTGCCTAAGGCCTCTACAGCTGGACCGATCCATTGAGAGCAATTCGTTAAAGCTTTAATTACACCGCTCTGCTGGGGCACAGAAAGAACTCTGCACGGTATTATTAGTGACGCTTGAGTGCAGGCATAAAGGAACAGATTCTGCAGGCGCCCGAACACAGAGAGAGTTTGAATTACTTAGGTTTTACCTCTACATTGTTTTCCAGATCTCTTATGCTACAAGAGCTCAGAGAAAGAAGTTTGATTGGGTTCGATGCTGTTGAGAAGTCTTGGGGTCGCCACACTTTGATGATGCCGCAAGGCTGAGGATTTACTATGGGGACATATGTTCCAATTTACGGATCCAGAAGAAGCAGGCAAGAGAGTTCAGCAGATTCAGAGGGAGTTCGAGGTTTCAATGGGAGAGCCAGAATGGAATCGAACAGGAATCGGAGGAAGAAGACATCTGAATGGGCTATAGTAAGCAGTCTGGACTTTATTAATAATTGTCTTAATTAAAACTCCACGCAACGTCAGTCTTGTCCAGGAGGGTTTTCCTCTGGCAAATTACCATGATTAAGCTTGAAAGAGTGACTTTGGTTGGAACCTGGACATTATATACAAGTTTACAGATGTATGATTTGATTTCCTTCCTGTTGAAAGCTAAATCTATGGTTCTTTTCAAAGCTTTAAACCATACAGGAAACCTTATAGGCTCAGAATAGCTCATTTAATTTTAATACTGTACATTTTACTGAAGTAACTATTTTCAACAGTTGTAGAGCTGAGTAGAGAGATCACTAAGATTTTTGTTTTGCCATGCTCGGAAAGAGGGAACTAATCAACCTAAGAAGTTGAATTTTCCTGGACGTATTTTAGTTTTAGTATTAGGATTGTCCCCATCTCTTGTAGAAGTGCAGCTATTGAGACTTATTTTGATGGATTTAATAGGTAAAGTGGTTATACCCCCAAATCCAGTAAACAAACATTTAGACTGCATTATACTATCTTAACTTGATTTGGTCTATGTATTAAATCCGATATGTCTGTATGTAATGTAACACTATATGTTCACATGAAATTACAATAAACATAAGGTACAAAAAAAAAAAAAACTCCTCCTACATCTTTTGGGCACTAAGCAGAAGCATTGTAGCCCCATTATGAGGGAGGTAGGAAATTCAAAACACACTTAAGCAGACCAAAACCCAAAAGGCCCCGAGTCCCGATGGATACCTGAATGAATTCTACTGCAAGTTTCAGAAGTCGCTGCTCCCAAAAGCATACAGCATTCTGAGAGATACAAGGAGAACACCCCATCCCCCAACCCTGGAGATACGTGGAGATAACTGCCATTCCTAAACCAGGGAAGATCCTACTTTAAAGTCATCCTACCCATGAGATTTCAAAATTAAACTGCAATAAACTTTTATGTCAGTTTTATCTCATAGAATACATAAATTTCTTACCCTATTTTATTGACAAGGACCAAGTGGGGTTTGTCATGAAAAGACAGGCACACGATGCTGTCCATGGAGTTCTCCTACTTACAGCACATGCCACACAAAGAAAAATACCCTTAGCTTTTCTCAGATTAGATGCAGAGAAGGCTTTTGATCGAGCATCATGGCCATATTTATGGGCAACACTGAGAAAGTTTGCTTTTCCTGAAAAACTTATGGCCCAAATCCAATTATGTACCAATCCTCTATAGCATATCTCAAATTAAATGGTTCACTCTCCTCCCTTTCCCACTCTCTAGGGGTAACGAGACAGGGCAGCCCACTATACCCATTTTATTTGCCCTACATCTGAAACCTCTAGCAGCCAATATTAGAAAACAACTGAGTAAAGCGGGATCCCAGTCGGGGGTTCATAAAATGTACTTACTTGCAATGATATCCTTTTAACCTCAACCTAACATACTAAAATGCCAGCAGAATAGGCCTAACTGTCTTCTTTGTCTGCTCGCTTGGTCAGCCCCACCCTGGGTGCTGACCTTGCTGTCCCCCTCGCCTCTCTGGCTTCTCCCTTCCCAGTTCCGGATATTCTTGCTGCACTGGATTTTGCTTCCAGAACCCTTCCCTGTACCTGTCCCAGCCCCTCTTGAACCCCTCCACTGTCTCTGCCTCCACCAGCCCCTAGGCAGTGCATTCCATGGCTCCACCACCCTCTCAGTGAAGCAGCACCTCTCCTTTCTCCCTGAATCTTCCCTCCAGCTTCCACCCATGCCCTCAGTGGCCCCCTCCTCCTTCCTTGAAGCACCTGACTGTTCCTCCCTATTTACCCTCTTCATGTACCTGAAGACCTCTATCATGTTCCCCGGTCCCTTCTCTCCTCCAATGTGTACATATTTAGCTCTTCGAGCCTCTCCTCATAGGTCCTGTCCCCAAGCCCCAAATCATTTTGTTGCCCTCCTGGACCCTCTCCAGGAGTTAATGTCCCTCTTTAAGTGTGGCCTCCAAAACTGCACGAGTACTCAAAGTGCGGCCTCACCAAGCAGTTATACAGAGGGAGTATCACTTCCTCCTTCTGAGGTGATCCCCTAGCGATGCATCCCAGCATCCTGTTGGCCTTGGCTGCTGCCCTCCTACAAGTCTCAGAGTTGTTCATCTTGACATCCACCACCACCCCCAGGTCCCTCTCAGCCATCGAGACTTTAGCATTCCCCAGGTGTACACTTGGCCTGGGTTTCTGGCCCCAGGTGGAGTACCTTGCATTTCCCTGCATTGAACCTCAGCTTCCACTTTCTAGACCATCTTTCCAGAGCCTCCAGGTCCCTGTAGGGCCACCCTCCTCCTCCCCATCCACCACTGCTCCCAGTTTGAGTCATCTGCAAAGAGACTCATCTCACTCCTGATTCCTGTCCTTATGTCAGATACGTAGGCATTGAACAGAAAGGACTGATCCCTGTGACCCCACTAATGACCCTCCTTGGGGATGAGACTATCCCACCAACTACGACCCTCTGGGTCCGGTCCTGGAGCCAATTGCCTATCCATCTGATCATCTGGTTCCCCACCCCATTTCTCCCAGCTTATCCAACAGGCCCACGTGAGGAACAGAGTCAAATGCCCTGCTGAAGTCTAGAAAGAGGACATCCACTGGTCTACCCAGGTCCAAGGCACTTGTCACCCAGTCATAGAACTCCACCAGGTTTGTCTGACACGATTTCCCGGATGAATCCATGCTGTCTATCGTCCAGGCACCCTGACTTATCCAGGTCCCCCCTAGCCTCTCCTTGACAATGCCCTCCATCACCTTGCCCACCACCGATGTTAGGCTGACAGGCCTGTGGTTCCCTGCCACCTCCTTGATACCCCCTTGTGGATAGGCACTATATGCCTACCTTCCAGTCTTTGGGCACCCACCCTGTCCTCAGAGAGATGGTGAAAGCTCTGCCAGGGGTTTCATGGGACATCTGCAAGTTCCTTCAGCACTCTGGGATGTAATTTATCCAGCCCCGTGCTTTCTCCGTCTTAAGGAGCTGAGGGCTTCCTCACTCTCTCTGCTGTGATTTCCACTTCCGTACCTCTTCTCCTGCTTAGCCTCCCCCACCTGCCAGTGATGCCTCCCCTCTCCCCAGACCCGCCCGATCGGTAAGGGCCCCCCAGTATCTCCGTCTCCTCCCATGTATGATGCAGCACCCCATTTTCCTGGTGAAACTGAGGTGAAGTACTCATTTAGTACCTCAGCCTGCCCCCGGTCTTGTAGCCCATCTCTCCTGATTTAATCCAGCTAATCTGCCCTTCACCCTTCTGCCTTTCCCAATGTATCTAAAGAACCCTTGTTCCCTCTCCTAATTTCCCTGGCCAGGTTCTGCTCCCTTCCTGCCTTAGCCGCCTCACCACTCTAGTGGCCCTTCTAGCCATCAGCTCGTACTCCCTATCCCTTTCACTCCTTCAGCACTTGAATTGCTTATAGGCTGCTTTCTTTCCCACCACCTCCTGGACCTCCCTGGTCCACCAACAGGGTTTTTGGGCCCTACCGATTGCCTTACTCTTGCACAGGTGCTGGTAGCATCCTGCACCCCTCTCCTGATGATTTCCCACCTACTATCAGCGGCCCATGTCTGACCCAATCCCATCCAAATGCTCCTAAGGATCCTTCCCATTTCCTTAAAATCCGCCCCTGCAGTCGCTACTTCTGTCTTTGTGCAGCCTTCACCCTCCTAGGTCCAGGCAGAACCAGACCGTGGCATGGTCACTCCCGCCAATGGGTCCCTTACCTCCAGGCCCCAATCTGGTCACTGTCTGCCAGGACCACATCCAGTACCCGTGCCTCCCTGGTCGTTCCCTCACCTGCTGAGTTAGGAACACGCCTTGAAAGACATCCAACAACCCTGTTCCCTGGTCACAGAGGATGTCATAGTCTCCCAAGTCTGTTCCTGGCATGTTTAAGTCCCCAACACCACCACTGTTCCTCTGCCCAGTCTGCAGTGTCTCCTAACATCTGCCACCAGACTGTCCTCCAGCTCCTCCCTGGGCAGGGGTCTCACCACTCCTATTTTACCTCTTGCCCCCCTTGTTATCAAGGTGACCCAAATCGCCTCCACGGTTCCCTCCGCCTCCTCTACTCCCCTATGCCAATGCAGTTTTTGACTATCATTGCTACCCCTCCTCCCTTCCCTCCCCTGTCCTTCCTGAACATAGTGTAACCTCCAGGTTCAGGTCCCAGTCATGTCTTGCAGTGGCCCAAGTCTCAGTGACGCTGCCACATCCACTGCTCCCTCAGTTAGCATCGCCTGAGCTCAGGCATTTTATTGCCCAAGCTCCTGGCATCTAGCAGGACTACCTTCCACCCTTTCCCTATAGTTCCATTTCCCTGCTCGTGTTCCCATGGGGATTCTGTTTCCTGGTCTCACTTTGCCAGCTGGCCTTTTCCTGCAATCCTCCTGGTCCCCAGAGGGGTGGAGACAGAGTCTCTCCTTTATCGGCACCCCTTGACAGCCTTTTTTCCCATCCCACCCCTCTTCACAAGTTTAAACCCCACTTTTACCAATGAACCCTCCATTTTCAACTTAAGGATTCCCTCCTCCAAATTGAGATGTAGTCTATCTCTAGCATACAGCTCCTTATCCTCCCAGGTCTCCCCCAATCCCCATCAACCCATACCCTCTGGCCTCACACCACTCCCTGAGCCACTGGTTTATCTCCCTATTTCCTTCTGTGTTCCCCACTAGCCCTAACCTCCACTGAAACATCTATTCCGTGGTGTGGGAACAACTTAACATGTTTAGTGACCTCTCAGTATAAAATTAACAGCTCAAAACCAAGTTCTCACTTTTCATTCATTCCGTCTCGAAGATAAAATGGATTACTTGGTTTGCTGGCCAATGCACCTAGCTTCACCTGAGCTCTTTCCTTCTAAGACTGCTTGAAAGGCAGAATAGAGAAACTTACCAGAGCAAGGAAAAGGATTAAGACTTAGTTTGGCTAAGCAGTTTTACTGTGTGGTGGTGTTTTATTTTTACTTACAGGGATTGCTACTGTTTGTTGCTAACATTTCATTGCTTTATTTTTTCTCTGATTCAAATTGTTGTTGCTGGTATACCTGCTTCTCCATTATTACAAGGTGTGCCCTACGGGTGTGCTAACAGATTACTGCTGTAATCTTCTGATTCAAATTAGTTTTGCAAGGTACATCTTCTGTTACTGCTTTATTTTTCTCTGGAGCAAAGTGTTTCTTACAGCTATATCTTCTCTGGAATTATTACAGGTGGTGCTTTACAGGTTTTACAGTTTTATCTAACATTAGGATAAGCTTTCAGGGTTACTGCATTTGTTGTTGACTGATTGTTTCTGCTCTTACCTCCTTGTTCTTTCTCGTCTGTGGTTCTTTCTTTTAGGCAGGGGACGGCCCAGCCACCCACCCCCATCCCCAACCACCCTCACGC
Source organism: Neoceratodus forsteri (assembly GCA_016271365.2). Classification (NCBI taxonomy): domain Eukaryota; kingdom Metazoa; phylum Chordata; order Ceratodontiformes; family Ceratodontidae; genus Neoceratodus; species Neoceratodus forsteri. The sequence continues at coordinate 903,209 of JADMNL010000033.1, forward strand.
TACACTCCTTTTATAGAGTACCACAGTTGTGACATTTCCTGTGGCAGAGCAGGAAAGAAGGCGGATCAGTGGGGCCTCTACAAGGTGATCCTCATTTACAGGGGACTAGTAATTTAACTTGTTATAACAAGTTAAACAAAGCACAATTAAACCATTTGCATCTTTTATCCTTTTTTTTTTTCCTTCTAATTACTCTGACTAGGTTACAAACCCAGCAACTTATTTGGAATGGATTTCATTAACTGCAGGTACTGTGGAACAATTTTTCAGAAGGACAGTCTTACAGGATTTAGGACACTGTCCTACATGCTGGGCCTTTGGAGATCTTAGGTCTCAGCTCCGGCAGCATGGGCAGAGATTGCACGCCCAAATTTCATATTGAAGAGGAAATACATTATAAGAACCACCGCCATTTCCCCAGCATCCAACAGAAAAACCTCAACCGCAGAGGGTAGTTGGTCCAGGAGGTTGGCAGGTGGTTAGGAGGAGCAACCAGGTGCCCCATCACTCTCTGCTCTCCAACACATTACCCCAAAACCATATAAACACTACAAACAGGTATCTGCCTCTATCTCTGAAATCAAATAAAGAGGCAGAAGACACTGCAGAGCAGGACACTGCGTGCACAGGAGCTAGACAACAAAACTCACCCAAATCAGGAACCAAAACAAAACAAGCACAAAGAAAATCCAAAACTTCGATCATAGGAGACTCCATGATTCAGGAGTTGATACCCATCTCCAGCTAGGTGATGGTCAGATGTCTCCCAGGTACATCAGCATGGAGAGACACTGACCACATTGCTAAAATTGTTCACAAAGCAGGAGAAACATTGATGTCCTAGTACACATAGGGACTAATGATCGCGCCAATGGTCAGTTGTGAGACCAAGGAACACCTGACTAGGCTGGGTGATAAACTATCATCTATTTCGTCGGCATCTCCTCTCTGAGATCCTGCCAGTCTGGGAGAGGGAGCAGGTGGACAGAAGGTCAGAGAAGGGAGATAGGGAGCTAAACACGTGGCTCAAGGGCTGGTGCCAGAAAAAGGACACAGATTTGTAGGGAACTGGCAACAGTTCTGGGAGCGAAAGTTCTTTAAATTTGATGGACTGCATCTGACTAAAGAGGGAGTCAGTGCATTGGGGCAGAAGTTTGACGCCTTTGCAGAATATTTAAACTAGAAATGGGGAGAGGGTGCAGCACCCTACCGTCGAATGGGAAGAACACCCCTCCCCTCAGCTAGTGGTCAAACAGGAATTCAGCATGTTTGCTGCTCATTTGCATCACCAGGTAAGAAAAAGGTTTGTCTCCCCATACTACACACAAGGGTAATGCCAAACTTCACCCAACAACTAACACACCAAAATCTGGCCAAGGGAAATCATGTACACAATGCTCACAGCCTGGGAAATAAGATCCCAGACCTGCAGGCAATAATGTCAGAGGCTAAACTGGACATAGTAGCAATTAGTGAGACGTGGTTTACCAGTAACCACACTTGGGAGACTTCAGTACCTGGCTATGTATTGTTCAAGAAGAGACCGAGGTGCAAAAAAAAGGGGGCAGGAGTGGCCCTGTATGTTAATGAAAATATCAAAGCTACAGAAATTCAGAATACACAAAAGGAGCCAGAAGAACTGTGGTCACCCTGAAACAGGAAATGGGACAGTCATAAGAACTGGGGTTGTCTACATGCCCCCAGACCAGAGGGAGGACACAGACACATTACTTTTAGAAGATATACAAAACATGACAGCTAAAGGAGGTTCTGATAATGGGAGACTTCAACATGCCAGATACAGATTGGTCAATACCAGCAGGAACATCTGCCAGAACTAGACTCATAGTGGATCCCTACAGGGAGGGCCTCAAACAACTGGTACAGCAACCCACAAGAGACAGGGCTATCCTAGATCTAGTACTGACTAACAAAGAAGGGATAACAGATCTCCAGGTAGAAGGTCACCTGGGGCCAGTGACCATCACATGGTATGGTTCAATTTGGCTACTACATCTAAATCATCCCATTCCAAGGCAAATATATGGGACTTCAGAGGAGCTGACTTTGATAAGATGGCCAACAGAGTTAAGCTAGCCTGGCAAAAGAAACACAGGTGAGGGGTACAGGCAAAGTGGGCAAGCATTAAGGATGCAATACTTGAAGCAACATCCCATTGTGTTAGACAGAAAAGGAAGTGTAAAAGAAGAAGGAAACCACTTTGGTTCTCAAAACAGTAGCAGAAAAGGTCAGAGCCAAAAGGCTGGCCTTCAGGAAATATAAGGAACACAGCGGATGAAGATAGGGAGGCATACCAAACTGCCCTAAGGGAAGCAGGTAGGCAGTAAGGCAGGCAAAGTCCCAAACTGAGGAAACACTAGCAGGAACAGTAAAGAAGGTGATAAGACTTTCTAGATACATTAGTGAAAGTAGAAAGTCCAGAGGGGTATTGCTAGCTTAATGGAGAAAATGGAGCATGTGAGGAGGAGGACCCTGTAAAGGCATCTATCCTAAATAGATACTTTTGCTCAGTATTTACTGAAGAGAAGGTAGGGCAGGGCCCACAGCTCAGCATCATGGACACAGGGGGAGGGAGGTGAGCACTACTCCTTCACAAAAGAAAGGATCCTACAAGAGCTTGCTAAGCTCAGGGTGGATAAGGCAATGGGACCTGATGGCATACATCCCAGGGTACTTAAGGAGCTAAAGGAGGAACTAGCAGAGCCATTAGCAGAATTGTTTAGTGAGTCTCTGAGCACAGGAGAGGTCCCAGAAGACTGGAGAAGGGCTCATGTGATCCCGCCCACAAGAGTGGTAGCAGGAGGAGGCGGGAACTACAGACCGGTCAGTCTTACCTCAGTAGTGGCAAGATTATGGAAGCACTCCTTAAGGAAAGGATAGCGCAACACCTGGAATCCATAGGGGCACAGGATCCAAGACAGCATGGGTTTACAAAGAAGGTCCTGTCAAACTAATCTCATAGATTTCTTTGACTGGGTAACCAGAGTGGTGGACCAAGGGGAGCAGTTGATGTCGCCTACCTTGACTTCAGCAAAGCTTTTGACACTGTTCCACATAGAAGATTGATAAATAAGCTGGATAGGCTCGGATGGGTCAGAAGTTGGTCAACTGGGTGGCAAACTGGTTGACGGGCAGAAAACAGAGAGTGGTGGTAAATGGTATACAGTCAGAAGAGATTCAAGTCACAAGGGGTACCTCAGGATCAGTCCTGGGCCAGTCCTCTTCAACATCTTCATTAGTGACCTTGCAGATGGACTAGAGGGTAAGGCTTGTCTGTTTGCAGATGACACCAAGATCTGCAACAGAGTAGCTGATCCAGATGGGGTGGCAGAATGAGAAGAGATCTGGATAAACTAGCAGAATGGTCAGAAGAGTGGCAACTGGATTTAATGCAAAGAAGTGCAAAATCATGCACATAGGGAAGAGAAACCCTGAAGCCACCTATAGGCTGGGAGGAGTTGCTAGCAGTCACAAAGGAAGAAAGAGACTTGGGCATCATCATCACTGATGACCTAAAATCATCCAAGCAGACCTCTAAAGCAGTAGGTAAGGCTAGGGGGTGTTAGGGTGTATTAGTAGGGGTATCACAGGTCGTAGGAGGGAGGTAATAATCCCTCTGTACAAGACACTGGTTAGGCCCCATCTGGAGTACTGCGTGCAGTATTGGAGGCCACACTTCACAAGGACATTAACCAAATTGAGGCAGTCCAGAGAAGGGCAACCAAAATGGTGCAGGGACTGCATCAGAAGACATATGAGGACAGATTAACGGAGCTCAATATGTATACCCTTGAGCAAAGGAGGAGAGAGGTGATATGATCGAGGCATTCAAACACCTTAAGGGCATAAACAAGGTGAAAGAGTCTAACATGTTTAAATATAAGAAAAATAGCAGGACAAGAGGACACAGCATGAGATTAGAGGAGGCCATTAAGAGGAAATGTGAGGAAATTCTTTTTCACAGAAAGGGTGGTGGATGCATGGAATGGCTTACCACAAGAAGTGGTGGCTATGAATACAGTGCAGGGCTTCAAACAGGCATGGGATAGGCATAAGGGAGCAATACAAATGACTATGAATAGATAGGCCACTGACAGAGCAAGGCTGATGGCACATTTATAAGGTAGAAAAGAAATGGGCAGACTGGATGGGCCTTTGTGTCCTTATCTGCCGCCAACTTCTATGTTCTATGTTTCTATGATTATTCATTTCGTGGAAAAGGGTGAGATGAGCTATTTAGGTATTAAAATCCCTTCAAATCTGATACACCTGGAATCAGTTAACTTAGAGCCTATTACCTTACAAATTACTCGTGATGGCCTATAGCTTGACCATTTCGTGCCCTGAAGTCACTGCTCCAGTCCGCGTCATCCTCTTCAGTCGCCTCGATCCCCATGGTTTGATGGGACTCTGAGGGAGATGCGAGACTTGGACAAGGTTAGAGGTTGTTGGAGGAAATCTGCCCTGGATGCCAATCACCTTAGATTGATGGACCATTATCAAGTCTATCAAATCTGCAATCTCCCATAAGAAAGCAGAGTTCCTGTCCGGGAGATTGCAGTCGTCAGAATCAACCAGTCTAGCTGTTCTGAACCATGGACAGACTGTGCAACCCAGCCTGTCTCCAAGTTCGGAAAGCCTTTTCGCAAGCAGAGTGCGATGGAACTTGCGCGATTCTTTGCTTCTAAAGTGGCTGACATCAGGCAGTACTCCACCCCGCGGCACTCTACGGGAGTTGCTTTGGATCGGCATGAGGCCGCTGCTCTCAGTTTTCCTGGAGTACCTTCAATCGCCTGGAGTACACAGATGTGATGCGGATTGTCCGGCGTGCGCGCTACTTGCTGTAGTTTGACCCAGGACCAACTTCCCAGATTCTGGGAGTGTAGACTCCATCGGTCCTGTCCTAGCACAGATAGTCTGGTGCCCTTGAGTCGGGCGAGTTTCCCAACCCCTGAAAGAGGCGGTGGTGATGCCATGCTTGGAAAAAAGCTTCTGGACACAGACTGCCTTGCAAACTACAGACTAATCTCTAACCTTCCCTTTTAGAAAGGTGATTGAGAAGGTAGTGGCTGCACAGCTGGAGGACCATTTGACCATCCATGACATTTATGAATCCCTTCAGTCCGGTTGAAAGATACTTAGTATAGAGACAGCTGGTTCAGGTGCTCAATGATCTCCTGATGGCTGGAGACCCAGAGAGCCATTCTCGTGGTTCTTCTGGATCTCTCATCAGCTTTTGACACTGTGGACCATGGGTACTGCTGGATCACCTGAGATTCATCTGTGGACTGCCGGGTACAGTCCTCTGATGTTTTACATCATTCCTCACGAGAAGAACTCAGATTGGTTTCTGGGGTTTATTCCTCGGATCCAGTTTTCTGTCGGTGGGGTTCTCAAAGTTCAGTGTTGTCCTCATGTTGTTCGTAGTGTATATGCTGCCCTCGGAGACATTGTAAGAAGGTATGGACTGAGGTTTCACTGTTATGCTGATGATACCCAGCTCTACCTTTCTTCTGACCTGACCAGGATAGAACTCTTCTGTCTTTATTAACTAACAGAAATCCAGGAGTGGATGGATTCCAGTTCAACTCGAAAGACTGAGGTGCTGGTTGTGGACCCAGGTCACTGGATAGGAGGCTGGCAGTTGGTTCGCCTCTGGATTAGTTCTCGGGGCTTATCTCTCCGACCTCTGAGCAGGTGCATAGCCTGGGGGTAATTTGTGATGATGGGTTGACTCTGCATTCGCAGGTGTCAGCTGTTATCAAATCTTCCTTTACCATCTAAGGAATATCTCCAGGATTAGGCACCTGTTCTGCCTGGCAACTTTCTCCTACCTTGTGTCCTCGTGCTTGGGACTACTGCAACTCCTCTACCTAGGGTTTCAGGGTCAAAATCTGCCGCTACAGCTGGTGCAGAATGTGGTGGCCTGACTTTGACGGATCCTCTTGGACCGTCATATTTTGCCGGTGCTGCGTGGACTGCACTGGTTGCCTGTACAGTGCAGGATCACCTTAAAGTCGGTCTTCGACTTTTAAAGCCCTACACGGACTGGGCCCAGACTACCTGAAAAGCGCTTCTGGTTCTTACTGCCCAGGCGATCTCCTCAGCCAACGAGGGATTGCTAGAGATTCCAAGGTATGTTTGAAATCTTCTGGGGCGGGCATTTATGTATTAGTGCCCCAACCATTTGGAATTTTCTCTACCCATTGGTTACAGGAGGTGTAAACCAGGAGATTTAATCAGACTTTGTCAACCTTCTTATGGCAACAGGCTTTTGGTGAATGATAAAATGATGACATCACTGATTTTATATGATGTTTTTCTGTGATTTTAATTTGTAAGCAGCCTAAAAATAAAATGTATTATCAAAATCGGCACAAATGTACCTGGGATTACTTAACAGGGTGAGGCATACAACAAAATAATATCCTGCCTTGTATCTTTTTTTTTTTTTTTTTTTTTTTTTTTTAAAACAAACCTTCCCATCTTCCCTCAGAGGCATATGTTCGACATTGGATAAACCGATATATATATATATATATATATATATATGTGTGTGTGTGTGTGTGTGTGTCTGTCTTACTCAAATAAAATATAAATTGTTACAGCTTCCTCGGCACAAGGAGGACTGGGCTTGCCAAATCTGAAAGATTGATGCGCTGGCAGCACAGATCCGTACTGCCCTTCTACTTTAACTACTAGATACCATTCACATTGGAAGGATATTGAGATAACACAAAATAGGCTGGAGCCTTTACCTCACTACCTTTGGGATACCCTGCAAAATGCCTCCCTCGGACACAATTTCCTATACTTACCAGTGACTTCTTCAAACACTGGTTACATGTCCTCAAGTCTCCTCTCGACATTAGAGAGATACTACCTCACAGATATCGCTCATGATTCAAAATCTCTGTACACCAGAGTTGACATCTCAACTCCAGGCTTGGAAATTGTATTCCATATCCTTCAGGTTCAGGTGGTGGGTCCTCAAGGTATTTACCCTTCTCATACTTACACTCCACATGTAAATTGCCTAGTAGCCAATACCAAACTTATGTGGCCCTTAAAAATAAACTTCTCCCATTGCAGGAAGTAACAGCTGAATTAGCTAAATCACCATCTGCTTTGGTTTCAATTATGCACGATCTGGAAGGGGAATTATGGAACTTGTGATTAGTAATATATACAAGGCACTAAGAACATATGGAAAGGACAACCTTAGCATGATTAGAGGACGATAGATAAAGAACTTGAATATACAAATACCGAGAATTTATGGCAAAATCAACCCTATCCTACTCTAAAATCTCTCCCAGCACATACTGGAGATAATTTGCATGGAAAACAATTCATTTTGTTAGAACTCTAGACATTACAGCCAAATTTGGGGATAAGAAAAATTACTCACCTAGCAATCTTTCTTCCAAGGGTCCTTTAGCATCAGTAACTTTTTTGCACTTAGCTGGCTAGGTGCAACACCCTAGAGGCGCGCTTTAAGATATACTTAAATGAGTGTAAGGCAAGCCAATCAAAAGACAGGAGGGGTGTGAGCTGAGGAGAGCTGTTGAAGGCTTCAGAATTTTTCCAAGGAAAACAAGTATAAATGCCCAAAAAGAATCAACAGGATTCAAACACACACATGCAAATGTCACAAAGTGGAAATAGAAACAACAGCAACACGAGCTAAAACTCATCAATAAGAAACTCCAAATTTGGTAAAAGGTGACAAAAGCCCTTCTCAGACAGGTGAGCCGGGAAGAATGGTAGGAGCTTACTGATGCTAAAGGACCCCTTGGAAGAAAGAAGATTACTGCAGAAAAGTAATTTTTCTTCCTATCACAGGAGTACTTTAGCAGCAGTACCTTTTTGCAGACTACCCAGCAGTACCAAGTGGGAGGTGGGCAGAGAACCTACTTAGGAAAGAAGCTCTGCAGAACCACCCTGCCAAATCTGGCAACAGATCTGGTCTGCACATCCACACTGTAGTGTTTCACAAAGGCGCACAGATTTCCAGGTAGCTGCTTTGTAGATATCCAATAGGGTGTCCTTTCTGCTGCAAGTGAAGCTGCAATGCCCCTGGTGGAGTGGGCCCTGAGGCCCACTGGAGGTTGTTGACCAGCTTTCTCATAGCAGAATCTAAAATGAGACCAACCAATGAGAAATACTTCTCTTGGTAGCTGGGCCTCCTCTGCCTACATCCCGTGGGTGAGGAACAACTGAGTGGAAGAGCCTCTGGACTGTCTAGTATGCTCTAGGTAGTGAAAGATGGCTCTTCTGACATCCTAGCTGTGGAGGAGCTATTGCTCGCCAGGAGTGGATGGCTCAGTAAAGAAGACAGGCTTTGTAATGGACTGGTTCAAGTGAAACTCAAACCACCTTTGGCAGAAATGTCCTATTTGTCCTGAGCTCAACTTTATCATCATGAGGGATGATGTAATTCAGCTCAGTGCACAGAGCCTGTAGCTCTGAAATCCCTAGCAGACGTAATGGCTACCAGGAAGATGGTCTTCCAGTTACAAACTTGATGTGGGCCGTGGACATAGGCTCGAAGGTGATTCATGAGCCCGCCTATGCAAAGGTTCAGGCTCCAAGGAGGAACTGGTTCCCTGGTTTGAGGCTGGAGGTGCAAGAGGCCTTTGAAAAACTGTTTAAAAATGGCATGGAAAAAAGTATTTCTCTTTTCCCAACCGAAGGTAGGCTGAAATTGCCGCCAGGTGTAGCTTCAGCAAAATGGTTTCAAGCCTGGACGCCTGTAGGTGTACCAGGTAGTCTAGCAGCTGAGGGTCCAGTCGGGGGGTTCGACCTTTTGTTCTTGCACCAGAGGGAAATCCTTTTCCATTTGGCTGCACAAGTCTTTTTAGTGTTCGTTTTTAGCCATCTTCAGTATCTTAAAGGACTTATTCAGAGTACTGTGAAGATGGAAACAACCTCAAGAAACAGGCCTTAAGGCGAAGAGAGTGTATATCTGGGTACTGCACTTCCGTCTGAGGAAGGGTCAGCAGGGAGCGAGTTGGAGGCAGGCAAATGGGCCTGTTGCAGGACACTGCGAGAAGGAGAGGGTACCAGGCTTGGCTGGGCCAGTCCAGAGCCACTAGGATCATCGATGCAGGCTGCTGTCTGAGTTTCAGTAAAACCTTGAATATCAGGGAAAGGGAAGAAATGCGATAGGAACCTCCTGACCAGTCCAGGATCAGGGCATCCAGAGAAAGTGTTCCTGGAATTGGGGCCTGCAACAGTACTAAGGAAGCTTAAAATTGAGAGGAAAGGCAAACAGATCCACGTCTGGTGTGCCCCATCGCCTGAACATTGTGGTAGTACTTGCTTGTTCAGTGTCCATTGCGCTCTGACCTTGAATGATATGGGCTTAGGGATCTGCCAGAGTACCGAGTTTGCCTGGGAGGTGAATAGCTGTGAGGCTGACTCCCAGGGAGAATGCTAGAGACCAGAGCTTCGAGCTTCCAAAACAGAGTATTCCTGATCTGGTACCACCCTGCTTGTTTATGAAGAACACTGCAGTGGTGTTGCCCGCTCAATTTGAACCACATGCCCTTCTATGCCGGAAGCAAAAGCTTTGAGAACTAGGAAGACTGCTCAGAGTTCCAAAAGATTTATGTGCAACTGTGACTCTTTGGGAGTCCGGCTGTCACTGCAAGCACTGTCTAAATAAGCTCCCCAGCCCAAAGGAGACATCTGTGGTGATCACCTTTGTGGGAAGAGGAGCTTGAAAGGAACCCTGCCTGCAAATTTGTAGGGTTCTTCCGCCACAGCAAGTTTGAAGGAACTGCTCCAACACAGGTAACAACTCTGAAAATGTATTGGTTCTCTGAGACCAGTGAGCTCTGAGGTAGGCTTGCAGGAGTCTCATCCTGTACCCGACCCTGGGACTACTGCAGTCACAGAGGCCATATGCCCCAGAAGTTAAGGAAATGTCTGGCTGGTCTTGTGGTCCCTGAGCAAGAAATCTGCCACTGAAAGAAACTCCAAATTCTTTCCTGCGGGAGGAAAGCATATCCCTTCTGAGTGTCCAGCGGCCCCTATGAAGGTGAGCAGTTGGGTGGCTTCAGGTGAGATTTCTTGGTTTTACCAGGAAACCAGAGACTCCAGAGTGCGTTCTGTGAGGGAAAGAGGTTCCTTGACCTGGCAAGGAGACTTTGCTACTATCATCCAAATGGGGTAGAGCGACACCCAGCTCTCGAGATGTGCCACTACCACTGCGAGACACTTGGTAAATACTCTTGGGGCCAAGGACAGGCCAAAGAGCACTGTGGTGAACTGATAGCGACCGAAGGAAGTCAAGCCAAGAAACTTCCTGTGAGATCTCATGTGTGTGGAAGTAGGTGTCCTTTAAGTAGAGGAAGGCTAACCAGTCTCCTGCTGTAAGCACAGTATTTTTCAGATGTTTAAATATCTGAGATCTAAGACAGATCGCCACTCCCTAGTTTTCTTTTGTGTCAGAAAATACCTGGAGTAGAGGCCCTTGCCATTCTCGTGGGTGGGGACCCTCTCCACTGCTCGTAAAGCCAGAAGGTTACGTACCTCCTTTCCAATAGCGTTATCTGTGTTGGGACAGAGGTCAACATCTGGGCACGCTTGAGGTCTGGCAGCTGCTTGAACTGTAATGACAGACCCTACTCCACTATCTCCAGTACCCACTTGTCCGATGTGATGAGGGACCAGTGCTGAAAATAGTGAGAGTCCACCTCCAACCAGAAACGGGAAGCGACCTGGACACTCACATCAGGACGCAGAGCTAGATGGCTGGGTAGAGATGGCTCTTTCTGCCCCTCTGCCACTGGTTCTGAAAGACCCCATGCACTGGCTGAAAGTCAGACTGGGGATAGGGATTGTAAGTCCTGGGAACAAACTTCTGCCCTACAACCCTGGGACGGATCTCTGAGGGTGGCGGATTTAGGCTTGATGAGTGGCTCTGGCAGGAGGCCTTGTACTACTGACTTTTTCATGTAGTTAGTGGTTCTGTAATCAAACATATTTTGATCACAGGAAAATCCATGGCTTTGTTCCAAGTGTCTGTGGTCAGACTGGTTGTTCTTAGCCAGGCAAAGCGTCTGAGAGAGATGGCATGGGCCATCGCTCTAGAGGCTGCATCACTGTTATCTGCCATGTGAAACTGGTACACAGTAGCTTCCAGGGAAGTTTTGACATATCCACCAGCTCCTACACCATAGAATCTGATCTGCTGCGGGCGATAGCCTGGACAGATTTCCAAAGGCTTTCCGATATCTGGCTGTGAATGCCATGTAAGAAGAAAACCTGAGAAGGAGGGAAGCGGTGCATACACTTTCTTTGCTATAAAATCAATTTTCTTGGACTCCTTGTGGGGAGAGAGCGACAAGAAGACTCCTGCTTTCTCTGAAGCTGCCTGCTGCACTATACTTCGTGGCTGGGATGCAAGACGAGACTCGATACCATTTTTAGACAATTTATATTTTCTCTCAAGTCGCTTATCAACCCCGATACTAAAGTGGGATGTGAAGCACCTTCATGGTATTTTTTCTAAATGCATTATAGACAGTGACGACCAGAGTCTTTGAGGATGAAAGACCCTTCATCTCTATAATCTTCATCGACATCCTGGTTGGGCTCCTGTGTAGGGAGGTCCAGGGTATCCAGCATATTTTGTGTAAATGTAAACATAGAGGAAGGAACCTCGTGGTCACCAGAGGGATGCCCAAGGCGAGGGTCTGGGGACTCCTGGGCTCAAGGCCCTCAAATCTATGTCAGCGGCATCATAAAATTTATCATCATCTGGTCACCCTCACAGTCTACAGAAGAGAGAACTGTGGAAGAGTGCTACCAACCCCAGTAAATCGAGGACTCATCTTTTGAAGGGTCTGAAACAGTTGCCATGCTTTTTCCATATCTTGCACTCGATGGAAGAACCTCATGCAGTTTGTAAGTGTTTTGGTTTTTTTGTATGCTTTAAGCTGCCTGTTGTCTCACTATTGGCTTTCCCAATACTAACAGAAGCATGTCTGTCTTGACAGAGTTTCTTTTTAGCCACTTCAGAGACTTGATCAAGCTTCCTTTTTCGACACTCTTATTTTTCAATTTGTGAGGAACTTCATCTTTGGAAGCTTTATTTTTGGCTGGGATCTGGAGGTTCCTCAGCAACTCTGCTTTTGGTATTAGTACTTTGAATGGCCACCGTCGGAAGCCTTTGATTTATCCTCAGCCATAATAATCTAAGGTTTGTCTGCTACATCCAATTAAGCAAAGCAAACCAGTTCTGGACCTACAAACAGAGTGCAGGTTTCTGTGAAAATGCCACTGTCCAGTCCTTCCCCAATTAATAAACTATTACTAGTGCTTTTTTTGTAAAACTGGGATCTATGCCAGTGCCAATTTTAACAGAAACCCAGTAATACTCAACTGCGACAGGCGGCTGCTGGACTCTTACGGACAGTCCTGACACAGATGATACCAAGGTCCAGTAACATAACAAAAAGGTTTCCTCATAATTGCCAGTCTAGAGAGAAAACCCCAGGCACTGTTTAAATTTGAAATCTATTATAGGTGCCCTCATGGTAAATCCCCAAGTCTAGGTAAAACATACATGGTAATTGTCTCAATTAGATGGTTCCCACAAGAATTTGCCTCACAAATGAAGGAAACCATCAAAAATAAGCACCCGTGATAAAATTAGGCTTTAAACTAAACAGGCGCAGTAAAGTGTCAAGATAAGCGCATTGTGGTAAAATAAAAATGTGCACAACGCTAATGAAATGTAAACCGCTCACTCGCATACTAAAGGAAATAATTTATGAGGAAAACTTTACCCAGATAAGCACTAGGAGGCTGTCAACAAGGAAAGTTGGGAGACACCTCAGAGGCAATATTGCCAGCCAGCTAAGAAAAAAATTCAGAAGCTATCTAACAGCTCTCACCCCAACATGGAAAGAATTTCGCTAGACTAATTAACAGAAGTAAAGCTTGATAACAGATGGAGACGATGGGTCTCCTATCAGTTGAACATTATCTTGAATTTATACCATGATGGTAGTAAATAAAATAATGTCTATATTTAGAAGGATGAAACCACAATGCTTATGGTTATGCGGAGAACCTCTGGGGAGGAGGGGTCCTCAGGACAGGGGAAAAATGGCAAATGAGGGACTTCATAAATTATCTATGATGAAATGGTACACATGATAATCCTACAGACGAGATTTTATGATTTCTCTCTCTCTCTTTCTGTATATTCATAAAGTCAGAGACTTGGTACTGAGAGAAGTTGTATTATGATGCAACAGCTTGAATATAATGGAAATGTATTGCATATTATATGTTTCTATTTATGTAAAATGAAAAAATAAAACACATTGCGTACAAAAGATAACTTGATTTCAAGGTTACAAAAAAAAAAAAAAAACACACCACGCACAATTGTACTCAATTGTCAAGTTACACATTGATTACAGATTGTCTTGAAATTTACAATGAAATTTCACCGTCTGTCCTACATATGTATTGCCGACAGGAAGTTAAGTCTGTTCCTAGAAGGTAGCTGCCTCTGCTGAGGGTAAAGGTCAGCAGAAAGATTTCAGGACTGTGCTTGTGTAGGATAAGGCCACCAGAAAGAAAGGCTTTGTTGAAGATGTGCTTGAGTGGCAGCAAAGAGGGCTTTGTCATTGGAGGCGGGGGCAGTGGTGAGGGCCAGGGAATGGGGAAAACTAGGAAGGGGAGGCAGAGGGGTTGGCAGTGAAGGAGGGGTGGCATTATGGGTGGGGGTGGATAAGGTGAGGCGTAATATATGTGCAGTGGGGTAGGGGAGGTGGGGCAGGGGGATAAATCTATAGTAATGTTGCAGTGGGGGTTGGAGGATATTTAGCGACATTCCAAGTGCTTGAATTAGAGCTTCAGGGGACTCAGTTGTTAGTACAGGATTAGGCTGTGTTGGGTCACATGCATGCTCAAGCGAGAGCTAGGAGTGCTCGGAGACCAGCTTTGAATTTGCTGATCTTTCTCATTCGTGTAAGGTCTGAGGGGAGATCATTTACCCACTTGGGCCATCTAGGAGAGAGATCTCTGGGCAATTGAGGTACACTTAAAAGGTACCACCAGCAACCCCTTCAATGAACTTCATGTCCTGACAGTTGGTTGATCTAGTTTGGATAGACAAGAGGTGAATTCAGCAGCTAGCCTGAGCATAGCTTTCTGCCAGACGGCAGGCCTAGTATTGAGTCCAGAGCTGACTGGGTAGCCATCCAGTTGCTTTATCAGAGGTTACAAGTGTGTGTCCAGCGATCTGCCCCAGGACCAGCCAACATGTTTTACTGAGAAGGGTTTTACCCTTTTGAGGGCTGTGCCCATTCCAGCGCTGTGACTACAGTAGACAGGAGATAGGACTGTGCTGCTTGTGACCAGCTTTAGGGCCTCAGGGGCATGAGTACCGGTGTTGATAGAGAACTCCTAGTTTTGCACTGGCAGTTTTGACCACATGGTCTACATGAGCTGTGAATGAGAGTGCATTATCCATGTGTACCCAGAGATATCTGAAGCGCCAACCTGCTCCAGTATGTCCCTTTGCTGCTCAGTACCTGCAGTTTCCAAATTTCTTTCAGTTCCACAAACAGTATGCCATTTTATTTTATTTATTATTATTTTTTTATTTTTTTTTTTTTAATATAGTTGAGCAGCAAATTATTATTAGAGAACCACGCCCAAGCCTGCAAAATTTGCTTCTATTGCATAGGTAATAAAGTGACGACCACATCATCAGCATATATTACGATGTGCGCTGGGCAAACTGGTTCTCCATCCAATTTACAACAGACTGCATGACACTGACTCAAAGGCCAAGCTCATGGACTCGAAAGAGAGAGAGAGCGCAGAGAGAGGGCATATATCAGGAAAGGTACTGGTTTTGTACCAGGCATGGTGCAAGTTATTTAAAACTGCAACAACAAACAGGCACTTATGCTAGCACACAGTATGGGGGAGGGTTGCATGACATACGTTACTCAGAACCTTAGCACAGTATGCTGGAGTTGCATGAGACACGCACTACAGAACCTTAGCCACAGTATGGAGGGGTTGCATGGGATACGTGACTACAAGACCTTAGCACACAGTATGGGGACGGTTTGCACAGGATACATACTACAGAACATTAGCACACAGTATGGGGGCGTTGCATGATATACATACTACAGAATCTTAGCACACAGTATGGGGGTTGCAAGGGATCGTACTACCAACCTTAGCACACAATATGGGAGGGTTTGCATGGGACACATACTACACCTCCTTAGCACACAGTATGGGGGGTACATAATGCCTACAGAACCTTGCACACAGTATTGGGGGTTGCATGAGATATGTACTACAGAACCTTAGCACACAGTATGGGGGTTTGCATGGGATACATAATACAGAACCTTAGCACACAGTATGGGGGTGCATGGGATCGTGCTACAGAACCTTTGCACACAGTATTGGGGGTTGCATGAGATATGTACTCAGAACCTTAGCACACAGTATGGGGGTTTGCATGGGATACATAATACAGAACCTTAGCACACAGTATTGGCGGAGGGTGCACTGATACGTGCTACCGAACCCAGCTGTAGTCAAATAAGGGCGCAGATTGGTTAAGGACATAAACATTGCAACTAGCTGGTGATAAGGAGGGGCAAGCCAGAAAGGACAACTGGACCACGCTATCCTAAGGCTAGTTTCAGCACTTTCTGGGCTAGCAATGTGATGTTAAGCACAATCCCTGAGCAGACATGCCAGGCAGTGCCTTACTCAGCAGATTCAGAGAATCCTAACCAGAGACTCAAAATATATGTACCAATTCTGTACTGCAGAAGGCTTCGTCCCTTTCTGGACTTACAAAGGGAATACGACCTTCCCAGATCAGCTCACTTTTGATATTTACAAATTAACCCTTACTGTGCTGTAGACTGATAAATCAGTGGATTTAAAACTTGGGCACTCACCACCTATTCAAAAGTACTACATGACTCTTCTGAGTAAAATAATAATTTACAATTCATTAAAAAGACATGCCATCCATCCAAGCAAATGCTACCTAGCTCAACACGCGCTCGGGCCTCGATAAAGGATTGAATTGTCCAAAACATATCAGGCTAGGCTGGCCGCTTGTTGGATACCACTGCCTTTTTAATGAATTTGTAACAAATTATCTTACTTCAGAAGAGCCATGGCACCTTATATTACGAACATACAAAATTTGCCAGCAGATAAAGGCCTAGAGGTCTATCAAGTCTGCTTGAATGTGCAGCTAGCACCCCTATTCTGCAGCTGCCCCTCCATTCCACCCTTCCTTCATTAACCCTCCCTTGTCCTGTCCCATCCCCTTTGAAGCAGTCCACTGTTCTACTGGATACCACTTCTGCAGGTAACGATTCCACCCAGCCACCACCCTCTCTGTAAAAGTGTCTCCTCATCTCCTCCTGGGCCTTCCTCCCTCCAGTCTCATATCTGTACCTCCTCCCTTACTTTGAACAGCCCCTCTGTACTGGTCTTGTTTATTCCTTTCATATTAAAACAGGGTGGTGCGCACAGAGTTTTAAACTTGCTTTCTCACTGGGCACCACTTGTCCCAGTGCACACTTTTGTTTTGGAACTGACGATCGGGTCCAGATTTCCAGTATGTTCTTATTCTGCTGGCATCCCAGGGGTTAAATCATACCTCACAGGGTTGGGACCCTTTACAACCAATATCCAGAGGATCTCACAGTATATAACAATGTAAAGGCCAAACAATCTTCCACAGTATTCAATATTGTAAAGATCAAACCGGCCTAGCGTGGCCTCATTTAATTAGTTAATCTACGCAATGAGCTATAGAACCTCTCCCCTCACGACGTCAGTCTTTGAACGTGGAATAAAAGTTACAATTAGACTACTGCTGTACGATGGACAAAATATGCAGTGCCCAACTACAGACTACTGCTGCACAATGGACAAAATATGCAGCGCCCAACTATAGACTAATGTCTTCAACACTGTGGAGAGATTTCCTTGGAAATGTCATAGTAATATTTTCAGACACTGGCAATGCAGACCTTATATATACACACACACACACACACACACACACACACACACACACACACACACTCTATATATATTTTTGTATTTTAGTCTTTGGTAACGGGTAAGGCCCACTAGGCACAAATGCCTGTTTTCAGGGGCGACCTGGAGCACCGGGTGGTTAAGTGACTTGCTCAGAGTCACAAAGATGCAAGTGGAGGTTGTGAGAATCAAACCTCAGGTCTGGTATGCTGGATGTACAGTATATGGACCCTCAAATGGGAAAATGTTGGAGGGGTGAGGGAGGAAAAATCAATCCTATGCATATTTACTAAGCACGCTCTATATTGGTAAGACACTAAAGAACCCTTTAAAAAACTGTGCAGCAGACCAGGACATACTCACACCCTCCCTGGTCCTCCTTTCAATTCCACCTAGTGGC
The DNA here is from genome assembly GCA_016271365.2 of Neoceratodus forsteri. Taxonomy (NCBI): domain Eukaryota; kingdom Metazoa; phylum Chordata; order Ceratodontiformes; family Ceratodontidae; genus Neoceratodus; species Neoceratodus forsteri. The sequence continues at coordinate 920,697 of JADMNL010000033.1, forward strand.
ATTAGGAGACAGGTACTGAAATTATTACCGATACTAGTCCTGGCAGCCCAAACAGTGATCTATGAATGTGGGTAAACAATTCCACTAAAAGCACACTGGTAGGGTGGGTAAAGGCGATGTATAGAAAGCCCAGGCGAGGAAATTGTCAATGGGGCAGGTCGGAGAGCTTCAACTTGGAGAGAGGTACAAGGCAGGGCTGCCCACTCTCCCGCTATTGTTTGCACTTGCTATAGAGCCCTGGCAGTGGCAATTAGAGAAAGTAAGGACATACAGGGGTGGAGGAGAAGGTGGCTTGCAGCAGAGATTGGTACCATATGCAGACGATGTGCTGTTGTTTATGAAGAACTTAGAGCTCGTTCCTGCTCTCTTGGCCTTGATTGAGGAGTTTGGGAAATTTCGGTATAAAGTTAATTTGGGAAAGTTAGATTACGTGGCTTATGGGTTCGGTGAGGAGATTAAATGTTGGGGACTCAGGCGGTGGGGAGAGCATGACATATTTGGGGTGCAGGTGGGCAGATCCTTGGGATCACCGTGCAACTTAAACTATACCAAACTGATAAAAATCATAGAAGCAGACCTGAGAAGATGGGAGCACCTGCCCGTGTCATGGCTGGGTAGAATCAATATAATAAAATGAATGAGCTGCCTAGGGTCCTGTATCCTTACAAATGATACACCTGGCCTGTCCGGGGAGGATGTGAATAGGTTGGAGAAGGCCTTTACCGCTTTTATTTGGAGATGGAAACATCAGAGGTTGAGTTTGGGAAGCTAAAAGCAGATAAGGAAAAGGTGGTTAAACTTTCCGGTTTGGAGAATTACTTTTGGCTATACAGCAAAGGTATGTGGCAGACTGGTACATAAACCTGGAAGTAGCCAGGTGGGTGGAATTGGAGCAGGGAGAGGCACAGGGGAAACTAACAGCATATCTTCATAGTAGAGAATTAGAAGCGATAAGAGAGGAAAGAAGTGAACCCTATGGTGGTACAGGTACTGATGGCCTGGAAAGTGTTGAAGAGGAGAGAGGATGGACACAAGGGAAAGAGACACTCTTGTTGCCGGTATGGGAATCCCTACTTTCTGCCAGGAATGGAGGATAGTGGATTTGAGAACTGGGAGCTAAAGGGAATAGGTAGCCTGGGACACCTATTGGTGAATGGGTGGTTCTGCTCGCTGCAGGAGTTGCAAGAAGTAGTAGGAAGGGATAAAAGTGATAGGTTCCGTACTTCCAGACCAGAGCACATGTGGAAGTCTGAGAAAAGAAAATAAGGGGCTGTATGAAGTGGACCCGGTAGAGGAATGATATATGCAGCTAGAAAGCAGGAAAAGGGGTTTACAGGTAGGGCTGCTAGAGACGGAAGGCTATATTACCAGATAGGACAATAAGGACCAGGAAATTATGGAGAGGGACCTTGGGAGGAGATATCGACCAGAACTGGACGCTACTGCTACAGATGCACTCGAATAATGATATGCAACAAATATAAAGAGGCTTACTTTAAATTCTATACAGGGTATACCTACCACCAGTGTTAGTACACAAGGCGCATCCTGAAGTGTTGCCCTTATGTGGAAGATGTGGTTCGGACAGGGGAACATATGTGCACTGCTTGGGAATGCCCGACACCACAGAGATACTGGAGTGGAGTAGCTGGATAGGGTGGGAAAATAGCCGGAAGGAGCTGCCAATGGACCATCTAGGATGTTTATCTGGAGTGGAGAATGGGGAGGAGGAGGAATGGGTACCACTTCCCAGGTGGATTAGGGTGCTGTTCATCCCAGCTCAAACATGGGATCCAGAATACGTGGGTTTCACAAGTGGCACCAACAGTGCAAGGGTGGTGGAGGATGGTGCTACAGACATTGGGACTTGAGGCTGACGATGTGATGGGAGGAAAGGAAGGGAAGAGGGATTTGAAAGGCACTGGGCCCAGTTCTTGGCCTCCCTAATGGAGGAAGAAAGTTGGATGTTATGGGAGGATATGGGAGGATGAGAAAGGAAAAAGGAAGTGAAGAAAGGTATGTGAAAGTAGTAAACATGAAGCGATGGAAGGAGGATACATAGTATAGAAAGGAAGGCTAAGAGAATGGATAGAAGTGAAGGATAGAAAAGTATGGAAAAGAGTGGATGGAGTTGAAGATTAAAGGTATCAGGCAAGAGGGTTGTGGCTGCATTTTGGGGTTTTTTGTGTTTTTTTTTTTTTTAATTGATTTGTCTTGATTTGATCTGATTGGATTTTATTTTATCTTATTGAATGATATACTAATAGATATAATTTTCATACCAGTATAAAATCAACATAATGCAACTCTGCAGAAAATCAACAGTACAATAGTGTGGAATGAAGTGAAGAGATTGGTCTCTGTGAAATATAATGGTAGTAACTGGATGAATAAGCTATGTGTTTGACTGTATGTAATAGCTTATTGGAAAAAATAAAATATGCACAAAAAAAAAAAAAAAGGACACTGGGTAAAAGTGGTCAACAATATATCGCATGGAAACCTTGTCAGCTTCCATACAGAATTCAACCAAGAATGAGTAATTCTGGACAAGATGAGAACTCCTATCACATGGAAGTGGACCTAGATTTTCACCCATGATCTAGTATAAGATTGAATTGTGACAATAAGGAAAAGGGATTTTGAAATCTACACCTCAGACACATATTTTAGGAGCCTGCTCTAAACTGGGGAACGCATTAGCAAAGGAGATATTAACGTAACCTCCAAACAGCAAATATTTATCACTGTAATCTCGCCACGACCTGAAGCTACTTGTAATGTATAGTTCTATCTCTGCATATCTGCTTCTGTATGCTACTGTCTTGTTTGTTGTGTAAAACTAAAAGATTTTGAATAAAACACTGGGGAAAAAAAAAAAAGGACGGGTTCCAATCCAAGTGCAGGCTAATCCAAAGACTCAGCAACAGTGGCCGCACTTTCCACACCTCACAGTCCCACCTCATGCTGCTGGCAAGACCAGTGAACTTTGAGCCTCAACCTCACAGCACTGCCAGCAGACCTCACGCTCTCGTGGCAGACCTCACACTTCATGCTCACAGCAGACCTCACACTCTCGTGGTGGCACACCTCACACTCTCATGGCGCACACCTCACACCTCGTGGCGGCACACCGCCACCTCGCGGGCGGCACACCTCCCACCTCACACTCGTGGCGGCAGACCTCCCACCCTCACACCTCGTGGCAGCAGACTCCCACCTCACACCTCGCAGAGTGGCAGACCCCACACCTCGTGGTGGCAGACCTCACACTCGTGGTGGCAGACCAAGTGCTCTCCTTCACACTGCCAATGAAACCAGCAAACCTCGTGGCTTCATGCTCCCATCAGGGACAGCAGGTCTCGGACTCGAAGCATTCCATGGGCCCCAAACCTCAAGCCACACGCCCCAGGGCTGCAGCTGTGGAAGAGACAAGAGCCTGCAGAGCATGTTAGTATTAGCTCTGATCTTTTGTTTATGGATGCTGTTCTCCTCACGGAGTACTGAACCCTAGAAGAACAGTGTAACTGGAAAACAGCTGATCACAGTTTATAAAAACTATAACATGCACTGAGTCTAATCTCCCACGGCTGCAGACCACTTCCGACGTAGGCCATGGGGAATTCATTCTGAGAGTTCAGGTTACAGCAAATGTCATCTTAGGAGTCACCAGGATCAGCCAGAAATTATCTACTATACTATAGTGAGTAAACATTTTCAGGGGGCACACAAATGCAAGTTTGGGACCAGCCCCGCTGCGGATCTGGGGCTCTTAAAGTTGACAGTTCCCTTTAATAAAGAGCTATTCCCTAACCATGATCAGCAGTGCTGGATATTAATATGGAGGATGCCCCAAAACCTGATCAGCAGTGCTGAGATATTAGTATGGAGCGATTCCTAACCACGATCAGCAGTGCTGGGATATTAATATGGAGCGATTCCCTAACCACGATCAGCAGTGCTGGGCTATTAATATGGAGCGATTCCTCACCACCATCAGCAGTGCTGGGAGATTAATATGGAGCGATTCCTCAACCATGATCAGCACTGCTGGGCTATTAATATGGAGCGATTCCTTAACCACGATCAGCAGTGCTGGGATATTAATATGGAGAGAGTCCTAAACCTGATCAGCAGTGCTGGGCTATTAATATGGAGCGATTCCCCAACTATGATCAGCAGTGCTGGACAATTAATATGGGCGATTCCCTAACCACGATCAGCACTGCTGGGCTATTAACATGGAGCGATTCCCTCACCACGATCAGCAGTGTCGGGATATTACTATGGAGAGAGTCCTAAACCTGATCAGCAGTGCTGGGCTATTAATATGGAGCGATTCCTAAACCTGATCAGCACTGCTGGGCTATTAATATGGAGCGATTCCCTAACTCACGATCAACAGTGCTGGGATATTAATATGGAGCTTATTCCTCAACCATGCATCATCAGTGCTGGATATTAATATGGAGAGATTCTCAACCACGATCATCAGTGCTGAGATATTAATACAGAGCAAGGCTCTAAACCGGATAAGAAATACTGAGATACTAATACGGATCGATTCTCTAAACCTGTTTGGCAGTGCTGGGAAACAAATATGGAGTGATGCCCTAAACCTGATGGAGCAATGTTATAAACTGGCTCAGCCGTGGTTGATCCTAATACGGGCAATTTCTAAACCTGACCAGCAGTGCTGGATATTAATATGGAGCGATCTCTCAACCACGATCAGCAGTGCTGGGATACTGATATGGAGTGATTCCTTAAATCTGATCAGCAGTGCTGGGATATTAATATGAAGCGTAGTCCCTAACCACAATCAGCACTGCTGGGATATTAATATGGAGCGATTCCCTAACCAATGATCAGCAGTGCTGGAATATTAATATGGAGTGATTCCTAAACCTGACCAGCAGTGCTGGATATTAATATGGAGCGATTACCTAACCACGTATCAGCAGTGCTGGAATATTAATATGGAGTGATTCCTTAAACCTGACCAGCACTGCTGGGATATTAATATGGGCGATTCTCAACTACGATCAGCAGTGCTGGAATATTAATATGGAGTGATTCCATCAACCTGACCAGCAGTGCTGGGATATTAATATGGAGCGATTACTCAACCACGATCATCAGTGCTGGGCTATTAATATGGGCGATTTCCTAAACCTGATCAGCAGTGCTGGGCTATTAATATGGGCGATTCCTAACCACGATCATCAGTGCTGGTATTAATATGGGCGATTCCCCTATACAATCAGCAGTGCTGGGATATTAATATGGCGATTCCCTAACCACGATCAGCACTGCTGGGCTATTAATATGGACGATTCCCCACCACGATCAGCAGTGCTGGGATATTAATATGGAGAGAGTCCCTAAACCTGATCAGCAGTGCTGGGCTATTAATATGGAGCGATTCCTAAACCTGATCAGCACTGCTGGGCTATTAATATGGAGCGATTCCCTAATCACGATCAGCAGTGCTGGGATATTAATATGGAGCAATTCCCTAACCACAATCATCAATGCTGGGTTATTAATGAGATGATTCCTAACCCACGATCATCAGTGCTGGGATATTAGTCACAGACAAGGCTCTAAACGGATAACAAATACTGAGATACTAATCGGGCGATTCTCTAAACCTGTTTGGCAGTGCTGAGAAACAAATATGGAGTGATGCCCTAAACCTGATGGAGCAATGTTATAAACTGGCTCAGCTGCGTTGGGATCCTAATACGGGCAATTCTTCTAAACCTGACCAGCAGTGCTGGGATATTAATATGGGTGATTCCTTAAACCTGACCAGCAGTGCTGGGATATTAATATGGGCGATTCCTAACCATGATCAGCACTGCTGGGCTATTAATATGGAGCATTCCCTAACCACGATCAGCAGTATTGGGATATTAATATGGAGCGATTCCTAACCACGCATCAGCACTGCTGGGCTATTAATATGGAGCAATTCCCTAACCACGATCAGCAGTGCTGGGATATTAATATGGAGCGATTCCTAACCACAATCATCAGTGCTGGGTTATTAATATGGAGCGATTCCTAACCACGATCATCAGTGCTGGGATATTAATATGGAGCGATTCTCTAACCACAATCATCAGTGCTGGGTTATTAATATGGAGCGATTCTCAACCATGATCATCAGTGCTGGATATTAATATGGAGCGATTCCTCAACCACGATCATCAGTGCTGGATATTAATATGGAGCAATTTTCTAAACCTGCTCGGCAGTACTGGGATATTAATATGGAGCGATTCCTAACCACGATCATCAGTGCTGGATATTAATATGTAGCAATTTTCTAAACCTGCTCGGCAGTACTGGATATTAATATGGAGCGATTCCTCAACCACGATCAGCACTGCGGATATTAATATGGAGCAATTTTCTAAACCTGCTCGGCAGTACTGGGATATTAATATGGAGCGATTCCCTAACCACGATCAGCACTGCTGGGATATTAATATGGAGCGAATCCCTAACCAAGATCAGCAGTGCTGGGATACTAATAGGAGCAATGTTTCAACCAGATCAGCACTGCTGATATAATACATACATAAATATTAATAATAATAATAATAGAGAGCAATCTTCTAAACTTGATCACCAGTGCTGGGATATTAATACGGGCGTGCTCTAAACATCGTAGCAGTGCCAGAGTTTTGGGCAATAAATACTGTAATTAACCAAGGAGTTCCAGCATCAGACTGCAGCAGCGATTAATCCAGTTCCACGCCTCATGATGTGACTGCGTTCCACAGAAGCTGCATGTCCCATTACACCACGCACCTTCTATCTTAGTCCCTGCCACAACCTACGCTCAGAGTTCCCATCATGGAGGAACAATGTTCCTATAAAATCCTTCACAGCCAGGGAAAATAACAACGCCTCTCAAGTTAGTATAGTAAAGCAAATTACTCACCACAACAGCAGTTAAAAGTGCAGCATTCGAGAATTATTGTACACGCCTTCAAACACCTAAAACAACAGAAACAGTAAATAAAATGGGATCCAGTCCCCAGAGCTCTCACTGTTTGTGGTCCCTCTATTTGGACACACCACAGATCCTATCCTCCAACTCTGCATCCCATTTCTGTCTTTTCCAATCGCGCAGTCTCTTCCAACTACCAATTGACCTGGCTGCCCCAGAAAACCAGTTTAACGGTGGCAGGGTTCCTCCTTTGGCTTGCCTGCAACCCAGTCAGAGGTGGAGGGCTATGGAGCACACTGGAGGCACCAGCACCGCTAAGGCCAAAGTTTGTACAGCTGGCAGCCATTGGGCAGCTTATCATACTGCTATCAATCAGAGGATTTTACCCCATGTGTACTGCCATCACTCCAGTGACATCATACCCCATGTGTACTGCCATCACCCAGTGACATCATACCCCATGTGTACTGCCATCATTCTAATGACATTAACACGAGCACTCTCTTATCCGCCCAGGCAGAGGCTGCCAGCACATGGTCATCCACATCAACAGCACCTCCACAGGTGCACTTCTAAGGTAGTAGCGTTGTTGGAGCACCAGAACTACACAACCCACTCCCCGCAGGAGAGGGACTACGCCACCACTCCCGCAGGAGAGGATCCTCATGAACACTTTCAGCCGTCCCTGCTCTACTGTCTTCTCACACAAACTCGAGCTTGGCAAGTCAGAGTGGACCTTTACCACTCAGAGCCATGAAGCTGGCTGTAAATGTCACTTCTGATTACATGCTATAGTTACCACAATACTGAGACCCCACTCACTAGAACATTTTTCTACCAGAAACCCCACTCCTAATGGAACATGTACACTGGAAGGTCACAGTAAATGAACCCACTGGGTAGACAGAGTCCCCCGGACAGATGAAGCATTTCCCACAGTAACCTACCCTACCCACACTTGTGACTAAAAATTATAAATTTCAACACCGGCACCTAATCCAGCCTAGAACTCGATTTTCTGGGAAAACACTACATACAGATTTCTGACAGCCCATCAGCAAACCCAGCCCCCACGACCCACCCCACCCCAAAAAAAAAAGAAACCCTGAAAATATTCCCTCCTCAGGAATGGCTATTGGCCAAGCAATACAAAGCACTTACCGGAGACTGGGAGGTCCTTTCCCCTGTTCCTTCCCCTACAAAAAAAAAAGAAACCCTCTCAGTTATGGTGTTTAATAAACAGATCGACAGTCAATGACAGAGCACAGTACCTCTCAAAAACCAGTCCTGCTGCAAATACCATCTTGCTTAAAGAGCTTATATGGCCTAAAACTAATACTAGTTTTAAAAGTGATCAACCACTGTCATTTACAGTCGAGGTATTTTCTGTTTTACCTTTGTTTAGTTAGAAGATTGTTTACCTGATGTTAGTAGGTGTGATGTGCTGAACAGCACTCTGCCTGGCAGCTGACAGCTCTCTCTATTCCCCCACTACATCACCAGCACTGTGTAACGGATGGTGATATTACAGAGGGCAGAGTACTGGAAGGGCTGAGGCGCTGCAGGTGGACAAGGAACTGGGACTTGATGGCATTCACCCTAGGGTACTGAGGAACTGGCAGAGTGCCTGGCGGGACCACTGGCTGACCTGTTTAGTATCTCTCTGCACACAGGATGCATACCACAGGACTGGAGGTTAGCCCATGTAGTGCCCATTCACAAAGGTGGCCAGAGGATGATCCAGGTAACTACAGACCAGTGAGCCTCACGACAATTGTGGGGAACTCATGGAGACCATCCTTAAGGAGAGGCTGGTAAAATCTTTGCAGGACAGGCAACAGCATGGGTTTTTCTCAGGAAGGTCCTGCCAGACAAACCTCACTGAGTACTATGACTGGGAGACCAGAGAGCTGGACAAGGGCCATGCAGTGGATGTCCTTTACTTGGACTTCAGCAAGGGCTTCAATTCCGTGCTGCATGGGAGGCTGGGGAAGCTGGAATATGCAGGGGTGGGTACTAGGATGGTCAGGTGGATCACTAACTGGCTAAAGGGCAGACAGCAGAGGGTGGTGGTGGAGGGAACCTCATCGCCAAGAGCAGTAATGAGTGGCGACTCACAAGGGTCGGTGCTGGGACCAGTGCTGTTCGATATTCATAGCAGATATCTTACACAGGACCAGGAGTAAGGCCAGTCTGTTTGCAGACGTATACCAAGATGGGAGCTGTGGTGGATGACATCGAGGGGCGGAAGGAACTGCTGGGGACCCAACTAAGCTACAAGAGTGGTCTTGAAACATGGCAGCTGGGGTTCATGGCCAAGAAGTGTAAGGTAGTGCACTTCAGAGCTAGGAATCAGAGGAGAAGCCATCAGCCGGGAGGGTACAGTTAGGGAGCACAGAGGAGGAAAAGAACCTGGGTGTGATTGTAACAGGGAGTATGAACAACTCAGCACAGTGCAGGAAGGCAGCAGCAAAAGCCAACAAGATGCTGGGCTGCACAGCAACGGGATCTCCTCTAGAAGGAGGGGTGATCTCACCCTGTACAGGTCGCTGGTCAGGCCACACCTGGAATACTGCATGTAGTACTGGCATCCATTCCTGAAAAGGACATCAGACTGCTGGAAGGGGTGCAGTGCACGGCAACTAAGATGATTCAGGGTCTGGAGGAGAAATTCTCACAGGGAGGCTGAATATGCTTACCATGTATTCTCTGAAAGAGAGGAGAGGTGGTGGGGATAGGATCGAGACCTTTAAGTATCTGAAGGGGATAAACAAGGCTAATACAGAGGACATATTTGGATCAGGAAGAGAGGGATACCAGAGGCACCAACTCAGGAGAGAAATCAGGAGACGGTACTTCCACAGAGAGGTGGTGGACAAGTGGAACACTCTACTGGCGGAGGTGGTTTCATGCAGGACAGTGGGCTGCTTCAAGAGAGTTGGGACAAAGTGGGGGGACTGGGAGCAGCCGCAGGGTCTTGAGTCTAGCTACTGCGTCGAGCAGACTTGATAGACCGTTTCGGCCCATTTCTGCTGACAGTTCGTATGTTCACCACTGACATCAGTGCTGCTTAGGAAGAGCCACACTGTAGCTGTCTGGCGAGTCAGCTGCGCTTATGCGTGTCATATCGCTGTCGGTGAGGTCACAATGCTGGTGGTGTAGTGGGGGGAATAGAGAAAATATGTCGCTGCCAGGCAGAATGCTGTTCCCTACATCCAGCACAATATTATTACGTAGAAGACTTTCTAATGAGCAAAAAGAAAACCCTTCAAAATAATAATTTACAACGGACACCTCCTTAAATGTGATTATTTTCCTGTCTGCTTGTTTTGGCTCCACTAGCTCTTTAATACTGCACTGTGTCAAGGATAGGGTATACGATACTATCTAGGTTTCTGTTTTTATACCGTCTAGATCAGGGTTTCTCAACCTGTGGTCCGTGGCCCTCAAGGCTTTACCTGGGGGTCTCCGTCAGATAAGGCACAAAACCAAGCACACACTTCTAATGAAATTATGCTTTAACATTTGCGAACACTGTACATGCAAAACACTTATTTCTAATTAATACTGAATAAAGTGAAAACATGCTACAAAATAAACACCGCTTGGAGACAGGATTCTTGGGAAGGTCTGGCTGTGAACAGAGTCCTCAGGCATGTTTAATCACAATCCGGGGTTCACGTGGTTAGAAAGGCTGGGAACTGCCTAGTCTCTCCACAGCAGAGCGCAGTCACACAAAATCCAGTGTACAAAACACTAAAATGCTCCCACCAACTGAACAATAAGTGAACCCTCCCGAGCACCACCACGGCACAGCACGCCACCCATCACCCAACGTACAAGGTACTGCAGCAATTCCACTAACTGCACAGGGCAGGCCCAACACATCACCCATCACCCAACATACAAGGTACCGCAGCAACTCCACTAACTGCACAGGGCAGGCCAGCACGCCACCCATCACCCAACGACAAGGTACCGCAGCACCCACTAACTGCACAGGGCAGGGCCCAGCACATCACCCAGTGTACAAGGTACTGCAGCAGTTCCACTAACTGCACAGGGCAGGGCCAACGATTTTCATTTTTCAATGGAAAACACTGGTTTAACAAACTAAAAAATGTGCATTAAAAGATTTATTGAATATTTTTACACAACGATATAAACGGACATTAAATGACAGTGAAAAGAATATAATACATACTGAAAATGATATGGCAATATCTGCATTACAGTATACAGTCAAGGTCTAAGTTCATTATCTAGTACACATGAGCTGATGGAGCAGTTTGCACCAATATAAGCGGTCATTGTCCCCAAGATGGTGATGTCATCTCTGGTTGGCTCTTAGATTAAGGAAGGGCCCCACACTATTACAGATTGGCATTTTGGTGATCGCTAGGAAGGACAGACCTTTCAATGAAACCATGTGGTTAAAGGTTTGGAGCCATTTGTTGAAAGTGGGTACCTCAGATGATCTCTATCTTCTGAGTGCAGTCATTTAAGCTGCAACAGAGGCTGTCAGGGTCCAGTCAGTAGCATGGGAAGAACAGTATGTTGGGTTGTATAGCCAGGGAATTATATCCAAAGCAGGAAGTGATCCTCCCTGTATATAATGCTTGATCAGGCCGGCAGCTTGAGTATTGTGTACAGTCTCTGAGACCTCATTTGAAGGACATAGTGCTGCTGGAGAGGGTTCAGAGGACAGCCACCAGGATGATTCAGGCATGGAGGGAGGCCTTATGAGGAGAGACTGGAAGAGCTTGGGCTTTACTCACTGGAGAGAGGAGGATAGGGAGATATGATAGAGATTTTCAAGTATGTAAAGGGAATAATTAGGAGGGAACCAGGAGTTGTTTAGGCTGAAGGGGGGGAGGCACCAGGGGCCATGGGTGGAAGCTGGAAGGGGAAACTATGGGGGAAACCGAGGGAGGTATTTTTTCACTGAGAGGGTGGTGGAGTCATGGAAATGCACCTCCCAGGAGGATGGTGGAGGAGGCACAGTGGAGGGCTTCAAGAAAGGGTGGATAGGTTCAAGGGGAACTGAATCTAGAGAATACACCTTGGGGGCGGGTGGTGAGGCAAGCAGCCATTAGGTTGCTGGCTTCGAGCAGACAAGACAGACCATTTGGCCTATTCTGATGACTTTTTAGTACGTTAGTATGCATTTAACAGTGGAGCGACACCCAGAATTCATGAACGGTTCATCAAATCTAAAATCCAATGGGAGACTTTGTTTACAAAATGATGAGACTTTCTCCCAAAAGGTCTTTATAGGGCAGGCCCACAATATGTGGGAGAGTTCAAATCAGTGTATGTGTTACATCTCAGGCATTTGTCCATAAGAAGCGTTCCGCCTGGTACAGATAAAGGAGCCCTATGCAGTAGTGCAATATTTTAACTGTATAAGTTGGGCCTTGTGTCCCTACGGGAATCTCCATGGGTGCGTCGTCTGCAATCTTTCCATTGTTGATCCGATACGGAAATATTCAGCTCCCTTCCCCATTTGGATCTAGTTAGTGGTCGTGACGGTCCTTTTAAGAACAGATCCAGAAACAAATGGTTCAATATGTCTATGGTAACAAAAACAGTGCTTAAGGTTTTGGACCAAGTCCTTCCTCAGAGGCAAAGGATTTGGTTGGTGTTACATCTATATTGATCCAATAAAAGGTATCAAACCATTTGTTTCTGGATCCATTTGGATGCAGCACTCCTCGGCAGTTGACGGGCCTGTGTCTTGCAGGCATTTGTATATATTGTCTGTTTAAGCTAGCACTTAGGAGTCACATTTTCATGATAAATCCCACTCTGCACCAGCTTCTGGGCAAACCCTTTATTTTGACTCAAACTGTTGCACAAAAAGATGCTAATCTGAATTCCATTTATGGAAAAGAAAACCAGAAACACAGATTCTAAGATTTGCCAAACAAACTAACATCTCTCTGCAGGCGGGATGGGTGCCACAGAACTGAAGGGTGGCTTATGTAGTGCCTATACATAAAGGGGGTCTAGGGAGGAGATGAGGAATTATAGGCCTGTTAGTCTGATGTCTGTAGTGGGCAGAAGTAATGGACAGCTTTATCAAGGAGAGGCTTGGGAGGCAGCTGGAAAGGTCGATGATAAAGAGTTTGGCTTTGTCCCGGGAGATCGGTCAGTCCAACCTCAGAGTTTTATGATTGGGTGACGAGGGCACTGGATAGACATAGGCCAGTGGATGTCATATACCTAGATTTCAGCAAGGCATTTGATTCAGTACCCATAATGGACTGATAGCAAAAATGGGGTGGGAAGTCAGGAGCTAATTTGGGCTGAAAACTGGCTTTCAGGGCATTTACAGAAGGTAATGGTGGGTGGGATACTCTCCTCCCCAAGAAGGTAATCAGTGGGGTCCCTCAGGGTTCAGTATTGGGACCAAACTTGTTCAATGTCTACGTCTCAGATATTGGGGAAATGAGTGGAGTCTCTTGTGATGATTCAAAACTGAGAGCATTGGTGGACTGTGAAGAAGTGAGGGAGACAGTCCAAGGGGATCTGGAGATCCTGGAAGGGTGGACAAAGAGATGGGGACTGAAATTTAATGCTGGGAAATGTAAGGTACTTCATTTGAGAGTCAATAATCCGGGCCTTGTTTAACCTGGGGAGGGGGCTACACTGCAAGCCACAATGGGTGAAAGTGATTTAGGAGTGGTGGTAGACGCCAAAATGAATAACTCTGAAAACTGTAGAAGAACTGCAGCCAAAGCAAATAGGATACTGGGCTGCATAGCCAGGGAATTACATCCAGAAGGAGGGTGATCCTCTCTCATGTAATGCTATTGTCAGGCCACAGTTCGAGTACTGTGTACAGTTCTGGAGACCCCATCTGAAGTAGGACATAGCTGCTGGAGAGGGTTCAGAGGAGAGCGACCAGGATGATTCAGGGCATGGAGGGGAAGACTTATGAACAGAGAGAGAGATTGGAAGAGCTTGGGTTTTACTCACTGGAGGAGAGGAGGGACAGGGGAGATATGATAGGGTTTTGAAATATGTAAAAGGAATAACCAGGAGTGGAACCAAGAAGCTGTTTAGGCTTTAAAAAAAAAAAAATAATAAAAAAAGGGGGGATAACCAGGGGACATGAGTGGAAATTGGAGGGAGGAAATTGCAGGAAGCGTATGAGGCATTTTTTTCACTGAGAGGTGGTGGAGCCATGGAATGCGCTGCCGGAGGCTGTTGGAGGCGGGCACAGTGGAGGCTTCAAGAAGGGTGGGACAGGTACAAGGAAATTGAAACCAGTGAAGACCCTCTTGGGGATGGGGGTGGTAAGGCTTAGCAGCCACTAGGTTGCTGGCTTTGTACAGACAATGAGAGACCTTTGCATATTCTGCTGGCTTTTAGTATGTTAGTATGCTAGTCACTTCTAGGGACCCTGGGCTGGCGACAATTAAAGCCGCTAGGTCGCTGGCCTTAGGCGGAAAAATGGACCACTGAGGCTTGTGATGGGGCCAGTCTGCAGTAGCTTGCAAGGCTGAGACTGGAATCCCACCACTGAAATAACAGTCAGAATGTTCCAATCGTAAAGATAGAAAATAACTTGTCTCTTCAGCTCTGCCACGGTGGCGGGCTCCTGCTGCACGCTGCCTGCTTCAAACAAGGCAGGAAGCAAACTGGCATCATCGGAAGGGAGGGCTCCTCACCCCCCTGCACGACTCTGAGTCCTGCCTAATGACGCCATCAGGAGGTGGAGCCCAGACATTATGAAGCCCGGAGAACAGCTTAGAGAGAGAAAAAAAAACATATATGGCTCCAACAGAGAGAACACCTCCTGATCCCACCAATGCACAGCATGGTCAAACATCGCCCAACATACAAGGTACTGAAGCAATTCCATCAGCGGCAAAGAGAACACATTACCCAAGGCACAAGACAGTGAGACAATTCCACAGACTTCAGAGAGAGAAGCCTCCCAGGCCCCACCAATGCACAACACTGTTACACATCACACAACCTAGTACTGTCGGTTATACAATGAAACTTCAAGACGTGAACGCCTGAGTTTGCAACCCCGAAGGTACACGGCCACCCGCACTCCACAGATATACAACCGCCATACTGCTGGATTCCCAGCATCAGAAGTTCGCACGAATTGTCAGTCTCTGTCTTTACGCCTCGGATCTCACAGCGACATTGTACTGAGGCAGTTCCACCAACTGCACAGACAGAACCCATCCCAGTACCAACCAGTGCACACCATGGTCACATACCGCCCAACATACAAGGTAATTGAAGCAACCCCACCCAAACGCATAAAACAGGCCCACCAATGCACAGCACGAACACACATCACCCAATGTACAAGGTACTGAAGCAATTCTACAGACTGCAGAGAACCGCCCCCAGATCCAACCAATGCACAACATGGCACACATCACAACCTAGTACTGAGGCAATTCTACCAACTGCGGAGACAGAACCCTCCCAATGCACAACACAGTCAAACATCACCCAAATACAAAGTACTGAAGGAAGTCCAACAACAACAGACAGAACCCTCCCAGGCACCACCAATGCACAACACAGTCAAACGTCACCCAAAGTACTGAAGCAAGTTAGTCCACCAATGATAGACAGAAGCCCTCCCAGGCCACACTAATGCACATTATCACACATCGCCCAGTGTACAAGGGTATTGAGGCAATTTCACTGAAGGAAAACCCCACCAATGCACAATACAGTCACATATCACCCAGTGTACGAGGCACTGAGGCAATTCCTGCTGCAGTGAGAGAACCTCTGATGGGCCCTCACCAACTACATCATCACACACTGCCCAACGACAAGGTTCTAAGGCAATTCCACCAAATTCACAAGCTAACCCCTCCTGGGCAACACCAGTGCACTAACTCATCACACACACTGCCCAATGTACAAGGCACTGTGGCAGTTCCTCCAAATGCAGTGAGAATCCTCCTGGCAACAACCAATGTACACTATGATCGCACATAGCTCAATGTACAAGGTACTGAAATAATTCCACCAACTACAGGCGAGAATCCTCCCAGGTTCCACCAATACACAAGAATGTCACATGTCACACAACCTAATACAGAGACAATTCTACCGACTGCAGAGAGAGAGAACCTCCATGCTCCACCCATGCACAACAGGACCACACATCACCCAACGCTCAAAGTACCAAAACGATTCCACTGACTGCACCGTGAGAACCCGCCCAGGCCCCATCAATGCACGTGATCACACATCACCTAACGATAAGGTACTGAGGCAATTCCACCAACTGCACAGAGAGAACCCTCCGGCTCCATCAATGCACATTATTACACATCACCCAACGCCCAAGGTACTTAAGCAAATCCACTGACTGCAAAAAGAACCCTCCCGGGATCAACCAATGCACAACAGGACCACACACCATTCAACGTACAAAGCAGTGAAGCAATTCAACCAACTACACAAGAGAACACTTCCCAGACCCAGGGGTAGTGTCAAGGATGTGCTCTGAGCACGATCAGTAATTACAGGGACTTTTCTTTGTAGACGGTTCAGTCTCTGTGCCTCTTCCTCGCCTTTCAGAAGCACAGTTAAGAGACAGGGCAGTGGGAGAGTGGTAGAGGACTCCAGAAGGGACACCTGGATGCAGATTACGCTTTTGTTAGTAATTTAAGGGTTCAAAGTAGATCAGCAAGCTACTCGCGGGCAAAGCTGTCAGCTAGTCTGTGGGCCAGCAAGACATACTCTGCACTGCAGCATGCTGGCAAGGAACAAACGGGCAGGCAGCCGACATGGGCTAGGATATACAGGCGGGCAGATAAATGCCACGTAGGTGAGCAAGCAGGGGTGAGTGGGTGCGGTTTCAAGGCAGGGTGTTTATGGGCAGGCTGGAAACAAGTGTGTGGACAAGAGGCACCGCAGCAGGCAGGAACGAGTGTATGTGCAATTTTTGGCTACGTAGAGAGCATGCAGAGCAGATAGGGAAACAAATTTTGTGGAAGGATGGCAAGCAGGAAATGACAATATCGACTATGGGCCAACAGTTAAAAGAGACACTGTCAACTCTCTCAGACCTAAACTTCCCTAGATTAAAAAAGCTTGCCATTAATCATATTCTATACAGACTGCTGATATAGTTGGCAGTGTGATTCATTTGTTTATATTCTTTGATCAACTTCCACTGCATCTTTCCTGGACTTGAAACGCCTCAACACAATCTAGCCTCCTGATGCTCTAGGAGTAGCAGAGACTATTGCATCAAAAGTGACTCACGGTTTGGGGTATTCCTTATGTTCAGGATGAATGAACTAACAGAAGATCAAAGAGTTGAATCAAACAAGGTTTGGTATAATTGCACCTTTCCACGTATTTCAGTTCTACTAAGTAAAAGGTGTTTTCACCTAGATATATGATATAAAAAGGCTGAGAGTGACCCGTGACCCTTTAAATGAAAAATCCGATGGCCAGGCCAACAGAAAAGGAAAGACTAAGTTTTACCATCACTTGGCAGAAAAAAACAGCATGCATGGAGGGAAGCCTGCTGAGTAATGTATAAGTTAAAATAGGAGGAGCACGGCCAAGATCTGAAGAAGCACAAATTTTAAGGTACAATTTTGATTTCCTAGCTCCTCCGACGGAAGCACACACAAGATAAAATCCTTACCCCAGCCCGAACCCCACCAATGCACAACATCACACATAAGCAAATGTACAAGGTACTGAAGCAATTCTACCGGCTGCAAAGAGAGAACCCCTCATGGGCTCAACCAGTGCACAACACGGTCACATCGCCCAGCGCATAAGGTACTGAGGCAATTCCACCAACTGCACAGAGAGAACCCCTCAAGGGCTTCCTACAGGCTCCGCACCTCCTCGGTTACCATACAGTTGCACTGGACTATGAATGCATTGTATTATGTATAAGACAAGACCTCCCTGAGGCGGCTTACTACCAACTCATATCATGCATTGCTTTAGCTACCAATTGTATAGGTCTTAACAGCTCATTAGGTAAATATGTTGATAGCTCTGCCCTGTTTTATCTACCAAATGTATAGACATTAACCAGTGATCATTGTACTTACACTCTGTACGACTGCTCACCCACATATATTCTATGTATGTACTGTATGAATGTCTGTTTTACTCTGACGTGGAGCCTTTGGAACGAGCCTATGACTCAAAGGATTGTAATCCGATTTCAAAATTAATAAATAAAAATAAACAAACACGGTCACACATCATCCAGCTGCATAAGATTCTGAAGCATTCCAACCAACTGCACAGAGAGAACCTCCCTGAGCCCCAGCAATGCACAGCACAATTGCACTTCAACCAATTACTAAGGCCAGTTCTCTTCTCTGCAAGGTATTTAAAAAGCACAGAACACATTTTTCCCACAGGTGCAGAATACCACAGAACAGGGAAGTCATGATAACACAAGTACATGTAACTCACAACAGGGCATGCATTTCTGAAGAACTACAGGGAATCATCACCTCCCTGCAGGAATGCAGGACCTTAAGTGCTGATTTTAGAAAATGGAATGCAAGGACATTTTTTAACGTTCACTAATGTGTAATTTTTATTTTATTTTTTAAATCTCATTGATCCTGCCATGCGACCCTCGTCCGCCACAACTCCTACTGTTCCAGTGTCCCCTGCAGTCAGCCCGCGATAACATGGCAGATGGGCTAAGCATCAGGGGACCTCATGACTGCAAGTCACTTAGACTGTATTTGTGTAAAGGAGCATGACTGTGATCGGTACTGGTAGAGTAAGTGTCTTCACACTAATACGATCTGTGTAAGGAGACACGACTGGGATCGGCACCGTAGAGTAAGTGTCTTCACACTAACACAATCTGTGTAGCGGACATGACCGTGATCGGTACCAGCAGAATAAGTGCGATCATGCTCCTTCACACTAATACTGATCTGTGTAACGAAGTGTGGCCGTGATCGGTACCGGCAGAAAAGTACAATCATGCTCCTTCACACTAATACGACCAGTGTAAAGTGACTTCAGGCACAGAGGTCCCCTGCGGCTCAGTCCTTCAGGCCAGAGGGCTGGCCATAGGGGACACTGGGATTTATTAGGAAACATGGTGGGCAGAGGCCACAGAATCAATCAGATTAAAAAAAATAATAATAATTACAAATTAGTAAGTGCACAAAACCATTTTCCTTCCACATGCTTTTAAGACCTAAAGGTCCCACAGCATTATGGCAGGGATGTGAGGATTCCCATTGATGCCCGAGGCCAACGCTCCAGTAACTGTCACCACACTCAGAGAAGAAACCCATACCCTGTAGTGGGTTAGGTGAGGGAGCAGGGAGCCAGTCTGTACAGCTTGCAAGGCTGAGACTGGGTCCCACGCTAGCGCTCAGGAGCGTAATCAGCCTATCCAAAAATAGAAACAAAAAGAAAAGTAACAGTAGTAGACTCACTGATCTTCGGGTCTGTCACTCCTGTGACAGAGGTCCCAGAGCTCTACCACTAGACAGCTAGGAAGTAAACTGACATCTGAGGAAATGAGTGGAGGGTACCCTACCACAGTCCTGCATAAGTCTGTATACCTCCTGCCTGCCACGTGGTTCCAGGAAGGACCTCCCAGAAGTGATGATCCCGGAGACCAGCTTTAGGAGAGAGAAACAGAATTTTTTTTTTTTTTAAGTGGGAATGGTTTTATTTTCCTTCAGTTAGGTTGCTGCTAGATAGACTATGCAAGTTTGGCCTCAAATGAACCTGGAAAGTGCATTTCTTCTGAAAAAAATTATGTCCAAGGCACCTGGAATTCTCAATTCCATGGCTACTGGAATTTTCTGCAGAATTAACATCATGCTGCAGAATATATTTAGTGCCACACAATTCACTGTTCTTGGTGAATTTTCAGTCAAATATACAGTTTTTCCATAATGCCTCTCCTCCCCCAATCTTGTCTATCCTCAAGCTGCTCTTCTATGTTCAGTGTGTGAAGTCATCGATGATATCACATATTTTAGACTGCACTGCAGTCTGCCACAGAAATAAGAAATGCTGCCGAGAAATCATGACAAGTGCCACAGAGCACTAGGGGTCCTTACGATGTCCTGTGGCGGGTTTTGTGTTTAAAAGGGAAACATTTTATTTTAACCCTTGCTGTGCCACAGACCGATATCAGTCCAGAATTCAATCACGTTCTCACTGTGTTGGCAGCCTAGCAGTTAATGGAAAAATGTTTAACTTTCATTTAGTTAGGTGACTGCTAGGTAGACTAAAGCAGATTAGTTCTGAACTGTGCAGTTTCTAAGTAATTATCAATGGCCAGATAATGCAAATGTTAAATGTGGACAGTTTTCAAACCCCATTTTATAATTTGATGTCAATTTACAATAATTAAAAAAAAAAAAAAAAACACCAATACTGCGTTATCATGCAGCACCATGGTAAACCATTAGGACTACCATATCTGCTGGTCTGACAGCCTTGTCCCTATACAGGTACGACCAAGACTTCAGATTCCTCACTTCAGAAATCAGATTTTCTCTATTTTTCCAAACATTAGAAATGCTGCAGGTTATTTTGACAACCCAGAGTATTAAATGAGAATAATGGCTATGCAACTGTGTGTTAGGGATTTTTTTTTTTTTTTAAACACATTGAGGTGTGATGACCATAAACCCCGAGCGAAGCTCAAGAGGTTTTGAGATCATCACACACCAAGGATGTGTTAAAAAAAAAAAAAAAATCGCATCATCACAGTTGCAGAGACTTAATTTTTATAATTACTGGTGCTGGGAGTTTTTTTCTTTGTTCTGTCAACACTTGAAATGATAGGGAGTGAATGTGAAGCAGTTCTGTCAAGACACACACCGCATATACCCATCTCTTTCTAGAGACATTTTTCCTTTTTTTAAGGTGCACTGTGGAAATGGATGGGAAGCACAAGAGGTAGACCGTAGCCAGGAACCATGGTCCATTTCTGATCTGACTCACTGTTCACCGACGCACCAACCAAGTGTTCAACAACAGGATCAGCCAGATAGCTTTTCTGAGTTATAAAAGCATGGCTGAACCAGCTGACTAGTGAAAAACAAATGAGAGGGCACCCGCTCATCACGAGTCCTCAAGAGCGGAGAAAGTGAGCAGCCATGTTTCTTCAGATGTTGGGGCCATGCACTGAACCAAAGGCGTGCTAGACATGACTGACACCAGAGGACATGCTACTGAAACAAGTTTCAGGTTATTCTGACATTGACAGAGGCTTGTGAACTGTGTGATAAAGGAGTCCCCGTAATTATATGGCTAGCATTGCACAGCAAACGCTCACGCAAAACATGGAGTAAAGCCAACACAGAAACTGACAGCCAATAAGGACCGCCAGGCCCATCTAGTCTGCCTGTATTCCTAACTTTAATTAGCTGCCGCTGACTCACCTGGTCACCGGCTGCTGCCTCTCCTGACACACCTGAGGGTTCCCTTATGCCTATCCCATGCATGTTTCAATCCCCTCTGTGCTTGCTCCCACCACCTCCTGGGGCAGGCCATTCCAAGCACCACCACCCTTTCCATGAAAAAGTACTTTCTCACACTGCCCCTAGTCTATCCCTTTAGAGAGTGGAGAGGAGGGCGTTCAGGTTGCAGAGTATCAGGAGGTACAGTCCATCAATATGGAAGCTCAAGACCAGCCAGGAGAAAGTACTTTCTCACGCTGCCCCTTAGTCTACCCCTTCCAGTCTCATGCCATGCCCTTCTGTTTTGGAGCAGCTTCTCTTCCAAAAGATGCTGCCCTCCTGTACTTATTAATCCCTTGAGATACTCAAGGTCTCTATCATGTCTCCCCTCTCCCTCCTCCTCCAGGGCATACGACTGAGTTCCTCCAATCTCTCCTCATATGACCTATGGTGCAGGGCATGCACCATTTTTGTTGCCCTTCTTTGAACTGCCTCCACCTTCTATCCTTCTGGAGATGCAGTCTCCAGAACTGGACGCAGTATTCGAATGAGGTCTCATCAATGACCTGTACAGTGGCATTATGACCTTTTTTCTTCTGCTGGCAATACCTCTCCCTATGCACCCGAGCATCCCACTGACTCTCCGCACTGCCTTGGCACACTGTTTTGTTACCTTTAGGTCATCAGATATGATGACCTCCAGATCTCTTTCCTGTTTTATGGTCGCTAATATCTCCCCTCATCATGTAATCCTCCCTGGGTTCCTGCACCCCAAGTGCATGATTTTGCACTTCTTAGCATTGAATCCTAGCTGCCACACTCTGGATCATTCTTCCAATTTAGCTAGGTCATTTTCTCCACCCTCCTGGGCTGTCTACCCTACTGCAGATCTTTGTGTCATCTGCAAAGAGGCACACCTTCCTCCAGCCCCTCTGCAATCTCGCTGATATAGATATTAAACAGCATTGGTCCAAGAACTGAACCCTCGGCACCTCGCTGGTCACCCTCACCACCTGGGATTTAGCCCGGTTTACCAGCACCCTCTGTTCTATTCTTCAACCAATTTCCAACCCACTTCACCACCCTGTGTCCCAATCCCCGACTGCCCAGCATGTTCACAAGCCTATGTGAAAATGTGTCGGATGCGCCTGCTGAAGTCAAGGTAGGCCACATCATAACCATTTCCAGACACGATAGCAAGACTGCCAACCATTTTTGAGTCCATGGCACAGTTGACAGTATTGTAAACTATGTATTTTTCTAATTCTACTATCAATCAATCTGTGCCAAGTGCTATCATTTTCACAGCTGATGGCACACTCACACCTAACCCTCCCAATAAATTTTTTGCTTATTTAATACCCCATAACCACTATATTGTTTTATTTATTTCAATCTAGATTACAATACCTTTGAGCGAGGCTCTTTACAAAAGGTTCCACATCAGGCGTGTGCAACATTCATCATTTTAGTTACAAACATATAATCATTGACTTACAGACATGTAATAACCAGTACAAAGACTTGAGCTATTAGCAAGACAAGGGAAGGAGGGAGTCAGGGTAGGAGATTTGGGGAGGAAGGAGGTGGGGTAGGGGGAGTATCGAGAGGTGGTTGGGTGCAGGAGTGGAGGTGGGCGAGGACAGTGCAACCAGGGGGCCGTGTCGAGGAATATGACAGGTAAGGTGCTAGGGGTGCAAAGACTGATTGTAAGTGCTGGGGCATGTGCAGCTGGAGCGGTGGAAATGTTAAGATGGGCAATCACAGGATACAAGCAGTGAGAGGCGCAGCTTGGACTTGAAGAGGTCGAATGTTGGAGCCGTCGCTATGTTACTGCCAAGAGAACTGAGCCAGCTGGATGCCCGATAGGTGAATGATCTTTGTCCTTGGGCTGAAGCGACATCATAGGATATGCAGTAGATGGGAATTGTGAAACTTGTACACAAGTATAACAATCATAAAGATTCGACATCGCAATATCTCCATTGCAGACATGAGCAAAAGGAGCTTTCTTGGTGCTAAAATGTGAAACAAATGGAAGCTAGGTCAGAAACAGCAAAGAAACATACCAACACTAGCGGAGATTTATGTACATTTTTTAATCAAATTATTGTTTTAGATTATTGCAATTTCTTATGGGATCTTAAGTAGTTGAAAACAGATCTCTTTATAAATCTTATGATAAATTTTAGTATTTTATTCTTAAGAATCTCTGAGGCCTTTGAGGCCGAGAGATCAGAACACTGTGAGTTCTATCCCCACACCAGGCACTTGGGTTAATATCCCAATACTGACACTGTAGTGCAGCATGAGCAGGGTGCTGCACTCGGAGGGTGCTGTCTTTTGCATGTCATTATGGCCACATTTGCATGCGCTGTGCAAATATGCACCCAGCCGCACGGCGCTGGGCCCTGCTAGGCTGTGATCCAGGGTGGGAGTCTCATCCAGTCCAGAAGCTAACCTATACCAACCCCAGCAGACCGCATCCTGCACACACCTGGACCCAGTACCTGACAGTCTAGTGTGCCCTCCCCACCCACTTCTCTGATAAAATACCACATCCTGCAGCAATACATCCTGCAGCCAATTGGTGGACCCTGTCGACAAGTGGGCTTGCAGAGTGTACTGTACACGTCATTCACAACTTTGAATGACAGCATACAGTACATGCTGCAAGCCCACTGGCTCCACAAGGTCTATCAATGCGCTTGACAGCTGTACAGTACGCTGTCAGTCGTAGACAGCTCTGTAAGCAGGCAGCTGTAGCGGTGTGCGAGTGGGCTGAGCTGCTCGCTGATGAGGGAAAATATGCAGGAATGGGAGGAGTGGGGTGGGGTAGAGGTGCCTGAGTGGGTGGGGGACCACCAGGGTTTAGAACAGCAGGTTCGCGATGAGGTCGGGCTCCACTATACCACCAAGGCTCATACCAGTGGAAAATATACCCAGATTCTCGTGCTACAAGCAGGAGGAGGGGACCACTATACCGCCAGGGTCATATACTGGTGGAAAATATACCTGGGTTTGGTGCAACGGGCAAGGAGGTGGGCCACTATATCACCAGGGATCACCGGTGGAAACCTACAGGAGTTCAGTGTATGGGCAGGTTGGGAGGGCAGGCTGCTGTGTTGCTGTCTGCAGTACAGCAGCCTGCCTGTGGGTGGTCACCCACTTAAATCTACTTGAAGTAGACATCTTTTAGAGGCACATCTCCGAACTTGCCACCGGGATGCGCCTCCAAGTTGTCTGTGAATGGGGCTGCACCCCATATGCATGGACACACCCCTTCACAGCCCTCCAGATGTGCCGCATTATGGGAGGTATGCAGGCGCATCTGTGATTTGTTGACACATCGGGGTTAACGCGTCAGCGCATCGTTCTTCAGAATCGGCTACAGCGCAGAGTCGGGGATGCGATGGGCGATCCCTTTGAGAATCCTGCCCAAAATGTTCAGAAAGGTAACATGTTGTTTGGATTCACATCATCCATTTTGCTGTGAAGTAAACACAGATGGTGTGAAAATCATAAATGAAGCAACAAATATTGAAATATATTTTGCTGCAGTATTTTATACTACACAGAAAGTGCGGTCACATATTCATCCAATGTAAAAGTTACTGGAGCATTAATATCGACTGCAGAGCACAGAGTTAATCCTCCCGCCCCATCACTGCAAAGCGCAGTCACACATCATATTAAAGGGACACTGTCCCCCCTTGGGTCTCAAAGGGTCCCTAGTTTAAAAACACATTTTATGATTGCCAAAATTTTGTAAAGATTGTTGTTGTGGCTGGTACTTTGATTCAGACCTTTTTTCTTTAAAAAAGTGAAAACAGACTGCCCACCATACTGGTGTTACCACACAAACACAGGTTTGTTTACATTCCTTGATCAACTCCAGCTGCATCTTTTCTGGACTTGGGAACACCCACAACACAAGTCTACCCACTCATAATGCAGTGGAGTTTAGGAGGCTACTGCCAGATGACTGACTGCACTATTTGGGTGTGTTTCTAATGCTCAAGAAGTATGCAGTAGGAACAGATCCAGGATTGTAAACAAAACAATGTTGTTTATAAATATACACTGCCATGTATTTCAGTTCTACTAAACAAGGAGGCATAAAAACAAACAGCAACATCAGTGATGCTAGAAAAGGTCAACAATCATAAAATGTGGGGTTTCAACTAGAAATAATATGAAAAAAAACAGATTGACAGTGAAACAGAAGCTGAAGGCAGATAAGGACTGCAAGGCCCATCCAGTCTGCCCATTTCTTTTCTACATTATGAATGTGCCATCGGCCTTTGCAGTGTCCCTAGAACGTTAACATCAACTGCAAAGAGTTAACCCTCCCCAGGCCCACCACTGCAACACAGTCACATGCCATCCAATGTAAAAAGTACTAGTGCCAACACCGACTGCAGAGCAGAGAGTTAACCTCCCTGCCCCACCACTGCAAAGCGCGGTCACACATCATCTAATGTAAGCGGTACTAAAGCGCCAACACAGTCTACAGAGTGCGAAGAGTTAATTCTTCCCAAGCCTAACAAATGCAAAGCACAGTCACACATCATCCAATGTAAAAGGTAATGGAGCGCTCCAATCCACTGTAGTCCCCCCACCCCACCCCACCACACCACAGAAAAGCACCTCATCTCAAATTCTCAAACAACTCTGTGATCCTAGAAGCATCTCCAACCCATTCTTCAAACAGTCTGTGAGCCAGCAAACACCGAGACCTCAAACCCAGCCTGTGATCCAGACATCTGGGGCCACTCAAACACAGCAGGTGACCCTGCCAGCATCTCCAACTCTCACACACAACTTGTGATACTGACAGCACCCTAGCCGAAACTTAACTTGGCCTCTGGCCCCAAACAAACCTTACCATGACCCCCACCACCAGCCCAACCACAACAGAGCCCCTGACCCCCAACCTAACCTCGCCAGGCAGGTCTCCAGCTAGACTAAATGGGAAGACTACATGGGCCAAATAGTCCTTATATGCCAGCAAATTCTGTGTTTCTATAACCTCCTCGGGGCCCAGACTGCAGCCACCCCTCCCCAGGGCCCCTGACCACAGCATAGCCTCACCTGGACCCCGCCAACCTCCTTAGAGCCCCACCACAGTGCTTCCATTAAGAAAAGGAAATTTACCCGCTGCGACTACAGCACCCTACTGATTGGGATGACATTCCAAGGAAAGGGTCGGTGTGGGTGCAGAGCGGCAGCCCAGAGGGTCGCCCCACAGACATGTCCCCGCATCTGTAACCCCACCCCACTGGCTAAAGACCTTTCCCGTCACTCATTTGCTGCAATACTGGGCAACTCCACGTCGCCGACTGGACGCGTGCACTTCACCCTCGTTCTACGATTGGCGGAAGTACTTGTCAGTCACCCCTAAACACCATAGTAGGTTAGCCAGCCTAGCTGTCAATCACTGAACAGCACGGCGGGCTGCATCACGTGGGCCACGAAGCCAGCGAACCGAAACTATTTTGGTGGAGCCAGGGTCCAGAGCAAGCAGCTGCACCTCTGCCGTCCGCGTACCCCTCTCCTTCTGGTCCCGGTACTATCTTACCCGCACTGACAGTTATCCCGGGTCCAGTCCGAGCCCAGCCCGCCCAAACTTGTCATTCAACCCCCGCACCTGACAGGACACCATCGCTGTCAATCACACTGATGTCCCCGCCTCTTCACCCACTGGCCCGGGGATTGGCCTGCGCGCTCACGGAGCCCCGCCCACCCCGGAGCCGGTAGGCCGCGCGCTGGTATCTCGACTACGCTTACCTGCCGGCGGCGACCCTGTTACTGCTGTTACTGGCGGACCCGGCGGTGCTGACTGTGCCGTTGGCGCTGCCGGGGCCGGGACTCGACGAGGCCGGAACGGCCCCTGCTGGCGCGGGCACGGCGGGCCCTGCTTTACGGCCCGGCTGGGACTTTTAACATCTCGGGCGGCGCGCTTCTCCCGCCTTACTCGCTTTTGCTGTCCGTCTCGCGTCCGAATGTCTTCCGGCTTTTGTGGTAGCGCCGCGGCTTCTTGCTCGAGCTCTCTCGGTCTGTCGCTTTAAATTGCTGTGGTGACGGCACGAGCTCTCTGTCTTGGTCTTTCTCCACTGTTTTGTTCACAATAAAAATCCGCCTCCTTCCGCGTGCCACATACGCACACGTACGCGTGCCTCTTCTCTGACATCACGGCGCCGTAACCTTCCGCACCTCTGCCAAAGGCGAGGGGTTAAAAATAGTCCCCGGGCATTCAGCTCCCATATGGCGGCAAGAAGTCTGTCACTCTGAGAGACAGCTCTAGCCTTGAGAGTCAGGTAACCGGATCATAGTTACTCAAAAGGAGAAGAAGGAGGGTCTGGTTTACGGCAGTTTAATGACAAGAGAAATTTTGGGCTAGGGACTAAGCCCCATGTGACGCAGCCCTCCCATATTTCAAAATTTAGACCAGGAAGACGCACTAAACTGTGATGGCATGTTTACCAGGTGGGTTACATGCAGTAGGGGAACCAAGTTTTTTTTTTGGGGGGCATTCAGTCAATCATGGGCTTCACAGTGGGCACTAAACATTGAATAATGAAGGTGGTGGGGCACCACTACTCACACTGGGGTAGCCAGGAGGGCGACCGCCCAGCTCCGCCACTGGTTACATGAACCTGTTTTATTGATGGAATGTTGGCCATGACGCGTGAAACTCCTTATAGGTACCATGGGGCTTTAACTTCCACCGGACAGAAGAGTCAACATGTCAAGGGTACAGCATCTTACACTGCACTACATTGTAAGTTGTGGGTATTACCCCAAGTTCGTGAGGTAGATGGAACCGTGATTTTCCAGACCCAGATGCAAGCTGGCTACCTACTGACCCTAGGGCTATCTGGGTGGTTACATTCAGAAACATAGAAACTGTTGGCGGATAAGGACCGCTTGGCCCACCTAGTCTGCCCTGCTGATCCTGTCTAGACCATCTCCTCAGACCCTGTATGTCCTCAACCCCCCGTTTGCCTTGGTGCTAGGACTCTCTTATGCCTATCCCATGCATTCTTGAAGCCTGTGATTGTTCTAGCTTCCATCACTTCTGGAGTCTGTTCCATGCTCCACCACCCTCTCCGTGAAGAAAAGCTTTATGATATCCCCGCTTCACTGTGTAAACCCTGTTCTTTGCATCCTTCTCTGGAAAATACTCCTTCTTGTACCTTATTCACCCCACAACTCAGCACCTACCCCCATCTCACTACCACCTGCAGACTTCCCTTCCTCACTTCACTCTACCTCCCAAGGACCATACCAACACATGGTTCCATTCTCCCATCAACTTCAGTACATAGCTATTGAAACTGCACCCGGCCTCTCATCTCTATCCATCCGAATGTCCTCTGTCCTATCCTTGTAATCCTCCTATCTCCACCAGGCCAGTCTTAGCGCCTCATATGGAAATGTCCACTCTGCTCAGCCAGCGACTAACTACACCTGAACCGCATGTACTGCACTTGGACAAACACTGTTTTCTAACATGTTTGCTAAATCTCCTCAAACAATGTAACTAAGACTTCCTAGATACTGTATGTATGGTTATGTCTTGTATTGTATTTCTGTTTAAAAAATCGTAAATCCAAGATCGAATAAATAAATATTCACTCCCCTGAGATATTTATATGTCTCTTATCATCCACACTCTCAAGGTGGCTACTGATGGGACACTTTTGGAGCTCAGAAAACATTCAAATGTCCAAGAAATATCCGCTGCCCAAAATTTTGTTTATAATAAAGGAACAAACTTCCATTTTGAGTTCCGTTAAATACAAATGTTTATTTAAATGCATTAAAAATAGCAGCAATTCTACTCCCCCACAACCGTTTCACATCCACTCTGATGCTTTATCAAGGTGTGACTAAAACACAGACATAGTCCGTTTTCATACAAACAGTAATCACATGGTGCTTTAAATTCGCCAATCTGTGTGCTTCATTCATTTCCTTATTTTATGGTGTCATACACCATCACATCCTACTGTGGATCACACGGTGTTCAGCCCTAGTCAGCACTATCTTAATTATTATACTGTACACATATCATACAAAGATTATTATGTAAATATGTATCTTAAACATATGGTGTTCCTTAAGAGTTAATTTTGAATTATAAATGATTTTTAAATTCTAATACTAACAAAACATACTGATTGTATTCTTCACCATTCGTTACTCCTGTTTTCCTCACTGTACACTTTGTACCCAGGTCACACCTGGAAGCGAGCCTCGCTCAGTGTGCTTTTCAGGTCATCAAAATGTTAAAAATAAAAATCATGGTGTATGACATCATACAATGAGGAAATGAATGAAGCACCTAGATTGGTGAATTTAAAGCGTCATTTGATTATTGTCTGTATAAAATAGACTTATGTGTTTTAGTCACACCTTGATAAAGCATCAGAGCGGATGTGAAACAGTTGTGGGGAGCAGAACTGCTGCTATTTTTAATGCAGTAAAATAAACATTTGTATTTAACGGAACTCAACATGGAAGTTTGTTTCTTTATTACAAACAACATTTTGGGCAGCGGATTTTCTTGGACATGTCTCCCTCCTGTCTTCCAGAGATTACATGTTTAATTATCTAGGTCTGTCCTCATAGGGCTTCAGGTGCAGGCCCTGCACCATCTTGGTTGCCCTCCTTTGAACCCTTTGACCCTGTCTATGTTCTTTCAAAGGTAGGACCTTCAGGACTGTACACAGTATTCAAGGTGCGGTCTCCCCAACAATCTGTATAGGGGTAGTGTATGACCTCCCTCCTTCTGGTGATTCCTCTACCTGTGCACCCCAGCATCCTGCTAGCTTTCCCCACTGCCTTGTCACACTGCTTAGTCACCTTCAGGTTGTCAGAAAAATTATCCCCAGGTCCCTTTCCTGTCCTGTGGCTGTCAGTTCTCCCCCATGGTACTTAGCTGCGGGGTTCCGGTGATCCAAGTGCATGATTTTACATTTCTTTGCATTAAAGCCCAGTTGCCAGACCCTTGACCACTCTTCCAGCTTGCTAACATTCTTCCTCATTTGTTTCATACCCTTTGGAGTGTCCACCTCTGTTGCAGATTTTGGTATCATCCACAAACAGACACACCGTCCCTACCAGCCCCTCAGTGATATCACCGATAAATATATTAAAGAGCACTGGACCTAGCACTGACCCCTGTGGCACCCCACTAGACACTTTGCCAAGAACACCTGGTTCTTACCCAGGAGTCCTTTAGCATCAGTAACTTTAGCAGTTAGCTGGATAGGTGCAACTGCCCTAGAAGTGTGCCTTTAGAGAAATTAAAATTAGCTTAGGGGCCATAGCCAATCAGAAAACAGGAAAGATAGTGAGCTGAGTGACAGCTGCTGAAGGCTTCAGAATTTTTCTCCGCTGGCTGAGCAACATTGCTTTGAGGTGTCGCTCAACTTTCCTTGTTGACAGCCTCCTAGTGCTTATCTGGGTAAAGTTTTCCTCATATTTTTGTTTTAATAGTGTGCTGAGTGAAATTATTACAAATCCATTAGCACTGTGCTAATTTTTTATTTTAGCTCAACGCGCTATTGTGACACTATTTTACTGCGACTGTTCATTTTAAATGTTAAATTTATCAGGTGTTTAATTTTAACAGTTCCTCTCTTTTCGTGCCAAATTATTGTGGGACCCATTGAATTAGGGACGGTTCCCTTGTTTTTACCTCAGACCTCACAGGTTTTACCATGAGGCACCCCATTGGAATTCAAATGTTAATAGTGCCTGGGAGTTTCTCTCAGGATTGGCAAATTAGAGAAACCCTTCTATACATTGGGCCAGATATTTAAAGCTTTGCCCCTGGGCTAAGCTCGATCTCTCCTCGCTCGTTGGGAACATTTGTAAAGCGGCAGAACAGCAAGCTCGGCCTAGCCTACAGAGCTAAAGACTGCCTCACCCATGACCCGGCTTGCTATAGCTAGGGGTTCTCCTTCCCACACTCACCCTCACAGACTTGTTGCCTTTGGCCGGTCCGTCCTCTAGCCTTGCCAAATGGGACACCACCTACAACAACATATGCGCTACCTGTCGGCCCCGCCTCACGCACCGCTGAGCTCTATTCCCGACTGGAGTGGCTACCCCCAGAAAAACTCAGGACTACATCCTTGGTAACATCATCAACAATATAGTTAGAGCGGTCACTCCGCCTCGCTTCGCTCTTCCCCTAAAACATGCCTCCTCTGTCTACAACCGCAGATCATGCGCAACTCAGGCCCGTCTGGTCCCCAAGACCCATACCCTCACAGGGATCGGGCATTCACCGTCCATGCACCAAAATTGTGGAACTCCTTCCTGCCAGTGTTAGTGCCTCCCCTCCCACCCTTGCTTGAATCTTCCCTATGGAACTTCCTAAAAACCGCATCAACCTGCCTGTGTTAAGCATAAATCTGGTACCCCTCCCCCAAAGGTGCAGTTCTCCCAGCGCTTCATCTCCTCTGCTGTTCACCCTCCTTAGGCACTTACGCCCCAGGTGGAGCGGCTTCTATTGCTCTTAATCATTATCCTAACCTGGTCTAGCGCCAAGTCCTCTTTCTCACTACAGGTGTCTACTCCTTACAATTTTGATGTTTTGCTCCTGCTTGTGTTGTTCTTGCTGCAAATTCTTAATTGTTATTTGATGTTATCACTGTATTACCCTATGGTGGAGTATATCGCTCCTGTATGTAACCTCTACTGTAAGCTCCTGTATGTAACCTCTACTGTAAGCTCCTGTATGTAATCTCTACTGTAAGCTCCTGTATGTAGCCTCTACTGTAAGCTGTATGTAACCTCTGTAAGCTCCAGTATGTGGCCTTGTGTTCATGGATACCCTGTAACTCTCGGGTCGCTCCTGAAAATAGGCACTTTGCTGTATAGTGTGCTTACCTGGTTAACAAAGGCAAATAAATAAATAAATTAGCACTGCCCGGTGGGCAGAGTTAGCCAGACACAAAGCAAGCTATATTCAAAGAGAATAGCCCAGGGCAAAACAGCCTCTGAATATAGCATAGAGATGAGGGCAGGCAAACTGGAGTTGAGGTGCAGAAGCGTGGCCCTGGAATAAGACAGCTCTGAATATGGCAGCCAGGAAGTGCAAACCACAACAACAACACAGTTCACAGCAGCGTGAAGCTAGGTAGAGGCGACCTATGTGGCCAGTGTGTGTTCCAGCAAATGTGTGGACCAGTACAGCTGCAGGGAGCAGCCTATGGGAAAGTATAGTGTGCAAAACAGTATAATATTCCCCAAACTGTTTATGCAGACTAACGTGTTTACGTGAGATTAGCGTGCAGAGCTAAGCTGTTTGCCCAGTGCTAATCTTTGCCATATTCAAAGTGACATGCAAATGAGCCTACTTAGGTAGTCTGTGGGCAAACAGCCACATTAGCATCCCAGTATGCCCCTGATTTGCATGCAGTTTGCCCAAGCGTTACTGCAGGGTCCTACAGAGCTACCTGTAGGTTAGTCTGGAAGTACAAGGGCTGACCAGGTCCAACCGCAGCTCCACCTGTAGGTCTGTCTGGCAGTGTCATGATGATAGCTGCAGGCTACCGATACAGTACAGCACAGCATAGCATATTGTGCCCCAGGGACAGCACAGCCCAGGCACAGGTGGTGGTGCTGCATGTAACTGTCACACTGTAGGGCATGCTGCAGTGCACAGCAGACACTACAGTAGCAAGAGGGCTGGTAGTGTGTGGGACACAGCACTGCCTATGGTGTGTAGGGCAGTGATGCTAACTGCACTGTACACAGTGACAGGCCCAGCGTGCAGGTGTTTACTGACAGTGGACAGTACTGTTATGCTGTTGTGTGATCCACAGATGCTGCACCTGTGGCATGGGATGCACACAGTGACATATACATGGCCAGCTGTGTGTGCTATGGCATCTGTACAGTTCGCTGTGTGTGGATGGAGACGCGTGGGATCCAGCAGGCACCGCGGGCGAGTAGGGTATTCCACTACTGGCCCATGTGCACTGCGTGCTGTGTCCAGTCTTGTGGCCACACCTCGGCTGTGGTGAGGTCTGGCCACCAGCACACCCTCCCTCAATGGCCACCATGCCCACAGTGCTGCCTGTGTGTGCTGGCATCTGTTGGGCACCACAGATGTATGGTCTGCAGGTGTGTGCTGTATAGCCACACTACCATGGTGTCCCCTGTGGCCTGATCACCCTCACGCCTGTGCATGGCTGGGACCTGTGCCAGCTGTTGGCATCATGGTGGTGCCATCAGTGGCGGCATGTGTCCTCCATGTCTGGCAGTTTCTAAGTGTCATACTCATATGTTAGGGTCGGCATAGCCCGCGCTAACACTATAAAACAACAAATATCGCATAAAGCTGTTTGCCCAGGGTTAAGACCAGCTTTTCCTGGGTGGTAATTTATGCCAGCGTATGGAGTGCGTGCTAAGTCACGCTACACACCTTAGCGCGCGCTAGTCACTGAATATCTCATTGGCCTGTATTCACGTTCACTTTGCCCTTGCATATAATTATGGTTTCCTGGCGCTAAGGCAGTTTGCATGCTTATTTGGCCTTTTGAATATAGCAGACCCATGCAAACGTTTTTGCCCAGCAAAGCTTTGAATATATGGCCCATTATGTTTATACATAAGGAACTGGACCTAGGTATCATCTGTCGCAGGACTGTCTGTAGGGTCCAGCAGCCACCTGTGGCAGTTGACAATTATTGCTGGGTTTTCTTTTAAGATTGACACTGGTATAGATCGCACTTCTACAACCACAAAAAGGCACTGGCAGCAGACAGAGCTAATTAACTGGGGCAGGACTGGCGGTGGCGTTTCACAGAAACCTGCACTCAGTTCATAAGGTCCAGGACTGGTTTGCTTTGCTTAAATTGGGTAAAACATAGCAGACAGACCTTTGATATGTCCTCAGCCATAATAATCAAAGGGTTCCAACTAGGGGCCATTCAAAAGTACTACAATGTAAGGAGGTGCTGAGGAACCCTCCAGATCCCAGCCAAAATTGAAGCTTCCAAATTACAAAGTTCTTTACAATTTAAAAATAATAGAAGTGATGAAGGAAGGAACTTTGATCAAGCCACTGATTAAGTGGCTAAAAAAAACTCTGTCGGACTTCTGGTGATGTGATGAACTATTTGGCAGCAGGAAAGAGCTCTGCCTATCTGAATTAATTAAACAAAAATACCAAACCAAACTGCACAAACCTCCACAAAAGCACAGCCGTAAGCAGAGGAGATGTCTAGGTGGCAAAATAAAAGCTAACTTCAGGCACCCGACAGCAAACTACTTAGCTAATACTCGAGGATACAGCTACCACGCAGCTGGGCCTACAACAGGCCTCCCCGCCCCCAGGTATCCTAACTCAGTCTCCTCAGCAGATCAAGATGTGGACTTTGATGAAGAACTGGAGAATCTGGATGCCATTGACTCCACCATTCATAAAATAATTAATATGGTACAAGCTGGACTCAGCAGTAGCAGACCTGAAAGTTCATTTAAAAGTATTACATAGAAACACAGACTTTGATGGCAGATAAGACCGCTTGGCCCACCTAGTCTGCCCATTTCCCTACCTAGAGGATAAGCTGCAGATCCTATTTAACCAACAACCTATTTCTTCCTACCCCCACAAAAATGCCTTATGTCTGTCCCATGCATTCTTAATTCTCCCACAGTTTTAAACCCCACAATCTCCTCAGGAAGGCTGGTCCATGCATCCACCATCCTTTCTGTGAAAAAATACTTCCTCACATTGCCCCTGAGCCGCCTCTCCTCTATCTTCAAATTGTGTCCCTTGTTCTTGCACATCTCTTTTCTGAAACATGCTACCCTGTTGGACTTTGTTGATTCCACTGAGGTACTTAAATGTTTCTATCATGTCCCCTCCTTTCCTCAAGGGTATACATATTAAGCTCCTTTAGTCTCTCCTCGTATGGCTTCTCTTGCAGGCCCTGCACCATTTTAGTTGCCCTCCTCTGAACTGCCTCCATCCTGTCTATGTCCTTTGCGGAGATGGGGTCTCCAGAACTGGGCGCAGTACTCAGATGGGGTCTCACCAACTGTCTGTACAGGGGATAACAACTTCCTGTTTTCTGATGGTGATGCCTCTCCTATACATCCCAGTGTCCCCAGCCCTCCCTACCGCCTTCTCACATTGCTTGCCAACCTTAAGGTCATCTGATATGATTACCCCAGGTCTCTTTCCATTTTTGTTGTTGTTACTACCTCCCCCATTGTGTAATCTTCCCCTGGGTTTTGTTTCCCAGGTGCAT
The DNA here is from genome assembly GCA_016271365.2 of Neoceratodus forsteri. Classification (NCBI taxonomy): domain Eukaryota; kingdom Metazoa; phylum Chordata; order Ceratodontiformes; family Ceratodontidae; genus Neoceratodus; species Neoceratodus forsteri. Next base: position 956,369 of record JADMNL010000033.1, read on the forward strand.
TATTTGCACTTCTTTGCATTGAACCCAAGCTGCCGTGCTTCTGACCATTCCTCCAACCTTGCCAAGTCCCTTCTCATCCTTTCCACGCCTCCTTGTGTATCAACCCTGTTGCAGATCTTTGTGTCATCTGCAAAGAGGCGATTTTCTTTCCAGTCCCTCTGCAATGTCCTTATAAAGACATTAGAAAGGACTGGACCCAGTACTGAACCCTGCGGTACCCCACTAGTAACCCCTCTTTCTTCAGAGGGTGATCCATTTAATTACTTTCTGTGTCCTGTTGTCCAGCCAATGTTTTACCAGGCTACCACCCTGGGGCCTACTCCCAGGCTGGTTAATTTGACTATTAATTTTTGTGTGGATTGTGTCAGATGTCTTGCTAAAGTCTAGGTAGGCCATGTCCACAGCCCCTCCCTGGTCTACTACTTTGGTCACCCAGTCAAATCGATTAGATTCGTCTGACATGACCCTCCCGCTGTGAACCCCTGCTGCCTTAGGTCCTGTGCCCCACTGGCCTCTAGGTACTCAACAATTCTTTCCTTCAGAAGTGATTCCATCACTTTCCCTACCACAGAGGTCAAACTGACAGGTCTGTAGTTTCCTGCCTCTGTCTTGGTCCCACTTTTGTGAAGGGAATCACATCTGCCTTCCTCCAGTCCTCAGGTACCACACCATCCTCCCATGATTTGTTAAAAGGGTAGTCAGTGGTGTCACTAGTTCTCTGCTTAATTCTTTTAGAATTCTGGTTTGAATTCCATCTGGCCCCATTGCTTTGTCCACCTTCAGTTTTAGGAGTTCTTTCAGAACCCTTTCTTCTGTGAAGGACTGGATCAACCCCCATCCAAAGTGCTTCTGCTAATTGGATTGGGTAGCTTCCCCTCCTCTTTTGTGAATACTGAACAGAAGTATTTATTCAGTATCCCTGCTTTTCACTGTCCCTCTCTGCCCACCCACCATCCATTCTGCTCAGCCTCACTATCCCTCCCTTTGTCTTTCTACGCTAACTGATAGACCTATGAAAGGTTTTATCCCTTAAGTAACCGAGTTGGCTATCTTTTTCTCAGTTTGGGCCTTTGTTATTCTGACTACCCTCCCTGCTTCCTTCTGCCTTAACTGGTACAGTGCTCTGTCCTGCTTCTTCTGTGTTTCCTTATACTTCCTAAATGCTATCTTTTCTCCCTAACCTTCACCGCCACTTCTTTGAGAACCATAGTGGCTTTTTCTTTCATTTTGATTTATTTGCTTCACACAAGGCTTGTTGCCTCTGTGATGGCAGTTTTGATATTTCCCCATTGTTGCTCCACCCTCCTTCTAGCCTGTTTGCTAGTTCTTTTCTAAGGCATTCTCCCATCTTGCCAAAGTCAGCCCTGCTGAAGTCCAGAACCTCACTTTTGTATGTCTTGACTCTGTAGCTGAGTTTATCGTGAACCACACTGTTTGGTGGTCACTTGTTCCCAAATGGCTACCCACTTCTAGATCTGAGATCCTCTCACTGTCCCCATTTGAGAGTATGAGGTCTAAGATTGCTCCCTCAGGAGTAGGTTCCAAAACTAGCTGTCTGAGGCATGCCACCTGAAGGGCATCAAGAATGGCCCTGCTTTTGGATGTGGCTGCAGCAAAGGTGCTCCAATTGACATCCGGCATATTAAGGTCCCCATCGACAATATCTCCTTTCTCTGCCATCCTAAGGATGCCTTCTATTATATCCTTGTCCATTCCCTCCCCTGACATGGGGGTCTGTTACAACCCCTGTGCGGATTGTGGTGCCATTTCCAGTCTCTAGGTGACCCACAGTGCCTCCTCTCCTCCCAGTTTACTCTTTTGTTCAGTTGCTTTTATCCCTTCCCTTACATAGAGAGCTACTCAGCCCTCTTCTCCCTCCCTGTCTCTCTTGTAGGTTGTGTACCCTGGTATGTTAACATCCCAGTCATGTTTCTCTGTGTACCATGTTTCTGTGACTGCTGCAATATACAGGCATCCCTCTTCCATCAAGGCCACTAGTTCAGGAGCTTGTTGGCCAGTCTACAGGTATGCTAGTACTCACACCTCCATTTCTGATGGCCTTACCCCTTTTTGCCCCATCCCTGTCTTTATTAGCGTTTGTCACTTTCTCCATTTACCCCTCGCTTCTCCCTATCGATCTCTATGTTGGTGTTCACCTCACTAGTACCCTGATTTTTTTGGGGGCTAGATTTCTGCTCCTCCAGTGCTCTCCCTTGGCTAGTTTAAATGCTTGCCAATAAAGCATTTAAACCTATCACCTAGGATCCTGGTTCCCTCCTGGACAGATGCAGACCATCACGCCAGTATAGGCCTGCATCCCTCCAGGTGGACCCCCAGTCCCCAATGAAGCCAAATCCCTGAGCTTTGCACCAGTTTTTCAACCACTGATTAAATCCCGTGGTGTGGAGCACCTAGCCTTACCTGCCATAGACCGTCCAGCACCTCCGAGAAGGTTACCATGCGTGCTGTTTGTCTAAGGCCCTCCCCATCTCCACAAATGCTTCTTGCACTGCTCTGATCCCTTTCTTAGGTCATTTGTTCCTAGATGAACAATGACATCCAGCTCCCTCCCTGTGCAACTGCTCCTGCGATCCTGAGGTTGCTCCCTGTCCCTCAAGCCATGGTGCCAGGCAGGCACCTTACCCTCCTCTCCTTTCTCCCCAGTTCTACCTTCCTAAAATGGAGTCCCCACCAGGAGTTGTTTCCTTCCCCTGTGGGGTCCCATGCCACCCTCCTGTGGGTCTCCTTTGTGGAGGTTCCCAGCATCCTCCTTGGTCTCCACTGTGGGTGCCTCCATAAAGGAACCACACTTTTCCAGAATGGTATAGAAATTGTGGAGAGGAACTTCCGATGGCGTCATCAGCATCATGGCCGCCTAATCAAGAGCTCTCCTCCTCCTCACCAACACTAGATTTTAATTCCATTCAGCACTGACATCGATAATTTACTCAAATACTAATAAATTGCAAGGTGGAAATACTCAGATGAGAAGATCCTGTTTGAAAAATCTAAAACAAAACGTGATCAGCCTGAATTGAGCCCTGCAAGCTTGGCTGCAAGTGGGAGAGAGTCGCCAGTAAGCATGGCGGGAGGAGACACTGAGTCGGAGATGGACACACTGTCAAGATCCAGATTTGAGACATTGCTTTCAGAAATCAAACAATTCAGGACAGAAATGAAGCTCAAATTCAGTAGGCTGCACGCTGATTTGAACAAGCTAGATGCCAGAGTATCTGCCACGGAGGACCGGATATCAACTGCCGAAGATGACCTTATTCAAATCTCCAAGTGATCGAATACTTAGTGCAACAACAAGAAACTACATCGGCCAAATGCCTGAAACATATCTGGACTGCCTTGTACAGTATGGGCTGCAAGCCATTGGCTCTTCTCTGCACCAATGGGCGTGCAGCCTACCAGGCTGTCAATCGGCCGGAGCTGCAGGCGGGTGGGATCCTGCCACCGCCCGCTGCCGGGGAGCGGGTGGTGGGGCTCGTGGGTGGGTGGGGTGGGGACACTAGATCACCAGGGATATGGTCTTGGGGTGGGGGTGTCGCACATAATGCAGCCCGCGATTGGCTTTATCGTCCAGTGGACCACCAGGATACGTCTCTGGGGTTTCAACCTTTCAGCCTGCGAACGGGCTTATCGGTCCACTGGACCACCAGGGATATGTTCGGGGACACTTTGCTGCCCACGATCGGGCTGGTGGGGGTGATTTAAGCTTATGCCCGTGATCGGGTCAGTTGGGGAGGGGCATTTCATACACATTTGCCCATCGATCGGGCTGCAGGGGCGCGGTCCTCGACAGCTGCTGCCTGGCAGGCGCCAGGCGTAAGTCCTCGGGATCGGCGCATCCTGCATGCTAATGGCATGCAAATGAAGAGAAACAGATGCAAATGGCCCCTGCACCTTGCATGAATTATGTTCCCATTTGCATGTCACCTTTGAATATCGGAATTTACGATGCGCGATGGTACTAGCGCCACACTTAAGTTGAATGCTTCCTCTGACCACTTGCGGTGGCGCCAAGTTCCACTGCGCCATGCACAGTGGCTGTGGCGAGGGTGATATTCAAGAGTTGCTCAATAAGCGCCAACTCCTTTGAATATCGCTCGGCTCCCACCCTCTTAACTTATTTTGTGCATGAGACATTATCACAAATAGTGCAGTTTGAATATCCATTAATGTGTATTTTATTTCATGTGGTTCATTTTATTCACTCAATATGAATTTGTATTCATGAATCAGGATCTTGATTTTCTTACTTTTAAAATTTCCTGCTTCCGAAATATATTTCTAAATGGGTCAATTGTGAAATTTTAAAAGTAAGAAAATCAAGATTCTGGATTCATGAATACAAATTCATATTCAGTGAATAAAATGAACCACATGAAATCAAATACATTGTATTTTTGGGGTTGAGCTAGACCTTTTTTTGAACTATTGTCATTATCCGCTTTTGTGTCTTACTCCTCCTTTATATATAAAAGGAACCCTGAGAGACTTTACTAGTGGATATTTTCGAATTCTGAGGGACAGTAGGGCTTCTGGATGGAGGGACCTCTTGTTCTCTATCCCATACCTGGATACCTTCTTTCCTGCCACTTGGGATTCAGGAAGTGGGAAGAAGGGCCTACACTTGATTTGGCATCTCCTAGAGGGAGGAGAGATGGTCTTCTTTGAAGCACTAGTCAACAAACATGGAATCCTTTGGCAAGACAGATTTAGATACTTCAAATTAGAAACTATATTAGAAGCCTTATTGCGTGTTCTGGAATTGGGGCCTCCACCTCCACAGATTGCATTCATTCTTAGGAAGGCAATAGAGGGGCACCAGTCAGAGCGCACATTATTTCTAATTTATATCAAGCCCTTCTTGCATGGAAAGGAGATACTACCTCCTCTATTAAAAAGCTTGGGACTCAGATCTAGGGACCCAGATCTCGAGGAATTCTGGACCTAGACCCAAAGCGAAGATCCATTGGGGTCTACCAGCAATTAGCTGGCAGGAGTTCTCTTGGAAGATCTTTGTTAGGTAATTTAGAGACTCAGCAATTCAGATGAAATACCAAGGCAATAATTACTCAACTTGTTGGAGAAACTGCGGTCACTCCTCAGCAGCATTTGTACATATACTGTGGAGTTGCCCTGTACTGACCCCTTTTTCAGGGTCTACATCAAGCCCTAAAGGCAATGATAGACCCTGGCCTGGTTCTGACCCCCTCTTGCTAATTTTTTGGAATTACCAAAGGAATACAGAGACCCCCTTACAATTAAGCTTCTGAAAAGATCATTTCTAGCAGCTCGGAAAGTAATATCTAATAATTGTTGTCTCAGAAGCCATCACACTAAATATGTGCCAAGAACTCATGATCAAGTTTTATAGAATGGAGGCACTAACAGCCCTCATTAACAAAAGGACCCTCAGCTTGAGGTTCTATGGTATGCGGTCTTATACATGACGGAGGTGAGACCTGATTTCGCTCCATGATAAAATGGAGGTAAAATTTATTAAATTAAAATTCTTTATCCTAGGATCTAGGACATAGGAAGCACAGTGGTTCTCAATATAATATATAAGTTCCCTCTGATTTTCCATGTTGACCAACAGGTAATAAATTTTCATTCCACCTCTTTATATATAAGCGATCAAGCAAGGCAAACAGCCTTGGATATAGAATTAGGTAAGATAGTAAGAGAAAACTATTAATTGCTCTGTTATTGTCTCCTTTTAAGCTAAGATATCTCATGCCTCTAACACTGTAAGTCAAATGCAATGCTTATAAACAAAATATAGTTACTTGCTACTTTGTGGTAACTTGACTGTTAAACAATAGAATTTGCTCTTTTTAGTTTTCATTAATTCAGGTTTGAGAGCCTCTAAATTCTCTGCTGTTACGTATTGAACTCTATATGCCATTTGTACTACTCATGAAATGAGATAATTGTACTGCCCATGAAGACCTTGTAAATTATTGTGTATGTTAACTGTTTGTCTGTGAACTGTCTGTCCTGTTCTACTGAACTAAAAAGTTAAATAAAGAAAGTTTAAAAAAAAAAAAAATTGTGGAGAGGTACAACTGGAGGGATGTGTCTCTGTTCCACCACCCTCACCCTCCCTTAGCCCACTGTGGTCCATCCGCCTCTTTCTTGGCAACCTTTGAGGCAACAGCAGTGACCCTGGTGGCCCCTGGGTGGGAGGGGTCACAGTATTGACAAAAACTAGCACAACGCAGCAACTTGTGGGGACCTAACAGACACTCGGGCACACGTGGTAGACTTGTTTATGTACCTACTACAGAGGGACAGGGAGGTGAATTTCAGGCTGGAAGATGCAGAGAACAGAGCCAGGAGGAATAATTTCCGATTTCACGGAATTCCTGAAGAAGCAGAAGACAAATTTCCCTCAATGAAGGATTTTGTACATCATGTGCTTAAAGCAGTACTGAAAATTCCTGAGGCAACACATATAGACGTAGAGACCACAGATCATTGGGTCCAAAGCCTAAAGACCTCACCTCGACCAAGATCAATCACTGTAAAATGCTGCACTTTCCAACGAAGCTAATCTCTCCACGGCGTGGAAAATGCCCAAAACTGAACTGAAGGGAAACAAATATACATTGATCGAGACTTTTGCCGGCTCTCCAGGCCAAGAGACAAAGTGCTAGAGGTGTAGTGAAAATCCTAAAATATAAGAAAACATTAAAGCCCAGGTCCTATATCCAGCCAGACTTAAAATTCATCTAGACAATGGACCCCAAATTTTTAAAACATACTGAGGCTTCCCTGCTGTTGAAGGGCTCAGCCTGGAATGCCCAGAGACAGGGACCCACGAGTTGGAGAAAGAACTGCACAGGGAGTTTGGAACATGGTGGGAGGAAGCAGGAATCGTGCACACTATGAAGAAGACTTGATACACTATGTTAAAAAGACATTAAGAAGCTGCTGCAAACAGAAGGAACGCAGAGCCCAAGGAGGAAGAAAGAAGCTGGGTTGAAGGTCCTGTATACAGTTTTGCTGGACTTGTAATGGACTTTTCCTACTGATTGTAGGAGGTGTTATTTCTACCAGATTCGCTTCAGTGTGGATGCGGAGAACCAGAAAGTAAAATATAAAAGGTATTTTACAAGTTTGTGCTTACAGAGGAGGGATAAGAGAACTGTCGGTATTAACTGAGCAGGAAAAGGGCACTGGGAAATGTCACGGGGAGGAGGAGGGCAAAGTCAGGAGGAGGGCAAACAAATTGTGAAGGAGGGGAGGCATGGATTCTGGAGGGGCAATCAAGAAGGGAAACATAGACAATAGAAGGATATTGTCAGTCTGTGGGAAGGAGAGGAGGTAAATCTGAATAAAGAGGGGAGAAGGAGGAGGGAAAGGGACGGGAAAGGCACGCTTCAACACTCAAGACATGACTCTGCTTATTCAAACAGGATAGTTACTCACAGCAGGTACAGTAAGAACCAACCCAGGTTGACCGGCCTAAAATATGAAGGGTAGTGAATATTAGTAGGGGAAAAGCCATAATCGGTCCTCAACAAGTAATTTGTACTCTGGACAACATACTTTGGCAGATCATCTATTATAACAAAGGGGATTGGGAAGGAGGTTTAAGGCACCACGAACAAAGGGGGAGGAGGAGATAAGTAAGGGAAGCAAAAAGTTCCTTAGTTAATATCTCATTTCTTCCAAGAAAATGGAGGGGGGTTATTGGTAACAGACAATTAAAGGTAATAGGGTGGTATGTGTGGACTGTCTGGGGGTAGATATAGCTGCACCTATAAGTGGGGGGTAGTGATTTCATAAATCAGGATCCTCACACTATCACCATGGGGATTGGTCTGGGATATAAGGTTTCACGAGGTCTGCAGGATAACCTCTCAAGTTGCCTCGCAAGTCTAAATTGCTACTGATGGAAATTAAGAAAATTATCTGTAAATACGTTTGGTTCAGTGGTTTGTGTTATGGTTGTACATAATCCTGAAAATGGTAGTGCAGAGAAACACTAAGGAAGGAATACATTATGTCCATTATGAAACAGCCAATGGAGAAGAATTTTGAAAGCAGAATGGGAATATTTGCACAGTGTTATTAAAATGACTAAGATCAAGATTACATCTCTGAATGTGAAAGGGATAAATTTGGTGGTAAAGGGCCAGAGTGCTGGGAGGCCTTAACAGGTTACACACAGACATAGCATTTATTCAAGAAACACATTTATCAGAGGTAGAACAATTAAAATTAAAGAGAGGGTGGGTGAGGTGAGCAGTAGGAGCCCCACAGCTAATGCAAAAGAAATGGAGTTGTCATACTAATCAGGAAAGGTCTGAAATTTGAAGTCACAGGCTGGAAGCAGACAAGGAAGGAGCTGGATTCCAGTGTTGGTCAGATGCAAGGAACACGATACATCTGTTGAATATCTATGCCCCAAATTCGGGAACTTTCTCCTTTTTAGGTCGGTTTTGGGGGAAGTAGCAGTCAAACTGAAGGTTGCCTAATATAGCGGGGATTTTAATTGTGTCTGGGACCCGAAAGCAAGACAGACCATCTCAGAACCATTATACCAACAGAACTGTAAGTACAAACACTTAGAGGCTTAATTCAGGAGTTGGGGATGACTGACATCTGGATGGAAACAGCACAAAACAAATAGAGATTACACCTTTTCTCACACCCAAATCAGGCTTATTCTAGAATAGATATGTTTTTATACATAACACACAGGGTATAGGGTAGTAGAAAGTGACATTCACTCTATTTTAACATCAGACCATGCCCTATAACAGTGCAAGTCCAGTTTGGCCAGACAGCAAACACACAAATTGAGATTTATCACTCTCCTTATTAAACAATAAATTGTTTAAGACTTGATGATAGAGCATATTAAGCAATATTGACAGTTAAACGAAGGAGGAGAACAGGAAGAAACTGGCAGTAGCTTTGGGAGGCCATATTATCAGTTGGTCGCTTCTAAGTTGGCCAGAGAATAGCCAAGTAAGAAAATCTGAAGAGAAATAGAGTTAGAATAGATGCATAAACAAAGAGGAGGCAAAACATTTTAAAAGAAATTATAAGTTAGACGGAACTAATAGGACCTAATGCATAGAAAGATAGAAGGGCAACTTAGGTACTCAGCCCAAAGGTATTATGAGGTGGAGGTAGAGCTTCAGCTCTGCTGGCCTTCAGAACTAAAAAGAAGCAGCAGACAAAATGGTGAATAAAATAGTAAACCAACAGAATAGAGGAGTAGATGAAGTGGAACCTAATAAGATTGCAGCCTCATTTGCTCAATATTATGCTGAACTATACTCAGATGATCAGATACAGTAGAGGGACATCAAGAGAGAGGCTTTTATGAACCTCATCCTTCCTAAATTGACTACAGAGGAAATTAATATGTTAAATGCTTCAATAACATAGAGGGAAATTAATGTAGTAATTATGGATCTCCCAACCACAAAATCTCCTGGACCTGATGGGTATAATCCTGATTTTTACAAGCTATTTCGAAACAACTCACCCCTTTTTTGGGAAACTATTTAGACACTGTCAAAAGGAGGAGTTATTCCACACATGAAATGAGGCTACATAGTGGTGCTACCTAAAGAGGGGAAAGATAGGAAACAATGTGAATCTGACAGACCAATCTCCTTCTGAATCAAAATTTTAAAATCTACACCAAAATTTGGGCTGCATCGACAAAAAGTGGCTCCCAGACTGGTGCACCCAGATCAGTTGGGGTTCATCCCAGGAGGCATCTGAAAGATAATGTAAGACGCCTGTTAAACATCTTAGAAGAAGGTCAACACAATAAAAAATCCCAAACAGCGATGCTGTTAGATGCAGAAAACGCCTTTGATAGGCTGGACTGGGAATTTCTAAAGGCCACGCTTATTCATATGGGGTTCAAAGGGGAATTTATGACAGCCCTGGAGCATATACATATATAAGAAACCAACAGCACATGTTAAAGTGAATGGCACTCAATCAGATAGTTCAAATATTTACAGAGGCACAAGACAAGGTTGCTCCTTATCTCCTTTGTTGTTTGCCTTGAGTATGGAACCGCTGGCTGAAGCAATAAGGACACACTCAAACATTCAGGGAATAATGGTGAGTGGGGGGGAGGGACAACAGAGTGTCACTATATGCAGATGACACAGTGGTATACTAAGCAGACCCACAGACAGGACTAGAACATCTTTTACAAAAATAAATCAGTACGGAGAAATCTCAGGGTTCAAAATCAATTTGGGGAAAACAGAAATAATTCAAGTAAGGACTATACAAGTTATAGCACAAATTCCAGCTAGATGAGAGGCAGAATCAGTCAGGTACCTAGGATACAAATCCCTAAGGATCTCTCCCAGGTTTACTCCTGAAATTATGACAAGCTTAAAAATATATTTTACAGATTTGAACCATTGGGTTAAACTCCCAACCTCTTTGACAAATAGAACAGAGCTATACAAGATGAATGTACTTCAGGTTACGTTTCTTTTTTTTCAGAATTTACCCATAAAGGTACCAAAAAGGGACTGGAAAGAAATCACTGACAGGCTGACAGCATTTGTATGGCTGGGCAGGAAACCAAGAATTAAATGGCAACTGCTTCTTAGACATAAGAATGAAAGGGACTATAGTGTGCCCCATCTCAAGAATTACTGTGTAGCAGCTCAATTAAATGATGTAGTAGAATGAGCTAACGACAGATAGACACAAGATGGAAAGACATAGAAGAGGGTACAGACTCATGCTTCCACCTGGAAAGTTTGCTATGGGACATTACCTATACATCGGATTTAACCGAGTAACAAACAGATGGACTAAACAAACTTTTTAAACTGGATAGAAGTTAAAAAAGATGTGATATACAAACTAAACAGTTACAATGGGTACCCATATGGAAGACTAATGGTTTTATGCCAGCCAAACTGGATAGCACTTTTAAAACTGGGGAGGAAAGACATCACCAGTATTTCACTGCTACTGAAAGAGGGGTGGGTGAAGACCTCTGCAGAGTTGCAAAGGCAGTTTTCATTTGCCAACTAGGGACCTCTTCCGTTATTTCCAGATCAGGACATTTATACTAGGAAAAGGTCTACATTCATCTGAAGACAAGGCTCTCCACCCTATAATAGAATATATTTATAAATTAATACATGTAACAAACCCAAACAGGTAATTTCGAATCTATACCAGCTACTAAAGGCAGAAATGTGGAAGGAGAAATGGAAAATCCAGACAAGGTGAGAAAGCGAATTACAAAAGCAATACTCCCTTAGGAATGGTCACAGGTATGGCAATCCACACATAAAACAACTGTCAGGGAGCTGCGTGAGTTTAAATGGAAAGTCACAACCCAGTAGTTTTTAACACCCAATAAGTTAAAACATTTCAAACCGGAACCTCCAGTAGGTGTTGGAGGGGATGTGGATGTAGAGGACGTATACACATATCTTTTGGAAATGTGTGACAATACAAGAATTTTGGGAAGATATTAAAGCTCAGGTCCAAAAATGTTTGACTTGGAGGAATTAAGAGAGGAAAATTTTGTGCTGGGTCTATACCACACAGCTGAAAGGAATAGCCAACACTATCTATTTAATATCTTGGTAGTGGCAGCATCCAAGGCTGTAGCACAAGAATTGGTTAATGGTAACAACCCCTACTTTCCAGGATTGGATAAAAATTGCAAGAAAATTAAGGAGATGGAACTCATCACATACGTCTAAACCTCAGGATAAAACAATTTAATTCAAGGTGGCTCCCTTTTTCACCTGATAGAGGAGCAGGAAGGTACACCAATTTTAGAACAATTAGCCCAGGACTGAAACCACCAAAAAGTGTAAAATGGATGTTTTCTCTTATTATGAGATAATTATAACATATGGATGTAATGATAGTGATAACATACTTGTAACCAATAACAAAGACTGCACAAATCAGGAAAAGTTTGTTTAAGTTAGCAATAGTGTTAGGCTTGATTCAGAAATGTGATAACAGAGAGGAGCCCAGGCATCAATAAGATACAGCAGTACTGGTTAAGAAACCATAGTGCATCAATGATTGTGCAGGTACAGATGTTTAGAAATTAACGGTTCTAGATGTGGACCTGTTAATGGAAATATATATATGATATAAAATGATGTACTATGTATTATTTCTCAGAGATAATAAACAAGTTTTAAAAAAAATGAATCTTACAGAATGAGGAGAGGTATAGAATAGTTACGCACCATAACAGCAGATCTTGACAGAATCTCCTCCATTGGGCCACACCTCTGGAACTGTAAGCCATAAGCATCAGGACCACTCAGAAACTTTTGCTAGCCTGCAGCCTTCCACAGTGATGTGAAACATTGTCGCCTAGATAACTGGGGCCTACCCACTGCTACTCAGTTCCCACCAGAGATAAGCTTGTTAAGCTTGAAAGGTCTCAACATGAGGAACCAGATCTGCCAGTACCAGGCACATGAGAAAAGGCATGTGACTACATTCTTATGGAAACTGCAAACAGAGAAGTGGACAAACCTGCCAGTTTATACCTCAGAAAGGGGAAGGAGGGTGGGTGCGCTGTGGCCCAATGGAGGAGATTCTCTTGAAGATCAACTGTTGATGGGCAACTGTACTATCTTAATCAGCGGATATCTCCTCCATTGAGCCACCCTTTGGAATGATTCCTAAGCAGTATACAAGGTACCCAGGGAGGATAATAAAGTCTGATAAGTCATCATGATAGAAGGCCTTGCAATGCTGCAAGACCAAATGCAGCATGTCTCGACAGATGAAGTCTAGGCTGTAGTGTTTAGTGAAACTGCGTGGTGCTCCATGTTACATCAGTAAATGTGTCAGCAATGAAAATATTCTGAAAGCATGCAACAGATGTGGCCATACCATGTGAAGAGTCACCACACAGCACCAGGAAGTTTCTTACCACAGTTCCTATAACAGAACACAATATAGTTAGCCAACCATTTGAACAGGCAGTGTTTAGACACAGGGGTGCCCTCTTTCCCAGATGTGAATGAAATAATAAGCTGAGAGGACTGTATGTAGTTCTAAGTGTGAACAGGACAGAAATGCAGTGTTTATGTACATCCAGCATATGAAGCAATGCCTCACTTTTGTTAACATGATCTAGACAATACACAGGAAGGTGTATGGTCTGATTCAATGTAAAATCAGGCACCATGTTTGGTGGAAAAATAGGATTGGTTCACAAAGACACCACGTCCTTGTGGAAAATCAAATAAGGAGCACGTGCATTACAGCCTGAAGCTCAGAAATCCTATGAGCAGAAGTCATCGCAACCAAATACAGCATTTTCCATGAAATGAAGTGCATCTCATAGCTGGCTCAAATGCAGCCAAGGTCAATTTTCCCAAATAAATGGATGGAGGTTCCAAGCGGAACAGTTTATGAATCCATGGGGCGTGCATGTGTAGAATACCCTTCAAAATCATATGGGATACCTTTAGGTGTGCCACGCTACACCATCAATAGGGACATGGAATGCGAAGTGGCTGCCAAGTGCACCGCAATGGATAAGCACTGGAGACTGGAGTCAGATAGGGACATAAGGTAGTCCAGAACCATATTCACAGAACACATAAATAGGTCCACTGAATAGGAAGCATACCATATGGAGAAGTGTTTCCATTTCAGAGAATAAGTGTGTCTTGTAGATGACTTTCTAGCTACAAGCAAGACATAAGCCACCTGGCAGAAACCCCAAAATGGACAATGGCTATGTCTTATGGAGCCATGCATGTAGATGCAGGGACCACCTGTTTGGATGGATGAGGGACCCGTGCATGAGACAGCAGACCCCGACAAAGGGAAGTGGAACAGGAGGCTCCACTGCCAGATGCTACAGAAATTGAAACCAAATCTGGTGAGGTCAAAAGGAGTAATAAGTGTTAGGGTGGCATGCTCCGTCACCAGCTGGCAGAAACCTCTGTATGAGAGGATCAGAGGAAAGTAACCTCCTTTAACAGGAGGGGACAACATGTCTCGCCAAAACTCCATGCCCTAGTGCAACCAAGTAGAAACACGATAGTTTTGCATTGTGTGGGGACATAAAAGGTCCAGCTCTGGATGACCCCATCTTGTGAAGAGGTGGTGACCCAAGAAGGTCAGAATATCCCATTTGTGCACCAGGGAATGAGACCTGCCTAGGCCGTCTGCCAAGATATTTTGGACACCTGGGAGAAACATGTCCGATAGCTGAAGGCAGTGAGACATCACCCAGTACCACACTCTCATCACTGCCCTGACCAGGGATAAGAGTGAGTGAGCCCTTGCTTGTGTATGACACTGACACTGTCTCAGCAAATCAGCAGGGACTGGGGCAAAGGAGCACTTGGTAAGCCTGGAGACCAAGAAGAACAGCCTGCATCACCAGGATATTTGTATTGAGATCCGATTCTAGAATGGTCTAAGACCCTTGGGTCTGAGAGGATCAGACATGGGAATGCCAGCGGACCCTGAAGCAGCCATTGCTTATTTGAAAATCTGTGCGAATTTGGGAAAAGAATGGAATGCCTGTAACAGTTTTACAGAGTTGTCCAGGTGAGGAAGACACAGATGCCTTACCTCCTGAGGACCGCTGCTACCACCACGAGGCACTGGGCAAAGAACCGAGGGGCTGAGGATAAGCCAAAGGGGAGAACCCGAACTGGAAGAGCTCCCTAGGAACAGGAATCTGAGGTACTTTCCATGAGCAGGACAAACTTTGATATGCAGACAGGCGACCTGCATATCCAGGAACAAATCCAGTTGCCCTCCCGGAGTAAGAGTAACAGACCAGGAGGTAACTATCCGAACCTTTTGTACTGAATAAAATAATTCAAATTGCGTGAGTCTAGGATGGGCCTCAGGTCCCCTGTGGAGTTGGGAGCGAGGAAGAAATGGGAGCAGAACAGTACAGTTACCCAAGAATTTACCATAACAATAGATCTTCAAGAAGAGATCTTGCATCAGGCAATAACCATAAAGACCAAGCCGCCAGGCGCCAGGACCCCAATGGAACCTTCTAGCCAGCAGTCCAGCGAAGACTGCCCTGATGTCGCCTCTGCCTATCAACCAATGGTATAAATGAGCGGTCCCCAGCCCCACCTCAGTTCTTTTCCTGCTGTTGACCCGTTAGCATCGGCTCCTCGGACGGCTTCCCACAACAGCTCCATCGCTCATCTCAGTTCTCCGCTGGAGACACAGAATCTAGAATGGAAGAAGAACTGGGCAGGTTCTTGTCTAAACATTTAAATGGCAGAGAGAAAGCCAGGGAGGAAGGAGGGAGGGAGGAAAGCAATGCCTGCTGCAAGCTCTTTTGAAGATCCACTGTGCGTCGATAAGCTCTTATGTAACTGTACTATCTTACTCAGTGAGAGCTCTTGCAACAGGCAATAACCATAAGGACGGAGTCCCAAGCACCAAGGGATAAGGAACAGGAAAGTCCGGGAGGAGGCTGAAAAGAACCAGTTAGCGGTTCAAGAAAGGAGGCCTTGCAGAACTGCAAGGTCAAACCAACCTATGTCTGGAAGCTATGTCCAAGCTGTAATGCTTGACAAAGGTATGAACAGAGCTCAGGTAGCCGCTGCACAAATTTCTGCTGTGGAAACATTCCTCAAAGTTGCAAAAGAAGTCGCCACACCCCTGGTGGAATGGCCTCTACCGAACCCAGTAAGGGCTTATTGTACTTGTCAGAGCAAAAACGATGCAGTTAACTAGCCATTTAGACAAGGTTTGCTTGGTAATTAGAGCACCCTGAGTCTTTGGGAGTGAATGAAACAACTGATCCATTTTCCAGAAGGAAGCGGAGCTGTTTAGTTAAAAATGAAATGTCCGATGGAGCGTCTAGAGTATGCAACAGTGCTTCCCCATTAGAATACTCAGGGTAGAAAACAGGCAT
This sequence comes from Neoceratodus forsteri, assembly GCA_016271365.2. Classification (NCBI taxonomy): domain Eukaryota; kingdom Metazoa; phylum Chordata; order Ceratodontiformes; family Ceratodontidae; genus Neoceratodus; species Neoceratodus forsteri. Next base: position 972,285 of record JADMNL010000033.1, read on the forward strand.
GTGGATGTCTTGATTTAGGGTGAATTCGACACCACCTTAAGGCAAAAACTTAGGATTTATACGTAAGGCTACCCTGTCCTTACGGAAAATTAAATAAGGCTCTTTACACACACATCAGAGCCTGAAGCTCTAAAATTCTTCAAGCAGAAGTAACTTCAACCAAAAGTAACGCTTTCCATGAGAAAACGCAGCTCGCAGTCCGCAGCTGGTTCAAACAGTGGGAGGGTGAGCTTCTCTAACATAAAGCGATCCATGGAGGACAGGATCTCCGGATGGGAGACTTTAGTTGCAACATGCCCATAAAAGGTATGGTAGATGTCCAGTTCAGTAGCGTCTTTCCTCCACGGTGCATGGAGCACCGAGGTGGTGGAAAAGTGCACCTTGATGGAGAAGTAGTTCAGGCCCTGCTCAGAGCGAGAGAGGAGATATTCAAGCACAGAGTTTGGAGGGCAGGAAAAGGATTAAGCTCGCATGCAGTAACCACTGGCAAAACCTTTTCCACTTCATGGCATAAGTGGATCCAGTTAGGGTTTCTGGCTGCCACTAGGACATCTGCTACCTTGGGAACCCCCATATCTAGCCATAGCTAGGTATGTAGAACCCAGCGATGAAGATGCAGGGACTTGAGATCAGATGGACTAGATGCCTGATCCTGGGAGAGCAAGTGCAAGCTGAGAGGCAGGGGAATGGAGGTTCCGCTGCCAGCGGCTGAAGTAGTAGGAACCAAATCTGCCGAGGCCAAAAGGGGCTATGAGAATCATCTCTGCTCCCTCTGCTTGTAGCTTCAAGCACCCTCTAAAGTATGGGAAAGGGAGGGATGACACAGAGGAATCTCTGTCCAACAGAGGGACAATGTGTCTTGCCAGAAAACTCCAGGCCCCTGGATCTAGTGAGCAAAAACTGGGCAGTCTGGCATTGAGAGGGCGCAAAAGGTCCAATTCTGGTTGGCCCCATCTGCCAGAATAGCTGGTCTGCCACCGACTGAAGAAGCTCCCATTCGTGAGCCTTGGACCGAGACCTGCTTAGGAAGTTGGCCAAGATGTTTGGATGCCTGCTATAAGAACAGCAGCAAGCTTGAGGCGGTGTTCCAGCACCCAATACCAGACCCTCACTGCCTCCCCGCAGAAAGAGAGTGGAGTGAGTCCCCCGCTTGTTGATGTAGAAGGCGACAGACATGTTGTCCATCTGAATGAGAAGAAGGCCTGGAGATCGTCCGGCTGAAATGCCTGCAAGGCATTCAGGACTGCTCACATCTCTAGAATGTTGATGTGGTGTGACTGCTCTTATGGTGACCAGGTGGTCTGGGTCTGCCTGGTTTCCAGGCAGTGCTCAACCGAGATCTGAGGTGTTTGTGGTCAGAACTCGTCTGGGCTCCTGGTCGGAAGAGGACCCCTGTCGATAGATTGAATGGGTTCAACCACCAGGTTGGTGTCTGGCAGACTGGGTCGGAGACCAAGACTTGCTGATCTAGGTCATCAGACCTCTGGTCCCACTGCACTGAGCATCCATTGAGGGACCCTCCTTATGGAGGTGAGCCATGGGAACCATAGGGATGGCTGCCATGTGACCCGAAGAGTCTCAGACAGGCTCCGGCCGGGACACGAGGAGCTGAGGACACCATTCAGGCCTGATCCGAAGGTGATCCGCCTGTCTGGGAGGAGGAAGGCCATGCCTGTACTGTGTCCAGGACAGCCACTATTAACTGGAGTCTCTGGCTGGGCCATGAGGATGACTTTGAGATATTCAGGGTGATCCCCAGCTCTCAGAAGAGTGTAAAGGTGTCTCCGAGTGCAAATCAGCTATTCCCTCATGTGAGCTGCCAGGGCCAGTCATCTAGGTAGGGAAAGATGTAATGGCCCCATCGACGTGACAGCCACAGCCACCACCGCTAGGCACTTGGTGAAGACTCTGGGAGCAGAGGATAGGCCAAATGGCAAGGCTTGAAACGTACAATGTTGGCCCTGGAAGAGGAAGTGCAGGAACCTCCTGTGAGGCTGGAACACTAGGATGTGCAGGTACATGTCCTGCATATCTAGAGAGCAGAGCCATTCCCTTGGTGCAGGAGGGGTGGTCAGACCTGGCAGCGTGGTCATCCTGAATCTCATGTACTCAATGAATTTGTTCAGGGAACTGAGATCCAGGATGGGCCGTGGTCTTTGGGAACAAGGAAAAGTGGGAATAAAATCCCTTTCCCTTTGAGTTGGGGAACTGGCTTTATAGCCTGCTTTTGCAGGAGGGCCTGAATTTCTCGTTTGATCAAGGGTAACATGAGAAGGAGAATAGTGGGAGGACACTGGTGGAGTTCCAGAGGCATTTGTTCGAACTCCAGAGTATTACCCCTTTCTGTGAGCTGTAAATCCCAGAGGCTGTCATTATTTTGCTCCAACCCTCAAGATGGAGGAGAAACGACCACTACAACTTCCCCACTGACTCCGCTGGAGGAGGGGGTCTAGCAAAGATCATTGTGTTGTCTACGGGAGTAGGCAGTGGGGCCTGGGAGGACTTTGGGGCCCGAGAGGCAGAGCTTCCAGGAGTCTGGGAGGTAGCCTTTCTTTGTAGCCTCTCCTCTGCCAAGGCTGGTTTTGGGGCTGCTGGCCTGAGTGCTTCCCAAATGGCCACTTCTTAAAAGGTCTTTGGTCCCCCTTATACATTTTTGGACACAAATGAACTTCCCAGAGTCTTGGAGATGAGTGATCAGTTCTCTGTCTCATCTCCAAAGAGGACTGAGCCCTTGAAGGAGGTCAAGAAGCCAGACTGCAGATCCTGGGAGAATCCTGAGACTCTAAGCCAGGCATGGCACCTGGGCAGATGCCTGAAGCCGCTTCTCTGCCGCCGTGGCAGCAGTATTGTATGAGGCATGAGAACATGGGTGCCTACATCTGACTCCGATTTGAGGAGGTCCAGGAGCTCGGTTTTCTGTGCTGAGTCTGAAAAGGCCTGAGCTATCTCCATACCTTTCCCACAGAGCACTTTGGTACTGTACCATGTGTGTGAGAAAGTTAAGGGACCTGATGCAGCAAGTGGAGGATGAGTAAACCTTTTTTCCATCTGGTCAACATATCTGGACTCTTGGTCAGGAGGCTGATGCATGAGGTGTTTGGGCTTCTTCAATCTATCGTGAGCAGCCATAATCATCATAAAGTCTGCCTTAGGGTGTTCTGCCAGGAAGAGGCTCTTCCCTAGGGGCTCAATATAGCCTGTCTGACTTTTTGGAGATGGCGGAGGTGGTGGATAGGCGCTTCCAGGTTAATCTTGTAAGATCCTGAAAGGTATCTACCAAAGAAGGCACCACTAGAGCTTGGGCACCTTCTGCCTCAGGTACTTAGCCAACCTCTGCCTCTCCGGATCCAGGTCCTCAGTCTCCCATCCGTTTGAGGACAGGATGTGCCCATGAAGTCCGATGACGTCAGGTCATCAGGAGGCGACCTGGGGATGTCCTTATTATCCGGGGAGGAAGGTGACCACTGGGTTCAGAATGGTCCGAGCGAGATTGAAGAACTGCTGCTAGTGTCTGCTGAGCAGGGGCTGAAGAGCTACAGCAATGTTGGCTATGGGATGGCGTCCGCTATGGGACTGGGCGTTAAGCTGTGGGACCGAAGTCGGCTGTGGGACTGGCGATGGTGATGACTAGAGGGCGGGGGTAGCATGATGATGCCGCCCTCTGTGTGAGGGAGTCTACCGTGGTGGTCGTCGGGCTCGGGTATGGTCCTTAGGAGCAGGAGATGGTTGTTTAGACTCCTGGTCCTTGTCTTGAGTCGACTCCAGCTCCTTGTGGGGGAACAAGTCTCCTTTGACCTGGTTCCATCATAAGAAGAAGAGTTCCTGGATCTGGTCCTTGGAGAACTGCGGACCAGACAGGTCAGCTGGTTACTGAGGAGCTGGCGTTGGCTTGCCCGGCATCGGCACCTGGTGTCCAGGGGTTGGGCGTCCGAGGTGGTGGCAGAGCCGGAGGTGAGATGGGGTGGTTAGAAGCCTCATCTGGTCTAAGGTTAATCAGTTGGGAGCCTTGACTGGAGGTAAGGAGTCTACTTGACGGCGACAGAGAATGGGCTGGCAAGGAGGGTGGGCGAAGCCCAATCAACGCCTGGGAAGGCATCCCCTTAGCAGGCAGCTGCTTGGCAGAGGCTGGGGGATGCAGCCATTGACTTGGCCGAGGCCTTAGGTGAAGGCATGGGTGCTCATGTGAGCCTGACGCTTCGTCCCAACGACGACGTGTCCTAACCAAAGCCTTGGACAAGACCATCGAACCGAAGGGCAAGAGCCAAGCATCACTGCCTTGCTTCTGACCAGTCCCAGACCCTAAGGTGGAGGGTGACCCTGTTGGTGTGGTCTTCACCTTGAGGGCGTCAAGATAGAAACAGAGCCCGACCCAGATTTCCCCTGCCTGACACCAGGACAACAGCAGGGGACTTTGCTGCTTGCTGTCCAGAGGGTCGTGGGCAGGCCGGAGTAGCAGTCTAATCCCCATGGGTTGAGGGCGGATGAAGACTTCTTGTGGGGCGGGGACCTGGGCAGGAGTGTCCCTGGGACCTTCATTTCCCTGAATCCTTCCTTTTCTCCTTGCGGCTTCAAGGTGGAGAGGCAGAAACTGAAGAAGATGAAGAAGGACTCTTTCTACTGGCTGAGTCTGCATGGTGACAAGCTGCTTCTCAAGGAGGTGAACCTTGAGGGCCTTTTGGCGGTGGAGCCAAGTCCAGGAATTAAACACGCCTGCAGTGCTAGCGAACCCGCAGTGTCATGATTCGGGCCTGAACAAAAAGGCGAGCCTCGTGGCTGTCCTTAGGCAGCAGCTGCTTGCATGGCGAGCCCTTTGAATTTTCTTAATTCTGTGGATGAAATGTACGACGCAGAGATGAAAACATGCAGAAAGGAATGAAATTCAAAACTTTTTCATCAAAAAGCAAGGAAAAACTGAAGGAGCAAAGTGGTTGAACAGTTGTGAGAAGGCATCCGAGGAGCCGATGCAAACAGGTCGATGGCGGAAAAAGAACTGAGGTGGGACTGCAAACAGGTCAATGGCGGAAAAAAGAACTGAGGTGGGACTGGGACCCCCTTTATACCACTGGCTAACGTCAGGGCAGAGTCAATGTCAGAGGTAGTCCCCGCTGAAGACTACTAGCTAGAAGGTCTCCGTGGGGTCCTGGAACCTGGCAGCTTAGTCCTTATGGTTGCTATATGCAAACAGAAGTGAGAAAAAAGTAAGTGCCTCAGCTGGGACTTGAACCCAGACTGCCAGGAATACTATTCCAATTGTGCTAACTAGCTGCGTACTGAGACAACTGGAACCTTGGCTGTCCCCAAGCACATTACTCTTTCTCAAATGACAACCCAAAGACAACACAAATATTTACTTGTAACAATCACATAGGAGTGCGGTGTGCATATTTATGGAACACATACAAACTGAGGTGAGAAGAAGTAAGTGCCTCAGCTGGGACTTGAACCCAGACTGCCTGGAATACTGTTCGATTGTGCTAACCAGCTGCATTACTCAGACAACTGCAACCTGGGCTGTCCTCAGCACATTACTCTTTCTCAAATGCACAACCCAATTGCAACACTTACTTCTTTCTCACCTCTGTTTGTATGTGTTCCATAAATATGCACACCACTCCTGTGTGATTCTTATCGTGACGATAGCTGTCTGCTTGTTATTATTTACATTATATTTTTGATATAAATATATGTTTTAAACTTCTGCTTAGGAACAGAGGCCAAGCAGCAAAGCATCATGGAACACAGGATTTGAACAGAGAGAAAAGAAGGTTCTGCCCTATCCTGACCCAGTGGAAAAACTAATTAAGAGCTTCCTTTTGACACCAGGTTGCAAAACCAGTCATTACTCTGAACCTAGAAACCTGTTGTAAAATATTGCATTTTACATCAGGAGTAAGCCAACTCTGACAGATACCGTGAAACTCCTCATAGCTAAGAAGTGTCTTGCAGGATGTTGTTCTGGGAGATCAGCAGGATATCCTGTCCTGTCATAATTCATGCTCTGTGGCTCACTAATTAAAAAAGAATATATTTTTTTAAGTGGGATGTTTAGCAATGTGCAGATGCATATGACTAATTCAGTATGCAGGAATGAGTGACCTCACAGCCAGCATCACCACAGAGCTGTGATCTCACAAGCTGGGTGGGACCCTTCTCCCCATGATATTGTCAAGTTGCTGAGGGATCATTGCATACTTGTGTTTGGACTTTCAAGAGACACTTGTGTCCTGGACTCTTAAAAGCAACTTCTACAAAATGTTGTAATTTCAGCACCACTGTTTACCAACTGAAACTGGGGTAGGATCAGTTACTCAGTATAAGGCAGTTTGTTTATACTTGTCCATTTATTTTTATGACTGTACTATTAATGTTATATGTTTTGTGTTTTGTATTTGATTTACTATTTATTTTAATTTTAGTAAACTGTTTTCCTGAAATCCTGCCTGAGCCTTTTTCTCATTTTGAGTGTGATTGCTGGGACAGTGCTGATAATTCTGACAGAACTGTTAAAAGTGCTTATAGTGTATCACCTTATGCAGCAAGGTAAGAAAATACCTAGGTCTCGGTTGAGTCAGAAGGGGATTGTGAACCAGGTTGTGTGCCTGCTGGGTTGAGTATTGCACTGCTTTCCTGAAGAGGGTGTGATAGTTGTACCTGTTACCTGGGCGTGTTAGCGAAAAGGGTTCATAATTGACCCCAGGACTCGTGACTGGTAGTTTGCTTGGACCCAAAACAGACAGTAGGGTTTCCTGTTTGTCTCCTGTTCACATATTGCACTTCAAGGTTGGGCACTGTGGGAGAAGAGGTCCTGACCCCAGATGCGTTTGTGACAGTTACAAGTAAATATTTGTGTTGTCATTGGGTTATGCATTTGAGAAAGAGTAATGTGCTCAGGGACAGCACAGGTTCCAGTTGTCTCAGTGGTGCAGCTGGTTAGTGCAATTGGAGCGGTATTCTGGGTAGCCTGGGTTAAAGTTCCAGCTAAGGCACTTCTTCTTTCTCACCTCTATTTGTATGTGTTCCATAAAATGCACACTGCACTCCTGTGTGACTATTACAAGTAAATCCTTATGGTTATTGTCTGCTGCCAGAGCTCTCACTCAAAGTAAGATCCCCTGTTTCGTTGGGATGCGGGACGGGTTCTATGGCCTTTTGCAGTAGGACCTGAATCTTGCTTGTAGCACTGGCACATATGTAGGGGCATAAGAGGAGGGTCTGGGTGGACCGTCTGGAGGAATCTCCATGATTTCAAAGGTGTGGCCTTGGCAGATCAGCTGAAGCACCCACGTGTCGGAAGTAATCTCCCACCACCCTGTGAGATGGAGGAAGAAATGACCCCAAGACTGCATCATCAGGAATCTGGGGAGGGTCGGGCAAAGAGTCAGGCTGCCCATGGCTGGGCCTGCTCCTCCTCTCCTTGCAGACTTGCTGGGGTTGGGCAAGGTGGCAGTGGCCTTTTGCTTGGAGGACTGCTTGGAGGTGGACCTGCGATGATGTGTGACCCGCCAAAAGGGCACCCTCTGACCACTGTTCTGGTGAGTGTGATAGAGGGAATGCAGGGCTCTGCCTGAAGCCTGCAGATCATTTAAGATGTCTTGCACATCACCCGAAAAGTCTGTGGTCCCTGAAAGGGGCATTCAGGATAGATTGTTGCACATCAGTCATGAATCCTGACACCCTGAGCCAGGAGTGGTGTCAGAGGCAAATGCCTGCCGCTGAAGCCCTAGCTGGGATGTCCACAACGTTGTAGGCAGCCCAAGCATATGTCTCCCCATGTTAGCACCAGACTGGATGGCCTCCAGCATATCCTGCTTTTGGGGTCCTCAGCCTGCTCCTCCCTCCCTTGTAGACTTGCTGGGGTTGGGCAAGGTGGCAGTGGCCTTTGCTTGGAGGACTGCCTAGAGGTGGGCCTGCGATGATGTGTGGCCTGCCAAAGGGCACCCTCTGACCACTGTTCTGGTGAGTGCGATAGAGAGAATGCAGGGCTCTGCCTGAAGCCTGCAGGTCATTTAAGATGTCCTGCATCACCCCGAAAGTCTGTGGCCCTAGAGGTGCATTTAGAATAATTGTTGCACATCAGTCATGAATCCTGACACCCTGAGCCAGGAGTGGTGCCAGGGCATATGCCTGCCGCTGAAGCCCTAGTCAAGATGTCCACAACGTTGTAGGCAGCCCGAAGCATATGTCTCCCATGTTAGCACCAGACTGGATGGCCTCCAGCATATCCTGCTTTGGGGGTCCTCAGGGAGGGACTGAGCAGCTAATTTAGCAGTATCCTAGAGGTCTGTCTGGTACTTTAACATCACGTCTCACATAACTAAGTACCCTGATAGTCAGGTTGGAGGAAGTGAAGCCCTGTTTTCCCATCAGGTCCAGTTCCTAGACTCCATATCAGGAGGGCGGGAACTGAGATGCTGGGGATGTTTAGAGCAGTCGTGAGTTGCACTGATGACCACTGAGTCCACTTGCAGGGGCCTGGAGAAAAAGGCCTACCTGAGGTGGCCTGATAAAACTTGTCCGCCTTCCTGGGCATAGGAGGGACCAGGTATGGTCTGTACCAGGCAGCAAAGATAGCATCTTCACAGGTGTCGATGACAGGAGGTATGACGAGGTGGAGACTCTGGCAGATGCAAGCAGTGTGCGATTCCTTCATGAAACATTTTATTCTGCTGAATCAAATCCATGGCCACTTACAGCTGGTGCATGATCGCTGCAAAACAGGGGTCATCAGCAGGGAAGTCTGACATGTAGTTGGAAGATTGATCCCTGCGGAGGAAGCGGTGGAGGTGCTGAGGAGGTTCTAGCCCCAGCACTCCCTAGCCGTCGTCATCCAGTTGGAGGTAATCTGGACAATAATCATTATCGTCATTCCGAGATCAGAAGGTGGGACCAAGGACATAGACCAGCGTGAAGGAGTGGCTCTCGATGGGTGCCACGGGGAAGCCTCATGCGTCTGAGCAAGCACCCCAGCGATGGGGGTGGGAGCCAGGCGACCCACTGAATAAGGTCCAGGACCAAAGAAATAAGGACCTAGACATCGATGGTTACAGCCATCAGCAGGGGCACTGAGAGGAGGCACCAGAAGAAAAACAGACCCCTCGATGGCGGGAGTCAGCGGGATAGGAAAGAATGGAGGTAGGCTGGAGAACCAGCTGAGGAGCCTGCAACCCCAAAGGCATAGGGAAGGGCGCGACAGACATGGATGACCACCCAACCATAAGTGCCTAGCATCAGCTGTGAACAGACCGGTGGTATGCCCGGAGTGAGCCTTGGGAAGGTGGAGGGTGTTCAGCAGGGGCAAGGAGAAGCCCCAGTGAGGAGGACCCGTTGTCGACAGAGCCGACGGGCTGTACTGCCAATGCTCCCCTGTAGTGGACAGGGTGACAGAGGAAGTGGGGAGCGTTGGCGGAAGCTTAGAAGGAACCCTGACAATGAGGCAACATAACATGAGCTGCACCAGTGGTGAGGGCTGCCAGAATCTGCCTGAAGATGACTGTCCCAAAGCGGTCAGTGCAGGGCGAGGCGACTGGGACTGGTCATGGGAGGAATGGCCCTTCTCCCAGTGGCGGTGCTTACCTGATGAGGATTTCTCCCAGGCTTTGCCCAATGATGGGCCAGGAAGCAGAGAAGCGTCTAGCATGAAGCTTGTTCTTTAGAATGGCTATCTTCTACTCAATGAGAGTGAGCCTTAAGCTCATTCAGGTAGCATCGATGGGCGGCCTGGTTGAAACCGCTGCAGATTTTGCAGGCGTGGATGTCTTGGCGGCACTGAGACAATGGACACAGGAGTTGTGATGATCTTTACAAAGATTTTCTGTTTCTGAGGCTGCAGTGATGGAAGAGTGAATCCGAACTGGACATAAACAAGGAAGGGGATAATAACATGGAAGAGGATCACTTTAGATTGAGCTAAAGTGAAGGAAAGAAAACAATAAAACAGAGAAAACTCGAAAGGTTCATTTTAGAAATGGTGGTCAACTGAAGCAACAGTGCTCTGTGGACTCTGATGCGATGGTCAACAGCGGAAAAGAACTGAGGAGGGCCTGGGGACACCCAGCGATATAGAGAACGCGTCGATGTAGTGACATTGCTGTGGGCGGCCCCAGTTAGGCTGCTTGTGAAAACCTCCAAGCGGGCCTCACGCCTGACAGCTAAGGTTCCCAAGATGTGACCTGCTGCAATAGATATCCTTGAAGAAGATCTGCTAAGCATTTGGTAAATACCTGCAGTGCGGGCATAAACCAAAGGGCAATACGAAACTGACAGTGGCTGCCCTACAGAATAAGCGGAGGTTCTGTCTGTTGCATTTGTGAATCTTTTTTCATATTCTATTTCTGCTCCTCGTTCACCCCGGAGACCCCATCAAGTGACACCCCCAGCCCGTGCTTGGCTTCCTCAGGGACTTACCTTACGCTAATACCCCAGCGAGGGACTGTTGTGCTTGCCTGGCAACAGGTGCGCGCCTGCAGGAGTCAGTCCATCATCAAGTCTCCGGAGGGTGTTTTTCCTGTTTTCTCCCCACGGCCTAGAGGACCCGTGCCAGTCACACATGCGTGTGGAGGCATGCATGCATGCCGGACCCGCACTGACCTTGATCCACCCACCCCAGCCTAGCGCTAGGCCCCCCACTGCCTGGTACTACTCCCGAGCCTCCACTGAGGCAGCCAAGAGCCAAGAAGGCCTACCTCACTCATCAAGTAGAGGACAGCTGAGAGCGGCCGCCCAATCCACTCCAGCTCCCCAGCAACCCACACTTGTCACTGAATATGGGCGCGGCGCGCTTGGCAGGAGAAGCGCTCAGTGCCTCAGCACTCCGTGCCACTAGGCCAGCTTGGCATTTCTGAATCTTGATATGAAGTTGTCCAGGGCACAAGGCCAGGCATTCCTTTGTAGCAGGGGATGAGAGCCCGAAGAGACACTATTCAAAACTTTTGTATTCAAGGAACAGGTTTAGGTCTCTCAGATCCACTATAGGATGCAGATCTGCTGTCCACTTGGAGAACCAGGAATATCTGGAATAGAACCCTTTGTGCCTCGCCTGGGAAGGAACAAGTTTGCTAGCTCGCTTGGTTATTAGCAACTGACTCTCATCTAGCAGAAGGAAAAAGTAGCCCTGAGGATAATGACAAGGAAGAAGAGGAGGAGGATGAACTAGACATGTAGACAGCAACTTCAGAACATGCCCTTTTCCACTATTTTCAGGACCCAATTGTCGATATGATCTCCCTCCACTTTGGCATCGGAAGGAGATCCTTTCCCCACTTGCACCCACTAAGGCAACAGTGGAGAATAATGAAGTGGGGAGTCAGAAGGTACTGGAAGCGCCATCTAATCGATACCTCTGGGTGCCTTTGCATGGGCACCAGTGGGAGGGGATCACCACGGTTTTGTGCACTGGGTTGATGACCACAGACAGCAAGCTGGTAAAAATTTACCTCTACTACCCCACTGGTGGTTTGAGGGGTCAGAGATTTGAGAGACCTTAAAGTCATCCTGGAGCACTGAAGCTCATGTACAGCATTTTCAATATCACTCCCAAACAGCCTGGAGCCTCTAAAAGGGCATTTAGTACAGCCTGTTGTACATCAATAGCAAATACAGCACCTCTAAGCCAGAAAATCTGCCAAAGTATATGCCAGATGCATCAGAAACATCATAGGCAGAGTGCAACAGATACCTTTCAGTACTCGCATCAGTTGAGGCAGCTTTAAGGAAATCAGCCTCGGCAGAACCATCAGGTAGAGACTGAATGGTAGACATAGATTTCCACAGCCACTCTGATATTTAGTCATGTACAGTATGCCTGGTAGTTTGCAATTCTGAGGCCCTAAGGCATAAGGTATTTTGCCCATAACATGTAGCCTCCTGGATTCTTTATCAGGAGGCAAAGTGCTCATGTGTCTAGGGGCACTACAGTGGTTATCATCAGCCATGATAACCACAAAAAGCTGTTCACGCCAGGAAGCATAATAAGGCTTAGCAGATGGAGTAGAGTACTGTTTAACATCTTTCCTAGGCACTGCTATTAGGACTATGCCTGGCAGCAAAGGTAACATCCTGTAAGACAGGATATACAGGAGGAACTACAATGGAGGGTGCAGTGGGGACCTCAAAAGTACAGTTCGTAAGAACTTACCGTAACAGTAGATCTTCAAGAAGGCTCTTGCAGTAGGTGATTACATATAGGACTGATGCCAGCGGTGTCAGGACTCACGAAAAATTTCTAGCTAGCAGTCTCTGGTGGGGACACTTCCCATGTCAGGTGACCGACATCATGCGGTGTCAGTATAAAGGGCAGTCCCACGCCCGCCTTCCAGTTCTTTCCGCCAAAGGCCAAAAGGCAAGAAGAGAAAAAGTGGATATTTCCCTTCCTGGAAAAGGAGCTGAAAAAGCTTAGGGGAATGGAGGCGGGAAGGTATTACCTACTGCAGAGCCTCTCAAGATCTACTGTTATGGTGAAGTTCTTACGTAACTGTACTATCTTACTCAAGAGGTGCTTTGCAGTATGTAATCACATACAGGACTGAGTCCCAAGCAGTCTGGAACAAGGAGAAGCAAGCGGAGGAGGAAGGCTACTCAAGTAGACCCTCTGGTTGTGAGGCCTTAGGAAAGGAGGCCTTGCAAACAACTAGCCAAAGCCTGCTCTAAGGCGAGAGGCAATGTCCAAACTGTAATGTTTCTAAGGTATGGACAGAAGTCCAAGTGGCGGCTGCACAAATGTCAGCTGCTGACACGTCCTGAAACAAGCGCAGAGGCAATGACCCCTCTGGTGGAGTGGTCTTTAACTTGACCGGCGCAGGGTCTTGCTGTACTGTCATAACAGAAAGTGATACAATGAGCCAACCATTTCGATAGGCATTGCTTAGAAACTGCATTGCCTTCTTTATCAACAAAAGAGGACGAACAGTTGATCAGTCTTTCAGAGATCCTTCATCCTGTTGGTGTAGTATCTCAGAATTCGTGAACATCCAAAGTATGCAGAAGGCACTCTCCTTGGTTGGAGTGCTGCATAAAAAGGCGAGCAACTCTATGGATTGATTCAGCGTCTGTTCGCTACCACCTTAGGAGGAACTTAGGGTTGATGCATGATGTCCACCACGTTCCTTGTGAAAAAATCAAATACAGGATTTTACACATCAGGGCCTGAAGCTGAAATCCGTCGAGCAGAAGTAATGGCCACTAGGAAGAGAGTCTTCCAAGAAAGGAACTTTAGGTCCACTGAGGCTGCCGGCTCGAAGGAGGCAGAGTAAGTTTGTCTAAAATGAAATTCAGATCCCAGGAGGGCAGGAACCCAGACAGGGGTCGTAAGTACCCTCTCAAAAGGTCTTAGAGACCTCCAGCTGAGCAAACGTTCTGTCTGCAAAGGGAAATGACAGGCGAAATAGCGCCATGTGAACTTTTAAGTATGAATGGCTGAGACCCAGATCAAGAGGTGTCGCAAGTAATCCAGAAGTCGTCCGACAGAGCATGAGAAGGGCTTGACATCATTGAGGCAGCCTAAATAAAGAACTGCTTCCATTTCATGGCATAAGTAGATCTGGTTGAGAGTTTGCTGGCCTCCACCAGAATCTCAGCTACTGGGGAGACCCTGAATGGGGCCTGAGCTACGTCTGCAGGAGCCGTGCAACTGAAGGGACTTGAGGCCTGGATGGACCAGGGTCCCCTGATTCTGGGTCAGCAAAAATAGCGACAGAGGAAGAGGAAGAAGAGGTTCCTCTGAGTACTGCTGCAGAAGAGAGAACCAAACTTGCCTGGGCCAGAAAGGACTATCAGAATCATTCGAGCTCCTTCCAGACGAGTTTCTGCAAGACCCTCGTAATCAGTGGAATCGGTGGGGGAAGGCACAGGATCTCTGCCCTTCCAGTCTAAAGACAGGCGTCTCTCAAAAAATGCCGCGCCCTGGGCGGCGAGCAGAAGGCGGGAAGTTTTGTGCTTTGGGAGGCTAACAGGTCTACCTGTGGAGTTCCCCAGCTTAGGAAGAGGTCGCTTCACGACTTCCTGATCCAGTTCCCATTCGTGAACTAGAGCAGATGACCGGCTTAGCCTGTCTGCCAACGTGTTCTCGATCCCCGAAAGTACAGTTACGTAAGAACTTACCGCTTACTATCTTACTGAGACACAGCTCTTGCAGCAGGTTACACCATTAGGACTGATTCCCAAGCAGTAGCGTTTGCAAACACTCTGGGAGGAGGAAACTAGGAGGAACATTCCAGGTCCTGAATCTAGGACAGGAGACCCTGTAGCACAGCCAGGCGAAGCCTGCTCTTCGCCGTGAGGCGATATCCAGGCTATAATGCCTGATAAAGGTATGCCTGGAGCTCCAAGTGGCTGCAGCACAAATGGCAGAAGTGGAGCGTTTGAGTGCTTTCTGAAAGGGTGGCCACACCCCTAGTGGAATGGCCCGGACTGATCCGGGAGGGCTTTGTTTGATATCATAACAGTATGAGATACACTGGACAAGCCAGCGAGACAGGGACTGTTTGGATACTGGTTGGCCCATCATCCTTTCAGAAAAGGAAGCGAAAAGTTGCTCCGTTTACAAGCTGCTTAGTTCTGTTCAGGTAGTACCTCAAGCTGCGGTGAACATCCAAGGTGTGGAGCAGCGCCTCTCCTCTATTGGAATAGTTAGGGAAGTAGACCGGCAGGTCAATATCCTGATTGAGGTGAGTGTGAAACCACCTTAGGCAAAAATTTAGGATTAGTCCTCAGGGATACTCTGTCCCAGTGGAAAATTAAATAAGGCTCTTTGCACATGAGGCATGAAGCTCAGAAACTCTTCTCGCTGGCGTAACAGCAACCAAAAATAAAGTTTTCCATGACAGAAGCATGACTACGCAATCTACGGCAGGTTCAAAGGGGAGCATGAGTTGCTCAAGACAAAACAAATCCATGGAGGCACTGGGTCCTTAATGGGTGGCCTAAGATGTAACACCCTCTCAAAGAATTCTCGGGAGGCATCTAATTGTGCCACTGTGTGCTGTCCACGAGTGGTGAGTAGCTGAAATGGCACAGAGGTGCACCTGGATAGAGGAGGTAGAGACCCGAACGAAAGGGAGAGCAGGTACTCTAACACCGCTTTCACCGGCAACCCAAAGGGAAAGATCGCGTGCTTGTGACCATAAGCAAAAGCAGGCGCCATTTCATGGCATACGTCGCATCGTTGCGGCTTTCTGGCTCGAAAGAACTTCTGCAACCTCTTGCGAGACCAGTGAACCTTCCTCCTGAGACAAGAGATGGGAGCTGAATGGCAGCGGGAGCGGAGGTTCCCGGATAGCTGTATCAGCAAGGGAACCAAATCTGTCTGGGCCAGAAGGGCCACCAGGATCATTGTTGCACACTCCCTGCGCAGTTTGAGAAGAACTCTCTGGATCAGCGGAAGGGAGGGAAAGCGAGAGGAATCTGTCCGCCCAGGAGAGGGACAGCGTCTCGCCAGAAAACACCAGGCCCTGGATCTAGCGAGCAAAATTGGGCAGTTTGCGTTGGATGGGAAGCAAACAAGTCCAATTCTGGAGTTCCCCATCGAAAAACAGATCCTCTGCTACCTCCTGAAGAGTTCCCACTCGTGGACTCTGGCCTGAGGCGACTTAGGCCATCTGCAATCGTGTTGTCCACCCGGGAACATGTACTGCGATCAGATTTGCGAGTGTCGGATTACCCAATCCCACACCCTCATGGCCTCCCTGCAAAGAGGGTAAGAGTGTGCGCCTCCTTGTTTGTTGAGGTAATACATCACCGCCGTGTTGTCTGTCTGAAGCAGGAGAGTACTCGGCGGGATCTCTGACTGAAATGCCTGCAGGGCCTAAGGACCGCCCTCATCTCTAGGGACGTTGACATGGAGGTGGGCCTCCAGAGGTCCACGTACCCTGGGACTTCACCCGTCCAGATGTGCTCCCACCCTAGACCTGGGCGTCTGTGGTAAGGATTACCTCTGGGGACAAGCGCTATAAGCAGGACGCCCATAGAGTGTGTCCCTGGATCTAGCCACCACTGCCAGTCTCAAATCGCGGTGTTCGTGATTCTGACCGGATGCTGCATGTGGTCTTGCCTTTGGTCCCATTGCACCTTGAGCATCCACTGAGTTACCGCATGTGGAGCATTGCGAAAGGGACAGTAGGAATGCCGCAGCCATCTGTCCGAACAAGCGAAGGACCGACCTGGCTTCGGGTGGTCTTGTGACAGCTCCTGATGGGGATCTGATCGCTCAGCTCTGTCGTTTTGAGAAAAGCTCTTCCTGAGCGGTGTCCAGTACTCGCCTATGAACTGCAGTTTCTGCGGCGGTGCCGGAGAGGGACTTCTAAGTAGTTGATTAGGATACTCAGACATGAAACAGGTCATGGGTGCTCTGGATCGCGTAACAATGCCTCTCTGGAAGTGACCATGAAAGCCAATCGTCCAGAGTGCGGAACACATAATGGCCCTGTCTCCTTAGAGGCGCTGCCACGACTGCCATGCATTTGGTAAAGACCCTGGGTGCTGATGACAGCCCGAATGGAAGAGGCTCGGAATTGAAGGTGGTGGTCAAGAAACTCGAGCGCAGAACCTCTCGTGCGCTTGGGCTATAGGGATGTGCAGGTGTCGTCCTGCATGTCTAGAGACGCCAAGAAGGCGTCCTGCTTCAACATGGGAATGAGACCCGGAAGAGTCACCATCGGAATCTTGTAGGCGACCGACAGGTTGAGGTCGCTGAGGTCAGAGAATCGGACGGAGGTCCCTGTTTTCTTTGGAACCAGGAAGAAGTGGGAATAGTATCCTTGTCCTCTCTGGTTCTCCGGGACGTACTCTATCGCTCCCCTTTGCAAGGCCTTGAGTACTTCTTGCCAGATCAGTGACTTGTGCTGACCTGGGTACCGGGAGAGCAAAGGAGGCCTCGAGGTGGCTTTTCGAATTCTATAAAGTGGCCTCTTCCGATCAACTGAAGAACCCACCTGTCGGTGGTTATAGCCTGCCATCCGGCAGGAAATTATAATCGACCCCGACCATGATTTCCCGTTGATCCTGAGGCGGGGGCGGAAAGGAGTCAGGCTGTGGCGGCTGAGGGTCCCGCTGGCTGGGCTGGCTTAGGAGTGCGCTGGTTTCGGCCTGCGGGTTTGTTTCCCTGGGCTCTGCGGCAGGCCCCTTTGTTGTGGGCGGGGCGGGACTGTTGTCTCTGCGTCCGCCCACGAAATTGGCTTTGGTTCTCTCAAAGGAACTAAGCTTGGGCGGATACATGGCCTGAACCGACCTCACCGCCTTCCCGGCCTCTTGGAGTTTGGTAATTATCTTCTCTGAGGGTTTACCAAACAAAACTTCTCCCTCGAATGGAGCATCCATGATATTCCTCTGGACGTCGGGGTAAAACCAGAGACACGGAGCCAAGAGTGTCACAGGAGGCATACGCCTGAAGCTGCTGCTCGGCGAGGAGTCAGCGGAGTCATCCGCTGCTCGCAGCACTTGGGTTCCCACGTCCGAACCCTGCTGAAGGAGCTGTATCATCTCCTCCTTCTGCTCACCTTCCGGCAGTTTCTCAGCTGCATCCAGACCCTGCTCCCACAGGGCGTTTTGGAACTGCACCATGTGGGTCAAATAATTCAGGGATCTGATGGCGCAGGTAGCGGAAGCGTCAGGCGCCTGCCCATGGCGCTCCAGCTGCTTGGACTCTGGGTCCGTGGCAGGGTGCTTAAATGTTGCGGTCTCTGGGACCGGTCATGAGAGGCTGTTATGACCAGAGAGTCAGCCTGAGGATGCTGAATCAAGTACTGGTCTTCTCTGGGAGCCTGGCGATCAGCTTTCTTGGCATGTCGCGGGAGGCGAATGTGGACGCTTCCCTGCCTTGGTGACGTCCACGAAAGTGTCTACCAAGGGTGGCACCACCACAGGCTTGGGGTCCTTCTGCCAAAGATACTTCACAAGGTGTAGCCTTTGGTCTAGCTCTTCGCATCCCATCCATGTTCTCTTGGATGTGTCTCATAATATCCGAGCGAAGGGTCATCTGGAGAGACTTTGGCATCTCACGTGGGTCGGAGAAGGGATGGAGAGAGATGGGGATCTGGATGTTGAGAACTCTGATTCCGTGTCCTCCGTCGAGGCGTTATCGGCGTCTTCTGGGTCTCTTAGGGCTGGGTGACCTGGAAGAGGATTTGGACGGAGGTCTCCGTTTGTCTGGTCTCCCCTTGGAGGTGTCCTGTACTCCGGGGAGGAGGGTAGGCCTGCTGACCCCGATGGAGGGGCGCAGGAACCGGAGGAGCAACGGTGTAGGAGGAGGAGGAGGAGGAAGGCGGAGGTGGAGTGGGGACCATGTCTTTCTTGATGGTGTCCCACCAATAAGTAAACAGCTCCTTCACTTCCGAAAAAGGCCCGCGATGGTCCGGCGCGGTGGACAGTCGTGCGGGTCCCAGCGTCGGCTCCACAGGGGCTCGGGTTGTGGCGAGGGTTCTCTGGGCGTCTCGACAGGACCGGGTCGGCTGTCTGGTCCTCGGGCTGAGTCAACTCCTCCTCAGTGATGGTCTCCTGACCGGCGTCGGTCGGGCGTCAGGGTCCTCTTCTCAATAGGAGGCGGGCGCGGTCCCCTACCGGCGTCCGGTGATCGTTGGCCTGGCGGCGGCGGTCTTCTGGCCGGCGGCAGCTCCGAGGACCTGTGGCGAGAGGTCGGCGGCGGACGCGCGGTGTTGGGTCCTGCAACCTCTTCAGAGAGGTGAGCTCCTTGGTCTTGCGAGGAGGCAAGGAAGCAGACCTGACGTCGGGTTCAGAAAGGCGGGAACCCGACTTA
Organism: Neoceratodus forsteri; assembly: GCA_016271365.2. NCBI lineage: Eukaryota > Metazoa > Chordata > Ceratodontiformes > Ceratodontidae > Neoceratodus > Neoceratodus forsteri. The sequence continues at coordinate 991,027 of JADMNL010000033.1, forward strand.
TGGTAATGGTGGCGGTCCCCGACTTGGCAGGGCCTTGGAGAACAAGGAAGGCCTGGAGTCTTGGCCTGGGAAGAGGATGAAGACTTTCTCACCGCAGCAGTGGGAGGCTGAGAGCTGGCCCGGAAGGAGAGCGGTCGGACCTGGAACCAGAGCTGCGCGAGTCGGAGGCCCTAGGACGGACCTGGAAGGGCCTTCTCCCTATGCTTCTCAGCATGCTTGTGGGTCTTCTGGAAGAATCCCCTTGGAAGCCATGGTCTTGAGTTTTTCTTCCAGCAGGAATGCCTGTAGGGCCTTCTGGCGGCCGGATCCGGTTCTGCTATTAAAACCCTGGCAAGGAGCAGGACCAGGTGTTAAGTGGTCTGGGCCTAGGCACCGGACATAGGCAGTCACGGATCCTTGAAAGGATCTGCTTCCCACAAGCACACTTAGGGAGTGACCGGAGGTCAGGAGGACATCAGCGAAGAACTTGATTGTAGAGAAGCGAATTTCCTGTAGGAAAAACTTTACAGCGTCACGCATTAGAGACTGAACTGAAGGGTCGAGACATGCAAGTCGGCCAGGCGGAAGAACTGGAGAATCTGGGCGGGACCGCCCCCTTTTATACTACGCCTGGCGTCGGGAGGTGGGACCCGGCGGTCAGGCGTCCCGCTGAAGACAGCTAGCTAGAATTTTCATTGGGGTCCTGATGCCTGCCGGCTTCAGTCTAATGGTGTAACCTGCTGCAAGAGCTGTGTCTTGAAGTAAGATCATGAGATGCCGTGAGGTGAAGAGTTGTGCTGTACTGCCCAATCCAGACTCGATCGCCTTCGGCAAAGAGGTGAGGAAGTTCCTCCCTGTTTGTTGATGTACCAGACCACACACATGTTGTCCGTCCTGTACCGCTAGGTGACCTGGAGACAGATACAGATGAAGAGCCTGAAGAGCATACAGTGCTGCCTTTAGTTCCAGCATTGATGTGGAGGACTTCTCAAGCTTGGACCAGGAGCCCTGGGTCCTGTGAGGACCGAGATGTGCTCCCCAACCCTCGCTGGAGGCGTCCGTAGTCAAAGTCTGTGAGGGGAGGGAGACTGAAGGAACTCCCAGCAGAGGTTCTCCTGAACCATCCACCACTGCAAGTCCCGAGCCATGGGAGTGGAGACCAGGACAAGTTGATCTAGGCCATCCGCCAGCTGATCCATTGAGAATGAAGTGTCCACTGAGAGATTCTCATGTGGAGCTGGAGCGAGAGAACTGTCGGAATTGCAGCCGCCATTAGCCCAAGGAGAAAAGGCCTGACCTGGCGCTGACCCGCCTGCAGCTGGACAACAGGCTGATCTGGGCTTGAAGGTGGCTGCCCTGTCCGGTGGCAGGAAGGCCCTGCCAGAGGTCGTGTCCAGGATCGCCCGATAAACTGGAGCCTCTGGGACAGGATCAGATGGGACTTGGCTTGGTTGATGGTATTACCCAGGCAGGCAAAGACCTGCTGAGTAAGGAAGGAAGCACAGGAGTTCCTCCTGGGCCAGGGCCAGAAGCCAGTCAGCACAGTGCAGGGAAAACCTGCACCCCTGGGTATGCAGGTGAGCCGCACCTACCGAAGGCATTTGGTGAACACTCGAGGCAGGAGGAAAGACCAAATGGGAGGCCTTGAACTAGTAGTGGTCCCCTGGAGCGCAAAGCAGAGTATTTGTGTGGGAAGGGTGGATAGGGATATGCAGGTAGGCATCCTGCATATCCAAAGCATACAACCACAGTCCTGGCCGAAGAAGGGCAGGAGGCTCTGCAGCAAGAGCATCCTGAACCTCTTGTATCCACCAGAACAAGTTCAGGAGCTGAGGTGGGAATCGGCCTCATGTCCCTGTTTTCTTCGGGACCAGGAAGAAATGGGAATAGTATCCGTTACTTGAAGAGGAATGGGAGCGGGTTCTATCACCTCCTTCAGCAAAGTGCTGAAATCTCTTCCTGGACCAGAAAATGATGTTCCGAGTGCGGCGACAATGACCTTTGGGGAGGGTGTCGAGGGGTTTCTGAAGAAACTCTATTGAGTGTCCTTCTGCGATCAGCTGGAGCACCCAGGAATCTGAGTTATCCTCTCCCAACCTGGGAGGTGGAGGAAAACCTCCCTCCTACCAGTTCCTCCGGAAGGCCCAGAGGCTGTGGGAGGAAAGGAGTCAGGTGGTGTGGGTCAGCATCGCAGCTGAAGCACCCGCTGCTTTTTTGGGCGGAGGGCTTGGCAGCCGGAGGGCCCAGCATTTAGCGCCCACTTTCCCTGGGGGTTTCGCTTTGCCAATTCCGCCTGCGAAAGGGACGGGCGCCATGCTTAATGGGATGATACATGGAGTCCACAGACTTCAGTGCAGTCCCCTTCTCCTGCAGATCGGTGATGATGTCCTTGACATCACCACTGAACAGCACCGAACCCGGAAGGGCGCTTCATGAATAGTGGACTGCACTTCGGGACCAAACCTGACACATGGAGCCAGGCATGACGCCAGAAGCCTACAGCTAAAGCGGAGTTCTACCAGCAGTGTCCACTGCATCATAAGTAGCATGAAACATGTGCCACTGGCCGAACGGCAGAGGTGGACAAGGTCAGCCACTTCCTTTTTGACTTGAAAGTCCGAAGGGAGTCCAATTTGGATTCCACCTCACTAAGAATCACCTTCTGGTAATCCCCATGTGACCCTATAATTAAGGGCCTAATCCAAGATTGGAAGAAGCATAGATCTTCTTCCTGTACTGGTCCAGAAGATGGGATTCTTTGTCAGGTGGAGAGCAGAGCTCAGATGTTCGGGTTAGCTGTCCGGCCATGCGGCGTTAATCCGACCGAATCAGCTTGAGGGTGAGAATCTAAAAGTCAATACCCTCGGGGACCTGATATAGCCTGTTGGCTTCCAGCGAAATGGGGCTAAAGCCGATGGTTGTTTCGAAATAGTGGAAACAAGGTCGGCATGAGGCTCAGTCAGGGTGGAACCAATGTAAGAGCTGCCTTGGGCAGGTCCAGATGTTCAGCGAGTTTCTTACACTGTGGATCCGGCTCCAGGAGTGCCACTTGTGAACCTCCTGGATTTTGTGTAACTCCGTGAGAAGGATCCTCGGAGGAGTCCTAAGCCTGGGCATGGGCGGAGGCGTGGCTCGTCATCTGGCTCAGAGCAACCCCGGGTCGTCCGAGGTGTCCGAGGAGGAAGAGGATGAAGGAAGACTCCCTCTCCCAGCAAGGGGAGGCGGACCTGGAAGGTCCTCAGGAGCGCATCCTGCCCTACCCTGGAACCAGAGGGTTCGCCCTGGTGTCCAGAGGTGGGGAGGAGTCTGTCGTCGTGGACGTACGGGAGCCAGAATCGGCACCATCATTGTGAGACGAGTCTCCACCTCTCTGGTGAGGTTGAGCATTGGCCTCAGCCACCAGGAGGCCAGTCTCCCTTCAAGTCACGCGGCTGAGGCGGTGGAGGAGGAGGAGGAGGTGATAGGGGAGTGATTGATTACCCATGGTCGTATCCATAACCTGACGGCGAAACCAGCGTCAGGTACTGGGCGTCGGATACTGTGGAGCTGGGTAGATGGCGTAGGATATGCGTCCGGATACCTGGGAGCTGGGGGTCTGCTGGAGGCGGTCCGGCGGAAGGCCAATGGGTGGGCCTGGAGCAGGAGGCCCGGTGGGTGGAAGGCCCGGCGTTGGGCGGCATCCGGGAGCAGGATGTCGCCCGGCGTCAAACCGGCGTCAGGGAACCGGCGTCAGGTCAGTCGGACCAGCGGGTGGATGGCCTGATGGGGTGCAGCAGGAACCTCAGCATTGCCTGGGGATGGAGGAGAAAAGTCCCTGGGGACAGGATGAGGAGACCCAGGGTCGCCGGAGGGCAGTGAAGGCTGCAGGGAGCCGGAGCGGCAGATGTGGGAGGGTCAGCGTCGGCTCAGCGCTGTGTGGGCGTCGGGCAGGCCGACATCCGACTTATCAATGGAATCGGTTGGGCGCGGAGGAACCGGCGTCCGACTTATTAGACCATCGCCAGAGGCGGGTCGTGAAGGAGGAGTGGCCTTGTTGGGTGGAAGAGGGCCGTGCGCTGCCCGAAGGGTCGGGTGACTTATCGACCGTCTCCGTGCAGGCGTCAGAGGAGCTGGCGTCACCGGCTTACCGAACCGCTCGAACCAATGAAACCCGCATGGTGGCGGCTTTACTGGAAGCAGAGGCCTCAATAGCCGGGCGCCCGAAGGGCCAGTATGAGAGTCAGATGGGTGGGCTGACCCCACCTTGGAAACCTCAAGGTAGCCGTCAGATGTAGTCCCCGGAGGATAGCAACAGCGCACTCCTGAAGAAGATGCGGTGGATGAGGCCCTTATCCTGGTGCTTCTCCTTGTCTTTCTTTTACGATGGCCTTCAGGAAGTGGGCGCCTACTGGAGCTTTTAACTCCTTCTCCATGGAGGACATTTTCTTCTTAGTATGTGGGCCTCCAGGACTGCTGCCTCCATTTGCGGGTGGCGGCGTTGAATTTTAGGCAGTGCTGGCACTTCTCCACCTGATGATCCGGGCCCAGACAGAAGAGGCACCAGGAATGGCCGCCTTTGTGCGGGAGTTGGGTGCCGAGTCAGTCGCTTATTTTTGTGCTTGGAAGGTGGTAGGGGACAACATACACCGACAAATGCCTGGCGATTTTAATCGAAGAATCGAAAAAGACGGTAAAACCACTGGTGAGAGAGCCGCCGACGTGAGAACTTTACCGTGGGCTGCACAAGCTAACAGTGGGAAAGAACTGGAAGCGGGCATGGGGACTGCCTTTATACTGGCGATGCATGGCGCCGGTCACCTGATGTGAGGGTGGTCCCCACCAGAGACTGCTAGCTAGAAATTTTTCCGTTGGGTCCGGATGCCGGGCATGTCTCATATGTAATTACCTGCAAGAGCCCCCTCAAATAAGATCTCTACGCTTTTTTTCTTACTGAAGTGTACATCCTCAGCCTCAAATCCCATTACATTCTGGATTTGTCTGAGTAATGCCTGAAAGAAGGATCTTCAGGAGGATACCTGGGTGTATACACCATAGAGTCCTCACTGCACAAGAGTGTGTAGAGCTGGAGGCAATCTCCCCTTATCATTCTCTAGTCTTCCCATATTAAGATGATCACGAGTGTATTCAATCTTGTCATCTGATGGCAACTGTGATGGAGGAATGAAAGGTGGACTTCTGGGACAGCTGTTATCGCCGTGGAAGTGACAGCAAGTGGCATCTAAATAGGACAAAGAATTATACCAGCATAACCTACGAATCAATAGCACCTCTAAGCAGCAGAGGACACCAACGTCAAAAGTGTAGAACCGATGATGGAGGTTGAATATTGTCCACAGTAGGTATGGTAGTGCCAACACCAGACCCCAACCTTGGTGAATCATTAACGGTTGAAGTAGCTGCAATCAGTGCCACGGAGCAGACAAATACAGGTTACTCACCTGTAACAGGAGTTCTAGGAATGGTATATGTTGTTCACCCACACTGGCAGGTTCCTTACCACTTTAAATCTTGCGGAAGGTCTTCAAGCTGGCTCCTCCCACCCACCGGGTGGTAAAACTCTCTGCTCCGCCCCATGACACCAGATCTAGCCTGCTGGAAACAGGTAGTCGTCAGCGGGAGGTTGGGTGGGTGTGTGGATGAACAACATATACCATTCATTGAGCTCCTGTTACAGGTGAGTATCAGGAGTATCACCTGCTTTGGCACGAGTTCCGACTTGGTCTCGTTGATGAGGAGGCCAACCTGAGAGCAAACCTGGAGGGTCAGATCTCTGGACCACTCGACCTCCGCTCTGGAGGGGCTGCAATCAGCCAGTTGTCCAGGTAGGGGTACACCGGACCCTTCGGCACCGCAGGAATGCTGTCACCACTGCCATGCATTTGGTGAAGACCCTGGGAGCTAGGAGAGGCATGGCCCAGAACTCGTGCAAGGGATCCTCGCTCTGGGCGGAGGAATCTCTAGTGGGATGGGCCAGTATTGGGGCGTGAGCACATCCTGAAGGTCAGAGAACAGAACCACATGCCTCGTTCCAAGGATGGGATTATCTGAGCCAGAGTGACCATCCTGTAGGTCCGAGACCTTAGGAACCTGTTCAGGTTGTGCAGGTTGAGAATGGGCGCCAGCCCCTGTCCGTTTGGGACCAGGAAGTACCTGGACACAAACCCCTGGTCTGGAGGAGGATCCGGCACCTTCCTGATCACCTCTTTTTTCGAGAGTAGGAGCAATATCGTTTCGTGAGGCAAACAAAGACTCGCGGACCCTGTGGCCCCCGAGCGGCGGCAGAAGGGCAGGGCCTACTCGAACTCCAGGGGCAGGCCCTTTCCTACCACCTCCAAAGACCCAATGGTTCGTGGTGATAGCGGACCAAGCAGAAAGAGGTGAAGTGAGCCGTCCCCATGGGGAACCGGGGGTAGCCGAGGCTGGGGCGGCACCCCTCAACCCGTCACTGGGCAGACTTAGAGGAGGGACCGGCCGAGGGACCTCCTGAGCCTACCTCCTGCTTCCTGTTGGAGGAAGCGGGCATGGGTTTGAGATGCAAGCGTGAGCCTGCTGGCCCTGGTGCTGTTGGGCCAGGCGTGCCGCAGGCGCGAGGGACCACGAAAGGACTTGTGCTGCTGCTGTCGGTGGCCTTTGTCCTTCTGGGCGGAGGTGACTGAGTCCAGAGTGGCATTGACTTTTCGATCCGCTGGAGGTGACCTTCCACTCCACGGCCGAAGAGTCGGTCCCCAAGAAGGGACAGCCGCCAGTTTGTGCTGGGTATCCGCCGTGAAGGTGGATTATCCTCAGCCATACACTGCGGTGCATGGCCACTCACTGACTGCAACCGATCTGGCACAGGAGTCTCCAATGTCCAGAGCCGTTTGGAGCTGCTGTTTGTACTGCCCTACCCTGGTCCTTACCTGCCGGACCATGGTTCGCAGGTTGGCCGGAGATGAGGATCATCTCATCCAGGAGCCCATGAAGGCGTGGGAGAAGTGTGCCATCAGCACGGCCGAGTTGGCCTGGCGGAGGCCAAGGGAGGGCATGAGCGTACACCTTGTGCCCGGCATAGTCCAGCTTTTGGACTCCTTGTTGGGGGCTTGTCCACATCCCTAGTGTTCCCGGAATGCGGGCTGCTCGGTGACCAATCCCTCGGTGGAGGGTGTTCCAGAGCACTGGGCAAAGAGCTGGTAGGGACCCGTGCTTCTGACCATCCTGGCTGAAGGCGTGGGACAGGAAGCAGGCCGCTGCCAGAGCTCAAGGCTGGGCCAACAATGGCTTTGGCCACGGAAAGGCCTCGTGGGTGAATCCCTCAGTCAGTATCTCCGTCAGGGATGCTTGGCCATGGATACGGGCTCGAGCTGCATCCCAGTGAACTCCCGAGATGAGCTGGCAAAACCCATGAAGGACGAAGGCTTTCGGCCCATCGACTGGCCCTCGGAGGACTCTCAGGTCAATGGGCCTGAGAAGAGGGAGGAGCTCGCCGCCAGACGCCAAGAAGTCCGCGAAGAGCTGCCTGGGGCCTGAGCCACCTCTCCACCTGCCGAGGACGGTCGGGAGTGAGGGTGACCGACAACCTGTGGGGCAGGCCCTGACCCGACCGAGAGTCCTTGGTCGGCACCCGATTCGGTTGGGAGGCGGAGGTTCCACCACAATCGGTGGGGCAGCTGGTTTCGGCTGAACAACGGCGAGCTTGGGAACCTTGGCTACAGTGAGGGGTTGTTTCGGCGGCTCAGGTGACAGCCCACTTGATGGCGGGAAGGCGACAGCATCGGCTTGTTCCCGGACGACTAACTCTGCCACATCGGGTCCTCACAGCGTCGGCGCAACTGGTCAAAGCCTCTCCTGAGGAGGAAGACAAGGACGAGCTGTGGTGGGCTATTTAGTTCGGTGTCGAGACCAGACCGCTAATTTCGCGGATCGGCTGGATCGAGATGATGTCCGGTGACCGAGATCCTTGGCGTTTCCGAGGACGGTCTGGGAAGGGGGGACACCCGCTCTTCCCTCGGCTCGGAAGCCTTAACCGGGACTCTGGCACGAGCAAGTCCTCGGTCTCCACCGGGGAACCAGTGAAGAAGGGTTGTCGGTTTCACCAGTCGACAGCCTGTCCGATGGCTCGAGAAAACTCTCAACCTCATCGACGGGTGTCTTGGCAGGCTGGCCTGACAGGTGCAGCGGCAGAAGCCAGTGGCCTTAACACAGCCTCGACCCGAAGTCGGTGTGGGCTGTCGGGGAAGAGACCTCTCCGCTCCTGAGCATGGCAGTGGGACTTACCTTTAGGGTCCTTCTTTCTGGACCGAGAGGAATGTCGATGGCCCCTCTCCCTTCGTGGAAAGGATTGGCAAGCTCCTTGAAGAAGCTGAATCGAGGTACCCAGAGGCGGAATAAATGCCGACCGAAGAGAGAGACGATGCGGCCTGTGCGCCTCCTCCTCAAAGGCGATCAACTGCTTGAGTTGCTCAGCCGAGCCAGGCCGGGCCATGGGTAATCGCCTAACGGCCTCCTTCGACTTCACCAGTGGGCAGCGCTTCCTCGGCACCCAAGCTGTAACCGGGCAGCGCAGTCTTCAGGACGTTAGCCGAAAACTAACGGCATAACTTGCAGGCCTGCAGGTCATGTTCTTGGCCGAGGCAGTAGACGCATGTGGAGTGTGGGTCCGTCCTGGACATTTTCTGCCCACAAGGGCACCGCTGAAATCCGAGTCGATTTGTCCATCGCAGCTGCATGCAGTTTTGAAAAATCCATTCAGATCGCTGTATAGAAAGTCACAGTATATGAACAGAGAAACCACATAAAAGAGTTTATAATGGTTACAACTGCGCTGACTGCAAGGGCAGACTGCTAAGATCTCTTAGACCAATTAATCTTGGGAGATTCAGCAGAGTATCAGGCAGTCCCTTTAACCAGTTAGTGGCCCTCACTACAAATGACTGTTTGCGGCTCATCCCAGGAAAGAGGCTTAAGCGTATTCCTTGCCATGTTCCTGGTGTTGTACTGGTTGGAGATGGTATGGAAGCAATTTGTTAAAGCAAGTGGGTTAGGCCCAGGAGTGCTTTTGGCTACAAACAGGGTTGAAACTTTATTCTGCAGGGTAAAGGTAGCCAATTAGTGAGTGTGTAAAGGGTACAACTATGACTGCGGTAATCTGTACAAAGCAATACGTCTTATTACAGATCAGCTTTACTCTGTTTAGCACCATGTCATAAGCAGCTGCAAGACAGGAGGCCATAATCTATTAAGTGATAGAATAGGGTTGGCCACAATAAGGCGTCTCATCTACTATGAGTGACAGAACAGAGCTGGCCACAATAAGGAATCTAGTACCCCAAGTGAGACTGTTACGGTCAGGGTACAGGGCACCCAGTCTTCTACTTACTATGTCTCCGATTGTCAACACGGAAGGGCAAATGATAAGGGCCCAGTTCTCAAAGATCAATGCAAGCTACATCAAACAGCAGCTTTTGCCGATCCTCAGTGTGCCAAAGACCCTGCACCTGATTCACGAATGGGAGGGTCGCGCGCCTAGGTCCCACAATTATCAGCAAGTGCTCCCATGCATCAAAGTAATGGCACATGAAAAGGACTGCCACAGGCTGCAGGATGGCGTGTAGCTGGGACAGAGAGTGGCACTGACCAGGCACCAACAGCGGACCAGCAAGCTCATGGCACTGCATGGAAGCCAGGCCCTACCATTGGTCACTGGAGGACTGTGGGGACAAACAGACTGGGAGGGATGCTGAGCAGGAGCCTGACTGGCAGGGCGTGGGGACTCTAGGTACTGTACTAGGGTCATGCAGTGTGAAGGTGTCACTTCTGCCCGTGCTCACGTGATATCCAAGATGTCACATGTGTTGCCAATATGGCACTGTATGCATGAATACCTGTCGGTCCAGGCTGTGACATATGTCATGTTCTTGTACTAAGACAGGTGTCTCTTACTAGTCTACAGGTAGCCTGACATGGATAGATCGGTGGCACCATATCAGTCATCGCCTACGGACATGGCACAAGAGCCTTAAACCAGCCCTGGGGTGGTCTAATGTTCAGGGGTGATGGTTGGCCACTGTGGTGTGTTTAAAGGGGTGTGACAGGCGTGCATTGTTGCATGCTCCTGTCCGCCATGCTGCAACCCTGCAACTGGGCGCAGGGATGGCCAGAAGTCCCTGCTGCAGGTGATCCTCCTACTGGCATGGGACCGTTGTAGAATCGGGAATGATAAAGGTGCGGTGCAGGGGCTCCTGCATCATTTCTCTTCGATGCAAAGCACCTTGCATCATTCCCAATGCTTTGTGAATTGGATCCAAGGTGTCATCCAGAGTTACTCCTAGGTATGTAAAGGTCTCCACCTTTTCAGGTTTTGTCCCTGGCCATATCGAATGACAAAGGGTGGAACTTTCTTCTTCTGTGGGAGGCTAGAGAAGAGCATGGTCTTTGTTTTTCTGATTGAGGACCAGTTTGTTACTGGATAACCAGCTTTCTAGTGACCTGAAGTTATTCTGGAGAGTGGTGGTCAGGCTGTCAAGGTTAGGGTTTCTGGAACAGATAACAGCATCATCGACATAGAGGAAGATGTTGGCTGTCTGACAGGCATCAGAAAGTTGATACATGAAGAAGCCAAAAGGAGTGGGCCCAAGATGGAGCCGGGGAACACCAAAGAGACATTTAATTATGTCTGAAATTTAAAAGCTGACTTGGGAGCTTCGCGTGCTTCAAGTTCACATGAACTTCATGGCCATCTAGCAGTGCTTGTGTGGGAGTGGACAGTTCACTCAGGAAAAGTCGGGACGGTAAATAACACAGTTATTGCGAACTGCTTTAAAGATCTAGTAGAACCAAAAGAGACGGACAGAAAAATGATATACATTTTAAGAAGTAGCTGAAGATTTTTATGATACAGTAATATTGTGGTTTGTGTGTGGAACAGATGCAGCTGACATATCTGTCTCTAGTCCCCCATCATCAGCATTGTGAACCTGGTGATATTGACATTACAGGTAACTACACCGGACAGCTGCTGAGTTGCTGTTCCTAAGCAGCAGTGATGTCAGTCAGTGAGGTCACAATGCTGCATATGTAATGGGGCAACAGAGATATGTCAGCAGCCAGGCGCTGTTCCATACATCACACCTACTAACATCAGGTAAACAATCTTCTAATTGACCAAAGGGAAAGAAAAGTACCTCAGATATAAAGATACTGATTGACTACTTCTGAAAACTAATATTAGTTTTAGGCAGTACACTAGCTTTTCAAATGCTCATTTCTGCTAAACAAACCCCTTCTGTATCATGCACAGTAGCAGATCTATGTGTATGTATTGTTTTTAAGCAGGCTAAAATAGCAGCCAAAAGCTGACAGTGTCACTTTAATGTAAATATACTGTGTACTGCTCACATCATCAGTGAGAGTTTGTAGTAATTATTTATATGTGCTGAATTTACTGTAAAATGTGCTTTATCCTACATGTGATATGTTTTAAAATGGCATGTTTGAATGCATCTTACCTGTTAATTTTGTATTAGTTCAGCCTTTGTGGTGCTGCAGTAAAATCCACTACCACTACTACTACTACCTGTTTTAAAATACAGTAAAAGTCCCACAATTACTGTTACTAGAACACATTTATCGTATGGTATACAGAAAAAAACTCATTTCAGTGTCAGCGCTCTTATGTCTAGATCTCACAGACTGCTCTACCGTCATGTAAATGTCTGATGTGGTGTTCAACCTTGTTTTCCTGGATAAGTGGCGAACCACGAAATCTAGGGTCTCAAGCGCCCCATAATCGGTTATTAATTAATTAAGCAATAATGCCCGACAGGGTGTGTCGTGCTGAGATAACGTCATGCCTCAGGTGGTTGGGCACGAGGCCGCGATCCCGAGTGTGTCCAGCAACAGGCGTGTGTCTAACATTACCGCCTGAGCTGTCTGATACAATGGCTCGTTGTTATACAAAAAAAAAATAATTTTAAAGATGTTTTGTGTGGAAAAATATTTTGTTTTTAAGAGCTATGAAACAATCAAGCAAATGCTCAGCATGCTCATGCTGATCAGAGGTTCACAGTAAGGCTGAGACTAGACCCGTGATGTTGTACTGATTAACATCACGGGTCCTGCTAAGTGACCAATCAAGTCCAGGATTTCTTCTTGCCATTGTATAATAAATAGATGTATCTTAAGTACTTGTGCTGCACTTTTACGAGACAATGAACTATGGTGTGACGGAAATATTCACCCCAATTCTATTTCTTCTCCTACCTCATGGGCCTTCTCTCAGGTGTGGATTCTCGGCACTCAGCTCTGCTGTCCACCTGAAGTCCCTACTTCTGCACTCCAGATGGCGCACACGCTCTCCCATCTCACTGGCCACCCTACCTCCCCTGGATCTAAGCCCTCCTACTGGCACTCTATCTAGAATCCAGATGAGCGACTGGGAGGAGGTGACAGAGACTGGAAGCACAAAGCAGAAAGGCCCAGCACTGGGCATGGGGCCAGGCCACTGATCCAACTGTCACCTGCCCCGAGGCAGGGTTTTTTCTTCTTAGTTGCCCCTGGGAGCGTGGAATGACGTCTAGCGCAACACGGGAGCTCCTGCACCCGCTTGCAGGATGTCGCTAATGCTCCCTGCCCACTGTATGTGCTCACGTCGGTGTCGGGCTTGCAGCCACCAGCCTCCACCAGGGGCCGCTATGGCTGTGTGAGTGGCAACCTCCCTTTTCAGGAGAAGAGGCAGTCCTCTGGACACTTGATCCTCTCTGCCCCTGCTGACCCCAGCACCTGGAGTCCGTTTCTGAACCGGGTTGCGGTGTGGCGTCCAGCGCTTCAACCCTCAGTGCCACCGGGCAGCATTCGTTCTCTCTTTATTGTTGCTATTTTCGCTGATTTCTTTTTTTTTCCCCAATTGTTTAACCAGGTGAGACACACTAAGCTGAATGCTTGTTTACAGGTGCAACCTGGGAGCACAGGGAAGTCAACTGACTTGCTCAGGGCCAACAGTATGCAAGTGGGAGCTGGGGATTCAAACCTAGGTCTCCAGATTTGCAGCTCAGCGCCTTAAACCACTGCACTATACTGTCGCCCTTTCACAGTAGCTCCAAAATAAAAGACAGTGAATATTAGGTCAATCATTATACAATAGCAGCACTAGTGTTCCACCAGTGAAAATAACAGGATGTGAACATGTGGGGTGTGCTCAAAGCGCTAAATATAACGGATGTGAATTTAAACTGTTAAACAGTAGATAATACCTGAATTTTACATTTACTCCTACTTTCCAAATCTGTAAACTGTTCACTCATTTTTTTTTAACACTTTATCACAGTAAACAATTTTCATGAATCAATTATGTAAGTCACCTTCATGTTCCTGAATGCAACTATATGCATCTTGGGATGTGGACCAGTTTTAGTGAGAGGGAGAACTGTTGGCCAGGACATCTCCTACTCTTATGATAAGTGCCATGTGATCTTTAACTTCCAGCAGAGGCCAACAGAGATAGGCTGAAGGGCCCTGGGTTTAATGTCTAGTCAAAGGATGGGACCTCAGCAGGACAGCATTCCCCAGTGCTGCATTACAGTGTCAGTACTGGCCTATTAGTCCACGTTCCTGGTGTGGGACTAGAACCCCCAGTCTTCTGATCTGCTGGCCCCAGAAGCGAGCGTGCTACCTTCTGAGCCACTGACACTGGCAGTATAGCTTAAATGTTGGTGTAATGAGCTGTGAATGAGCTTGGTACATCCAGCAGACCTGGGTTTGATTCCCATAACCTCCACTTGCACACTGTGCGATTCTGAGCAAATCACTCAACCACCCCAAAGCTCCTGGGTCACCCCTGAAAACAGGCAATTGTGCCTAGTGGGCTTTACCTGGTTAACAAAGAATAATAATAATAATGGCAACAGAATCAGAATAATATGGTTTCCTTTAAAAATTGGTACAAGACATTAAACACAAATTTACAGTTTTATTTAAATTAAAACATTTATTTCCTGTATAAAATTTGCAGCATTTATACAGCACATGAACAGTAATTCCTTTCATTCAGTGCCACCCAGGGTGAGGGTCCTGATATCCAAGCCAGCTGGAAAACAAAAAAAGAAAAGAAACATTAACTCATGAATAACAACGGATTAACCTCAGAGCAACTACTACTATTCATGTGTATTAACTGCTGCATGCCACACTTGTTTCCAAGAGCAGGAACAGGCAACACTGAGGAAAAATAATAAAGCACTCCTTTCTCCATAATGTTTTAATTTTTTTTCATTTTATTCATATTCAGAAGACCTCTGAGCTCAGAGCCCTTTCCAAAGGTGTCCATGTTATGAAGCATAATATATAATACAATACAGTAAATGATGAACAGTGGTTCAGTAACGGACAGCATCAGTAATGTACAAGTGCTGTAAATGATACAACCACTGATTCATTTTCAAGCTCTGAATTATGTTACACAATGTTGCTGTTTGCACTACGGTTTCACTGCCTGATTACTGAGTTTCTTTTTGTTTGCTTTGGGCCACAAATGAATTACATTTGCTTACTGAATTAATGCAGTTTAAGCGTTCTAGAGGCAGAGAAGTGCTAGATGCAGCAGGGTGGACCATGAGTAAAATGTCATTTATGCAGAAAGTGTAGCTGTGGCGCATGCTCTGAGTCACGGCTTTACTTTTCAAAAGCTGTTTATGCGAAAGTACCCACGTTTCTGAAAACCAACTACTTTGCTGAGATCAAGGTGATGGATGGAACTACTTTTACGTTGAGGTCATAGGGCTTATAAACCAGCACTGCCACGATGCATGTGTGCACTGGTTCATTGGCCATTGCTACTCGGAATGTGCGTGAGCAGGGGCTGTGGGGGAATGTTGGACCGAACAGGAAGCATTGTTTATAGGAAAACAGAAATTATTATTTACTGTGTTAAAACAGTGGACCAAGCATGCCGTCACTGGTAATAAAGAAGACAAGAGGCACCAGTTTTAAAGCGTTAAAAGACTGATAGAAAGCTGACAATGTCCCTTTAAAGCAGCAGTGCCAAGTTGGTGACCCTGGTTCACACCCTGAGCCGGGATGTCAGGAACCGAGGCTGGCAAGGAGGGAGCTAAGGCGTCCTATGGATGTAACCCTCCGGGGATGGGTTGCTGTGTGCTGTTCACCTAGTGGCTCCCAGTGGTGGCATAGCAGAGCTGTTCTTGGCACCATGGATGACCACCGCTGCCAAATCCCCCACCCCAGGATGTCACTGCAGCTGCTCAGACCAAGGGAGGTGGGTGGGGCCCAGAAAATTAGAAAAAGAGCTGCTGGTAGCACCAGATGATGCCTTGGGTAGGCTTCTTCACAGCACCGAGCAACACAGCATGCCATCCTGAACCCCTGGAGGACTGTCCCGGGATACTCCCCTTGCCCGAGGCAGTTCATCAGATCGGGCCGTGCCGAAGGGTCAGACAGCTTGGAAAGAGCCCTAATGGGCGGAAATGCAGCAGCAGGGCTGTCTGCGGAAGTGAGCTGAGCCAGCATGAGAGCCTGAAGGAGTTGGGCTCTGGATCCAAGGTAGGCAAAAAATAAATGTACAATTTTATTTTTTTAGTTGTTTAACCAGGTATAGCACACTAAGCTGAAAGCTTTTACAGGTGTGACCTGGGAGCACAAGGAGGTTAAGTGACTTGCTCAGGGTCACACAGTATGCAAGTGGAAGCTGTGGGATTCAAACCCAGGTCTGGTCTGCTGGATGTCACCAAATTTGCAGCTCAGAGCCTTAGACCACTGCGCTATACTGCCACCTTCAATGAAATAAGAGTGAAAAAATTATTACCCTATCGATAAAGATTCCTGGCCTCTTTCAATTTATTTGGTGGCAAAATATTTCTATTTCCACCAAAACTTGAGTATTTTATAAATGTTTAATTTAGTTTCTTTCTTAGGAAAAAAAGATGGCCACCACATTTACCTCAGAAACTGCACTGCAGACCCAGCAAAAGCCAGGACCGAGGAAGAACAAAAACAACTCACAGTGCACAGCACAGGAGATACCTAGAACAATTGATTTGACAGGTTTGCTAATATTTTTATAAATGTAGCTGAAGCTAGCTTTTTGGAAAAACTGTTTTCACTGCACTGCTTCTGTATAAGGCATGCAGTGCATCATCAACTAGTGTTGATAATAATTAGAGCACAAAGGCACTCAGCAAATTTCAGACACTCTGCATTTCTGGATGTGTGAAATAACCCTCAATGTGCCAGTTCTAATGTAAGCTCTGCTGGAACATGTTCTCTTCTTGCTACAGTAATATACCTAACCTTGTGGGTTCTTTAACAGAATTTTGTTAATCAGAATTTGGTTAGTGTTTGTAGCTAGCTGCTAGCACTGTATTTCAGGTACGACACACTTTGTATGCTTTGTGGCTAGTTCAGTTGTTGGCATGTTTCATAAACTATATAAAACATAAATTGTAAAGTATCATTCTTTGATTCTCACAATGATGAGGTGATATACTGGATTCAATGTTCAAAACCACAAGCAATTCTTGGTTTCATGTCCATAGATCAGCCACTGGTACATTCGAGTCAGGTGATCATGTCAGCCAACTCTAGGACATGTTAAATATATCCCTGGCAGCTAATGCTAAAGCTGTGCCAACAGCATCAAATGTGTCAACCAGTTATGTTGGCCAGCTTGATTATTTATATATCTGTATTTAGTTTTGATGACTGGGAAAAGTGAGCTAGGAAACTGTTCCTAATTTCAGCCACGTTAGGTTGAGGATTGACAGCACCCTAGAGGCTGAAGCCCTCTATCCACATTTCATTTCAATTTTACTTTTAACTAGGAGGTGATCAGAGCACAGCCCTGTTTCAGTCATGCCTGACAAACAATACGGACAAAATACATAAACTACAGTTCTAATGTCCCATGGTTAGTATACAGCACAGGCTGCTGTAGCACATGCTTCCCGCACTATCTGCCAACAGACCTTTGTTGCAGCCACTTTTAATTAGGCAGTATACTGCAGTGGTTTAAGGCTCTGAGCTGCAAACCTGGAGACCTGGGTTTGAATCCACAGCTCCCACTTGCATACTGTGTGACCCTGAGCAAATCACTTAACTTCCTTGTGCTCCCAGGTCACACCTGTAAACAAGCTTTCAGCTTTGTGTGTGTCTCCTGGTAAAAAAAAAACAACAAAAATTACATCTGGCACCACATATAAAAGTAACTGGCACCAATTTAACAATAAGGGAGTTCAGTAAACTGCCAGTACACTGTGGAGAGCATGGGTTCAAATCTGTCTCAAGTCTGTACTGGCTGAAGGCTGTTATTACCTAATGGCTGTTTGGTGACCTGTGTGAAATGGGTTGTGTTGATCTCAGTCCATTTCCAAAGGAATAAGTATCCAGACCACAAAACTGCCAATACAGCTAGCCTTAATTGAAAATACTGTTGGCAGTCTCAGTGTGAGGCCAGCGACTTTCCGGGATGGCCTCTGAACTGTCATCTTACACACTGGAGGCTAGTTCTCCATGGAGAATTACGTGATATTGGCAATGCAGTGTGGGGAAGTTTGCACTGCAGCCACCTGTGCTGTACTGGTCATGCATAAACAGAGCACTTTTGTTTCAAACGCTGCCAATCTGTCACCTTTCATGAGTGCTGAACAATTCATTTAAAATCAAATCATTGACAGAGGAAAGACACTGTGAAGACATAATGCAACCTTCACTTTTCAGTAGGATCACAGAAAGATGATAGTGCTAATATAAACAAAAAAGGTTCTAAACTATGCTTACCGGGAGCAAGCTGGACTCTACTTCTGTTTTGATCTCTGAATCCTGGTCTGTGTCCTCTGCCTAAGAACAACACAAAAACACACACAACAGTTAATAAAGAACATCGCAATGTTTGCAAGGTGGGCAGAACTTTTATCACTGATGATCATACACAATGGCGTAGGGAATGCATACTGAAGGGGACACTGTGAGATATAACCATAGAAGACTGATGGGAAGGCTGGCCTTAAGGCAGCTGTATTAAAACAAAAATACTGACCAATTGCAAAGTAACTGGAGATTATTAACCCATCAATCAATCAATTTCTTTATTTTACCAGGTGAAACACCACTAGGAGAACTCATTTGCAAGGTGGACCTGGGAGGTCATAAAGAATTTACATCAAAAAATATAAAGACAGTGATAATATATATACAGAAAAACAATAACTTGCCCATATATGTACAGAAGTGTATATAGGGTTTCACTGCAACTATGATACAGTAGGCTACCATATTCTGTGCTGATGACAACAGCTCTCAGAAACCAATCAACAGTTTGTCCTAGTACAAATACAGTTTTCAGTGTTTCATGAAAGGGTAGGTCTTACCCTACCCAGGAATAGCCTCATCGCTAGGTGAGTGAAGTGCCAGAAGCCATGCAGGTCTGAGGAGGAGACAGCATGCAAGACTAAAGGAGGAGTGAGAGAGGGTGGAGGTATACAGAGCCGTACTAAATCGAAAAGCCAGCTGACAATTATGCTGATCGTTGTAAGAGCTCTGGAGACTTAGTCACAACAGCTCAACTGTAGACATAGTCGTACCTGCTACCTTTTGGCATCAGTCAATTAACAGGAACTGCCTTTAATGATAGATTTCCAGACTTTTGGATGTATGATATTTTCTGTTAGCCAACCTCACTTTTTTTTTTTTAAATATTTTTATTTTTTACTAAAAAGCGATACAGGTGGTATGAAATCAAAGATAGGCAAATTGCTTCTTTTTAATGAGAAATTTAACAGTTCCAGAAATACCAAATATTTTTTCTTGGATTCAGTGTGTCTGTGTGTACAGTGCAAGGGCAGCAGGCTAGCAAAATAAATCTTTGACTTGTGCCATCAATCACGATCACTTGTTATAGCGTTTATTCACGATTTCATGTATTTAAAAAATAAATAAATACTGTGCAGACAAACAACATACAAGTAGCTGATGTGCCTGTACTGCTGGCTGCAGGGTGGCCCAGGGGTAAAATCTGACTTTGTGACTTGTAGCAGGCTGTTTACAGTATAGCACAAGTGCAGCAGACTACACAGTGCCATCATCATCATCATCATCACTCATTCCCCATTATTCCTCCTTATTATCATTAGTTTTATAGGGTATCGACTACATTACATATGTTTTGTTGTTGTTGAATTTTGTTGACCCGTAAGCCCACTGGGCCTGGAAGTACAGATGGTAAGCAACTGAAATTGAACCAGATTAAGCTGTTGGTGGTATTTTTTTTAGTGAATGAGGAAATTTGGCCAGGAAACCGGGAAATTCCCTACTCTTTCGAGAAGTGCCATGAGATCTTTAACCTCCACCTGAACTACCACCAATCCAGGCAGATGGGACCTCGGTTTAACGTCTCATCAGAAGGCGGCACCTCAGAAGTGCAGCACACCTCTCATGCTGCACTACAGTGTCAGTACTGGGACATTAACCCAAGTGTCAGATGTGGGAACTGAACCCACAGCCCTCTGATCTCCCGGCCTCAGAGGTGAGTGTGCTACCTATTGAGCCACTAACACTGCATTTTAAGCATATAAGCATTAACCAACCCCAGTGGGGACTGTGCTGCATGCGGCCATGCACCAGATGTGTCTGCAACTCCAATTCAAATTCTGAGGCACGCTTAACAGTTGCTGAATTTGGTCCTTAACAGTAACTCTATTGTAGGAGTCAGTCAGGTAATCTTGGAAGGAAGTGGTGACGGACTGCTGTGCTGTGTGCAGCCACAGTACACAGTAAATTTGTCCCTGGCCTGTGGATGTAGGTGGGAGTCATCAGAAGGACATCATGTTAGTTAGAGGGATCTTAGTTTTTTACAGCTTAGAATACTTATGATATACAGGTAGGTATCTGCATCTGTCTGTCTCTCCCAGCACACTCATGTCACGGAACCGAGCAGGATAGGCCACCATTACAGGCCAGCCATGAAGGGGCTAGTAGTGAGTGACTGCTTTTATTTAGCAGTTTTACATTATTTTTATACAAATAATCCATTCAATTATTTATTTTGGGCCTCTGTGTTAAATGTGACAGACTTTGGCCACTTTCATGCATTTTGTCGCATTTTTCAAATATTTGTCAATAAATCAGAACTAATCAGAACAAATCAGAACTTCACCATGTTCCGGATCTTATTTAATAAGGGTCAGAACTTCACTGAATTCTCCCAACCCTAATCTCTACATCTGTCAGTGCTACCACCATCACACCAGCTTCACCAGTGTTATCCCTTGGTAAGTGACTATCCTCTTCCAAGGTTCCAGCACCTCCAACAGAGAAACAACAACTTTGGATTTCCTGGACAACTACCCACATGTCTTTGTTGGTACAGACAACAAGCTTGGATGTTATGATATTCTGCAGCACACCACTGAAGTGCAGCCCAGTCAGAGACTCATCCATCAGTGAGCCTACAATGTGGGACACAAACAGAAAAGTCCTGGAGGACATGATCATGGGCGTGGACATGCTGCGACAAAACATCACTGAACAGGGTGCATCGTGCTTGCTGCTTGTAAGAAGGGCAAGGCATATCCGTCATATGAACATAGAAATTGACAGATGAAACAGTCCTTATTGGTCTATCAAGTCTGTTTGAGTGTACAGCTCAGTCTTGTTCCTGAGCTGCCCCCCCACTCCTCCTGAAGTCATCCATCCCGCCCTATTTCTCACCCTTCCACTTCTCAATACTGATTCCTCCCATTCTAATTTTCTTTTCACCCTATTCCCCCCACCCCCGAAACTGGCCACGTGTCGCTACAACTACCTCCTCCGGCAACTCATTCCACCTCTTCACCACTCTTTCAGTGAAAAAGTGCCTCCTCATTTCCTTCTTAAATCTACCTCCCACTAGTTTCAGGCTATGCCCTTGTTGTACCTTCCTTCTTAAATTAAAGATGTCTTCTGGGCCAACCCTGTTTATGCCCTTAAGTTACTTGAAGGCTTCTATCATGTCCCCTTTTCCCTTCTGTCCTCCAGGGAGTACATGTTGAGCTCCCTCAGCCTCTCCTCATAGGTTTTATCCTCATGCCCTGGATCATTTTGGTTGCTTTCTGCTGGATCCTCCAGTAGCTTGATATCCTTCTTCAGATAAGTGCACCAGAACTGAACACAGTAATCTAGATATGGTCTCACCAGAGATCTTTACAGTGGCAGAATGACTTCCTCCCTCCTGGAGGCGATTCCTCTGGTAATGCAGCACAGCATTTTATTTGCCTTGGCTGCTGCCTTATGGCACTGTGCAGTGTGTTTCATGTCACCCTGACCAACACTCAAAGATCCTGTTCCTCCTCTGAGATGGTCACCTGTATGCCCCCAGCCAGTAACTGGCCTCTGGGTTCCTAGCTCCCAGGCGCATGACCCTGTATTTCTTAGCACTGAATCTCAACTGCCAGATGCCCGACCATTTCTCTAACCAAGCCAGATCTTCCCCTAATTCTTGCCTCCCCTCCACTGTGTTCACCCTCCCATGAGCTTGGTATAGTTTGCAAATAGGCAGATTTACTTTTGACCCCTACTATTCGTTATCCAAAAATATGTTGAATAGCATGGGTCTGAGTACTGAGCCCTGTGGGACCCGCAGGTTACAGGTCTAGGTTTGGCTAGTTCCTCATCTATCACCTCTCTCTGGTTCCTGCCCTGTAGTCAGCTCTCGACCCACCCCAGCAACTTGTCCACTATTCTCAGGTCCCTCAGTTTGCTGATCAGTCTGCCATGTAGCACTGAACTGAATGCCTTGCTGAAGTCCAGGTACAGGATGTCTACCGCCTCCCCCTGTCCAATGACCTTGTAACCCAGTCAAAGAAGTCTATCATGTTTGTTTTGCAGGATCTTGGATGTTTGGATTTTCTCTGTTTGATTAGCAGGGTATTTTCTCTGTCAAATTGTCTTGTATGGCATCTTGCTGACAGGAAAGCACTCATCATAGCTGGTAGGTCAGAGCTTTTAGCTGTTTGTTTCATGAGGGCACAGTTTAGGCCAAACCCTTCCATCCTCACCCCACCCACCCCTGGAAATAGTTAATTTATACCTGGGGTTCTGACATCATTTCCTCAAGAAGGCAAGGTGCATATCACTGTCATATCCTCTTTAGCACACTGCACTGACAATATAAGCATACACATTATATAAATACATATATTTCTATATAACACACCAATCACATACACCAAAAAAAAAAAAAAAAACTAAACAAGGTAGACAATTATGTGAGGTAGTACAATGTAATGGCTGTGGGGCAGCAGTCTTCCGGGAGTCTTTCTGGAGGCTGAGATGCTGCTCTGTTTGCAGACAACTATCTGCCCTGAGGGAGGAAGTTGCCAGTCTTCAGGCCGCACTGGACAGTAGCAGGGAACCTCCCCATCCAGGAGCACCAGAGCCACCACCACTACCTCAGAGGTTGCGAGAAAGCACAGCAGTTGGACCACAGTGGGCTCAGGGAGGGTAAGGGTGGTGTAACAGAGGCACACCAGTTGTTCCTCCACAATCCAGATACCATTCTCGGGAGCATAGTTCCCCTATGGATGCACCACAGAGGAGACTAAGAAGGGTGCAGACAACTGTCTAGGGAGGCCCTCAGGAAGGAGGCAGAGGGCACCACAGGGAAAGGAAGCAGCTCCTGGTGGGGACTCAATTATTAGGGGATAGAACTGGGGGAGCAGGAAAACTGAAGTAAGGTGCCTGCCTGGTGCCATGGCTTGGAGGGACAGGAAGCGCATCCTCAGGATCACGAGAACAGTTGCACAGGAGTCTGAGCTGGATGTCATTGTCCACCTAGGGACAAATGACTTGGCTCATCATGAGATTAGAGCAGTGCAGAAGGACTTTGTAGAGTTGGGGAGGGCTTAAGACAAGTAGCACACGCAGTGTCCTTCTCAGAGGTGCTGCCTTGTCAGTGGCATGGGTGAGGCGGGGTACTTTGCACCATGCAGTTTAGCAGATGGTTGAAAAAACAGTGTGGAGCACAGGGTCTGGCTTCATTGGGGACTGGGGTTCCACCTGGAGGGACACCAGCCTATACTGGCAGGATGGTCTGCATCTGTCCAGGAAGGGAACAAGTCTTTTGGGCAATCAGTTTAAATGCTTCATTGGCAAGCTTTTAAACTAGTCAAAGGGAGGCACTGATAAACAGCAGGAAAATCCCAGCCTCCCCTACACAGGGTACTAAATGAGAAAAAGACCAAGGTAGAAAGGTCAGTGGGGGATGCTGCTACAGAAGGTAAAGCCATCAAAAATGGAAAGCAATGAGTACCAATGCCGTAGTGACCTTGATGGAGGAGGAACATCTGGATATCGTGGCAGTCACAGAAACATGGTACACACAGAACCATGACTGGGATGTAAACATACCAGGATACACTATCTACAGGAAGGATAGGAGGGTAAAAGAGGAGGAGGAGTAGCTCTCTACATAATAGAAGGAATCAAAGCAACAGTACAAAAGGGTAAACAGGGAGGAGAAGAAGCACTGTGGGTCAATTTGGAGGCAGGCAATGGCACCACAATCTGCACAGGGCTGTATACAGCCCCCTCTCAGGGAGGAAATGGACAAGGAAATGATAGAAAGTATACTTAAAATGGCAGATAGAGGGAGATATGCTGATGGGTGATCTGAATATGCAGATGTTAACTGGAGTGCAGTTGCAGCAGCCACTTCTAAGAGTGGGGTTATTCTAGATGCCCTACAGGGGCATGCCTAGACAACTAGTATTGTAACCCACTCCAAGAGGAGCAATCTTAGATCTGGTCCTCTCAAATGGAGATGGAGAGAGATCACAGATGTAGAAGTGGGTAGCCATCTGGGAACTAGCGACCATCGAACAGTATGGTTCACAACAAACACAGCAATAGAGTCAAGCCATACAAAGGCAAAAGTACTGGACTTCAGGAGGGCTGACTTTGCCAAATGGGTGAGTGCCTAAGGAATGCACTAGCAAATGGGCAGGAAGGATGGGTGGAAGAACAATGGGGAATAATAAAACTGCCATCACAGAGGTAACAAGCCTTTGTGTGAAGCAAATAAACAAAACAAAATGATGTAAGAAACCACTATGGTTCTCAAAGGAGGTGGCAGTGAAGGTTCAAGAGAAAAAGAAAGCATTCAGAAAGTACAAGGAATCACAGAAGGAGCTGGACAGAGAATTGTATCAGTTAAAGCAAAAGGAAGCTGGGAAGACAGTCAGAACAGCAAAGGCCGAACTGAGGAAAAGATAGCCAACTCAGTTAAGAAGGGGATAAAACATTTTTTAGGTACATCAGGGAGCGAAGGAAGACTAAGGAGGATAGTGAGGCTTAATAAAGGGAGGAGGGTGGGCAGAGGGTGACTGTGAAAAGGCAGAGACACTAAACAAATATTTTTGCTCAGTATTTACAAATGAAGAGGGAGGTACCTAAAACAAACAACAGAAACACTCTGGATACAGAAGTTGATACCAGCCCATTTACAGAAGAAAGGTTCTGAAAGAACTCTTAAAACTGAAGGTGGACAAAGCAAAGGGGCCTGATGGGATTCATCCCAGAATTCTAAAATAACTAAGGGTAGAACTAGTGACACCACTGACTACCCTCTTTAACAAATCATGGGAGGATGGGGTGGTACCTGAGGACTGAGGAGGGCCGATGTGATTCCCATTCACAAAAGTGAGAGCAGGGCAGAAGCGGAAACTATAGACCAGTTAGTTTAACCTCAGTGATAGGGAAAATGATGGAATCACTTCTGAAGAAAAGAACTGTCGAGTACCTAGAGGCCAGAGGGCACAGGACCCAAGGCAGCATGGATTTACAGCAGGAAGGTCATGCCAGGCGAATCTAATAGATTTCTTTGACTGGGTAACCAAAGTAGTAGATCAGGGAGGGGCTGTGGACATGGCCTACCTAGACTTTAGCAAGGCATTTGACTCAGTCCACACAAAAGATTAATATACAAGTTAGCGAGCCTGGGAGTGGGTCCCAAGATGATAGCCTGGGTAAAGACTTGGCTGGAGAATAGGACACAGAGGTAATAGTAAATGGAGTCCACTCTGAAGAAAGGGGGTTACTAGTGGGGTGCCATGAGGTTCAGTATTAGGACGGTCCTCTTCAATGTCTTTGTAGCGACATTGCAGAGGACTGGAAGAAAAGTATGTCTCTTTGCAGATGACACAAAGATCTACAACAGAGTTGATGCACAAGGTGGGGTGGAAAGGATGAGAAGGGACTTGGCAAGGTTAGAGGAATGGTCAAATGTATGGCAGCTTTAAATTTAATGCTAAAAGTGCAAGGTAATGCACCTGGGAAACAAAACCAGGGAAGAGTACACAATGGGGGTGAGATACTAACAACAACAAAAATGGAAAGGGACCTGGGGTAGTCATATCAGATGACTTAAAAGTGGGCAAGCAATGTGAGAGGGCAGTAAGGAGGACTGGGGGATACTGGGATGCATAGGGCGAGGCATCACCAGTGAAAACAGGAAGTTGTTATCCCTCTGTACAGACAGATGGTGAGACCCCATCTGAGTACTGTGTGCAGTTCTGGAGAACCAATCTCCACAAGGACATAGACAAGATGGAAGCTGTCCAGAGGAGGGCAACTAAAATGGTGCAGGGTCTGCACTGGAAGACATATGAAGAGAGACTAAAGGAGCTTAATATGTATAGCCTCGAGGAAAAGGAGGAGAGGGGGACATGATAGAACGTTCAAGTACCTCAAGGGAATCAACAAAGTCCAAGAGGGTAGCATCTTTCAAAAAAGAGGCGTGCAAGAACAAGGGGGCACAATTTGAAGATAGAGGGGGTGCTTGCTCAGAGGTAATGTAAGGAAGTATTTTTTCACAGAGAGGGTTGTGGATGCATGGAACGGCCTTCGGAGGAGGTTGTGAAGTCAAAACAGTGATTGAATTCAAGCATGCATGGGACAGCCATAAGGCAATTCTAGGAGGTGAGGGTAAAGAAGTAGGCTGCTGGTTAACTAGGATCTGCAGCTTATCCATTAGGTAGGAAATGGGCAGACTGGGTGGGCCAAGCGGTCCTTATCTGCCATCAAATTCTATGTTTCTATGTATAATCTCCCCTGACAAACCCATATTGCCTGTCATCCTGGAGACCATTTACCTCAAGGAAGGACACCAGCTTTTCCTTTAGAATGGTCTTCATTAAGTTGCTCACTATGGAGGTTAGGCTGACTAGCTTGTAGTTGCCCGGCTCATCTTTCTTGTGGAGTGGTACCACATGTGCTGTCCTTGGCACGCACCCACTCTCCAGGAGTTAAACAAGTCCATCAGGGGGCTGTTAGTACCTCTGCTGGCTACGCTCAGTACCCTCAGGTGTACTCCATCTGGGCCCAGGGCCTTGTCCACCTGCAGTTCCCTTATGGCCCTTAAGACCCTGTCAACCCTAATCTCCCATCTTATTCTCACCACCTCCCGTGTCCCCCAATCATCCCCTGCGGCATAGGCCCATCCTTTCCCTAGTGAAGACAAAGCAAACGACTATTTAGTGACTCTGTCTGATCCTCACCATTTTCTGCTCATCCTCCTTTCTTCTTTATCCTTACAATCCCATCCTCTGCTTCTTCTCTCCTTTATGTACTGGAAGAAGTCCTTTTCCCCTTAATACCCTGCACCAGTCTTAGTTCTTTCACAGCCTTGGCTAACCGGACCACTCTCCTGCCTCCCGAGTTTTCTCTAAATATACTCTCTGTCTTCCTCCTGGAAAGCAGCCCTCTTTTCTCTCACTTTCTCCACCAACTCTTGCTAGGTCTCTTGGTTCTGGAGTTCTTATTACGAGGCCTTTGTGTAAGTGTCCATGAGCTTCAATTAGCCCCATCTTAATGATGGACCATTTCTAATCCGCATCCATCTCAGTTGGAGATTTGCAAGGTCCAACTAATATGTCTATCCTATCAAAGTCCGCCTTTTGAAGTCCACCATTCTCGTCTTGACTGCTTCTTTCCCAAGCTGATGTGAAACCACACTATATGGTGGTCACTGCCTGCAGCAGATCCTCACTACTACCTCCTGGACATGTTCCCCATCTGACAACACTAGGTTCAGTATGGCCTCTTCCCTTGTTGGCTCTTCGACTCCTGTGTCAGAAAACTCTCTTGGATAGCATCCAAGAGGACCTGTTCTCTGCAACAGGAAGTAGCCATGGCTCAGAAGGTAGTACACTCGCCTCTGAGGCCAGGAGATCAGAAGGCTGTGGATTCTATCCCACACCAGGCACTTGGGTTAATATCCCAACACTGACACTGCACTCCTGAAGTGCCGTCTTTCGGATGAGACATTAAACCAAGGTCCCATCTGCCTGTTCTGGTGGTAGTTCAGGATGTTAAAGATCCCATGGCACTTCTCAAAAGAATAGGGGAATTTAGTGTTTATTGAAGAAATCATACAGCAGGTAAATACAACACAAAAAAATAAGGAAAAGCAGTAAAAAGTAAATTACAAAGAAAAGAAAATATGGAAATAAATGCAAAACACAAAAAGCACTACACAATAAACAAAAATACAAACTTTGTACAAGCAACTAACAGCATGGAAACATCACGTGGATTGGAACATCAGAATCTGTAATCCAGGGAATATTCCACCAGGATTGAAAACCCAGGCACAAGATTTAGTTTTAAGCTCATGCTTATACAGTAATGTCATGTTCCACTCAATTTTTCTAACAGCTCAACAAGAGATACTGTCTTCTGCTGTAAAGTAAACCAACACCGAGAATTCCAAATGTACCATTTCATCATAGTAAAAGGACTTGCAAAGCAGATTTATCCCAGGTATCCCAAGTCACATCCAAAGTCCTATACAGTAAATCTTCTAATGTAAGATGCTTGAATTGGGGCATATTCCATTTCAAGGCATAGAGGACCAAAAAGTGGAAATGTAGGAACAAGTAAAAAAAAACAAGGGACTCCCAATTGTAAAGAGCAGTGAGGCCTAGAACACATTCATTCAGACATCTGCTTATCAATCAATCACTTTATTTAACCAGGCATAAACACCATTGAGCAAGCTCATTTTCAAGCGGTCCTGGCATAAATACAATACAGTACACTTCATAAGATTACAATTACGGTGGACAACAGTGCAAAAAAAAACAAAACATTGTGAAGGTGCCGGTCAATATGGGCCTATACACACGGTCAACATAATTAACATGCAAAGGTACATAATGATAAGCTTTACTGAAATGAGAAGAGACAACAATCCCATATAGTCTCTGCCGGTAAGAGCGCATACCTAAATGATAAAAAATAAGGAGGTATTAAGGAATAGGGTAGAAATTGGGTGAAAGAGTAGGCAGCCAAAAGGGAGGCCAGAATAGGTAAAAGGTAGAGAATAGGCAGGGTCATCTTGGATTAAGGGAACTAGGCTTATAGGTCCTAGGTTTCTGTTGTTAGGAATGTGGGGTGGATGAGATACTTAGGCGCAGGATTTGAGGTGCTTGAGGCTTA
The DNA here is from genome assembly GCA_016271365.2 of Neoceratodus forsteri. Taxonomy (NCBI): domain Eukaryota; kingdom Metazoa; phylum Chordata; order Ceratodontiformes; family Ceratodontidae; genus Neoceratodus; species Neoceratodus forsteri. The sequence continues at coordinate 1,019,458 of JADMNL010000033.1, forward strand.
GGGTCATCGGCATCTGAAACAGTTGCACCGACTTCTTCAGATAATCCGTTAATAGAGCTTTGAATGTGAAAATGCTTGGAAGTGAGGATAATTTTAAAGAGTCTTGCATAGTGTTCCAAAGTGATGGAAGTGAGAAGTTGATTGCTGCTGAGCCAAGGGTGTTTTCACTCTAGGAATCTGGAAGCAGATTAAGGAGAAGCGTCTCAGGCCATAGGAACCTTTAGCCTGTTTGAAGATGTTCGAGATGTATGCAGGGAGGTTATCAGATAATGCTCTAAAAACCAGAGGAGAGCATTTCTTTTCTTCTAGTTGAGTGAGGTCCATCCTGAAACCTGGTATAGATGACAGTGATGTGTACTACGGGTAGATTTAAGATAAATCTTAAAGCCCAGTGGTATAATGTTGATGTGCTTTTATGTTCAGCCGGTTATGACAACATAGCCAATGAACATCCCACATCTTGTCCGGAATGCTAGGATTATTCATGTAATCAAGTAACACAGGTATTAAATGCACAGGGCAGCTAGGAAAAGTAACAGGTTCCTTGAAATTAGCAGTGAGAATCTGTTTATACAAAAACTTCCTGTGCTGGCTGATAAGCATACTAGAAGTCAAATGCCAACACTTAAGTTTTAAGAACACATCATGTAAATACTGGGGACCAACATTTGACTTCTTAACCAAGCGAAGAGATTCAGTGGACCATTGGGGAAACCATGGGCTACAGAGAGACCATACAAAAACACCCAGGGACGTCTGATTCGAGTCAGGAGGGCCTTAATTCGCTAACATGTACTGACTATGAAACATGACAACTGGGCTAACCATACCCAGACCTCCTTGTGTTTTGGGCAAATATAAAAGATTACGTTTTAGGGGTTAAGTCGGCTCCCTCAAATAGCCTGAAAGAAGATACTGTATAATGTAACTTCAAAATTCTTTGGGGCAAACTAATATGCAAAAATATAGGAGAAGGAAAGTTTTTACAAGGTACACCTCTTCAGTTTACTCATGTGCCATGAATTCCAACATTTCACCAGCTTGTGGGCTTGTTCAAGTTTCGACTTCCAATTGAGAACATCCAAATTCCTGAACCAAAGGAAATCCCTAAAATAATTCAGGCCACTGTGGAAAGGGGGTTGTGGATTCCTAATTGTCGGCCAAGACATTTGTTCAAATTCAAAGAGGAACCTGAGATGGATCCAAACACCAGACAGGTATGCAACAGTTGGGCCACAGAATCAACATCCTGCACAAGTATAGTATATCATCCGATATGCCTGTGCTATATGTGGAATAACATAATCAGCAATGCGGATATGGGTCAAACTAGTAGCAGGGTTAAGCTTCCGTAACAGGGGGTCAATGATAAAAAATATGAGGGCTCAGGGCAACCTTGCTGCACAGTGGGAATCAGCAGGCCCAACCATCCATTTATCAGTGGAGAAACTGTGGCAGTTTTATACATAGAAATAAGCCAAGTAATCAAGGAAGTCGGTAAACCATAATAAGCAAGTCGTCCTCACAAATAAGCATGTTCTACAGTATCAAAGGCCTCGTCTTTGATCCAGGGAAAGAAGAAAAACTTCCAACACCTTGCAACTGTCACGTTCGTCAATTCCCGTAAAAGCAGTAAGTGATCACTTAGTTTCCTCTCAGGAACAGAACATGTTTGGGTAGGCTAGATATAATTTAATGCCGCCTGTAACAATCTGGAATGAAGGATTTTGCAAGAATTTTAAAATCAGTGTTTAGGAGACAAATCAGTTTCCAATTTGAAATATCAGTCCTCTCACCTTTCTTATATAAAAATATCAGAAGACCATTCGCCATCAAGAGGAATGGAATCCTGAATCAACATGGAAGTAAATGCTAAGGCCAATTCAGTGGAAAGTAAGGGCCAGAAATTTATAAAGCTCCGGTTCAGGCCATCAGGCCCTGGAGCAGTATTAGGTTTTAAAGATTGAATGGCCAATGTCACCTCAGTAGCAGTGATAGTCCTTATCAAATCCTGCAGTATAAAGGCCGGACAGGCAGGAAGCTGTCCTGCCGGAAAAACTCAGGAAGTTGGCCAAGGGAAGCCTGCTGCTTGAAAGACAGCCAACGTATGGAAAGTGACAATCCAGAAAACATTATCTTTACTGTGAAATAGCAGCCCTGAAGAATCCACAAAGGAATCAATTTGTTTATGTTTAAAGGGACACGGTCAACCCCTTAGGTCTCAAAGTGTCCCTAGTTTAAAAACACATAATATGATTGCCAAAATTTTGTAAGATTGCTGATGTAGCTGGTAGTTTGATTCTGACTTATTTTTTAAGTGAAAAACAGACTGTCCAACATACTGGCGTTACCACACTAAAACAGGTTTGTTTACATTCCTTGATCAACTCAAATGCATCTTTCTTGGACTTGGAAGCACACAGAACACAGTCTAGCTCCTCATGATGCAGTGGGAGTTTAAAAGGCTACTGCTTTATGAGTGACTGCACTGTATGGGTATGTTTCTAATGCTCAGAAAGTATGTAGTAAGAACAGATCCAGGATTGGTGAGACCCCATCTGGAGTACTGTGTGCAGTTTTGGAGACCTCATCTATGCAAGGACATAGACAGGATGGAAGCAGTCCAGAGGAGGGCAACTAAAATGGTGCAGGGTCTGCATCAGAAACCATATGAAGAGAGACTAGAGAGCTTAATACGATACCCTTGATGAAAGGAGGGGCGGGGGCATGATAGAAAGCGTTCAAGTACCTGAAGGGAATCAACAACGTCCAGGAGGGTAGCATCTTTCAGAAAAAGAGATGTGTAAGAACAAGGGCACAATTTAAAGATAGAGGGGGACGGCTCAGGGTAATGTGAGAAATCTTTTTCATGAAGAGAGCGGTGGATGCATGGAACCGCCTCCTAGGGAGGTTGTTGGGTCTAAAACAGTGGGGAATTCAAACATGCATGGGACAGACATAAGGCAACTGTAGTGGGGGTGGCAGAAAGTAGGCTGTTGGTTAACTAGAATCTGCAGCTTATCCAGTAGGTAGGAAATGGGCAGACTGGTGGGCCAAGTGGTCCTATCTGCCGTCAAAGTCTATGTTTCTATTGTAAAAAAGTTGTTTATACATGTACATTGCCATGCATTTCAGTTCTACTAAACAAGGAGACAGACAAAACAAACAGCAGTATCAGTATATTTTAGAGAGGGTGAGCAATCATAAAATGTAGGGGTTCAACTAGAAATAATATGATGAAAACAGGTTGACAGTATCCCTTTAAGTCTATCATGACAAATGCAAGAAAGGGCACACAACTGCAGCCTTGCCCTGAACCCCAAATTTATGCTGGTGGTGCAGACTGTCCTGTCGTCATAAGTGAAAAGCTTACATCTCATACTGTGAGGACTGAATCTATGAACTAAAAATCGTAGCACAGCATCTTGCCAAAGATTGCAACTTCTGCAACTGCTGTCTCTGCTTCAAATACAACAGATAAGCAGTATCTCTATGGATCCTACTTTCATGGCTTAGATCACATCTCACATCCGCCACCACAGGGCAGGGTATCAAACATTCAAACACTGGCTCTTTCAAGTAATAAAATACTGAATGTTCTGAGCGATAGAAGGGGACGATAAAAGGAAGAGTTAAATTTCAAGCACCGGGACCCTGGGGAACTGAGAAGGGCACCCAAACATAATTCCAAAGTTTATGGTCGGAGAATTCAACTTGAGACCTGAATGGAGCAGATGGTGAGGGGTTTGGAAATAAAGAAAATATCAATTCGGTGGCAAAAGTACCTTTCTGGAATGTGGGACACGCTTTCTGATGAACTGACATATAAGCATCTTTCAACTGTGACGTGGAAGTGATGGATTTTAAAACAGCCATATCACAGTAAATTTTACTAGTGGAAGTACACTGTCCTCTATCCCTTTTGTCCAAGCCACAATCAAAATCCCCAAAAATCACTGCCTAAGAGGAAACTAAATATGGCTGCACAGATTTAAATAGTCAACCCTCTCCGCTGTTAGAGGGGCACAGATGTTCACAAACCTATAGTAAGAATCAAAAGTTTTCATATCTAAGACTAAGGCTCTACCAGGTACCAGGTCTACCAATTTCAAGACCTGAACCTGTATATGTAAACGAAACAAAATCCCAAACCCTGAGCAAGTATCCGTGCCAATGGACCAGTATGAAGGACCCACATGCCATAATTTGGTGATAATACCAATTCAAGTAGTGTGAAGCCTTGTATCCTGAAGGAAAAGAACATGGTTAGCTAGCCAAAAAAAAAAAAAAAAGGCATATGCTTTTTTTTTTTGTTACCTTGATGCTGTTAACATTCAGAGAACCAATAGTCAGAGGGTAGGCAACATGCTGGAAACGTAGAAAGCTCCTGTCAACAGCAAACTTCAAGGAGGTTTCTTTCTAGTTCTCTGGGACCTCTGCTGCTGCTCTTTAGGCTTCTGTTCGAGTCATCAGGTTCGAGGCTGGTCCACCTGTGATGACCACAAAGAAGAACCCTCCGAGTCAACATCCGAGAGCTCTGAGACCATCTGGAAGGCTTCATATCAGTTATGTAAAGGTAACTCAGAGGTTTTAGATACCTTAGGGAGCCGGCTGTTCAATAGCCTGAGTATGTTTGGTAGATCTTTTCTGGACCTGGGGGGCATATCTACGAGTCCCTGTCAGACTGCTCAGCGGTAGCCACACACTCTGTGGATCGGGAGATACACTTGCAGGGGGAGGACCCGGAGGGCTCAGTTGTCCTGAAGGATGAGGAAAGGATTCATGTTGTGCAACAGCAATCAGAAGCCGCTGCTCAGCATCATCCGAGGAGTCAGAGTGGTTGTGGGCTGCCCACTTGCAACTTTGATAAGTATGCCCATGAGTCACACAAGTTGCATTTGGTTCATTTAGACAATTTCCACTGGTATGGCCCAACTCCTGACATAACGCATCACTTCACCTGATCGCAAATGCTACTAAGATGGGCCACGGAGCCACACTTGTAGCAGGCCTTTGGCTGTCCAGCATAAAAAGAACCCCCGATCTCTGCCCAAAAAAACAGTTAGGAAGATGATGCAGCCCTGTATCTGAAAAGTGTAACATAACCTTCACCTTCCACCCTCCAGTCCATATATGTTCGAATCAAAATTGCTTCCGGAGACCCTAGAACAGAACAACATTGTTTCAACCAATAGGTAAGATCAGTAACACTGACCCTTCATTCCTAAACAAAACAGTAATAGTCTTATGGGCAGGTTTGGTAGGGATAGCCTCAAATGGCACCCATAACACCTGATATTGTGCCCAAACCTTTGCAACCCTGCATTTTGCTTAAAGTTGATATGATATATGTGGTCTCACCAAAGACATGAATAAGCACATAAACTTCAGTAGCAAAAATTTCATGGAGTCCTTAAGTAAACGTTTTGCAATAAACACCCTGTCTGGTATTGTGTCCATACCACCTTTATATAGCAGCCTGACAGCATTATGCCATTTAGCAGGGTAAACAGGCTGTGGAATAATGATGCATATGGTCTCATGGGAGGCTTGTGCAGTAAATTCAAAGGTGCTTCAGGGGCCCTCTGGTGCAGCTGGCAACTGAGATGAAAGAGGATCTGGAGGAAGTTCTGTAGTAGTACAAGGCTGATCAAAAACGTAACACAGGATTCTCTGTCAGGCGCAAGTCAGTCGGCAAATGAAAGGGAAGCGTTACCATCGGGAAAAGTTCCTCCTTGCAGCTGTGTAAAGCAGGAGCAGCAAGGGGAAGTCCTTAGGGTCAATGGGACTCTGTCGGATCGGCGATGTAACAATAGGGGTAGGACCAGATACCCAACTGCCCTGTGTATCAGTAATCCAGCCTGCCTGTTCGAAGTGCACTGTGTACAGACCATGGTTCAGTCAATACTGAAGCAGGAGGAGGGCACCTTAGGCCAGACTCGCAGTCAGTCAATGCTATTCCGGCACTCCTCCACAGCGTGACCTCCTTTGAAGCTGCTGGCACTCGTTTGAAGAGGAAGCCCTGGTTCCAGAGTCAGAAGAAAGCAAGTGGTGGGCGCCCTGTGTTCTCAGTAACCAGGTCAGTCGTGTCAGAGGGTGAAACTTCATCTGGTAGCACTGTTTGTGGGGAAATCAATACTGGAAATTGCGATTTAGCTAAATGTAAAGCAGACTGCAGCAATTGTTTTCGTTAGAATAGCGCTGTTCCTCAGAGTGTAACAAGTGTTCTAGACTGTCAATATCCAAAGAATCAGGACTTAAACCAGCCAAAACAGCAGGTTGGCTCAACGGTAACCAGTAGGCAAAACAAGGTCATGTTGGCTCATTAGGTTGTCCTTCAGTATAACAGATTCTCTAGTGTCAGTCCTTCAGGTAAGATGGTCTCAGAATGAAAAGATTCAGGGGTTGAGACCAGGTTCCCAGCCTCCGCTGCATCCATCAGCTCCTCCGGCTTCTCCACAGCAGCCATCTTGGTCCAGGACCAGGATGTCAGAGAGTCCCCTACTGTCAGAGTAGGGAATTTTTATTGAAACAAATAATAATACAAAAGCAGTATTACATCCTTTAACTCATAATAAGAAAAATCAACAAAACTAAAAAAGTAGTGCATCATAAAATCACCCAGCATAACTAAAAAAAACTTCCTCACCAAAAGAGTAGGGAATTTTATTGACAAAATATAAAAGCATGATACAACCAAACAGTAATATGGCACATGAAAGCATAAAAACAGGAAATAAATGAAAATATGTATTACATCATACATGTAAACAAAAGTAAACATTACAGAGTATTTCTACCGAATCAAAGAAAAGAACAACATAAATGAACAATAAACATCGACACCCAATAAAACAATTGGTAAAGAGCTGCAAAACCCCTAAAAGAAACAAACACCCTCCCACATATGGAAATTTTAGAGAAATGTTTGGTGACATCATATCAAAACAAAGATAAAGCAGCATTATGCCATGCAATCCAGAAAAAGAAAAGAAAAATCAAGAACATAAAAAGTATTAGGGTCACACAGTAGCCCCAACCCGAAAGAAAACAACAGAACCCAACCTCTTCTCCTCACTGACCGAGTAGGGGAATCATAACAGAATAACAGAAAAATACAAACAGTGTGAAACCCACAAAACAATATATGAAACAGAGAACAAGAGAAACCAAAAAATACAAAACAGTGTTAAGTCACACAAAAGTACACAAATCAAAAGGAAAGCAAAGAAGTAGGACATGAATACAGGTCCTAACAACCGAAAAAGAAATAAAGAACAGAAAATTGTACAGAACACAAAAGGAAACCCTTCCCTCCTCCTCAAAAAGAGTAGGGAGATAATAGGAAAAGCATAAAAAGCAAAGAAATGAAAAGCAAATTGCAAAACCAAATAGAAAACCCAGAAAAGAGTAGATAAGGTCAAACTCTCAGTAAAACAGCAAAAACGAGAGGAAGAACACAAAGTCCTCCCCATCCCTAAACTGAAAAGTCAGGGAGACAATGCAACAAATCAACAACCGATCAAAGAATAACAAACAGCTGTAAGACACAAAAATAAGAACGACTTAAGCATAGGGAAAAGAAATCAGAAAAGAAAATAAAGCAGGAAAAAGAGATATGGATAACAGAAAGGAGAACAAAAGCAACAAAGCAACCACTCCAAAGGAGACAAGTCTAAACAAAGCACAATAAAGGACACAAGAACAGAAAAACTACAACATAGACTAAAAGTATGAGCCCAAAATAAAACTGACTACCACCCCCAAACCAAAACAAAACACAGCCAAGATCAAGCAGCAGAAAGCCACTCACATGAAGCCCAGTGGAGCTGGTATGTATCTACAGGCAGAGAAGCACGCCCCTGTCTTGAATAGAGCGGGATCTGCAAAAATCTGATCCATAATATGAGTGCTCGAAGATTTCTTTGCAACAGCTGAGCACAACGGGCCTGCCATAGAAAAACCTACAGAGGGCAAAGACAAGGTGGAGGGTACTAGGATAATAATGAGAAAGGGAGGCAGGAAACAGCCCATACACAAGAATGTCATACAAAATCGATGCAAGATGCTTTTCCTTCCATTTATGGAGCCAAATAGTCCAAAAATCCTTACTAAAAGGACAAACCCCAAAAATGACTCATGGTTTCCAGCACGCCTGGACAAGTATCCCAAAACACATACGCTCTTCCAAAGACTTGTGCAGGTGATTGCCACGCACCTCAATCTCCCATGACATGACAACCAAGTAACATCCCATAACTTTGCAGGAAGTCTAGGGTCAGAAAGCTGGTGAAAAAATCAGCAGTATCCAATTCAGTACCAAGAGCATGCAACAGCCTAGGGTATCTGAAAAGGGAAAGCAAAACAGTATGATACAACTGTGTCCTAGACTGAGATCGCAGAACCTGAGCGGTCAATTGCCATTGCCGGATTTTAAGAAAAGTGGGAAAGAAGAAGGAGGAATACCTAAAGTCAAAAAATTCCGAGGGACTCCAAGGAGGACCAAGCCATTTCAGCATACAAAGGAGTCACCCAGGCACCTAAAATAGAAACCCAAGGAGGAGGGGAAGGTTGCAACAGAAAAGGAAACAAAACTTAAACAGGCAATGAAAAACACAGGATTTAACATCCAACACCACCCTGACAATAATCATGATATAAAAACCCGCCAGACAGGATTTAAACGAGAACCCCAAAAACCTTAAGAAAAAAAAAAAAAAAAAACTACTGACTTGAGCTTCCAAAACAAAAGGAAGAGGGAAAACAGTAGCCACATGTGAAAATAAAGGAAGAACTAAAGTCTTCAAAGAAAACACGTTTCTTCTTGGAAATAGACCGACCTTTCCAAGAGGAAACACGAGGAGACCTTTTTCAATAGCCAAATTCCAATTATACAGAGAATCATCAGGACTGCCAAAATACAGACCAAAAAATTTTAAGAGGACCAGAAACAACAGGAATCCCAGCCACAGAAGTAGTAGTTGAGGAGGCACAGAGCAGGGAAAGATCTTAGCCATACTATTATTAAAATTCAATTGAGAACCAGAAAGAGAACTTAAAGTTAGAAAATGGGCGTGTGAAACCCGAAGCAGAAAAGAGGGCGTGGTACAAACACACATAAATCATCAACGTAAGTAAAACAGTAGAGTGGAGTGACCACCTGGAAGGAACCAGAGAATAGCAGGACAGGAGCTCAACTTACGTAACAAAGGGTCAATCTGGAACAAATACAATAGGGACTCAAGGACAACCCTGCCACAATCCCCTGCTTACTCAAAACGAGCACCAGGAGAATGGTTGACATGAGGGTGATCCAGGCAGTGTTGTATAAAGCTTAGCCAAGAGATAAAAACAGAAGGAATATGGTGGAAAACAAACAGAAATCAAAAAGGAATGCTCCACCTGATCAAAAGCCTTTTCTTGATCCAAAGAAAACACTACAACCCTACTTACATCAGTACAAGAATACACCATATCCCTAAGATGAGACAAAGTATGTAGCATGGAATGACCTGGGATAGCACAAGTCTGAGTGTGGGAATAAGACGTCTACCATAGCAGGAGTCGCCTAAAAGAATGACAGCCAGAACCTTGTAATCCACATTAAGGAGGCTCAAAGGTCTCCAGTTCAGAAATCAGAAGGGAAGCCTTTTTATAAATGAAAAGCAAAATAGCATCCAAAAATGTAGAGGGACTGAAAATGAAGCCAAGACATCATTAAAAACAAGTCACAGCAGGGCAAAAAATCAATGAAAGAGTGGTAAAGCTCAGCCACAAACCATCCAACCCCAGAGAAGTACGCTGTTTCTGTTTCTTAACAGCAGTCATCATTTCAAACAGAAATGGGATGCACAGGAGCAGAAGCAGGTCCTCAGAAACCTCAGGAATGACCAAATCAGAAAGATACTTAGCGGATCTAAAACAGACGAGACAGTACCAAACATCCCTTCTACATGGGATTGTACAATGTGCTTCAAAGACGGAAGAGAAGTATGGTGCACTCCTGTAAGGGATCAACCAGACCATCAATAATCATGGAAGAGATCCTATTGGAACAACTCCTATAAGGATCAAATGCAGCCTTATAAGTTTGCATACCACACTGAGCTTCAACCTTCAAAGAGAGGGCACAATCATACTGATATTGTTCCATCACACACTTCAAAGTCTGAATTTGGCTGAGAGATCAAGATGGAATTCAGAAGCCCTAGAATAAGTATCCAGAAGCTGCTGACGGAGTTGGGAATACCGAAAATAAGTAGAGCGGGGCAGAGCCGCAGATTTGATAAAAAACCTAAGGTTAGTTTTAGTATCCTCCCACCAGAGGATAGAAGAAGAATAAGCATCCAGCACAGAAACTCTAGCTCAGAATAAATCCAGACAACCCTGAGAGATAAGAGAATCAGTCAACAAAGAGCTATTCAACTTCCAACATATACAAGAAGCAAACGGATAAGGACCAGCACTAGGAGAGCAGAGCAGAGCAAAGCAACTGCCAAATGAGCCGACGCTCACAGGGAATTACAAAAGCCTGCTGAGGCCAAACATTCCTGGAAATGAAGAAAAAATCAACCTGTTGCAAGAGCTCCTTTATAAAATGTTTTTGCACCCTGCTGGTGAACAAAGGTATAAGCATCCACCAAATGGGCTGAAAGAAGGATTTTAGACAAGATAGCAGCATCACTAAAGCTCGTAACCCCTACAAATGGGGGTTCCCAAAAGTCTTCCTTGAGCTTGCCTAAATGCTCACTGCCAGGCTGGTGTCCCGCGTTTCAGCAGTTTAAATGATTACCAGAGCCTGTATAGCCTCTGTGTACTGTCTTTAAGAGCTGCCTGATTGCAGCTTAAGTAATCTGAGAGGAGCTCTGTTGAAAGATGTAACTATTTACTGAAAATCATTTAGAGTGATAATGATAATGTAGTTTGTCTAACCTGCTTTCTTTGTAGCAAGGACTGTTTTGTTTGTCTCCACTATCTTGGTCCTGGACTGTAAACTGGACCAAACAGTACTGGTGGGACCTAAATGTAGCCGGACTACAGGAGCTGTCTGAATTCAAAATCTGTAGGAAGTGTAGTTTGGAGTTTTTTGCACCTTTTTGCAACTGAAGGGAGCTCTTCCTTGACTGACAGCCAAATCAGCCAACCAAATCTTTTGGATCTTGGGAAGTCACGGCTGCTCGCAGTTTTCAGTTAGTTCTGAGCTGGGAAGTGAAATGAGAAGAGCTCAAGTATATTTTGGACAGCAATCCTAAGTGGATTCGCATGGGAAAACTGTGAAAGGGAAAGAAAGAGGGGTGGAGGAACAATGGGGAGTAATCAAACAGCCATCACAGAGGCAACACGCCTTTGTGTAAAGCAAATCAACAAAACAAAACGAAGGAAAAACCGCTATGGTTCTCAAAAGAGGTGGCAGGGAAGGTTAAGGAGAAAAGGATAGCATTCAGGAAATATAAGGAAACACAGAAGGCGCAGGACAGAGAGCTTTATCAGTTAAAGCAGAAAGAGGCTGGAAGGCAGTCAGAATAGCAAAGGCCCAAACCGAGGAAAGGATCGCCAACTCTGTTAAGAAGGGGATAAGACCTTTATAGGTACATTAGGGAGCCAAGAAAACCAAAGGAGGGATACTGAGGCTTAATAACGGGAGGGAATGTGGGTAGAGGGTGACAGTGAAAAGCAGGGATACTGAACAAATATTTCTACTCAGTCTTCACAAAGGAAGAGGAGGGGAGGTACCTAATTCAAACAAGAGAGACACTCTGAAGACGGGGTCGATACCAGTCCATTTACATTAGAAAGGGTTCAAAGAACTAATAAAATTGAAGGTGGACAAAGCAATGGGGCCTGATGGATTCACCAAGAATTCTAAAGGAACAAAGGGTAGAACTAGTGACACCGCTGACTACTCTCTTTAACAAATCATGGGAGGATGGGGTGGTACCTGAGGACTGGAGAAGGGCGGATGTGATTACTCTTCACAAAAGTGGGAGCAGGACAGAGGCAGGAAACTACAGACCAGTTAGTTTGACCTCAGTGGTAGGAAAATGATGGAATCACTTCTGAAGGAAAGAATTGTTGAGTACCTAGAGGCCAGTGGGGCACGGGACCCAAGGCAGCATGGATTCACGATGGGAAGGTCATGTCAGATGAATCTAACAGATTTCTTTGACTGGGTGACAAAAGCAGTAGACCAGGGAGGGGTTGTAGACATGGCCTACCTAGATTTTAGCAAGGCATTTGATATAGTCCCAAACAAAAGATTAATACACAAGTTAGCCAGCCTTGAGTGGGTCCCAAGGTGGTAGCCTGGATAAAAAATTGGCTACAACAGGACGCAAAGGGTAGTAGTAAATGGAGTCCACAGTGAAGAAAGGAGGGTTACTAGTGGGTACTGCAGGGTTCAGTACTAGGACCGTCCTTTAATGTCTTTATAAGTGAAATTGCAGAGGAACTGGAAGGAAAAGTATGTCTCTTTGCAGACGACACAAAGATCTGCAACAGGGTTGATACACAAGATGGAGTGGAAAGGATGAGAAGGGACTTGGCAAGGGTGGAGGAATGGTCAGATGTATGGCAGCTCAGATTCAATGCAAAGAAGTGCAAGGTAATGCACCTGGGAAACAGTACACAAATGGGGTTGAGATACTGACAACAGTAAAAATGGAAAGGGACCTGAGGGTAATTATATCAGATGACCCAAAGGTGGGCAAGCAATGTGAGAAGGCAGTAAGGAAGGCTGGGGATATTGGGATGCATAGGAGAGGCATCAATAGTAGAAAACAGGAAGTTGTTATCCCTCTGTACAGACAGTTGGTGAGACCCCATCTGGAGTACAGTGTACAGTTCTGGAGACCCCATCTCCATAAAGACATAGAGTGGAGGCTGTCCAGAGGAGGGCAACAAAATGGTGCAGGGTCTGCACCAGAAGACATATGAAGAAAGACTAAAGGAGCTTAAATGTATACCCTTGAGGAAAGAAGGGAGAGGGGACATGATAGAAACTTTAAGTACCTCAAGGAATCAACAAAGTCCAAGAGGGTAGCATCTTTCAGAAAACAGATGTGCAAGAACAAGGGGCACAATTTGAAGATAGAGGGAACGACTTAGAGGTATTGTGAGGAAGTATTTTTCACAGAGAGGTTGTGGATGCATGGAACAGCCTCCATGAGGAGGTTGTGAAGTCAAGAACAGTGGGGAATTCAAGAATGCATGGGACAGACATAAGGCAGTCCTAGTAGGGGGTAGGAGGAAGTAAACTCTGGTTAACTAGGATCTGCAGCTTATCTGTTAAGTAGGAAAATGGGCAGACTAGGTGGGGCAAGCGTCCTTATCTGCTGTCACATTCTATGTTTCTATGTAACTGGGAATCAGAGATAATGGGAGAATGGTCCCGGGACCCTATCAACCCTATTATGTTCAGCCCAGGGACATTGGGGGTAGTTACGATCATATCCTCACACAGATTACAAAACTGAGCATTAGGACAACCCAAGCTAACATGGCTATAAGCAAGGCACAAGGTGCATCTAGGTTGATCACAAGTGTAACTCAGGTGAGTCCGAGAGCCACACTTATGACAGGTGCGAGGCTGGCCAGGGTAGGAAACAGATACGCCTATCCCAACCAATGTAAAGCTATCAGGAATACAGAGAACCCCTGCTCAGTTTGCTTATGCTGAACTTTAATCTTCCAGCCACCCGTCCACACTAAATCTTCATCAAAATAGGATGGGAGAATCTAGCAGATCACATCTCTGACGAAGCCAAAACTGCACATCATGGATATTTACCCTTCACTACGAAATAATAAAGTAAGTACTTTCACCAAGGGTTTAGTAAGGGTATGATGAAGAAAGAGGTCCAAATCGGGTGTTCTTAACCAGTTCATACTGAGTCCAAAATTTTTCAGAGTCTGAACAGTTTTGAAACTAACATCGTACAGTTTCCCCTTGATATGAATGAAGGCAAACAATGCTGAAGGGCTAATTCCCAGAGAGTCTCTAAGCATACTTTAGAGAACAATGCGGCGTGTGAGGGCCATAGAAGAATCGCCAGGAACTTCAATCAAACCGATTTTCCGCTGAGCGGGTTCCCAAACAGATTTAAACAAATCTCCGCAAGGACATAGACAAGATGGAAGCTGTCCAGAGGAGGGAACTAAATGGTGCAGGGTCTGCACCAGAAGACATATGAAGAGAGACTAAAGGAGCTTAATACTGTATGTATAGCCTCGAGGAAAGGAGGGAGAGGGGGACATGATAGAAACTTACAAGTACCTCAAGGAATCAACAAAGTCCAAGAGGGTAGCATCTTTCAAAAAAGAGGCGTGCAAGAACAAGGGGCACAATTTGAAGATAGAGGGGGCGGCTCAGAGGCAATGTAAGGAAGTATTTTTTCACAGAGAGGTTGTGAATGCATGGAACGCCTTCCGGAGGAGGTTGTGGAGTCAAAAACAGTGGTTGAATTCAAGCATGCATGGGACAGCCATAAGGCAATTCTAGGGGTGGGGGTAGAAAGAAGTAGGCTGCTGGTTAACTAGAATCTGCAGCTTATCCATTAGGTAGGGAAATGGGCAGACTGGGTGGGCCAAGCGGTCCTTATTTGCCATCAAATTCTATGTTTCTATTTTAAATCAGACAGTTTGAAAGAAGGAGTCAAGTCCTCAGGGACAGCAGCAGAAGGAGAAGATTGCTGAGCAGGAGAAGCACAGTGTTCTGTCGGTGCCCGTGATTGGACCACAACGTCCAAAGAGTCATCGGTGTTCTCAGTAGCAAGTGGTGGAACAGAAAGATCTGTCTCAGGTTCCACGGGGAGAAGACAGGTAGAAACCAAAGCTGGAGCAGTAGGAAAAACATTCGAGGCATTCCAATAATAGCAGCAGCAGAAACAGGACCAGGCAAAGTCCAGGGCTTCCCATCTGAAGATCTCTGCCAGCCAGCAGCATGTAGAGCAGCATCTGGAGAACAAGTAGCACTCGATTCAACAGCGGTCCTCGAGGTAGGTCTAAGGTGCAAATGGGAGGCGGGAGGAAAAGGCAAATCAGCAGGGAGGGTTTCAGAGGCCTGTTGAAGCGGAGTCTGAGGAGCAGAAAATACAGAATAATCGAAGCGCCAGGCAAAGTGTCTTGTGTAGAAGCATCATCACGTATCAACTGTAGAATGAACTGTTTATGCTGAGAGAACATCTGTTGCAACATAGCATCAGGAATCACAGAAGCTTCATGGTCATTCCATTTAGCAGAAGTCTCCATGTCAGATAAACCAGAAGGAACAGTAGAATCCTTATCAACAGCAGAAGCAGAGGGAAACACACCAGCTAATGTGAACCTGAGAAGCCTCAGAAGCAGGAACACAAACAGGCTCAGACACCAAGATAGGATCTAAAGGCAGAGCAGAGCCTCCACCACCACCTCCATCTTCCACAGCAGGAACGTCGGCCATCTTAGAGTCACCGACAAAGGGTCCCCTGCTCACAAGAAGCAGAGTAGGGAATTTCCCCTGCCCTGGTCAAATTTCCCCATTCATTAAAAAAATACCACCAACAGCTTAATGTGGTTCAAGGTCAGCTGACATTCATCTGTATCCCTTCCGGGTCGTGCCGAAAATAGGCAGAATTTGTCCAGTGCACTTACCTGGACAACAAAACTAAATAAAATAAATAAGTCCAATGCCTGAATGGACCTGGATGTTCATCCCTTACCCACAACAAAGGATGCCTTAGAGAGTCTTGGGGTGGCCAGCCCAGCCTACTTCAGCACATTGGATCTTCAAAGTGGGTTCTACCAAGTCTCCACTGATCCAGCTTCTCATCCATACACAGCTAGGTGCTGTCACTTGGGACTTTTCCAATTCAAATGACTGCCTATGGGACTTCAGAACAGTCTAGCCATATACCAGCATGTTCTGGAAGCCATACACACCATGGGTTGTCTTGGAAATACTGCCTAGTCTACCAGAAACGACACTGCTTTCAACAGTACTTTACAGAACACCTCTAGCACTTCAAAAAGTGTTTGAACTTCTCCGACTAGCCAACCTGAAGTGTTCACACAGCATCAAAATTATTAACTGGGACAAGTTGTTAGTCTTCAAGGCATCTCTCCAGACCCAGACAAGCTCTCAGTAGTCAGAGACTGTCCAGAACCTAACAACCTCAAAACCTCCGAGCTCTCCAAGGCCTGTCTGGACATTACATAAAGTTCATCAGTGACTATGCCAAGACTGCAGTACCAGTGTACGCCTCACCAAACAGGGGTGTGAATATACATGTGTAAGAGGCCTTTGATACCACTCCTGTATTGGCATACCCAAGGTTTGACCAACCCTTCATACTCTACACAGATGCTAGTTGTTTTGTAGTGGGTGCTGTGCTATGTCAATTACAAGATGGAACAGAAAAGAAAATTATGTGCTCATCTAAATTCTTGATCATTCAGAATATCTTCACCATTCATTCACATTAATGGGTCTTAGCTGGAGGCGCTAAGACCCCACACAGGAGCAAAGTCCTGCATCTTAGGAGGGACTGATGTCGGTGCTGCGCTACCCATGAGGCCGATGTACTGATATTTGTGTACATGAGCCAGTCAGTAATCAATGCCGCCCCTCCCTTCCTCAGCTTTTGCCAGAAGAACTGAAACAACAGGGACAGAAAAGAGAGAGGGCTATAGACTCCTAGTCCAAGGGCTAAGAAAATATATAAGATGTAAAAATATTAACAAAAAAACCTGACCACCAACTTAGATGAGCTAAGGGTTGGGGCCTACAGAGCAGCACAAGGGTAGCGGGTATGTGATCCAGAGCCTATTATCAGCTACCTGGACGGGAGGTAATGACAAGAAAAAGGGCAGCAACCCTGGCATACAGTTCTGACTTGTACACAGTGGCCAGAAAAAAGACCTCTGCACAATTAAGATGGCATTCATGCCAACTTAACTAAAACAGCCTTTGTACTCCAAAGAGGACAATAACATTAGTAGGGTAAAACCCCAAGGCTACAAGAGGAGCGAGACAACAAGTGTGACTGGACAGAGTCCAGGAGCACAAACACTAGCTTCTTGCCACTGCAAGGTAGTAAGAAGGAGAAGTAACAGCTCGAAAGAAAACTCCCACCATCTTTTTTTTTTTTCCTGGGAGTAAAGCAAAGAAACCATACTGTAACAAGCCGAGGTGTACAGCACAGAAAATCCTCAGCAGCTGCCTCTCCCTGCAACACAGACACCAGAGTGCTGGCTGCACCTTAGCCTCATGTACCAAGCACTTTTTATATGGCAAAAGACTGAGAAGGTGGAAGAGGTGGTCAAGCTGCAGGCAACAACAACAAGGATATTATTAAGAGAGATCCCAGGAGGAGACAGAGAGAACTATTAAGACAGATGGGAGAGAGAAAAAGGCCCCAAAGGATTTTTTTTTGGTTGGGAAGAGGGTATGGAGACCCTCAACCAATTTTAGGTTTTGTCTTTGCAACAGACTGGTCTAACTAAGAGAAGGAGGGAGAAAAGACACCTCCCAAGAGAGAGTAGCAAGAAGTATGCCAGTGTGCCAAGGCACAACATGGCGGGCTGCCCAGAGGTCCTGGTTCTTTCCTGAGTGGGTTGTATTGGTGGAGATAGGAGTGAATGGTGAAGATGTTTTGGAAGATCAAGAATTACAATGAGTAACATAATTTCATATCTTCCAGGAATCACTCTTCACCATTCATTCACACTAATGGGTCAAAGTACCAAGTTTTTCCCCAAAATGGAGTTGTTGTTACACCCTAAGGAATGATGTTCCTTCACCCTCTGCATGGGCAGACCCACCTGAGGGTAGGGACTCCTTACATGTCTGGCAGGATCTGAGACTGGTCAGGGGCAGGTGGAGGCTTCCATGGCTCAGGAGCAGGAGGGTGTCCGACAGCTCACATTTGACTCTGTGGGAAAAGAAAGAAGTCCCTGAATGCGAGTTGAGCACCTTATGCTGGGCCAGAGGTGCCAACCTGAAAGGCAAAGCCATGCCATCCATTGAATGCAGAAAGTACAGTTACGTAAGAACTTACTGTAACAGTAGATCTTTGAGAGGAGCTCTTGCAGCAGGTAATACCATTAGTAATAAACCCGTCAGGCGTTAGGGATCCCATAGAGACATTTTCTAGCTAGCAGTCTGTGGCGGGGACTGCCCCTGACGCTGGCTCCACCCGACGCCAGACGGTATAAAGGGGGCGTCCTCAGCACTACCTCAGTTCTCCCAATGGAGACCTGGCTGAAAATACAGATGGAGAAGTGTGGAGGATCTCCATTCCCAATGAGAAGATGTAATATTTTGTCCCCGGGTGCAAGTGGGTGGAAAGCCACCTGCTGCAACAACTCCTCTTGAAGATCTACTGTTACAGTAAGTTCTTACATAACTGTACTATCTCACTTCGAGGGAGCTCTTGCAGCAGGTAATACCATTAGGACTGAGTCCCAAGCAATGCCCAAGGAGAGACCCAGATCAAAGGGTGGAGGACAACTAGGGAAATTAGGAGAGAAGTCCTGAAAGACTGCTAGCATGAAACCTGCCTCCTTCTGAAGCAACGCCCAGACTGTAGTGCCTCATAAAAGTATGCACTGAACTCCAAGTAGCGGTGGCACAGAGGTCCGCTTAATGACATGTTTCCCAGAGGGAAGCGAGATGTCACCACCAGAGAGGGAGTGACCTCACCGGTACCGGTAGGGTTTGTTGTGGTGCTGGTAGCAAAAGGTGATGCAGTGCACTAGCCACTTAATTAGGGTTTGTTTTGTGACTGGTACCCAAGATTCTCTGGGCAAAAAGAGACAAACAACTCGGTCTGTCTGTCTGGCGGAACTGGCTCTGGCCAAATAGCAACGCAAGAGTCTATGAACATCCAGAGTATGTAACAATGCCTCCCGTTGTTCAAGTACTTTGTGTAATAAACTGGAAGCTGGATATCCTGGTTCAACGTGAACTCAGACACTACCTTTGATAAAAACTATGGGTTTGTTCGCGGGCTACCCTATCCCTGAAAAAACAATATGAGGGCTCTTTACATCAAAGCTTGCAGCTCGAATTCCTCCGAGTATGGCAACTAACAATAACGCCTTCCAAGAAAGAAGGTGGGGCTCACAACTTCTGACCAGTTCAAAGGTGGCAAGTTGAGCTTCTTAAAACAAACAGGAGATCCCAGGATGGTACCGGGTCTCTCCTGGGGGTTTCGTATGCAAGATATCTCTCAGGAAGGTCTTGTAGATGTCAAGCTGTGCAGAGTCTTCCCATTTATTAGCGAATGGTCAGGCTGACAGAGCACAGAGATGCACCTTTATGGACAAATAACTGAGACCCAAGTCCGACAGGTGGAGAAGATACTCCAGCACAGATTCCACCGGACAACCCAGAGGATACAGAGAACGGAATCGCTCTATACAGAAATGCTTCCATTTCATGGCGCAGGTCGCTTGGTAGGGTTTCCTTGCTGCCACGAGCACCTCTGCCACTCTAAGGGATACTCCAAATCTATCCCTAGCTAGGTAGCAGGAGCCAAGCATGCAGATACAGGGACTGGAGGCTAGGATGGATTAACTGCCCTTGCTCTTGGGAGAGCAAGTGAGTGGAGAGGGGCAACGGAATTGGCGGGGAGGAAACTGAACAAGGTCGGTAGTAACTGACTTTAGGGTGCAGACTTCAGGGAGATGGGAAGGATCCTTAAAGATAGTCTGGACAGGATAAGGCTGGATATGGATGCTGACAGCAGGTGGTGGATCATAAGGAAGGGAATACAGGAGGTTACCAGATCCTCGTGCAAGGAAAGGCGAAGTTTGGTAAGGCCAGAAACCTGCTGGTGGGACCCGGGAGGTACAGGAGGTGGTAAGGGAAAAGAAGGCAGCCTATAGGCGCTGCAAGTGCTCAAGGAGTGAAAGGGATCAGGAGGAATATGAGCTGACAGCCAAGAGAGTCACCAGGGTGGTGAGAGCAGCTAAGGCAAAAAGGAGCTGTCTCGGCCAATGGGGTCCGGAGGGGGGACAAGGGTTCTTTAGATAACAGGGAAAAAAGGAAAGTAAGGGCAGATCAGCAAGATAAGGATAGGGATGGTTGGGCACAGGAGGCGGGGGAACAGGCAGAAGTCCTAAATGAGTACTTTGCCTGCTTTTTACCGGGGATGGAGGGGCGTTCTGAGGGGAGCGGAGTAAACCGAGCAAGGAGTGGACTGTAGAGACCAGGGGCCCTGATGGGTCTGGGGAGGCAGTGGCCACCACAGACAGGTGGGGGCCCAGCAGCACAGGGTGAAAAGGGGAGGCGTGGAGGCTGAAACCCAGTACAGAGAGTAAGAGAAGCCTCAGGTCCCTTCGGATGGAGAAAGCACCTGGGCCAGATAAGCTACATCCCAGGGTGCTGAGGGAACTGGCGGATGACCTGGCAGTCCCTTTCAGCAGAGCTTTTCAACATCTCTGAAGACTTGGTGGTGCCCAAGACTGGAGGGTAGCCATGTTGTGCCGATCCACGGGGAGGATCTGAAGAGAGGAGGGGAAATTAAAGGCCTGTTAGCCTGATATCGGTGGTCAGCAAAGTGATGGAGGGTATTGTCAAGGAAAGGCTAGGGGGTTACTGGAGCAAACTGATACTTGGACGATAGGCAGCATGGCTTTGTCATGGGAAGATCGTACAAACAAACCTTGTTGAGTTCTACGACTGGGTGATGAGGGCCCTGGATCAGGGTAGGCCAGTGGACATCCTCTTCTGGACTTTAGTAAGGCGTTTAATTTGGTACCCACAGTGGCCTGCTGGTTAGCTGAAGGAAATGGGATAGGGAGACAGTTGTTAAGATGGATAGGAAATTGGCTCTGAGTGTACTCAGAAGGTGGTGGTTGGAGGGTTAGCCTTCATCCCAAGGTGGGTTACTAGTGGGTTCCCCAGGGGTCAGTGCTGGGGCCACTCCCTGTTCAACGCCTATATCTGTGACATCAGGAGGGGAATCAGGAGAGATGAGTCTCTGCAGATGACCCAAAGCTGGGTGCAGTGGTGGATGGGGAGGAGGAGGGTGGCTTTGCAGGAGGACCTGGAAGCTCTGGAAAGGTGGTTGGGAAAATGGAAACTAACATTCAATGCGGGAAGTGCAAGGTTCTGCACCTGGGAGTCAGAAATCCAGGCCAGGGTATACCCTGGGAGGAGACATGATTCAAGTCAAGGAGGGTGAGAGGGACTTGGGGTAAAGATAGATGTCAAAATGAATAACTCAAGAGACCTGTAGGAGGGCAGTGGCAGGGCAAATAGTATGCTGGGATGAAATCACCAGGGAATTACCTCCAGAAAGGCAGAAGTGATCCTTCCACTGGACAACTACTTGGTTAGAGTCACACCTGAGTACTGTGTACAGTTTGGAAACCACATTTAAAGAGGGACATTACACTCCTAGAAAGGGTCCAAAGGAGGGCAACCAAAATGATCTGGGGCCTGGGGAGAGGACTCTAGGAGGAGAGGCTCAAAGAGCTTGACATGTACACCGAGAGGAGAGGAGGGACAGGGGGGACATGATAGAGGACTTTAGGTACATGAAAGGGATCAATAAAGGAGGCCCAGTCTGGGTACTCCAAAGGAAGGAGGGTGGGGAACAAGAGGTCACGGGTGTAAGCTGAAGGGGCAGGCTCAGAGGGGAGATGAAGAGATGTTATTTCACTGAAAGGGTGGTGGTGTCATGGAATGCACTACCCAGGAGCTGGTAGAGGCGGGACTGTGGACAGGTTTAAGAGGGATGGACAGGTACAGGGAAGGGTAAATCTGACCAGGCCCAATACAGGTGGAACATCTGGGACTGGGACAGTATAACCTAAGGGGAGGGGCCACCAAAATCGCCCTCATTATGGGTGCAGGAAAATCGAGCAGACTCGAGAGACTGTTAGGCCTATTCTGCTGGCATTTTAGTGTGTTAACATGATTACAGCTGTTGCAACAGCGGAAACCAACTCTGTCGAGGCCAGAATGGTGCTACCAGTATCATCCAGTCCTCTCTGCCTGCAACTTAAGCAGGACCCTCTGAAGAAGAGGGAAGGAGGAAAGCATATAGAAACTTCCCTGTCCAAAAGAGGGACAATGCATCTCCAGAAAACACGGGTCCTGGATCTAGCGAGCAAAAATACAGGTTACTCACCTGTAACAGGAGTTCTAGGAATGGTATATGTTGTTCATCCACACTGTCTGGCAGGTTCCTTGCCACTTTAAATCTTGCCAGAAGGTCTTCAAGCTGGCTCCTCCCACCCACCCATGTGGTAAAATTCTAGCTCCGCCCCATGACGCCAGAGATCTAGCCCGCTGGAAGCCAGGTTGTGTTGAAGCCGGGAGGTCGAGATGGGGATGAACAACATATACCATTCCTAGAACTCCTGTTACAGGTGAGTAACCTGTATTTCTAGGGACATGGATATGTTGTTCATCCACACTGCCTGGCAGACTCCTAGCAGTTCTCCGGGAGGAGGGAGGCAAGGCGACACCCCTACTTGGGAAACAGACTGAGAACCGAGGCCCCAAACCAGCATCCCGTGTGACTCAAGGTCGATGTGGTAGTGGGTGATGAAGGAGTGTGCTGACTTCCAGGTAGCAGCCTGCAGATTTCCTGGATAGGGACATCCTGGAAGCAGCCACCGATGCAGCGGTATGGCGGGTAGAATGAGTTTTATCCTCTGGGAGGCTCCATGCCCGCCAACCAATAGCAGAGAGCTGGTGCAGGAGGTGACCCACCTGCCTATCGTCCGGCTTGGCTGCAGGTCTGCAGGTGTGCTTCAGCGTAGGTGACAAACAGCTGGCGAATCCTCTCCCGAACTTCAGCCATTCGCTCCTTGTAGTAGCGCTCTTCTAGGGTCCAAAGTATGGAGCCTATATTCGCCTCCAAGGTGTGACTGGGGTAGAACACCGCAGAGTCAACACCTGGTTAAGGTGAACTCACACCACCTTCGAAGGAACTTCAGATTGGGGCACAGGACAACCTTGTCCCTGTGGAAGACCAGATAAGGAGACGCTGGATGGAAAGCGCTTGAGCTCTCCCATCCTTCTGGCTGACGTGATAGCCACCAAGAAGGCGGCTCTCCACGACAGGTGAGAGATGTCACACCTGTGCATCGTTTGAATGGCTGCCCATGAGCTTAACCAATACCAGCAGTAGATCCCACAGAGTGGAGGTTCTGCACCGGAGGATATGTGATCAAGACCTTGAAAAGCGCCCAACCACCTTCTCTCTGTTGACCGACTGCTTACCAGCCCGGCGGCAGGCAGAGATGGCTGCCAGGTGCACCTCTAAGGGTCGCCGAATGTTTTGCTGAGAAAGGGACCACAGGTAGTCCAGAATGCTTGCCAAGGAACAGAGGAAGATCCAGGCCCTTGTCCCGACACCAAATGGAGAATCTCTTCCATTTGAAGGCATAGCATTTTCTGGTCGACTCTACTGGGATGCCTCAACGATGCTGGAGGACCTCGCCAGAAAGACCCAAGGCCTGGAACTCTAGCCGCTCAGGAACCAGGGTCCAGGTGCAGGGATTGAAGGTCCGATGGAATATCTTCCCCTGATTGACTGAGGATCAGGTCCGGCGGGCTGGAAGCCGCCCGGGAGCCTGGAGCCGAGACTGAGAAGATCTGGATACCAGAACTGGTGGGGCCAGTCTGGGGCTACCAGAATCACCTGCGCTTGTCCCTCTCGCTTGAGAAGCACCTTGTGGATCAAGGGAAATGGGGAAAGGCGTGAGAAGAGGCCCGGGTCCACGGCCCGAGAAGGCATCCTTGCAGCGAGCCCTGCTGAGGGGCGGGCATGAAACAGTCTCAGCTTCATTCTCCTGAGGCAAACAGTCCGCCTGAGACGTGCCCCAGTGGGAGGACAGATCTTTACTACCTCTGGCAGGAGAGACCACTGGACGCAGCCCCTATCTGGCTTAGGGCATCGGTCAGGGTGTTGGAGGCCCTGCCACGTGAATGGTGAGGAGATCCCAGGCTGCACGAGTGACCAAATGCGGAGAGCCTCCCTGCATAGAGCCATGGAGCTCGCCCGCCCTGGCGGTTTAGGTAGTACATGGTTGTGGTATTGTCTGTCTGACCTGGAACCACTTGACCCAGTAGAAACGGAGTAAGGCGGTGAGGGTTGGACGAACCACCGGGTTCCAGCAGGTTGATGTGGCATCGGGCTTCCGAGGGACCAGAGGCAGGCGCCTGTGTTCCCCAGATGGGCACCCCAACCCAGCAGAGAGGCATCGGCTCGATGAGAGACTGACCGGCTCGGGCGGACAAACGGATGCTCCTGCAGATGTGCTGGAACGGTCCACCACTGAGAGCATTCCACATCCCCTGGGTCACTGTCACTAGCTGATCCAGAGGACTGAAGTGCTGTGACCATTGGCTGGCCAGCCCCCACTGAAGGGGACGTGTGACCAACGGGCCCAACGGACCAGGCTGGTGCAGGCCGCCAGGAGGCCCAGGAGGTGCAGGAAGTCCGGGGCAGGCGCGATTGCCCAACCCAAATGACTGGGCAAAGGAGGAAAGAACCGGGCCCTGTCCACTGGGAGCTGTGCCTGGTCATGAGAGTCGAGCTCGCCACGATGAATTGGATCACCTGCTTTGGCACGAGTTCTGACTTGCCTCGTTGATGAGGAGGACAACCTGAGAGCAAACCTGGAGGCCAGATCTCTGGACCGCTCCACTCTGCCAGGAGGGGCTGCAATCAGCCAGTCATCCAGGTAGGGTACACCCGACCTTTGGTGCCGCAGGAATGCTGTCACCACTGCCATGCATTGGTGAAGACCCTGGAGCTAGGGAAAGGCTGAAGGGCATGGCCGGAACTCGTGAGGGATCCTTCTGCCCTGAAGTGGAGGAATCTCTGGTGGGACGGATGGACTGGGACGTGAAAGAATGCGTCCTGAAGGTCCAGAGAACAGAACCACATGCCTCTGCTCCAAAGATGAGATTATCTGAGCCAGAATGACCATCCTGAAGGTCCAAGACCTAGAAGCCTGTTCAGGTCGTGGCAGGTCAAGAATGGGGTGCCAGCCCCCGTCTGCTTTGGGACCAGGAAGTACCTGGACACAACCGGGTCTGGAGGAGAATCCCCACCTTCCTGATGCCTTTTGAGGTGCAGAGCGATATCGGCTCGGGCAAGCCGACAAAGAGGCTATGCGACCTCAGAGTCTCTGAGGGGCTTATCGGCTCAGAAGGGCAGGTGCTCGAACTCCAGGGGCAGGCCTTTCCTACCACCTCCAACACCCAATGGTCCGTGTGGTGATAACGGACCAGGCGGAAAGGAAGTGGCGGAGCTGCCCCCATGGGGGAGTGAGAGGCAGGGGGCGACACCCTCAACCCGTCACTGGGCAGGCTTAGAGGAGGGACCAGCCGAGGGACCTCCTGGGCCTTTACCTCCTTGCTTCCTATTGGAGGAAGCCGCGGGCTTGGGTTTGGGATGCCAGCGCGAGCCTGCTGGCCCTGGTGCTGGAGCAGTTGGGCGGACGCCGCAGGTGCAGAAGGATGAAAGGACTTATGTTGCTGTTGTCGGGCGGCCTTGTCCTTCTGGGTGGAGGTGACCGAGTCCAGAGTGCACTGGACTTTCGATCCGCTGGAGGTGACCTTCCACCCAGGGTCGAAGAGGCGGGTCCCCAGGAAGGGGACATCTGCCAATTTGTGCTGGGTATCCGCCGCGAAGGTGGATATCCTCAGCCATGCTCTGCGGGCGATGGCCACCGCTGCTGCCACCGATCTGGCACAGGAGTCTCCAATGTCCAGAGCCATTTGAGCTGCTGTTTAGCCACCGCCTTTCCTGGTCCCGCACCTGCTGGACCGTGGTCTGCAGGTCGCGGAGATGAGGATCACCTCATCTGGGAGCCCAGTGAGGCGTGAGAAGTGTGCCATCAGCATGGCCGAGCTGGCCTGGCGGAGGCCGAGGGAGGACACAGTGCACACCTTGCGCCCGGCATAGTCCAGTTTTGGACTCCTTGTCAGGGGCTTGTCCACATCCCTAGTGTTCCTGAACGCCGGAAAACGCTGTCAGTGACCAACCTCGAGCGGAGGGTGTTCTGAAAACCAGGCAAAGAGCCGGTAGGGACCGCGATACTTCCTGGCCATCCTGGCCGAAGGCATAGGACAGGAAGCAGGCCGCTGCCAGAGCTCCAGGCTGGGCCAACAATGGCCTCAGCCACGGAGAAGAGGCCTCCGTGGGTGATCCCTCAGTCCAGTATCTCTGTGAGGGGATGCTTGGCCCGCTGGATACGGGCTCGAGCTGCATCCCGTGGACTCGAGATGAGCCGGGCAGACCCATGAAGGACGATGGGCTTTCGCCCATCGACTGGCCCGGAGGACTCCAGGTCAATGGGCCTGGAGAAAGGGAGGAGTTGTCGTCGGACTCCGAGGAGTCCGAGAAGAGCTACCTGGGGCCTGAGCCACCCTCCACCTGCCGAGGGCGGTCGGGAGTGGTGACCGACAACCTGTGAGGCAGGCCCTGACCTGTCCGAGTCTCTTGATCGGCGTCCCGATTTCGGGTTGTGAGGCAGAGGTTCCTACCACAACCGTGGGGAACGCTGGTTTCGGCGGACAACCGGCCCCAGCTTGCGTACCTCGGCTGAGCGCGGTTGTTTCGACTGGTTAGGGTGACAGCCATGATGGCTAGGGACGGCGTTGGCTTATTCCGGATAGAAGTAACTGCTGCCACATAAGGTCCTCGGTGGCGTCGGCGCAATTTGCGCCAGCCTCTTCTCTTCGAGGAGAAAATGAGGGCGGAGGCGGTGCCGCTTACTTTGTGGAGATCGACCGATGTCGGCGGGATCGGCTGGACCGAGGATGTCAGAGACCGAGACCGAGAACCTCGGTGTTTCGAGGACGAGTTCTGGGAAGGCGGGGACACCGCTCTTTCCTCGGCTTGAAGCCTTAACCGGGACCGCGCACCGAGGCGTAGGCAGGTCCTCAGTCTCCACTGGGGAACCGTGAAGAAGGGTTGTCGGCTTCATTAGTCGATAGGCTCGTCCGATGGTCAGAAAAATCTGAATCGCGTGTCAACGAGTGTCTCAGCTGGCTGACCTGACGGGACACCGTGAAGCCAGCAACCTCAACGGAAGTCGAAGTGTCGACTGTCCGAGGAGGGGACCTCTCCCACGCTCCGCACGCATGACGGTGGGACTTACTTTTAGTCCTTCTTTTGGACCGAGAAGAATTCCGCTGGCCACTCTCTCCGGGGAAAGGGATTGACAAAGCTCCTTGAAAGAAGCTGAATATGAGATACCAGAGAGAGCAAGATAAATGCCCGACCGAGGAAGAGTGATGCGACCTGTGCTGCCTCCTCCTCAGGCGATCATCTGCTCGGTTGCTCAGCCATGCCAGCCACCGCAGTAACCACCCAACGGACCTCCGCCGACTT
Organism: Neoceratodus forsteri; assembly: GCA_016271365.2. NCBI lineage: Eukaryota > Metazoa > Chordata > Ceratodontiformes > Ceratodontidae > Neoceratodus > Neoceratodus forsteri. Next base: position 1,046,799 of record JADMNL010000033.1, read on the forward strand.
CACCCGGTAGCGCTTCGGGTGCCATGCTGTAACCGGCAGCGAGTCTTCCAGGACGCTACGAAAATGAATGGCATAACCGCAGGTCTGTGGGTCATGGTCTAGGCCGAGGCAGTAGACGCATGTGGAGTGTGGGTCCGTCCTGGACATTTTCTGCCCACAAGGGCACCGCCGAAACTGGGAGTCGACTTGTCCATCGCGAGCTGCGAGGGAGAAACTTGACCAAGTCTTGAAAATTTTAAAATAAGTTTCAGGCGAACCGAAAATTAGGATCCAGTCTACATGCAGAGCGTTAAGGAGGAACCTGAGCTTCCAAGTGGTAAGGAAGATCTGGCGCCATGGGCGAACTGAGTTTTACCACCAGGTGGGTGGGAGGAGCCAGTTTAAGACCTTCGCCGCAAGATTTAAAGCGGCAAGAAACCTACCAGACAGTGTGGATGAACAACATATCCATGTCCCTAGAATTAGGCAGTTTGGTGTTGTGTGGGTCCAGTTCTGGCTGACCCCACTCTTTGAAGAGGTCATCTATGACTTCTTGCTGTATTTCCCACTCATGGTTCTGAGATCGAGAGCGACTTAAGCTGTCTGCGAAGATGTTGTGGATGCCTGGCACACGGACTGCTATGATGTCCAAATTGTGATCCACCACCCAGGACCAAACTCATCGCCTCTCTGCATAGGGGGACACGATGTGTACCCCTTGCTGCTGAGATGGAAGACTACCAAGGTACTGTCGGATTGGACCAGTAGAGGTCCGGGAAGGAGTACCCTTGGAAAACTTGAAGGGCATACAGAATGGCTCTCATCTCCAAAATGTTTATGTGAAGAGCTTGTTCTGTTGAGTTCCAGGAGCCTTCTCTGATCGAAGCCAGATGTGCTCCCCATCCCAGTCCTTATGCATTGGTGGTGAGAGTCTGCCAGGGACTGGCCGCTGAAAAGGAACCCTATGCTCAGATGGGCTGGGGTGAGCCACCAGGTCATGGACTGTTGGACTGCAGTGGAGATCAGAATGCGCCGTCCAGTTTGTCTGTACCTTGATCCCATTAAATCCTGAGGTGCCATTACAGAATCCTTCAGATGTGAGAGTGGAACTGTCACAATAGCTGCTACCATGTGACCCAACAGTTGTAGAACCAGTCCAAGCCTTGTACCTTCGGGTGACTTCTCTTAGGCTTGCTGCTCTGTCTATGGGCAGAAAAGCTCTCCTTGGACTGTGTCCAGGACTGCTCCGATGTATTGCAGCCTCTGAGCTGGCCATGGTTGTGACTTGGGCAGGTTTAGGTGATGACGGAGTCTGAAAAAGGCTGAATGTCTCCTCAAGGTCCTGTTCAATTGGACTTCTGTTGGTGCAGTAAGAAGCCAATCGTCCAGGTAGGGGTATACGGTGACCCCTCTCCTGAGGGCCGCCACTACCACTGCTAGGCACTTGGTAAAACCCTTGCTGCCGAGGATAGGCCAAATGGCAGCACCCTGAACTGGCAGTGCCCTCCTTCAAGGTGAAGCGTAGGCACTTCCTGTGGGACGGCAGGATTTTGATGTGCATGCAGGCATCCTGCATGTCTATTGGGCAAAGCCAGTCTCCTCGGTGGAGCATTAGCAACAGGCTCACCAAAGTCACCATTCTGAACCGTTTGTATTCGATAAAGGTGTTCAGTTGACTCAGGTCCAGAATGGGACAAGGCCTCCCATCTTTTTGGGACAAGGAAGAAATAGGAATAAAATCCCTTTCCCTTTGAGCAAAAGGAACCTCCTGTATGGCTCTTTTGTCCAGTAAGGCCTGTATCTCTGCCCTCAGGAGGAGTGCATGGGAGGGTGAGCAGTGGAGGGACTGGTGGGTTGTCCAGTGGAAACTGGGTTAACTCTAGGGAGTATCCTCTTTCTACCATCTGAAGGACCCACTGGTCCAATGTTATACGGACCATCCGGATAGGTAGAGGACAATCTCCTCCTACCATCTCCCTGCACTGGCTGTGGTGTCATGGGGAATGGGAGGAGTCATGCAGTGTTGAAGGTGTAAGCAGGGGAGGTCTTTTGCGCCTTGAGGTTTTGGGGCCCTGGGCACCTGAAGGATAGGTGGCCTTTTCTTTGAAACCTCCTTTTTATGTGTCTGGCGCCTTCCTTGCTGTCCCCGATTTATTTCAAAGGGATGGCAGCATGTGGATTGTGGCTCTGACCGTACATTCTATGGACTTTGGACACAGCTTTACCAGAGTCCTGAAGCCCGTGATCGGTTTCTCAGTGTCCTGACTGAACAGGACTGGTTGTTAGAAAGGAGCATCCAGGAGATCTACTGGAAGCCGAAACCCTGAGCCAAGTATGCCTCTGCATGCAAATGCCAGTGGCTGCTACTCTTGCTGCTGTATCCGTGGAGCCATAAGAACTCCTGAAGACATGCTTATCCACGTCCATGCCAGACTGAATCACAGCAAGGAGTTCCGCTACCTTTCGAATCTGGCTGTGCTTGGCCAGGTCCATCACCTTGCCCACAGGGATTTTTGGTAGGTCACCATGTGGGCCAGGAATGGTGACCTGATGATGCAAGTTGCTCAGAAGTACACCTTGCGCCCCATCTGGTCTAGTTTCTTGATTCTGGGTCCGTGCTGGGCACTCCTGTGGCATGATTGTCGTGCCCTGCCATGAGCAGCTGTCAGGACCATCGAGTCTGCCCTGGGTGTTCTCCGAGAAAAGGCCCTCTTTGGGGTCTTGTAGAGTCTATTGGCCTTACAAGGAACTGCAGTCGCAGGGCCAGGTGTCTCTAGGTGGATTTGGTCACATCCTGGAATGGCTCCACTAAGGGAGGGATGATCAAAGGTTTTGGATCTGTGGCTCCTAAGCTAGTCTGCACCTTTCTGGGTCCAACTCCTCTGTGTCCCATGGGTAAAGCGCCTGAATATGGCACATAATGTCTAAAAGGACAGGTCATCCAGGGTGATGTCGGCAGTCCCACGGACTTGGAGATGGAATGGGGAGCTCGTTTTCTGAAGAGTAGTTTGAAGATGAGTCCTGCATCATCTCCTGACGCCGATGGCGGGCCCGCTGGATGAGGGAATGGACGAAGGATGCCTCTGCAACCGTCCAACCCTGGCATCCATTTCTCCTCTTTGTCCTGTGGCCGGTCCTTCAGTGGTAAAGACCACTCAGGAGTGAGGTCTCTGGGTGGTGGGCGTGCGGGGATGGATCCCAGGGTCAATAGTGAAGATCCCTCTTTACAGTATTCACCACGTTTGAAAAATTGCCCCCACTTCCCGCTAGTGGACACTGGCGGTGGGGCATCTGATTGAAGCACCAGAGGGACCTGGCATCTGGTCCAAAGCAGAGTTGCCTAGTCCTCTGGCTCTTACCCATGAGTACATCAGGCATCAGGTCTTACAGTCGTGGCCAAAAATACTGGCGCCTTGCAGTTTTCTAATAATGCACCATTCCTTCCAGAAAGTTGCTGAAATTAAAAATATTTTGGTATCCACATATGTATTTCTTTGGTTTGCAGTGGAATAAAACACAAAGCAGAAAATTTACTAAGTCTTAGCTTATTCCACACAGAAATCCTTAAATGGCCCAGACAAAATATTGGCACCTTTAGAAGTAGTTAGAAATAATTAGATTTCAAGCAGGTGATTCTCCTTCACTTTGGAACTGAACTCACCTGCAGTGAGTTGCAGGTGCCTGCAATATAAAAATCACTCATTCAACCAGTTTGAATAGAGAAAGGACTCATTCTCCTGTTTTGTGTCACTGTGTGTACCGCAATGAGAATGGAGAAAGAAAGATAGCCATAGAATTGTCTGAGGAGGTCAGACAGAAGATTGTAGCCAGCATGGACAATCTCAAGGCTACAAATCAATCTCCAGAGACCTTGATTCTCCTGTTTCACCATACGTAATGTTATCAGGATGCTTAAGGCCCATGGCACTGTAGCCAACCTCCCTGGACGTGCGCAAGAGAAAACTTGATCGAAGATTGCAGCGCAGGATTGTTCGAATGGTGGAGAAAGCACTTCTATCAACTGCCAAACAGATTCAAGCTGACCTTCAGACACAAGGTACGACAGTTTCAAATCGCACCATCCGTCCACTAACTCAATGAAGGGGTTATATGGTAGGAGGCCCAGGAGGACCCCACTGCTGAGAAAGAGACATAAGAAAGCCCGACTGGGGTTTGCCAAAACACACCTGAACAAGCCAAAATCCTTCTGGGAGAATGTCCTGTGGACAGATGAGACCAAATTAGAGCTTTTTGGTAAAGCACATCATCTCTATGTTTACAGAACACAAAATGAAGCCTTCAAAGAAAAGAACACCTTCCCTACAGTCAAACATGGAGGAGGTTCAGTGATGTTTGGGGTTGCTGTACTGCCCCTCTGGCACTGGGTGCCTTGAGCGTGTGCATGGCATCATGAAATCTGGAGATTACCAGGCCATTTTGGAGGCGCAATGTTGAACCCAGTGTCAGAAAGCTGGGTCTCCGTTGAAGGTCATGGGTCTTCCAGCAGGACAATGACCTCAAACACACTTCAAAAAGCACCCAGGAATGATTCAAGACAAGGCGCTGGACTGTTCTGAAGTGGCCAGCAATGAGTCCAGATCTAAATCCCATTGAAAACCTGTGGAGATCTGAAAACAACAGTTGGGAGAAGGCACCCTTCAAATCTGGAGAACTGGAGCAGTTTGCACAAGAAGAGTGGGCCAAACTGCCAGTAGAGAGGTGCAGGAAGCTCATCCATGGCTATAGAAGCGTTGATTGCAGTTATTTTGATCAAAGGCTGTGCTACCAAATATTAAGTCTAGGTGTCAATAGTTTTGTCAATGCTATTTCTTTTCATTTTCTGATTTAAAAGGATATATTAAATTCTGAATCAAAACAAAGTTCTGTAATATTAACAGAGAAATAAAGAATTGTGGAGCAAATACTGTACTGTTGTTAATTTCAACTTATGTTTAGAGGAAATTGTGAGTTATCTGAAAAAGTGCAAGGGGCCAATATTTTTGGCCATGACTGTAGAGTATCTGGCAGCCTGAACTCCATCTCTTTTGATGGAGGCTGTTGGCATCTGGTACCCCGCATCAGGGAATTGGTTGCTGGGGCTGACGGCCGATCTTCGAGCTCACGGCTGGTCCTTAGGGCCCACAGCCTTTCTTTGCTGGAGGCACCTCCTGTCAGACATTGAGTTGGAATGCCCTGTCATCTGGGAGGCAGGCGACACCTGGTGTTCGGGTGAGGTAGGTGTCCGATCCCTGACAACCTCCGCACCTTTCTCTGGTTCGCTCATTCTCTTTATGCTTGTCAGACGAGTCAGAAGGCTTACAGGTGATGGACACTGCTGATTTGCCCCTAGCCTATGTCTCATGGGTCAACTTATGCTTATGGGGTCGGTGGGCAAGGGGATCGGAGTGGACGGATGTCCTGAAGAGGAAGACTCCTACCTTTCACCTGAGTGAGGCGGTAGATCTGGAGTGTCCCCAAACTGCTTTGGTACCTGCTGGAACCGATTCTGACCTCCCGGAAGTGGAAGTGGCAGGCGCCTGGTGAGGTGACTTCAGGGGGACTCTGATCTGGCCTTCTCCTGGTGGTGTTGTTTCCTCCCGATCTCTTTTCCTGGGGAGACTCCTGATGAAGAGGACAAACTATGTCCCGATGGGGCCTTCTGCATGGCAGCTAATTGCTGCTCGAGAAGGTAGGCCTTCAAGGCACTGACATGGCAAATCCTGGTCTTGTTGTTAAACTCAGTGCAGTGTGGGCAACTGTCAGGCAGGTGGTCTGGACCTAGGCAGATGGGCAGGCAGAATGGCAGTCTTTCGCTGGATCTGCTTCCCACACCATTAATTTCCGATTTTCACTGCTGAGATGATGAAGACATGAAAGTGTGAATGAAAAAGGTGTAGAAGAAATGGTAGATTTCGAAAAAGATACTGCTGAAACACTAGAAAAAGGCGGTTGACTATAACTATGGCATCTGTAGATCCAATGCTCGTGGGTTGGACGTAGGGAAAAGAACTGAGGTGGTACTGGGACCGTCCCCCTTTATACCACGTGACGCTATAGAGAGTCGATGTCGGGGCGGTCGCCCACCCACAGACTGCTAGCTAGAACATTTTTTTTGTGGGTCCTAACGCTTCGCGCCTTAGTCCTAATGGTATTACCTGCTGCAAGAGCTCTCCTCAAATGAGATCTGCTGTTTTATCAAGCTGGAAGCTATCTCATTTGCATTGTACAATGCTCCTGATTGGTGCCTTGCCAGCTCCAGCCCCTGGGCAGAAAGGTGAATGGTGTGCCTGATTGATTTGCGGTTGGGCTCTGAAGCTAGTAACTGATCTAACTGTGACTGCATGTGCTTGCTGTAAGCTGCCTGATGGGCCTGGTGTGTGAAATGGACTTGTCGATGCATGCCGGTGAAAATCCTCCTCCCCAGGCATCTATCTCTGTAAAATCAGCTTTGAGGGCCTGGTTACGCACAATGCGTTTCCACCCAGTGGGGGGCTGCAATACCAGAACCCCTAAGTAGGACGCAGGTATAGCTCTGCAGCTCTGGAGCACAATACCTGCACTGGACGCCATTTGGGGCTGGAGACAGGGAAAAGGATGGAGCCAAACAGTCCTAGATGCCTACTCAGAGGCCTGAAGCCAAGGAGGAATGACAAAAAAGAGTCATCATTGAAATCCCCAAGGATCTCAGCAGCAAGGACACAGTACTGCGGCTTGCAAAGGACACTAGGTTCAGCTCTTTCTAAATCTCCATGAAGAACTGCTGGTAGACAGAGTACTCAGCATCTGTGGACATAGTGATGGAGAAGTACTCATTCTTGGAAGAGGAAGTAGGAGAGAAGCAGCTGGACTTAGGGAGGCGGCAGTGCTGAGGCCATGAGCGGAACTTTTTGTTTTGTTTTAACCAGGAGAGATACACTAAGCTAAAGCGTGTTTACAGGTGTGACCTGGGAACACAAGGAAGTTAAGTGACTTGCTCAGGGTCACACAGTATGCAAGTGGGAGCTGTGGAATTCAAACCCAGGTCTCAGGTTTGCAGCTCAGAGCCTTAAACCACTGCGTTATACTGCCCAGGCTGGGAAGAGGGTACAGTCAGACTGCATATGTGTGAAGGATACCAACCATTCTTCTGTACTGGTGCCAGTTCATGGGCCCAAGAGACCCATAACACCTGGCAGTTCAGGAAGGGATGCCAGAGGTTCAAGAAGACTGCTCTTTTTCTTCTCTCCAGCTGCCTGCCCTTGAACAGGGCTGCTTCAGCTCCCCCGCGATCGGCGGCACCCAGCCAGCCACCGGGCCGAGACCAGGGCGCCCGCCTGCAGCTCCTGGAAGAGTGCAGGGACAGCGCAGCCAATCCCGGAACATGGGCACTTCCAGCAAACCCGCTCTGATTGGCCAGGACTTTTCCTGCTTCAGCCACCTGGCCCTTTTACAAACAGATTGATAGAACTAAGCACATTTCAACTGTGTAATAGAAGTTTCAACTGTATTAGCTGGACTGTAATTTCTACTAGTGTAATAGAAGTTTGTTTTTTCCCCATTAGCAGGTTATACAGACCTGCCACTAGAGGGATTCTTGGTCTTTCTACACAAATCACTGTACTCAATCGTGGGCAATATGGCCTGCATTATCATTCTACTTCTAATCCTGGCAAAAAATTATGACTCATAAAGCACTGATCCATGCTAAGTCAGAAGTCATCCCAGCCTGGGAACCCACAATCATAGTTCCTGCTGCATCTTCATATTGCTTCCTACTCTTAATCTGTTGGGTTGTCATTTTAATTCTCATCCCACTCCTCTGGCCCTCCTCCTTCGCCAATGTCTTCCTGCACTTCTCTGCTAGCCTTGAACGCCATGTCAGCATCTCCTATGCTCTGGCTAGGACGCACTCAATGACTGAACACCACACAAGAACCCATACAAAAGAGCCCACTTCTACCTGATAAATGCCCTCAAGAAAATGTTTCTAATTCTCCTTTTCTGTTCAGGCAATGTCGAACTAAATCCAGGTCCCCAACTCAAATCACTCTCCGTGGAGTTTGCAGCTGCTCCTGGGATGAAACTAATGATGGTCAATATTCTAAGCCTGCTCAAAAACTTGATCATCTTCAAGTTTGGGCAGCCCACACTGACCAGATCTGATTATAATTACAGAGTCATGGCTAAAAAGACCAACACTGATCCGCAAATTACTATACCGGCTTCAACCTCTTTAGGGCTGATAGGGACTGGGGTGGGGAGTGGTTGTATACGCTTAAATCACAATTTGATGTTAGCAGCATTTCCTGTACAACTAAGCCCAAGGAATACGGATTGTCTTGCTTAAACTTCACCTTCCATCCTCAGAGTGCATCACAATCAGTGGCTATAGACCCCGCCAGAGGCACAGAAATTCTTAACTTGCTGAAATCAATAACTTTGGCTGCTAACACGGAAACAATAATCTTAGGGACTTCAATATGGTTTGGCTCACTGCTAAATCCCACTCCTAAATGCCATCTCTGATGAGCTGGGTCTTACACAGATAGTAACTGAACCCACAAGAATCAATGCTTCTAACTCTGCCAACAGCTCACTCTTAGATGTCATCTTAACCTCGCATCCCATAAAATCTCACATTCTGCAGTTTTCCATAATGACATGAGTGACTACAGTATCGTTGTATGTACAAGATTCCAATCTAAAACCCAGCAGCACCTAAATTCAGAATCAAGCGTCTCGTTCCGTAAATTCAACTCAGTAAACTTCCTAACCCGATCTAGCTACGATCAGGCGACCAGACTATATCTGCCAAATCTGCTGATGTCACCGCTTCTGTCCAATGACAACCTCACCACCCTAATTAACAAGCATGCTCCTCTTATTAAATGAGGGTTTGGAAAATCTGCATCCATGGTTCACCCAAGAGCTCAAATCTGCACTTACCAATAGAGACAAGCTATGGGCTAGGGCCAGGCACACAAGGACCTGGCAGACTGGCGAGCGTTTAGAACTGACCAGAAATGCCTGTGTTAAAAGTGTATGTGCTACTAAAGCAAACCTCTATATTCCACTCTGGAGCAGGCCAAAGGAACTCCCAAAAGTCTGGAAGACACTGAGATCCACTGAAGGCCATCCTGCTGCTTCCTCCCTTCCCACCAAGATTCTGGCCAAGGGACGGATGGTTGAAAATAAACTACGAATCCTCGAAGAACTTAACCTTCACGTTGCCACTGCCAGGTTGGCATTCGACTCCTTCCCATATGCTAGCAGAGTGAATAGCAACACTAGCCCAGATACTACACATGCTACTCCACCTCAACCCTTCCAGTTGTGCCTGTTTAGCTACAAAGAAGTCAAGACATAATTTTAGCCTTGACACCAAGAAAAGTGCAGAGGACGATGGCCTTGAATCATTTTTCCTGCGGTTAGGCTATGCCCAGCTCACAGCCCCCATCCTTCACATCTTCAACCTTCTATTACCACAGCCACTGTTCGATCCTGCTGGAAATCTGCCCATATTCTTCCTCTCTTCAAATCAGAGATCCCTGTGACTTAAACAACTACCGTCCTATCTCTATCTTGCCCGTTCTCTCAAAGTACTGGAAAAACTTATATATAACCAACTAAAAATCATCTTAAGCGCACTCACTCCTAAACCTGCCCAATCTGGCTTCAGTTTGAAGCACAGTACCATCTCAGCCTTGGCTAAAGTCTCTAATGACTGGAACCATGCTATGGACACCAAGAAGGTTACTGGTGCAGTCTTTCCAGACCTCAGTAAGGCCTTGACACTGTAGACCATCACCTCCTAATCACCTGTCTTGCCTACATAGGTGCCACTCCACTTACCTTACAGTGGTTTAACAGTTATCTCACAGGAAAGATACAAAAGTCAAAGCTGATGGCCTACTATCTGGCCCCTTCCATTGCCAGAGGAGTCCCTCAAGGCTCCATCCTAGAACCAATCCTTTTTCCCCGTACATCAACAACCTTGACTCCACATAAAGAACTCTAGCTACATTTCTTTCTTTGCAGACGTAAATACGGGTTTTATACGCATCTGGCCTGATCCTTAACTGAAGTCAGGAAGCACTCCAAGCTGACTTTATCCAGTTAGAAAGCAACCTTATCAATGCCAAGCTTCTTTAAATGCCAGAAAACCAAGACAATGATTTTTCTAGACTTGGCTTGTCTGGTGCCCTACCTACCCCACCTAAAAACTTCATAGTTACCTCCCTAGGTGAACCCTTGGAAGTCGTACCTAAATTTAAATATCTAGGTATGTGGATAGACAACAAGCTTTCCTTCAATCGACCACATTGAGGATCTATCAAAGAGGCTTAAAGCATGCTTGGGTTTCTTCTTTAGAAATAGGACCCTCTTTTCTCTCGCGACAAGAAAGACTTGTCCAAGCAACATTCCTTCCCTTGCTTGACTACGGAGACATTATCTTTATTTCCTCCTAACCTTGAGCCTATCTAAACTGGGCGTACTCTATCACTGTGCTCTTCGCTTCATTACTAAGTCTGCGTGACAGGACCCACCACTGTGATCTTTATGCAGCAGCTGGGTGGACCTCTCTTGCCACCAGACACCTCCTGCATGCTGGCATTTGGACCTCAAATTACTACTCCACAAACTGCCTATTTAACGCCCTCATACACATCTCGCATACGCCTACCCTAAGGAACCGACCTATCCTACAAGATGTTCCCAGGACACGCACTACAGCTGGCCAAAGAGCTGTCTCATAAGCCCTCCCAAACATTTGGAACCAACTACAAGCCATGCTGAAGCTAACCAGCATCGTATCAATTAACTCCTACAAAACACTAGCTATCTCTAAATTAAGAGACATATGTAGGTGCTACTAGGCCCCCAACGACAAGTCAACTTCCTAGGTACCAACTGCCCCTCTACTTATTAAGCTGAAAACGTGTTGCATAATTCAGGGCAAGGTTAAAGCTGGAATGTACTGCATATATAGCATAAGGACTTCTATTGTGTATACCTCTTGTATTATATAATTTTTTTCTTTGTTGTTCTACATTTTATATCTCATGTCTATGTAATTGTGAACTGCATGTGTATGTGCCTCAGGACCTCCTTGTGAATGAGCTTGCTTAACGGAGTCTTTCCTGCAATAAACTTGAAGAAGGATATAGAAGCCAGAAGCTCCAAGCTCTGCCAGGGCTGCAGGGTGGTTAGGGACCTCCTCTCTCTCTCTCTCCGGGGTGGGCTGGCAAACTCGATTGAGTGGAGCTGATCAATCTCAGAGGTGTGACCCAGATAGTTCCCTTTAGGGGAGACCCCCAGATGAGACAAGCGAAGCAGAACATGCCCCATGGAGCAGCTCTGGTCCTCACCAGTGACAATGGTAGCTGGTTCTGGGAGAAATGAGCCACTGGACCACTGCCAGAACCCGGGTCAGTGCTGCCTCCAGCAATGGTCACACGCAGGCTCAGTGGCTGGTCCCATCCCCTCACCAAGGCTGGTGCTACTTCAAACCAAGCCCCTCGCCAGAGCCACCCTGAACCGACTTGCAGCACCTGGTACCACCATGGCACCAGAACTGGTCCCTGCACTGTCCCCAGCACCAGGCCCAGGGACGTATACTCTCACCAGTGTTGAGCTTGGAACCAGGCCCAGGGTCGGTGACATCATTGCCATCTCTATCTCAGAGCCCAAGGCTGGTGTCCTCCTCTTCCTTCAAGCAACAAGGGCACTCAGGGAGCAGAGGACCACTACCTTAGACTCAGGGTATGGGATACCTCCAGAAGTGACCCCTCTTCTGGCACTGTGAGTGGTGCCAGAAAGGGACATGGTCTCACACTTGCACTGGCCAGCTCACGGTACTATGGGCTGTACCAGAGGCTGAAGCAGCACCAGGTCATGACCAGAGGTGCCCATGGGTGTAGGCTGAGTGTATAGCCTTGGCCTCCCCAATAAGGGTCTGTCTGTTCAGGAGCACAGAGGACTGCAGGAGGTGCTCAGCTGATTCCCCCACGGAAGGATTCGACTGTCCATGAGACACCCCCAACCTCTGATGTTTCTGTGTGGCTACTATGGGAAGATTCTGGTTTCTTCAGTACCAGAGGTACTGGGAAAGGGTCTGAGGAAAGGCCCAGAGATCTTTCTTTGCACTGTGGGTGTGATGCCTGCCTCCAAAAGTAGGTGTCAAACGACCCCACTTCAACACACAGAATTAGAGGACTTGTTTATCCATGGAAAAGCAGGCATCATACCGATTTCATGGTCGTGCCAATCTTGGTGCAACACTTTGGATGGTGGTCTGATGTTGTGAGAGGGCTCCACAGGAGCACCAGCGCATGGGTGGAGGCAAAGCCCGCCTAACTGTGCCACTTCCAACTGGCATATCGACAAATAAAACAATAAAATAAGAAAATCACAGAATTCGATGCTGAACTACAAAACAGAACCATACCAAAATGATACTGAAATGGTGCAGAGAAGATATCTGTCATCGAAAAAGGGTGAATGGGGCGTAAACTGAAGAAAAACACTGATGGCGCAGTTTTGATTTCAGCTGCTCCCTACAGTGTGCACTCTTCGTGGGAAAACAGAACTCAGAAAAGGTGTGGTTCATGCGTTGGTTGCTAGCTGGTTCACGTGCTCAACATCAGTACATCGGCCTCATGGGCAGCGACAGCACTGACACGGTGCCCTCCCAAGCTGCAACAGTCTGCTCCCACGGCTTCCTAGTGCCTCTGGCTAAGACCCATTAGCGTGAATTAATGGTGAAGACTGATTTCTGGAAGATCAGACTGTTTCTTACGCCAGGTGCCCTCTTTCCTCCACCGAGCACAACTCGATATCACAGAAAAAGAATATCTAACCATGGTATCTGCTGTAAAGAAATAAGACTATCTTGCTACTCCTCATTCACAGCTATAAGCTGCTAACTCTGCCCTCAGATGGTTGTTTGAAATGAAGGGACCAGTAGTAGAGTCTGGCTGCTGGATTGCCATACTCCCACAGCTTCAAAATTCAATATAGACCAAGTCAAGTTCACACCCAAGTGGATGGCATCAACCGATGATAGTACCTCTCTGCATCACCCCAACAGATGAGGAATCCTGCTTAGAAGCTCTTCCTTTCCACACCACAGATGTGCTTCCTGTGTACACTCCTACAGCATCCCAAGTTGCCCTCTTGCTCCTAAATGCTTCTTCAGAAAGCAGCACCAATCCTCAACTACTGCAACCCACTGAACAACTTCTCACCTCCTCTGCATCTACACTCTGCCTGGCAACTGTCAAAACTCAACAAACAGCAGATCCCTAGTTCTCAGACATAATCGTGTACTTGAGTCTGAAATGTTCCACATAGGATGTTCTTCTCTTAGTATCCAGTACTTCTTCAATGACAGTGTGCTTTCTAAATTGAACCAAGGAAGGTAAGGCCATCACATGGGCAGAACTCTTGTACCGCATAGTTAGCTGTGCTTGCCTCTTTATCAATCAAGATCTTCTCTCCACTTTTTGGTGGTCATATCAAGTGCCACAGAATTCTCGACAAGGCAAGGCTCCACTTGTTCTGGACTCACATGAACAAGGATGTTGTCCAATTTGTCAAATCCTGCCAGCCATGCTCCCAATGAAAGCCTCCTACCAAAATGACAAAGGTACACCTCATTCCAATGCCTGTAGCCATTATCAATAGTCGGCACAGACATTCTTGGACCTTTATCAACATGCATTGATCAACAAATATATTCTTATTTTTTGGACTACCTTACAAAATACTTAGAGCTAACGCTTACTGTTGTCCTCTCTTGTGCTGTCCTAGAGAGGGCCACTATCCCTGCCTGGGTGGCCACTAATCAGGTTAAAGGCCTGGGTTCCTTAGCTGAATATTACCGTGGTCCTTTCCCAAAAGATAAAACTAAAATGGCAGTGCCTCCACCCAGAGTACAATTAGTGGGTCTGATCTATACAGTACAACCCCCTGGGATGTTGAACAACCCACCTCCCCAACAGTTACCCTAGGCATGGACTTGCCAGGCTTGAACATCCCCACCTTTCACACAGTTAGCATTTTCAAACTCAGCTGCTAACATGCTCACTAAAATCAGGCTCTTGAGTCAGCTCTTTGTGAAACAACAACATCATAATTTAGTCACACGGGAGGGTTAGGTTGGGGGAATGGAATAGAGGTTATGCAAAAATTTAAGGATTTTGATTTGCATTTCATGACAATCATTTTTCCTTTTTATTATTCAAACCCAAGCCACCCTTTAATCAATGCAGCCACCATTTGTCTACCTAGCTATCTGACTGCTGCAGGTATTCCCAAACCCAGACCCACTGGTCCCAGTCCAGAACCAAACCCCAAATTCTGTCCCTGGGTACTCAGATGTTAAGTTGCAGGCCTGAGGTGCAGCTGGTCAGCAGGCGTTAGGCGCTTGAAGAGTTAAAATTAACTTTTTCACCCTTCCCTGATTTCTTTACTGGTTTCCTATGCCAGAGGGCATATTTAAACTACAGTATATACATTTTCCCAGGTATAGGGCAATTCCTGCTTTTACTCATGGTTCTGCAGAATCAGTCCTCAGGTGGCACACACAACTGAAGTCAGGAGCTGGTGAAAACAGCAAATGCAGAACCAGGCTCAATGCTTGAATTTGAAGGGGCAAGGATATGCAGCTTGGATCTTCAACTTGCTTGAAGATCTTGCAGCTTGTCCCCTTGCCTTATTGAGGCCCATTGCAGAGCACATAGCAAGGCCTGGCAGCCACAAAGCACCCAGACCTAGGAGAGTCCCCACGACCCGTTCCTCCACAGGTCAGAATGACCTAGCACTCTGGACAAGGCCGTGGTCCTCCTATGACAGCAAGCCCCACTTGATGGGGTTATCGATTCCCCACCTGGCCCTATGTTTTGGATGGAACTTTTAGGTCATCTCTTTGCAGAACCAGCCAGCCAAAGCAGTCTCTGTTTCTTCTGTCTGCCAGACTCAGGGGGTGGGGGTAGAGCCTAAACTACAGGTTCATCATAACAGTCTCTTTTCTCAGCTGCATTTCAAGATGGGATAGCACCTGTCCATCCTTCCATTTTCACAGTCTCTCAACTTTAACACAGTGATCACTCGCTCACACACAATTCTAGAACTCTTTCTCAGCAGAACATCACAAAGTCTCTTTCCCTCACCTGCAGGTGCATAACACTCCCAGAAGAGGATCTCTCTTCAACTGTACAGAACTGGATTCCCATCCAATTTCCAGCAGCCATTCCTCAGTGCTACAGCCAGTCCTCAGACATGCGCTTCCCCCAACTTCCTTAGATGCTTTGTCTATGCCAGGTTCAGACAGTTCCTTTCCATACTTTCACATCACTTTTCATTTACTTCTCAGCTCACACGCCTCATTGTGCAGGTACAGGCGGTCACCAGGAGGCTCTCCTCCTCAGGATCAGTTCATTTTCCTAATCCTTTTTCCTTTTCCAATATCTTCACCACTGTGGTGCAGCTTCCTACCACAGCATCAGAACCTTGCAACTCTCCTTCTACACAGAGCTGCCTGCACATTCTCCTTCAACTCTCTTCAGATGGGGAAGGCAAACACCCAGCCCTGGGGACAGATGGCTGGAAGCCTCTAGGCGGGCCCTTTCCTGCCTCTCTCCAGGGGCTGGAGCACCCCCGTGGAGGGTCTCTCCCAGAATCACCCTAGAATCAAAAGTTCTGTCCTTTTGGGAGACTTCTGGCAGCTCCTATTGGCTGGAGCCACTGTCCTTAAGAAAATTAATACGTATGAGGCTCCTCGAGCCACATTGGTTGCACAAAATGGTGCCAGAATACTCCTAGTATTTTTCCCCAGAGAGTCCTTTCACAAGCCCTATAATCCTTTGTGAAATCCTGGCACTGTGGTTGGTCAGCTGGGTGTCACAGGACTGCAATCATGGCTGTGGTGAAAACAGTTCCAACAGAGTTTGTACAGAGTACCCAAGCTTAAATCATTCCTACAGCCAAACCACTTGCCTTTATTTCCATACATTTGTAGCACTCCCTGTGCCCTACAAAGCAACTGCATCACTATTCACTTTCAGTTATCCCTTTTGCTGTCACTGCTGCAGTTTGTCAGAGTCCCCAGGCAGCCTATTTACACACCCACTGTAGCTCATAAAGTGTCCCACTTCTCATATCCTGCTGCTGCTGACTAAAGATATTTGTTTTCCCTAATGCCCCACAGATGTGCAGCAGCACCTTTCCCCTTTCAATCCCCTAAACCATTTAAACATGTTGTTCCTTTTCTTGCCAGTTGTTAGCGCTATTCTCATAGCCCCAAGCGCTAGACCGTCTCTGGCTCATGAATGATCCATGAGCTGCCTTATTAATATTCATGAGGTGGCTCGATTCCTGAATGGGATTTACGCTCAGGAAAATTCCTCTCCTACTCTTCCGGTACCTTCCGGTTGTCCCAAAGTCTCTGGTCTCTCTTTGCCTTACCCTGGGACTGGGACCACCGAAAGACAAAATAGAATGGCTGCGGCGGCCCAAAGTAAATATGCTTTTTGCATGCGCATAGCATCAGTAAGGTGCAGAAACAAACCGGCTGCTCTGTCGTTGGCTCCCCCGGACCCATTTGCCAAACTAATGTGGGAGCTGGAGGAGAACTCAGGGACCACGAAGGATTTACAAGGGGCACAGCCAGGACCGGGAAAAAGAAATGGGGTGGAACAAACCCTGGGAAATTGGAACCCCAAAGGCAGACAGGTAACCTCCAGGACAGGGGTTACACTAATAAAGGATATAAAACTGCTACAGCAGCAAATATCTTCTCAACAGAGTTACTTGCTGTCACGGTACCCACTCACACCTGCATTCAGACAGTGGCACAAATTATCTTTCTACCATTGCTCGAGAAACTTGTAAAATCCTAAACATACAAAAAGATTCTCACAACAAACTATCACCTGCAGTACAATGGACAAAGCAAAGACTGATGTCTACCAGTCTAAACACACTCTCCAAGTGCGTGGATGAAACTCACAACACTTGAGATCACTTTCTTCCTTTTGTTCAGTTTACCCATAACACAAGCTCTTGTGTTGACAATACACAGTACAGAATACACTCCATTCTTCTTGGTCCCTGGACACCATCCAAGAACTCCACTGGACATGGATCTCTCACTGCTAGAGGTTCCAAAACCAGCTGCCTTGTACATCATCTCTGTACTGCAACAGTTTGAACTTGCAAGATGTATTGCAATAACCACACTGGGACAGAGAAACCTGCCATGCAGAAAAATTCAGCAGCCAAATCACATGAACCTTTGTTTTCTGTTTGGGACACTGTCTACTTCTATGGACCTTAGTTCTGGATGCCACAAAGAAACTTTTCCGCCTTTAGATTGGTCCATTCCACATTGTGGAAAATCTTTCTTCAGTTCATGTCTGCCTGCAGTGCAAGTCAGATGGAAAGCTCGTGCTTCATAAAGTCCACTATTCATCTGAAGCACGGGTACCTGAGCAACACCCTCCCACATGATCTCAGTCCTCCCAGTAACAAAGCTGCACTTGAGCCTGCCATCCTTTCAGAATCAGAACTTCCTCCTAATAACCTGCAACCAGTTCTTTTGGATCCTCATACTACTAACTCTCTCCAGCCAGATTCTTTTGCTCCTTACCTTAACTTAGATGAACTTCCTGGGCTCATCGACTTTCTTCTTTAGGACTCTCTGTGCACACCCCTGTGTATCAGATCAAGAAGATTCTTTGCAAGAATTTACAGCACAGTTTCTGTATGGGGAGCACTTTTTCCAAGAGGAATGGATGAGGGACACGGTCAGGTTGTATCATGTCATACTTGTGATCCTGCTGTAACCCCTGCAAATGGGGGTTCCTCAAAAGACTTCCAGGAGCTTGCTTGAATGCTCCAAGCCTGAATGGTGTTTGGCATTTAAGCCATTTATCAGTGAGTGTTTTAGAACCTCTGGTACTGTCTTTAAGAGCTGTCTGCTTGCAGACATAATTAGTTTGTATGGGGACTGTGTGTTTCTTTGATTGAGTACCACTCAAGCTGCTGCCAATTCACTTCATTTTGCAGTCACTAGGAGTGCAAAGGGAACCTATCTGAAAGATGTAACTGTTTGCCAGAAATTATTTAGAGTAATAATGAAATTACAGTTTGTCTAACCTGCTTTCTTTGCAGTCAGAACTGTGTCTGCTAGTTCCCCATTCTAGTTTTGAACTGCTGAACTGGACCAATCAGTGTGGGGTAAGCTAGCTCTAAAATGGTGCCTTGACGAATCAGAACTTGGACTCATAATCTGGAGCCAGCCACAAGAGGATTGTATGGGCAGTGACTCTGGGAGATGTAGTTTAGACTTCAGTGCCTTTTGGACCAACAGCAGCAGTCTATTGTGAGTGACAGCCAATCCAGTCAAGAACTGGGAGGAACTCAAAGGAAGTGCCCGGCTTTGTCGGTTGGAGTTGAGTTGAGCTTTGGCAGTGAAGAAGGAAGGAGCCCTGTGCTTTTTCAGTGTGCAGTTTTAGTCAAAACGTGTGTAGACCCAGAGTTCCGGTCTGCAGCTTGTGTAACAGCTTGTTAGGACTGAACTCCGTCCTGTGAAAAGAATCAAAGGATCTCTGAAGAGTAAAACCAGGCTCACCCTGTAGAAGACTGGAGGAATTGCTGAAAATTGCACCGGTCTGTCAGGAACTGAATCTGCTGTGTGTTCTCCCGGTACAGTAATTGCGATCGGGATACAGATGCAGCCTGCCTGGTATAGTGCTTTCTTTTATATGGATGTGTGAAGAGGTTTGTGTACCTCAAGTGAGCCCTGCTGACATTGAAGGACCCTATCTTATTTGGAGGTCGTGAGTACTAATTCAGGTCGCCTCCCTGTTGAATTGCTACATTAAATCCAAATGGAAATTACTGTACTGCTGACTGTTTAATTCTCCTTTCTCTGTGTGAAAGGGCCCCTACCAGCTGCCACGGTTTGGACTAGCCACTAGGCTTGGGTACCCAGGGACAGTAACTGATAGGGATAGGCCTGTTCACAGAGCCATAGGTAGATTATTAGAGTGATAAGCTAATTAACCTGATTTCCCTGTCCTTGTTATATCCCCCTAAATAAATCAGAGCTGCTTGTTTCAGCAAAGTTATACTGCCTGAGGTATTTGTCTATGTTAAAGTACTGTACTGTGATTGTTGCACTGTATCTCATTTCACAGGAGGTCCCAGTGCCGGAACCAGACCTGGGGGTAAGTGTATACTGTGAAGGTAATTCTGATATATTGTGTGGGCCACTAGTGGGAAGAAAGGGGTTGCAGTGTCCCAGAGGGCTGTGACCAAGTTAGTTTAACTATTGCAAACCCTGACCTCTGGGTGGAGGCACCGCCATTGGATCCAGGCCCCCAACCTGTTAGTGGCAAATCAGGCAGGGGTAGTAGCCCCTGGGATAGCCCATCTAGGGGTTACATCTTGGAGGCTCACCGCTGGGATTGTGTGTCCTCTAGTGGCCATATTTACGAACCACTGTTAAGAAAAAATGGGTACCCGACAGAAGTGGCTGTGCACCGCTGGTGGAGTGGTGTACTGGGGAGGAGATCGAATTTCAAAATGCTATGTTTATCCTGGACATACCCTGGGTATCAATACGACACTGTGCAGGAGTACTTTCCAAGGTGGAAGGTTTACAAAACCCTGTGGTGGTGGGTCGGCATGCTAATCTGCTCACCCACACTTTCCTGGCCCTAGTAGAGTTTAAGGATCCCATAGATAGCTCCAAAGTGCCACAGACCATTACCCCAGAGGGAGCCCTCACTGCTTGGAGATGATAACTAAGGACAGTAAAGACCGGGGGGAATCAGCCCCACCACTATCTGAAACTTTTGAGGAGAAATTTGCTGAATGGTTGCTGGGAGAGGGAAAACTGTGGAGGACTTGAAGAAACTATTCTTGCCACCTGGGGTGTTCCTCCCCAAACACCCTCTCCTGCTCCAGATGCCCGTAATGGTGGCTGAACCAATGCAGACTCCTATTTCTGCACCTGCCATTAGTCATGACTCTTACCGAAGGTTGAGGATCTTCTCTGGCACCCTCCCACCCCAAGGGAGGATGACACGGAGACCTGGATAGACTATGTTGCCCCCAAGTGCTAGAATGGCATGATACTCGAGGCGGTGCTTAAAGAGGGTTAGTGAGAGCCTCCGAGGTCCTGCCCTGGCTACTCATCCGTAAGTAAACGGGCCAGTAACCCTGAAGCTGACTGCACAGGCCTCATCTTGAGGCCTTGGAGAATGTGTATGGGAGCCCAGATTCTGATGAGGACCTATGGTGGAGAGTAAGAGATGCACAACAGTACCAAGGGGAGTTGTTGTCTTGTATGTATCTCGCTGGAAAAATTGTTGCAAGAATGCCTCAGAAAAGGTAGTTTGCCAGCGATTGAACTGGACCGAACCAGGCTGGACAGGATCCTTAAGTCTGCCCCCTTCTCAGAACTGCTGTTGCTTCAGTTACGCCTGGCAGATCGACTGGAATCCCCACCCTCCTATGATGAGTTAATGAGAGAAATTCGAGGAGTTGAGAAAAGACGACCTGGAGGGACCTGCACCAATAGCTGCGGCTACGACCCGAGTGACTGAGGGTGACCCATCAAGTGAAGTTCAGGGGCAGAGGTTGGCAGTCAATGAGTGCTCTGACAAGGAAAAGATATGTCACAATGGGCGAACTGTTGAGAGATCCGGGAATTCAAAAACAGTCCTTTATGAAGGCCACGCCTGCAAGTACCGGCCCTGACCTATATCCCGACTGCATCTGCTATGGGGTGGGGGTACCACCCATGTATCTCCTGTTGATAACAGCTCCAAGTCGATTCCTTGACCATGGAAGTGGAGAAACTGACGAGATGTCTCCAAATGCTTATCACGCCGCCAGACAGAGATGGCACCAAGGTTTCCAGTTAGTAATACCCCGCCTCTGGCTCCCAGTGTGGCGCCTCAGCCAGCTCAAACTCCAGAAAGTATGTTTTCTATAATTGTGGGAAAGATGGGCATGAAAAGGGAATGCCAGTCCCCAAAGACACTGACAAAGTTGCATATAGGCTACAAGGAGAGCTTCGGAGAAGAAATCAGTGGTTAAGAGGTGCACGACATGATCCCAGTGAGGGCACCAAAAATGCTAATTCACGTCCTTTTGTGGCAAGGTCAGTTGCCCAGGCCCCCACTACGCCTCTCCAGACTGGTCAGAATAGTGGGTCCCTCCATGGAGACCACTGTAAAGGTGAATGGAGTGTCTACAAGAGCTGTATTAGACAGTGGCTCCCAAGTGACAATTATGTTCCAGGATTGGTATCAGAAGCATTTGTCAGACGTACTCCTTACAACCATTAGAAGGACTGCATGTATGGGGGTTAAGTGAGAAGGCCTACCCTATTCCGGTATATCCGATTTGGCTGTCTTTCCCACCTCCGTGGCTGGAGTGGCAACAAGTAGAGACCCTAGCCTTAGTGTGTCCCCACTGACTGTATGATGGTGTCCCTTTGTTGATTGGAACAAATGCTCATATGTTCGGAAGGCTGGCACAGTTGTGTTATGAAAAACAGGGGTCAAAGACTAGTAGAGCTTTAAGAGTTCCGCTTTAATTAAGAAGGCCTATGAGGCACAGAGAGATGCTGAAAAACAGAACCAGAGGAACCGGTCGGAATTGTATGGAAGAAGGATCCTGAGTCTCTGATCCTGGCCAAATGCCCAGTGTACCTTACAGGAGAGGTCCGTATCAGAAAGGATGTTAAGAATAAAATATTAATGTTGGATGCACCAGGCGATGGAAAATTGCCAGAGGGACTGCTGGTCAAGCCTAGTATTTTGCCCGCTAGAGCCCATGCTTATGCCAGAAGGGTAATGGTCCAAGTTCATAATGTGTCTGAAAGAGACATTCGAGTAAACAGAGGTTGCATCCTGGCTAATGTGCATTGTGCAGACACTGCAGTGCTACCAGCAGCAAGAGTTCAAGGAAGAATGACAGAGTAACGCCTGACTTGTTTGATTTCGGCGACTCCCCGCTGCCAGCTGAATGGAAAGTGAGGATCAGTGAGAAGCTTGCCCAGAGAGACCAGGTGTTTTCTTTAAAGGAATGGGATGTAGGATGCGTGCAAGGAGCTGAGCACAATATCCGGCTGCATGACAAAAGACCATTTCGTGAGAGGTCTCGGCGCTGGCACCTGCTGACATAGATGATGTGAGACGGCATCTGCAAGAGATGTTAGCTGCTTGGTAATACAAGAATCCAAAGCCCTTATGCTTCCCCATTGTGGTAGTGAGGAAAAGAATGGAACAGTAAGGATGTGTGTGATTATCGCACCTTAAACGGCGGACTATCCTGATCAGTACACAATGCCCGCATTCAGGATGCTTTGGACTGCCTAAGCGGGAGCAAGTGGTTCTGTGCTGGATCTCCATGTGGGTACTACCAGATCCCGATGGCCCCAGAGGACCGTGGAAAAGACGGCTTTTATCTGTCCGGGCTGGCTTCTATGAATTCATGAGGATGCCTCAAGGATTTCAGGTGCCCCAGCCACTTTTCAACGATTGATGGAGCGTGCAGTGGGGACATGAACTTACTAGAGTGCCTGGTATACCTAGATGATGTTATTGTGTTTGGCAGCTCACTGGAGGAACATGAGAGCAGATTATTTAAGGTATTGGACCGACTGGAGGACTTTGCCTTAAACTGTCCATTGATAAGTGTCAATTCTTTCAAACATCAGTAAAGTATGTGGGACACATCGTATCCACCGAGGAATAGAGACCCACCTAAGTAAAGTTGAGGCCTTGACCACCTGGCCACAGCCCAAAAATCTAAAAGAACTGCAAAGATTCCTGGGATTCTGTGGTTATTATCGGCGCTCATCAAGGACTATTCAAGAGTGATCCGCCTTTACTTAACCTTACTCAAGGGTATCCCCAACCCACAAAAATACCAAAAGTCAGGCCCCTCAAGACTGAAGAGTGTATTTTCATCCGAGTGAAGTATTTGGGGCCCGCTGACTCCTGATTGTGAGACTGCTTTTCATGAGATCATATATCAACTTACCCATGCTCCAGTGCTGGCCTATGCCGATCCAAGAAAAACCTACGCCCTGCACACTGATGCTAGCTTGCAAGGGTTGGGGCTGTGTTGTACCAAGAGCACGAGAATGGCCTGAGACCAGTGGCCTTTGCCAGTAGAAGCCTGACCCCATCCGAAAAGAACTATCCTGTACATAAGTTAGAGTTCCTAGCTTTGAAGTGGGCTATTGTTGACCAATTCCATGAGTACCTGTATGGGGCTAAAATACTAGTAAAACTGACAATAATCCTTGACCTATGTGCAGACCTCAGCTGTTGGATGCCACTGGCCATAGTGGTTTTCTGCATTATCTACATATGACTATGCTCTCGAATACCGAGCAGGTCTGAACCACATAGATGCTGATGCTCTCTCCCGAGGCCTGTTCCCCAGAATGATTGGGTCCGACTGGCAGAACCTGACATTCGGCACTCTGCCGGAAGTTTGACAGGGAGGAACAATGTCCACGGACGCAGTGGACTGCATGGTGGATTGCTTGGGACCTCTGAGAATTGCATACCTGCTGCTTATTGCCACTTTTCTGCAATAGACATTGGTGCACTGCCTCAGCTGGACAATGACAGTATTCAGGCTGGCTCAACTCACGATCCCATGATCAAAGCAGCTTTAGAAGCCCTCTATGCAGGAAAAGATGTGTCCAAATTACGCCCACTGATTTGAGAACTGCACTGTTATACAAAGAAGGTCCTAAGTTGAAACTGATCAATAAACTGTTATACAGAGAAACAGTAGACAGAGGGGACAAGTAGACAACAACAACTAGTGCTGCCACTGCCTTCGAGACTCAGTACTGAGGTCCTTGCACAACCACATGGGGCACCTTGGTATAGACAGAACACTTGACTTGGTGAGATCCAGATTCTATTGGCCCAAGATGGGGCTGATGTGGAGCAACACATTCGAACTTGTAGTCGCTTATTACAGAGGAAAGCTTTGCCCCAGAGGGCTGCCCCTTGTTAACATCACCACCAGTGCACCCATGGAGCTGGTCTGTATTGATTTTCTAAGTTTGGAGTCAGATCAAAGAAATATCAGTAATGTGCTGGTGGTCACTGACCATTTCACGAGATATGCCCAAGCTTTCCCACCAAAGACCAGAAAGCATCCACTGTACCCAAAGTACTTGTAGAAAACTTTTTGTTCACTATGGGGCTCCACAAAGAATCCATTCTGATCAAGGGAGAGACTTTGAGAGTCGCCTGATCAAAGAGATGCTTTCTGTGGGGAGTGCGAAAGTCCAGAACCACTCCTTACCACCCCTAGGGGACCCACAGCCTGAACGCTTCAACCGCACTTTGCTAGATATGCTAGGCACCCTGCACCCAAAGGACAAGCCTAGATGGAGCCAACAAATTAGCACCCTGGTACATGCTTATAACTGCACCAAAAGTGATGCCACTGGATTCTCCCCACCGCCTGATGTTTGGAAGAGAAGCTCGACTACCAGTAGATGTGTGTTTTGGGGTCTCTCCTGATGGGGTTCAAGCTGACAACTATTTACAGTATGTGCAAAGTTAAAGGCCCAGCTAACTCATGCGTACTCAACTGGCTCAAACCATGGCTGCCAAAAGAAATCTGGCCAACAAAGAAAGGTATGATAAAAGGTGAAAGCACAGGAACTCCAGGAGGGAGATCGGGTATTGCTAAGAAATCTGGGACTGCATGGCAAGCACAAGATTGCTGACAGATGGCGCCATCTCCCTCACATTGTAGTGGGCAAACTAGATGATCTGCCAGTGTACAAAGTAAGGCCTGAGAATAATTCAAAAGATGTAAAACAATGCATAGAAATCATTTACTGCCCATTGGACAAATTTAATTGAGTCTGAGCCCCTAGAAGATGCCCCCTCTGGACCAGTGACTAGAGCTGCTGCTAAGAAAAGACCAAGGAAGTCTGCACCTACAGAAGCAGAGTTAAAGTGTTCCCTGCACAAGTCCCAGTTGAGCATGACTGTCAGTCCATATCAGAAGAAAGTGAGAGTGACTTTGAATACTATCCTTCTTACGAACTGAGTCAATTGTTTCGGGCAATCCCTAGTCAATACTGGAGATGAAGCTGGGCCTTCTGGACTGTCCAAGCCCCTAGTCGTCCCTGGAGCCAATGCTCCCAGAAAGTGAAGTGCAAAGCATCAGATCAGATGAAATGGAATCATTGTGCATGGTTGAACTGTTTGAGCTTTCAGAGGAGGAAAATGATAGACTGGGGCAGACTGGTGATACACCTAACAAGAAGAGTATTTTGAGTGCCCTGACAGTCCACTGCCAGTGTCCGAAAGCTCTCCATGCAGCCAAATGTTGTGGACTCAGAAACTGTAACTCCTGGAGCTGAAAGTGCCCCAAGTTCTAGCCTCTCTACCCCATGGAGACTTCTGACAAGTGAGGACAATGCTGAAAATGAGGCTCAGAGTGCAGAGACTATAACAGTTCCCCTAGAAAGACTGGTCGAGCTGTAAAGCCTGTGGTGCACCTCAGTTATGATTCCTTGGGAGGCCTGTGGATTTGCCTCTCAATGTTGTCCATAAAGGAGTGTATGTGTCCCCGAGCTCATTGCCCAAACTGAGCATCAGTGCTAACTCCAAGTTACTTGTGTTGCCCTCTCTATATGGTGCCCTTGCCCCATCCAGCCCCAAGGTAACTGATAGGAAGGGCCCCTCTTCAGGTTTCATGTACAAGAGGTAATAACTTGAGTTATGGTACAATGTGTATGTAATACTGTGAAAGAGGACGACTGCAATGTTTCAGAAATGTGTTCTTGGTAAAATGATATATTGACTGATGATTACATGTGCGAGCCTAATGCAAATGTATATGGTTGCAGTTGAAACTTATGGGTACTTGCTTGACGCGACGTCAAGCTTTCCCAGGCCAGGAAGGGTGTAACCCCCTGCAAATGGGGGTTCCCAAAAGACTTCCAGGAGCTTGCTTTGAATG
The DNA here is from genome assembly GCA_016271365.2 of Neoceratodus forsteri. Classification (NCBI taxonomy): domain Eukaryota; kingdom Metazoa; phylum Chordata; order Ceratodontiformes; family Ceratodontidae; genus Neoceratodus; species Neoceratodus forsteri. Next base: position 1,072,788 of record JADMNL010000033.1, read on the forward strand.
CTCCAAGCTTGAATGGTGTTTGGCATTTAAGCCATTTATCAGTGAGTGTTTTTAGAACCTCTGGTACTGTCTCTTTAAGAGCTGTCTGCTTGCAGACATAATTAGTTTGTATGGGGACTGTGTTTCTTTGATTGAGTACCACCAAGCTGCTGCCAATTCACTTCATTTTGCAGTCACTAGGAGTGCAAAGGAACCTATCTGAAAGATGTAACTGTTTGCCAGAAATTATTTAGAGTAATAATGAAATTACAGTTTGTCTAACCTGCTTTCTTTGCAGTCAGAACTGTGTCTGCTAGTTCCCCATTCTAGTTTTGAACTGCTGAACTGGACCAATCAGTGTGGGTAAGCTAGCTCTAAAATGGTGCCTTGGACCAATCAGAACTTGGACTCATAATCTGAGCCAGCCACAAGAGGATTGTATGGCAGTGACTCTGGGAGATGTAGTTTAGACTTCAGTGCCTTTTGGACCAACAGCAGCAGTCTATTGTGAGTGACAGCCAATCCAGTCAAGAACTGGGAGGAACTCAAAGGAAGTGCCCGGCTTTGTCGGTTGGAGTTGAGTTGAGCTTTGGCAGTGAAGAAGGAAGGAGCCCTGTGCTTTTTCAGTGTGCAGTTTTAGTCAAAAACGTGTGTAAGACCCAGAGTTCCGTCTGCAGCTTGTGTAACAGCTTGTTAGGACTGAACTGGCCCTGTGAAAAGAATCAAAGGATCTCTGAAGAGTAGAAACCAGGCTCACCCTGTAGAAGACTGGAGGAATTGCTGAAAATTGCACCGGTCTGTCAGGAACTGAATCTGCTGTGTGTTCTCCCGGTATTGTGCAGTAATTGCGATCGGATACAGATGCAGCCTGCCTGGTATAGTGCTTTTTTATATGGATGTGTGAAGAGGTTTGTGTACCTCAAGTGAGCCCTGCTGACATTGAAGGACCCTATCTTATTTGGAGGTCGTGAGTACTAATTCAGGGTCGCTCCTGTTGAATTGCCACATTAAATCCAAATGGAATTACTGTACTGCTGACTGTTTAATTCTCCTTTTCTCTGTGTGAAAGGGCCCCTACCAGCTGCCACGGTTTGACTAGCCACTAGGGCTTGGGTACCCAGGGACAGTAACTGATAGGGATAGGCCTGTTCACAGAGCCATAGGTAGATTATTAGAGTGATAAGCTAATTAACCTGATTTCCCTGTCCTTGTTATATCCCCTAAATAAATCAGAGCTGCTTGTTTCAGCAAAGTTATACTGCCTGGAGGTATTTGTCTATGTTAAAGTACTGTACTGTGATTGTTGCACTGTATCTCATTTCACAGGAGGTCCCAGTGCCGGAACCAGACCTGGGGGTAAGTGTATACTGTGAAGGTAATTCTGATATATTGTGTGGGCCACTAGTGGGAAGAAAGGGGTTGCAGTGTCCCAGAGGGCTGTGACCAAGTTAGTTTAACTATTGCAACCCTGACCTCTGGGTGGAGGCACCCGCCATTGGATCCAGGCCCTCAACCTGTTAGTGGCAAATCAGGCAGGGTAGTAGCCCTGGGATAGCGCCATCTAGGGGTTACACTGCTATACCACATTTTATACTGTTATGTTATTGTTTGTTCAAGTGGTACTTTTTACAACCCTGTGGGCAGTTTAAGTACAATTAGGCAAGAGGCTTAATGTTAGCTGTCGCCTTTAATGCACTCAAAACACTCATGTTGTTATAACTGTTTTGTTGCCAGGCAGTGCCTTGTTATTTCAGGGCTCAGGGAAATGCATCAATCTAAAGCATATCCTCATGGTGTGCAGAAGTTTTATGTGATAAGACTGTTCTATTTTATTTTCTGCATCCAACTCAGTTCTTTTATTTATTTTAGTCATTATTTTGAGAGTACCTTTGAGCACAGGTGCTCATTTACAGAAGTTTCAAATCAATAAGTTATTTGCAGGCCCAGCAAGATGTCAAGCGGTATAGCCAAAGATGGGCAAAGGCAGACCTGAAGAGGACGTAAGAGTCCTAGCTGCACACCAACACCGAAACGCCACAGTATCTTAGATTACTTAATTTCTGCTTTGAAGTCTGAATTTACAGCAGAGTCTCTGTATGGGCAGCACCTTTTCCATGAGGAACGGATGAGGACAGAGCGATCTTGTAGGATAAAATGAGGGGCATCCCTCTTAACCAGGAACAGTTGAGAGGTATGCTTCCAATTAAGGAAATGGTAAATTGAGATGGGAAAATATTTAAAATATCTCATTCAAAAACTGTCTATCTAATCTATCTATTCCTGTTTTTACCCCTTGCAACCCTATCCCTTACTTCCTACAGCACCTTCTTTGGTCTCTTTGAATCATCTGCTGCAGGATGTCGCCTCTGATGTGCAAGTCACTTCCTCTTGCTACCCTTTGCACCTGTTGTGGGTCTCAGGAGACCTCAATATACAGCATGGTTGCAGGGCAAGGAAGACTATTAAGTGGAGTCCTGGAACATGACATTAGCATGGGGCTTGATGTGTGATGCCTATGTGATCCATGTCAATGCCCTGTCTATGTTGCAAGAAGGTCATGGAAGGAAAATTCATCGCTCATGACTCCACCATTCTGGGAAACCAACAGGGTGTCATGCACAAACAGGTGCAGCAGACCCACCATACAGGCACTGCACATCCTAGGGGACTTGCTTAGCCTCCTCCACCCTGACTAGGATCCCATGCACAAGACTATCATCTCCAGAGCTGCACTGTATGTCAGTCACAACGGAGTGACATAACATGGTGCATTCAATACACACCTAACTTGGAGGTCAAACACATCACTTTTACCATTTCTACTTGCCCAGTTTTCCAGTTGCCTGCGCTTGTTCTGAACCCAGAGCTGCAGACATGAGCTTCTGCAACACCATGAGAACAGCATTTCTCCAACTGCAATGTACCTGGGTGTGGGGTCTGAGGCCTAAACGAACCAGAGTGATGACCTCTCCGCTGATATCCACTGTTCTGGCTGTGGTAGGAGATCCAGCGATGTCCTTTGCCCTCTGGAAATGGGGACCCTGTCCTTTGGACGGACCATCTCTTCCAGGTCTTTCTGGTGGTTCTGCATCAATAGGTAAAGCATGTACATTATCAATAGGTGTACATTATCAATGGGTAAAGCAGTGGAATAAAAATGTCATTAGAGGGGTGCAGAGCTGAGGGGAACAGGGTAGAAGGAGGAGGGGCCTAAAAGGATGCAACACCTGTGGTGTAATGCGTCTTTAGGGAAGTCCTCTGGGGGTGATATTTGTTGGCTAGTGTGCAGCCAGTTTGCAGTACCACTGTGGAGCTGGTTATGGTGCAGGCTGAACTTAGCCATCTCCAGAGCCGGGTCACAGCAGTTGCTGGTACAGACAGCCACTACACTTCTTCTGCAAAGGACAACTAAATCCAGACTGGGAGTGGATGGTAGTTGGCAAGGGGTCCACAACAGTGGAGACCCCGAGCTGGTACCATCAAACAGATTCACTCCTGTGAGATCTGCTGGTCTAGTCTCCCAGAGAAGAGACAGGAACCCTGTAGCCACCCAAGAGACAAGCTCTGTCCCTAAGAGGACACCTAACATGAAATTGGAGTCCAAGGGAAGGATAGGGCTAGAAAAGTGCTTGTATTAAGGACTCATCACAAGAAGGATGGAAAGGGTGGTGAAGCAGGAGGAAATGATGGTGTAGTGCTTTCTGGGTGTTTCTGTTGGGAGGGATGCTAACAGGGAAAAGAACTGTCAGCAGAGTGGAAAGGGGATGTGCTTGATGTTACTGTCCACCTAAGGACTAATGATCTGGCTTGTGCAGACCCCTGGAGGAGGTGAAGGATAACTTAGAAAACTAGAGGAAGCCCTGCTGGCAGCAGCCTCACTGACTTTTCTGAGGTTCTGCCAGTTTGGGACAGGGGAGGGGAAGATTCTTCCAAATGCTCACTTCAACACATGGAGGGAGAAGGGATGGCGGCAGCTGGAAGATTGGGCATGCTCTTGGAGGGATAAAAGGTTATCCAAGCAAGATAGCATCTGCCCTCTAAGGAGGGCACCAGGATGCTAGGGGCAAGTATAAAGAGTGCACTGAGGAGGTAACTTTAAACATCAGAGGGAGGAGACATATTAGATGTGAGAGGTGCACCTATTCAATTGCAGGGGTCCTGGATGGCCTCTCCAGTTTAAGAAAACACTGAAGAAACAGTACAGCATGAGTGTAGAGATGGAGAGGTTTGAGCAAGTTGCAGGAGAGAGGCTGCAAGGGATCTGAGAAGGGGTGGGGGGCAGGGGCAAAGCAGAAGAAGAAGTCAGGGAAGGGGCCAAAAGAGGGATGGAAGTAGACAACCTGAGGGACTATGTGCATGAATGCCAGAAGCTTGTGGATCAAGCCAAGAGATCTGGAGGTAGTGGTGGCAAAAGCACACTTGCATCTTGTGGTGATCACAGAAATATGGGCACTCCAGTACTATGACTTGGAACCCGATACCACGACTGGGATATGACCATACCAGGGTATGCAGTGTTCAGGAGGGATAGAGTGGAAAGGAAAATGGCATTATATGTAAGGAAGAGTATAAAGGCCATGGAGATTGAGGATATGGGGAAAGGTGATTGATTACACGAGACAATATGGCAGCAGGCTGTGATGGAAGGGGCGAAACGTCAGGATAGGGGTGGTATACAGGCCACCATCTCAAAAACAAGAAGCAGATAAGGAGCTGTGGGATGAAATAAAAAGGCACCAAAGGAGGAGGCAGTGCTGCAACTGGGTGACTTCAACATGCTTGACATGTATTGAATCCCAGTAACAGCAAATTCAAGAAGTCATCAGCTGGTAGAGAGTTTCAGGAAACATAATTAGTGCAGATGGTGGAAGAGCTTACAAGAGAGGCAGCCATTCTTGACTTAGTCCTTACAAACAGGGACAGTACATGGAGTTCACAGTGCTCAACCCACTGGGAGCCAGCAACCATCAGACAGTATGGTTTGACATCAGAACTGAAGTGGAGACAAACGTCCTGTATTTGATGAGGCTGATTTTGATAGGATGAGGCAGTTGTTGCAGGGGGCACTAGAACAGGTTAGAGAGGCAGAGTGGGTGGAATCAAAGTGGGAAGTTTAAAAACGAACTCACAAATCTTTGTGTAACGGTAACTGGGAAGAATAAGAGGGTAAGAAACCAATCTGGTTCATAAGTGACGTAGGGGCATTGAGGGAGGACACAGATAAAGTCGTCAAAAAAAAAAAACAGGCAAGGAAAGTGGGATAGGGCAGAGTTCAAAATAAGATGAATGGGCAGCAGGGCTGTGAGGAAGACTAAGGCTGATGAGGAGCTGAAGATAGCTGAAGGAATGAAGAAGGGAGACAAGACCTTCTTTCGTTACATACGAGAGAAGTGAAAAACTAAGGACAGAATAGTTTGACTGAAGAAGGAAGACGAATGGGAGAATGAGGATAAAGGAAAGGTGAACAGCCTGAACACATTTTTCTGTTTACTACTCACAGTAAAGGAAAAGGGGCAATTTCCCCACTGTCCCATCAGGGCAAGGGGCAACGGAAGGTGTCAACGTGATCCAATTTTTGAGAAAAGGGTGTTAGAGGGTTGAAATGCATTGAAGGCGAACAAGACTATGAGCTGGGTGAAAACTGACTGAGTGGTAGCACCAAGAGGGCGGACATAAATGGAATAAGGGAAGTCATGAGCGGGTGCTCCAGGGATCAGTTCTAGGACTGGTTTTCTTTAACTTCAAGGGAAAGATATGGCTCTTCTAAGATGAGACCAAGCTTCTGGAAGAGTGGACACTGAGGAGGGGCTAAGGGCCATAAAGAAAGTGCTGGAAACTCTGAAGAGGTGGTTGAGGATGTGGCATGAAATTTAATGCAAAAAGTACAAGGAAATGCACACCAAGACCAATAAGCCCAGAACACAGTATACAATGAATGGGGTGGTAGTGGAGTCATATCGAGATTAGGGACCTGGGGTGTTAAAACAGAAATAATGAAAGCAACGGCACAGAGTAGTGGTGCTATGAGCAGGATGCTAGAATGCATAGGAAGAGGGATCACTAGCAGAAGGAGACGTTAATACAGCCCCTGTATAGATCCTGGTTTGCCCTCACTTGCAATACTGTGTGTAGTTTTGAAGCCCACACTTGAGGAAGGAGAGGAAAGGATAGGTTAGAGGCTATGCAGAGACATGTCACCAAATGATACAGCAGCAACAGGGTTAAGTCCTATGAGAAGCCCTTGGAGGATCTAAATATGTAAATGCTGAAGGACAGGAGAAAGAGGGGTGACATACATGAGATGGTCTAGTATCACCCAAAGAACATACAAGGAGAACAGCAGCAAGTTGTTCACAATGAGTGGTAACATGGGTACCAGAAGTAACTCCTGAAACTGGTGGGGTGGTAGGTTCGAGAAGGATGTCAGGAAGTTTTTTTTTCTTTGTTTACAGAAAGAGTGTCACTAGACTGGAACAAGCTTCTGGAGGAAGTCATCAGGGTTGTAACAGTGGGAGGGTTCAAAAGGGGATGAAACAGACACATGGGAATAGTGTGTGGGCACAGACTGGGAGGAGGGAAGTAGTGAGGACTGTCAAGGACACAGTCCTAAAATTAGATTGGCTCGGGCAGACTAGATGGGCAATACACATCTATCTGCTGTCATTTCCTATGTTTCTAAGACTGAGGGCATGGATGGCTACATCCCCATGTGCTGAAGGGGCAGGTCCTAGCCGAGCACTGACTGAGCTCATCAACAGCTCACTGGAGACATGGATAGTACCCACAGACTGGAGGACAGTGAGTGTAGATTCCCTGCACAAGAGCAGGAGAAGAGATAAACTAGGGACCACAGACCTGCCAGTCTAATGTCTATAGTGGGTAAGTTGCTAGAATAGAGACCATGATAAGGAAGAGGCTGGTAAGTTACCAGGAGGCAAACAGACTTCAGGACAAAATACAAGAACAGTTACTCACAGTAGATCTTGAGAGAATCTCCTACATTGGGCCACGCTTCAGAACTCTAAGTTGTCTGCATCAGGTCCACTTGGAAACCTTTGTTAGTTGGGGCCACCCACAGTAACGGCAATGTCTATGCCTTAAACATGTGGGTGATCCCCTTGCTCTCAGTTCACCGCCATAAACAGGCTTGGAGTGCCTCTTAACATGAAGAACCAGATCATCAAAACCAGTACCAGGCACACGAGAGGCATAAGACTGGAAACACAGTAATACATAAGGCACTTATGGACACCTCCAGACAAGGCAGTGACAAACCTGCCGCTTAAACCTCAGAACGGGGAAGAAGGGTGGTAAGATCAGGTCCAATGGAGGAGATTCTCTCAAAGAGCTACTGTTATGATGAGTAACAGTTCTAACTCGCTGAGGATCTCTCTCCATTGGGCCATACCATTAGAATGATTCTCAAGCAGTATACTAGGTACACAGGAGGATGGCAAAGTCTAATAAGAAATCAAGACAGAAGGCCCTGCAGAACAGCAAGACCAAAGCCAGCACACCTGCCTGAGATAATGACTATACTGCAGTACTTACTGAAAGTCCGTACAGTGCTCCATGTGGCAGAAGTGCAAATGTCAGCTGAAGAAACATTTTGAAAACAGGCCACAGAAGTGGCCATACCATCATAGCTTGGCCATATACAGCACCAGGAAGTTGCCTTCTGTTCTTCCTATAACAAAATTCATCGAATGAGCCAGCGATTTGACAGGTATTTAGTGACAGGTACACCTTCTCCCAGGGGCAATGAGACAAAAAGCTTAGGTTACCACCTTTTAAGAAGCTCAAAGTGGGACATTTCTTACTAAAACATGATTTTCGCAGGACAGTAACGTAACCTCGACTAGTGCAACAGACTTGTTTTCTCTATATAATCAGAATTAAGACTAAGTATTGTAGTTTTTTGTTGTTTCTATGGTTTCATATCATTTTAATGTATTTTAGTTAAGGTACTATAGTTTTCTACAAGATTTAGAGGAAAGTTAAAAAATATTTTTCTACTAAAAAGTCAGGACATGTAGTATTTTTCATGTTTTTTGCAGGACACAGCTGCCTATCAGGACTGTCCTGCAAAACATGGACAGGTGGTAACCCTAAAAGCTGAGAGGAGTTTTGCAGTCCTTAGTACTATTAAGATAGAAATGTAGCATTCTATGTACATCAAGCATACAGAGCAATGCCTCACTCATACCTCTCAAGTGTCCTGGCCCCATTTCTTGAACTTGTTCCGTTGTACCTCCAGCACCTGTCATTGTCCCGAATTTGACAGTGGCAACTAATGCTGATGTCAGTGGGCTCTTTAAATGCACATGACTGACCTCTAACCTGACTGAAATCAATGATTGTGACTCGAGCAAGCGTGCAAGCTGGCAAGAAAGTCAGTGCACTTCAACAAGCCCCTCGGGTCGGGCTGGTTACTGGGTGAGACCGCCTCCTCCATTCTCAGCCAATTAGGGCGTGGCTTGAATTTGGTGCTTTGATGCACAGTATGTAGTGCACTCTGAGTGAAGAGATGTAAGGGGAGTGTGAGGGCAAGAAGGCCCATCGCTGGCTGCCTGTGGTCACGGTGCTGGAAAATTGCATGCGAAAAGGATCTGACCCTTCTCCCCAAGGCTCCAGACTGCCAAACATCTGATCCCGGATCTCATTTTGTGTTGGAGGAGAGGAGCTCAGCTAGCTGATTGAGCCTCGGTCGGCCCCGACTAGTCAGTTCCCGACCATTAGCTTTTAGGCTCCGGCAGTTCCACCCATTTCTTCTGTTTTTGCGGTTAGGGCCTGTGACCTGGGTAATGGTTATGGCAACCCTCGAGTCGCCCCACCACCCAGTCAGAATGAGATTATTCAGGGAGGCAATGAGTGGGTGGAAAAGGAGTTTGCCACCACACTTGCCAGAATGACAACTCAGAGAGAGAGAGAGAGAGAGAGAGAGAGAGAGAAGTGGACCAGGACAGTGTACGGAGCTCGCCGACTCAGTGTCGACTGATTGCCAGCAAAGTGGTGTTGCTGGCAAGGTAGGTCATCACTGGTGTTATCTGTACTATCTCTGTATACCTAGTAGCCAGCCACTAGCCAGGAATGGATCAGAGAGGGCTTTGCCTTAGTTTGAGAGTTCATCAACTTGATTGCTGCACGCGCTGCACTTGTGGGCTGACTGACTGAGGCTGACCGATGAATTTTATGTGCACTGACTGCCAGCACAAGGTCAACTCAGGAGAGGACTGGGAGACAAGTGGACTGGTAGGACTGCAGTGGTACACTAGTGACAGTGGTAAGGTAAATAATTGTTGATTTGTTCTTGATTGAAATTAAAGAAAATTGAAAAAAAAAAGGAGGGGCTGAGATAAGAAGCCTGAGGAAGAGATTTCATTGAATTTCAGGCTCTGATATGCTCTTAAACAGTGCATTAAATCACTAAAGTTCTGAAATTCTGATGTCCTCAGTAGTGCCCCTCATTTCAGGGGTGTGGTGTCCTCATTTCAAGGGTTGGTGTCCTCATTTCAGAGTCCTGAGGTTGACAGCTATTGCCTCACCTTTGTTAACATGATCTGATATACACTGGTAGGTTTATGGTCTGATTCAGTGTGAAGTCAGAAACTACTCTAGGTACAAAAATGTGGATTAGTACGTAGGCCACCCTGTCCTTGTGAAAAGGTAAGGGGCTCATAGCATGAGCGCCTGAAGTTCAGAGATCCTTCAGGCAGAGTTATGGTAACCAGACAAAGAGCCTTCCAAGAAAGGAGGCGATCTCACAAGCTACAGCAGGCTTAAATGGACCCAAAATCAATTATTCAAGAAGGAAATTAAGGTTGCAAAGACAGAACTGTTTTATTTAACTGGGACGCAGTGCAAGGTACTCTTATGAACATACAGAGCACTTTTAGTTGTGTCACCGCAGGTCCGGCTAAAAGGGGCAAAGAAAGCTGAAATGGAAGCCAAGTGCATCTTAACTGATGAGTAGTGTAAACTGAGTCTGGTAAAGACAGGAGATAAACCACTATAGTATTGATAGGACACATAAATGGTTCTCAGAAATGGAAACACATAATATGGAGATGCTTCCATTTTAGTGAATAGGTGTGGCTTGTGGACGGGTTTTCTGCTGCCTGCAAGACACCTGCTAACTGGGAGAAATTTAACACGTGCACTGGCTATGTCCTCAGGAGCCATGCATGCAGGTGCAGGGACTGCAGGTCTGATGGACTAGGGACCCCTGTCCTGTGACAGAAGACCTTGACAAAGGGCAGCCGAACAAGAGATTCCACTGCTAGATGCTATAGCAGGGGAAACCATATCTAATGAGGCCAGAAGACAGCCACTAAGATTACAAAGGTCCATTCTGTCCACAGTTTGAATAGAACCTCTGAATGGGAGGATTTATGGGAATGCATAAAGGAACCTCTTTTCTAGGAAAGGACAATGTGTCTTGCCAAAAACTCCAGGCCCCAGAGTAAGCAGAAATGCTGCAGTTTTGCATTGTGTAAAGGATGCAAAAGTTGCAACTCTGGACGACCTCATCTTGTGATGAGGTTGCTTACTTATGGAGGTCAGCAGTTCCACTCATATATCTGAGACTGGGACTAAGCCTGTCTGCCAAGATGGTTTGGATTCCTGGAAGAAATATGGCTGTTAAATGAAGGTTATGAGACAGTGCCAGTACCACACTCTCATCCCTTCCATGCATAGAGGGTAACGTGAGTGCTCCTTTGCTTGCTGATATTTTTATTTAGCTTTTGTTGATCAGGTAAGTGCACTAGATAAATCCTTCCTATTTTCAGTCATGACCCGGGGGGGATACAGATGAATGCCAGCTGACCTTGAACCAGATTGTTGTTGGTATTTTCAGTGAATGAGGGAATTTGGCCAGGACACCGGGAAATTCCCCATCTCTTTTCAACAGAGGGCGCGACCTGGAGTTACGTGTTCAGTGTGACTCAGGACACCGAGGAGTGTGGATGTGTGGAGGTCGAGGTGCTAATCACCTCCTTGGCCCCCTGATACTCACTGTGATCAGTATGGCTACGGAATGTGGAACAGAGGAGAAGCTAGTGCACTTACCTGAAGAAGCCAGAAGGGGAAGGAAGGAAACATATTCAATTCAGTGCTTTAGAGGAACTGGTAATTGCTATTTTATTTTAAACTTAGATTGTGGGCTTTTAGTGACACTATACTTTCTTTGTTGTCTTTACTTATAATTGTTTTTGGGCTGTTGAAAATTTAAAACATAGTGGTGGTGTAATTCTGTGCTGTCTTTAATTGCTGCAAATTTTATCTTGGCTTGTCTGACTGCCCTGTAGTTGGGTGAAGGTGTTAATTGTCTGCCTCTGACCTCAGCTACGTGATAACTGGAGGTGGGGCTTAGTCAGAGTTAAAGTAGCAAGCAGAGTTTTATTTTCTCAGAAGAAGCCAGAAGGGAAGGAAGGAAACATATTCAATTCAGTGCTTTAGAGGAACTGGTAATTGCTATTTTTCTTTTAAACTTAGATTGTGGGCTTTAGTGACACTATACTTTCTTTGTTGTCTTTACCTATAATTGTTTTGGGCTGTTGAAAATTTAAAATATAGTGGTGGTGTAATTCTGTGCCGCCTTTAATTGCTGCAAATTTTATCTTGGCTTGTCTGACTGCCCTGTAGTTGGGTGAAGGGTGTTAATTGTCTGGCCTCTGACCTCAGCTACGTGATAACTGGAGGTGGGCTTAGTCAGAGTTAAAGTAGCAAGCAGAGTTTTATTTCTCAGAAGAAGCAGAAGGGGAAGGAAACACATTCAATTCAGTGCTTTAGAGGAACTGGTAATTGCTATTTTCTTTAAACTTAGATTGTGGGCTTTTAGTGACACTATACTTTCTTTGTTGTCTTTACTTATAATTGTTTTTGGGCTGTTGAAAATTTAAAACATAGTGGTGGTGTAATTCTGTGCTGTCTTTAATTGCTGCAATTTGCCCTCCTCCTGCCCTTCCCCAACTCTTAATTATATGCCCTGTTAAATCTGATTGACAGGAGCTAAACACAGGGTATAGTAAGGGGTGAAGTAGGAGGGCATAAGGGGAAGAAGCCCCCTCAGCACAAGTGTTTTGACTCATTTATTTATTTATTGGTTTCTTTTTCTTTAAAAAAAAAAAAATCTGAGGATCAGTGGCAGTATTTTAGTACAGTAAATTAATAAAAGGGAACTAAGAGAGCTTCAGTAGCAGACAAGTAGTGGAACTGCAGTATAATGTGGGAGTGGTGCAATGCAGTGGCTGTGGGCAGCCATATTCAGGCAGACCTTCAGGGCACTGAGGTGCTGCCCTATCTGCATGCATCTCTCTGACTGCGGGATGAGGTAGCCAGACTCAGAGCGGAAGTAAACTGGGTCAGGAGTACCATCACCCCTATCCAGGGACCACCCAGTCCAATGCAACTGCCTCAAAGGATGCCGAGAACGAGGAGCACTTGGATGACAGTGGGCTCAGGGAGGGTTAGAGCAGTCAGGCAGAGGCATTCCCAGATCCTATTCCACTAAGAACTCATATGCCATACTGGCAAACGGGACAACCAAATAGAGGTACCCAGAGAAGTGGAAGGAAAGGATGTGGAGGTTAGCCAAGGAGGTGACCTCAGCGGGAAAGCAGTGGACCCCAGAGGAGGAGGAAGCAATCCTGGTGGGGACTCCATCATAAGAGGGATCCAGCTAGGAACACAGGAGGGGAGGACAGGGAGGTGAGGTGCCTACCAGGTGCCACGGCATGGAGGGATGGAAGGAAGATCCTGGGATCACTGGGAAGGCAAGACGGGAGAGTGAGCTGGATGTCATTATCCACCTAGGTACTAATGACCTGGCAAATGGGGAGCCAAAGGAAGTTCAGGAAGAGTTTAGGAAACTGGGAGGGTCTCAAGCAGGTAGCTACTTCTGTCACTTTCAGAAGTACTACCTGTGAGAGGCAAGGGAGAGCATAGAGTGCATGCACCAGGAACTTTAACTCATGGTTGAAGAACTGGTGCTGTGAGGAAGGGTTTGGATTCATTGGTGACTGGGGACCCACCTGGAGGGATGGAGGTTTGTTCAAGCCTGATGGCCTGCGCCCATCCTGGAGGGGAATACAAGACTCAATGATAAGTTTAAATGCTACACTGACAAGCATTTAAACTAGCAAAGGGGTGACAGGCCAGCAAGGAGGGTACCTACTTGTCACCCCCCACAGCTAGCAGTGGAACCAGTGAACCAGAGGAGTGGCTATCTCTGCAAAGCAGTGGCAAAAGATGGACATTAGTGCCCAAGAGGTGGATAAGCAGAAAAGGGCAAAATTCAGCAGAAGGGCAGACAGCAAGGAGAACCAGGGATAAATGACAACCAAGGAAGGGGCTGAGTAGAACAGTGAAACAGTCTAGGGAGGTCAAATCATGGAAAGCCATGTGTGCAAAATGCCAGGAGCCTTAGCAACAAGATGGAAGATCTGGAGGCTGTCATGGTACAGTCAGACCTGGACATTGTGGCCATCACTGAAACCTGGTGTAATGATAACTACAACTGGGAGATGGCCATACCTGGCTACAACATATTCAGAAGAGACTGAGCAGGCAGGAAGGGAGGAGGAGTGGCACTGTATGTGAAACATGACATAAGGCCACAGAGATCCAGGAGGAACAAAATGGGGAGAGATACTGTGGGTTAGCTGGAAAGGAAAATGGGGACAGCCATCCGCACAGGTGTGGTCTATAGACCACCAGCCCAGGAGGAAGAAACAGATAGGAGTTGATGCTAGCCATCCAAAGGATGGCAGACAAGGGTGAGGTAGTACTGGTTGGAGACTTCAATATTCCAGACGTGGACTGGAGCATCCCAGCAGCAGCATCAACTAGGAGCAGATTTATCCTGGACTCCTCTTCAGGTGCCTTCCTCAAGCAACTGGTCATGGAACCAACTCGGCAGAAGGCAATACTGGACCCTGTGCTCACAAACAGGGACAATGCGATGGGGGTAACAGTGGAGGAGCACCTGGGAAACAGTGACCACCAGTCATTGTGGTTTGAAATCACAGAAAGAGCAGAACCAAACCACACAAAACACGATCCTGGATTTTAGGGGGCAGACTTTGGGAAAATGAGGAGATACTTGAAAAGAGGCATTAAGGGAATGGGACAGGAATCAGGGGTTGAGGAACAGTGGGCAGTATTTAAAATGGGGATTACAAGAACAACATAATTATGCATTAAAGCAGGTTAGCAAGAGGAAAAGGAAGAGGAGACCATTATGGTTTTCCAAAGAGGTAGCAAAGAAAGTGAAAGCCAAAAGATTGCATTCAGGCAATACAAAAGACACAGGCAGAAGGATAGGGAGAAGTACCAGGAGAAATAAAAGGGAGGCAGGAGGTCAGTAAGGGAAGCAAAGCTCACACAGAAGAACACATTGCAAAATCAGTGGGTAGAGGGGACAAAACCTTTACAGGTACATAAGTAAAAAAGAAAGACAAAGGGAGGGATAGTGAGACTGAAGGGGGAGGATGGGGCTGCGTGGAGGATGACAACAGTAAAGCTGACATACTGAACAGGTATTTGCTCAGTCTTTACTGAGGAAGAGGAGGTAATGGGTCTGAAGGAGTACAAGGGGTGAGAATGGTGCAGAAATGGACACAAGTCCCTTTACACGAAGAAAGGATCTTGAAGGAACTGGAAGTAATAAGAGTTGATAAAGCAATGGGGCCAGATGGGGTTCACCCAGGGTCCTTAAAGAACTAAGAGAGGTGGTGGCTGAACCTCTGGCTATCCTGTTTAGCCGATCACTGGAAACAGGGAGGTACCCAAAGACTGGAGGACAGCAGTTGTAGTCCCCTTATACAAAAGTGGGAACAAAGAGGAAGCAGGAACTACAGACACGGTCAGCCTCACCTCGGTAGTGGGGAAGATCATGGAAGCACTACTGAAGGAGAGATTGGTGGAACACCTGGTTGTCAATGGACTACAGGACCCAAGGCAGCATGGTTTCACCAGGGGAGGTCATGTCAGACCAATCTCGTTGAATTTTTTGACTGGGTGACTAAGGAGGTGGATCAGGGGAGGGCAGTGGACATGGCCTATCTGGACGCCAGCAAGGCCTTTGACACTGTGCCACATAGAAGACCATTACACAAACTGGGGAATATGGGTGGGCAGGACAGTAGTGTGGTGGGTAGGTAACTGGCTGGGTGGCAGGACACAGAGGGTGGTGGTAAATGGCTATCACTCCACAGAGGGAAAAATGACCAGTGGGGTACCACAGGGATCAGTGCTGGGACCGGTCCTATTCAACATCTTCATCAGTGACATTGCGTGAGGACCTAGAAGGCAGAATTTGGCTGTTCGCTGATGACACAAAGCTCTGTAACAGAGTAGACACACCAGAGGGTGTAGACAGAATGAGAAGCGACTCGCAGAAACTTGAAGAATGGTCAGGGTTTGGCAGTTGAAATTCAATGCAAAGAAGTGCAGATAATGCATATGGAGCACAAAAACCCGCACAATATATCAGTTGGGGGTGAGGATATAGCATGCACCAAGCAGGAAAGGGATCTTGGGGTTGTCATCTCTGATGACCTCAAGGTAGGGGAAACAGTGTGACAAGGCAGCAGGTAAAGCAAATAGGATGCTGGGATGTATAGGCAGGGCATCACCAGCAGGAAAAGGGAGGTCATAATTCCGCTATACAAGACACTAGTGAGGCCCCACCTGAGTACAGTGTACAGTTCTGGAGACCATACCTATGTAAGGACATAGACAGGGTAGAGAAGGTTCAGAGGAGGGCAACAAAGATGGTGCATGGATTGCATCACAAGTCCTATGAAGACAGGTTGAAGGAACTGAACATGTACGCCCTGGAGGAGAGGAGGAGAGAGGGATATGATAGAGACATACAAGTATCTTACAGGGAGGAACAGGGTGCAGGAAAACACTATTTTTAGCAAAAAGATGTTCCAGGACAAGAGGGCATGGGATGAAGTTGGAGGGAGGACGATTCAGAGGAAACATGAGAAAGAATTTCTTCACAGAACGGGTGGTGGACAAGTGGAACACCCTGCCAGAGGAAGTGGTGGGGCTGAAACAATCACTGGATTTAAGAATGCATGGATAGACATAAGGAATTATGGAGGTCAGGGTAAGGGCAATAGACTCTCTAGGAAAACAAACTGAACTTACAAGCTCAAATGGGCAGACTGGTGGGCCATAGGCCCTTATCTGCCGACACCGTCTATGTATCTGGTAGCTGGCTGATGAGGTGGTTCAGGTTTGTACTTCAATGGGTCCCTTCGATATCGGTCGGAGACTGCAGTGATGGAAGGTTGCTAGTGAGCAGTTATTCAGCAATGGATTGCTGAGGAAGAGCCGGTTCCTTGCACTGCGGAACTGATTATTGCAGGACTTGGAGTGTGCCCGAGAGGAAAGCATGGATGTGCAGGAACAGGAAGTGTTACGCCTAACTTGGATGTGGGTCAGGTGTCGGTCTGAATGTCCAGAACACCTTCCACAATGCTGCCGTGGTGTCTGAAGCTTTGATTTCTCCTGAATTTGCCTGGGACAACAGTGAATACTACTGATTTAGACCCTCTCAGTTTCACTTATGCCCAGTGAACCAGAGATTCACTGTCCGCAACCCCTCCATGTACTGGTGAAGGGGATGGCCTATTCTCTCACCTGACTGACACTGTAAGTTCTGCCCTCTAGTTTCTGCTGATACTGCAGTTTCCAGTTGGATTGGTACCGTGTTGTTGACTTCTGAAAGCAGTCTGTGGATGCTATTTCGGATGGAACCCTGATGATTCTTTGTTACAGGGTTCCACGAATGTTCCTCTTCCGAGGGAGAGACCCTGCCTCAGCAGATTGGGTTTCCCAGGCGTTGGAGGCTGCAGGGTGGGTGAAATCACCAGATGGGAGGGTGGGATGCTAACGTTAGCTCCTTGCCCAAGGCTGTTTCGGTGGATAACTCTACTCTTGTGCCTCATTTAACTACTTCTGCTACAATCCCACCTGGTCAAGGTTCCCGTCAGTGGGGTCCCAGGCTTCTTCTAACAAAGTAGTGGATACTATATTGAGTGACATAAAACGGTTGGAGGGAGAGGGTCAGAACCTGTCTCCCCACTGTGGGCTCAGGAAGTGTCAGCCTATTGTGCCACAGTTTTCTCCTTCTGTCCCGTACAGATCCCCGAACCAGAACCTACTGTGAAAACTGCTCCTTCGATTTGGCATGCAGGAATTAAGGAACAGTTATTCCCGCCAAGTTTGGACCTTTAGAGCCAGCAGCAAGGAGGAATGCTGTATGTCTAAAATTTAGGGCCTTCTGCAGAGGTCCCTAATAGACAGTTTGTTGGGAAAGATTTGTTGAAAGGCAGTATGAAATGCTATGCTTACTAGATTTATGCATTGATCCATATGCCTGGGCACTCTCTATTTGACATTAGTTTTAAACATGCTGCTGGTCTTGATAGGTTCTGGAAGCAGTTTCAGTCTCTCTAAACATACCTCTTGTGGAAATCTTTATGGCCATTCCACTAACTAAACCTGTCTCAAAGAAAATTACTGTGATGTTTCGTAATGAGGGTCAATGTGGCCAATATTTCCTATTGGCTTCAGCAGCACTGTACTATTAAGGGTCAACCAGAACCTATTCTGAATAAGGAATGTCTCTGGACTGGGGTTGCAGATTTCTGATGGATTTACAATTAGAAAATGGCTTGATGAAACATCTACCTAATTGTTTTTCTTGGGGAGGGATATGGTGTGATATTTTTCTGGACAGCCACGCCTGCTATAAATGTGGTGCATTGGGACATCTTAGTAATGTCTGTGATCAGCAGAAATGTGGTCTCTGTGGAGCCTTGGGACATGTGGGTGCTCATTGTAGGAATTCTCCTAAATGTAATCTGTGTGAAGAACTTTGGTCACATGTTCTGTACATGTTCCTGGGCTTCTCATAATAATGCTGAACTGGCTCTTTGGGCGGAACAAGATGTTTGATGAGGCCACAGCTCAGAAGGAAAGTCAGAAAATGCATGACCTGGATTACCCATTCCCAGGCTTCCCTTGATCCTCTCCCTTGCAGCCTATGTCTTGCTGAAAGCTCCCGTAGTGCTTTCAGAGTCACATCATTGATATGGATACTGGGCCTTCTGACCTCATAGTAACAGACTTATCTAGTAGAGCCAACACAGGCCTCTAACCCTGGAGACATTGTTGTTCCTGGCATAGAATTAAGAGGTTTCTATCATACCTGAGGGTATTCCTTGTATGCCTCCTCCTGAAGTGCAACAAGAGTCAATTTTCCATAGGGTGACCCGTCTCAAGTCCAGTAAAACTACTCTGGACGGTCAGTTGAACCTGAATTACTCCCTTACAGAATCATGTGCCCTTTTGTCTGAACAGGATGGTGAAGAGGATGATTTAGAGTCATACATCTCTTCTGTGACTTCCTCGATGCTAAGGTGGTCCCTAGACCTAGGGGTGTGTGATAAACCTAAATCAAGAAAAGAAAGAAACTAAAGTGAACAGTTATTTTTCTATATCTCATAATACTGAAAATGTCTGGTCCTTGTATTTTTCTGGGCTTTTCCTCTCTCACATATCAAGAATGGCAGAAGGTGTTGTTTTTCTTCTATTAATGTAAATAGTATCAAATCTTCTCGTGAGGAGACAGATTACCTTGCTAGTTTGCAGGAAAGTCACTGTAATGTTATTTACTTCAAGATACCAGGATACATTCTTTGATGCAGTTGAAAGAAGCTGAAAGGAGACTGGAGGAGGGGTGTCTCTTTATGGTCTTTGGGGAGGATACTTGTGATGATGTGGGTATTCTTTTTCTGAATTAGTGTTAAATTTTGAAAGTTCTGGATATTATGCCAGGAGAGCCATGATGTTAGATCTAGTTCTTTCTAATTGTACTTATCGATACTAAATATATATGCACCTCAGCTAAAGCGTATAGGTCAGCTTTATTTAAGAGGATTGCCCCATACTTACTTACTTCAAATTAGTGTTGTTGGGGAGATTTTAATTATGGATTAGTAGTCAGGGATTGAGAAGGGCTACAGAAGGTTTCTGTGACACGAACTTGTTTGTGATGTACTACACAGAACGATTTGGCAGATGTGTGTGATGCTTTGCGACAACCTTTAACATACTTTTTATTAAAGGGTTCATCTTCGAATCGATTATTGGTTTGTGTCTAAGAGACTTGCTTGTTCTGAGGTGGTAATTTTACCCGTGAGACTTCTGACCATGTAATAGTAAAATTACGGATAGGTTCTTATCAGACACGTGTGATAGGTCGTGCTTATTGAAAGCTGAATGTTGCCCTTTTGTACTAGGAACTCCCGATGAACAGGTGAAAGCCTTTTGCTGCTCGAATGGATCTTTGTGTTCTATATGACAGCCTATATGACCCTATAGAATGGTGGGAGGATACCAAAGTGGATTTGAAATTGTTGTTTTGCAGATTTCAAAATGTAAAGCCAGAAATCATTATTTAATATATTTGAGTTATAGCAGCAGTATCTGAAATTGCTGACTCAGGTACTTCACACGGATAGAACAATGGTGACTAAGCTTAAGGAAATCAAAACAAAATGTATGATTTTCTAAAATCAGAAAAGAAAATGTTTCTATCAACAAAATATAAAGTACTAAACAACAAGTCAACCCCATATGATTTCCAGTTACGGAGTTCTGAAAATATGGTTTTACTGTTTTAAAAGACAGTGATTGTACTGTGGTGCAAGATGTTTAGAGGAATATGTCGAGTTGTGCAATCTTATGTAACAATCTACATTTCAGGATATTGCCCCTGCCTTGGCTAGTACATTTTCACACTCAGATGTTCCTCATTTATCGGCTTGAACAGCTGTCAGCTTTAGTGGTCCCTTACTGATGATTCTGAAATTAAACTGGCAGTTTGTAATTATCTGTTCCTACCCCCCTGGCATTGATGGTATTCCTAATGAGTTTTATAAAAGTATTTGGAACTTTACTTCTGTGGTTCTGGTGCCTATTTGCCTCTGTTTGGTCTGAAAATAGGCCTCCTCCTAGTATGTGTAAAGGAATAATGATATTTCATTTTTTAAAAAGGTGACCTACAACTGTTAAAAACTGAGACCTTTAAGTCTCTTGACTTCAGATTATAAGATTTTGGCAACAATCTTGACAAGCTGGCTTTCAAAAGTGGCACAGAGTCTGCTTTTTTCCACACAAACATGTGCAGTCAGGGGAGAATATTGTGCATAATTTGAATTATATTAGGGAGCTGGTAGAGCAGGGTTTATCACAAAACTTAACTGGATATCTCATGTCATTAGACCAAGCTACAGCATTTGATGCTATCCGGCAGGAACACATATGGGATGTTTTATCGTTTATGGTATTCCAGATTTGTTTATAGGTTTATTGAAAACTTTGTATTCGTAGCACTAATTACTCCCTTAGTGAATGGTCATATAGGGTTCCTGTTCATCTTAATATTGGAGTTCGACAGGGTGTCCTCTGAGTTCTCTGTTTGTTTTTGGCCTTGATCCTGTTCTAAGATGGATTGATGTGGATCCTCAGTGTGCACGGGGTGTCCAATAAAGTCCAGAAAGCAGTCAGAATCTAATACTTCAAATTTATTAGAAGCAGAAAAATAAAATGAACTTAAAGCGGAACTCTGTACATAACTTTCAAAAACATAAGGCACAGGAAATCATACAGTGGTGTGAAAGTATTTTCCTTCCTGATTTTCTCTATTATTGCATATTTGTCACACTGGATGTTTTCAGGTCTTTAGACAAATGTAATATTAGATAAAGGGAACCTGAGTGAACAAATAACACTTTTTTTTTTATTTCACTTATTTAATGAAAAAAGTTAACCAACATCAATTGGCACTGTGTGAAAAGTAATTGCCCTTACACTTAATAACTGGTTATGCCACATTTAGCTGCAATGACTGCAACCAAATACTTCCTATAATTCAATATCAGTCTTTCACATCGCTGTGGAGGAATTTAACCCACTTTTCCTGGTGAACTGCTTTAATTCAGTAACATTTGGTAGGTTTTGAGCATGAACTGCGTCTTCAGGTCCTGCCGCAGCATCTCTATTGGGTTTAAGTCTGACTTTGACTAAGGCCACTCCAAAACTTTAATTTTACTTCTTTTTCACCATTCTGATGTGGACTTGCTTTTGTGTTTTGGATCATTGTCTTGCTGCATGACCCAACTACGCTTCAGCTTCAGCTGACGGAAGGATGACTGGACATTCTCCTTAAGAATTTTCTGGTACAGAGCAGAATTCATGGTTCCTTTAATTATGGCAAGTCATCCAGGTCCTTAGGGCAGCAAAGATCCTTGTTACTCATCACACTACCACCACCATATTTGACTGTTGGTATGGTGTTCTTACTGTGGAATGCTGTGTTTGCTTTACGACATTATGGGATCCATGTTGTCCAAAAGTTCCACTTTGACTCATCTGTCCATAGAACATTTTCCCAAAAGGCATGTGGATCATCCAGGTGCTTTTGGCAAATGAGAGATGAGCATTTATGTTCTTCTTGGTTAGCAGTGGTTTCTCTTGCTACTTTCACATGAAGCCCATTTTGCCCAGTCTCTTTCTGATTGTGGAGTCATGAACACTGACCTTAGCTGAGGCAAGAGAAGCCTGCAGTTCTTTGGATGTTGTTTTAGGATCCTTTGAGACTTCTTGGATGATTTTTACACTGTGCCTTGGAGTAATTTTGGCAGGCCGCCACTCCTGGGAAGGTTCACTACTGTTCCAAGTGTTCTCCATTTGGAGATTATGGCTCTCACTGTGGTTCGATGGAGTCCCAGAGCCTTAGAAATAGCTTTGTAACCCTTTCCAGACTGATAGAGGGCAACAAAATGTTTTTCTGATCTTTTCAGGAACTTCCTTTGATCATGGCATAATGTGCTTGTTGAATCTTTGTCCTGGCAGCGTGACTCTGATGGTAAGGGCCAAAATAAGTGAGGTTTATATTGAGCAGGGCTGGCTGTAATCAAGCCTGGCTGTGTTCAATCAGCTGGACTCTAATTATCCCTTTAATTGGGTTGATTTAACTAGGGGCAATTACTTTTCACACAGTGCCAGTTGGTGTTGGTTAACTTTTTCATTAAATAAATGAAATAAGTAAAAAAAAAAGTGTTATTTGTCCACTCAGGTTCCCTTTATCTAATATTATATTTTGTCTAAAGACCTGAAAACATCCAGTGTGACAAATATGCAATAATAGAGAAAATCAGGAAGGGGGCAAATACTTTTCACACCACTGTATCTTTAACAAGAAATAAAAATTCCTGCCAAAAGGCACCTAGAATCTGGCTAGGCATCTGGTAGGTTTGCCTTCCTACCACCTCTGACTAAACACTTCACATTCACTCTCTTTTATACAAGTGAAGGAGCATGACTCTAGTTAACTCCTCCCTCAACTTGCATTATAAAAGTGGGTCAACATAGGCGCCAGTCCTATATGAGTTGGACTGAGAGAGGACTGGAAGCACTTTACAAGTAAGAATGTTAGTCGAAGGCTTTTCTTGACCACATTAGGGTTTTTGGTCCTTTTAGTTAAACATTTTTCATCTCCTTTTAAAAGTGGCATGTATTGCCTTTCCCTTTAAAAGTACTATTTTAACCTTTTGATTTAAGGAACAAACAAACGCTACTTTTCAAATGATTCTCAGTTAACATTCTGAGGTATACCATAATAACTTGAGCTTCTCATACTAAAACTAAGCAAAAGGTTGTTAACTTGTTCATAAATTCACCAGACAATGAAAAGCCATAACAAACTCTTTTTTTAGGCGTCTTCGCACATTCTCATCGATTGCACAGTCCGATTACGATCGCACAGTCAGCTTTTCTTGTGAACATGCACATTTGATGAGGAAAATTAATTTACTCATGGCTCGTATTGCAAGCACAGAACGTTTTAAACACTGGGGCTTTAAATGTTTAATGAAAACGAGCTGGAATTAAGGAAAGGGACAGAAAGACTACTCAAAGGTGGCTAAGCTTGAGTAGGGAATGACAGAGAAGGGAGCGATAGTAAAGGAAGAAATCAGAATACCAGAAGACTGTTGCAACAGATTTTTCTTAAAGGAACCAGTATTTTAGCCCACTGTTCTCAAGACCACCTCCAATACACAGGCAGGTGATTACATATGCTCTGTAACCATATGAGCATATCAATGTTGGGGGGTCACTGACCCTACACATTCCTCCACACTCAAAATGAAAACTAGTAGTTTTCACTACTTTGCATAGCATGTAGATCTCTTTTTATAAACAAAAGGAGATGGAGCTTTAGCCACCCACTCCCAAAGCTCCACCTCGGGGCCCTTTAATATTCTCTTTTACTTAAATACAAAGCATTCTCAAAATACAAATATATTCATTCCCGAGGTCTACATTTGGTTCTACCATTATGTCTGCCAAAGCGAGACATGAAGTCAACATTACTATTAGCGGTCCCAGCTCTATGACTAACAATAAATTTATATGGTTGCAATGTTAGATACCATCTCTATAACCCTTGGATTGCTATCTTTCATGTTATATGTATCCATCGTAATGGATTATGATCTGTCCATACTGTAAATTGAGTTCCCCATAAATAATATCGTAGGTTCTATAGCCCATTTGAGTGCCAAACACTCCTTTT
The DNA here is from genome assembly GCA_016271365.2 of Neoceratodus forsteri. Taxonomy (NCBI): domain Eukaryota; kingdom Metazoa; phylum Chordata; order Ceratodontiformes; family Ceratodontidae; genus Neoceratodus; species Neoceratodus forsteri. Next base: position 1,096,429 of record JADMNL010000033.1, read on the forward strand.
CTATTGTGGAGTACTTGGTTTCCTGACATGTAATTTACGGCTAATATACAGTACAGGATGTTCTTCTCCATGGTGGATTTGAGATAACACAGCCCCCAAACCAACATTAGAAGCATCCGTCTGTAACAAAAACAGTTTATCAAAATCAGGACTTTTAACATTGGGGAAGAACAAAGTATCGCTTTATGGCAAGAAATGATTCTTCACATTCTGAATTCAGATTACTTTTGAGGGCTTGTTCTTTTTGTTAATTCAATTAGAGGCTAGCTAAAGTAGCAAATTGAGGCACAAACGCTCTATAAAGCCTGCTAGGCCTAAAAATGAACGCATATTTTTTTTTGTGAGGACGAGGACCTTGGCTACGGTGTCCACCTTCCCTACCTCCGGTTTACCTGCCCATTACCAATTATAAATCCCAAATACCTAGCTTCCTTCATAGCAAGGGACATTTGTTGGGATTGATGGTGAGACCAGCTTGTTTTATAGTCTTTAAAACAGCAGTAAGATGTTTAACATGGTCTTCCATGTTGGACTGTAAATGATTCGTCATCTAAATAAGCTGCGCTATATCCAACGTGAGGAATCTCAGGGTTTATCCATCAACCTTTGAAAACTAGCTGGGGGCTCCATGAGAGTCCAAAGCAGCATCATAGTAAATTGAAAAGACCCCAAAGGAGCGCCAAGCGTTTTTCTTTGATGCTTCCTCAAGCGGAATTTGCCAGTATCCTTTAGTTAAATCATACACTAACATATCTACGCTTGCCCAGTTGGTCTATGATGTCATGATATATTGGATATCCATCAAATTTTGATATTGCATTGAGTTTTCGGAAGTCTAAACAAATTCTTATCCCTCCTCTTTTTAGGACAAAAACCATAGGAAACGCCTCATTCGCTATTAGCTTCTTCTATAATACCCATTGCTTTCATCCTTTCTATCTCTGTGATGACTTCTTGTTTTAATTTCTCCGAATACTGATAGGGCTTTACTCTAATGGTGTGTTTTGAAATGTATGGATCTGATGACATATTTCGTAGTTTTCCTGGGACTGTTGTAAAGGTATCAGGAAACTGACTTAGAACGTGGGCTAGTTCTTGTTTTGACTGTCTAATAAAGAAGGGTTTATTGTCAAATCTTTAGACAATTGTTCTCCTTCCAGTCTATCATATGCCAGCTCCATCTCATTGTCCAATGGGTTGGAACATACATACATGACTTCAGTAGGCCTATCATGCCATCTTTTCAATAAATTGGCATGGTACACTTTTAGTTTTTGTTTTCTGTCTGGTATTTCCACCAAATATGTAGTGGGCTAATTTGTTTCTGTATCACATAGGGCCCTTGCCATTTCATAGTTAACTTATTTTCAGTGGATGGAAGTAACAATAAGACACGATCCCCAGAGCTGAAGTGTTTTCACCCACCCTATGTCATATCTTTCTTTCTGATAGTCTTGCTTGATTTGGATTCTGTTCTTGCGCAACTTGAGTATACTTTTGCTATTTTTTACGTAAAGGCGAACATAATCAAGGGTAGTAGGATTTTCCAGGTGGTAATATCCTCCCACTGTTCCTTAACTACGTCTAGGAGACCTCTAGGATTCCTACCATATAACAGTTCAAATGGTGAGAACCCAGTTGATGCTTGAGGTACCTCACGATATGCAAAAAGTAACAGTGGCAGATATAGGTCCCAGTGTTTGCCCTCATCTTCCACATACTTTTGTACCATCTTTTCAGCATTTTGTTGAAGCGCTGACCAAGCCATCGGTCTGGGGATGGTGTGGAGATGTGTAGACAGCTCTACCCCCCAGAGCTTGGTAGAGACGTTTCAAAATAGCTGAACAGAAATTAGTTCCCTGTCCATTACGATAACTTTTGGTATGCCCATGCTAAATACCTTGAGCAACTCCTCTGCTATTTTATCCGCTGTTATTGTGCGAGAGGAATGGCCTCAGGATATTTTGTAGCATAATCACACAACACAAGGGCAAACCCTGTTGCCTTTAGTACTTTTGGGAGAGGTCCTATAATATCCATAGCCAATCTTTCAAAGGGCATAGCAACCAATGGTAAAGGCTGAAGAGGAACTTTGTCCTTTCTTGTAACCTGCACCACCCTTTGCACTGGCTGCAACTTTTGCAATATTCAGCCACTTGATCATGAATGCCAGGCCAAAAGAATCTATATAATAACCTTTTAAAGTTCTATCCCTTCCTGCATGTCCCCACACAGTACATCATGCGCCAAGAATATTAATTGTTCTCTATACTGACTAGGAACTACCAACTGATCTACCATTTCCCAGTTTTTGGATTTTGGCAAACTCTATACAATTTATCCTGTTGCAACTTAAACACTAGAGGTGTACCTTCCACCCCATCAGCAATAACCTGGGAAAACAAAGGGGTTAGTGTAGGGTATTCTTTTGATCACTGATGAAAGGTCCGATTTACAGTTTTATCATGGCATCATCACAACCTAAGTCCTTTGTTTTATTCCATGTCCATTTTCTAGTTTCTTTTGTTTTTGATTTCACAGTTTTCCAGGAACATCAAATAAGGTATCATCAAAAGGAAACAGTTCACTGTCTATTTGTTCCTGAGATGCTTGAGATCGTGTAGCCACAGCAGATATGGAAGAAGAGGCAGTCAATAAATTGTTAAATACAGGAAAGTCATGTCCCAATATCACAGGTACAGGTAGTCTAGGAACCACGCCTATCTTCAGATGATGTGCCATGCCTGATGCAGTAATAGTAGCTTCCTGTACAGGATAGAAATGAGTGTCCCCATGAACACAAGTCACCCCAGTTTTCTCCGAGTGTTTTTTATAAGAGCACCACTGAGTAAATCAGCATGTACCAGGGTTTGCTTACTTCCTGAATCAATCAATGCCATCTCATCCTGTCCTCCAACATTAACAGACACAGTATATTGCCCCAGTTTGCTAAGGCCAGATGAGAAGGATCACATTTTCTTGGGGCAGAATCTAGCAATGTGTCCCTTGGTCTGACACTCGTGGCAAATAATATCTGGTTAAATGTTCTCATACTTTCTTTCCTCTTTCATCTTAGCAGAAGGACTAGTGGGTGGACGTTTATTAATACTTGGGAAGTATTTGTCCCATGAGACCCTTTCTGATGTTGTGGGCGAGCTGTAATATAATCTTCAGCTAAACTGATAGCTTTTTCTACTGTGTCAGGTCGGTGTTCTCTACCCACATTTGAACCTCATAAGTAGTATTTTTACAAATTGTTCTAACACAACTGACTCGACCACTTGATGTTAGTACTGAGTTGCAGGTTGTAGCCATTTTGTGCATAAGTCTTGCAATCGAGCACAAGCTTCTTGTGGGGACTCAACAGTATGATATTTAAATGCTCGAAACCTTTGACGATAAGTCTCTGTACTGATGTCATACCTTTTAATATTGCTTGTTTAACATGATCATAGTTGGTAACATTTCAGGTTCTACATGACTATAAGCTAGCTGAACCTTGCCTGTGAGATATGGGGCTAAACGAATAACCCACTGATCCCTAGGCCACCACAAGCTGTTGCCACTCTTTCAAATGTTGTAATGTATGCTTCAGTATCATCATTGTCCATTAGTCTGGAAATTTTAATGTCTTTTGGGCCCCACTAGGTAAAATAGGTCTAGTAGTTCCAATAGCCTGAATAGCCTTAAGGGTCTCCACCCACCTGGTCTCATTTGTAGACAGTCTCTCTCTCTGCTTTCCAGATCGATCTGTCTCACACATAACCATCTCAGCAAATCATGTACTCTAGGAAGGGGTCTCCTCCTCCTCCTCTTTGACAGCTTCGCCCCCAATAGCTTCTTCGCTGCCTTTGGTTTACCAGTCTCCTTCCTTCTGACATCACCCAATCCAGCTGCTAGGGGTAGTTGAAATTTATCCACCATGGTTCTGGTCCATGTACCTTCTGGTGCAGACATTTCCACTTTCTCCATCTTCTTCTGCTCCTCCATAATGACTCTGGACAATATCCACAAGAAAGATGGCTCTCCTTCCCTTGTGATCCCACCTCTAACACCAAATGTGCATGTGGGGTGTCCAATAAAGTCCAGAAAGCAGTCAGGATCCAATACATCAAATTTATTAGAAGGAGAAAAATAAAATGAACTTAAAGCGGAACTTGTACATAACTTTCAAAAACATAAGGCACAGGAAATCATATCTTTAATAAGAAATAAAATTCCGCCAAAAGGCACCTAGAATCTGGCTAGGCATCTGGTAGGTTTGCCTACCACACTCTGACTAAACACTTCACATTCACTCTCTTTATACAAATGGAGGAGCACATGACCTAGTTAACTCCTCCCTCAACTTGCATTATAAAAGTGGGTCAACATAGGCCGCCAGTCCTATAAGGAGTTGGACTGAGAGAGGACTGGAAGCACTTTACAAGTAAGATGTTAGTCGAGGTTTTCTTGACCACATTAGGAGTTTTGGTCCTTTTAGTTAAACATTTTTCTATCTCCTTTTAAAAGTGGCATGTATTGCTTTCCCTTTAAAAGTACTATTTTAACCTTTTGATTTAAGGAACAAACGCTACTTTTCAAATGATTCTCGTTAACATTCTGAGGTATACCATAACTCTGAGCTTCTCATACTAAAACTAAGCAAAGGTTGTTAACTTGTTCATAAATTCACCAGACAATGAAAACATAACAAACTCTTTTTCGGTCTTGCCTTCACATCAAGACGATCAAGACACGACTGGCGCCAACGTATGCCATTACTGCGGAAGGAAAATTAATCTATAATGCGTTTTGTACTGCAAGCACAGAACGTTTTAAACACTGGGGCTTTAAATATTTAATGAAAACGAGCTGGAATTAAGGAAAGGACAGAAAGACTACTCAAAGGTGGCCAAGCTTGAGTAGGGGAATGACAGAGAAGGAGCTATAGTAAAAGGAAGAAATCAGAATACCAGAAGACTGTTGCAACAGATTTTTCTTAAAGGAACAAATATTTTAGCCCACAATGTTCTCAGACCACCTCAATACACAGGCAGGTGATTACATATGCTCTGTAACCATGTGAAGCATATCAATGTTTGGGGGTGGGGTCACTGACCCTACCACACTCAGGTACTACCCATTACTACGACAAGTGGCTGTACTTTTTAAAAGGTGCTAGCATATGCAGATGATTGTGTATTTACAGTGGAATTTAGATTTAGGGAAAAGGGTTCTTCAAGACCTTCAGGAGTTGCAACAGTTTACAGGTATCAGGATTAATCTTGAGAAGAGTCGGATCTTGGTTTTGGGCAAGGCTTTGATTCTGGAAGATTTTGTTATACCTGTCATTACTACTGATATAAAACTGCTGGGTATGTACTATGGTGCGAACCACTGCTTTACACTGCAATTGGGATACGGTTTTGACACAGCCAAGCAGAAAGTTACTAGATGGCAGTCTTGCAAGATGTCACAGAAGAAAAGGTGTTTCTTCTTAACGATATAACTCCAATTTTTTATATGTTTCACATGTGTTTCCTCTCCCTTACAGTACGCATTCTAAGACAATGGGCCTTTTTTCATTGTTATGGGAAAGCCGTTTGAACCCAGTTAACCGGGCTCATACCTATAGAGCTTGTTAGTCAGGAGGTCTTAATATGATTCAACCGTTATTCTACTTGTTTGTAACTTTTATAGTACAGTTTGGCCTATGTTGTTAGACAACAATGAAGATATGGGATCTTTGTATGAAGTTATGGAGAAGGAATTTTTGATGGCCTGGGGTAGGGGAAATGGCATTCATCAGAAAATTTCTACCTGAATATGTTAGAATTACGCTTAAATATATAAGAATGTGGAAAATAGAGCTTTTATGGTTTATTTCACACGAGAAAAATCATTTTATAAGCATATAGTTGACTTCTGCTATTTAGAAGATCCTTTGTTTCAAGTTCCTGATGTTGTGGATACTGCTTTATTGGTTACCAGTATTACAGAGCCTAGAATTCAAAAAAAATGCAAGATATGATATGGCTCTGTTGGCATCAGAGCTTAATGTAAAAATAATTACAAACAGTTGGGGATAGGTAGTGTTCTGAACTAGCTTGTCAAGGCAGTCTGGAAACTATATGACATCTGTACTTTGACTGTATACATGTTCAAGGATTTTGGTCCTCATTGGCCAGTTGGTGGAATGAACCTTTTTTAGTTCTATGACTTATGATCTTTTGATTTTGGGACAGATTCCGACAGACTGGAACAAATGGGCTCAAAGTACAATTACTGTGGTTCTGGCCTATATCAAATGGAATATCTGGCAAGCAAGATGTTTGAGATGTCTTCAGAATAAGACTGTTCAATTACAGGAAATTTTGTTTCAAATACAGAGTGAATTGGATTCACTATATGAGTATGAATTTCACACTCTGGGGTCTGAAGTGGGTCTCGTTTATGGAATAATGTTAGTTGGGTGGGTTAGGTTTGGTCTTTTTCCTCTCTTGCACTTATTTTTGGTGTTTCACTTACATATTTGAATATATGTGCTTTGTTCCTTGCCTGTTTTGTATTTATCATTGTTTTTGCTTCTGTCTTTGTTTGATGATATTATTTTGTATTTTGTTTTGACTCTCATAAAAATTTCCCTACTCTTTTGATAAGTGCCATGGGATCTTTAACATCCACCTGAACTACCACCAATCCAGGCAGATGGGACCTGGTTTAACGTCTCATCCGAAAGACAGCACTTCAGAAGTGCAGCACCCCTCTCATGCTGCACTACAGTGTTATACTGGGATATTAACCAAGTGCCAGATGTGGGAACTGAACCCACAGCCTCTGATCTCCCAGCCTCAGAGGCGAGTGTGCTACCTACTGAGCCACTGACACTGTATATAGTGCATCACACAGACGCTGTCTGTCCTTATCAACAGGGGCCTAGACTGAGGTGACTCTGCGAAGGCCTAGAGACCAGGAAGAACAGCCCAAACTCCAGAACACTGACATGGAGATCTGACTCTCGGTCGGTCCACAACCCCTGAGTCTGAAACTGGCCCATGTGAGAACCCACCCTGAATCGGAGGCATCTGTTGTGAGGATCCACACTGGCCTTGGGGCAGAAAATGTGACACCCTGCAGCAAGTGTGTGGATTCCATCTACCACAACAGTGAGTTTGAAAGAGGAGATGTGATGAGAATCATCTGTTCCAGCTCGTCCATCAGTTAATACCACTGTACTTGAAGTATCCATCGCGGGCTTTTCACATGGAGGTGGGTCAATGCGATGATCAGAATGGCAGCTGCCATGGCGTCCTAGTAGACTAAGCACTGTCCTGGTGGAACGTAATGACTCCTGTGTACCAGACAGCCATGGGCCACCAGGGCCTCTGTCCTGTCTGCTGGCAAAATGCAGTACTGCACCAATACACTGGAGGCACTGGCAGGAGAAAAGGATGGATTTTGTACACTGATCATAACACCCAGGTCCTCCTATCTTCTGGAAACTGTGTACCAAACTACTTCCCTGAACAGGCTCTTCAGGAGCCAGTCCTTCACATAAAGAAAACAGAAAGCCCTTTCCTTCTGGAGGGCTCTTACCACTACAGCGAAGCATTTTGGTAAATACCATACGCCAAGGATAAGCCAAAGGGCAAGACTTAGTACTGATAATGGCCACTCTCCAGCATAAAGCAGAGGCACTGCCTGTGGCAACACTGGATTTTTACATGAAGGTTAGCATCCTTCATGTCCAGAGCACAGAGCCAATCCCCTTTTGTAGCAGGGGATGAGAGCTTAGTGAGACCCAACTCACCCAGCAGGATGTCATGCACCAACAGGTGCAGCAGATCAAACACAGAGGCACTGCACATCCCTGGAGATTGTGCTTAGCCTCCTCCACCTGACTAGGATCCCATGCACAAGACTACCATCTGCAGTGCACTCTATATGTCAGTCTACAACGAGCATAACATGGTGCATCCAACACACTCCTAACTTGGAGGTCAAACACATCACTTTTAGTACTGGCCCAGTTTTCCAGTTGCTTGCATTTGGTTCTCAACTTTTCTATTCGATAAACTTGTTTAAGTCTCTGAGGGCCAATACAGGATGCAGGTCTCCTGTGGATTTGGGGACCGAAAGTATCTGGAATAGAACCTCCTGTTCCTTTCCTTGGGGACAGGTTGGATTGCTTTCTTTAAAGTAGGGACTGCACTTCTTCTTTCAGCAGGGACAAGTGATCCAGAGGATAATGAAAAGGAGGTGGAGGGTGCACTGGTGGTTTGGACAGCATTTCCAGTGCATGTCCATTCTCTACTACTACTCCTGTATTTCCAGAAGCCACTTGACTGTGGTGATTTCCCTCCATTTTAGCAGGTTAAGGGAGATCCTTCCACAAACTTGTATTCTGGAGGCAACAGTGGAGGGGAGGAAGTGGGAGTCACAGATGTCAAGGGTAGAAGGCTGCCAGAACCAGAACCTTTGGTCGTTTGGAACAGTCACCAATGGCTGGAGGGGACCATCTCCTCGACCACAGTACTGGTTGGCAGCAAAGCCAGCCACTATGAGCCAGGAATATCTCCTTTGGCAAAAACTAGAGGCAGCGGCCCTGGCAGAAGAACCAGATGCACCATACGCTGATCATAATAAACGCTTATCAACACCAATATCAGTCGATGCTGCTCTAGTAAGTTCTCCCTTGCAGGGCTATCAGGAGAGCCTGAATAGTAGCTAAGGCAGACTTCCACCAGCTATCCTGACACTTATTCATGTAAACCTGGTAATTTGCAGTTCTTAGCCCCAGTGTGACAGAGACATAAGTACATCTGCCCATTATATTCAGTATCCTGTATTTTTGTCAGGGGTAGAATACTCATCACTCTAGGGGCACTAGAGTGACCACGAGCAGCCATGATTATCACAGAGTCAGCTTCTGGTTGTGTAACATAATACGGCTTGACAGATGGAGCAGCGTACTGTTTGTCAGCCTTTCTGGAGAGTGCAGGCAAAGTGCTAGCCCTGTAGCAAGCAGCAAAGGTAGCATTCTCCAATGCAGGGTAAACAGGAGGCTCTACAACAGTAAGGCGGTTATAACTTCCACGAGCTCTGTTAAATTCCTTTACTGGAGTCCTCCTTCACACTCAAATCCCATGACATCTTGAGTTTACTTGAATAAAGCTTAAAATGAGGGACCTTCTTGAGGAGACCTGGTGTTAAAATCCACAGAATCCTCACTGCAAGAGGAGATGGTAGAGCTGGAAGGAAATCCCCTTTGTAGGATCTTCTTCCTCCATCCTCCAAACCCTACTACATGTCCAGCAGGTCAGGATTCTATTCTACTGATACTGTCCTGAATGACAACAGGAGTAGCTGATGGAGCTGGCAGCTGTACTACAAGGGCCACAGGTATGCTTTAGTCCAGTCAATTATGATGGTGCTGACAGCGGAGGCTCTGTCAACTAGACTACTGATGTTGTCAGTGATGGAAACAGGTGAGTTAATATTTCTGAAAGCAATACCTAGCATAGACTGGAAGTCAATGACATCTGGTTGTGGATTTGTGACTACTGCTGTTGCCGGAAAAGAGCCAAAGATGGAGGCAGCAAACCATCTGTAGTAGGTACAGCAGTGCCAGAGCCATGGCCCGATCTGGATGTCTCAGTGATGGTCGGGGGGCTGTAGTTGAGGCCACTGGAGCAGACGATGAAGACTTAGCCTCCTTTAATGAAGACCTCAACCTCACCAGTGAAGCATGTTTATTTCTGTGCTTATGATGGCTAGAGGAGAAGGGTTTTGATAATTATTTTTCCTTCTTTAGATTTCTCCATTGTCCTAGGTGATCTCGGTGGTGAAAGGGTCACTGACAGCTTGGGTATAATCCTTCCCTGTGGTGGTCAAGCGTGAGGGAGAAGTTGGCTTGGAGACCACGGTCTTCACTTGGGTTTCCATGGCCTTGATGGTGATGAAGGTATATACAGCCTTCTTTTGGTGTCTCCTGTGGCCTGGTTAAATCTTTGGCAGATCTTACAGGCCCCTGCTGTGGGACAGTCCCAAACAGCAAACACACATAGTGAGAGCATCATCCTTGCAGATCTTGTATCTGCACGCATACAAAACCTAAATAAAGGTTCTTCAACAGTGGCACACAAAGGCAATGTCAATAAGTAAGGTTAACTTATAAAATAATAGATACTAAAGAAATGACAGCAATGTTTCTCTGCAGGTCCGATGAGTGGTAGGCAGCGGAAGAACTGAAAAGCAAAGGGCTACCAATGTTTTATAGGCAGAGACACTGCACGTCATCATGCGACCCCAGTTAGCAAATGCTTCGAGTGGACCTGATGCCAATGGCTTACAGTTCCAAAGGTGTGGCTCAATGGAGGGATATCCTTGATGAAGACGACAGGTTTATGAGGGTGGTCATGTCAGACAAACCCGATTTATTTCTTCGACAGAGTAGCAAAGGTAGTAGAAAAGACAGGTGGTAGACATACAGTACATACCTTGACTTCAGTAAAACATTCAACTCCATCCTGCATGGATGGTTAGTACAGAAAATGCGCGACCTGGGGGTATTGAGGACAAAGTCATAAGATGGGCGGAAATTGGTTGAGTGGTTGAACTCTGAGGTTGGCAATTAATGGGGAATTCTTGAGTTCAGGAGGTCACTGGTGTGTGCCACAGGGACTAGTGCTGGGATAATTCCTCTTCAACATTTTCATCCGTAACATCAGGGTTAAGATACATGGGAAGATATGGTTCTTTGGTTCTCTGCAAATGATACTAAGATCTGTGACTGGGTGGTTGATGAGAATGGGATCAGAATTACGAAGAGGACCTGGGTAGATTACAGAAGTGTTTAAAAGTATGGCCGTAAAAATTTAATGCAATAAAGTGTAAGGTGATGCACATGGGTGGGTGGGGGGTCCAAAACCTGAATACAGAATGGGGAAGCAGTAGTGGAAAGCATGACAGAGGACAGGAACTTGAGGGTAAAGATTTCAGAGTCAGAAGACAAAAACGTAATGTAATAGGGCAGGGAAAGGGCAATAAGGATGTTGGGGTGCACAGGGAAAAGTATCAGCAGTCAGAGAAAAGAGTTGCTTCTGTCACTGTGTAGGATTACTGGGTCTGAGGTCGTGACCAGTGGAGTGCAAGAGATGCAGCTGCAGTAGGGCCTGTCCGAGGCCCACTGCCTTACATGGCAGTATTAAGAAAACCTTTATTGTCAAAGACAAATTTGCAACTTTCTGTTTGTACACTGCTTATCCATTTGAAACTGTGGTTGGCAGCATGGGTCTGTGCTGCATATTCCAGTGCCAGTTTCATGGGGTTTGGTTGGGGGGTTACAGAACAAGGAAGCAAAAATGCTGCCAGGAGCTGGTGCTCAAGGCAATACAATCACACAGGAAAGGTAAGGGAACCCCAGCAATCACCATTTAAAAGAACAGTCAACTGAGATGCACAGGTTGGCTGTGCAAAATACAGTGGTTCTTTATTTTATTTATTTACTGAAATGTTTCACCAGGAGGGCATGCTGAACAACAAGTTGGTCATTTCCATGGTGTGACCTGGGACGGGGTTATATGGGATAAACACAGATGATACAGAGTACAATTTACACAATTGGAATGACATACAATTAAGAATCAAGTAGAGCAGATAGTATACAAACAACACAAACAGTTTGGTCAAAGCAAGCTGGTGTGTGAAAACATAAACAGTACAATTAGCGTCAGTACAACCAGAAGTGCAAATTAAATTCAAGTGCAATTTTTGGTTTGGGGCAGCGGGTTTGCAGAGGAGTGCAGTGGAGGAGGGAGGGGTGAGGGGTGGAAGTGGGGAAGAAGGGGTGCGGAAAGACAGGAGGAAGCAGACCAAGAAATGTACCCCTTCAGGATGCTGAGAACCGTGCCAGGGGAACGAGAAGGGTGGGAAGCATGGCAAGAAATAGGCCCCTTCAGGATGTTGAGAACCCTGCCAGGGACAGAATCAGGGCAATCAAGGAGGGAGGGAATGGAGGAGAGGAAAAGCAAGAGCGGACCCTCGCCGGATGCTGAGAACATATTAGGGCAAGAACAAGGAAAAGACAGAGGAGAAAGAGAAGATAAATAGGTGGGGAAGGCAGGAGGGAAGTATGGGGTTAGCTGAGGAGTGCAGTGAAAAATGGGGGAGACATACCAGGGACTGAGCCCTGCAGGTTGTTGGGAAAGCTGCCAGGGGCAGGGCAAGTCAATGATAGAGGGGGTTTGAGAAGTTAGCTAGGTAGTGGGGCTGAGACAGGCAGGGAAAGAAGGATGGGAGTAGAGGGGAAGGAGACAGCGGGATATATTAGAGTGGTGAAAGATTTGGGGTGATCTAGAGAGGAGCAGAGTGATGGAAGGAAGTCAAGGGGATTATAGTAGGAGCAGCTAAGGGAGTGGTAATTGTGTCTGGCAGATCTGAGGGAGTGGGAGTAGGAGGATGGTGTATTTTGGGGGTTCCAGGCTTTGGGGAAGTGATAGGAAAACCAGACTGGCCGATGATTGTGCAGTGGCGAGGAACTGCCAAAATGTGAGTGTAAGTAGATCTGAGGAATGAGAGGGTGAGGGAGGAGTAGACAGGAAGTGGTGAGGTAAGGAGGAGTTCTCTGAGCCAATATTTAGAGGTGAGCTTTGCACAATGAGAGAGGCACCTGTTTGCAAGCGGGGGAGGACAGTGCATGACAGAGAACACAATGGTCCAGGAGGGAGCATGAGGCGACAGAAGGAGTTAAAGAGAATGTCAAGCTTGGGGGGTCAAAACCTGAATACAGAATGGGAAACAGTAGTGGAAAGCATGACAGAGGACAGGAACTTGAGGTAAAGATTTCAGAGTCAGAAGACAAAAACGTAATGTAATAGGGCAGGGAAAGGGCAATAAGGATGTTGGGGTGCACAGGAAAAGTATCAGCAGTCAGAGAAAAGAGTTGCTTTCTGTCACTGTGTAGGATTACTGGGTCTGAGGTCGTGACCAGTGGAGTGCAAGAGATGCAGCTGCAGTAGGGCCTGTCCGAGGGCCCACTGCCTTACATGGCAGTATTAAGAAAACCTTTATTGTCAAAGACAAATTTGCAACTTTCTGTTTGTACACTGCTTATCCATTTGAAACTGTGGTTGGCAGCAGTGGGTCTGTGCTGCATATTCCAGTGCCAGTTTCATGGGGTTTGGTTGGGGGTTACAGAACAAGGAAGCAAAAATGCTGCCAGGAGCTGGTGCTCAAGGCAATACAATCACACAGGAAAGGTAGGGAACCCCAGCAATCACCATTTAAAAGAACAGTCAACTGAGATGCACAGGTTGGCTGTGCAAAATACAGTGGTTCTTATTTTATTTATTTACTGAAATGTTTCACCAGGAGGGCATGCTGAACAACAAGTTGGTCATTTCACGGTGTGACCTGGGACGGACAGTCCCAACGCCAGCAGGGCTACTCTTGAGCTCCACAAGACTCCTCACACATTTATATGACAAACTGCAACAGGCAAAAGTCCTTTAATGGCAGCAGGATTCACTTGAGCTACACAAGCCTTCTCACGCATTTATATGGTAAACAGTAACAGGCAAAAGTCCTTTAATGGCAGCAGGATTCACTTGAGCTACACAAGCCTCCTCACACATTTATATGGTAAACAGTAACAGGCAAAAGTCCTTAATGGCAGCAGGATTAAGCTTGAGCTACACAAGCCTCCTCACACATTTATATGGTAAAAGAAAGTACTATACCAGGCAGGCTGCTTCTCTATCCCAATCATAATTACTGCACAATACTTGGGAGAACACACAGCAGATTCAGTTCCTGACAGACGCGGTATAGTCAGCAATTTCTCCAGTCTTCTACAGGGGTGAGCCTGGTTTCTACTCTTCAGATATCCTTTGATTCTCTTCATAGGATGGATTCAGTCCTAACAAGCAGTTACACAAGCTGCAGACCAGAACTCGGGGCCTTACACTGTTTCCCGACTAAAACTGCACACCAAAAATGCACAGGGCTCCTTCCCTCTTCACTGCCAGACCTCAACTGAAACTCCAGCAGACAAAACCGGGCACTTCCTTTGAGTTCCTCCCAGTTCTTGGCTGGATTGGCTGTCACTCACAATAGACTGCCCCTGTTGGTCCAAAAAGGTGCCGAAGTCCAAACTCCATCTCCCAGAGTCACTGCCTCACAATCCTCTTGTGGCTGGCTCAGATTATGAGTCCAGTTCTGATTCGGCCAAGGCAGCATTTTAGAGCTACCTTAACCCACACTGATTGGTCCAGTTTAGCAGTTCAAAACTAGAATGAGAACTAGGCAAACACAGTTCTGACTGCAAAGAAAAGCAGGTTAGACAAACTGTATTTTCATTATTACTCTAAATGATTTCTGGCAAACAGTTACATCTTTCAGATAGGTTCCCTTTGCACTCCTAGTGACTGCAAAAATGGAGTGAATTGGCAGCAGCTCGAGTGGTACTCAAGCAGAGAAACACACAGTCCCCCCATACAAACTAATTATGTCTGCAAGCAGACAGCTCTTAAAGAGACAGTACCAGAGCCTCTAAAAACACTCACAGATAAATGGCTTAAGCATGAAACACCATTCAGGCTTGGAGCATTCAAGCTAGCTCCTGGAAGTCTTTTGGAACCCCCATTTGCAGGGGGTTACATATAAGCTCATATTTTACACATAAATAACAGCCAATCAGATTCCATGATTTTACCCTGCCATTTTATAATATGTGTTAACCAATCAAGGTTAAGATCACCAAGTATGATGGTCTCGGTGCTCCCCAGGGTTAACAGAGATTTGAGGATACTGATGACTGCATTACCCCGGGGGGGGCTGTAGCATCCAATAGTATGTGGGATTTCAGAGGACGGAAGATGGAGTTTTAGAGACACGTGTTCACATTATTTAGGGATACATAGAAACAGGAACTTTGACGGCAGATAAGGACTGCTTGGCCCATCTAGTCTGCCCATTTCCCTACCTACAGGACAGGCTGCAGATCCTAGTTAACCAACAGCCTATTTCTTCCTACCCCCCACAAGAATTGCCTTATGTCTGTCCCATGCATTCTTGAATTCTCCCACAGTTTTAGACCCCACAACCTCCTCAGGAAGGCTGTTCCATGCATCCACCACCCACTCTGTGAAATAATACTTCCTCACATTGCCCCTGAACTCCCACCCTCTATCTTTAAATTGTGTCCCTTGTTCCTGCATGTCTCTTTTCTGAAAGATGCTACCCTCTTGGACTTTGTTGATTCCACTGAGGTGCCAAAGTTTCTATCATGTGCCCCTCTCCTTCTTTCCTCAAGGGTATACATATTAAGCTCCTTTAGTCTCTCCTCATACGGCTTCTCTTGCAGACCCTGCACCATTTTAGTTGCCCTCCTCTGGACTGCCTCTATCCTGTCTATGTCCTTGCAGAGATGGGGTCTCCAGAACTGGACACAGTACTCAGATGGGTCTCACCAACTGTCTGTACAGAGGATAACAACTTCCTGTTTTCTGCTGCTGATGCCTCTCCCTATGCATCCACAGTATCCCCAAGCCTCCCTACTGCCCTTCTCACATTGCTTGCTAACCTTAAGGTCATCGATATGATTACCCCCCACGTCCCTTTCCTTTTGTTGTCGTTACTACCTCCCCCATTGTGTATTTTCCCCTGGGTTCTTTTTCCCCAGGTGCATTATTTGCACTTCTTTGCATTGAATCTTAGCTGCCATACTTCTGACCATTCCTCCAACCTTGCCAAGTCCCTTCTCATCCTTTCCCACACCTCCTTGTGTATCAACCCTCTTTGCAGATCTTTGTGTCATCTGCAAGAGGATACTTTTTCCTGCCAGTCCTCTGCAATGTCACTTATGAAGACATTAAAAGGACTGGACCCAGTACTGAACCCTGCAGTACCCCACTAGTAACCCCTCTTTCTTCAGAGTGGACTCCATTTACAATTACCTTCTGTGTCCTGTTGTCCAGCCAATGTTTTATCCAGGCTACCACCCTGGGACCCACACCCAGGCTGGTTAATTTGACTATTAATCTTTTGTGTGGGACTGTGTCAAATGCCTTGCTAAAGTCTCGGTAGGCCATGTCCACAGCCCTCCCTGGTCTACTACTTTGGTCACCCAGTCAAAGAAATCTATTAGATTCATCTGACACGACCTTCCCACTGTGAACCCATGCTGCCTTGGGTCCTGTGCCCCACTGGCCTCTAGGTACTCAACAATTCTTTCCTTCAGAAGTGACTCTATCACTTTCCCTACCACAGAGGTCAGACTGACAGGTCTGTAGTTTCCTGCCTCTGTCTTGGTCCCACTTTTGTGAAGGGGAATCACATCCGCCTTCTTCCAGTCCTCGGGTACCACCATCCCTCCCATGATTTATTAAAAAGAGTAGCCAGTGGTTTCACTAGTTTCCACCCTAGAGGAGATCTGAATATCAGTTACTGTGAATTTGTCCTTGTAATAGATGATCCTCCTTTTGAGGGCCTGTCTGCAGTGCAGGTTGTAGTCAGGGATGGCTATTGCTTGGTGGGACATGGAGTGCTAGCCAGGATTCTGTTATGGTGATGAGGTCAGGGTTGGTGTGAACCACCCATAGTTGCAGTTGGTCAATTTTATTGATCAGGCTGCAGCGTTTATCAGCATTAGTTTAAGGCCGGGGTCACAGGCAAAGCCTGGGGGGGGGAAGAGAAAGGGCCTGGTGGGTTAGGATTTACTTCCAGATTCCCTGGAGCACAAGGAGGATTAGAATGAGTTTGTAAGGTGATGTCTAGCCATGGCAAGCACCTTACAGTGATGGTGCATCTCCTGGGATACTACGCTTAGGTGTTTGCATGGGGGAGGGTAGATATGGAAGGGACAGGTCATAAAATGGGAGCAAGATATGGATATTAGAGAAATGTTACTAATGCAAACTCGGGTAAAAATGGGCATAGTCATTTAAGGCTCAGTGGATGACCAAGATCAAGGTGGCTCCACGAGAGGGTGAGATCATTACAACATGCGTCAGTAGGGTAGGGGAGGGCTGGGAGTGCATGTTGTGGCCCGAGCCAAGATGCGGTGGTGCCAAAGACTGCCAGTCCCTATCGGACTTGAGAGCAGGACAAGGAGAAAAGTATCTGTGCAGCCATACAATAAGGAAGACGAGATTGGGAAACACCTGTTGAAAAGGGTAGCTGGTTAAAGATCAGGAATAAATCAAGGTCTCTTTTAGAGGGAAGGTTGCAGCTGGCTTGGGTATTATGGGGGCGGAGCTATTGAGCATTTAATAGAGGTTGAGGCAGGGGTGGGTCAGTGGGATGAAAATCTCCCTTGGGAGCACACACTGGGGCAGAGCAGCGGGATGCAAATAATTCAGCTGGCTCCTAAATGGCTAAGTGAGGCAGGCTCCAAATGAGTCACGTGCTACAGCATAGTGAAAAGCAGAGCAGGATCTGCACTCAAATTAATTTAAGTGCTGCAGCTCAAGAAGCAGGTGGGGGGAATCACGTGATGCAACCTATCAATTAGGCCTCGCTATACCGCTCCGCCAAATTCCATACAAAAGTTACGCTTCATAAGTTTCCTACTATGTTCATGGTCTCTGAGTCTCTGTTTATGTATGTAACTCACAGGTGCAATTATAGGGAATGAAACTGAGACCATGGACACAGAAATGAAAAATGTGACGCCGAAACACACTCCCGACTATGTCTGAGAAGGCCAGTAAGCGAGCCAAGGCCCAGGCTACTTCTGGTGGGTGACCTACCACCATGACTCCAGATCAATCGATACTCACGGGGGACCGCTTCTTATTGGAGTTCCAGCCATTCAGAGAGGAGCTCTGTTCATCAGAGTTTAAAAGCATGGCTGTGACTTTGAAGGACCTGATGCAGAGGACTGGGGACAATGAAACCAGGCTAGTATCCCTGGAAAAGAAGGTGGAGAAGTTCAAACTGGAGGTGGTCTCAACGCGGCAAAAGCTGGGCCAGCTGGAAGCAAAGCTAGAGGACCTGGAGGGTCAGAGCCACAGGAATAATGCAGTGATTATCGGATTGCCAGAGAAGGAGGAGGGCTCTGACCCTATTTTATTCATGCAGAAGCTTATTCTCAAACTGGCTGGGCCATCTCCCTGTAGTACTGGTTACGCTATAGAAAGGGCACATAGATCCTTGTGTCCCATGCAGGTGGTGGGGAGGTGCCATGACCTTTCATCTTCAGATTTTTAACTGTTTGGAAGGGCATCTCCTCACAAAAATCAAGGAGCTGCAGGAAATAAAGTGGGAAGATCATAGGGTAAGAGTGACTCAGGACCTGCTAGCTATGGTTTGTCAGAGATGGGCTACCTTTCACCCCTGATGACAAAATTAATTGCAGCAGGAGTAAAATTCAGGATGGGATACCTGCCAGATTTGAGGTGCAGTATCAGGAACCTGGCACAGTTATGAGGATGCTGGGAAAGTTGTTACAGAACTAATGAAAGCCCTCCTAAGCTGTTTAAGGATAGAAGAAACCACAACTCTGGGTTACCCTACTCTTATCTGAGTAAGCATTTATTTTCAGAGGTTTATTCTTTGGTTACCGGAACAAGGTTTTCAGAAATCTGAACCATTGAGATTGTCTTAAAGAGACTATCTCAGTTCTTAATTAAAACCGTGAGTCTGGAGCGGTGTGCAAAAGACAAGGGAAGTGTGTGCACTGTAGTCATACCGATCAAATGTGAAAAGAGGGCTCGTAGTTAAAAAAGAGACAGTCCTGAGTTATTACCTTAATTGTCTGGGTTAAATGGGGTGTAAAAAACGATGCTTGTATATCAATATTACTTCTGCTCTGGTGGGAAGAGCAAACTATGGTTATTGCTGGACTGGGAACATGGAATATCGGAAGACGCCCCAAATCTTTTCTAGCCTGACACTAGGTTTGCTTGGACTCCCTGAGGTGGCTGTTTGAAGTAAATGAATCCAAACTGAAATTTATAAAGCTAGAAAGAGGGTGTGTTCTGGAGCTGGGCGATGGAATGAGAAGACCAGAACTGGACACTGAACTGTAGATTTCAGATTATTTAGCTTTTATTAGTATATTGTTCATCTTGCTTTGAAATTAGTATATACTGTAAGTGCACAGACTTTGATGATTATAAGGGATGGTGGGCTAGATTAATGGTGGGAAAATATTGCAATGGCTGGGGGAGACTCTCTCAGGTTCGGTTTAGGTTTATTTAGGTATGGTATAAATTAAACCTGTAGGAATCCACCTTAGTTTAATTTGTTAACATGGGGAGAGTTAGGGTAATGGGCACTGAGAGGCAGAGATTGGCATCATGGACCAATCGATTATGATTCGTGGGAGGGGAAGCAATATGGGAAGTTAGAGGATTATGGTGGTTATATCTCAGGTTGTACATTTTGGAATTATCTACCACCATCAGTGACAGGATAGATTATGTATGGGTTGATTGGGAATTTGCAGGGGATTACAGGTATGTAGTAGGGTGAATTGGGGGCATCAGAATGGTCAAAGCCAGACATGGATAATTTCTTGCTTTGTTATATGGGTACACCATCTTTCCAGACAGAAAAAAAGATGGTGGACTACATGAATATAACTACTTGGAATTTGTGAGGATACCATAACAAAACTGAGTGTTACCAAATCCTTAAACATTTCAGTATACCAAGGTTGACATCTTCTTCCTTCAGGAAACACATCTGTTGGAGAAAGAGGCCACTTTGTTTAGGAGACAGTATACTGAACATGTGTATACTGCAGGGAAAATACCCAGAGTAGGGGAGGCTATATTGTTATCTAGAAGAGTCCCTTTCATCTGTTCACAATGTATATGATACCTAGGGGTAGATATATTTTGCTCTAGGGGACCTTTTAACTGGGCTGAGGTACTCATGGGGTGTGTGTATGGACCTAATGTGGACTCCCTTCCTTTTGTATGGATTTGCTTTCCATTTTGTCTCCCTTCCTTTCTCTTCCAAAATTTTTAGGAGGGGATTGGAATCTTCCACTCCCCCTGATTTGGATAAATCTGATGGGCATCAGGTGGGTTTGTCACCAGCTCAAAGGGCATTATGTGATCTAGTAGACCATTTGGGTCTCTGCGATCCCTGGAGAACATTGCACCACAGAAGCAGAGAATATACATTTCATTCTCCTGTGCATGGCACCTCCTCTCCGCCTAGATTATTTCCTAATAACCCAAACCCTTTAGCCAGGCCTTTTTGACTGTGAGATAGACCCCAGAGTGATATTTGACCAGGGACACTGGTTTACCAAGATTGAGAAAGAGCAAATTCCATTTTGCACATTGTAAAAGATGATATTGTCACCGGTGTCTGCTAAGACAAAATCTGGTTTTACCCGGTGTTAGGTTTTGTGTAATTTATTTAACAATTTTTAACTCTGCTAACATGCATTTTAGCAATTTTGACCTCCACTATTGCACATCCTTCCATCCTTGTACCAATTTAAAGTTATTTTAGGTACAAGATATGATGGCAGCAGCTGTACAGCCCCCATCCACAAGGTGTGATGGAAGCAGCACTACAGCCCCCATCCCGCAGGTGCGATAGGAGCACCAACAGCACTATGGCCCCCCTCCTTCAGGTGTGACAGAAGCAACAGCACTGCAGCCCCATCCCTTAGGTGAGATGGCAGCAGTACTATGCTCCCCAATCATCAGGTGTGATGGCAGTATCAGCACTATGGCCCCCATCCCTCAGGTGGGACGGCAGCAGTACTACATTTCCATCCACCAGTAGTGTTGGCAGAAGCAGTACAGCCCACGCCCTTCGGGTGTGATGGCAGTAGCAACAATGCAGTCCACATCCCTCAGGGGTGATGGCAGTAGTGACAGCACTGTGATCTCAACTTCAACACCCACACCCACATGCACAAGGTACACATTACTTGGTCTCTTTGGTGTTAGAACCCAGATGTAATTAATCTGAACCACCACCACTAAGGTGGACCATCTTTGTTTTTTCCTATCTATCATTTAACTGCCTGAACTGGATTTCTGCCTGTGACACAGCTGACCAGGGTTCGGGAACAGACTTGGGTATTGAAGGGCCAGTCGGGGGGTGAAGGCTTGAGTGTCCAAGGAGCGCTTACCTTCTCCTGGGAGGGAGGGTGGGTTCATGGCTCAGCATTTTCTGGCCCTGATGGAGGCCAGAGGCACAGCAACATGGCCTCACTGAGGGAGACAAGAAAATGGGAAAACACCTGCTGGCCAACCGGATGATGGCTGCTGGTCCCTTTATAAGCCCAAGCCCCAGATCACATGTGTCCATTCTGACCTCTGCCATGCCCGGGATACACAGGAAGCTCTTTGGGGTAATTCACTTCCCTGGTAGCCTCCCACAGGGTAGGAGCCCATGATGAGGTTACTTCCGTTTACCTGGTAGCACGGCAGTAAGGGGCAGTGGGTGGTGGTGGGGACTCAACAGTGGTGGTAGGAGGGCCTTGGCAGGCCTGAAGGAGTGGATGGCCAGGGATAGGAGGAGCAAAGAAAAAAAAAATGCCTGAATTTGCTTCTTTGAAATAAAGTGTCTTCACCTAAAAATCCACAAGTGATTAGTGGAGGATCATCTAATGAAAATCATGCATCTCCCGGATATGTGGATGCTTTTATTTACTCATTGTCCATGAAAAGAGACTCTCAGATGGCGGTGGCGCTGAGGGTTGAGGTGCAGGATGCCACACCTCGCTCTGTGTTGGTGACCCGGGTTCGAGCGGACTCGGGTTGGCGGGTTGTCGAGGAGGGAGGATTGAGCATCCCAATGGATGCTGTCCTCCCTAGGGAGGGATACCAGGGCCCGACATCCTGAGAGAACGGTGGGTGCACGGCACTCGAGGGTTAGCAGCTCCATTCATTGGAGTTGGAGAGAGGGGCGCTGTCAGGCACTTGGGAGGATGTGATTCAGCCACGTCACCTCTCTGGACTTACATCCTCGCCCGCGCATTCCAGGGGCAGGGTAACAGGGGACAGAAAAGTGGAAAAACTCCCCTCGGTGGTCCTAGATGGCGGCCACCTTGAGCCATTCAGACCACCACCAATTCTCGGGACAGACTCCAATGTGCAGGCAGGAGGCGGAGGGTGAGGCACACTAGGAGCAGATCCTGAGGTCAGGGGCTGGAATGGGATGGACAGCCAAGGAATGGACACAGAGGGCAGGCAGGGGGGATAAAAGAAAGTTAAAAAAAAAGAAAAAGGAGTCTCTCAGTTTTCATGTCTGAGCTTAGATGTGAATTGAGCATCACTCTGCCCACCAACATCATACAGCCCTGGGGTCTTAACTTCTTGTATCACTGAATATGCTTTCAAAATCCACTGGCCAAGCATAAGTACACTTAAACACTTAACATTTGCTTTTGTTGAAGCAGTCTGTCAGAAAACTTTTGTTGTCACAGAGACTGAAACAGCAGGTGGAAAAAGGTGCAAATGATCCCATTCACCTAAATGGGATGCTAACTGTGAAGTCTTTTTGTAAGTAGTAAGGCAGTTTTTCCTGGTGAACACGCTTTCATTCAGACTAGTTTTCATTCAAACAACTGAGGATTTGGATGGCCCTGCTGATTATAAACTTAAATAAGCTACTTGGTAACAGTGATCCTGTGCTTAGCAATCTACAACCTAGATGCTCACATGCAAAGAACACAATAAAACCTGACTAAAGTCTAAAAACAAGCTTATAAAACACATAAAATGTATCTAAACATTCATCTTTACCTATACAAAATCATTGCAGCCGAGTAAAACTCAAGTAAATTACAGGGTATCCTGATTACTGTATGATGTAGATAAGGGATCTACAATGGAGAGCTGTCAGATAAATGAATTATCTACACAAGTGCTGTTTGACCTCGGGTAACCGCATGAGTGGAGTATGCCACGAGTGAGGTGTCCGAGGTCAAACAGCACAAGTGTAGATAGATCATTTATCTGACAGATCACCATTGTATATTTCATTTATGCAATAGGTCTGCTTTCTGTCAGTGCAGGGACATTTGCTTTTGACTGCTTATCTTGTTTTTCAACATGTTTGTCAAAAAGGTGGACAAATAATAGCATTTTCTGCTCTTTTTTGCTAATTATAAAACAATCTATAAGATGTCTATAAATGAAACACCACTCATTTTGCAGATAATTTCATGCTGAACAACTTTCATGCTCACAGCACTATGCTATCTTTTTTTGTTTTAAAGTTATTCACATTTTAATATGGGTAGTACTGCTACTGAGGCCAAACATTCTACATGAGCTCCAGAGTGACTGTGACGTAGCTACTATATGGATAAACTTTATTTATGCAACGAAGTCAGGGCGGGTAAGGCTCACTAGTCAGAACTGCCTGTTTTCAGGGGTGACCCAGGGCACTGGGGAGGTTAAGTGGTTTGCTTGGAGTCAGACAGTTTGCAAGTGGAAGTTGTGGGAATCAAACCCAAGTCTGCTGGATGTACCCAGTTCAATCACTGTTTGTTACTCTAACCACTAGGCTATACTGCCAGCTATAATAACATCCATATATAATGTTTTAATATATGATTTCAATAACAGTGCACAGTACCTACAGTGCAAAATATGAACATTAAAGGAAATCTACTGGCCAGGATGCTTGAGTCACTGGTGCATAGATTATGGCTCGAGCACCCAGATCTCCCCCAAAGTGCCAATATGTATTAAATAATTAAACTACCTGATCACGCATAAAATTGTATTTTCCCAGGGATGGAGCCAGCATAGTGAGAATAGGAGCGATGCCTCCTGGGAGACTGCACTTGAAAATACTGCAATACGATGATGTTAAAATCTCCATTTTTAGTATGCTGGGTGTTATTTTTACAAAGGTGCTTATATGCATGTGGGTACAGCATTCATTTTAAGATGCTGAAATCTGGGCAGCCCACGGCTGTGGTAGCGCATCTGCTTGTCAATGCCAGCTGACCCAGGGTCAGAAGCAAACTCAGGCTGCTGGAGGTCTGGCTGGTGGAGTGCAGGATCGGCACCAGGGGGACTGCTCTTCTCCTCCAGGGAAGGTGGGCTGCAGGTGTCACTGCTTTGCCACCATCTGTGTGACTATGGGTAGTGGTGCAGTGGAGCTGCAGAATGATCAGGAGGGAGGGCGCTAGCCAGGATCTGGGGTACTGGCATGTCTATATGTACCCTACCTCCTTGGGTCCCCTCGAGTGCTGGTACCCTCAGGGACAGAGATCAGAAAACCAGAAGCAATCACTCCACATCGGCCACTGGGACTGTGGAGGGGTGACCTGGGGTCACTTCCCTTCCCATCTGGGGGTACAACCTAGGCAGGATGGTGGCAGGCACCCAGGAGCTCCTGAGCATTACCTGGGGTGAAGCTAGGGGATGTCCAGCCTAGGGATCTCTGAAAAGTGGAGATTGATACTGTGAGAAGGGGCATAGAAAGAGAAATAAAAACTTCAAAATATGATGAAATCTTAGGGATTCTGTGGAGTGGCATGCAGTTTCCACGTGCCACCGGTACAAGAATTCAAAATCTGCAAACCAAGCAGGATTCCATGATTTTTACCAGTTTTCATAGAATCGTAGTAAAAGCCAGCAGAATAGGCCCCATGGTCTATCGTGTCTGCTCGGAAGCTATCCCCTACTGGGAGCTCGCTCCTCCATCCCCCAGCCCCAGAGGTGGCCCTCCCAGGCCTCAGCTTCCCCCTGTACCTGTCCCAACCCTTCTTGAATCCTTCCACTGTGGTCTCTTCCACCAGACTCCTGGGCAGTGCGTTCCATGGTTCCACCACCCTCTCTGTGAAGAAGTGTCTCCTGTGCTCCCTCCTGTACTTCCAGCTTCCACTCGTGCCCCCTGGTAGTTCCCCTTCTGTGCAGTGACATGCAATTTCCATGAGGCACCAGTACAAGAATTCAAAATCCGCAAACCAAGCAGGACTCCGTGATTTTTACCAGTGTTACCGTTAAAAATGGAAAACCAGGGTCCTTGTATCTGACCACTCTCTAGTTAGGTGTAAACTCTCCTTTTCCCCTTGTAACCAGAAAGAAACAATCTGGAAGCTTAACAATCAGCTCCTAAAAGATGAATGGTTAACAAAGCACATAATTAATTGCACTGAACAGTTTCCAAGGACAACTCCAGGTACAAATTCCAGCAAGCCAGATATAGAATGGGACATTGAAATGCTCTCTAAGGTGGAGTTTAAATGACTTGCCTCTACTAGGAAACGTAAGAGGAATAAACTAGCACTGGATCTATTTTCATGTATAAGTGATCTAGAATCGCACCTGTCTCCTTATGCAATGGAAACTTCCAGGCAAGAACTTATTAGGCTCTGTGATCAATACAGCAAACTTCTGCAAGAAAAGTGGAGTTGCTGTCTTGAAATCCCATGCAAAATATATTGATCAAGGAAAAACAAGTAAAATTATTAGCCATGCAGTTAAGAAACAGGATGCCTCTAAGCTTATAAATGTTATCCACCCCCAATAGACGGATCACTTAGAACTTCTCTGAAATAAATAGCAGGAAAGTTTGAGCATTTTTATTGTACTCTCTATAGCCCAATGCCAGCCCTCCCCTCTCAGGCTTGGATAGAGGATTATCTCCGGGCTATCTCACTTCCTACTTTGAATGAAGTTCAAAGGGAAACCCTGGTCACTCCGATTACCAAAAGTGAAATTTTGGGAGCCATTCATGCCTTGCAACTGGAAAAATCTCCAGGCCTGGATGGTTCACTCCCAACTTTTATAAAATGTTTTCAAACCAGTTGATAAAGTGGTTCACAGTTTGTTCCACCACATTTTCACAGCACAGACCTTGGATAGCCAATTATTTGAAGCTCATATAGTTGTGCTTCATAAACCAGGAAAGAAGCTGAACAGGTCTAATTTACCACCCTATTTTGCTCTTGAATTATGATGTCAAGATTCTTTCAAAATCTTAGTAAATAGAATTGGGTGGGTGTTACAATTTTGGATGAGGCCCTGAACAGATCAGATTTATGGTGGGTGGTCTTCTTCAGATCACCTCTTAAATTGGCCCATGTCTTCTCTGCATCTGGGACTCCAGTTAACCCAGAGGTACTGATGTCACTGGATGCAGAGAAGGCATTTGATTGTGTAAATTGGCATTTTGTTTCCAGGTGATGCACCAATTCGCCTTTCCTGAGCAATTTGTACAGTGGATAAGATCCCTATATTTACAACCTAGTAACGAATATATTGTAACTGAACTTTCTCCTCCACTTTCCCGTTGTATTCAGGCACTAGGCAGGGTGTTCTCTATCACTCTGTTCTTTAATCTTTATCTGGAGTCACTACTTGTTAATTTAAAGATAATCCCGTGGTACAGGGTATACAGGTGGAGACCCAGGAACTTAGATATCAGCGCATGTGGATGACATTCTTTTGAACTTTTCACAACCCAGGCGCTCCATCCAGCTGCTCTGGATACAATTGAGAAAATAGTTCATCTTCTGTATACAAAATTAATCTGGATAAAACAGCAGTTTTTCCTCTGAATTCAGGGTCCTGAAAAGTGAGATTTCTGAACTTGGATTATCTTGGTCTCCCAAAACACTCCAATATCTAGAATAAGCTTACCTAGGAGTGACTCAAGACTTAGACAGCTCAATCGGGTTTCTTTATTGCAGGTAATGCAGCAGGATTTGTCTCAATGGAAGAATCTCTTGTTGTCCCTAGGAGTCCAAGTTAACCTTGTAAAAATTAATATTCTTCCCCGCTTGTTTTGCTCAATAAATATGTTGAATTTATGGTTACCTCTCTCATGGTTCCGGAAATTCCATTGCATATTCTCAGACTCTATATGATTGGGAAAACCCCCGAGGAGAGCATATCACAAACTGGCTGCTCCTAAAATGCGGGGTGGGCTTTGACTTCCACACTTTGGGATATACCACCAGGCGAGTCAGGCCAGTAAATATCTCTGATGGGCCATGCCGGCTGAGAAGATTAACTCACTTCCGTATGTACCTATCTGGCTCCTTACTGAACAGGGGTTGATTTCCTCAGCCGGAGTGCCTCCTCTTGCTCTTTTATAAATCAGACCGAAGGACTTACCTCCTCCTCTGTATAGCACTGTGATAGGGGTGTCAGTTAAAATCCACTCACAACTTTGTTCTTTCTGGAAATACAGACACTACCAAGATGTCTCTCAACCCCTTTTTCGTAATCCCAATTTCTGTATAGGTGGTAAACCCCTTCCTTTTTCTTGGCTTCCACCTCTGGCTTCGGTGAAGGTTGGTGAATGATCCGAGATGGGGTCTGTCTTACCTCAGATAAGATAATTCAGAGTTCCAGTTAGAAAGAGTCCTCATCTTTAAGGTCTTTCAGCACAGACATATGATTTGCAGGAAATTTGGAACTGAGTGGGCAGGAGTAGATGAAGTGCAGTCCTGCAGTCACTTTCCCAAAGTGGCAAAATTGCCACATGCAGTATCTAAAGTATATGTGAGGATATCTGAAAAGGGCTTTCCTGGGGAGGAAGGGGTATCTAGATATTGGGTCCACAATTCCGCAACTGGAGTTTGCCTGGGAGAGAATTTGGAAAGATTGCTATACTTACATTACCCAGGATAGGCTCAGGATAATGCAAATCAAACTACTTAACAACATGTATCGTACCATGGCCAAACTTTAAAATGGGGAAAAACCTAACTTTTCAATGTGTGAGGTGTCAACAGGTGGAAGGTTCCCTCCTCCATATTTTTTGGGATTGCATGATGGTAGCTCCTTTGTGGTCTCTCATTAAGCAAAAGAGCAGACCGTTATTGGTACTGAACACTATTTTGAACCAGAAATCTGTTTGATGAGAGACTACACCAGAGCAGCAATGCAGGGAATGCAGATACTACATTGCCATAATTGCATTACCTGTTAAGAAACTGGTGCTGAAACACTGGCTTGACTCTAAACCAATTACCTACACAGAGTGGCTGCATGAGTTCCTCTACACTCTTCGCAGTGAAAGGATGATAGCTAGTTTGCATAATAGCCTTAACAAGTTTGCCAGAATCTGGGGTAAACTGCAAGCCATCTACTCCTTGCCAACTACCTTTAGTAACACAGTTAGTTAATCAGGAATCAGGCTGAAGGTATACCATTCTGATGTCGGGGAGGGTGGGAGGCAGGTAGTGGGTGTTTAGTGAGTTTGTAACTGTTGTATGTAATTATGGTTGATTTATGCTTTTCCATGTTCTTAAATAAATTAAGTTCACTCAATTAAAAAAAAAAAGCAAGCAGGATTTGCTGTCTGAATCTAGAGTTGGAGCAGGATAAAATACTAGCACAGGCAAACTCACGGGAAGATCAAATTCATTTTGCCAATTAATCAGAAGGTGAGCAGTAGCAGGGGCTTTGGGACAGTGTGGCTTACACTGGCTTAAATATGAATTAAATCCAGCTATGGGAAATTAGCGAGTTTCAACTAGGGGGCAGATCATTAGCAGCTTAAATGTCTTGCTTCAGGCTACAAGCAAAGTTGTAACACAGGGGCTGTAATTAATAAATTAAGTCTCAACAAATCCAGCCAAGGGGAAAAGTAAGTAAGGAAAAAAACCTGGTCCTCAGGGCTGAGGTGCAACAGGTAGGAGATGGCAGAGATGAATGCAAGACTCCAATGGCTCCCAGGATAAAGAAATAGCTCTTAGTAACAAATGAAAA
Source organism: Neoceratodus forsteri (assembly GCA_016271365.2). Classification (NCBI taxonomy): domain Eukaryota; kingdom Metazoa; phylum Chordata; order Ceratodontiformes; family Ceratodontidae; genus Neoceratodus; species Neoceratodus forsteri. The sequence goes on from JADMNL010000033.1 coordinate 1,125,069, forward strand.
TGGCGCCAAGTTCAAACGCTGGAAGCCTGCTTGGGGAGAGGATGCCGAGCCTGTTGGTGGAGTGCCTTGTTTCTTTGCTTCAGGGGTGGGGAGAAGCTCTTGCAGTGATCTTCTAGCCCTATGCGCATCCCGGTGGAACCCTGGAGTCGACCCAGAGGCATCATCCTGTTGCGATCCCAATTTTTCCTCATTTTATTTATTTATTTTATTTTTATTCATGTATTTATTTAATCTTGGATTACAATATGTTTGAGCACAAGGTGCTCATTTACAAGGTTCTCGTCAGTGGGGAGGGGTGAACAAGCATACAGATACAGAGCGGTAATACAAAGACCAGGTTTAAAATAACAGTAACGTATGTACTTTAATTATCTAAAATTAACAATTTTAGCAGTGAAGAAGAAAGGAGCAGGGGAGGGGTAAGAGGAGAGAAGAAGAGGGGTAAGCAGCCAGAAGACCTTGTCAGTAGGAGTAGAGAGAGTGGCGGGTGCGGGTAGTAGGTAGGAGGGGAGGTGGTGGGAGTGGGAGAGTCAGGGAAGGGTAGGAGGATATAGCAAGGGTTGGAAAGGTAAAGCTCTGAGGTGGAGAAGAGGGAACTGGAGTGAGCACAGGTGGTAGTATCATTAGGTGAAGCAGTCACAGGAACTGTTTATCGTAAGATGCTAACGGAGCCTGTGCTTGAAAGGACCTAATCTTGGCATGGATAGGATTTTATTGGGGTGCATTGAACCAGAGTAGGGCTGTGTAAGCAAATGACTGCTGCCCTTGAGATGTCCTGCACTTAGGAATTTTCAGAGATTGATGGACTGAGCTTTGAGTGTGCTGAGAGCTGGAGTGAAGGCTAAGGAGGTTCTCAGTTGACACTGTATCCTTCCGCTTAGTTGAAGCCACCCAGATTGGGCGCATAGGTCGCATGTGTGGGTAAGGCATGCAGCACCAGTGAGGAGTCTGCACACCTTATTTAGTGCAATGGATGTTCTACAGAGTGAAGAAGAAGTAGTGGCACAATAGACAACCAAGCCATAGTCGACAGTAGGTAAGACAGAGATGATAATTGAAGTTTTGAGGGCTTCAGGTGTCAAGCAGTGTTTATGTCTGTAGAACAGACCCATCTTGATGTTGACAGCCGGGCAATGCTGGCAATGTGCTGAGCATAAAAAAGTGAGCTGTCCAGGGTTACTCCCAGATACTTGAAGTGTAGAACTTGTTCCAGAGGTACACCCATGCAATTTCAGATTGTAAGTGGTTGAGATTTGTATTTGCTATGGGTGCCACTGAACAGCATAACTTTACTTTTTTGTAGTTCAGGATCAATTTGTGAGCGTCAAACCAGTCCTCAGCTTCTACAAAACTATGCTGTAGTTGACGTTCCAGTTGCTGTGGGTCAGGGTTTCTAGTAAAGATGACAGCAGCATCCACACACAGTAGCATCTGCTGGTGGCAGGCCTGCGGTAGGTTGTTCTGGAAGATGCTGAAAAGTAAAGGCCCTAAAATAGAGCCCTGCAGTACACCTGAGTGGACGGACAGTTTGACTGAGCTAACATTTGCAATTTTCACCTGTTGGGATCCTCTAATGTGTCGGAGGTGAGACCTATGGAGGCTAGTTGCTGAAGAAGAAGAAGAAGAGTGTGGTGAACAGTGTTGAAGAAGTTTCGTAAGGTCTATGAAGGCTGCTCCCACTAAACTGCCTTTGTCGATAGATTGATGGATGTAGTGTTATCCCGAGGCCCCAGAAGTGGTAGCGCATGCAGGCGTGGAGGTGCGCATGTGCACTGCAGCTCCAATCCATAGCCGCTTCCACCCTCCAACGGCCTAATGCCAGAGCTCCTCGTAAATTATGCTGCCACCTGGCCTCCACCAGGAAGCAGTCTAACTCTGAGGAGCCCCTCAGAACCCTCCTGAGGATGAGAACTGCCAGTCAGTATCTCGATCAGCTCCTCACCGTTCCCCACCCGGCTGACCCGTGGCATCCCGGGCCCATACTCGAACCTGGGTCACTGGTTTGGAGCAAGGTGTGGCATCCAGCGCTTCAACCCTCAGTGCCAACAGGCTGGCAGTCAGCAAACCTTAATCAGCTCTGACCACATCTGATCCTATCCAAATGTGTCTTGCTTTCTCCCTGACACAAGTCTACCACAAAAAAGAAAACAAAAAAAGCTGTAGTTTATCTTCTCTCTTACATTTTAATAGGCTTGTTTTTTCTTCCCTTGACGTTTCCTTCAGTCACACCAACTTTGCAGAGCGAAAGACTGACATAATATGTTTCTTTGCAGGTGAAGAGTCAACATCAGCTGTGGTCATAGTGTTGGTGGTACTAGCAATATTAATGGTTATTGCTCCTGCTGTAGGAGTGCTAACATACATGTGGCGAAAACGTAAGCAAGGTATGATCTTTTTAGTTGATTTTCTTTTAACTGTAATGTATGCTGATTTACAAAAGTTATGGTAACTGCATTAGCAAAGTTTGGAGAAATTTGGTTATTAAAAAAATAATATTTTTGGTTATACTGTAGTACTCATTCTTTTTAAATGTATCTGGATGATTCTGAATGAGCGGATTTCATGCATGCAATTCATGTAATCTCTCAAAATATTACAGTACTGTGACATGAGGGCTGTGATTGTTCTCATCTCTTTAGGCACTGAAAGTGTGGTGGGTACAGGGGCTCCGTCCGTACTGAACTACAGTGTAATAACCATGATGACTGTAAAAAGTATCTGTTATGTACCATTAAAAAACAGAAATTGTGGACTGGGACCCTGTCAATCACCTTAAAGCAAGTAGCTGTTGAGAGAAACGACAGCATAGAAAAACAAACATTTGTCAAAGCCAAATGTTTGCTTGCTGGTATTAGCATTGGAAATGCAGGAGTTAGAGAGATGCAGAATAGGAATGGCAGTGAAGTATTGAACTTCACGCCAGCCCCACCTCCACCCTGCAGAGACGGACAGGCATTGGGGTATGCATTTGGGTTGTCACCCATATCATTCATGCCATGTCACCTCAGCCTACCCTGCAGACACTGACAAGTGTTGAGGTGTGCCTTGGGGTGTTCGAGCTTACAGTCACTTACTCCATAAGGACATAAGCTGAAATGGGTGCATATAAGGAGAATGGGGTGAACTCTGGGGCTGGAGGAGTCCAAGGCACACCTCAATGCTTGTCACTGGCTGCAGGGTGGGGTGAAACCATGAGCATTACAGTCGGCAATCCAAAGGCACCTGATGTCTGTCAGTCTGTGCGTGGTGGGACATTATAGTTAGAAACCAGAGCCCTGGACATTTGTTGGTATTTCCCTACAAATTTTCAACATGGCCTTTTGTGACCCCCACCTCATGAAAGCATTTGGGACCTCTGCTCATGAACAGTGGCACTGTGATTTTGTTAATGTGTCCTGAACTTTGAGTTTCTCACAACGACTGTGCCATTGTGCGCCAGACGTATGAAAACACAGATCGGGCAGGATGTGAAGAATGACAGCTGCACCATTCATAGGGAAGTGTGCAGAGATGGCAATGTTGAAAATCGGTAGTGGAAATATTAAAAATGCTTGAACTTCTGAGTGTACGTGAAAACTGCGTAACTCCTGCGCATAACACAGTCCTACCCTGACCCCTCCTCTCTTCAGGCCTCCCTCCAGCCCTCTTTCAGTCAAACTGGAAACTGGTTCAACAACCGCAGGCTGGTCATTAACATTAAAAAACAAAAGACATGTTATTTGCCCATCATCAAAATAAGGCAAAAAAACTCACCCCTCCATACACTAGCCACTCACTCCACCCACTAGAACAAGTTAGCAGCTACAAATACCTGGGCATTACCTTGACTCTGCCTCTCCTTTCACTACTTATCGAGCCTTCTCACCTCAGCAATTAACATGCGCATAGGCCTTCTCTACCGTCATGAGGACTGCCTCCACGGATGCCCTCAGATTGGCTGTCTCCTCCTCTGTCCTGTCTCTTGTAGACTATGGCCTCCATGTTCACGCTGTTGCTGATACCACCGCCCTCAGGATAATCCAACTATCCTAAATAAGGCCTGTAGACTCCTCACTGGTGCAGACAGATGGACTCATGTATGCACTCTATGCTACTTCAGCCAACATACTCAATCTAGAAGGCGGTTTACAATATCAGACCTGCCTCCTGGTTAAAAAATACTTAAGTCTCTCCCCCAGGGGTGTCCACCTCCCGGCACCTTGCTTTCCCCTCTGCCTCTACTCGTGGCTCCACTAAGGCCGCTCTCAGAGTCTTGAGGGTGCAGACATCAGTCACCCAGAGATCCTTTTGTTACAGGGAACCACACTGGTTCAACGCCTCCCCTTTTCGATCTCCTCACTCACTAAAATAGGTCCTTTTAAGGCAGCTCTCAAGATCCTTATTTTCTCCAACTGTAGCAAGTGACGCGCCTCCACAAGTGGGATCCTAGCCCATACTGTAGGTGCTCCACTCCCTCCCTGCCCCTTTTCTAGACTCTTGACAACAATCACCTTATCTCAGGCTGCAAGGGAACACAGCGAGATGAAGATAGGGAGGCATACCAAACTGCCCTAAGGGAAGCAGAGAAGGCAGTAAGGCAGGCAAAGTCCCAAACTGAGGAAACACTAGCACAAACAGTAAAAGAAGGTAACAAGACTTTCTATAGATACATTAGTGAAAGAGAAAGTCCAGAGAAGATTACTAAGCTCAGAGGAGAAAAGGGGCATGTGAGGAGGAGAACCCTGTAAAACATCTATCCTAAATAGATACTTTGCTCAGTATTTACTGAAGAGAAGGTAGGGCAGGGCCCACAGCCCAGCACCATGGACACGGGGAGGTGAGCACTACTCTCTTCACAAAGAAAGGGTCTACAAAGAGCTTGCTAAGCTCAGGGGTGGACAAGCAATGGGACCTGATGGCATACATCCCAGGAGCTAAGGGTGGAACTAGCAGAGCCATTAGATAACTGTTTAGTGAGTCTCTGAGCAGAGGAGGGTCCCAGAAGACTGGAGAAGGGCTCACGTGATCCCGCTCCACAAGAGTGTTAGCAGGGAACTACAGACCAGTCAGTCTTACCTCAGTAGTGAGCCAAGATTATGAGGCACTCCTTGAGAAGGTTAGTGCAACACCTGGAATCCATAGAGACACAGGATCCAGAGACAGCATGGGTTTACAAAGGAAGGTCAGTCAAGCTAATCTCAGATTTCTTTGACTGGGTAACCAGAGTGGTGGACCAAGGGGGAGCAGTTGATGCCGCCTACCTTGACTTCCAGCAAAGCTTTCAACACTGTTCCACATAGAAGATTGATAAATAAGCTGGGTAGGCTCGGTGGTCAGAAGTTGGTCAACTGGGTGGCAAACTGGTTGACGGGCAGAAAACAGAGAGTGGTGGTAAATGGTATACAGTCAGAAGAGATGCAAGTCACAAGTGGAGTACCTCAGGATCAGTCCTGGGGCCAGTCCTATTCAACATCTTCATTAGTGACCTTGCAGATGGACTAGAGGTAAAGGCTTGTCTGTTTGCAGATGACACCGAGATCTGCAACAGAGTAGATGATCCAGATGGGTTGGGCAGAATGAGAAGAGATCTGGGTAAACTAGCAAAATTGTCAGAAGAGTGGCAACTGGGATTCAATGCAAAGAAGTGCAAGATCATGCACATAGGGAAGAGAAACCTTGAAGCCACCATAGGCTGGAGGGAGTTGCCTAGCAGTCACAAAGGAAGAAAGAGACTTGGGCATCATCATCACTGGTGACCTGAAATCATCCAAGCAAACCTCTAAAGCAGTAGGTAAGGCTAGGGGATGTTGGGTGTATTAGTAGGGGTATCTCAAGTCGTGAGAGGTAACAATCCCTCTTTACAAGACACTGGTTAGGCCCCATCTGGAGTACTGCGAGTACTGGGAGGCCACACCTTCACAAGGACATTAACCAAATTGGAGGCAGTCCAGAGAAGGGTAACCAAAATGGTGCAGGGACTACATCAGAAGACATATGAGAACAGATTAACAGAGCTCAATATGTATACCCTAGAGCAAAGGAGGAGAGAGGTGATATGATCGAAACATTCAAACACCTTAAGGGCATTAACAAGGTGAAAGAGTCTAACATGTTTAAATATAAGAAAAATAGCAGGACAAAAGGACACAGCATGAGATTAGAGGAGGCCGATTAAGGGGGAATGTGAGGAAATTCTTTTCACAGAAAGGGTGGTGGATGGATGGAACGGTCTACACTCAGGAAGTGATGGCTATGAATACAGTGCAGGGCTTCAAACAGGCATGGGATAGGCATAAGGAGCAATACAGATGAGTATAGAGTAGATGAGGCCACTGACAGGCAAAGACCGATGGCACATTTAAAAGGTAGAAAAGAAATGGGCAGACTGGATGGGCCATGGTCCTTATCTGCTGTCAACCTCTATGTTTCTATATTTCTGTATCTGTCCTGGAGCCTAGCTTTCACACTGTATAGACCTCTGTACTGCTATTTTAAACTGTAACTCTTATCTGGGCACTGGATGGCCTGGATTCTATGTTGGTTGTTCTGACACCTGCAAATATATGAATACTGTTTGCTATTCGCTGTTCGGTATGTAACAAAAACTTCTGTAACCTCCTGTCTATCATATTGCATTTGTGTTGCTGTCTATGTGTTGAATCCACTTGAACTGACATGGAGCCTTTGGAAATGTCCTTGACTCAAAGGGTTGTAATTCCGATATGCATAATAAATTAATAAATAAAATAAATAAATAAATACATTTAGTGGAATTATTTTACCAAACTTTCAACACAGGCATTCTACGACCTCTGCTCATGAACACTGTCACTATGATTTTCTTAATCTGTCAAAACATTGATTTCCCACAGCAACCATGCTATTTTGTGCCAGATGTAAACGTATATTTCGGGCAGGATGTGAAAAATGACAGCTGTACTGTTCATAAGGAGGTCTGAAAAAATGCCAATGTTGAAAATCTAGAGTGAAAGTACTACAAATTTGCAGTTACGACGGTGCGTGGAAACTGCACAATGCGCTTGTAACAGTTATTTTATGGACGTTTGTCACCAGATTTTCAACATAGGCATCTTAGGAGCTCTGCTCGTGAACAGAGTCACTGTGATTTTACATATGAACATACATACATACATATGAAAATCGAATCTGCCAGCAGAACACACCAATCAGTCTATGTAAGTCTGCCGAGTGTGCAGCTAGCACCTAGATTGCAGCTGCCCCAGCCTCCTCCCCCTCAGTTCCTCCCCCGCTTGTCCCAGACCCTGCCCCCGATTCTTCCTCTTGCTTAATCCCACTGCTTCTTAAAGCTACTGACTGTTCTACAAGTTACCACCCCTCATGGCAGCGCATTCCAACTAGACACCACCCTCTCAGTGAAGTAGTGCCTCCTCATTTTCCTCTTGAAATGTCCCCCTTCCAACCTTAGTCCGTGCCCCCTCATCTCTCTTTTGCTTCACAGTTTAAACACCCCCTCGGTGCTAGGTTTATTTACCCCCTCAGGTATTTAAAGGCTTCAATCATATCACCCCATCCCTCCTCCAGTGTGTACATGTTCGGGATCTTCAGCCTAACTTCATATTCCTTTCCTTCCATCCCCTTTAACATTTTTGTTGCCCTCCTTTGCACCCCCTCCAGTAACTTTATCTCTCTCCTCAGGTATGACCTTCAGTACTCCAGGTGCGGTCTGACCAATGATCTGTAGAGAGATAGGATCACATCCCTGTGTCTGGATGAGAACCCCCTTGTGATGCACCCCAGCATCCTGTTTGCCTTAACTGCTGCTCTCCTACACTGGGCTGAGTTGTTCATGCTTCCAGTTACCAACACCCCTAGGTCCTTCTCCTCTTCTGTGATCCCCAACCTCACTCCCCCCAACCAATAGTCCCTCTTCTGGTTCTTAGGCCCGAAGTGCATCGCCTTACACTTGTTTGCATTGAATCCTAGCTGACCTCCACCGACCATGTCTCTAGTTTGATTACGTCCCCCTGTAGTTTTTCCATCCATCCTCTTTGACCACCACTTCCCCAATTTGGTATCATCTGCAAACAGTCTAACCCCTGCCCCCACTCCATGTGCTATATCGGAGATAAAGAGACCAAATAGTACCGGGCCCAGCAGTGACCCCTGCAGCACCCTGCTTGTCACTGCTGTAGGTGCTGAGAGCTCCCCCACCACCACCACCACCCTCTGCACCCTCCCCTTTAACTAGTTCTCTATTCATTTAATCAGCTTTTTTCCCACCCCCACTGCCATCAACTTCCCCCCAGTCTCCCATGAGGCACTGTATCAAAGGCATTACTGAAGTCCAAGTACAGGACATGTACTGCATGGCCCCTGTCCAACTCCCTTGTCACCCAGTAATAATACTCTATTAGGCTGGTTTGACAAGACCTCCCTGAGATGAACCCATGTTGCCACCCATCTTGGAGGGCATTACTCTCTAGGAATGCCAGCAGCCTCTGCTTCAGCATTGCCTCCATAAGCTTACCCACTATGGACATGAGACTGACCATCCGATAATTTCCTGGCTCCTCCCTAGGCCCACTCTTGTGTATGGGCACCACATGGGCCACCCTCCAGTTCTGGGGCACACCCCCCATTTCCAGAGAGGTGTTGAACAGATCTGCCAGTGGCTCAGCCAACTGCTCCGCCATCTCCCTCAGCACCCTGGGGTGGATGCCATCGGGACCTGGTGCCTTGTCCACCTTACTGCCCTCAGCCCCTCTAGCACTTTAGTCCCTGTGATCACTTTGTCCATCACCTCCTTCCCCTCCCCCTGCCCATGCTGGTAGTGGACCATCCCTCTCCTTAGTGAATATGGAGCAGAAGAACTCAGTTAGCATTTCTGATTGCTCCTCCCTCTTTTCCACCAATCCGCTCCCGCTTTTATCCTCACAATATGTTCCTTGCACTTCCTCTTTTCCTGACATACCTAACAAGCATTTGTCAATGCCGAATGTTTGCTTGCTGGCATTGGCAGTGGTAGTGTAAGTTACACAGCTGCGTAATAGTAATGGCAGCGAAGTGTTGAACTGAAGCCAACCCCACCACCACCTGCAGAGAGTGACAGGCATTGGGGTGTGCCTTTGGGTAAGTCAACCATAGCAGCCATGCCATTTCAGTACACCCCACCTGCAGACACCGACAAGTGTCACGGTGTTCCTTGGGGTCTTTGGTCCATATCACGCACCCCATTCCATTAGGAAATACAGTGGGATGGAGTGCGATATAGGAGATTGGAGTGAACTTTGGTGCGAAGGTCCAAGGCATACCTCAATGCTTCTCACTGGCTGCAGGGTGTGGAATGGTATGAGCATTACAGGCAAGAATCCCAAGTCACACCCCTGATACCTGTCATTCTCTACAGGGTTGAGGCGTTATGGTTGGAAACCTAATACCTCAGGCATTCGTTGGTATTTTCACTCCAAATGTTCAACATGTTTTTTGACCCCACCTCATGAACGGGGAATATCAGTTTCTTAGCAGCTGCTTATGCACAGCAATTCTGACATTTAGCACCACAGGTGCAAAAACATTCGAACAGGATGTAAAAAATGACAGCTGTACTGTTCATGGGGAGGCGTGAAAAATGTCAATGTTGTAAATCTGCAGTAAAAATATTTAAAAAAATGGTGAAGTCATGAGCGTACATAGAAACTGTGCAATGCACACCCGTAATATAATTAGGTTGGGGATTTTTTTACAGCAGATTTTCAACTCAGGCATTTTGGTGCCTCCGATCATGAACAGTGTCACTGTGATTTTCTTTATCTGTCCCGAACAATAATTTCCCACAGCGACCACGCATCTCTGCACTGAAAGTGTGAAAACACACTCCGGCCATGTTGTGAAAAATGACAGCTGTACTGTAAATAAGGCAGTGTGGAAAAATGCCACTGGTGAAAATCTGGACTTAAAATATTACAAAGTCATGAACTTACCAGGGTGCGTGGAAACTGCACAATGCTCACTGTAACACAGTCATTTATGGACTTTTGTCACCAAATTTTCAACATAGCCATTTAAGACCTCTGCTCATGAACAGTCTAACTGTGATTTTCTTAATCTGTCCCAAACATTGCTTTCACACACCAACAGAACCATTGTGCGCTACATGTGCGAAAACACATTTTGAGCAGCATGTGAAAAATGGCAGCTGTACTGTTCATAAGGAAATGTAATAAAATGGCAATGTTGAAAATCTGGAGTGAAAATATTAAATTTGCAAACTTATGAGCATGCATAGGAACTGCGCAACGCACGCTCGTAAAACAGTCATTTTTAGGAATGTTTTCACCAAATTTTCAACATAGCCATTTTAAGACCTCTGCTCATGAACAGTGTCACTGTGATTTTCTTAATGTGTCCCATACATTGATTTCGCACATCGACTGCGCCATTGTGCGCTACATGGGCGGAAACACATTTTGGGCAAGATGTGAAAAATGACAGCTGTACTGCTCATAAGGAGGTGTGGTAAAATGGCAATGTTGAAAATCTGGAGTGTAAATATTGAAAATTCGCGAACTTACAAGCATACGTAGGAACTGCACAACGCACACTCGTAAAACAGTCATTTTTTGGAATTTTTTCACCAAATTTTCAACATAGCCATTTTAAGACCTCTGCTCATGAACAGTGTCACTGTGATTTTCTTAATTTGTCCCGTACATTGATTTACGCTTTACCGACTGCGCCATTATGCGCTACATGAAGCGGAAACGTTTGGAGTGAGATATGAAAAATGACAGCTGTACTACTCATAAGAAAGTGTGGTAAAATGTCAATGTTGAAAATCTGGAGTGAAAATATTGAAAATTGCGAACTTACGTGTGCATAGAACTACACAACACATACTAATAAAACAGTCGTTTTGAAATTTTTCACAAATTTTCAAAATAGGCTTTGAGAACCACCTTATGAACACTGGCAGTGTCATTTCATTACTCGGTCCTGAAGGTGATTTGGCGCAGTGACGAAATCACCCTTAGACTCGAATAACGCCATGACAGTGACATCATTCATGAGAAGAGGTCCCAAAAACCCTGTTTGAAAATTTGGTGCAAAATCCAAAAATGCCTGAGATATGCAACAAGTTGAAAACCCCTATCTAACCCATTATACAGCTTACGGCATTTCCTCAGTTAGCGGTGGCTTTGAAGAGTGCAGAGCGTGTTCCTGGTCACGAAGAGTCATCGCGCGAGGTCAGAGGTAAGTATGGGGTGAGGGGTGTGAGGAGAACAGGGTGTGCAGTGGGTGGAGTGCGGGTTGTGGGAGGGGCCAGGAGACTACGTGGGACCTTTTTCTTTACAGGTGTTCTTTTTGTTTCAATGCGATGCAGGGCGTTTGTCATGCTGGGGTGAGCTCACAGCATGGCACAAGACGGTTGGAGCATTCAGCCGATGGGGATTGGGCACCCGTCGCCCAAAGCATCGATTGCCACGCAGGTGGGCTCCCAGCGGCACCCAGTAGTGGGGTGAGGACAGTGGAGCCGGCGGGGATGGGCACCCCAGCTATATGTGAGTTGCCATGCTGGGGTGGGCACCCAGCATGGCATTCTGAAAACTTTGAGGGAGTGCAGCACAGCCGGCGGAGGTTGGGCACCCTGTCGGCTATACAGTGTGCGTGCATGCAGGGGGCACGCACACCTGTGTGTGTGTGTGGGGAGCTGCACATGAGCAAGCGATATCTTATCACTGCTCACTGAGCGTAGCTCCTTTGAACTGTATGCCACTGCATTTTGGAGCTTGTCATAGACAGCTCCAGCATGCATTGACTACAGAACCCGCCTGCCAACACACTGATTGAATTGGAAGAGGGGTGACACACTCCGAAATCTTGGATGATGGCACTATGTTTCTTGCACATGCGTGCAAGCAAACATAACAAACATAATGAATGTATCTTAATTTTTGAAGACCATTTTTTCTTTTTGTGCGTGCATATGTGACGTATAAATGAGGGATCCACTCACTGTAGATCAAGGGAGGATGTGAAATGGTGCAGGTACATGGAGGGGTGAACAAAGTGGTAGACAGTAAGCCCTACCTGAGCTTCAGGCTGATGTAGCACAGCTGGACTAAGGCAAGGAGGATGTGAAATGGTCACAGGTACATGGGGGTGAACAAAGTGGTAGACAGTAAGCCCTACCTGAGCTTCAGGCTGATGTAGCACAGCTGGACTAAGCCAAGGGAGGATGTGAAATGGTACCAGGTACATGGGGGGTGAACAAAGTGGTAGACAGTAAGCTCTACCTGAGCTTCAGGCTGATGTTGCACAGCTGGACTAAGGCAGAAGCACCCACGGCAAGTTCTTATAGTCCCCATTTATATGTCCATTTATGTTCTTACAGCGCTGATTGCCTAACTGAGCAAGATGTAAAACAGACACTAAAATGTCAGGTTTATTTCAGGTGACCATGTTCTTATAGTCCCCATTTATATGTCCGTTTATGTTCTTACAGCGTTGATTGCCTAACTGAGCCAAGATGTAAAACAGATGCTAAAATGTCAGGTTTATTTCAGGTGACCAGGATCGTAGAGGGAGAGGGGCAAGTGAAACAATGTCCTGAGAATGTGCTTAAACTTATTAACCGCTATGCTGCCAAGGAGCGATACACCGTCCAGAATCCCTATACGCTTAAATTATGTTTGCAGCCCAAAGGTGCTTAGGTGGATTGGCATTTACATTACTCAGCGGCAAATCTTTTCCATACTTTTGTGATCATCGGTTAAGATATAACCATTAACTGATGAGACACTTGAGAGCATGAAACTGTGCTACCAGCAAAGTTGCATTGCAAAGCCCTGAATATTTATCTGTTGATAATGAAATGGAAACTGTGAGCTGATAGCATTCAGCCACTGTCCCTTGCACAGAATAGACATCTCACTGATAGATCTGGAGCAAAGGGACATGCACTTGGCATAACACCACTACAACTCCAGACACGGAAGAAAGAAGTTCATGCACTTTATCGCTGTTAACTTTTTCAGCATTTTAAAACAGTTACTAGCATCTGCTTAAGATGTTACACGCTGCTGAACTGAATTGTGACACCAGAATCCCTACGATCAACATTTGTCAGCAAAGTGAATTGAAAAAATCAATAGATGTATAAAATGGTAAGTGACATGAGTCAATAACAACATATCTGCATGTAATACTTGGCTTAAAATTTGAGCACCACCATATTCCGCACCACAGCGTCAAACGAGGATGCCATTTATAATTCAGCTAATGTCAAGCAGTTTTGAGCCATAAAGTATTACTGTCATCAGTATGGTGGCAGCAACAGGATCAGGAAATTATGAAATAAAATGCAACAGCACCCTACCGGCCATATGTTGTGCGGGTGGAGGGAGTGCATGAGCACCAGGGTGGGCTGTTGGCGGCTTCAGATTTACCGGAGAAAACGGTGGATTCAACTGTGAGCTACGTGTTGAATTTGTGCTTTTTCTATACCTAGTTTTCGCTTATTTTGTTAGGGCACATGTCCATCCCTAAGATGTTTAGGGTCACAAGGTGATATGACTTCATTGAGCATCTGATTTGAGAAAGAGCTGTGTGATTCTATCTAAATGCCAGCTCACGGCAATTCAGAGTAAAAAAATATTTTGAGCTGCATTACCAGACTAAGTGTGCAGTTTAGTGAATTACCACACAGGGGTGTATAATGACAGCATTAAAAGGCGCATTAAGTGCTTCAGTCATGAAAACCTCCACCACTGGCTGCTGCTGAAATGCATAGCAGTATGTTCTCCTTTATTCTGGCTGTTCTTTGCTTCAGCTGCAGGTAGTACAATGCGCTCAAGTTCGTTTGCATAGGTTTTAGCAGCGAGGTTCACACTGACAGAGTCTAGTAAGAGAAAATGCTTGGAATAACACATAAAAGAAGTCTGAGTTCACATCAAATGCTGAGGTATTTTTGTTCTGGAGGATTAGAGCCCATGGAGTCCATGAAGGTGTGCTTTGGAGAGCTGGCGTGTGTAAGGACTGTTAGGCACCCACACATTTTGGTGGTCCTGCTTTGGCAGGGAACAGTTTATTAAAGTAATGATGTGTGGCTTGTCTCTCTAAGCTAGACAAGACTACACCATCCTATCAGGCAGCCGACACAGTTGATCTGTGTGTGTGTGGGGGGAGGAGGGAGGAGCTGCTCACTGAAGCGTAGCTCCCTCTTTCAACTGTATGCCACTGCATTTTCAACTGCTGTCATAGACAGCTTCAGCAGTGATTGGAGAACTGTGACCACGCCTGCAAACACATTGACTGAATTGGAAGATGCTGACACACCTCTGAAAAACTCAGATGATGGCACTATGTTTCTTGCATATGCGTGCAAGCAAACATAAAAATGTCCTTTTCCCCTCTCTTTATGTCCTGTGCTAACCTTAATTCCCTAGAGGCCTTAGCTTTTTTCACCCTCCTGGCCACCTCCCTTGATCAACTCCCATAAGCCTCCTTATCCTCTCCCTTCCCTGTTCTTCTGTACTGCCGGTATGCAGCCGTCTTTGCCCTCACCCCTTGCAGCTCCTCCTTGTTCAGCCAGCATGGTTTCTTGCCTCTTTCTCGTCTTACTCCTGGCCCTGGTGCAGGCTACTGTAGCCTGTTAGCCCAGTCTTTATGACTCCCCACTTCTGTTCTGCATCCATCCCGGCCTTATATCCTAGAGTCTCCCTCACAGTATTGCTCCCATCCTCCCAAAGTCCACCCTACTAAGTCCACCACCTTAGTGCCCATGCCTCCTGTCTCCTGACCAGCATGACAACAAGCCACACTGTTTGGTGGTCGCTACCTGCTAGTGGGTCCTCCACCCTTACCTCCCTCACTGCCTCCCATTTGTCAGTACTAGGTCCAGAGTGCTACCAAGCCTTGTAGGCCACTACCAATTGTGTCAGAAGGTCAGTCCTGGAATGCATCAAGGAGCACCCACTCCCTGGTACTGCTAGTGGCTAGTGCTCCAGTCAACCCATGGTAGGTTAAAATCCCCACTATCACCACACTCCCCTTCTACACACCCTCCTTATCTGCTCTGCCAACTCCCCATCTGGTTCCCCGATTGGGCTGGTGGTCTGTACACCACTCCCAGCCTCAGCTTTCTGCCCTTGAGTCCAGGAGCTGCACCCAAAGCACCTCTGTCCTCTCCTCTTCTCCCTTGTCCCTTATGCATTTGATCCCTTCCCTCATGTAGAGTGCAACCCCCACTTCCACCCCCGGTCCCTGCTGTATATCCTGTATCCTGGGATTGCCAGGTCCCAATCATGGTGCTCTGTGGCCCAAGTCTCTGTCACTGCAGCAATGTCCACCTTCCCCTCTGAAAGGAGCGCCTGAAGCTCTGCAGTTTTGTTCCCCAGGCTTCTTGCTTTGAGAGAGACCAGCTTCCACCTGTACCCTGCCTTCTCCTTACTCTTCTCCTAGGCCTGTGTCCTTCCTCCTGGTAGTCGGCACCCTTTCTCCTCCTTATTCTTACCAGGTGCTGGTGCCTTCTGTATTACATTCACACCAGTCTGCCCGCCCCTCCTGGGGTTACTACATCTCCACCTTTACCTATATCTAGGGGTGAGCTCATTAGGCTCCCCTGTCTGGACCTTTCTACCAACTTCAGTCTTTTGGCCATCCCCACTAGTTTAAATCCACTTTAGTGAGATATACCCTCTAATCCCACCTTTAATACTCCCCTCCCCTCCCCAATCGAGTGTAGCCTGTCAGCTGTGTACAAGTTACTATTCCCCCAGACCATACCCCAGTTAGTCACTAACCCATAATTTTTGGTGTTGCACCAATCCCTCAGCCACTCACTGAACTCCTTGATACTACCCTTCCTCCTCATGCTTGCACATGGTACCGGGAGTACCTCCAAGAATGCCACCGACTCCCCCACCCCATCACACTGCCTGCCCAACTCTTAGAACCTCCCCCTCTCTACTTCCACAAACTCCCCCGCCAAGTCATTTGTACCCTCATGCAATGCTAAATGAGGTTTCTTCTTCCCCCTCACTGCACATTTGAGCAGTGCCTGCTCTGCCCCATCTGCAGTCAACCCAGGGATAGCTTCAACTTAACACGGCCTGTGTCTTCCCCTCCGCCCCCATCTCGCCCCTTTCAATATAGAATCCTCCATTATGAGTGCCCCATCCCTTACCCCTTTCCTTCTAATGCCCTTACCACCTCAGTATTCATTCTTTCCAACCCTTTACCCCCGCCAGCTGCACCCTCTGTGACTTCTGTATCTGCACCCCTACTTCTACCTCACCCTTTTCTCTGCCTTATTCCTCCCATCCCCATGAACCCCTTCCCAGCCTGATTACTCCCTACTGGGCTTCCATGTCAACCTCCCTCCTCCTGCTGATTTCCAACCCTCTCCTATCCCTGCTGTTGTCAATTTAGAGCCCCATTCCCTTGTACCCAGATAGTGATGCCCTCCCATCCTTCCCCTTCCCATAGCTTTCCTCCTCCAGTCACCTTCCCTCCTTCCTTACTAGCCCCTTCTACCCTTTGTCCTCGCTATCTCTTCCCCTACCTGTTGCCATCCTCTCATGCCCCACTTGTCCTCCCCTTCAGTATGTTCCTGCTCCCCTCTCTCTCCCATAGCAGAGGCTCAAATCTATTCCTAGTTGATACCCCCCTTCCTACATCTCTTCCCCTATCGGATCCCTCCTACTTGTTCCCCTCCATGTCCCCTGGTCCCACCCTGGTCCCTCCTACTCACAGCCATCTGCTCTCTGCCTTGGTACTCCCGTGGTCTCTTCCTCCCATCAGGAGGCCCCCCACCTCAGGCACCCCCTCCTTCTACTCTCTTTTCTGCTAGTGTCTCTGATATTGGGGTTGGTTTCAGTCCCAAGCTGTTCTTCCTCCGTCCTGCCTTGCCATCCCTATTCCCCCAAGCCAGGATGCCCACCATACTCATCTGCCCTGCCACTTAGACTCCTCCCTAAACTCTACAGTTCTTCCCTTAAACTAGCCGGTTGTCTACAGATCATACACCCCCCACATCCTCCAAGCCCAGTCCAGGATCATGGTGGACCCAGAACCTGTACATCCCACCACCCTTCCAAAGAAGCCCGCTCTATTGACATGTGGCACCTGTCCCATTTTGGCCACCATCTTATGTTATGGGCTCTTACTCCTGGATTCTGTACCCTACCACAACTGTTAGGCCCCTATTTACTCAAATTCCTGCCCCCCATACTAGTCTCCCTACTGCCCTTGCGACCGGGTTAATTCAGTCTCAAATCTCATCTTTAGATACTGTATTACTGTAGCAATCCTAAAAGCCTCCTTATCCATTTTCACCCCTCAGCTGCCATACTTTTGTTTCTCAGCTCATATTTATTTTATTTTTATTTTTATTCAGTATGGCGCAGTGGGTTAAGGCTCTGAGCTGCAAATCTGGAGACCTGGGTTTGAATCCCACAGCCCCCTAGGTGCATACTGTGTGACCCTGAGCAAGTCACTTAACTTCCTCGTGCTCCCAGGTTGCTCCTGCAAACAAGCTTTCAGCTTAGTGTGTCTCACCTGGTAAAATAATTGGTAAAAATAAAATAAAATAAATATAGAACCACAGGGACCCTGGGCAGGTGGGTGAGCAACTCCAAAATCCTGACAGAGCTCCATTGAGCTCGCTCACTCCCCCTCTCTCACTCACTTGTTCTGTTTCTCCTGGCGCTGCAGGCTGCCCTTTTGTACTGGGCTTCTGCCTGCGTTGGCACCTTTTTCTGGCCACAAAGAAATCCACAGCAGTCCTGCTAGAGCTCCATTGAGCTCACTCACTCTCTCTCCTTCTCTCACTTGCTCATTCTGTTCCTCCCGGCACTGCAGGCTGCCCTTTTGTACTGGGCTCCTGCCTGGTTGGTGCCTTTTTCTGCCCACAAAGAAATCCACAGCAGTTCTGCTAGAGTTCCATTGAACTCGCTCACTCTCCTTCTCTCACTCACTCATTCTGTTCCTCCCAGCACTGCAGTCTGCCCTTTTGTACTAGCTTCTGCCTGCATCTGCCCACAAAGAAATCCACAGCAGTTCTGACAGATCTCCATTGAGCTCGCTCACTCCCCCTCTCTCTCTCGCTCATTCTGTTTCTCCCGGTACTACAGGCTACCCCTTTTGTACTGGGCTCCTGCCTGCATTGGCACCTTTTTCTGCCCACAAAGAAATCTGCAGCAGTCCCGACAGAGCTCTCTTGAGCTCACTCACTCCCCCTCTCTCACTCGCTTGTTCTTAATATGTCCCAAATACTGATTTCCCACTGCAACCGCATTATTCTGCACCAGAAGTGTGAAAACACATTTTGGCCAGGATGTGAAAAATGACAGCTGTACTGTTCATAAGAAGGTGTGAAAAAATACCGATGTTGAAAATCGAGCATGAAAATATTGCAAATTTGGTAAAGCTACATGGATGTGTGAAAACTGCATAGCGCGTAGCATAAACACAGTCATTTTATGGACTTTAAGTCACCAGATTTTCAACATCGAGATTGGGACCTCTGCTCGTGAACAGTGTCCTATCATTTTCTTAATCTGTCCCAAAACTGATTTCCCTGCCAATGACCACTGTTCTGCACCACTATGCGAAAACACATTCGGCCAGGATGTGCAAGATGACAGCTGTACTGTTCATAAGGAGGTATGGAAAAATAGCATGATGTTGAAAATCTGAAGTAAAATATCACAAATTTGCGAAGTTATGATGTGCGTGAAAACACTGTAAACGCATCACTACAATACAGTCATTTTTGGGATTTTTTCAACCAAATTTGCAACATAGGCTTTTGAGCCCACCTCATGAACAATGGTACTGTCGTTTGTTAATCAGTCCCAAAAGGTGATTCCGTGCAGTGACCGCGAAATCACCTTTCGGGGCCAATTTATTTATTTTTTAAATCTCAGATTACAAATACCTTTGAGCTTGGAGCAGCTCATTTACAAAGGTTCCACACCAAAGGAAAGGGTTACAGTAAGGTAGGGAGGTATAGACAACATTCATGGTATCAATGGAGCACAGCAAGTCAACTGGTAAATAAGTGGGAACAGTGCTACACACTCAAGATTACAAGCAAGCATAGAAAACCATAAGGTACATTTGAAGCAACATTGCTAATCAGAGGTGGGGGGGAAGTGTAAGGATGGGGTAGGGGAGACGAGATAGCAGAGTCCAAATACAGAAGGAAAAGAAAATATAGCGTAGAGAGGCCTTGTCATAAGGTGAGAGGAGGGAGGCTAAAAGGTGGAAGAAGGGGGTAAAGAGGGAAGGAGGGTGGATGAAGGGAAGAAGATAAGGGAGAGTGGCGGCAGAGGGCCTGGACAGGTCCAGAAAGAAGGGGTTAGTGGAATAAGAGCAAGGAGGGGTGAGGTAAGGAGGAGGTGGAAGGGAAAGGAGAAAGGAGAAATTGTTCTGTCAGGAGAGGTGAAACAAACAGGAAGCAAGTAAGAGCCTCAGAGAGTGAAAAAAGTGGTATAAAAGTGTCTGCAAAGTGAAACTAAGCTGTAACAATGTCAAGTGCTTTCAATTAGGAGGTGCTGATGAAGCATAAGTTTAAATTGGGACAGACTAGAAAGACTGCTCAGTTGGTTGCTTGAATTATTAAACCACAGGGGGCTTTGTATTGAAAGGATCGCTGGTATTGAGCAGTCCGACAGTGGGGTACTAGAAAGAGGTCAGAAACTGAGGTACTTGTATGTTGGGTCTTAGGGGATTTGTTTAGCAGGCAACCAATGCTCGAGGGTAGTAATCCAAGTAGATCTTTTTTGGACAGGAGGCTGGTTTGATATTTGATCCTGTTAGTTGGAGCCAGCCAGATTGATCATGTAACTCACAGGTATAAGTGAGGCGTGCAGCACCTGTAACTAACCTACAGGCTTTGTTCAGGGCCACCATGAGTCGTTTTAAGAGATGTGGAGGTTGCAGCACAGTATATGATTAGATCATAATCAATGATTGAGAGGACAAAGCTCTGAACTGCAACCTTCAGGGCTTCTTGGGTAAGACTTCGTCTGTGTCTGAAGAGGAGCCCAATTCTGGTATTAACATCTTTGACAACATTTTCAATGTGAGACACAAAGGTAAGGTGACTATCCAGGGTTAGAACTAGGTATTTGAAAGCTGAGTTTGTTCAACAGCGTCTCTGTGGTTTTTGGTGATAGTGAGTTGATTGGCCTTAAACTTATTCTGAGAGGATGAAAACAGCTGGACTTTAGTTTTTTTTTGTAGTTTAGCACTAGTTTGTGATAATTAAACCATCTCTCTGCTTCTGTGAAGCCTTGTTGAAGACTGTTTTCAAGAGTTTTGGGATCCAGGTGGCTAGTAAAGATGACCACGTCATCTGCGTAGAGGAAAGTAAGCTGGTTGCGAGACAGCTGGAAGGTCGTTCAAGAAAATACTGAACAATAAGGGACCCAGGATTGAGTCTTGAGGTACCCGATCAGACAGCCCTCTGCTCGAAACTACATTTGATATCCTCACCCTCTGCAGTCTATCACTGAGGTAGCTTCCGAACCACTTCAGGGTGTTCGGGGCAACACCAGTTTTAGAGAGTTGGCTAAGCAACAGTGTGTGTTTCACTGTGTCAAAGGCTTTTGTTAGGTCAACAAAGGCTGCACCTACAATCTTGTCTTGATCGATTGCCTGCTGTATGAAGCTTGTGAATTCTAATAATGCTGTGGTAGTGCTGTCCCTTTCTAAAAGCCATGTTGTTGTGGGCACTAGATGGAGTATGTGTCCAAATAAGCACCAAGCTGTTTGGTAACAATTCACTCGAGCACCTTGGAGAGTGGAGGGAGAATGGATATAGGTCTGTAGTTACCCTGTAAGGAAAGATCATCAGATTTATGCACTGGAGTTCACGATGGCCATTTTCCAGGCATCAGGACATTGTCCCAGTGTAGAGAAAGGTTAACATTTTAGCTATGAATAGGAGAACTTCATTTTAGGGTTATGGTAGTAAGCTTAAGATCTGGTCTGTCACTACTGCGTCTTACGTTTCTTAGGACCTTAGCTAGTATTCTAACCAGGTTGCATGATACCCTTTTAAAATAAAAAGGGGGGGGGGGTGCTCAGGACTATTTTCATCACCGTGGTTTGTGGAGCGGGCAGCATCATCATCATCGAAAAAGTCAGGTGGGAGAACACAGCTCAAATTAGTAAAAGCATTGTTAAAGGCATTAGAAATTTCCAGAGGGTCAGCGGCAGCGGTACCATTTATGTTTAGCATTGTAGGTGATACTTTAGGTTTTTGCCAGTGATATTTATATTAGACCAGAACCTTCTGGTATCACCCCAGAGTTAGTAAGCATCTCCCTATGGTACTTGTCTTTTGTCTGGCAATTCTCCCTCGTGCAGTTGTTTCTAGCAGTTTTATAGGCTTGTAGGTCCTGCTGCTTACTAGTGGCTTTTGCACAGTGACAGAGATGGTCCCAAAACTTCATGTGGGAAAGGAGCTCAGGAGTGATCAGGGCTTAACCGTCCCAGTGATCTTAATCTTTTTGAGAGGGCATGCGTATCACAAGCAGTGTTGAAAACCCTGATAAAGTGACAGAGGGCTACATTAACATCATTGGTTGAGTCCAGGATGTTCCAATTTTGGGCACAAAGCTGTTGTTTTAGGAGGTCCAGGTGGCCCTTCTGAGAAACCTGCTGTAGATAGTTTGGGAAGGGGGGATAAGGAATTTATTAGTCCAACTGCATGTGATTGGGGAATTGCCACTGATGGAGTCAGGGTGCACAGTTGTATTGGAAAGGCAGTTAGGTTGGTTAAAAATTATCCAGTTGAGGGTGGTGCTAGTCCCTCTTATAGTTTATCCTAGTGGGTGTATTAAGTTGAGTTAGGTGAAGGGCTTTATTGCGTCCTTTAGTGAGCTGGTCGCAGGTGACAGCCAGTTTATGTTAAAATCTCCCATGATAATTGTCTCCGTGAGGTGATTTTGTGAGCGGAGATGGTCAAGGAAGACTGAGGAGACCAGTGGCCGGGTCTTTGGGAGGTATGTAGACTGAGAGTACTGATATTGTTTTATGGTGAGCTCCCAACAGCACTTTAATCACCAATACCTGGGTACTGCCACTGAGATCAGTTGTGGCATAGCATACCCCTTTAGGGAATTTTTTAGAAATATAGCGCATCCACCCCCATGTTTGGTCAGCCTGCCCAGCCTGAATATAGTGTATCCAGGTACAGCTACTGCAGAATCCGGTATTTTGGGAGTCATTCATGTCTCAACGACAGATAGTATGTCAGGGTTGTGCTGAGTTACCCAGACTTTCAGGACGTCAATTTTGCTTACAAGGCTACAGATATTAATTGTGGCCAGTTTACTGGTACTTTGTTTAGGGCGCGCACTGTACGTGGGAGGTGCTTCAGGACTTGGATTGGGATAAATGTTTCAAGATAGCAGAAGTAGCATAAGGGCTATCCTGAGTAAGAGTTCTCTTTGAGCCTTGGAGAAACATTTAACCTTCATGTGAACACAGCGAGGTTTTGTCTTTTCCCTGTATAAAATGAGGATGGTGTGGTCCTTAAGGATACGTTGATGAGGATGTGATCCACCCTGGGGGCCAAATATTTATAGGGGGCAGGATCACTGAGGTAGAACAAGGTCCTTTATTAATAGTGAAAAAGTTCCCAGATGACCAACCTATGTTGACGTGAAGGTTTTTCAAGATTTCAGTATTGGGTGAGCAAACCAAACTATGGCTTGTCTTGCATGTGGGAGTGGGCAAAGACAGAAATATGAGAATGGGAAAGGCACTCAGTAAGAGCAATTAACACCATAACAGTGGCAGAATTCATGAGGAGGGGTCCTTAAAACCCCATGTTGAAAATTTGGTGCACAAATTCCAAAAAATGCCAGAGATATGCATCAAAGTTGAAAAAAATTTATTTATACCATTATACAGCTTACTGGCATTTCCTCAGTTAAGTGATGTCGACTTTGAAGACTGCAGAGCGTGTTCCAGGGTCCACCGAGACTGTCAGCTGGGCTCAGGAGGTGCAAGTATAGGATAGGGGGTGTAGGGGAGGCAGGGTGCACAGAGGGTAGGCGTGGGTTGGGAGGGGCCACGGACTCAACGAGGGACCGTTTTGCTTTACATGTACAAAACAAAAAAAAGACATAGCGGGACTCTTTTTTTTTAATGGGGCATTTCTGGACATTTGGCATGCTGGGGTGGGCTCCCAGTGTGCCAACCGACTGTTGGAGGAGCCAGCTGTAGCCGACAGGGGATTGGGCACCCCGTTGGCACAAAAGCGGGGGGGCAAGAGCCGAGGAGGACTGAGCACCCCTTCAGCACAACTCTCCCACTACTGTTTTGGGCCGGAACTTATGCAGCAGGGAGTGGGCTCCTAAGCTGGCAAGTCATAGCACCAGGGATTGAAGCCTCACGAGGATTGGGGCCCCGTCGGCAAAAACTGCTCTGCTGTGGGGAGGGACACATGCTGCCGAGAGTTAGGCACCCCTCGGCACTGAGATAACAGTGTGTTGTGAACACGGCAGTAAGGCACTGCCGCAGTTCACAAACAATATTAGAGTAGCAACGCTCCACCCAGCAAAGATGGGTGGCTCCCTCATTGCAGCAAATCACTGACATTGTAATGACGAGGCAGCCCCTGATTGCTGTGGCGAAAACGTTAAAAGTTGGTGGCACTTCTGGAAGCCAGTGTCATCAGCACACTGTGCCTCCATTGGTGCACCACGGCCAAGCCCCCAAATGTTCTGCCTCTGTTGGCTGCCACACTGCCGAGCCTCCTGAACCCGCTTCTCTCCTAAGCTGTCACATAATGTTTCTTGCACATGCATGCAAGCAAACATAAAAAGGGACTGAGTTATAAGCAACTAAATAGTCCCAAATGTTTTATGAAATTCTGCAAGTAAGTTAACGGTAAGATTTTAGGTCCTTATAATTTTAAATCTAGATATCATGATGTCGCCAGTTTGGACAGGTTCATAGACTCTAATTTGAAGGATATGTGTGTCAGCCTTTTAATCTCTTGCCTATAGGATGGCATAGTCATAATCATTAAAAAATTGCAAAATGCCAGCCCAGTGGCACTGAGGGTTGAGGCACTGGATGGCACAATTCGTGCCAAGCCTGATGACCTGGGTTCAGGAACAGATTCAGGACACCAGAGGCAGGACAGGATCGAGCTTCCCAGTGGCTGCTCTCTTCTCCTGGGGTGGATTGTAGGGGTTGCTTCACTCTGTAGCAGCTCCCAGTGAAGATCGGGAACACTACAAGAGTGAAGTTATAGAGGGGACCAGAAAACTTGGAAAAATGGCATCCACGCCAGCCAGATGACGGCAACCCTGTCTCCCTCTGCTGCAAAGCTTGGAAGCCCCTGAAGCTGTGTACCCTCACCCGGCAAGTAGCGAGGGAGTAGCAAAAGTCACTCTGGTCTCCCCTCCTGACGGGCCAGTGGGTAGAGGGCCCCCAGGTGAAGAGATATGTCCAGATCAGCTAGGTGATGTAGCAGTAGGACAGTAGATTGGGAGAGGCGATGGGTTAAAGGCTGCCTGCCTGAAGGAGTGGGCAGCATGGATGCAGGTAAGGCAGGGGAAAAGAATATACAAAAAAACTTGCAAAATAATGTCAGTAATTAAAACCAAATGTTTTGACTTTTTGGATGCAAAATGTGAAATTCCGTGATAAATTTCAGGAAGTCATATCTATAAATGTTTCCCAACCATACAACTAACTTGCATCAGGGAAGGAAAGAAAATGCTAGGTAGAGTGGTGGTAATAAGGTAGCTGTGCCAATGGCACTGAGGGATGAGGCACTGGATGCCACACCTCATGCCACGCCAGCGACCTGGGTTTGGAAGCAGACTCGGGTCGTTGGGGGTCGGCCGGGGAGGAAGAGAAGGACTGAGCATCTGACAGACTACTCTCCTTTCCTGGGATGGGAGGATTCTGCTCTGCTCTGCTCTGCTCAGCTCTAGTGGCACCTATTTGCTCTAGGATCACTGCAGTCTGCATGAGCACACAAGTAAGGCTATGGGGCAGTAGTAGGTATCTTTCACAAGGGCACAGGAGCATGCCTGTTGCAGGCAGGATGCCATTGCATGTCATGCAGCCTCAGGACACACAAACACCAAGGTGGAAAATCCCCAGCTCTCAGGGAGGCAACAGTGGCCTTAGGGACTGTGGCCCACATTCTCAAATCAGACTTTCCCCAACCCAGCTCTCCCAATCCCTCACTCGGCTCCTGGGACCAGCTGTCTAATTTCAGACAGACATGCCTGGTGCTGGCTTGGAGAGACAGGACGCATCCTCAGGATCACGAGAACAGCTGCAAGGGATTCCGAGCTGGACGTAATTGTCCACCTAGGGACAAATGACTTGGCTCATCATGAGAGTAGAGCAGTGCAGGAGGACATTGCAGAGTAGGGAGGGACCTGAGCACGTAGCACACACAGTATCCTTCTCAGAGGTGCTGCCTGTCAAAAGCATGGGGAGGCAAAGGAATTGGCACCATGCAGTTTAATGAATGGTTGAAAAATGGTCGGAGCACAGGGGTTTGGCTTCATTGGGGACTGGGGTTCCACCTGGAGGACACCAGCCTATACTGGCAGGATGGTCTGCATCTGTCCAGGAAGGGAACAAGTCTTTTGAGCAATCGGTTTAAATGCTTCATTGGCAAGCTTTTAAACTAGTCAAAGGGGAAGGCACTGACAAGCAGCAGGAAAATCCCAGCCTCTCCCTACAAAACAGGGTACTAAATGAGAAAAAGACTGAGGTAGAACGGTCAGTGGGGATGCTGCAGCAGAAGGTAAAGCCATCAAAAATGGAGAGCAATGAGTACAATGCCTGTAGTCTGGTGTAAGCTTCCTGAATTAGTGGCCTTGATGGAGGAACATCTGGATATCGTGGCAGTCACCAGAAACAAGTACACACAAAACCATGACTGGGACATAACATACCAGGATATACTGTCTACAGGAGGACAGGGAGGGTAAAGAGGAGGAGGAGTAGTTCTTTACATAAGGGAAGGCATAAAAGCAACAGAACAAAAAGGGTAAACAGGGAGAAAGAAGCACTGTGGGTAGAGATTTGGAGACAGGCAATGGCACCACAATACGCTGGGGTTGAACCCCCTTCTCAGGGGAGGAAATGGACAGGGAAATGATAGAAAGTACACTTAGAATGGCAGAAAAGGGAGATATTGCTGCTGGGTGATCTGAATATGCCAGATGTAACTGGAGTGCAGTTGCAGCTGCCACTGCAAGAGTTATTCTAGATGCCCTACAGGGGCATGCCTTAGACAACTAGTACTGGAGCCCACTCGAGAGGAGCAATATTAGACTTGATTCTCTCAAATGGAGATGGAGAGAGGATTACAGATGCTAGAAGTGGGTAGCCATCTGAGAACAACGACCATCGAACAGTATGGTTCACAATAAACACAGCAATAGGTCAAGCCATACAAAGACAAAAGTACTGGACTTTAGGAGGCTGACTTTGCCAAAATGGTGAGTGCCCAAGAGAATGCACTAGCAAATGGGCAGGAAGGAGGGTGGAAGAACAATGGGGAATAATAAAACTGCCATCACAGAGGTGAGCCTTTGTGTGAAACAAATAAACAAAACAAGGCGATGTAAGAAACCACTATGGTTCTCAAAGAAGTGGCAGTGAGGTTCAAGAAAAAGAAAGCATTCAGGAAGTACAGGAATCGCAGAAGGAGCAGGACAGAGAACTGTATCAGTTAAAGAAACAAAAAAGGGCTGGGAGGCAGTCAGAACAGCAAAGGCAAACACGAGGAAAAGATAGCCAACTCAGTTAAGAAAGGGGATAAAACCTTTTATAGGTACATCAGGAGCAAAAGGAAGACCAAGGGAGGATAGTGAGGAAGCAGCAATAAGGGAGGGAGGGTGGGCAGAGGGAGACTGTGAAAAGGCAGAGGTACTAAACAAATATTTTGCTCAGTATTTACAAATGAAAAGGGGAGGTACATAAAACAAACAGTAGTAACACTCTGGATACAGAAGTTGATACCAGCCCATTTACAGAAGAAAGGGTTCTGAAAGAACTCTTAAAACTGAAGGTGGACAAAGCAATGGGGCCTGATGGATTCATCCCAGAATTCTACAAGAACTAAGGGTAGAACTAGTGACACCACTGACTACCCTTTACAAACAAATCATGAGAGGATGGGGTGGTACCCGAGGACTGGAGGAGGGCAGATGTGATTCCCTTCACAAAAGTAGAAGCAAGGCAGAAGCAGGAAACCACAGACCTGTTAGTTTAACCTCAGTGATAGGGAAAATGATGGAATCACTTCTGAAGGAAAGAATTGTCGAGTATCTAGAGGCCAGAGGGCACAGGACCCTAGGTAGCATGGATTCACAGTGGGAAGGGTCATGCCAGACAAATCTGATAGATTTCTTTGACTGGATGACCAAAGTAGTAGATCAGGGAGGGGCTGTGGACATGGCCTACCTAGACTTTACAAGCATTTGACACAGTCCCACACAAAAGATTAATATACAAGTTAGCCAGCCTGGGAGTGGGTCCCAAGATGACAGCCTGGGTAAAGGATGCTGGAGAATAGGACACAGAGGTAATAGTAAATGGAGTCCACTCAGAAGAAAGGAGGGTTACTAGTGGGGTACGCAGGGGTTCAGTATTAGGACCGGTCCTCTTCAATGTCTTTAGCGACATTCATGTGGAGGACTGGAAGGAAAAATATGTCTCTTTGCAGATGACACTAAGATCTGCAACACAGTTGATGCACAGGGTGGAGTGGAAAGGATGAGAAGGGACTTGGCAGGTTGAGAATGTTCAAATGTATGGCAGCTTAGATTCAATGCTAAGAAGTACAGGTAATGCACCTGGGAAAAAAAAAACCCAGGGAAGAGTACACAATGGGGGTGAGATACTAACAACAACAAAAATGGAAAGGGACCTGGGGGTAGTCATATCAGATGACCTAAAAGGTGGGCAAAGCAATGTGAGAGGCAACAGGAGGGCTGGGGGTTACTGGGATGCATAGGAGGCATCACCGGTAGAAACAAGAAGTTATTATCCCTCTGTACAGACAGCTGGGTGAGACCCCATCTGGAGTACTGTGTGCAGTTCTGGAGACCCAATCTCCATAAAGACATAGACAGCAGGATGGAAGCTGTCGAGGAGGGCAACTAAAATGGTGCAGGGTCTGCACGGAGAAGACTCTGAAGAGACTTAAGGAGCTTAATATGTATAGCCTCCGAGGAAAGGAGGAGGGGACATGATTGAAACTTTCAAGTACCCAAGGGAATCAACAAAGTCCAAGAGGTAGCATCTTTCAAAAAAGTGTGCAAGAACAAGAGAGGAAAATTTGAAGATAGAGGCGGCTCAGAGGTAATTTAAGGAAGTATTTTTTCACAGAGAGGTTGTGGATGCATGGAGCGGCCTTCAGGAGGAGGTTGTGGAGTCAAAATCAGTGGTGGAATTCAAGCATACATGGGACAGTCATAAGGGCAATTCTAGAGGTGTGGGGTGAAGAAGAAGTAGGCTGCTGGTTAACTAGGATCTGCAGCTTATCCAGTGGAGTGGGTAGGAAATGGGCAGACTGGGTGGGTGGCCAACGGTCCTTATCTGCCGTCAAATTCTATGTTTCTATGACACGCATGTTGTGTTAGGTGTGTGCCCCTTCCGGAGAAGCATAGATCCAGGGGGTTGGCTGTGGTCCTGGGAGTTGGAGTGAGGTGTCTCTGTCCCCAGTTCCCTGGCAGGGGGTTTCAGGAGGGAAGTAGGTGCCTAAGTTGAGGTAGGCTCACTTGACAGATGCCGTGAGTCACCAGTGTTAGGGGAGATGAAGCTGACAAATAAAAGAAATGGTAATAAGGTAGCATTCACATGGGGACTCCATTGTAAAAGATGACAGGAGACTTGGTGGGGCATTGCAGAACTAACTGATGAATTCATGAGGGACTCCATAGTAAAGATAGCAGGAGAGTTGGTGGGGTAATGCAAAATCATGATGCATTCATAGGGGACTCACAGTAAAGATAGCAGAGAGTTGGTGGGGCAATGCAGAATCATGATGCATTCACTGGGGACTCCACAGTAAGATAGCAGGAGAGTTGGTGGGGCAATGCAGAATCATGATGCATTCACTGGGGACTCCACGGTAAAGATAGCAGGAGAGTTGGTGGGGGCAATGCAGAATCATGATGCATTCATAGGGGACTCCACAGTAAAGACAGGAGGAGAGTTGGTGGGGCAATGCAGAATCATGATGCATTCATAGGGACTCCACAGTAAAGATAGCAGGAGAGTTGGTGGGGCAATGCAGAATCATGATGCATTCATAGGGACTCCACAGTAAAGATAGCAGGAGAGTTGGTGGGGCAATGCAGAATCATGATGCATTCATAGGGGACTCCATAGTACAAGATAGCAGGAGAGTTGGTGGGGCAATGCAGAATCATGATGCATTCATAGAGGACTCCACAGTAAAGATAGCAGGAGAGTTGGTGGGGCAATGCAGAATCATGATGCATTCATAGGGGACTCCATAGTAAAGATAGCAGGAGAGTTGGTGGGGCAATGCAGAATCATGATGCATTCATAGGGGACTCCATAGTAAAGATAGCAGGAGAGTTGGTGGGGCAATGCAGAATCATGATGCATTCATAGGGGACTCCATAGTAAAGATAGCAGGAGAGTTGGTGGGGCAATGCAGAATCATGATGCATTCATAGGGGACTCCACAGTAAAGATTGCAGGAGAGATGGTGGGGCAGTGCAGAATCATGATGCATTCATAGGGGACTCCATAGTACAGATAGCAGGAGAGTTGGTGGGGCAATGCAGAATCATGATGCATTCATAGGGGACTCCATAGTAAAGATAGCAGGAGAGTTGGTGGGGCAATGCAGAATCATGATGCATTCATAGGGGACTCCATAGTAAAGATAGCAGGAGAGTTGGTGGGGCAATGCAGAATCATGATGCATTCATAGGGGACTCCATAGTAAAGATAGCAGGAGAGTTGGTGGGCAATGCAGAATCATGATGCATTCATAGGGGACTCCATAGTAA
Source organism: Neoceratodus forsteri (assembly GCA_016271365.2). Taxonomy (NCBI): domain Eukaryota; kingdom Metazoa; phylum Chordata; order Ceratodontiformes; family Ceratodontidae; genus Neoceratodus; species Neoceratodus forsteri. Next base: position 1,155,077 of record JADMNL010000033.1, read on the forward strand.
AGATAGCAGGAGAGTTGGTGGGGCAATGCAGAATCATGATGCATTCATAGGGGACTCCATAGTACAGATAGCAGGAGAGTTGGTGGGGCAATGCAGAATCATGATGCATTCATAGGGGACTCCATAGTAAAGATAGCAGGAGAGTTGGTGGGGCAATGCAGAATCATGATGCATTCATAGGGGACTCCACAGTAAAGACTGCAGGAGAGTTGGTGGGGCAATGCAGAATCATGATGCATTCATAAGGGACTCCATAGTAAAGATAGCAGGAGAGTTGGTGGGGCAATGCAGAATCATGATGCATTCATAGGGACTCCATAGTACAGATAGCAGGAGAGTTGGTGGGGCAATGCAGAATCATGATGCATTCATAAGGGACTCCATAGTACAGATAGCAGGAGAGTTGGTGGGACAATGCAGAATCATGATGCATTCATAGGGGACTCCATAGTAAAGATAGCAGGAGAGTTGGTGGGGCAATGCAGAATCATGATGCTTCATAGGGACTCCATAGTACAGACAGCAGGAGAGTTGGTGGGGCAATGCAGAATCATGATGCATTCATAGGGACTCCATAGTACAGATAGCAGGAGAGTTGGTGGAGCAATGTAGAATCATGATGCATTCATAGGGGACTCCATAGTAAAGATAGCAGGAGAGTTGGTGGGGCAATGCAGAATCATGATGCATTCATAGGGGACTCCATAGTAAAGAAGCAGGAGAGTTGGTGGGGCAATGCAGAATCATGATGCATTCATAGGGACTCCACAGTAAAGATAGCAGGAGAGTTGGTGGGGCAATGCAGAATCATGATGCATTCATAGGGGACTCCACAGTAAAGATAGCAGGAGAGTTGGTGGGCAATGCAGAATCATGATGCATTCATTGGGGACTCCATAGTAAAGATAGCAGGAGAGTTGGTGGGGCAATGCAGAATCATGATGCATTCATAGGGACTCCATAGTAAAGATAGCAGGAGAGTTGGTGGGGCAATGAATCATGATGCATTCATAGGGACTCCATAGTAAAGATAGCAGGAGAGTTGGTGGGGCAATGCAGAATCATGATGCATTCATAGGGGACTCCATAGTAAAGATAGCAGGAGAGTTGGTAGGGCAATGCAGAATCATGATGCATTCATAGGGAACTCCATAGTAAAGATAGCAGGAGAGTTGGTGGGGCAATGCAGAATCATGATGCATTCATTGAGGACTCCGTAGTAACAATAGCAGGAGAGTTGGTGTGACAATGCAGAATCATGATGCATTCATAGGGGACCCCATAGTACAGATAGCAGGAGAGATGGTGGGGCAATGCAGAATCATGATGCAATCATAAGGGACTCCATAGTAAAGACTGCAGTAGAGTTGGTAGGGCAATCTTGGAATCATGATGCATTCATAAGGGACTCCATAGTAAAGATAGCAGGAGAGTTGGTGGGGCAATGCAGAATCATGATGCATTCACAGGGGACTCCACAGTAAAGACAGCAGGAGAGTTGGTGGGGCAATGCAGAATCATGATGCATTCATAGGGGACTCCATAGTAAAGATAGCAGGAGAGTTGGTGGGGCAATGCAGAATCATGATGCATTCATAGGGACTCCATAGTAAAGATAGCAGGAGAGTTGGTGGGGCAATGCAGAATCATGATGCATTCATAGGGGACTCCATAGTAAAGATAGCAGGAGAGTTGGTGGGGCAATGCAGAATCATGATGCATTCATAGGGGACTCCATAGTAAAGATAGCAGGAGAGTTGGTGGGGCAATGCAGAATCATGATGCATTCATTGAGGACTCCATAGTAACAGATAGCAGGAGAGTTGGTGGGGCAATGCAGAATCATGATGCATTCATAGGGGACTCCATAGTAAAGATAGCAGGAGAGTTGGTGGGGCAATGCAGAATCATGATGCATTCACAGGGGACTCCATAGTAAAGATAGCAGGAGAGTTGGTGGGGCAATGTAGAATCATGATGCATTCATAGGGACTCCACAGTAAAGATAGCAGGAGAGTTGGTGGGGCAATGCAGAATCATGATGCATTCATTGAGGACTCCATAGTAAAGATAGCAGGAAGTTGGTGGGGCAATGCAGAATCATGATGCATTCATAGGGACTCCATAGTACAGATAGCAGGAGAGTTGGTGGGGCAATGCAGAATCATGATGCATTCATATGGGACTCCATAGTAAAGACAGCAGGAGAGTTGGTGGGGCAATGCAGAATCATGATGCATTCATAGGGACTCCATAGTAAAGATAGCAGGAGTTGGTGGGGCAATGCAGAATCATGATGCATTCATAGGGGACTCCATAGTAAAGATAGCAGGAGAGTTGGTGGGCAATGTAGAATCATGATGCATTCATAGGGGACTCCACAGTAAAGATAGCAGGAGAGTTGGTGGGGCAATGCAGAATCATGATGCATTCATAGGGGACTCCATAGTAAAGATAGCAGGAGAGTTGGTGTGGTAATGAAGAATCATGATGCATTCATAGGGGACTCCATAGTAAAGATAGCAGGAGAGTTGGTGGGGCAATGCAGAATCATGATGCATTCATAGAGGACTCCACAGTAAAGATAGCAGGAGAGTTGGTGGGGCAATGCAGAATCATGATGCATTCATTGGGGACTCCGTAGTAACAATAGCAGGAGAGTTGGTGGGACAATGCAGAATCATGATGCATTCATAGGGGACTCCATAGTACAGATAGCAGGAGAGATGGTGGGGCAATGCAGAATCATGATGCAATCATAAGGGACTCCATAGTAAAGACTGCAGTAGAGTTGGTGGGGCAGTGCGGAATCATGATGCATTCATAAGGGACTCCATAGTAAAGATAGCAGTAGAGTTGGTGGGGCAGTGCGGAATCATGATGCGTTCATAAGGGACTCCATAGTAAAGACAGCAGGAGAGTGGGTGGGACAATGCAGAATCATGATGCATTCACAGGAGACTCCACAATAAAGACATGAGGAGAGTTGGTGGGGCAATGCAGAATCATGATGCATTCATAGGGGACTCCACAGTAAAGATAGCAGGAGAGTTGGTGGGCCAATGTGGAATCATGATGCATTCATAGGGGACTCCACAGTAAAGACAGCAGGAGAGTTGGTGGGGCAATGCAGAATCATGATGCATTCACAGGGGACTCCATAGTAAAGATAGCAGGAGAGTTGGTGTAGCAATGTAGAATCATGATGCATTCATAGGGGACTCCATAGTAAAGATAGCAGGAGAGTTGGTGGGGCAATGCAGAATCATGATGCATTCATAGGGGACTCCATAGTAAAGATAGCAGGAGAGTTGGTGGGGCAATGCAGAATCATGATGCATTCATAGGGGACTCCATAAGTAAAGATAGCAGGAGAGTTGGTGGGGCAATGCAGAATCATGATGCATTCATAGAGGACTCCATAGTAAAGATAGCAGGAGAGTTGGTGGGGCAATGCAGAATCATGATGCATTCATAGGGGACTCCATAGTAAAGATAGCAGGAGAGTTGGTGGGGCAATGCAGAATCATGATGCATTCATAGGGGACTCCACAGTAAAGATAGCAGGAGAGTTGGTGGGGCAATGCAGAATCATGATGCAGTCATAGGGGACTCCATAGTAAAGACAGCAGGAGAGTTGGTGGGACAATGTCGAATCATAATGCATTCATAAGGGACTCCATAGTAAAGATAGCAGTAGAGTTGGTGGGACAATGCAGAATCATGATGCATTCATAGGGGACTCCATAGTAAAGATAGCAGGAGAGATGGTGGGGTAATGCAGAATCATGTTGCATTCATAGGGGTCTCCATAGTAAAGATAGCAGGAGAGTTGGTGGGGTAATGCAGAATCATGATGCATTCACAGGGGACTCCATAGTAAAGATAGCAGGAGAGTTGGTGGGGTAATGTAGAACCATGATGCATTCATAGTGGACTCCATAAGTAAGGATAGCAGGAGAGTTGGTGGGGCAATGCAGAATCATGATGCATTCATAGAGGACTCCATAGTAAAGATAGCAGGAGAGTTGGTGGGGCAATGTAGAACCATGATGCATTCATAGGGGACTCCATAAGTAAAGATAGCAGGAGAGTTGGTGGGGCAATGCAGAATCATGATGCATTCATAGAGGACTCCATAGTAAAGATAGCAGGAGAGTTGGTGGGGCAATGTAGAACCTTGATGCATTCATAGGGGACTCCATAAGTAAAGATAGCAGGAGAGTTCGTGGGGCAATGCAGAATCATGATGCATTCACAGGGGATTCCATAGTAAAGATAGCAGGAGAGTTGGTGGGGTAATGTAGAACCATGATGCATTCATAGTGGACTCCATAAGTAAGGATGGCAGGAGAGTTGGTGGGGCAATGCAGAATCATGATGCATTCATAGATGACTCCATAGTAAAGATAGCAGGAGAGTTGGTGGGGCAATGTAGAACCATGATGCATTCATAGGGGACTCCATATGTAAAGATAGCAGGAGAGTTGGTGGGGTAATGCAGAATCATGATGCATTCACAGGGGACTCCATAAGTAAAGATAGCAGGAGAGTTGGTGGGGCAATGTAGAACCTTGATGCATTCATAGGGACTCCATAAGTAAAGATAGCAGGAGAGTTGGTGGGGCAATGCAGAATCATGATGCATTCACAGGGGACTCCAGTAAAGATAGCAGGAGAGTTGGTGGGGCAATGTAGACCCATGATGCATTCATAGGGGACTCCATAAGTAAAGATAGCAGGAGAGTTGGTGGGGGCAATGCAGAATCATGATGCATTCATAGGGGACTCCATAGTAAAGATAGCAGTAGAGGTGGGGATGCAATGAAGAATTTATGATGCTGAAACAGATACGGTGATTTTCCTGCCCCCAGTACAGGTCACAGGAGAGTGATCCACAGTGAAACACTGCAGCTAGTGGGAGAAGCAAACATTCTGTAATCACTCAACTATCTTCTTTGAGGATATCTCTTTCATCAGACCACTCCTATGTAACTATAGCCATCAGGCACTAGTACCACATGGAAACTTTTTGCAAGCAGTCCACTTGTGGCTGCCCATGACAATGTGCTATGTTGGCACTTGCCATTTAAATGTAGGCAGCTCCTTCCCTCCTCAGTTCTTTTTTGCCACTGTCGACCATAACTGGTCAGGCACTCCACAGAAATGCTATTGTTACAGTCGACTTTCTTATTTTTCACACCCTAGTTGTACTCACTTTTTAAAAATGAATTTTGACACTGTGTATGTCATCTAAGGAGTCATCAAAACTGTTTAAGTATTGTGAAAAGATTTACTTGGGTGACTCACACAATATCTGCATCTATTGCCTTGGCTCAGCCCATAATGTGAAGTCCTGCGTGATCTGCAGAAAATTCTACAATGCTACCCAGCAATGCTGAGAGAAGACCTTGAAAACCCACCTTCTGAAGCAGCTGGTGGCCAGGATGGTGAAAGTGTCAGAAGGAAGAACTCTGCCATGTCACTGGCCCAGTCCTTAGGCCCCCACTCATCAAAGTCCAGGAAAATCTTCAGGACACAAATACATGCACTGGGAGAGGGAGTGAAGCAAAGACAAGGCCTTGCCGGTAGCAGATCATGGTCACACATCCATTCTGCGTGGCTGTTCAGTGCCATCAACTGCTGCTGTGGTGACACTGCCAGTTGTGCCAACTGTCAACACCCACATATGATCCGGGAAGGCTGAAAATGCTACTAGGCCTATTTTAGCTGGTGAGTCACCCTCCCTTTGATGTCTGGGGCAGTATTTCCCATGTAGACACCCACTGGTGTTCCCATCAACTACACAGTTCGACAATGTGCAGGCTGTTCTCTTGTCCTTTATGGATATCATTAAATGCCTGCTGCCTCCCCCTCCTATACAGAGGTTCCATCAATGGGGCCAGTACATCTAATGCTGGAATCAATGCAAGCCAAGTCAACATTCCAGACACCCTGTAGTCCATCAATGGCTCCTCCTTCTCCTTCCTCGTGGCCTCCTGACCACATTGACGAGGACCAAGCGTATAACCCAGAGCTCATCATAGAGGAGGAGGAGGAAGAGGAAGATGAGGAGTATGGGGACTTCTATGAGAGAACTAGTTCCACAGTCTCTACTGCAAGTGAAGATTCTGTGGTTTATACCATTCAGTCTCACCTTGCAGCCCCCTCATTCATTACTTAGATGCATGATCTTCAGTCTGCAATATGGGTTAACTCAGAGGAGCAGGATATTTATTTATTTATTTATTGAAATGTTTCAACAGGAAGGCACACTGAACAACAAGCTGCAAGTCTCCCGGTGCGACCTGGGGAGCGGGGTACAATTGGATGAAAAATTAGACATACAGTTTAACATTTAACATATCTGAGAAATTAAACATTCAGTTACATTTGAAACAAGACATACAGTTAAAAAATATCATAAATAATGATACAAGCCAGCCCGGATGCAGAGGTTGAGGCGCTGGATGCCACACCTCGAACCATGGCGACCGGGTTGAGAACGGACTCGGGACACCAGGGGCTGGAAGGGGAAGGAGATGATTGAGCGTCCGGAGGACTGCTCTCCTCTCCCGGGGTGGGGAGCCTCACTCTGTAGTGGCCCCCAGTGGAGCCTGGAAGTACTATAAGTGGCACAGGAGAGACAACCAGAAAAGTGGAAAAACAATTTCAGCGGCCGCCGGATAAAGGCTTCCGTGCTCTACGCTGCCGGAACCTCAGGAGCCTACTCTCCTCCACAGCAGCAGCACCTGGGTTAGTAAAAATATAGAGGCGCTGATTTCCCTGCCCCGTGCCTTCCCCTCGGAGGAGGGGACCCACCCGTGAAGAGACACGCCGGGACACCTGGGGAGTTGCTGCAGATCTGTGGTAGGAGAGAACTCCAGAAGAGGATAGCCGGGGCGGTAGCAGCACCAGGAAGCCCGAAGGAGAGGGGGACGCCGGAGTGTCGGCAGTAAAAAAATAAATAAATAATACTCATACAGTCGCATTTGTAACATAACATACAATTAAATATATCCTACCTGTAGAATATGCATTTAAGTACAGGTGGCATATTTGGGGAACACAGTACAGAAATCTAATGTAGTCTTGGAGCCAATCCCTACAGGACTGGATAATGGTTAGAGGCAGATTATTTAGCAATTATTGAATAAATGAGATCCAGTTGGGGAACATCAAGAAGGGTAGCTGGGTAGATGGGGAAACCAGCTGGGGAAAAGAGAGGATAAAGATAGGGGAACATTACTAGAGAAAGTAAGCGCAAAAAAAAAAAACAGTTGTGAAGGGCAAGTTAGCAAGAGCTAGTGCAATCATATTGCTAAGAAGAATCAGCTGACTTCTTAGAACTACCCCCACTGTTATTCCTTCCTCCCTGCACTGGAGGATGCCACAATAGCTGCTGGCATGGGCCCAACATGATACTTGGCATTCCAAGGAAGGCAACTATGTTGTATCAGGCCCCTCAAGTGAGACCTTTGTAGCAGGACAACCTGAGGCTGACTCTGTTTCAATGCATTTCATAACAGGTCTAGCACAAAAAGTACCTTAGTTCCCTTCCTTCTGATAAGGAGTCTAGAAGGCTTGATGTCATGAGGAAAGGGACTTTTGCTTCTGCCTCTCTGGGACTGAGGATTGCAAACTACTAGCCCACATGGTAAAATACCAAAATACTGTTTGGAGCAAGGCCAAGGCGCAGGCCCAGGCCCTCCCAGAGGGTACTCCTAAGCAGGAGCTACTGCATGCTCTTACAGCAGGTGCCAGTGTAGGTAAACTCCTCCTGTGCACCACCCATGACATCTCTGATGCCTTGGTCAGGGCTGCAGCCTCTGCCATATGTCCCAGGAGACACTCCTGGCCAAGAGTGGCTGGATTTGCCAATGATGTTCAGCAATCCATCTCTAGTGCCCCGTTCAGCGGACATAAGCTATTTGGAGCAGATGTTCAGGACATTCTCTCCCAACTTGCAAGCTTCAGGTAGAACCCTGAAATCAGTGCACTGCATGTACTATACTCAGCCTAGGACTAGGCAGAGGTACCCTTTCATCAATCCACTGCCAGACATAGATTTGCAACTAGATAGCAAGGCAAGGGTGGGGGAGCAGCAGCACCCTTACTCCCACTAAGCACGCTTCCTGATTCCCACTCAAAACCCTTAGAGATGGCACTGCGGCAGCAGCCACAGCAACAGGTTCTGCCTGACTCCTTCAAATACCCTCACTTCTTCTGCCTCCAGGGATGGTGGTTGGGGGTTGCCTTTCCCTCCACCTGGACCTGTGGGAGAAGGTAACTTCAGATGCTTGGGTCCTACAAATAATTGCACAAGGCCATGCTCTGGAATTTTTGAAACTACCTCCAGACCATCCCCAGTGCCTTCACACTACCCTCCGGAAGACTTTCCATTGCTCCAGGAGGAAATTCACAGCCTCATTCAGAAAAGGTCAATAGAACCTATCCCATTGGAACAAAGGAACACAGGATTCTACTCTCTGTGCTTCCTGATTCCAAAATGGACAGGAGACCTAAGACCCATTCTAGACCTCAGGGGAGGCATTGCTCCATACTTTAGTTGTACATAGAATACCCAGGTATTCTAGTCTCCCGTGGCCTGCTGGGGCTCAGACCTCTGATCTTCGCATGCACGGAAGATATTTCTGCCTGGGGATTTGAACCGTGATCCTGCCTTCTGCTAGCAGCTGACCATACGGCTTTTTTACTGTCGTTACTGCTGACTGGGGATCCTCCGAACTTTGCATTATAGAAGGAACCCTGACCCAGACTGAGGATTGTTGTTCCCTGGTAGCCTAAATTGGAGCTGCGGGGTTGAAATGCCGACTGCCCTTGCAGGTCCCCCATGGCCCACTGGGGCTCAGACCTCTGAATCTTCACCTGCATGGAAGAGATTTCTGCCGAGTTTGAGCCACAGTCCTGCCTCTACCAGTAACTGACTGTATGGCTTTTTACTGCCACTACTGCCGACTGGGGATCCTCCGTACTTCGGTTCACAGAAGGAATCCTAACCCAGACTGAGAATTCCATGCCCCAGTAGCCTAAATTGGAGCTGTGGGGTTTAAACACTGATTGCCTTTGCAGGTCTTCCATGACCCGGTGGGTCTTGGACCTCTGATCTTCACCTGCATGGAAGAGATTTCTGCCCAGGGATTTGAGCTGTGGTCCTGCCTTCTGCCAGCAGCTCACTGTACGACTTTTTTACTGCTGCTACCGCCGACTGGGGATCCGGAACTTCGATTTGTAGAAGGAACCCTGACCCAGACTGAGGATTGCCATGCCCCAGTAGCCTAAATTGGAGCTGTGGGGTTGAAACACTGACTGCCCTTGCAGGTCTCCTGTGGTCCGTTGGAGTTCAGACCTCTGATCTTCATCTACACAGAAGAGATTTCTGCCCAGGATTTGAGCCGTGGTCCTGTCTTCTGCCAGCAGCTGACCATTCAGCTTTTGTACTGCTGCTACCGCTGGCTGTGGATCCTCTGAACTTTGGTTCTAGAAGGAACGCTGATCCAGACTGAGTATTGCTATGCCCTGTAGCCTAAATTGGAGTTGCAGGGTTAAAACACCAACTGCCCTTGAAGGTACATTTGTGTGTGTGATGCCTCAGGAATTTTCAAACTACGGCGCTTTTCACTTGGATTGAGGACTCCAGCCTAGTGACTCTCTCTGATTGGTCTTCTGGTCCCTGCTATTGAGCTGCACCTCTGCCCTACTGACTGAGTTATTTTAAAAAGGGCGCCTTTTTTTTTTTTATTATTTAGTTGTTTAACCAGGTATAGCACACTAAGCTGAAAGCTTTTTTACAGGAGCGACCTGTGAGCACAAGGAGGTTAAGTGACTTGCTCAGGGTCACACAGTATGCAAGTGGAAGCTGTGGGATTCAAACCCAGGTCTGGTCTGCTGGATGTCACCAGATTTGCAGCTCAGGAGCCTTAGACCACTGTGCTATACTGCCTCCTAAAACTCCTTTTCAAACTATATTTTGCCTCCTGGATTTAAAAATAATTATAGATACTTAGAAATGAATTGCATAGATTCAAAAAATGAATTAGAGGCCGACCGGTGGCGCTGAGGTTGAGGCACTGGATGCCACACCTTGCACCATGCCCAGCGACCAGGGTTGCGGGAATGAGCTCGGAGTCGTTGAGGTCGGCCGGGCGGCGGAGAAGGATAGAGTGCCCGATGGCAGCCTCTCCTTCTTGGTCTGCAGGTTTCGCTACAATGCTACCACGAGGGGAGCCCAGGTGGATAGCGAGTAGGTGGAGCAGCTGCAAGGTGGATTGGGTAGATGTCGGCAGAGGGGTGGAGCAGGGAGGTACATCTCAGCGTGCCTTCTGGCTCACTAGCCCCTCATTGCTGCGCTGACATCGGGGAAAAAGCCGGGAAAAAACACCTTGGCTTCTCCTAGGAGAAGGCACCTTGCAGCAAGGTCTCTGGGCTCGTCGAACAGACTCCGCTGCACCGACCCACAAATTCAGAGTGCTGGTTTGGGAGGTAAGGGCGTTTCTCCTCACCCTACCGGGGTGGGGTATACCAGGGTAAGATTGTGTAAGATTGTGTGTGGTGTCGGTGCTCTAGGGGCAGATCTCGATGGGGAGAGAGGCCTGCAGGTAGTAGGATGCCGGAGAGAGTGGAGAAGGCTGGCAAGCAGGAGTATAAATACATAGTTAAAAAAAAATTAATTAGAAAGCAATTACAGTCTTCTCTAGTGGTGTTTCCAAATTTCACAGCATTTTTGAAGTGATTACAGCCATCTATGGCAGTCTGGCTCTTAAAAATTTATTAGCAGTGATTTCAGGTGGGCGCTAAGGAGCCACTGAAGACACAAGACGCAATCCTCCAGAGCGCCATACTACCAAATAAATAAAAGTAATTTCCAACATTAAATTTTCTTACTTTTTAGCCCAACTATCCATGAAAGGTGTGTTGAAATGGGCGACTACTTGACTTCAGCCAAAACACCACAGCAGAGCACTAAAGCAGCGAAGAGAAGTCAACAGCAGGATAGCGGGGCACTGAGCAGACTAGGCCCTATCTCCTTATTGGTAGCAGAGCTCATGCTGCTAGGGAGGACGATTAAGGAGCAAGTGTTGAAAAGCTTGAGTCCGCGGCTTGATCTGTTTGAAGATAAGACCGGCACCCTTACCATGGAGCTCTCTCAGCAGGGGAAAGAAATAAATGAACTGCAGCAGAAGTATCTAATTTAGAGAATACGTTGGCACTGTAGGCCGATCGGATGGCACAACTGGTGTGAGAGCTGGAGGCCAAGAGGGACTTACTCGATTACCAAGAGAACTACAATTGACGTAATAATTTGAGGCTCCGGGGACTCCCTGAGGGTATGGAAGGGAGGAGTGCTCTGGCCTTTTGCACTGAAGAGCTCCCACAAATTCTGGGGATCGAGACTAAAGGAGGAAAACTGAAAATTGAATACGCTCATCGAGCTTTAGCTCCCAAACCTCAGGCGGATCAGCCACCCTGACAACTCATCTTCCGACTACATAATTTTGGTGACCATCAAGCCATAATGACAGCATACGGTGAAAAAGGAGGTGCTCTGCAAAGGGGTCAAACTAACACTTCACCAGAATCTCTCCAAGAGTGCAAAAAAAAAAGACAGCAATTCAACTCATGGATGGATCTGCTGAGGAGAGGAACTGATTTCTTTATGACCTTTCCTGCAGTGGTAAAAGTGAAATCAGAGGTGCTACATATACTTTTGGGAGCCTGACAAATTAAAATGGTTTATTGAGGAGTGGTACAAAGCATTCCCAAAATGAAGATCAAGAGAACAATCAGATGTCTACTGAGCAGCCTTCCACCACGAATACCACATATAACTGGACTGATACCCAAAGCAGTGACAACCGCTTTCTCACGGGACTAATCCACCCAGGATTTTAGACACCATGATCCTCTTGCATAGAGCTGGACTTCTCAATATGAAGGACCTTGCTGGGAAACCGCCCAGAGCGCTTTATACACCTCTTTTTCATGCTGACTGATGGGGACTCTCAAACATCCTGAGGTGCATTGATGAGCGGGAAGTGACTTGTGGGGCATATATTATGCTTCACACCAGGAGGACAGAATAAGGAGAAGTTTGCGACTCACCATGGAAGCACCAGAACAGGTCAGTGGAGCTGGGGGAGGCGACACACGTGTTAGATGGTATGGGCCTGCCCTTCCCGTGGCCCTAGGCCAGAGGGAGCTCTTTTAAAATGGACTACTGGGTGGGTGGGAGGGGTTATGCATTATAAGGGTGAAAATAAGACAAAGGATGAGAAAGATGGGTGGGAGTTCTGTATGGGGTGGGGCACTTCTGATACTTAGGTTAACATAAATTAATCCAGACAGGGCCTTGTGGGGTATTGCATATTTGCTGCAGGGAGGTGGGAGGGGATGGGAGCCACATCCCTAACTCAAATGGAGGGTTAGAAAGGAAATGTTGAAAAATAGTAATTTTTGGCAGGTAGTATGGAGGGGGCGTGGGGATACTTTTGATATTGACACTAGAGATGCTAAGAAGTTTGAGTGTGTTCTTTGTAAAGCTACTAGTTAAAGAAAGGAGAAAATAAATTTTTGGACATGAGGATAATACTTCTAACAGTTTATAGTTACTATACTACAGGCACTGGTTGTGCCATGTTTAATAGGTTCATTGTTCAGTTCTTACCATCTTGTCAAATAGCTGCTACTTGTTAAATGTACACATATCATGGTCAACAACGAGGGAGCTGGGCTATGTGGGGGACATGGTCTGCCTAGGCCAAAGTTTGTGCCGAAATTTCTAGAATAAAAGGAGACTGTGTAATTTCATGGAATTTAAAGGGTTTTTCCTCCCCAGTGAATAGAGTGAAAGTATTAACAGCCCTGAAAAAGAAACATGCAGCAGTTGCTCTTCTGCAGGAAACCCACCTTACTCCTAGGGAACACAACAAGTTGGCTGGAGGATGGATGGGAGCATGCTATGTTGCTTCCTATTCCTCCCATAAAGAGGTGGGTGGCTATTATTCCACAGAATTTCCCTATACAAATTGATTGGGTTGAAAGGGACGTGGATGGGAGACGATATATCTTTGTGCAGGGCCAGATTGGTGCACAGACAATCATGTTTGGGAGTATATATGCCCCCTCAGTTTTTGAACCTAACTTCTACAGCATGTTCATGGTCCTACTGCATAAGGAGCAATTCCCCAACCTGATAATGGGAGGGGATTTTAACCACCTCATGGATCCAGCTTTAGATTACTCGGGAACAGGACAGAGGGTCAACAAGGCTACTAAGTATGGGTCAGGGGCATTCTAGACCTGAATATCATACACAGCTGGAGGCAGGCATGCCAGGAGCTAGGAGTATACGTTTCATTCACTACCACATGCACATGGTCCAGACTAGACTACGTATACATATCTAGTGCAGCTGTACAGTAGGGTGGGGGACATTTCCCATGGCCTAATAGGGTTATCAGATCACTCTATGGTGGAATTAAAAATAGAGTGGGGGTAGAGCATAGTAGAGGCATCTGGCACTTTCCCACATACCTGCTAGCAAGGGAGGACTTCAAGGAATACCCGAAGGAACAATGGGAGATGTATCTAACAATGAATAAAGGGACAGTGGAGCATACATCCACCCTATGGGAAGCCGGTAAGGCATTTATGAGGGGAGTAATTATAAGCTATATGGCTAAGATTAAGAAAGACCATCATCAAAAAATAGAAGCCCTAGAGAAGACAATTAAAGATTTAAAAAGAAAAGTGGTGGAGAAGGGAAGGGTGGAGGGAAAAACGTAGCTAAGACTTGCTAGGGAAGCATTAAATGTCCATCTAACAGGGGAAGCCCGAACCAAGCTTTTCTGTGCCAGACAAAGAATATATGAATGGGGCAATAAACTGGGTCCTCTGCTAGTTAAACTAATGAAGGTATCAGGGTGAGACAGCAGGTCACGGCTATGAAAGATCAACAGGGACGGCTCACCAGGGATGACCAAGGTATTAGGGTATACTCAGCCCAGCTAGACTGGTCCCCTGTCCAGCGTGCCCCTGACATTGACTCAGCTCTTGACCAATTCACAAATGCCTTCTGCAATGCTTGTGACCTTTTCACCCCCCTCACCAGGATCTGCTCCAAAAACTGCAATGCCCCATGGATCACCCCACCCCTCCTCCAGACACTCAAAAACAGAAATAATCTCTGGCACATTGCTGTAGAATCTGGAAAGGTGTCTGATAGACAGGCCTACAACGCAGAATACAATAAGTGCACTTGAGCCATTAGGCGGGCCAAGGCAGAGCACTACCAGACCACCCTCACTTCCACTTGGGGTGCAGCCTGGACCTTCTGGGATAATATGAAAGAGCTAAATGGGAAGTCCTGCTCCCCCCACCATCTCAGCTCTCCATCAATGGCACCCCCACCACAGATCCACTCCTTATAGCCGATTGCCTTAACACAGCCTTCTCTGACCCAAGCTCGGTCCACCCCAGCAGCTTCTTTGACCCAATCCCCACCTCTCTCCCTCTGGTCCTGCATCACCCACCATTCTACCTGTATACCCTATCCCCACAAAAAGCCAGGCTGCACCTGCTAAAAGCCTTAGGCAGCAATAACCCCAGCAGTGACCCCCTCAAATCCAGGGTCCTCTGTATGGTCTTGGACGAAGTCCTAGTCCCCCAACTGACCTTCTAAACTGGTTTCTATGCCTGGGTCAGTTCCCAAGTGCTTGGAAAACTGCTGAAATCACACCTATACATAAGAGTGGGAACCTGTCCACCCCCAACAATTACCAGCCAATCTCCATTCTCCCCCCACTCTCTAAAGCCCTTGAAAAAGTGGTGTTGATCCAGCTCTCTAAATACCTAAATACAACATTATGTGTCCAGAGCAGCACGGTTCCACCCAGGACACAGTACAACTACAGCTCTCCTGGAATTCTCCCAACACCCGCATGCTGCTCTAGACTCTGGCAGCCTTGCAGGAGCAGTGTTCACTGACCTCTCCAAGGCCTTTGACACTGTCTGTCATCCCCTTCTACTCGACTCTCTCCACCAACTTGGCTTCTCTGGCAGTTCCATTTCCTGGTTCTCTAGCTACCTCTCTGCTAGATCCCAGCTTGTCAAGATCAGCGGCTCCCTCTCCAGCACTCTTCACGTTCGCTCCGGGGTCCCTCAGGGCTCCATCCTGGGTCAAATACTTTTTAGTCTCTACCTCAACACCCTCCCCAGCTCATGTACCGGTAAAATGCTCCTCTACTCCGATGATGCAGTCCTCGTTGCCTCACATCTCAATCCCACCTCCCTCCAATTATCCCTCCAGCAAGCTTACAGCCAAGACGAAAGGTGGTTCAGCGATCGCAGACTGGTCATTAACCTAAAGAAAACCAAAGGGCAACAAAGATGGTGCATGGATTGCATCACAAGTCCTATGAAGACAGGTTGAAGGAACTGAACATGTACTCCTGGAGGAGAGGAGGGAGAGGGATATGATAGAGACATACAAGTATCTCACAGGGAGGAACAGGGTGCAGGAATACACTATTTTAAAGCAAAAAGATGTTCCAGGACTAGGGGCATGGGATGAAGTTGGAGGGAGGGCGATTCAGAGAAACATGAGAAGAATTTCTTCACAGAATGGGTGGTGGACAAGTGGAACACCCTGCCAGAGGAAGTGGTGGGGGCTGAAACAATCACGGGATTTAAGAATGCATGGGATAGACATAAAGGAATTCTGGAGGTCAGGGGTAAGGGGCAACAGACTTCTAGGAAAACATAAACTGAACTTACAAGCTCAAATGGGCAGACTAGGTGGGCCATAGGCCTTATCCGACACTATCTATGTATCTATGTAAATCAATGCTCTTCTCCCACCACCAAAATAAAGCTAAAATTACCCCTCTTGATTATCCCCAGCACTCTGCACCCACTAGAACAAGTGACCACATACAAGTACCTAGGCATCATGTTCGATACTGCCCTCTCCTTCCACACCCACATTAATGCCCTGTCAACCACCATTAGCTCTCGGATTGGCCTGCTATACCGGCATAGGGACTGCCTGCCTCAAGTTGCCCTCAGGCTGGCCATCACCTCCTCTGTCTTGTCCCTCATGGACTATGGCTTGCCCATCTGCACCACAGCTGACAACACTTCCCTCTCCAAAATCCAACTCTCCATCAATAAGGCCTGTAGGCTCCTGACTGGTGCCCCCAGCCAAACTCACACCTGCCTCCTCTATACTACCACCAATCTGCTCAACTTTGAGGAGCGACTGCTCTACCAGACCTGCCTTCTCACTAAGCAATCTCTGCTAGGACTCTCCCCCCCAGGGGTCTCCACCTCCCTATAGCAGTCATCATCGTCTGTCATCACCCGTAGCTCTGTAAAGGCCACTTTCAAGGTGTCCAGAACCAAGACCTCTCTCACCCAGAAATCTTTCCTCTACCGAGCCCCCACCTGGTTCAACTCCCTGAATCCAGTGGAAGCACAGACTATGTATGGACCCTAGGAAGGACAGTGGGGGGGATATATATATATAAGCTGGAACCTCTAGAAGTAAAAAAAGGGCTCTGACTACATCCAATAACACTGCACCTCAGCTGGGGGAGAAGGGAACTTTTCTCTCAAGGAAGGGAAAAGAAAAGGGGGGAGGAAGTGACAATGGACATACAAGGAGGGACAAAGCTATGGACACGACTGGTACATTAATGTAAGAGGCTATGTTTTCTACTACATATAGTGACAGAATGATTTCTATTTTGCTTCTTCCTGTTCTATCTTTCTGAATTCTTTCTCTGTACTATTTTTCTTTTTCTCTCAAGTTCCTAAGCTTCAATCTTGTCTGTTCTTCTACTTCATGTTTCCTGTTGGCAGTTTGCCTGTACTATGGATTGCAGGGTATGAGAATGATAACCAACGTTGTCTACTTTAGGTAAGCCTATTTTTACTTGTAATCTGAATAATCATTGTAATGTCTTTAGGCAAGATAACATTGGAAAAGGGGATAAAGGAGCTTATTATGGATATAATAGCAGTCTACTGTTATAGGAGCAACAGGACAAAATGTACTATCTACTGCTGTATTATCAGTATACTTGGGACTGCAAATGTGTGTCTTTAATGTTTCTGACTCTGTAAACTTTTTTTTCCTTCTGGGAACAAAATTAGTAAAAGATTATACCAAAAAAAAGTGATTTCAGCCTTCTTTAGCAATGGTTGTAAGTTTAGAGCATTTATAACGATTACTGCCCTCTCTAGCTGCATTTTCTATTTTAGGGCATTTTCTAAGCTAATACGAGTGCACTAAAGTGTTTTACAGCCTTTAGCATACCCAGAGTACAGAGTGCTCAGACACCTTTTCTCTTACAATGATCTGATTTTTTCTCATTCCTGACTGCTCTGCTTATCCTCTTAGCCTCCTCCTTGCTAAATGCCCGACCACCCTGTTCTTTTCTTTTCCAACAACCCCATCCCCTTTTATAGTAGCTCCATACTAAACCCCTCTCCCTTGCAGGCCGCCCCTGTTCTTTTGTTTCTGTAAACCCCTCCCTTTTCTTTTGTTCTTTTGCCTTGCTCTTTTGTTTTTGTAATCCCCCCCCATTTTAGCTACTACATAATCCCTCTCTCCCCTCCTCTCCCCTTGCAGGTCTCCCATGGCCCGCTGGGGTTCAGACCTCTGATCTTCACCTGCACAGAAGAGATTTCTGCCTGGGGATTTGAGCCACGGTCCTGCCTTCTGCCAACAGCTGACCATACAGCATTTTTACTGCCACTATCGCTGACTGGGGATCTACAAACTTCAGTTCATAGTCTAACCCGGACTGAGGACTGCCTTGCCGCAGTAGCCTAAATTGGTGTTGCTTCCTTATGCCTTCACTGGTACAGTTCTCTGTCCTGCTCCTTCTGTGTTTCCTTATACTTCCTGAATGTTATCTTTTTCTCCCTAACCTTCCCCGGTACTTCTTTTGAGAACCACAGAGGTTTTTCCTCTCATTTTGATTTGTTTATTTGCTTCACCCAAAGGCGTGTTGCCTCTGTGATGGTGGTTTTGATGTTACCCCATTGTTGCTCCACCCCCTCCTAAAGTCCAGTACCTTCACTTTTGTATGGATTGACTCTACATCTAAGTTTATCATGAACCACACTGCTTGGTGGTCATGTGTTCCCAGATGGCTACACCCTTCTAGATCTGAGATCCTCTCACTGTCCCCATTTGAGAGTACCAGGTTTAAGACTGCTCCCTCCCGACTGGGTTCCAACACTAGCCGTCTGAGATATGCCCCCTGTAGGGCATCAAGAATGACCCTGCTCTTGGATGTGCCTGCAGCAAAGGTACTCCAGTTAACATCTGGCATATTCAGGTCCCCCATCAACAGTAGCTCCCCTTTTTCTGCCATTTCAAGGATGCCTTCTATCATTTCCTTGCCCATTTCCTCCCCCTGAGATGGGGGTTTGTACACAACCCCCATGCGGATTGTGGTGCCATTTCCTGTCTCCAGGGTGACCCATAGTGACTCATTAACTCCCTGTTTATTCTTTAGTTCTGTTGCTTTAATCCCTTCCCTTATATAGAGAGCTCCTCCTCCCCCCCTCTCCTCTTTCACCCACTCTGTCCCTCCTGTGGTGTATTCTGGTATGTTGACATCCCAGTCATGGTTCTCTGTGTACCATGTTTCAGTGAGTGCCACAATATCCAGGCATCCCTCTTCCATCAAGGCCACTAGTTCAGGGAGCTTGTTGCACAGACTGTGGGCATTGGTACGCATCACCTTCCATTTATTTTTTATGGCCTTACCCCTTTTAGCCATATCCCTGTCCTTACTGCCTTTTTCTGCTTTTACCCTGTCCTGCTCCCTACTGACTTCTCTACCTTGGTGTTTACCTCTCTAACTACTGTGTTTTTGGGGGAGGCTAGGATTTCCCTGCTCCTTTCAGTACCCCCCTTAGCTAGTTTAAAAGCTTGCCAATGAAACATTTAAATCTATCACCTAGGATCCTGGTTCCCTCCTGGAGTGATGCAGACCATCGCCAGTATAAGCCTGCATCCCTCCAGGTGGCTCCCCAGTCCCCAGTGAAGTCAAACCCCTGAACTCTGTACCAGTTTTTCAACCATTCATTGAATCCCATGATGCGGAATACCCTAGCATCATCCTTGCCATACACGGATAGCACCTCCAAGAAGGTTACCATACATGCTACTTGTCTAAGGCCCCTCCCTAACTCCACAAACTCCTCTTGCACCGCTCTGATCCCATTCACAGCCAGGTCATTTGTCCCTAGGTGGACAATGAAATCCAGCCCCCTCCCTCATGCAGCTGCTCCCGTGATCCTGAGGATTCGCTTCCTGTCCCTAAGAGCCATGGCACCAGGCAGGCACCTTACCTCCCTATCCCCTTCCTCCCCCACTTCTACCCCCAATGATCGAGTCCCCCACCAGGAGTTGTTTCCTTCCCCTTTGGGGTCTCATGCCACCCTTCTGTGGGTCTCCTTTGTGGAGATTCCCAGCATCCTCCTTGGTCTCCACTGCAGGTGCCTCAATAAAGGAACCACTCTTTGCCAGAACAGCATATGAATTGTGGAGAGGTACAACTGGAGGGATGCACCTCTGTTCCACCACCCTCTCCCTCCCTGAGCCCACCTTGGTCCAACCGCTCCTCTTTCTTGGCAACCTCGGAGGTAACAGTGGCCTGGTGGTCCCTGGGTGGGGGAAGTGGTTTCAGGAATCCTAGACAGGTCAGCCTGGAGATGGGCAACCTCCTCCCTCAGACCAGAGAGGTGCCTGCAAACAGGGCAGCATCGCAGCCTCCAGAATGTCTCCCAGAACACTGCTGCCCCACAGCCATTGCACTGCACCACTCCCATCTTGACTTAATTTGTGTCCTCTCTCCTGTTGCTTGCATGCTACTGTCTCCTCCCTCTGTATTTTTACACTTACGAAAGCGAAATTTGCCAGCAGATAAAGGCCTAGAGGTCTATCAAGTCTGCTTCCGAATGTGCAGCTAGCACCCCTTATTCTGCAGCTGCCCCTCCTTCCACCCTTCCTTCATTAACCCTCCCCTTGTCCTGTCCCATCCTTGTTTGAAGCAGTCCACTGTTCTACTGCATACCACTTCAGGAGGTACGCATTCCACCCAGCCACCACTCTCTCTGTAAAAAGTGTCTCAACTCCTCCTGAACCTTCCTCGCTCCAGTCTCATATCATGACCCCTGGTGTCCCTCCTCTCTTACTTTGAACAGCCCCTCTGTACCTGTCTTGTTTATTCCTTTCATGTATTTAAAGGTTTCAATCATGTCACCGTCTCTCCTCTCCTCCAGTGAGTACATGTTCAACTCCTTCAACCTCCTCTCTTATGATAAGTCCCCCAGCCCCTTGATCATCTTTGTCGCTCTGCGCTGCACCCCCTCCAGTAACTTAATGTTCCTCTTCAGATACAGACGCCAGTACTGCACGCAGTACTCCAGGTGTGGTCTAACTAATGACCTATACAGTGGCAGACTCACCTCCTCCCTCCTCAAGGATATACCCTTGCAATACAACCCAGCATTTTGTTGGCCTTTGCAGCTGCCTTCCCACATTGTGCGAGTTGTTCATCGACCCTGTAATGAGCACACCCAGATCCTTCTCCTCCTCTGTCTGGGCTAGCTGTACTCCCCTAGCTGGCAACTCCTCCTTGGGTTCTTCATCCCAAAATGCAGCACCTTGCACTTTTGGCATTAAAGCCCAGTTGCCAGGTGTCTGACCAGGTTTCAAGCTTTGCCAGATCATCCTGCAACCCCTGCCATCCCCCTAGGTCATCCACCACCGCGCCTACCTTGGTATCATCAGCAAACAGACTGATCTTGCTCTTGATGTCCCATGATATGTCTGCAATGAATATCCCAAACAACACTGGTCCCAGCACTGAGCCCTGTGGAACAACACTCATCACTGCCCTTGGGTGTGAGAGCTCCCCACCCACCACCACCTTCTGTTGCCTTCCCTGCAGCCAGTTTCCTACCCATTTCACCAGCTTTGCACCCGCCCCTGTGCCTACTAAATTCCTTCCCAGCCTTCCATGTGGCACTGAGTCAAATGCCTTACTGAAGTCCAGATACAGGACATCCAATGCATGGCCCCTGTCCAGTTGCCTAGTTACTCAGTCATAGAACTCGACCAGGTTGGTTTGGCAGGATCTGCCATGTATGAAGCCATGCTGTCTGCTGTTCTGTAGTCCTTTGGCCTCTAGGAGGCCACCAGCCTCTCCTTCAGGATAGTCTCCATTAGCTTACCACACGATGGATGTGAGGCTCACTGGTCTGTAGTTTCCGGTTCATCATTGGGGCCACTCTTGTGGAGGGGCACCACATGAACCATCCTCCAGTCCAGGTACACACCCCAAATGTAGTGAAGCATTAAATAGGTCTGCCAAGGTTCTGCAAAGACCTCTGCCAGCTCCTTCAGTACCCTGGGTGGATGCCATCTGGGCCTGGTGCCTTGTCCACCCTCAGTGCCTTCAAACCCTCTCGAACTCTGCTCTCAGATTTCCCCATCTGTCACCACTTCCCACCCTGCTTCTGCCATTTCTCACCTTGGGTGTCACCCCCTCTTCTCTTTAGTAAATACTGAGCGAAGTACTCATTTAGTGCTTCGCCTTATGCACCTGCTTCCACCCAACCTCCCTCCTTCCTAATCCTTACTATGTGGTCCTTACGAGCTCCTTTTCTCCCTGATGTACTTAAAGAAGTCCTTCTCCTCTTCTTAATGTCTTGTGCCAGCCTGAGTTCCGTAGATGCTTTGGCTCCCCTTACTGCCTGTCCTCCTTGATTCTTTAAGTACTCTCCCTGTCCTCCCCTCCTGTTTTCCTTGTACTTCCTAAAGGCAGCTCTTTTCCTCCTTACCTTTTCTATGACCTACTTGCTCAACCAGATCGGTTTCTTAGCCCTGGCCTTCTTGCGCTGGGCTTTGCAGCAGGTTTTGGTTGCCTCCACTATCCCCAGTTTTATGAGCTCCCACCTCTGGTTAGTGTCCATACTAGATTGAATTCTGGCCAGGACCCTTTACCACTTCCCCATCCTCCCAAAGTCGGCCCTCCTGAAGTCCAGCACTATTGTGCCAGATTCCCTCCTTCCTTGCCCATATCAATGTGAGCCATACTGAGTGGAGGTCACTCCTGACAGCGGTTCCTCCACTATAGTTCTCTCACAAAGTCCCATTTGCCAGCACAAGGTCAAGGGTATTCCCTAACCTGGTTGGTTCACTGACCATTTGCAGCAGGAAGCTGTCTAGCAGGCATCCAGCAGTACCTGCTCCCTTCTGTTCCTGGTTGTTGGGGTGCTCCAGTCCACTCCTGGCATGTTGAAGTCCCCCACAATCACCACACTACCCTTTTCGCAGGTCCTCCTGATCTGTCCTGCTAGTTTTCTGTCTAACTCCTCCATCTGAGATGGTGGTCTGTACACCACTCCCATTCTAAGAATCCTATTCTTGGAATCCTGATTTGCATCCAAAGTGACTCCATACTACCCTCCTCCCTTTCCTCCCTTACACACTTCAGTCCTTCCTTCACATATAGTGCCACCCCCTTCTCCAAACACCCTGTCCCTACAAAATAACCTGTACCCTGGTACAGACAAGTCCCAGTCATTGTATTGGGTGGCCTCATGTTTCCGTGATGGCTGCAATGTCCACCTCCTCTGCCATGAGCACCTGTAACTCTGCAGTTTTCCTCCTAAGGCTCCTAGCATTAAGGGTAACCACCTTCCACCCTTTTCCACCTCCCATCCTGCCTCTCCTTCCTAGCATCACCAACAGTACTTGCCAATTTGTCCTTTGTCACTGTATATGGTAGCTCATATGGTTTCCCAACCTGTGGTCTCTGCATATCTCTTCCCAACTGCCACCCCACTCCTAGTTTAAATTCCCAACTTCCTCTATGTACTCCTCCATCCTCTGTTTCAACACTTTCTTTCCCACCTCACTCAAGTGTAGTCTGTCCTTGGCATAGAGACTACTGTCCTCCCAGGTCCCTCCCAACCCCCCAACAGCCCATACCCTTTAGCACAACAGGTTCTTAGCCATCAGTTAAATTCCTCTATTCTCAGCTTTCTTGTTGTGCTTGCCTTTGGCACTGGAAGTATCTCTGAAAAAGTTACTGATCTTCCTGCCCCCTCACATAATTGTGCTAGTTTCTCAAACCTCCTCTGGACTGTATCTACTGTCTTGTCAGCCAGGTCATTTGTCCCAAGATGTATAATTCAATGAGGCTTGTCCCTACCCCTTCTAGCATATTTCAGAATAGACTGTCCCACTAATTTCCTACTGCCTATGTGCCCTTACAACTCTTGCCCTTCCCTTCTGGGTCTGGACTTCCTGTAGTCTTCAGTAGTCTCCTTCTTCCATGCTTGGATTCAGACCTCCAGGAGCCGGGGGGGGGGGAGAAGAATTATTTTTTTCTAGGTTACTTCAAGGTTGATGAAACTAATATGTCTCAGTGATCCTTCTCTTGTTACTGCCAAACAGGAAGTTCCTGTTGTCAGTCAAATCCAGTGGCTATAAAAGTAGAACTGGCTTAGGGTGGCAGGGTGGAGGGTGGGAAGGAGGGCAATTAGTAAAAAATGTGTAGTGCTACGCTGCTGTTTCTTGCTCTGAAACCAAAGTTCTCCTCTGTCAAAATAGCAGGAAGCTGTAATGGAGACACCTGCTTTTGTACTCCTAAGCTCCCAAGCCACACCCCAATTAGATTCACCCTCTGCTCCTGACTCAGTAAATTAAGCTGATACAGTCCCTTCCTTAGAAGACACACAGTGACTTTCTTCTTTTTTTTACTTAAATGAGACCCCTTGTTCTAATAATGTATCTGTTTGTAATCCAAACAGGAACTGTGTATACAGTATGGTCTGGATGCCCATTGGTCCACACTGTGGCCCAATGGGTGTACAGATCATACTGTACACTATAATTCGATGTGGTGGCCAGGCGGTATGCGGGTGGTGCTGCTGCCGCCAATGATGGGGGTGCTGGGTGGCTGGGGCCTCAGTGGGTGGGAGGGTACCACTGGACCACTGGGTAGACATCGGGTAGTACTATGGGCTGCGATTGGGCTTACGAGGTGGATCCACTAGACCACCAGGGTTTGATTCCAGTTCTCTGCAGCCCACATTTGGGCATAGGACTTACGATTAGCTGACGGCCGCCTGCGATCAGGCATACAGAAGGGGTCCACTAAACCACCAGGATATCTAAGGAAATTACAGATGCCTGCAGTTGGGCATACAGGGTGAGGGGTCCCACTAGATCACCAGGGGGATGTGGGTGCTTGTGCATGGTGTGCTGGGTGGGCAGGTGGCCACCCACAGCAGAGCAGCTGCTGTGTTAGCCCTACACTACAGCAGCATGCTGTGGGTGGCCAGGTGTTGTTCCCACAGGTCATGGGCTCAACTTTGAGCACCCCATGTGGCGCAATGCAGGGCTGCTGGCATATGCACGCACATCCAAGCCTGAATATTGGGATGTGCCACATGTCGCCGACACCCTTACATCTACTGCGATACATTCACAATGGCTCCAGTGCATCGGATGTTGCACTGCACAACATTCCCCTATTGAATATTGTGCCGGGTGCATTGGGGTTGTGAATGATGCAATCTGTTGTGCCAGGCACAGCCCTTTGAATATCCCAGCTATTGAATTACTTTATTTCAGTTTAACCATCCACAGTGCATACGGTGATACATTATATTACTTTATTTCAGTTTAACCATCGACAGTGCACATGGTGATATATTGTATTACTTTATTTCTGTTTATTCATCCACAACACATATGGTGATACATTGTATTACTTTATTTCAGTTTATCCATCCACAACACATACGGTGATACTTTGTATTACTTTATTTCAGTTTAACCATCCACAGTGCAAATGGTGAAACATTGTATTACTTTATTTCAGTTTATCCATCCACAACATATACAGTGATACATTGTATTACTTTATTTCAGTTTAACCATCCACAGTGCATACAGTGATACATTGTATTACTTTATTTCAGTTTAACCATCCACTGTGCATATGGTGATGCATTGTATTACATTATTTCAGTTTAACCATCGACAGTGCATGTGGTGATATACTGTATTACTTTATTTCAGTTTATCCATCCACAGTGCATACGGTGATACTTTGTATTACTTTATTTCAGTTTATCCATCCACAGTGCATACGGTGATACATTGTATCACTGTATTTCAATTTAACCATCAACAGCGCATATGGTGATATATTGTATTACTTTATTTCAGTTTATCCATCCACAACACATATGGTGATACACTGTATCACTTTATTTCAGTTTAACCATCCACAGTGCATACGGTGATACATTGTATTACTTTATTTCAGTTTAACTGTCCACAGTGCTTATGGTGATACACTGTATTACTTTACTTCAGTTTATCCATCCACAACACATACGGTGATACATTGTATTACTTTATTTCAATTTAACCATCCACAGTGCATACGGTGATACATTGTATTACTTTATTTCAGTTTATCCATCCACAGTGCATACGGTGATACACTGTATTACTGTATTTCAGTTTAACCATCCACAGTGCATATGGTGATACATGTATCACTTTATTTCAGTTTATCCATCCAAGTGCATATGGTGATACACTGTATCACTGTATTTCAGTTTATCTATCCACAGGCATATGGTGATACACTGTATCACTGTATTTCAGTTTATCCATCCACAGTGCATATGGTGATACACTGTATTACTGTATTTCAGTTTATCCATCCACAGTGCATATGGTGATACACTGTATTACTGTATTTCAGTTTATCCATCCACAGTGCATATGGTGATACACTGTATCACTTTATTTCAGTTTATCCATCCACAGTGCATATGGTGATACACTGTATCACTGTATTTCAGTTTATCTATCCACAGTGCATATGGTGATACACTGTATTACTGTATTTCAGTTTATCCATCCACAGTGCATATGGTGATACACTGTATCACTTTATTTCAGTTTATCCATCCACAGTGCATATGGTGATACACTGTATCACTGTATTTCAGTTTATCTATCCACAGGCATACAGATACACTGTATTACTGTATTTCAGTTTATCCATCCACAGTGCATATGGTGATACACTGTATTACTGTATTCAGTTTATCCATCCACAGTGCATATGGTGATACACTGTATTACTGTATTTCAGTTTATCCATCCACAGTGCATATGGTGATACACTGTATTACTGTATTTCAGTTTATCCATCCACAGTGCATATGGTGATACACTGTATCACTTTATTTCAGTTTATCCATCCACAGTGCATATGGTGATACACTGTATCACTGTATTTTAGTTTATCTATCCACAGTGCATATGGTGATACACTGTATTACTGTATTTCAGTTTATCCATCCATAGTGCATATGGTGATACACTGTATTACTGTATTTCAGTTTACCCATCCACAGTGCATATGGTGATACACTGTATTACTGTATTTCAGTTTATCTATCCACAGTGCATACAGTGATACACTGTATCACTTTATTTCAGTTTATCCATCCAAAGTGCTTATGGTGATACTTGTATCTTGCCCAAGAGCAGGAGGCATAAGGCCAGCCCTGATTTTCTTGGCAAGGAGACAGGTCTGGTACTTCAGGTGATCATCAAAATTAAGCCAGTTTGTGCTGGTATAGAGAGCACAGGTGTGCGTGGGCCAATCACATCCAGCCAGTCAGGACTGGCTTTATTCAGGAAACCCTAACTTTGTTGAGGGAGGTGCTGTCGGCTGCACCATAGAAAATAATTCCATAGTCAATGAGTGACAGGATGGAGGAGATGGCTAGCTGTAGGGCTGGGGAGACAGTGCTTGTAGTGGTGGAGCAGACCAATGCACACATTTATTGCCATATTGAGCCAGCAGATGTGTTCCTGGTAGGTTAGCCTAGAGTCTAGGGTGACCCCTAAATATTTTAAGGTAGAAACTTGTTCCAAGGTCTCATTTTGGGAGTTATGGATGAGCAGGGGGTGGCTGCTGAATTTGTTTTCGGCATGGGCAAACAGCATGGACTTTGTTTTCTTATAGTTTAGAACAAGCCTGTGGTAAGCAAACCAGGATTCAGCCTCATTAAATGACCTTTGGAGGGCTACTTGGAGGGTGGCAGGGTTGGTGTGGGTGCTGAATAAAACCACATCATTTGCATATAGTAGGAGACTCCCAGAGCAGGCCTTGATCAGGGAGTTAAGGAACAGAGTGAAGAGTAGGGGGGCAAGGACTGACCCTTGAGGGACCATGGATGTAACCTTGAGGGAGGACAATAAGGTTTGCCCTAGTCTGACTCTTTGGGTTCTGTCAAACAGGTAGTTTGAGAACCAAGTGGTGGTATGCTGTGAGAAACCTATTTGGGTTAGCGAGGATAGGAGAAGTGAATGGTGGATGGTGTCAAATGCTTTGGAAAGATCTATATATACAGCAACAGCAATCTGGCCTATGTCCAGGGTCACATGGATAGTGTTGGTATATTGCAGAAGTGAGGTTGTGGTGCTATGGTTTTATGGAAACCGTGCTGTTCAGGGCAGAGGAGATTGTATTGTGCAAGGTAGTCAGTGACTTGGGAGGTGACTATCATTTCAAGAACATTGGAGAGAGGGGCAGAATTGAGATTGGCTGATAATTACCAGGCTGGGTGCAGTCACCACTCTTCAGGAGCAGAGTGATGAGGGCAGTTTTCCATATGGAGGGAACTAACCTAGAAAGTGGTTTAGGGGCAGTGAGGGGAAGAGTACTTCAGGAGGGTGAGCCTTAGTACTTTAAGATCAAGCATGACACTGCTGAAACAGGATTTGCTGACTGCCTTTAGCAGAAGGAGGGCAACATCATGCTGGGAGATAATCCTGAAATGGAAAGGGGGTACTTGGGTGTGTTGTTGATTTTGTGGAGGGAGTGGGCAAAAAAGTTGTGAAGGAGCACGCCGCTGAGGTCTGAGAATGAGGAGTTCAGTGCATTTGCTATTGCATCAGGGTCCATTGAGATACCATCGTTTACCAGTATCTGGGGGGATATTAGAGATTTTGCCATTAAGTTCTTTGAGGGAGTCCAAAAATCACACCTCCTCCCCCAGGAGGCAGTGAGGGCTGCATGTAGTAATCGGCCTTTGCCTGTCAGACTTGCCAGGTGCAGCGGTTCCTGGCCTCACTGTAGCGCTGCCTATCAGTGGGCCTCCCAGTCTCTAAGGCTATGTGCCAGAGATTGTCACGGTGCCCCATGAGATCCAGAAGCGACCAGGACAGCCAAGGGTGTCAGCTCCTTTAATAACCCATTTGCTGAAGGGTGCAAAAGGACACAGGCGGAATTGACAAAGTACTCCAGTGCTGAATCAATATCAGGCGAGGCAGCAATGAGGACCAGTTCCAGTTGATGAGGTGCACAGTCAAAGATGCTCATCGAGCCTCCATCAGCCAGCCCTCTAATGACCCATGAGATGCTCAACAAACTTCCCCAGCCAGCCTCTAATGACCCATGAGATGCTCAACAAACTTCCCCAGTCAGCCCTCTAATGACCCATGAGATGCTCAACAAACTTCCCCAGCCAGCCCTCTAATGACCCATGAGATGCTCAACAAACTTCCCCAGCCAGCCCTCTAATGACCCATGAGACACTCAACAAACTTCCCCAGCCAGCCCTCTATGACCCATGAGATGCTCAACAAACTTCCTCCAGCCAGCCCTTTAACGACCCATGAGATGCTCAACAAACTTCCTCCAGCCAGCCCTCTAATGACCCATGAGATGCTCAACAAACTTCCCCAGCCAGCCCTCTAACGACCCATGAGGCCGCTCCAACAAACTTCCCCAGCCAGCCCTCTAACGACCCATGAGACACTCACAAACTTCCCCAGCCAGCACTCTAACGACCTATGAGATGCTCAACAAACTTCCCAGCCAGCCCTCTAACGACCCATGAGATGCTCAACAAACTTCCCCAGCCAGCCCTCTAACGACCCATGAGATGCTCAACAAACTTCCCCAGCCAGCCCTCTAACGACCCATGAGATGCTCAACAAACTTCCCCCAGCCAGCCTCTAACGACCCATGAGGCGCTCAACAAACTTCACCCAGCCAGCCTCTAATGCCCATGAGATGCTCAACAAACTTTCCTCAGCCAGCCCTCTAATGCCCATGAGACGCTCAACAAACTTCCCCAGCCAGCCCTCTAACTGACAGGGTTTTAATAGCTAGTATTGCATCGCATTTACAATACAAACCAACTAGTCATCACGAGACAAAACAAGAATGGATCGCATAAAAGTCGATCTATTTTTCCATGTTTTTGTGGTTTCCACCTTGTTTGAGAGCCGCGATTTCAGCCACAGTGATGTAATTCATGCAAATGGGCTTTATATGCCGTTCTGCCCATGACCTCCACAGTTACTGGCTGCCTGATCCCGCGCTCTGGAAAGTGGCTACATGATGGAAAAAAAGTGACTTCAGTGTGTGATACAGTGACCAAGAAGGAAGAGCAGCTCCCTGAATTGAACACTGCGAGAAGACAGACATCGGACCTGAGAAAAGCAAAGCTAAAGGTGGGTATTTATTTTTATACTGTGTTCATGGCACTGAAGCATTGATCGTATCTCATGGGGGTAATTCTGTTGTGGTGGTCAGGTGGGAAGAAATAAAATGCAGCTTGGGTCAGCCGAGCCTCATTACAAGTTGGACACAGTGGTGGTTGTTGAAAGACTGTGGCAGAATGCAACCCCCTCCCCACAAGGTGCAGAGCTTTATGGCAAGGTTTAATTATGTGCAACTTGTAGTCTGTACCCCTTTTGCCATCGATGATTGTAATCAGTCGGGATCCCTCCTGTAGAGAATAAAGGGTAAAGTGCAGGACTTGGGGGTAATTCTGTTGTGGTGGTCAGGTGCCGGGAAGAATAAAACGCAGCAGAGCTCACGTCAGGGCCTCTTTACAAGTTGGACACTGGTGGTTGTTGAAAGGCTGTGGCAGAAGGCAAACCCCTTCCCCACAAGGTGCAGAGCTTATGGCAAGGTTTAATTATGTGCAACTTGAAGTCTGTACCCCTTTTGCCGTCAATGATCGTAATCTGCGTGCTGCAATGAGCCCAGCCCAGCCCATAGACTTTCGGCACACCTTTCCCACCCATAGCCTCAGGCTGCTCCAGACCTGGGCTCAGTTGGGACCCCTCCTGCAGAGAATAAAACTTACAGGTAAAATGCAGGAGTCCTGAGGGGGTTGCTGGAGTCCTGTTTCACTGACCGTAGCCATCATCAACGAGTCTTGTCTGTGCTGCACGCTGCCCATCCACAATGTCGACCGCATGTCTGCATGCCGCCCACAGGTTGTTTCTGGCTGAGTCCTGGTTGCAAACAATTTGGATTGGATGGCTCCTTTTCTCTCTCCAGCATGACCAGAAAACCCAGCTTTCCACCAATCAGATCACGCTCTGATCCCCCTCCCCTCCCTTTGTCCATGTGGGTGACTGCAGGAAGCCCTGATGATTCCCCGTGTGCAAAGTCGAGTCCCCGATACAAAGTCAAGCTGAGTGCCATTGCCTGATCCGCAGAACTTCTGAATCGCAATCAGTCATAGTCGGATGGCTTCTTTAGCTTAGAGTGCTGCGGGTCTGGCAGCGACTGGAGTCGGGTTATGTGCAACTTCCTCGAGGGAACTACTGTAGGTGGAGTTGTGTTGGGGGTTGCTGCATAAAATGATGGGCTTAGACTGTGCTCAGCAGTGCCTGTCAGTTCTGTGACAGTGTTGGGGGAGGGCATGACCACAGTTAGTTGTCACCAGGGGTGGTCCTCAAGTTTGGAGGGGGGGGCTCTGTTCCCCACAGTGTATTCCTTCGATACAGACTTCAGTTTTGTCAGGCCGGGCATTGGGTTGTGCAGCCTCGCCACACCAGTATATAATTATGGGACTCCCTGAAGCAGTCCTGAGTGACCAGGGTTCAGAGCACCTGACTGGGTCCTTCTTCTCACTTGACTGCCCCTGCATTCAATGATTGAGACCCAGCCATGATACATGATCAGTGTGGCCCATGGATGCATTTGATTTGTGCCGGTCACAGCTGCTAGTACTGCCACTCCCCCCCAATGGTCGGGTGGTATTTTAGATCAGGTGGTTTGTGCAGCTGCCCACTAAGCTCGCCAGTGAGCTACTCTGTTGTGGAGCAGTCTGGTGTTTGGGGATTTTGTGTTGCTGGTGAAGGTTATTATATGTGGGAGGGTGGTCAAATTTAGTTGTCAGAGTCTGAATTGGATATTGCTTTAACTTTTTCAGGCTGGTGACCAGACCCGACTGAGAACTTTGCCCTATGAGCACAAGAGAGTGAAAAGAGGAGCCTGCCACAACTGGTGGCCCTACTGTAAGTTACTGCTGTGTTACTGTCTTCAGTGAAAAATGAATTTATTTGAATTAAATGAGTCTCTGAATGTAATGTCCTGTTGTTTTGCAGAGGCTCGCTGCCGCAGTGGTTCATCAATTACCCGACCAGCCTGGCCAGCCAGCGGCTGCATCCAGTTTTTCAGAGAGAAGGTAGGATAACTTACATTTGGGGCATTTGGCAAGCTAGCTTGGGGATTCTTGTATTGGAAGTCAATCAGATTAGGTGAGTATGCAAACACTGTTTGTCATTGTGTTTGTACTGTAGGTTCAAACTGAGCTGCAGCTAGGTGCACGCGGACTGAATTGCGCAGCCAAAAGGAGCCACTGGGTGGTAGACTGGGACTCAGGAAGAGGAGGAGGAGGGTCGGGAAGAAAAAGAGTGACTGGATTCAGAAAAGTGCCATGAGTGTAGAAGCTCTCAGAGGGACAAGACATGAGCTGACACACTTATAAACTTAAAAAAAAAACAATATTGTGTCAGTGAAACTCTAAAGCCAACTGTACATTGTCATATTCAAAGTGGAATGAGGTGTTGTTTAGTGAGCCTAGGGCTAGCAATCAAACTCTGTCTGAAAACATTTGGGGGTTTGGTCAGTGTGACAAGCAGCGACCCGTACTTTTCACTTTGGCATTTGAAACTCGTGATGCTGGTAAATAGTCACTGTTTGCTGTTCTCGGGGCCCATTTTGTGTCTGGCGCCATCCTAAAACCAGCAGCTGTGACAGAGTGAGACAAGTAGTCTCTAGGGCCTGCCATATTGATGACTGGTGTTTAAGTCCAGTCTGTTTAGTATTTTGTTGTCTGAGGCCCCTCTCCCCAATAAAACCAAGATTTGGTCATCAGCCCTGCAGAGCTGTGCAGACAGCAGCAGATAGCGATTTTGTCAGTGACCATTTAAGTTAGGGCTCTGACTTGTTACTTAGTACTGTGTGGCATAGTACTGACTGACTGGTCCATTTAAGTTAGAGAGCTCAGTCAATCAAGCCCCCACCCATGGTCATTTTCTGCCCTACACAGCTCTGCAATGTTGTAAAGGAACGAGGTTCTGAGACCGTTTAAGTTAGAGGGCTCAGACCGTGTTGCTAGAGTAACTCCAGATTTGTCCCGATTCCCATTTAAGTTAGAGGGTAAATCGGGTCTCCCCACCTGACAACTGTTCAGCTGCAAATAATCACTGGATGGTGTCTGTAGGAAAGAAGTGACACAAGACAGAATTTAGAAGCCTGATGTTTATTGTCAAATGTCTTCTGACAAATTACACATACTGGAAAAAAGCACACATATTCTTGTTCAAGTTTATTATTGTTACATAATCAGTGAGTCAGTCAGTGTCACACACACCTACGTGAACCTTGAGAACAGACAGCAACCATGGCAACCAGCACCAAAAAGTAAGGAGGCACACTGCAGAAAACGGAAAAGGAGATTGATCACACGCAATGAATGGTTAGTGTATGAAACAGACAATGGTGGTGAGTTTGTAGACCGGTAAAATGTTCCTGTGTGAAAATGGGCAGACCAGTTAAAGTACTGCA
The DNA here is from genome assembly GCA_016271365.2 of Neoceratodus forsteri. Taxonomy (NCBI): domain Eukaryota; kingdom Metazoa; phylum Chordata; order Ceratodontiformes; family Ceratodontidae; genus Neoceratodus; species Neoceratodus forsteri. Next base: position 1,188,046 of record JADMNL010000033.1, read on the forward strand.
GAAATTTTAATAGAAAGTTTCATTGTTGGCATCCGGTACAGCTTTGAAAAAGGACAATGTTGCAAAACACAGTCAATGCGATGCTCATAAACGAGCTGTATACACTCAACCGAGAACCAAATCAATTGCTTCCATATACAAAACTACATCAATAGGACCGTGCACTACTGGAAGCAGAAGTAAAGGACAGAGCTGTAGTTCGCTGTCTGATTGAAATCGCTTATCTGCTCGCTAAGAAGAGCTTTCATTTACTAAATTTGAATCATCTGTTAAACTTGAAAAAGACATGATGTTGACCTCGGAAGTGCATATGCAAATATTATCGTTTGTCGTATGTTCCGCTCGGTTATTGGTGAATTGTTAGAGGAAAATCTACTCACAGCCTTCAGAAAAGTCTATATTTTGCAGTTCTTCTAGATGGGCAACAGATGAAAGTTGTATTGAAAAGAATTACTGTATATTATGCATTTTAACGAAAGTTCTTGTTTAATGGAGATGACCTTTTCAGATTAAAAGACATTCAACACGCCAGTGCAGAAGGTTTATTACAAACACTTCAAGAGCTTTCTTAGAGTTTGGCATTTTAGACTTGAACAGTCGCATGGTTGCTATGTGTGCAGATGGTGCTGCAGTAAACCTAGGGAAAAGAAAAGGGCCATCAGCTCTGCTAAAAGTGGAAATGCCATGGTTGCTGTCTATTCATTGTCTTAACCATAGACTTGAATTGGCAATTAGAGATGCACTGAAAGGAAAATTTTTTGATCAAGTGAATGATAATCTCATGACATTGTACTACCTTTACGAAAAAAGTCCAAAGAAACTTCGTGAGCTCAGAGAATTAGCTAAAATAGTGGGTGGTGAAGTCAGCAAACCAGAAAGAGCATTTGGAACAAGGTGGGTAGATCACAAACTTGCACGCTTAGACACTGCTAAAATCCTACACAGTTACGATTCATCATCTTGAAAATCTCACAGAAAACTGCCACTACCCACCAACAGAGAAAAGCAGAGTTAAGGGCATTTTGACCAAACTGAAAACTGCCAAATTTGTCACTCATTTACTCTTCTATATTGACCTTCTAAGGCCACTGTCACGACTCTCCCTCAGTTTACAGGGTTCTTCTGCTGACTTGATCTTAGCTTTGGCTTGTGTTGATGCAACCTTATGGCAACTGCAGCATCTCGCAGATAATCTTCTCGGAACATGCAACTCTGAACTTAAGACACTCTTACAGCGACATGATCATGACATTACTGACAATGATGAGTCTGATGATTCTGAACTGATCGTGTTTAAAGATGTTATGGTCTCTAATGCTAACAACAGCATCAGGCACCTTATAACACAGGTACCTAATTATGTCAGTAGTGTACAACAGTGCATTTCTGATAGATTTTCAGATATCATTGACTGTGACTCTCAGGACCAACACCCAATTTTAGGACTTTAAAACTGTTAGATGTGAAACAGTGGCCTAGGAGTGCTGATGAGCTAGAAATGTTTGGGACGTAGACTTGGATGGATTTGTTAATTACTGTGGACAGATACTCACAAAACATAATGTTGACCTTGCTGCTTTGCCAGGAGAATGGTCTGAACTTAAAACTTTATACAATAAGTTTTTAAGTCACTTAAACAGGGAAGACTTTTGGAACTGTATTCTGAAGTCCTACAGAGAACAGTTCTCAAACTTCTACCATGTTGTCGTTATTTGTAAGTTCATTCCAGTGTCCAATGCAAAGCTGGAAAGGTCATTTTCAATAATGCAGCTTGTCAAAACTGACTGGAGAAACAGACTGAGTGAAGTAATGTTGGAACACCTGGTTAGAATTTCAGTTGAGGGTGACAGTCCAGAGACATTTGATCCTTTTCCAGTTATAGATAGATTCTTCAGCACTCCTAGAAGAGTTTGTGCGAAACAAAGGCAGTCAGAAGCAAAAAGGTCAGATTCATCCCACACCACAAATGTAACTAGTTCAGAAGATGCAGCAAGTAGTGCTAGCATTATGTCTTACAGTACTTCCGCGTCAGACAGTAATGACATGATTGATCAGTAGCGAGCCCCTGTAAACTGCGGAAAGTACACTTTTGGCTTATAACTTTTAGCCTAAGTGGCAGTAAGTGCCGTGGGGAAAAATTTCAGGTCCTCAGTGTCAGTAGCTGGTCACTGACTGGAGGGAAGTGGGTCAGTTGAGAATCCACGCCAGTCAGCCGAGCACCTCTCTTCATGTCTGCCTGCCAGCCTCTCTGTGCTTAGGCGTCCAGATAGATCTCAAGCAGAATTGCACAGCAATTATGGGGGTGCCCATCACTCTCCCTACTTAGCAATCTGGATCTCAGTGATTTGAGGGTTGGCTACGGTAGGCAGATGTGGACACTCAGAATCCCAGCTGGCCATGGGAACTCGGCTCTTTCAGAATTTTGTTTACCAATCCACACAGGTCAGGACTTTGCTCACTTCAGCAAATGAGCTGCACCTGTCATAAGGATCAACAATGTGCACCTTTACATGCTGGGGCACCAACCATGCCATGAGATGTCTGAGTAGACTTTGCTTAAGTACATTTTTTCTTGTGCTGACTTCATCACAAGTTTACTAATTGTACTGAGCTCTCAGAAGCCTGTGTGGCATTTGGGACACCACCTTAGTCTCACGTTAAAATTTAGCACTGACTAAAGTGCTGCTTATGGTAAAAGCAAGTAGTTTAAGGAATTAGTTTTCCATCTAGTTAAACTTTTATAGGCATTAAGTCCTCAGGTTCATTGGCTGGTGGAGACACTCACTGCCATATGTATTTTTTTCAGTGGCTCAAGTTGAAGACCACAGTTGTTAAATTTCTTCATTGTTGGTGAGAATGATATTAGTGGCTAGAAGAGTTTATAATAACTTGCATGTGACTAAAAAATCAAAAATCCCGTCTTGCTCAATTGTGGGGTTGGTGGGGGAGACTCATAAGCAGGCTTCTCGGGGGGGGCACACAAAAGCCATCATCATCTTTTGTGCTGAGCTCTCTGGCTGGTCCTGGAAATAAGTCAAAGAAGTTAAAATGCCACAGTGAGTCTAACAGTGTATACTGCTGGCAGCCTTAAACTGGCACTTTCTGTTCTTATCTAAACTGTAAATCTGCACTTACAGAAAAATTAGTGGGATCTGGCTGCCGGGAACTGGGTCTACAGGCCTCGAGTAGACAACTTTACTGAATGACTTCGAACCACCCATCCATTCAAAATTGACTGTTTAAGTTAGAGGCTCAATCTAAATCTGGATGGTGGTTGGGAACTGCAGTAATAATCCATGAATAATAGTAGCTCATGTTTGTAAATCAGTTTGGGTGCTGCAGCTGCTTGTTCTCAGTTACCCTACAGATTGCTTCCAGCCACCGCAATTAAATTTCCGTGCCAGCACAAGTCAAGACTGCACCACAGGCTTTAAGCTTAAGGTCAGATAATGTTCGGTACTGAACATAACTTTAAATTTTGTTTGAGACACTAGACTCCTGACTACTGTTCCTAACCACCAATCCATTTAAAATTGACCGTTTAAGTTAGAGCCTCAGTGCACAATGGATGGGAGGTTGGGAACACTAGTCAGTTGTACTTGTTTCTGTTGTTAAATTACTTTTAGAGTGCAGCTGCTTATTCTCAGTTACCCTACTAGCTGTTCACTGTTGGGTCCATCACAAAAGTAGTCACGCTTGGAAAGGTTGGCAAGTGGAAACTGTTATTTAAGGTCAGAAAATGTTCGTTACTGCATACTAACTGAACTTTAAATTTTGTTTCAGACACAGTGACTCCAACAACTGACTACTGTTCTAACCACTGACATCCATTTAAAATTAACCGTTTAAGTTAGAGGCTCAGTGCAAATGGATGGAGGCTGGAACACTAGTCAGTTGTACTAGTGTCTGTGTAATAAATTAGTGGAGCAGCTGCAGCTGCTTATTCTACTGCTACTTTTGGGTCATATAAGTAGTCACGCTTAGGAAGGTTGGCAAGTGGAAACTACATTTAACAAGACTGGTGGTCAGAAAATGTTTGGTACATGCTGAACTCTTTAAATTTTGTTTCACTAGACTCCCGACAACTGTACCACCGTCCCATTACTTTTCTGACCGTTTAAGTTAGAGGCTCAGTCAAGTGCAAATGGATGGGAGGTTGGGAATACTAGTCAGTTGTAACTTGTGCCTGTTTTATTACTTTTTATGGTGCAGCTGCAGCTGCAGCATATTCTGAAATTTAGCTGACTGTTCACTTGTAGTCAGGCTTGGGAAGGTTGGCAAGTAGAAACTGCATTATTGAAGAATTCAATCTGTTTTAATACTAGTAACTCACGTCAGAGTTATGAATTCTGTGAATTTCACTCAGAGATACTGATGAAAAAAATTAATAAAGTGACTCAGTGACTGCACACCTCCTGTACCAAGTCTTTTCCCCTTTTGCTCCACACATCAAGAAATCAAAAAGTGTTTATCAGGTGAGAAATAACACCAATCATACTGTCTCTAGTAAATATGACATTTTTTTATTTTGCTAATCAATTCGATCCAACTGCTACAGCATTTGCAACATTGATTAGCACTTTTCCGCGCGGAAGTGCTAATCAATTTAAAATCCTTATTTAAAACCCTGATGACCCATGAGACGCTCAACCATCCTTCCCCGGCCAGCCCTCTGAAGAACCATGGGATGCTCAACCATCCTCCCCAGTCAACACTCTGATGACCCATGAGATGATAAACCATCCTCCGCTGGCCAGCCCGCTGATGACCCATAAGATGCTCAACAATCCTCCCCAGTAGGCTCTCTGATGACCCATTAGATGCTCAACCATCCTCCTCAGTCACAATCCAATAACTCATGGGATGCTCAACCATCCACTGCAGTCAGCCTTCTGACAACCAATAAGATGCTCAACCATCCTCCACTGCAAGCCCTCTGATCACCCATGAGATGCTCAGCCATCCTCTCCCAGACACTAGTCTGATGACCCATGAGATGCTCAACCATCCTTCCCCAGTTATCCTCTTTGACCCATGAGATGTTCAACTAGCAATTCCCTAGCCAGCCTCTGAGGAGGACCCATGGAATGCACAAACATTCTGCCCCGCCTACCATCTGATGACCCATGAGTTGCTCAAAGAGCCTTCCCCGTCAGCTCTTCTGATGACTCATGAGATGCTCAACCATCCTCCTCGGCCAACCCCCTCTTGATCAATGAGATGTTCAACCATCCTCCCCCATGCAGCCCTCTGATGACTCATGAGAAGCTGAACCATCCTACCCTGGTCAGCACTCTGATGACCCATGAGATGCTCAAACAACCACCCAAAGCCAGACCTCTGATGACCCAGTGATGCTCAACCATCCTCCCCTGGCCAACTCTCTGATGACCCATGACATGCTCAACCATCCTCCCCCATCCAGCCATCTGTCGTCCCATGAGATGCTCAACCATTCTCCCCCAGTCAACCCTCTAATGACCAATGAGATGCTCAACCATCCTCCCCCAGTCAGCCCTCTGACAACCAATGAGATGCTCAAACATCCTCCCGAGGCCAGCCCTCTGATGACCCATGAGACACTCAACCATCCTCCCCAAGTCAGCCCTCTGATGACCCCTGATATGCTCAACCATCCTCCACCAGTCTGCCCTCTGACAGCCCATGAGATGCTTAAACATCCTACACCAGTCAGTCCTCTGATGACCCATGAGATGCTCAACCATCCTCCCCCAGTCAACCATCTCATGACACATGAGATGCTCAACCATCTTGCTCCGGTCACCTGTCTGATGACCCATGAGATGCTCAACCATCCTCCCCCAGTCAGCCCTCTGAAAACCCATGAAATGCTCAATCATCCTCCCCCAGCCGGCCTTCTGATGAACTCTTAGTTTCTCAACCATCCTCCCTGGACAGCTCTCTGAAGACGCATGAGATGTTCAACCATCCTCCCTCAGTCAGACCTCTGATGACTCTTTAGAGACTCAATGATCCTCCCCCAGACAGCCCTCTGTCAACCTATGAGATATTCAACCATCCTTCCCATGCAGCCCTCTGATGACTCATGAGAAGCTGAACCATCCTCCCACAGTAAGCCCTCTGATAACCCATTAGATCCTCAAACATCCTCCCAAAGCCAGCCCTCTGATGACCAAGAGATGCTCAAACATCTGCCCCAGCCTGCAATCTGTTGACCCATGAGATGCTCAACAGTTGTCCTACAGTCAACCCTGTAATGCCCCATGAGATGCTATACCATCCTTCCCTAGTCAGCCCTCTGATGTCCCTGAGATGCTCAAAAATCCTCACTCAGCCAGCTCTCTTATGAGCCATGAGATCCCATAATGATCCTTCCACATGCCACTCTCTGATTACCCATGAGATGCTAACCATCTTCCCCAGTCAGCTGTCTGATGACCGATGACATGCCAAACCATCGCCCCCGGCCAGCCTTCTGATGACAAATAAGATGCTCAACAATCGTCCCTCAGTCAGCCCTCTGATGACCCATGAGATGCTCAACCATCCTTCCCCAGTCAGCCCTCTTTTGACCCATGAGATGTTCAGCCATCGTCCCCCAGTCAGCCCTCTGATGACCCATGAGATGCTCAACCATCATTCCCCAGTGAGCCATTTGACAACCCAGGAGATGCTGTACCTTCCTCACCAAGTCAGCCCCCTGATGACCCATCACCCTCCCCAGTCAGTCCTACAATGACTCATGAAATGCTCAACCATCCTCTCTCACTCAGCCTGATGAACCAGGACATTCTGAACCATCCTCAACCAGTCAGCTTTCTGACAACTCATAAAATGCTCAACTACCCTCCCCTGGCCAGCCCTCTGATCACCCATGAGATGCTCAACCAGCTTCCCTAATCAGCCCTCTGATGACCCATGAGATGCTCAACCATCCTCCCAGTCAGCCCTCTGATGACCCATAAGACGCTTCAACCATCCTCCCCAGCCAGCCCTCTGATGACCAATTAGACACTCGATCATCCTCCCCAGCCAGCTCTCTGTCAACCAATGAGATGTTGAACCATCATCATCCATGCAGCCCTCTGACTCATGAGAAGCTGAACCATCCTCCTCCAATCCACCCTCTGATGTCCCATGAGGTACTCATACATCCCCCCAAAGTCAGTCCTTTGAAGACCCAGAGATGATCAACCATCCTCTCTTGGTCAGCTCTCTGATGACCCATGAGAAGCTCAATTATCCTCTCCTAGTCAGCCCTCTGATGACCCATGAGATGCTCAGCCATCCTCCCCCAGGCAGCCATCTGTCAACCAATGAGATGCTCAACCTTCTTCCTCCAGTCAGCCTTGTGATGACCCATAAGATGATCAACCATCATTCCCCAGTCAGTTTTTTGATGACCCATGAGATGCTCAAAAATCCTTCCCCAGTCAGACCTCTTCCAAGCCGTGAGATGCTCAATGGTCCTTCCCAGATGTACTCTCTGATTACCCATGAGATGCTAAACCCACCTTGCCCAGTCAGCCCTTTAGTGGCCCATGAGAGGATCATCCATCCTACACCAGTCAGCCCTCTGACGACCCATGAGATGCTTAACCATCCTCCCCCGGCTAGCTCTCTGATGACTGATGGGATGCTTAATCATCCTCCCCCAGTCAGCCCTCTCATGACCCATGAGATGCTCAAACATTCTCCACAAGTTAGCCCTCTGACAACCCATGAGATGCTCAACCATCCTCCCCCAGTCAGCCCTCTGATGGCCCATGAGATGCTCAACCACCCTCCCTAGTCAGACTTCTGACGACCAATGAGATGTTCAACCATCCTCCCCTGACCAGCTGTCTGATGACCCATGAGAGGCTCAACCATCTTCCCCCAGCCATTCTGCTGCAACCAATGAGATGCTCAACCATCCTCCCCAGCCATCTTTTTTTTTTGCATTATTTCTTTATCCCCTCCTGCGTGCCCTGGATCTGCCACTTCCTTCAGGCAGCCATGATCCCCGACATCCACCTACTGTCCTCCCTTAGAGCCCCCTACCTCAAATCGCAGCCAACCCTGTGGTAGCTCGGGTATAACCATCGCAGAGTGGGTCCCTTTCCTCTGAGGGGGGAAGGCACCAGTGGGGAAGCCACCACACTCTTTCTCTCAGCCCCAGGGTACTGCTGAGGCAATCATGCTCCTCAAGAGTTCTTAGATAGTGTCGGCAGATCATCTGCGTGATCCTGCTAATCAAGATATTCTTCCATTTTCTGGTTCCCTGACATCGCCGCATCTTGTAGTGCTCCGGTCTCCACGGAGGTTGCTGCAGAGTGAGACATCACCCAACCCACCCGCGGAGGGAAGAGCAGTCCTTCAGATGCTCAACTTCTTCCTGCCCCTGCCACCCCAGTGACCCGAGTCCGCTCTTCGAACCCAGGTCACCAGCATGGTTTGAGGTAGGGCACCAGCGCCCATCTCCCCAGCCATCTTTGATGACCCGTGAGATTCTTAACCATCCTCTTGCAGTTAGCCTTCTGTTGACCCATGAGATGTTCAACCATCCTCCCCAGTCAGCTGTCTGATCACCCATGCGCATGCCCAACCATTCTCCAGCAGTCAGCCCTCTGATGACCCATGAGATGCTCAAACATCCTCCCAGCCTGTCCCAGCGACCCATGGGAGCGTAACCATCCTCCCCAGCCAGCCATCTGATGACCCATGAGATGCTCAACCATCCTCCAAAGTCAGCCCTGTGATGACTCATGAGATGCTCAGCCCTCCTCTCCAGCCAGTCCTCTAATGACCCATGAGATGCTCAATAATCCTCCACCAGCCAGCCCTCTGATGACCCATGAGATGCTCAACCATTCTCCCCTGTCAGCCCTCTGATGACCCATGAGATGTTTAACCATCCTGCCCTACCAGTCCTTTGATGACCTTGAGATGTTCAACCATCCTCCTCAGCCAGCTCTTTGAAGACCCATGAGATGCTCCACCATCCTCCCCTGGTCAGCCCTCCTGATGACCTATGAGATGTTCAGCAATCCTCCCACAGTCAGCCCTCTGATGACCCATGAGATGCTCAGTCATCCTCCCTAGTCAGACCTCTGATGACCCATGAGATGTTCAGCAATCCTCCCACAATCAGCCCTCTGATGACCCATGAGATACTCAACCATCCTCCCCCAGCCAGTCTTCTGACGACCCATGAGATGCTCAACCATCCTCCCCCAGCCAGCCCTCTGATGACCTATGTTCATCCCTAAACCTGGGACATTGGCATCATGAGCAGTAGCGCTACCACTCTGCCGGTGGGTGAGCCAGTGCATGTTACTAGAGAGTGTGCCCACCCAAGAAACCCACTGCACTCTACTCCTGAAGCCACTATCCTTTTAGTCCATTCTGCTTATGGGAATGAATGCCTGATTCCATCCATGAGAGACCCAGCAGGCCTAAAGCAAGGGTATTGTCTAAGCACCCAGGGACCCACACCGACTGGTCCCTCTGGTACCATCTGCATAGAGCAGTAATACCTGTGCTAGGGAACCTCTGCTTGCTGCCAATCCTCCATGAGGCACCAAATCAACCCAGCCCAATGCAAGGCATGACACCCAAGTCCCTCTTAGCTAGCACCTACTCAGGTATTGTGCAAGAGTGCTCCAGCCAATTACCCTCATGATGATAAGGGAAGAATGGGGGGCCAGAGTTTTCCTGTGCCATCCTGAACCTAGGACCATGTCACTACCCCCCTCTGGCCACCCCCATGAAGTATGCCATTACTTTGATACCTCCTAATGTGACACCACTCCTTGAACTCACTCCCTTCAACTTGAACTGCCTACCCACCCAAACAGTCAATCAATATCAATCAGCAATACTTTGTTTGTTAGTCTCCCAATCCCAGGGGCTCTGGGTGCAATTCAGGTAGAAATACGCAAAGTAAAACAATAGTGAAATCACATGAGCAGTAGAAAACATATTGAAATGATTAAAACAGTTCAATGCATTTAAATTAAAAATATATTCTAAGATTCAAAAACTTCAGTTGGAAAATCCAGATTAAAGAGGTGAGTCCTCAGACTCCTCCTGAATGCCTCCACTCTAGGGGCCTCAATCAAAGATTTTGGCAGCAAGTTCCACAGGACAGGTCCAGCCACCCCAGATGATTGATCACCTGCAGTTTTCAAACTGGTCTTCTGAATCACCTGGAGGCCCATGGTTGAGAAATAGAGATAGCAGGCTGGAATGGCAGGGTTGAGGGAGGTCTGAGAGGTGGCCCACGACCTGATTCTAACATGTTCTTATCCCTAGTCTCCTACCCACCACTTAGGACACAACAATGGTGCCAAGGTATCCAGTGCTTTGATGGGCACTGCTAGTAACAACCCTGCCCTACCATTGAAAGGGGGTATTTATATCTGTAGCCCCCAAATGTGCAGAAGAATCTTTTAAATTGTTTGGTTAGACCCTGGATTTGAAAGTCCTCCTGAAGAGGCTGGACTGAGATGTAGGGTTAAGTTTAAAGCCTGTTATGGGTTGCACTAATAGAAAGACAAGGACTTTTCCTTGAGTTAGTAGCTGTGTTGGTCAGAAATGAAAGTTACGTGATTACTGTAACTGTCAAATTTCCTGATTATCTGCTCCATAAACTACCACTAATGAGTCTGGAGACAGAGATGCTAGGGATTCTGAGAGTCTGATCTTTCCTGGTGGGCAGGTGGTGAAAGTAGGCCCTAGGAGTACATCACTGCATGTGCCCACTTATATAGCAGTACCAGCCTCCAACCACCTCAGTACCTTTTTTACCAAGGAGGTGAGCAGCGAGAACTTAACGAGTAACCTATACATGTAACCTGAGGGTATTAGATAGCACTGGTGGCCAGTGTAAGAATGGTACCAAACACAGTAACACAACGTCTTCCTACCTCAACCAAGTACAAAGGTGTGAAGACCAACACAATCAGTACTGGTGTGAGTTAGTGGATGGTGAGCAGGATTGGTAATCAATGGAGAAGATACTTGGGAAGAGCAACAGCTATAGTTGAGTATGTAACTTTCACATCTTCACGAATCAACCTCCTCCATAGATTGTCACTGATGGATCAGGTACCAAACTCAGAGAAAGTCCCTGGACTAGGGAGGCTGGAGTTTAGGGCTCATTTCAGGATAGTAATCCATTCAGAACTGTCCTAGTAAAGGTGGCATACTGCCAGACATGGACATCCAGGGCACAGTGCTTCGTAAAAGTGTGCACTGTGCTCCAAGTTGCAGTCCTGCGAACTTCTCCAGTTGGCACAGAGCGTATCTCTGCCAGGGAGCTGGCAACTGCTCTGGTGAAGTGGACATGTACCTTGGCCTCCAGTTTAACCTGAGTCATGGCATAGCAGTGGTGAAGGCAGTTTACAATCCGTACTGAAATGCACTTGATTGTGACAAGCTCTCCTCTTTAATTACGGTCAAAAGAAACCAAGAGCTGTTCTGAAGGTCTGTAGTCCTTAGTCCTGTCCAGGTAAACAATAAGGACCCTTTTAACATCCAGGGAGTGGAGAGTCTTTTCTCCCAAATTCTGAAAGTTTGCAAAGTAAGTAGGCAGGATTATAGCCTGATTGAGATGAAACTCCAACACCAATTTAGGTAGAAACGTAGGGTGTATATGGAGCACTTCCTTGTCCTTATGGAAAACAATATACTGAGGATATGTGAGTTTGTTCCCTCTAACAGCTATCACTCTGTGAGTGGAGGATCTCTGTGTGTTGGCAGCACTTTTCTCAAAGCAAACATTCATATGTAAAAGTACAGTCATTTAGTTTATAAAGTTTATTAGGTTATAGTTTATTAGCAATAAACAGTAATATACATACATGAAAGACATAGAAGGGAAACCAGTGGCAGAGTAAAAACAAAAATGTGTAGATTAAACTTTTACCAAATTAAGCAAGAATAAATCTCAATCTGTTCCATCATATTATTCTAGTATTTAGTGCACTGTGAAAATGTATTAGAATTCACAAACGCAAACATATGATTTTATATATCCACAGTCTACAGAACATTCCAAATCTACCCAACTTAGATCTCAGATCATTTTTTGTTGTTGTTTATAAAGTACACACAGGCATATCCATCTCCACTTCATCACTGGCAGAGCCGCCACCATTCCAATAAAGACAAAGCACTGTTACAATAGGTGCGGTCATGAGTCATCATTACAATTCACTGCTCTGCTGTACAGTGATTAATGTCTGTTAATATTTCCTCCACTCATTATGGTACAGCGCGGGGGGGGGGACTCACAACAGCTATCTGTATCTATACATACTGCACCCCAGTTCAGTGTGGGGTTATTTATTTAAGCATTGCAACCCTTTATTGCAGTGAAGGGATCACTGGGCAAGAGTCTGATCTCCCCAATCCTTGAGAGAGGAAGGAGGTGGCGGTCAGCCTAATACACATGTGCTAAGCTCATCTAGGTGTGTGTATGGGATGCCAGTGACACAACTGTTGATCCCTATGGGATAGATTACTTACCTTTGGTCATTATGTGTAGGTACCAACCTGTCCAGTGTGAAGAGCAAAGCTCGTCGTATCATTCAGGGAATGAGTGACTTTCTCCATTTTGTAGAGCTGGTTGGCTATTGAGTGCCAGGCTGGGATTCCCACGGGTTGGGGTGCTAATCAGGCTCTAGCTTGCTGCTGTGAGCAAGATGCCCAAGATATGTCATGAATTTGGGTCACAAAGGCCTCGTGGGAGTTGGAAAAGCAAGAGCAGTTCCACAGTTATGGTAACCAAGAATCCCAGGACCTCCTATCTGATGCCAACAATGTTTTCAAACAGTCAGGTGTCTTGTGCAACTGGGCATTGTGGTGGATCACATGGAGACAGTGTTAGTTATAAATTAGCCATGATCTGTTGGGGTGCTCTGACTCCATGTTGCTGGCATTGTTCACATTGGTTTGATTGAGCCCTGAGTATGAGTGGACACTGTGGTGGATCACACAGAGACAGTGTTAGTTATAAATCAGCCATGATCTGTTGGGTGCTGCAGCTCCATGTTGCTGGCATTGTTCACATTGGTTTGATTGAGCCCTGAGTATGGGTGGACACTGTGGTGGATCACACAGAGACAGTGTTAGTTATAAATCAGCCATGATCTGTTAGGTGCTGCGACTCAATGTTGCTGGCATTATTCACATTAGTTTGATTGAGCCCTGAGTAGGGTGGACACTGTGGTGGATCACCCGGAGACAGTGTTAGTTATAAATCAGCCATGATCTGTTGGGATGCTGCGACTCCATGTTGCTGGCATTGTTCACATTGGTTTGATTGAGCCCTGAGTATGGGTGGACACTGTGGTGGATCACACAGAGACAGTGTTAGTTATAAATCAGCCATGATCTGTTGGGGCTCTGGCTCCATGCTGCTGGCATTGTTCACATTGGTTTGATTGAGCCCTGGTATGGGTGGACACTGTGGTGGATCACACAGAGACAGTGTTAGTTATAAATCAGCCATGATCTGTTGGGTGCTGCGGCTCCATGCTGCTGGCATTATTCACATTGGTTTGATTGAGCCCTGGTATGGTGGACACTGTGGTGGATCACACAGAGACAGTGTTAGTTATAAATCAACCATGATCTGTTGGGATGCTGCGACTCCATGTTGCTGGCATTGTTCACATTGGTTTGATTGAGCCCTGAGTATGAGTGGACACTGTGGTGGATCACACGGAGACAGTGTTAGTTATAAATCAGCCATGATCTGTTGCGGTGCTGCGACTCCATGTTGCTGGCATTGTTCATTGGTTTGATTAGACCCTGAGTATGGGTGGACACTGTGGTGGATCACACAGAGACAGTGTTAGTTATAAATCAGCCATGATCTGTTGGGGGCTGCGGCTCCATGCTGCTGGCATTGTTCACATTGGTTTGATTGAGCCCTGGTATGGGTGGACACTGTGGTGGATCACCACGGAGACAGTGTTAGTTATAAATCAGCCATGATCTGTTGGGGTGCTGCGACTCCATGTTGCTGGCATTGTTCACATTGGTTTGATTAAGCCCTGAGTATGAGTGGACACTGTGGTGGATCACATGGAGACAGTGTTAGTTATAAATCAGCCATGATCTGTTGGAGTGCTGCAGCTCCATGTTGCTGGCATTGTTCACATTGGTTTGACTTGAGCACTGAGTATGGGTGGACACTGTGGTGGATCACACAGAGACAGTGTTAGTTATAAATCAGCCATGATCTGTTGGGGTGCTGCGACTCCATGTTGCTGGCATTGTTCACATTGGTTTGATTGAGCCCTGAGTATGGGTGGACACTGTGGTGGATCACACAGAGACAGTGTTAGTTTTAAATCAGCCATGATCTGTTGGGGGGCTGCAGCTCCATGTTGCTGGCATTGTTCACATTGGTTTGATTGAGCTCTGAGTATGGGTGGGCACTGTGGTGGATCACACGGAGACAGTGTTAGTTATAAATCAGCCATGATCTGTTGGGGTGCTGCGACTCCATGTTGCTGGCATTGTTCACATTGGTTTGATTGAGCCTTGAGTATGGGTGGGCGTGTGGGAAGGAACCTCTGTTTTCTGGTTCTGTAATTCTGTATGACCACATCAACATTATTGAAAGTGTGTACCTCATCTGGGAAGAATACCATCAATTGTGAGGGGTAGGGGGTGTCACAAACCCACTTAGCAGGTCAGCCCTCTACTCCCAAAGTGCCAACCTCTGAGCACAGTCTTCTGAACAGTTAACAGAAACAGGGTAACCCTCCTGTCTGTTTTTGTGGGTCTGAATCAACCTTTTGTCTCAAGTCTTGGAGGGATTCAAACTGTGCACCTCTTGTTAGCGTACCCAATTCACAGACTCAGATAATTCTGTCTTTGGGGGGCCAGATTATCTTTGCCTATGGGCACCTAATCAGGTGTACAAAAATGAACCCTTAAAAACTCTAATAAAAGACCTCAGATTAAACCCTTACCTTTTTCCAGATTGGTATCACCATTCAAGCTTATGCACAGTGTCTGCTTTAACCATATATACTCCACTTGTTAAAGAAAAGAAATCAAAGACAGACCAAGTAGGCTCTAAAAATAGAGTTTTAGTAAAATAGATAAAAAATATGTAAAACATAAAATACAGAACTATATATCACAAGAACCATACAAGCTTTTAAAAGAACAGGGTTTTAACAGTGCAATCGCTACTACAGTACTTAGATTTGTGTGTGTGTCTCTCTCTCTCTCTCTCTAAATACCTGCTTAAAGTGCTCACAGATGTTTCTGCATCAGAGTCTAGATAGAAGTCTCTGAATGAAAACACAGTACTGCTTAAAAGACTGTCTTGGCCAACCCCTTTGCATGAGGTCACCAGGCTCCTCCCTGTCAGAATATATATAAAACAATCTATACTAAGGATGTCTTATCCAAGTATTAAATTCTGTAATCTCGGCATAACTCATTTTCTACAAATGACTCTCTTGATCTTATGATCAGCTTCCCTTTCCAGGACATCAAAGGACTTTATGTCTCTGCCAGATCTCACGGAGGTGCCACATGCTTTTGTATCACCATGTGAATTTCATTGTGTTTCCTCTGAACGTCATAAACATTTATGATTCTAGCCCAGCATCTGTAAGCTACCATAAATCTAGACAAACAGGAGATCCCCAATTAAGGCCTGATCTGTAATTAGCTTCTGGCCTTCCAGGTAGCACCTTGTATCTAAAACCTGTGTGTGTGTGAGTCATACTCACATGCTGTTTCAGCATTTCTCATGAGAGACAGTCCATAACACATTTTTATAATACAAAAAATGATACAGTGATCGGAACCAGCTGTTCAAGTGTCACAATTTCTCCCCTCCTAGACTGAATTTGGGGGCTCTATTCCCTGCATGGGATGTACTTCCCAAATCAGTTCACTCCTCATGAACATGAGACAACCCATCTGAGTTCTGATTTTTGGCTCCAGCCCTATGTAGAATTGTCATATCATATCCTTGCAAAGCAAGATTCCATCTTAGCAATCTACCATTGTTTTTCCCATCTGCATCAGCCAAACCAGGGGGTTGTGGTCAGTTTGCACCACAAAATGCTGCCCATATAAGGATGGCTCCAACTTTAGGGCCCAGACTATGGCAAGACATTCTTTTTCCACTGTGGAGTATGCCTGCTCCTGGGAAGTAACTTTTACTCAGGTAGGCTATTGGGTGATCCTCCATTGGCTGCATGTCTGGCTCAGTACTGCCCCAATACCCACGCCTGAGGCGTCAGTCTGAACTATAAAGGTTTTGCTATAGTCAGGACTTGTCAAAACAGGAGCACTGCACAGTGATCCCTTTAGTTTGGAAAAGGCTTCCTCACAGGTTGGGCTCAGGTAATTTTTGGGTATCCTTTTCTTTGTCAGGTCAGATAGGGGAGCAGCCAGGGCACTGTAACTGGGTACAAATTTCCTGTAGTTCCCTGCTGTCCCTAGAAAACTCCTGATCTGCTTCTGCATTTCTGGTCTGAGCCACGCCTGGATTACTTCTATCTTTGGTTAGGACGGAGCTGTCCCAGGCCTACCACATGCCCAAGGTATGCCACTTTTCCCATGGCCACCTGGCATTTCTCGGCTTTGACAGTGAGCCCGGCCCTGTGTATCCTGCCCAGCACTTCCCTAAGGTGGGATAGGAGTTCCTCCCAGCTGGTACTAAAGATGGCAATGTCATCCAGGTACGCCACAGCGTACTCCTCAGCACCATTTAACACCTGGTTCACCAACCTTTGGAAAGCAGCCGGGGTGTTCTTCATTCTGAAAGGCATTATTTTAAACTCAAATAAGCCTATCGGAGTGATGAAGGCCGACCTCTCCCTAGCTCTGTCTGTCAACTCTAGCTGCCAATACCCCTTTGTCAGGTCAGTCGTCGTAAGGTAGGTCACCCCTCCCAACTTGTCAAGGAGTTCGTCCATCCAGGCATCGGTGAGTTTGCATTTCATGACTGCATTCAGTCCACTTATAGTCCACACAGAAATGAATACAGCCATCTGGCTTGGGCACAAGTACTACGGGTGAGGCCTAGGGGCTGTGGGATGTCTGGATTACCCCTTAATCTAGCATCTCCTCTCACTTCCCTCCTAATGTCCTTTTGGACAGCCTCTGACTTCAATATGCTGTCTGTCAGATAGGTGTCAGTGACCCTGTCTCCACATCGTGAGTCGCTAAAGGGTTAGTCCAGGCTTGACGCTAAACAATGAGGCAAAGTCTGCTAAAACCTCCCTTACTTTTTGGATCTGGTCCGGGGCAAGCTGGGGAGACAATTTTACTGCCTCTGCAAAGGACTCCCGTTTACTTTCTTTCTGCAAGTCCAGAAGGGGGTCTTCTTCGTCCATCCCCTCCCCAGAACTACACACTGCAAACACCATGTCAGCCCTATTTGCATATGGCTTCATCATGTTGACATGGTACATCCTTTCTGTCTGTCTTCTGTCAGATAACTCCACAATGTAGTTCATGTCATTTACCTTCCTAACCACTTTGTACAGTCCTGCCCACTCAGCCTGCAGCTTGTCTTTCTGGACCAGAATAAGGACCATAACTTCCTGACCCACCATGTACGAGCGAGCTCTGGCTCTGCGGTCGTACCGCACTTTTTGTGTCTGTTGGGCAGCTGCCAGCTTGCTCTGGGCTGTCCCCATAAGCTCCTTCAGCCTTTCCCTCAAACCCAAGGACACATCCACAATGGGAGTTCCCTGTGGCGGTTGCCTTCCCAGTCCTCCCGATCAAGTCTAGGGGCCCATGTACCCGGCATTCATATAAGAGTTCAAGGGGAAAATCCTGTTGACTCTGGGCACCTCCTGTATGCAAACAACAGGTGGGGAAGGAATTTCCCAGTCCTCTCAAGCTGTTCAGCAAATGCCCGGAGCATTGACTTTAGGGTGTCCATTGAAACTTTCCACAAGTCCATTGGCTTAGGGTGATACGGTGTTGTGCATTCTGCACCACCCCACACCTCTCCCATAAACATTTCATCAGGTCCTGCATGAAGGAAGCCCCTCATCAGTGATAACCTCCTGCAGAAACCCAACACGGGAGAAAATCCTAAGGCATCTGCCACTTGTCTGTCCTCAGTGAGGATAGGTGACTGCCTCTGGATACCGGTGGCATAATCCACCACAGTCAGTATGAATCTCTTCCTGAGGAGCTGGGGTATTTAAAGGCCTCCACAATATCCATTCCCACTCTCTGGAATGGCTCCTCCACTATGGGCATGGAATCAGGGTGGCTTGGGTTTTCTTGCCCGCCTCATATTTCTTGGCACCAGTGACAAGACCTGCAGTACTCCTTCACCTGCTGAGTAAAAGTTAGGCCAGTAGAAATTCTGGGCCAACCGCTGCATCGTGGTAAGTGCGATTCTAGATGACCAGACAGGGAATATCAGTGCAATCTTGAGCAACTGCTCACGATACCCCTGGGGAATGACAAGCTGCCTGCCTAGCATCCCTCCCTCTGTCTGTACTGCCTAAGTATATATAAGTCCATTTTCCCAATAAACCTTATGTCTGCCATCACCTCCCTGTGTGCCATCTGAGTCTGCCCAAGCCCTCAGCTTCTCTAAACTAGTGTCACTTCTCTGAGCAGCTGTGAACCCCTCACACATTCCCAAGGCATGGGACAGGTCCCCTCCAGTCGCTAAACTAGGGTCCCTAGCACTAGCGTCAGGGCACTCAGGATCACTGTCAATCCCAACCCTCTGACAGGGGGGGTCACCCCTCCTTCTTCAGAGTAACCTCTGTAGATGTGTGGTTCTTGCTACTGGGGAAATTTCTACCTCCTTTCATTAGTCTCCCAATCTGGAGACACAGGCTGGGGAACCAGCCTCTCAGTGGTTTCCACAATGGCTTCCAGTGGGGTTCAGGGTACTACAATTTTCCCTTGCTGCTTGGCTATAGGTAACTGCACATACTATCCCCTGTTGGAGATTGTTGTCCAGGATCACATCCACTGCTAATATTTTGGCTACAGCCACCTGTTGCATAAGTTCCCTGTTTCATCCCAGTCTAAGAGAACACTAGGAGGGGAAATGTTTTCTCCCACCCGGAAAGTCCTGTACAGTGATGTATTTATTGGGTATAGCTGACCAGGCTGTACCAGATCTCCCTTTACCAAGGTCAGGATGCCCTGTGTCTCTTAAACCCTGCATCTGTACACCATTCACCATGACTGAGTGCATGTGTTTCCTCATGTTCACTGACAAGCTTCCAGGGATACAAAACAACCCACTTCTTTCTAGCACCGTTGTGTATTATCGCTAGCCTTTTGGGATACTGTCTGGCAATATGCCCAGTTTCTTTTTACACAACCAACATTTATTTCTTTCAGAGAAATCTTTCTCTGAAACCTGGGGCTAACTGGTTTCGTGGAGGCAGTGAGGGTTTTAGCTGCCCAGAAGGCATGCTTTCTCTTTCTGAGCTGCCATGCTCACCCCATTCGGCTTCTCTCAGAGCAGGTCTGCTCTGGCATAGCGTCCGAGAGTTCAGTAGTCTCTTGCACTTGTTTTGGGATCTTGGTCCTCTAGCCAGGTTTTTTAACTCTGCTGGACATGCCCAATAAAATTGTTCTAACAGAATCACATTTTCAGTTTTATCAACAGAGTTTGCCTCAATTTCTTCCCACCAATGTTTTAAAAACTGACGCTGTTTCATGGCTAGCTCCTCATAGCTCACGTCAGGGCTTCTCCTGAGTGTACAGAATTTAGTTCTGTATGATTTAGCAGTTAATTCAAATTTCTTTAACAGTGCAGCTTTAAGTTTGCTGTAATCATCACTGTCCTCTTTGTCCATTTAACCCAATGCATCCCAAGCTTTCCCGGT
Organism: Neoceratodus forsteri; assembly: GCA_016271365.2. NCBI lineage: Eukaryota > Metazoa > Chordata > Ceratodontiformes > Ceratodontidae > Neoceratodus > Neoceratodus forsteri. Next base: position 1,207,872 of record JADMNL010000033.1, read on the forward strand.
AAGTAGCGGGGATAGCTGGAAGCTCCAGGACTCTCTAGGAATTTTAGCCTGAATACAAACTTTTTCAAAAGAATTTAAAAAGGCATCCATATCCACCCCCTCTTTAAATTCGGCAATTAATTTGGAATTCAATTTATAACCCAGTCCTGTAGTCCCTGTTAAACCCAAGCCGCTCACCTGTTCTGGTGCCGCTGGTTGGAGTCGTAGCTTTTCCAGTTCGTGTTGCCTCTGGCGCCTCCTGCTCCCCACGGTCTGCATCCCGGTGTTTCTACTCTGCCCCTCATGGCGCTCACTCTCTCTTCTCCTCTGCAGCTTGCTGGCGCTCATGCCCTATGGTCTGCCTCCTGCTGTTCCCTGCACTGCCTCTCGCTTCTCTCATTCTCTCTCCTGGAACCCAGTTCCATCCTGCAACTCAGTTTGCAGCCTTAGTACTTCTGGATCCAGGATACTGGTGACCTTTCCCTGCTGCTGTGGCCCTTCACTGACAGTGGCCCTGTTGCCCTCCTCATCGGATCTGGACACTGCACTGGCTGCTACTCCTGCCACTCTCCAGGTTTAGTCCTTTTCAGTCACGGTCCATGACTCACTGCTCTGGGTATCTGCTACCATCAAGGCATCTATTAGGGTCTGTTTGCTGGCTTCCCCCTCGAACGGGACTCCTGTCCCCGCACAACTGCATTAAGTAGTCTACAGTGTGCCTGCTGTAGTTGGAAGCCATCTTTCCTAACTACTGCTACTTTGAGTTGCACTTTAGGAAAAAAAAATAAAATGGGTAGGAACTTGACTGTACGCCAAGTGATATAGATCTTTCTCCTTTTAAAATAAAACTCTGTCTTTTTCTTTCTTTGCAAGTGAACTGTCTCAAGCTGACACACTGAACAATAAAAGCTTGTAATACCAAAATTTTATCCATACCGCTGCCAACCAATCTGTCACAAACCCACTGAGCAGGTCAGCCCTCTACTCCCAAAGTACCAACCTCCGAGCACAGTCTTGTGAACAGTTAACAGAAACAGGGTAGCCCTCCTGTCTGTTTTTGTGGGTTTGAATCAACCTTTGGTCTCAAGTCTTGGAGGGATTCAAACTGTGCACCTCTTGTTAGGGTACCCAATGCACAGACTCAGATTACTCTGTCTTTGGGGGGCCAGATATCTTTGCCTACGGGCACCTAACCAGGTGTACAAATATTAACCCTTAAAAACTCTAATAAAAGACCTCAGATTAAACCCTTACCTTTTTCCAGTTTGGTATCACCATTCAAGCTTAGGAACAGTGTCTGCTTTAACCATATATACTCCACTTGTTAAAGAAAAGAAATCAAAGACAGACCAAGTAGGCTCTAAAAATAGAGTTTTATTAAAATAGATAAAAAATATGTAAAATATAAAATACAAAACCATATATCACAAGAACCATACAATCTTTTAAAAGAACAAGGTTTTATCAGTGCAATTCCTACTACAGTACTTAGATTTGTCTCTCTCTCTAAATACCTGCTTAAAGTGCTCACAGATGTTTCTTTGTCAGAGCCTAGATAGAAGTCTCTGAATGAAAACAGAATACTGTTTAAAAGACTGTCTTGGTCAACCCCTTTACGTGAGGTCACCAGGCTCCTCCCTGTCAGAATATATAGAAAAATATCTATACTAAAACAGGATGCCTTATCCAAGTATTAAATTCTGTAACCTCAGCATAACTCATTTTCTTCAAATGACTCTCCTTGATCTTATGATCAGCTTCCCCTTTCCAGGACATCAAAGGCCTTGTTATGTCTCTCTGCCAGGTCTCACGAAGGTGCAACATGCTTTTGTATCACCATGTCAATTTCATTGTGTTTCCTCTGAATGTCATAAATGTTTATGATTCTAGCCCAGCATCTGGTAAGCTACCATAAATCAAGACAAACAGGAGATCTCCAATTAAGGCCTGGTCTATAATTAGCTTCTGGCCTTCCAGGTAGCACCTTGTATCTAAAACCTGTGTGCGTGTGAGTCATACTCACATGCTGTTTCAGCATTTCTCATGAGAGACAGTTCATCACACATTTTTATATTACAAAAAATGATACAGTGATCAGAACCAGCTACCCAGTGTCACAATTGGTATGGAACTTCAGTTGCTGAAGTCTGAGGACTTTCATGAAGGGAACATAGAATCTCCAATGGGCTGACAGCGCAGGAGAGTAGTGATTGTCGAATATCAGTCTGGACTCCTGAAACATAATCACTTTTTTCTTCCAGGCTATGTGTATGATCATCTCTTTCTCCTGGAAGTGCAGGAACTTCAGGACTACAGATTGTGGCCTGGCTCCAGGGGCAGTTGGTTTAGGGCCAAGTGCATGATAAGCACTTTCTATTTCAAGTGTACAGGAGGAGGAGGGACAGTTCAGTCTGGAGCAGTTTGTGCAGAAAGGGATTATTTCAGCCCTTCAAAACCCTCCGCAGACCATAGTTTCTATCGCTTTGCAACAATTGCATCATTATGCATCTTCAACTTTCTGTTGCAGAGATTGTACCACCTGATGGAGTTGCTGAAGAGTTGCCCTTTCCCATGATATCAAGGCCAGAGTCAGCAACTGTCATTTGCTCTTCCATGGAGTCCAGCCTTTTCTCAACCTTGTCAAGATTGGTTCAGAGAGCCATGATGGTGAGGCACATCTCCTTGCTGAACTCCTTTAACTCCTCAGCATGAGTGTCACCTGTTGGATGTTGACTCCTGGGGTTTAAGCATGGAGTGTCCATGGAGGGTTGAAGCCTAGGATCCTCGCTGTCAGTATCGCCATTGGAAATCTGCCCTCCGCTGATTTTATGGAGGACTGAGCCCTGTTTACCCATCCAAGTGGCATTGGTATGTCTCCTAATAGTAGTTGATAAATTCCGCAGAATTTGGAGTAATTAGGAGGGTTTTGCCCATGTGAAATGAAGCTGTGTTTTAGGCTGTTGCCTAGTGGATGCCATCACTGGAAATAAGAAGAACTGTTTTAAAAGCAATGCTAGCTGCCACCTGTAAGAAACTTGTAAGAAAGGATGGACACATACACGGTAGTCAGGTATAGCAAGGCTATGTATGCCAAGCAAAATATTTATTTACACAGACATAAAAGTGGACTTGGTATGACAAAACAAAAAGAAATAGTGATTTAAAGCAAAATCACAGTTTACATCTCTGTTCTGCTCTAGAATATCAGCTAGAGTCCTGCAGGCTGGGTAGTTATCCCACCTGCCCTCAGGGTCTGAATGTGCTCGCAGGCCTGGCCGACCTGGATCAGCACTGCACTGATCCCTGAATGTGCTCGCAGGCCTCGCCCGACCTGGATCAGCACTGCACTGATCCCTGAATGTGCTCAGAGGCCTGCCGACCTGGATCAGCACTGCACTGATCCCTGAATGCTCGAGGCCTCGCCGACCTGGGTCAGCGCCTGCACTGATCCCCTGAATGTGCCTGCAGAGGCCTCGGCCGACCTGGATCAGCACTGCACTGATCCTACAACGGATCTGATGCGATGACCAGACTGGCTCCTTTCATACCAACAGCCTACAAGGTGATCACCTCGGACTCTGCCCTTTTCATCAACAACAGTTTGTTTTGTTAAACAGTTTATTCATATCAGAATAACACTACACATAGCATATATATATATATATATATTTTGAGGATTTTAGCGGTAGTTTCAGATATAGGCTCCTCCCCTTGGGCTGTCCAGTGTATAAATGTTGAGCAGACAGGGACGGCCAGTGTTTAGAGAGACACTGGGCAGCTCCAGGATAGGACTCTGCACTGGAAAATATTAACTCCTGGTGAGTATGTAAAACATATTCCATAATTTCATGTTACAGTAATCATTTCACTCATATACAAAATGAAAAACCAGGAGCACTAACATAGTAGAAAAACATTTAGCTGTTCTAGCTTATATACAGTATACATTTCTAGGAATTCCTATATCTCCAAAGAAACCATGTGTTAATTGTGGGGACATTTGTAAGTTTCATTATGCCCCTGTAATGTATCTGTTTAGTAGCCTATGTATTTCATGACAGGAGAGGTAGCTTTTAATATTGGACAGTTCTGTGCTAAACAGAAAGTGCTGTGATGGGTGTGGTGAATGAGGTACGGAGCGGCCAGGCAGCGTAGTATTAACATGCCACCTAAAGCCATCTCCGAACTCTCGCATGCAGGAGAAGACTGGTGTTTGCTTCACCTTCAACCTGCTTCTCAAATCAAGGCTCCAAGGAGGACTGGCTCCCTGACTGGAGGCTGGAGGTGCAAGAGGCCTTTGAAAAACTGTTTGAATATGGTGTGGGAAAACTGTCTTTTCTTCTCCCACCAAAAGATAGGCTGAAACTGCAGCCAGGTGTAGCTTGAGAGAGGAGGGTTTCAAGCCTGACACCTGCAGATGTACCAGGTAATCCAGTAGCTGAGAGTCTGAGGCTGTAAGAGGACTGATCTTTTTGCTCTTGCACCAGAGGGAGAACCTTTTCCATTTGGCTGCATTAGTCTTTTTTGTGTTCAGTTTTTTAGCCATTCTCAGGATCTTAAGGACCTGCTCCGAGTACTGAGAGGATGGAAACTCTAACTCCTTAAGAACAAGGTCTTGAGGTGAAGAGAGTGTATGTCTGGATAATGCACTCCTGTCTGGGGAAGGGTCAGCAAGGAGTGGGTCGGAGGCAGGCAAATGGGCCTGCTGCAGGACACTGAGAGAAGGAGAGGGTACCAGGCTTGCCTGGGCCAATCCGGAGCCACTAGGATAATTGATGCAGGCTGTTGTCTGAGTTTCAGTAATACCCTGAGTATCATGGGAAGGGAGGGAATGCATATAGGAAACTCCCGACCAGTTCAGGATCAAGGCATTCAGGGAAGCATTAACAGGACTGGAGGCCTGCAACAGTACTGAAAAAATTGGAAGTTGAGGGGATAGGCAAACAGATCCACTTCTTGTGTGCCCCACCACCTAAACTCTGTGGCTAGTACTTGCTTGTTCAGAGTACATTTGTTCTGGCCTTGACTGATGTGACTTAGACCATCTGCCAGGGTGTTGTGTTTCCTGGGAGGTGAACAGCTGATAGGATGACTCCCAAGGAGAAGGCGAGAGACCAGATTTTCAGAGCCTCTGAACAGAGTATTCCTGTATCTGGTGCCACCCTGCTTGTTATGTAAAACATTGCAGTGGTGTTTTCTGTTTGAATTTGTACAGTCTGTCCTTTTATGACAGGAGTAACTGCTCTGAGAGCTAGAAATATTGCTTTGAGTTGCAAAAGGTTTATATGTAACTGTGATTCTTGGAGAATCCAGGTGCCACTTACTGAGAAACAGCCCAGATGAGCTGCCAACCCCAGGAGGGAGGCATCTGTGGTGATCACCTTTGTGGGAAGTGGCGCCTGGAAGGTATCCATGCTGTCAGATTTGCAGATTTCTTCCACCAAGGCAGAGTCTGAAGGAACTGCTCTGTCACAAGCATCAGCTTTGAAAAATTGTTGCTTCTTTGAAACCAGCGAGCTCTGAGATAGGCTTGCAGGTGTTGCATCCTGTACCCGACTCCTGGGACCACTGCAGTCATTGAAGCCATGTGTCCCAATAACCTGAGGAAATGTCTGACTGATCTTGGCTGTCCCTGGATGAAGGACTCTGCCACTGAGAGGAAACTTTGAATTCTCTCCTGTAGGAGGAAGGCATATCCTTTCTGAGTGTCCCGCTACGCTCCTATGAAGGTGAATAGCTGGGTGGGTTCCAGGTGAGACTTCTTTAGATTTACCAGGAATCCCAGAGATTGTAAAGTGTGCTCTGTAAGTGAACAGGACTCCTTGACCAGACAAAGAGACTTTGCCACTATGGGACCATCGTCTAAACGGGGTAGATAGCGACACCCAGCTTCCTGAGGTGTGCTGCTACCACTGCCAGGCACTTGATAAAGACCCTTGGGGCCGGGAACAAGTGAAGGGCATTGCAGCACACTAATAGTGGCCCAAGGGGAGTCTGAATCTGAGAAACTTCCTGTAAGACCTCCTTATGGGTAAATGGAAGGAAGCATCCTTTAGGTCCAGGGAGGCTAGCCAGTCTCCTTGCTGCAAGGACTGAATGACCAGTGACAGGGTGATCATCTTGAACTTTTTTTTTCAGATGTTTGTTTAAATATTTGAGCTCCAAGATATATGTCACAACTCCCCAGATTTCTTTTGTGTCAGAAAGTACCTGGAGTAACTGTAGATACAGAATCAAACTGAAAAGTTACTATTCATGCTTTCTGTTCTTTGTATGTCCCCCCTTTGAAATGGGGAAACATCACCTTTTTTGTATGCATATAACATTATTAAAAATCAAATTAAAAATATATATATATAAAGAAACTACCTGAGTAGAGAGGCTCTTTGGCTATTCTCATAGGCCGGGACTCTCTCCACTGTTTGTAGAGCTAGAAGGTTTTGTATCTCCAGTTCAACAGTAGCACCTGTGTTTGGGTTAGAGGTTTTGACACCTGGGTACACTTGAGGTCTGGCATCTGCTTGAACTGTAGTGGCTTTCTGATTTTTCTAATCTTTCAGTATGTTTAAGTAGAGTTCAATCTTCTTATCTCCTCTACTTCTTTTAGCCAACCAAGATCTAATTTTACAATTTTTTCCCCATCTCCAGTTCTCTAGAATAGTAATTATCTCTTATTCTTTCTTTAATATACATTTCTATGTATTTTTGGGGAATTATTCCCCTTTCATATAAACAACTCAGTAATCCATGGGGTTTCAGGATGTTTTCTAAGATGTGAGTACTTGGGGAAAGATAATCCAGTTTGTATATAATTTATAGCTTCCTCTAAACAGATTTGTGGCAATCTCTGCTCCTTCATATTGCATACTTTTAACCAGTAAATGGTGATTCTTTGATCAATGTTACATCTAATGGGTAATTGACCCAATTATAGTCTAGTTAATACAGATGCTGCCCCTTTAGGAAGGCCTAGAAATATTTTATGAAATATATTCATCGGTACTTCTAACTGGGTTCTGAAGCCCACAAATCTCAGCCCCATAAAATATTTGACTTTTTATTTTGGCATTCAATGTCCTGAAACATCCTTTCACAGATTGTCCCCATATCTATCTGCAAATCTCTCCACTACTGGAGTGACTCTCTTGATTTTCTTTGTTGTGTACTGCAGATGTTTATTCCACTTAAAATTGTTTGTAAATATAATTCCTAAGTAACAAAAGCTATTAACCTTCTCAATTTTGTTATTACTGCATATTAAAGTATGATCTATCCCCTTTCTTGACCCAGATTTGTGACATAGTAAATATTTTGTCTTTCCATAATTTATCTTCCATGATGCCTCAATACAACCTTTTGAAAAATGTTTAAACTTCTTTTTATCCCCAAATAGCTGGTAGAGATCAGCACAATGTCATCTGCATAAGCCAGGTAGGGCAATGCCTCAAACCCACCTTTGGCATGTGCAGCACAGGGTCATACAACCTTGTCATGATTTTGTTCAGGAATAAACTAAATAATATTGGTGACAAGATACATCCCTGCCTTAGGCCAGTATTTGTTGTAAATTTTGCAGTTTTGTCACCTTCCCTATTATACCTACTACTTGTATAGAAACATAGAAACATAGAAGTTGACGGCAGATAAGAACCGCAAGGCCCATCCAGTCTGCCCATTTCTTTTTCTACCTTATAAATGTGCCATCGGCCTTTGCTCTGTCAGTGACCTATCTATTCATAGTCATTTGTATTGCTCCCTTATGCCTATCCCATGCCTGTTTGAAGTCTCTGCACTGTATTCATAGCCACCACTTCTTGTGGTGTTATCCATGATCTACCACCCTTTCTGTAAAAATAATTTCTACATTCCCCTTAATCGGCCTCCTCTAATCTCTTGCTTGTGTCCTCTTGTCCTGCTATTTTTCTTATATTTAAACATGTTAGACTCTTTCACCTTGTTTGTGCCCTTAAGGTGTTTAAATGTCTCACGATCATGTCACCTCTCTCCCTCCTTTGTCAAGGGTAGCCATATTGGGCTCTGTTAATCTGTCCTCCTTATGTCTTCTGATGCAGTCCCTGCACCATTTGGTTGCCTCTCTCTGGACTGCCTCAATTTGTTAATGTCCTTGTGAAGGTGTGGCCTCAATACTGCCATGGAGTACTCCAGATGGGGCCTAACCAATGTCTTGTACAGAGGGATTATTATCCTCTTACGACTTGTGATACCCCTACTAATACACCCTAACCCCCCTAGCCTTACCTACTGGCTTTTAGAGGTCTGCTTGATGATTTTAGTCAACAGTGATGATGATGCCCAAGTCTCTTCCCTAGGACTGCTAGGCAACCCTCCCAGCCTATAAGTGGCTTCAGAGTTTCTCTTCCCTATGTGCATGATTTTGCACTTCTTTGCATTAAATCCCAGTTGCCACTCTTCTGACCATTTTGCTAGTTTATCCAGATCTCTTCTCATTCTGCCCACCCCATCTGGATCATCTACTCTGTTGCAGATCTTGGTGTCATCTGCAAACAGACAAGCCTTACCCTCTAGTCCATCCTTGCGAGGTCACTAATGAAGATGTTGAATAGGACTGGCCCCAGGACTGATCCCTGAGGTACCCCACTTGTGACTTGCATCTCTTCTGACTGTATACCATTTACCACCACTCTCTGTTTTCTGCCAGTCAACCAGTTTGCCACCCAGTTGACCAACTTCTGACCCACCTCGAGCCTACCTAGCTTATTTATCAATCTTCTGTATGTGGAACAGTGTCCAAAGCTTTGCTGAAGTCAAGGTAGGCAACATCAACTGCCTCCCTTGGTCCACCACTCTGGTTACCAGTCAAAGAAATCTATGAGATTAGTTTGACAGGACCTTCCTTTGTAAACCGTGCTGTCTTGGATCCGCAGCCCCTATGGATTCCAGGTGTTGCCTATCCTTTCCTTAAGGAGTGCCTCCATAATCTTGCCCACTACTGGGGTAAGACTGACTGGTCTGTAGTTCCCCGCCTCCTCCCTGCTACCACTCTTGTGGCGGGATCACATGAGCCCTTCTCCAGTCTTCTGGGACCTCTCCTGTGCTCAGAGACTCACTAAACAATTCTGCTAGTGGTCTGCTTAGTTCCTCCCTTTAGCTCCTTAAGGTACCCTGGGATGTATGCCATCAGGTCCCATTGCCTTCATCCACCCTGAGCTTAGCAAGCTCTTGTAGGACCCTTTCTTTGTGAAGGAGTAGTGCTCACCTCCCTCCCCTGTGTCCATGATGCTGAGCTGTGGGGCCTGCCCTACCTTCTCTTCAGTAAATACTGAGCAAAGTATCTATTTTAGGATAGATGCCTTTGAGGTCCTCCTCCTCACATGCTCCCTTTCTCCATTGCTTAGCACTACCCCTCTGGACTTTCTCCTTTCACTAATGTATCTATAGAAAGTCTTGTCACCTTCTTTTACTGTTCGTCTAGTGTTTCCTCAGTTTGGACTTGCCTGCCTTACTGCCTTACCTGCTTCCCTTGGGAGCAGTTTGGTATGCCTCCCTATCTTCATCCCGCTGTGTTCCCTTATATTTCCTGAAGGCCGCCTTTGGCTCCTGACCTTTTCTGCTACTGTATTTGAGAAACCAAAGTGGTTTCTTCTTCTTTGCACTTCCTTTCTGTCTAACACAATGGGATGTTGCTTCAAGTATTGTATCCTTAATGCTTGCCACTTTTGCCTGTACCTCCTCATCTGTGTTTCTTTTGCCGAGGATAGCTTAACTCTGTTGGCCATCTTAGCAAAGTCAGCTCTCTGAAGTCCCATATTTTGCCTTGGAATGGGATGATTTAGATGTATAGCCTAAATTGAACCATACCATGTGATGGTCACTGGCTCAGTGACCTTTACCTGGAATCTGTGATCCCTTCTTTGTTAGTCAGTACTAGATCTAGGACAGCCTCTGTCTTTTGGGTTGCTGTACCAGTTGTTTGAGGCCCTCCTGCAGGAATCCACTATGAGTCTAGTTCTGGCAGATGTTCCTGCTGGTATTGACCAATCTGTATCCTAGGCATGTTGAAGTCTCCCATTGTCAGAACCTCCCTTTAGCTGTCATGTTTTGTATATCTTCTAACAGTAATGTGTCTCTGTCCTCCCTGGTCTGGGGGCCTGTAGACAACCTCAGTTCTTATGGCTGTCCCATTTCCTGTTTCAGGGTGACTCACAGTTCTTCTGGCTCCTTATGTGTATTCTGAATTTCTGTAGCTTTGATATTTTTCATTAACATACAGGGCCACTCCTCCCCCCCTTTTGCACCTGGTCTCTTCTGACAACACATAGCCAGGTACTAAGTCTCCCAAGTGTGGTTACTGTTAAACCACGTCTCACTAATTGCTACTATGTCCAGTTTAGCCTCTGACATTATTGCCTGGAGGTCTGGGATCTTATTTCCAGTCTGTGAGCATTTGTGTACATGATTTTCCATTGGCCAGATTTTGGTGTGTTGGTTGTTGGGTGAAGTTTGGCATTACCCCTGTGCATCGTATGGGAGACAAACCTTTTTCTTGCCTGGTGATGCAAATGAACAGCAAACACGCTGAATTTGCTTGACCATTTCACAAGGGGAGGTGTTCTTCCATTCGACGATGGGTGCTGCAACCCTCCCGATTTGCTAGTTTAGTTCTGCAAAGACGCAAACTTCTGCCTGAATGCACTGACTCCTCTTTAGTCAGATGCAGTCCATCAAATTTAAAGAACTTTCGCTCCAGTAACTGTTGCCAGTTCCTACAAATCTGTGTCCTTTTTCCTGGCACCAGTCCTTGAGCCACGTGGTTTAGCTCTATCTCCCTTCTCTGACCTTCCGTCCATCTGCTCCCTTCTCCAGACTGGCAAGATCTCAGAGAAGGAGATGCTGGACGTAAATAGATGATAGTTTGTCACCCAGCTTAGTCAGGTGTTCCTGTCTCCACAACTGACTGGCTGGCTAGATCATTAGTCCCTATGTGTACTAGGACATCAATGTTTTCTCCTGCTTTGTGAACACTTAGATCATGGTCGGTGTCTCCATGCTGGTGCACTTGGGAGACATCTTGACCATCACCCTTGGCTGGAGATGGGTATCAACTCCCAATCATGGGAGTCTCCTATGATCAGAAGTTTTTGGATTTCCTTTGTGCTTGTTTGGTTTTGGTTCCTGATTTGGGGAGTATTGTTGTGTTAGTTCCTGTATAGCCGAGTGTCCTGTTTGCAGTGTCTTCTGCCTCTTTATTTGATTTCATTGTAGACAGAGGTATACCTGTTTGTAGTGTTTATATGGTTTTGGAGGTAATGTGTTGAGAGCGAGAGTGATGGGGCACCTGATTTGCTCCTCCTAACCACCTGCCAACCTCCTGGACCAACTACCCTCTGCGGTCGAGGTTTTCTGCTGTTGGATGCTGGGGAAATGGCGGGTGGTTCTTATAATGTATTTCCTCTTCAATATGAAATTTGAGGCGGCAATCTCTGCCCATGCTGCCTGGAGCTGAGACCTAAGATCTCAAAAGGCTCAGCATGTGGGACAGTGTCCCTAAATCTGTAAGACTGTCCTTCTGAAAATTGTTCTGCAGTACCTGCAGTTAATGAAATCCATTCCAAATAAGTTGCTGGGTTTCGTAACCTAGTCAGAGTAATTAGAAGGAAAAAAAGGAAAAATGCAAGTAATGGTTTAATTGTGCTTTGTTTAACTTGTTATAACATGTTAAATTACTAGTGCCCTGTAAATGAGATCACCTTGTGAGGCCCCACTGATCCGCCCCCTTCCTGCTCTGCCACAGGAAATGTCACAACTGTGGTTCTCTATAAAAGGAGGTAGCATGGGTGGGTGGCTGGGCCCTTCCCTGCCTAAAAGAAGAACCACGGACGAAAGACAAGGAGAGGTAGAGCAGAACAATCAGTCAACAACAAATGCAGTAACCCTGAAAGCTTATCCTAATGTTAGATAAAACTGTAAAACCTGTAAAGCACTACCTGTAATAATTTCAGAGAAGATATACCCTGTAAGAAACACTTTGCTCCAGAGAAAAATAAAGCAGTAACAGAAGATATACCTTGCAAAAGACAATTTGAGATCAGAAGATTACAGCAGTAATCTGTTAGCACACACTGTAGGCACACTTTGTAATAATGCAGAAGAAGGTATACCAGCAACAATAATTTGAATCAGAGAAAATAAAGCAATGAAATGTTAGCAACAAACAGTAGCAATCCCTGTGAGTAAAAAATAAAAACACCACCACACAGTAAATCTGCTTAGCCAAACTAAGTCTTAATCCTTCTCCCTTGCTCTGGTAAGTTTCTCTACTCTGCCTTTCAAGCAGTCTTAGAAGGAAAGAGCTCAGGTGAAACTAGGTGCCTTGGCCAGCAAACCAAGTCTTCTGTGTATTATTATTTGTAGATAATGCTACCAGCTTATTTAACATGGCAGGGTCCATGCCATATTCCTGTAAAACATTCCATAATTTAACTTGTTTCACTCTATCAAAAGCAGCTTCCACTGCTCATATTTCTAGAAGGTTTTTACCTTCAACTCCAATGGTACTACCTGTGTTGGGGTTAGAGGTTTTGACACCTGGGTACGCTTGAGGTCTGGCATCTCCTTGAACTGTAGTGGCAGACCCTTTTCCACTATCACCAGAACCCACTTGTCTGAGGTAATGAGGGACCAGTTCTGAAGATAGTGGGAGGGTCTGCCTCCTACTGGCAGAGGGGAGGTGACCTGGACACTCACATCAGGGCTTAGATTGCGAGGCTGCTGGCTGGGTAAAGGTGGCCTTCTTTGGCCGTTCTGCCCCTCCCCTGAAAGCACCCCTGTACTGAGAGAAATCAGACTGGGTATAGGGAATGTAAGGCCTGGGAAAATAACCTCTGCCCCTATTCCCTCTTGGGTGGGATTTCTGCAGGACAGGAGGCTTAGGTTTAGAGTAGTGACTCTGCCAAGAGGCCTTGTGCTCATTAACCTTTTTCATGTAGTCTGCTGTTCTGGGATCAAATAGCATGTTTTGATCACAAGGAAAGTCCATGGTCTTAGTCGGGGTGTCTGGGGTCAGACTGATAGTTCTAAGCTAGCTAAAGTGCCTCAGAGAGGTGGTATAGGCCATGGCTCTGGAGACAGCGTCATTGTTGTCATCTGCCATGAGGAATTGGTATTTCATAGCTTCCAGGGCAGATTTTGCCATATCCACCAGCTCCTGTACTGTAATCGACCCATTGTGGTAATGGCTGGGTCAGAATTCCACAGTGCTTTCTGATATTTGGCAGTGAAAGCCATATAGGATGAAAGTCTGGCCAGCAGGGAAGCTGGGAAGCTGTGGTATACATTTTCTTTGCTGTGAAGTCTATTTTCTGGAGTCCTTGCCGGGAAGTAAGGGGGACAAGGAAACCCCAGCTTTCTCACAAGTTGCTTGCTGTACTATACTCTCATGGCTAGGATGTACAGACAGGAACTCAGTATCTTTTTTAGGCAATTAATATTTTCTCAGCCCGCTTGTCAACCTCTGTCACGGAAGTGGGGGTTTGAAGCAGTTTCATGGTATTTTTGCTGAAAGCATTATAGATAGGCACAACCAGTCTCTTAGGGGTTGGGAGACCTTTCATCTCCCTGTAATCCTTATCCTCATCCTGGATGGACTGCTAAGCAGGGAGGTCCAGGGTGTCTAGCATATTTTGGATAAATGTAAGCATAGAGGAGGGATCCTCCTGTTTAGCAGAGGAAGCTCCAAAAGGAGGGTCAGGGGACACATCAGGTTCTAGGCCCTCAAAATTCACATCAGAGGCATCATAAAAATGTTCATCATCATCATCTGCATCACCCTCACAGTCTCCAGAAGAGAGAACTGTGGAAGACGGCTTGCCAGCCCCAGTAGACATAGACACCATCTTTTGTAAGGTCTGAAAGACATGCCATGCTTTTGCCACGTCTTACACAGATGGGAGTTCCTACGCAGACTGTGGCTGTATATGCTTTGTTTTTTCTTTAGATTTTAAACTGCCTGTTGTCTCACTACTGTCTTTCCTAGGAGGAACAGGAGCATTTTTGTCTTTACAGACTATTTTTTTAGCCACTTCATCAGCAGTTTGATCATTCCTTTTTGTATAGACACTTCATCAGTGCCTTTATTTTTTCAGTTTGTCAGAATCTCATCAGCTCCTTTGAAGCTTTTATTTTTACACTTGGGACTCATCAGCACCCCTGCTTACATTTTTGTTATTAGTTTTAGGTGGCCCTCATTTCATTGGTAGCTTTTTTTTCCTCAGTTATATATATATATATATATATATATATATAAGGTTTCTTTGCTGTATTTCTCACTAATTGTGTGCAAAGAGAACCAGCAGATCTGGACCAAAAACCTGAGGCACAGGCTGTTGAAAAGCTGTTAAGCCAAATCCTGTGACAGCTGACAAAGTTTTTTGAAATCCTGTAGGTCCAGATTTCCTTTTAGTTCTGAGAATCTCTGACATGCCAATCCACAGAGAACCCAGCAAGAACTGTAAAAGTCTAAAAATCCAAACAGTTACCTCGCAGTAGGAACCCACGATTTCTGAGGTAAGAAGTAAGGAAAGACACAAAAATTTGACGGTTCCTTCAAGAAAAGCATTAAATAAATGAAGAACCATCAAAAATATGCATTTGCAGTAAAAAAAAGTATGTAAAATACGCACATGCGGTAAAAATGTATACAAATAAAGCGTTCAAAAAAATGTTCCGCCACTCCACAACTGGCACCTCCACCTGTGCTTGCACCCCATAACATCTTCATTCCCTACGCTGCTTCTGACCTTATTGGTGTCAGTTTCTGCCTCTTCTTGCACTTCACCTGTCCAATGGAACTTCAATGCACTTGTCCTGTGTCTGTCCTGACAAGGCTCCTTGGCTGCCTCACCCTGACCCTCTACACCTAATGCCTTCCCTACCCTCAGCCCTCTCCCTTCTTGCCCTCTTCCTCCTATTGTTTCTTGAGTTACTCATCGCTCAGTCTGATTTTGTCAAGCAAAGTTACTGTCTAAAACCATGTACCTGTAACTGTTTTTATGTTTTAGCGTCTGTTACCCTGTAACCAGCATGACGTGGAACCTTTGTAAAAGAGCCTTGGCTCAAAGGTACTTTGTAACCCTAGACACAAATAAATAAATAAATAATAAAAATATGCACATTTGCTGTAAAATGCTGAAGCCCAAAAAATAAACAAACCACTAAAAACTAGTAAAATTACACTCAGCACACTACAAAATCAAGTTTGTGATGAAAACGTTACCAGGTTAAGCAGAAAAAGGCTGTCAGCAAGGAAAGTTGAGACACACCTTTGGGCAGTGTTGCGCAGTCAGCGGGGAAAACATTCTGAAGCCCTTCAGGCTGTTCTCTCTCAGCATACTCCCCACCTTTTTTTTTTTGACTGGCTGATGCCCAAGCTTATTATGCTAATTCTCTTAAAGGCATACCTCCTGGGCAGTTGCACCTAGCCAGCTAACTGCTGTAGTTACTAATGCCAAAGAACTCCTGAGGTAAGAAATGATGGTTCTGCACTGAAAATGTCATATTAGAAATCCGTGTCTTTCTTACTGGAAACCCTTTATAATAAATTAGGTTTTGTCACACCTTTACAACTTTATAAGACTTTTATTAGCAGTCCATTGTGAATTCTAAAGAAATTGTAATATAATACAAACATACAAGAAGCCAGCAGAAGAGCCATTTGGTCTATCTAGTCTGCTCATATTGCAGAGTCCACAGCTTGAGCTACTGCCTCTGCCTTCCTCCCTCCCTCCCCACTCCTCCCATCTTCCCACCCATGATCCTTACCTTCCCTTTGCCTATCCCAGCCTCTCTTAAAGGTGCCCACTGTCTTTGAGATCTCCTCTTCTGGAAGCACATTCTAAGTGTCCACCACCCTCTCTGTGAAGAAGTACTTCCTGACCTCCCTCCTAAACCTCTCACCCTCCAGCTAAAGACTGTGCCCTCTCATGTTATGGCTGCCACTTAGCTTAAAGAGTCTCTCCTTATCAACCTTATTTATCCCTTTTAAGTACTTGAAGGTCCCAATCATGTCCCCCTCTCTTGTCTTTCAGGAAGTATGTGTCAGTGCCCCAACCTCTCCTCATGTGTCTTACTCTGCTGACCCGCTCATCATATTTCTAGCCCTCCTCTGACCTTCACCAGCAGGTTAATGTCCTTTTTTACTTTAGTCTCTTTATTCAGTTATATATACATATTGTCAACATCCATACAAAGTGTTAGCATTTTACAAACAGGTTATTCTGTCTACTAAAAATAAAACCAGATATTGTGCTGTGGTAACAGAAAGAAGACTTGTATTTTAGTAAGCTTAATGGTGAATACTACAGTACCCACTGGATCACCATTGTCTTTTCAACTTCTGAGGCCAGATATTTAAAACTTTGCAATGGGCACAAACTTTTTCTTGGGGTTTGCACCAGGTTTTGTGCAGGTCCACTATGTTCAAAGGTAAATAGCACGGGCAAAACTGCATTAGGAGCCGCTCTTAAAAGTATAATGTATGCAAGGGGCTAAAAGAGGGGGCATGTACATGAACACAGGAACAATGCTATATTCAGTGCATTACGCAGAGCAATGTGTTTTGCATGACTTAGCAACACTCTGCACAGTGTAAATTACCACCCAGGAAAAGGTAATCTTAACTCTGGGCAAACCAGCTTTATGGACTTTGTGGCTTTACACGACATTTATGCTGCTTTGCATGACCCTAACCAGTAAATATTAAACATAGAAAGAAATCAGACATGGAAGAAACATGCTGCACATGCATGGCACCTCCTATGTTGCCATCATCTGCCACCAGTCCCAACCATGCCAGACATTAATTGGTGACCCGGCACCCAGTGAACACCATGGCAGTGTGTCCACAAAGCACACACCTGGAGACCACACATCGGTGGACACCAACAGAATCCAGTACACACATGCAGCACTGGGGGGCATGGAGGGTGTTGAGGGGAGGGTGTACAGGTAGCCAGTCTGCACCACATACTGGGTACTGCCACAAGGTTGGGACAATCCACGCAGTGCAAATAGTCCAGTGTAGGGAATACCCCAACATCAGTGAGCTGGTCTGATGATATATGCCCCCCAGCCACATACCACACATCTGTACAGACACCACAGCACACACAGCCAGCCATGTATATGTATATGTATATGTCACTGTGAGTATCCCATGCCAGTGATGCAGCATCTGTGGGTCACACAACAGCATAACAGTAATGTCCACTGGCAGTACACACCTGGAAGATGGGCCTGTCACTGTGTAAAGTACAGCAGTCATTGATGCACTACACACCATAGGCATTGCTGTGTCCCTCACACTACTGGCCCCCTTGTTACTGTAGTGTCCACTGTCAGTACACACCTGCAAGATGGGCCTGTCACTGTATAAAGTGCAGCAGTCACTGATGCCCTACACACCATAGGCATTACTGTGTCCCTCACACTACTGGCCCCCTTGTTATTGTAGTGTCTGCTGTGCAATGTAGCAGGAACTACAGTTTGACTATTGCATGCAGCACCATCACCTCTGCCTGTGCTGTGTGGTCCCCTGGAGCACAGTAGTCTATGCAGCTGTGTACAAACATAGCCTGCAGCTAACACAATGCTCTTCCAGACTGACCTACAGGTGGAGCTATGGGACCCTGCATTAGCGCTGGGCAAACTGCATGCAAACCAGGACATAATGAGATGCTAATCTAGATGTCTGCCCACAGACTGCCTAAGTTGGCTCACTGGTATGTCACTTTTGAATATAGTAAATATTTGCCCCAGGTAAATGTGATAGCACTGGGAAAACTGCTTAGCTCTGTGCAAAACCTCTGCAAATGTGTTTGCACCAAACAAACATTTCAGAAACATGGTACATTTCTGCAGAATTTCACATGCGCTGGTGCCTGCAGCTTTAATGAATCCACTCCTTTGCTAGCACACACATTGGCCACATAGTTTACCTCTGCGTTCCTTCACGTCGCTGTGCTCTGGGCTGCTGTTGTGGTTTGCACTTCCCTGGTTGCTATATTCAGAGCTGTTTTATACCCGGGCTATTTTTGCACTGCACTACCAGCCCAGTTTTCCTGGCTTCCTTAGCATGGTGTATTCAGCAGGTTTAGCACCAGGGCTATCCCTTTTGAATATAGTGGACTATTGGTTCTGGGTTAATTTAGCATGCTGGGCAGTGCTAATTTAGCCCCCGGGGCAAAGCTTTGAATATCTGGCCCCTGTTGTTTTAGGCTGTCCAAGAGCCATGTTAATCCATCCTGCAGGTAATTTTTTTTTTAAATAAAGATAGTCTGTTCATTATAATTATATAGCTGCAGGTTCAACGTTTTGCTATTTATTTATTTATTTATTTAAGAGATTAACTGCTCATTTCCAGATGCGACCTGGGGGTTACATGGTAAGAAAAATACAGCAGGACAAGTACAATACAGGGGTAGTAACATCAAGTCCAGAGTAGTACAGAGCTGGACACACATTTGATACAGTCTACTAATACATGGTTTTAGGCCTAGAACACAGAGTAATAGAGGCAGAAGTCATGCAGGTATACAGTAATTTGTTTAGACGTTAGAGTTGTCAAGGAACATCTACATGCCCCTTGGTATCGGGTCGGGGTTGCTGGTGGCAGTTGCATGTGTCAGAGAAGTGGTCATGGGGAGGGGTTTAAGCAGCCTAGGGCGGGGGTGAGCCTGATGCCAGCAGGAAGATCATTCCAGAGTTTGGGCAAGTATTTGAAGGAGGATTGGCCCTTCGAGGTGCGCATGAAAGGGATTTTGAGTAGCGTAGAGTCGGAACATCTGAGAGAGTAGGTCGGGGAGGGTTGTGCTGATAAGGTGGAGCTGAGGTAGGGGGGGAGGGAATTTGTCCAGAGTTTTGCTATGACATTTGCGCAGTGTATCTGACATCAGGACTCAAGCGAGGGTAGAGCTAAGGAGCTGTATAGGTCACAGTGATGGGTGGTGGTGGGGCATTCCAGGATGAAGTGAAAGTAGGAGTGGAAGAGGGTGTCCAGGCTAGCTAGGGTGGAGCGGAGTGGTGCTGACACGTGACCACGCGTCCTGTAGTCAACCATAGGAGAATCATTTTTAGGCACTATTTCCTCCAGACCAGGTGGACAGGCACCCTTATTACGGCTGGAGTGCACCCAGTTTGAAAGTGCAGTTTTTTGTGAAGTGAATCACTGTGGACGGAGAAATCAAGGTACTGATCTAGTCATACTCCCAGGTACCTAAAGGAGGTGCAGGACTCCAAAGGTGCCCCGCCCAGGGTATGGAAGGTGTGGGGAGCAGCTAGGCGGGAGAGTCTGGGTTGCATGCTGAAGGTTAGGGAGACAGTTTTCTTCGAGTTTAGTACTAGTTGATTGGACCTGAGCTATTTTTGGACGGCATCAAAATCATGTTGGAGGGTTGCATGCACGTCCCCAGTGGAGGGGCCGGAAGCATACAGTACAGTGTCATCTGCATATATTTGTATGGCTGATTTTGAGCAGGACAATGGGAGGTCATTTAGGAATATAGAAAAAAGTAGGGGCCCAGGACAGAGCCTTGGGGGACCCCCATGGAGATTTGGAGTGGGAGGGGGATACCTGTGTTCCAATTTTTACTGACTGTTGTCTGCCAGTTAGGTAGGCCTGGAATCAGCTAGTGGATAGGCTGGAGAGGCCAGCATCCTTTAGATTTGCGAGTAGCTTTGGGTGGGAGATGGTGTCGAAGGCCTTGGCCAGATTTATGAAAATGGTCGAGGTGACATGCCCCTTGTCCATCTCTGAGGAGATGTCATTTGAGAGTCTTAAAAGTGCAGTGATGGTGGAGTGAGATTTCCGAAACCCTGACTGATAAGGAGTGAAGGAGGTAGAATCGAGGAATTGAGTAAGTTGGGTAAGGGCTAGGTGTTCCTGAAGTTTGGCTAGAATTGGAAGAAGGGAGATGGGGCAATAAGTACCAGGAGCAGATGGGTAACCTCCCTTCAGTAGAGGTATGATGACCACCTGCTTCCAAGCGGCTGGGATTTGAGCCATGGAAAATGAGAGGTTTAGGAGGTCAGCTAGAGGGGTGGCAATTGCAGGGGCTGATAGGTGTAGGAGTTTGGCATCCAGTCCTAATGGGCATTTGCCTTTGTTTGGGTTTAGTGATTGCAGGGCTTGGAGTACTTCTGCCAAGGAGACTGGACAGAATGAGACTGTGGAGGACGGTGGGGGTGCTGGGGTGGGGCATAGAAATGTAAAGGGTGAGGTCCCTGGAGGTTTGTGAAGAGAGATACAGCAGTTAGTAAAGAAGGTGTTGAAAGCTGAGGCAGCTTCGCTAGGGTCTGAGACAGACATGGGATGGATAGGGCTGGGGTAGGTGGTTGGCTGTGGGGGTGAGCAGGGTTTTAATGGATTTCCAGAATTTAGAAGGGTGGCTCAGGTTGGAGGCAAGAGCTGCCTTGAAGTAGTTTTTCTTGCCAGCCATATAGCTTTGTGCAGGAGTTACAGAAGGCATGACATTGCTGCAGGGATTCTGTGCTCGGGTTTGCTTATGTTTCTTCCAGGCCTGGTCCCTAACTTCTCGCAACTGCCGAAGATATCGGCAGTGACCTAGGGAGATGGGAGCCCCTTGACCCTATTGCATCTTGGGGGGCGGGATAGTCCCATATAGCAAGCAGGTTGTCTCTGAACATGTCAAAGCGTGAGTCAATAGAGGGAGCCCTCTGAATGAATGACCAGTCGACGTGGGCGAGGTCATTTAGGAGGGAATGGAGACAGAGGGTTTTATAAGCTCTTGTGAGGAGTGTCCTGGGGGGTTTGCGGGTCTATGCACCTTCCTGACCATATAAACCATATGGTGATCACTCAGGGAGTCCGGCTTTTATTATCCTGTGGGGGTGGGTTGTGAGGGCCCAATCCAGGAGGGAGTGGTTTTGTGTGTTAGAGTTTAGTCGGGTAGGTTGCTCAATTTGTTGGGAAACGTTTAGGGAGTAAACTTTGCTCCCTAGTTTAGAGCAGTCTTTAGCTAGCCAATTGTGGCTGAAATTCTCGAGGATGTAGAGCTAGCCAGGTCCGGTAGCAGATTTTAGAGTGGCTAGGTGGTCTAGCACGCTAGACGCAGGTGTAGCAGGGGTGCAGTATGTCCCTGCCATGTACACCAGGGAGGAATGTGGTACAGTAAGCTTAATCAGCATAGATTCTGTTTGGGGTGTGGGTCCAGGGATCTGGACAGGGGTGAACTGGATCCTGGTGGATATGTACATGATGGCTGCCTCCTCCTCCTTTTCTTCTTGCCCTGTCTGTCCTGCCTGATTACTGTGTAGCCAGGATGGCTATTTCTGAATCACATGGTGTGGTTTCAGCCATATCTCGATGCAATGCAGATGTCTGGGGGAGGGTTAGGCAGCTAGTTGCATCTCCGGTACCTTGTTTAGGAGACTGCAGATGTTTATGTGAAGTAATCTAAGGCCCTTTGGGAGGGTTTGGTGGTTTGGTTGGGGCAATGGGCCAGGGTTGGTTCCAACATCCCCTGCCAAGAGGAGAAGAAGGGTGATGTAGTACATGGAGGTGTTCCACGTGTATTGGGATTTAATTTTTGAGTGGATTGCTTGTGGTGTGTAGAGAGAGGTTGAGGTAGTTACATTTCGTAGGATGGATAGGCCAGGAAAGAAAGAGGGGGGAGGACAGAAGAGCTTAGAACCCAAGTGTGTGTGGGCATTAGTGGCTGAATTAGAGAGGTGATGGTGGATGGGGGGCATAGGGGGATGACACTGTGTAGAGGGGTGGAGGTTTGGGTCCAGCGTGGGCTGGGTTGTTGGGGGAAGAGAGGTAAGAGGAAAAGCTAGGGGAAAAAGTGGTATCAGGAAAAGGGGCATGGTTGTTGAGTGAAAGAAAACTTGCAGCAGCAAGCTAGGGGCTCAGTATAGTGGCCGCTAGTGGTGGATCTTATAAACTGCTAAGCAGACAGTGGGCTGATAGGTTCTGGTGCATCACCTGGTTTTAGCATCACTTATCAGTGCCTATATAACTGAATGCCAACCAAGGGTGGTGGTGGGGCGGCAGGGCAGAAACTCAAATGCTGTGCTCCAGGCGGAGGAGCTGAGTCTCCTGCCTGCTTTGTACCTTTTGCACTCCGTGGTGTGGTGAGTCCTGATAGCAGTCCCACGGGCGAGATGGGAGAAGCAAACTACCACCTTCTAGCACAAATTTGCGAGTGAGCATGCGGGTATTAAAACAGAGTTGCAGCTAATTGCTTCCCTTGTATCCACAGGAACTTGTGCTGCTGTACAGATATAATTCAGCCCTTAAGGTAACAGTACTACACTCATGTGCGTGCAAGCAAAAGGACCGAGTGTGCTCTGAAGTTCTTAAGGCACAAGCAACAATAACCTCTTTATGATGCAAACAGCAGGGGCAAAAGTAAGCAAAGAAACAAATAATTCGGCCCTTAAGGTAACAGTACTATACTTATGTGCATGAAAGCAAAGGGATCGAGTGTGCTCTGAAATTCTTAACGCACAGACAACATAAGCTCTTTACGATGCAAACAACAGGGTAAAAAGTACGCAAAAAAAAAATGAGTAGAGCTGCGCCGATTTAATTAAGCTTCAGACTTATTTTGGGGATTTGCTTAAAATTTAAACAGGAATTAAAGGCTAGTACAGCTGTTCTAGTCCAATATTAGTTTGAAAATGGCACCAAAAAGCACAGAACAAAGAAACTCACACGCCGTGCTCCAGACGCAAGGAGCTGAGTCTCCTGCCTGCTTCGTACCTTTCTGCATGCTCCGGTGGAGGGAGGGTCCTGGTAGCAGTCCGGCGGGGAGGATGGCTGTTTATTCTGCCCTTGTGACCCTCATGGGGTTTCTGGGGAAGGGCAGTGTCTCTGGGCCTGTCGACCCTGTCTGCACACTCCGGTGGGGGGGGATCCTGGTAGCAGTCCAGCGGGGAGGGCAGCTGTTTCTTCTGGCCCTCACGACCCTTGTGGGGTTTCTGGGGAAGGGCAGAATCTCTGGCCCTCCTGACCCTTTCTGCATGCTCCAGTGAGGGGGGTCCTGGTAGCAGTCTGGTGGGGAGGGCGGCTGTTTCTTCCAGCCCTCGTAACCTTGTAGGGGTTTCTGGGAGGCAGCACTTCTGGCCCTCCTCGAATTTCTGTTATTTCGTGAAGTATACTTATCTTTCTTTCAGCACTTGATTTGTAAAAAAACAGAAATACCAAAATATACATTTTCCTTTGACTTAATTACTTTCTAGATCAAAACTAAAAACATGCAGTACCAATTAACTTGGATGCATTATTTCACTGTCTTCCCTAGTGCTCTACTCTGCGGTATCTGTTTACATCATTACCCTTAAGTTGTCTGTGCCTGATGCCATGGGCGCCATATTTCCACAAATGTTTTGTGGGTGTGCCTTATTTGGCTAGTTTTTCTCTCTTGCCTTTCTAGTTCTGAGACCCTGTTCCTCCAGTCTTCCAAAGTGGGTGTCGTAGGGGTAAGCCATCTGGAGGGAATACTCTTCAATGCTGCTACCTTAAGTATTTGGCCTAGGCACCTCACCTCCAGACCACATGACATATGGGTTGAAAAACCCAAAACCAAGTCTGTGCATGTAAATGGTATTGTGAGTCCAGTTAACATTTGTATTTCCAAGTGAACCACTTGCCAAAATCCTGATAGTTTTGGGCAGGCCAAAAATAATGTCCTTTTTGAGGTGTGGGCACCAGTACTGAACTTAATACTCTAGATGTGGCCTTACCAGTGACCTGTACAAGGGCAGTATAACATCTTTTCTCCTCCTCCTACTGATCCCCATCTCAGGGCAAGGAAATGGACAAGGAAATGATAGAAGGCATCCTTAGGATGGCAGAGGAAGGGATATTGTTGATGGGGGACCTGAACATGCTGTGATATTAATTTGGAGCATCTTTTGAGCCCAGGCACCTCCAAGAGCAGGGCCATTCCTGATGCCTACATGGGGCATGCCTCAGACAGCTAGTGTTGGAACCCACTCAGGAGGGAGCAATCTTAGACCTAGTACTCTCAAATGGGGACATTAACATTAATAGGGACTTTAGAGCACACAGATGCGGGAAGTTTAATGCCTATCTTCTGCATGACTCTGACTTCCAGAAATGTTTACAGGGAGCAGTGTTAGAATACTCTGAGGTGAATGATGATGATGGTCAGACCTCTTATGCAATGCTCTGGGATGCCTTCAAGGCATATCTCAGAGGACGAATAATTTATTTTGCAATGAACAAGAATAAGTCAGCACTTAAGGAATTGAGGGAGAAAGAAAATAAACTTAGGGAATTGGGGATGGAGTTTAAGCAGGGGAAAAATAAGTCTCAGCCGAGGTTTCATGAGATTAATGGCTCTTCAGTATGAAATTAACAAGAGGCAGAGTTTGCTTTAACAGTTACTAAACAAACATTTTGGGACTCAGGTGAGAAATCAGGAAAGCTATTGGCTTATAGACTTAAAAAATATGTAATCAAAACCTGATTGCTGGAATAAAAGATAAACATAATGTTGTCAAAATAGCTAACAAGGACATCAATTAAGTCTTTTCAGAATTTTATGAGAAGTTATACACAAGCACAGCCTCTGCAGAGAATAAATTGTGATCTGATTTTCTGCATACTGCCAAACAGCCACTGTTAGCAGATAAGAACAAGAAGACACTAGATAGGTCTTTAAATGGGAAGTCTCCATATATTCACACAAATATTTTCCTAACTCCTTATGTGTAACTGTTGTGTGCCTCCTCCAGTTGCCAGCAGTCCTATTACTGTCCAAATCTAGATTGTAAATAAAAATATACAGCCCCCAGAAGTTATCAATGTGTTTATTACTTACTTGGTATGAAAGAACAGAAGGCCAGAGCCCATCGAGACTGTTCCCCACACTATGTGGGACATTATTTATCTATTATCCCTCAACCAAACATCTAATTTGTTTTTAAAGACAGTGGCACTAGTTGCCTCTACCAATTCTTGTGGCAAGGTGTTCCATACAATGGATGCTCTTATTGGAAAAAAGTTTCCCCTTTGCTGGTTTTATAAGTTTTACTTCAAGCTGTTTATTATGCAGTCTGAACATGTCTCCTTTTGAAGAGTGTTAGACCACATTTTCCATTAGATCTGGTGAATTTATTAAATTAAAAACCATAAGCATATCACCTCTTAATCTTCTAGTTTGAAGAGTGAAGAGACCAGTAGCTTTTAATCTGTTCTGATAATCCAAGTTTATTAATCTTGGAATCATTCTAGTTACTCTCCTTTGAACCTGTTCAAGAATTGCTATGTCTTTTTTTTGGTTAGGATTCCAGAAAGGGGAGCCATAGTCTAGATATGGTCTAATACTCTAATGTATGCCCTATACAATGGAATAAGGCATTGTTCAGTGCTATTAACAAAAGTGCATTTTATTTGCCTCAAAAGTCTGTTGGTCATGCAAGCAGTTTTAACACAGTGATCATTTGATGTAAGTTTATTATTAACATATATCCCTAAATCTTCTTCACAATTTGATGAGTGAAGTGGTAGTCTGTTTATATAATAAATCATTTTTGGATTATTTACACCAAAATGCACTACTAAACATTTGTCTTGATTAAACTGCATATGATTTTCATTTGCCCAAAGTGTTAATTTTTCCAAATCCTTCTTTAATGCAGAAATATTTTCTAGGTTAATCTTGCCCCCCAATTTAGTATCGTCTGCAAATTTAACCATGAAGTTATTTGGCCCTGTTTGTAAATCACTGATAAAGAGATTAAACAATGTTGGTCGGGTACACCACTTGTCACACTACCCGAATTAGACATGATATCATTAATTCTCTCTGAGAACGATATGTCAACCAGTTTAAAGTCCAGTTGACAATATCAGGTGACAAACCTAGATTGTGCATTTTAGTAATGAGTTTTTCATGTGAGACTTTATCGAAAGCTCTACTAAAGTCCACATCTAGTAGAGTACTTATATTATTGTAAAAAGATATCAGATTGGTGGTGCAGGAATACTTGGGAGTAAACCAATGCTGATTTGAATCATAAAGTCCTAATTGTTTACAATCTTGATCTATTAGAGACTTCATTACTCGTTCCATTAATTTACCAGCCACTGAGGTCAGGCTAATTGGACGATAATTTTGCACAGAACTTCTATTGCCTTTTTTAAATATGGGAGTAACTATTGCTGAACGCCAATCATTTGGTACAATGCTTTCTTGTAAGGATTTGTTGAAGATAATTGACAAAGGTATAGAAATATTTTATAGAGGTTTTGATCAGAAACCATGGATGAATACCGCCTGGGCCCGGACTAGTATTTTTTTTTAGTTTTTTGATAGCCTGTATAATGTCAGTTGGATAGAACCTATGATAATTTATGTGGCAAACTTTAAATGTACTAATAGGTGATTTTTGAGAGAAGACAGAACAAAAGTACTTATTAAAGAGATTCGAGGTTTCTATATCAGATAGAGAAGAGCCATTGGTTATAATGGGACCAATGGTCCTTGATACACCTTTTTTACTACTGTATTTATATAGAAGAAAAGAGATTTGTGACAGTCTTTTGTGTGAGCTAGTTTGAATTCTAGCTTATTGTTTGCCAATTTAATAGAATTTTTTAGGTTTTTCACAGATAGTCTGTAGTTATGTAATAGAGTAGTTTCAAATAGAACAGAACTATTCTTAAGTTTCCCCCCCAAAAATTTAATTTTTATTTTAATCTGATTTTTAATTGTCTTGTTGAACCAAGGGGGGGTCCTTTATTATTAAATTTCCTCTCAGATGGAATAAAGGTATTTTCCAAATAATGTACAATGTTTTAAAAAAAGTCCCAAGCTTGTTGTGTTGTACAATTGAGAAGATTAGATTCCCAGTTTATGTTTTGTAAGCATTCATTGATTTTAGAAAAATTTGCTTTATTATAATTTTTTATACAGTACAACTTCCTTTGTGTAGTTTTAAACTGTTGAATTTCAAAAAGAATAGATGAATGATCACTGGTCCCAAGTGGATCCCAAATTTGTAAATTGCTAATTTGTTGCTCTATGTCAGTAAATAATAGATATAAAATATTAGGACCTCGAGTGGGTTCAGTAACAAGTTGTAATCCAGTACTAACTACCACATCTATTAGTCCTTTCTCAGCATAGGACTTTCCTGAGAATGAGTCCCAGTTAATATGAGGGAAGTTAAAGTCATCAAATATTACAGTATCTTGAGATTCTGAAAATGTGTAATTTCTTTAAACATATCAGTTGTGTAATCTGAATTTGCAGATGGAGGTCGATATATATTACCAATAGTTATATAGGACTGCTCCTTCAATAAGATTTTAACCCATATACTTTCCAAAGAAAAGGAGAACACACTTCAAAGAAGGAATATAATTTCTATGTACATACAAACTCCATCACCTTGCTTATCTAATCTGTTTTATGGTATAACATAACCTGGAATTTCTCTGGACCAAATTGAGGATGCGTCCATCAAGTTTCAGTTACTCCCACCACACCTGTATTTAAAGTTTTACATTTGGCTTGAGTTCTGCTAATTTGAGTTGGTTTAAAGATCTGCATTCAAAGCTAGGAATTTATATTTAGTTGTAATAATATTTTAGTAAGTATTCAGAGACTTGGGAATAGACCCATTCTCCCCCACTGTTTATAGTTTAAACAATGATTTATGATTTTAGTGATACTTTTTCCCATAAGTGTACTACCCCTACAACTGAGATGTAAACCGTCCAGCAAAACAAGGAAGAACAATCTGAAAATGATTCCCAGTGGGCAATACAGGGTATATCCTGCTTAAAACACCACTTTCTCAGCCATTCATTTAGGGCTTTGATTTTCTGCGTCATGGTAGATGTTGCTCTTGGGACAGGTAGAATTTCAGATATACATACACAGCATCCCCTGTCAAGTAACAGGTTACATAACGTCACATAGTCCTGTTGTAACTGATTAAATGGGTGTTGTTTACATCATTAACACTGGCATGTATGATAACCAGTGGATTTTCCCCCATATTTTGTAAAATTTTTAGGCATCATGGAGGTAATGTCAGATACCCTGGCCCCACGGAAGCTAGAACAAGTGCGGTTGCTCTTGTCATTACTGCATACCGCCCTGTCAATGTGCTTAATGACTGAATCTCCCAGGACTAACACTTGTTTTGAGACAGTAGGAGTACAAGAATCAGAAACAGGTGATTGTTTAACACACTCTGGAGTGATTAACTTAATAGTTATTGACTTGGTAGCTTGAGACTTACTAGGACAAATGTTCATGGGCATTATCTCCTTATTGAAAAGTGTTTTTAAACCATTATTATCAACAGAGGGTGATGCATAGGATAAATCATATAGCACTTCATTATTTGATACAGTCAATTGCTCAAACCTATTACGAGTTTCAATAGGGGCACTATTGTGTGTTGCACGCCCCTCCTTTTTTTTAAGAGGCTTTGTGACAATGGTCCAGTCATCATTATCATGAGAAGAGGGCAGATAATCATCCACCTTATAAGAGGGGGCAGAGGCAACAAGTATACTAGTACTAGTCGTTACAATTGTCTCCTCATCAGGAGGCATAGAAATGCTACCTAAATGTGAAGGAAATTGTTCATTAGAATGAAGTTGTTCATCCATAAGATCAATGTAACATTTCAGTTCCCTAATATCAGTAGAAACTGGTTTAATATTAAGCAGAAACGCTATCTCTGCTTCAAGAGTAGTAATCAGATGGCAATTAGCATATACATACTCGCTCCCATACTTTCCCTCACTATACATCAAACATTGCATACACTTACTAAGTTCTTTTTCCATTATTAAAGGTGTATATTTCCTAAGTAGAGGATATGCTAAAATTATCTTATCCAAGTTTGTCTAATGCCAGCAGTTTCAGCATGCCCAGTGGACACAGCAGACATATGCAAACACGCGTGTCTCCGCACACGCTTGCCCCACTCACTAGAGGGGCAGGTTTTAAGACGAAAAAATGGAAGTAAGCGCCTGTTCACTTCCGGTTTCGGCATGAAGTAAAAATAACAATCTTTACTTAAATTCAGCAAGATTCTGTGAGTTGAACGTTTACAAGCCCTTAAAAGGGCAAGAGAACCACCAGGCAACAGTGCTTTTAACAGAGAGATGTTGTTTTGGGGTAGGAGGTATACTAGCCTATTGCTAGTCCTCCCGGTTCCCACAATGCTCTGCTATTCACTGAAGAGTCAGTTACAAGCAAATGGTACCATACAGGGTTGTCCTCCATTTTACCATCAATGTTACTGGAGGATGATGTCATCAGAGCAACAGACAATGGTGCTGCACTAAATGCAGTTCCACCAGTAAACCAAACCCACAATGTTTGGTACCCCTCCTTGAGTAACGGGGGGGACCCTTTAAGTGTTGTGCACATCTTGAAGTGCAGTTCTAATAGGGACTCAGACTGTGCGAGTGTGATGCAGCACTGATTTTACATATATGTACAGTATTACACAGATACACAGAAATGTGATGGCAGAGAAAGGTCCCACGGCCCATCTAGTCTGCCCAACACCCTACCTCCCCCCTTCTGTTATGCTTCCACCCTCTTTTCCCAGCCCCTTAAATCTATCCCAAGTCCTCTTGAACCCCTCCATCATTTCAGCTGCCACTACCTCCTCCGGCAGCTTGTTCCAGGCCTCCACCATCCTCTCCATGAACAACTGCCCCCTGACATTACCTCTGTATTGCCCACCTTCCAGTTTGAGGCTATGTCCCCTCGTGTTTGCTCCCTTCTTCAGTTTGAACAAGCTATCACCCTCCACCTTATTTATTCCCTTCAGATACTTAAAGGTCTCAATCATGTCCCCCCTCTCCCTCCTAGTCTCCAGAGGGTACAAATTCAGCCCTCTCAATCTTCTCTCATCGGGTACATCCTGCATCCCTCATACCATTTTGGTTGCCCTTCTCTATACCCTTTCCATCAACTCAACATCTCTTCGTAGGTGAGGCCTCCAGAACTGCACCCCATACTCCAGATGCAGCCTGACCATGGTTCTGTATAATGGCATTATCACCTCCCTCTTCCTGCTATTAAAACCCCTCACAATGCAGGCCAACATTCCATTTGTCTTTCCCAGCGCCCTGCTACACTGGCTGCCTACCTTGCGGTCACACAATACTATAATCCCCAGGACCCTTTCTGTTTCCTTCTCCTTAATCACCACCCCCCAAGGGAGTAAGTTTCCCTCCTATTCCTCCTCCTCCTGCCCAGTGTATCAGCCAAGCACTTTTGTGCATTAAACTTCAATTGAGTGTCAAACCACCTCTCCAGCCTCTCCAGGTCCCACCTCATGGCTTGCACCCCACTAGGTGAATCCACCCTCTTGCAGACCTTTGTATCATCTGCGAACAGACACACCCATCCCTCCAGACCCTCTGCTAGGTCACTAATATAGATGTTAAAGAGTATTGGTCCTAGCACTGACCCCTGTGGCACCCCACTGGTCACCGCCCATTCCCTGGAATATGTTCCATTTACCACCACCGTCTGACTTCTCCCTTCAACCAGTTTTCCACCCACCTGGTGATCCTGTTGTCCACCCCTAGTCTGTCCAGCTTATGAACCATTCCACCATGCGAAACGGTGTCAAAGGCCTTATTGAAATCCAGATAGGCCATGTCCACCGCTCCTCCCTGGTCCACTATCTGTGTCACCCCATTGAAAAACTCTATCAGGTTAGTCTGACAGGACCTTCCCTTGGTGACGCCATGCTGCCTGTCATCCTGCATGCCATTCATCTCCAAGTATTCTATCAACCTGACCTTAAGTAATGTTTCCATTACCTTCCCCACCACCAAGGTAAGACTAATGGGACGGTAGTTTTTGACCTCATCCTTCCGCCCCCCCCCCATGTAGTGTGACCACCTCTGCCCTCTTTCAGTCCATTGGCACATACCTGTGACCAAGGACAAGTTAAACAGCTTCACCAGATGCGGCACCATTTCATCCTTCATCTCCTTGAGAACCCTTGGGTGCATTCCATCATTAATATAAGGAAGCGCCTGTATTTGTTGTACTACTGTTTATGTTAACAAAAACAGTCTTACCCAATAAATGACTCTGGGTACAATAAGAGTTTTGAGTGGAATTATTTTATTCTTGTATTATATACTATTTGTGTTAGCATTCTCTGTATTGATTGACACCAGCAGTGAGAAACAATCTTGCAAATATGCCCCTTTCCCTTTGTAACTAGGCAGTCAGTGATTGGATGGCCGCTGTAAGGCAATAAAGAGTTCAGCTATAACAAGGAACAGGTTATTAGGAAAGCATGAGCTTCAGCATATAGAAGAAGGGTGATCTAGTGGTTAAAGCACAAGCACAAGAACTGGGAGACTCAGGTTCAAATCCTACTAGAGTCCATTACTCTGTAACCCTTAACAAGTTCCCCTAACCTCCTTGGGAACAGTTATGGCCCCTCAGGTCCATGACTTTAAAAGTGCCCCCATTCCCATTATAAATCATTAGCAGTGATGTGAGAGTTACAGTATTTTTCTTTGAAGGTACTGAGGACAAGCTGTGGCACCCCCCCGCTTTGTACTGCCAGCATTTGAAGAAGGATGTCCCTCAAAAATCAGATGCTACACGTCAGCTGTTGTAGGTAAAGAAACTAATAAGTCTCAGTCTTTGTAGTGTTCTATATTTGCTTAGCTCACTCCCCCATGTCATATGCATTCCTTCTCTTGGTATTTCCAGTCAGCAACTTAAGATTTAGGAGTATTTGAAATGTAAAAGAATACACTTTATAAAGTAAGTGAACTAAGCAGTCCTTTCGCAAGTTTAATGCATCGGACTACTTATCCGGCATGAGCAAAATTAGATGGCAAGACCTCTACCTTGCCAAAACAATTGATGAGGTGGTTACTGTCCTTAAATGACAACTTCACCATGCTGGCCAACAAGCATGCCTCTTTGATCTAAGTCAGGGTGCGTAAAACATGCAACCCATGATTTACATCAGATCTTAAGGCTACACTCCTACGCCATGATAAACTCTGTGCTAAGGCTATAAAATCCAGAAGCACAGCTGACTAGCAAGCATTCAAAGTAGCTAGAAACACCTGCATTAAACAAATTCACGTGAGCAAAGCAAACTATTATGTCTCCACCCTTGAACAGGCAAAAGGGAATTCCCCAAAAATCTGAAAGACACTCAAGTCCATCGAAGGTCTGCCTGTAGCCTCCTCCATCCCTCTGAAGATCCTCAGCAATGGTAGGGCTGTGGAAAACAGCTGCCTAATCCTCGAGGAAATCAATAATCACTTTGTAACTCCTGGCCTAGCTTTCGACTCTTCGCCTTATGCAGCCTGTGGTAGCAACCAAGACTGTAATAACATTGAATCACAAACTTCAACCAGCCCAGTCTACAGTAGTTGTGCCACTTAACTATAAAGAAGTCAAATATTCACTTCTTAACATAGACATTTGAAAAAGTGCAGGGGACGATGGTCTAGAACCTTTTTTTCTTAAACTAGGCTATCTCGACCTCACCGCCCCTATCCTCCACATATTCAATCTTTCCATTTCCACTGCCACTGTTCCCTCCTGATGGAAATCTGCCCACATCCTCCCATTATTCAAGTCAGATGACCCATGCGACCTAAACAACTATAGGCCCATCTCAATCTTACCTGTCCTCTCCAAAGTGCTCAAAAAGCTCATTTATTCCCAAATGAAACTCCATATTGAATCATCTTCAATCCTCAATCCTACGCAATCTGACTTCCAGCCCTACCATAATACAGTCACTGCTCTGGCCAAAGTTACCAATGAATGGATCACAGCCATGGACTCCAAGAAAGTTACTGGTGCAGTATTTTTAGATCTCAGCAAAGTGTTCAGCACTGTCAACCACAATCTGTTAGTCTCAAGCCTAATAAAAGTAGGTGCCACCCCCCCCCGCTGCCCAGTGGTTTACCAGCTACCTATCTAGAAGGACACAGAAAGTAAAAGCTGGTGACCTCTTTTCTGCATCCCTCCCAGTTGTCAGGGGAGTCCCACAAGGTTTCATATTAGGTCCCACCCTCTTCTTCCTGTACATCAATAACCTTGCCGCACATATATCCCAGTCCCATCTGCATTTCTTTGCTGATGATACTGTACTGTATACATTCAGGCCTATACTGGCTGAAGTGAGGAATGTACTCCAAGCTGACTTTGCACAACTAGAAATCAACCTAATCAATGCCAAACTACTCCTCAATGCCAAAAGAAACTAAGGCCATGATCTTTGCCCCAAACACCACCTCCTCTTCCCTTGCAAACATGCACAAAGAATTCATCACTACCTCACTAGGTGAACTCCTTGAAATCACCCCCAAATTCAAATATCTTGGTATGTGGCTAGACAATAAGCTTTCCTTTCATGACCACTTCGACGATCTGGCAAAGAGGCTAAAAATTAGGCTAGGTTTCTTCTTCTGTAACAAGCCCCTCTTTCCACTGAATACCAGAACTAGGCTGGTCCAGGCCACTTTCTTGCCATTACTCAACTACGGAGATCTAATCTATTCCTCCGCAGTGGCCTCAGGACTCAGCAAACTAAACGTCCTCTACCACCACACCATACAGTTCATGACAAACCCACCCTACCAAACCCAACATTGCGATTTTTATACCTAGCCGCTGGCTGGACATCACTCTCAACTAGACGCATGCTTCATGCTGGTATCTGGACTTTTAAGCTACTCCTGAACAAGCTCCTGAACTATCTCACAGCCCTTTTCCCTGTTTCCCTTAGCACCTACTCTCTTAGGAAAAATGACCTCCTCCTTCTCGATGTACCGAGAACTCGCACCTCACTTGGCAGGCGGGCCGTATCAAGTGCACTCCCAACTATGTGGAACCAGCTCCAAGGCATACTGAATCTTTCTGGTACTGTTCCTGTCAGCCTATTTAAAAGGCTGGCTGCAGCAAAAATAAAAGATACGTGTGCCTGCTTCTAAAGTCTAGCTTACTGCTCTAACCCTAGCCCACTGCTTTCTCTTACTTACATAGAAATTAGCTGCCTTGATACTCCGAAACAAGCACTTTGTACCTTTTTTCTATACTTATATTTTTCTATGTCATTGTCATTTTTATGCAACATGTTAATGCTTGCCCATAATTCTGTACTTGAATTTGTACTTTTTTCGATTATGCAACCTGTAACTACCTGTGTCAAAGGACTTCCTTGTTAATGAACTTGCTCAATGGAGTTTTCCAACAATAAACTTGAACTTGAACTAGCTCTCCACTTTCAGGCTGCTGAAAGGGGGATATGTATCATTTGTACAAAGGAGGAATTCAGTCTTGTGTGATCCTTTGGGAACCTACCCAGGCCCACCTTGTAAATTAATCTTCTCAAGGGTGTTCACCTGGTTAAAGATTGATTGATTGCTTGCTTGATTTGATTGATTCAGTCTATTCCTCTCCACAACATATTACAACTGTCTCACAGAGAGAAATGAGCAGTACAAAGAAACTGATTTTGTTTCCTGTGAATGAAATACTAGTAGATGCATTATTTGCTCTACACATACAGTATTAAGGCTACAAGTACTACTCCCTGTGTGAGTTGCATGACAGAACTGTCTTAAGCCATTACAAACAAACTAAAATTACGACAGACAGCATGGATACCCTTATGTTTTCTTTTGCACTGTTGCTGTAGTGACATCACGGAATGGGAGGGGTTGTATTACAAGTGACTCATTTGCATGTAAATGGAGGCTTGCTTGACACTTTACAACCTTGTGTCAGAGCCTCAGACTCTCGATATGTGTTGCAACAGAAGAAATGACTGATCTCTTATTGACACACTCAGTAATTGTTGTAATGTATGAAAAATACATCAGACATATCCAAATCATAAATATACAGGAGTCTTCTCCTTTAACGATAGAGGAAATAACGCAAGTCGTCAGAGATGTCCCTAATAATAAGGTCACAGGACCGGATGGTATACCTGGTGAGCTCTATAAAGTTATGGGTCCCCTAGTCCCAAAATATCTGTGTAAAATGTATTTAGAAGCATTAAACTACCATAAGCTGCCAGAGTCTCTCAATAGGCATACATAACTCTGATTCATAAGACAGGGCAGGACCCCTTAAGCTGCAAGAGTTATAGACCTATATCACTGCTAAATGGAGAATACTAGATTCCAGCTAAATCCCTATCTCTTAAAATTCGTAATATGGTGGACAAAAAGGTGGGTCAGGAACAAGTGGGTTTTGTTCCAAATAGGTCAGATATGGGGAATGTTAGGTGTCTCCTTAATGTGATCTCCTCAGCCAAGCAGAAAAAAAAGATTTAACTATATTATCTGTAGACTTTTTCAAGGCCTTTGATGCCCTAGAGTGGAAATATTTATTTAAGGTACTTGAGACATACAATGTGGGGGAGAGGGCTTCATCCAATGGATTAGAACACTTTATAATGCACCATCAGCTGAAGTCATAACGAATGGGAATATTTCCTCATCTTTTATACTTTACAGAGGGACAGGACAGGGATGTCCACCATTTTTTCATTCTGGCTTTAGAGCCTCTTATTAGGCACATTCAGTCAGATGTTGGCATTCAGGGCTTCAAAACAGGCAGAGAAACCAATAAAACATTTGCTTATGCAGATGATTTGTTGTTCACACTATCTCATTTTGCTAAGTCTCGCAAGGAACTTAAAATTATGTTGCACAGGTTTTCTGACACCACAAGCCTGTCTGTTAACTGGGGAAAGACTCAGGCTTAATGAGTGTTTGTTGGGGGGGAGTGTGGGGGGATTGGCTTTTGGAAAAAGAGTGTTGGAAGAAAGATACAATCCTTTATCTGGCGATTAAGATACCCAGTAATGTTGGTACTATGAGCGACATCAATTTAGATCCCCTCTTGAAGGAAGTAAGTAGTGACTTGGGGAAGTGGACAAACCTTTCTGTTTCCTTATGGGGAAGATTAGTTCTGTCAAATGATAATAGCCCCAAGGCTTTTTTATCTCTTCCAGAATATACGTTATTTGGTGCTGCCAAGTTCAAGAGTCTATTGTCCCCGATTAGGAATTTCCTATGGGGATCTAAGCCCCAAAGAATTTCCCTGTCCAAACTAAGACAGCATTGGTCCCAAGGGGGGTTTGGCCTACCTTGGTGGGAAATGTACCAGCTGGCATTCATGTTCAAACCGTCTGTTTATTATATTTCACCCATCTCCTAATTCACCTCTTTGGTTTGAGGTAGAATACCAGCTCTGTAAACCTCTGACCTCTTATTTAAATCCAGAATAGACACCAACCTGTTTAATCCCTGTATTCTCAGCTCCATTAAATCTATTAAGATGCTGCAAGTCAGATTCTCCTTTGTACACTTACCAGCGTACCTTGAAGGCCTTTAGTCCAATCCTAATATTAAGCTGGGAGACAATCCCCTGTCATACCCTGAATGGTTTCGACTTGATATTTCCAATGTGGGGACCTGATTGACCTGGGAACTAATATTCTGAAACACTTTCTTGAGCTGAGTCAGGAGTATAAACCTCCTAAATTCCATTTTGTGTCATATTTACAGATCAGAAAGGCCCTAGATGATACAGTGCTAGGTCCCAACATGGAACTACCGAACAGAGGATTGGAATGGAACTCAGTTTGTAGGGTGGCTATCTCTAAGAGGGGAGTTCCTAAACTGTATAAGCTGTTGGGAGATAGTGCTGGTAACCTAGTATTTAATGAGACATTAAAGTCAAGATGGGATTCCACACTGGGTTTAAATATTGTCTCAGAAGATTGGGCTATGACATGGAGGAATGCTTACAAAGTATGCCAGGAAGTCCAGGAAAGAACAGTACAGTTTAAAATTTTGCATCAGTACTATTATTCCCCAGAGAGACTGGAAAAAATAGGGTATTGCCCTGGGGGTAATTGTTGGAAATATAATGCCCCACATGCTGACTTCTTGCACATATTATGGAACTGCCCCCATGTGTTTAAGTTGTGGGAGCAAGTTCATAAGATTTGTGAGACTGTCACAGGGTCCAAGAGCTTGTCTCCTTTGACTTTTATATTAGGGATCTCCTCACAGATACAAAGCCTTCCAAGAGCCAGATTAACTGGATCTTTTCAGCTTCCTTGGCTCTCCAGAGAGGTAGCCATGATGATAGCGATATTAAATGAGCAACTGTAGAAACTGCAACTCATTTATAGCACTATCATGAACAGCCACCTTCTAGGATACTGATGCTGTGGTGACTACAGTGACTGGAAGGGGAGGGATAGGAGGGAGGGTTTGTGTAGGTTGGGGATCCTGCTGCAGCTGAACCAGCCCTGTGGTGGTGAGGGTGGCTGGCTATGGTGTAGCAGTAATTGGGTTCAGGACCTGCTGGAGTTGATTTTTTTGCCTTTGCTTGCGGCTCTCTATATTTTATTTTTTGCAGTCTGTGTTTCGCCTTCTTAGACACCACCCCTCTAAGGGTTAACAGTCCTACGTAAGAAAGGTGTGGACAACCCCATGGGGGGCACAGTCCCCTGCATAAATCACTTGTCATTTGCCGGAAGTCGGGTCATCACTTGTATTGTATATTGCGGAATGCTTTTTTACATATACATTCAGTATGATAAGTGACTGCGGTATTTCGATCGCTATCTTAACATGGAACCTTCCAGAGATTGGTTCTTCTTTTATTTTTATTTATTTATTACAGTCTTGGAATATCATTTGAGCTGGAACCTCTTTACATAGGTTCTATCACACTGAAAGCTATACTCTGCACCTTCCTTTTCTGATTGGTTTAATAATATGTCTGCTCTAGCGCAAAATGAAAGAATTTGCCATCTCTTGCATAACCAGATGTCTAAGTTTACTGAAACCTGGTCACCCTTTCTCAAACTGAAACCTTGCCCTTAGATTGCAGTTTATTTTCTCTCTGTATATATATTGATGCATTGACTTTTGTTACAGCTTGTTCACGTAATTGCTTGCTTCCACCTGTTTCAGAATAGTATATAAATATCTGAATGATGCAGCTTCAGTGTTCATGTTCATTAGCTCTTCCTATGTGATTCAGTGTTCAGCAGGTGTATTATATCGCCAGTGATTCTAAGTGTTGTGAATTCCTATTCATTCATGTGATATCAAATGTAATTGTTTTCTTTTTTCAAAACTAATAAAATATTGAATTAAAAAAAAATATTGTGCCTTCAAATACTGCACCAAACATACTGACATTCCCTTACACGATGTGGAGTTATCACAGTGCTAACCATTTGAATATTTGCTTCAGGTTGCCTCATTTCTAAAATGAAATATGCAATGTCATTTAATATTCATCTTTGTGTTTTAACATTTCAGCAAAGCCCACTGTAAGAGAGATCACTCCAGTCAAAGGTACAAATAAGTACCGATGTGAAGCAGCAAACTTTTTCCCAGGCAGAATTCATTTTGAATGGAGGCTTAAGAGTTCATCGCAAACAGTTCTGGGTCATGAATATACTATGCACCAAAATGACGACGGCACATCCACAGCAACAAGTACCTGCACTCTCACAGAGGAACAGGTTAAAAAAATTAAAGAAGACAGTCTTTATGTGAAAGTCTATCATGACTCACTGAAAATTCATGAAAAAAAATATTGGGTTGCTGATGATGACGGTAAGAGACGTAAACTGGCAGAGGCCAGTTTTCTGGATTTGATGATCTTCCTTTATCAGTTTTGTAAAACTCGAAAGAAAACATTGTATAAAAATACCTTGATTTGCATTTAGCTTCATACATTATAACAAGACTGTTTAGGTTTGTGCAGTTAGGTTATCATCTCCTCTGGCAGGTAATCTATCATGTGAGTTATCCAAAAATTCTTGATTTAATCTCCTAAGAAGCAATCTTCTCCTTAGAACACCACTTTCTGGTCTTAGAGTCAGAGTTACTAAGACCCCAAGGGTGCAGCACATTTGTCAGCCAAGACACTGTACAGGGGCTCAGAGACACTGTACAGGGGCTCAGAGACACTGTAAAGGGGCTGATATACACTGTAATAGGTCTCAGAGACACTGTACAGGGTCTCAGAGACACTGTACAGGGCCTCAGGGACACCGACAGGGGCTCAGAGACACTGTACAGGTGCCCAGGAGACAGCCTTCGTGGCTGCATGCTCTGAGAGCATAAAGAGCAACACTGGCTCCAACCACCTTCAGGTCCTTGTTTCCCACCGTCGAGTGTGCTGCATCATCAGAGGATCATCCAAACTCATGTACCCACAAAGGACTAGAAATACCTCCTTTTTATATTTGCTTGTGTGCATGTTCAAGCAACATCTTGACACAGTACAGCATTTCAGAACTGTGTTACTGTCCTGGCCAATGCAGCTGAAGCTTTGTTGGGCTTGTCCCTGATGCACCAATCAGTCTGCAGGCTGACTTTGGCAGTGGTCTAACTGCAACGGTCTTTACTTGAAAGAAATTAACCGCTACAATCAGATACGGTTTCAGTCCTGTAATTTGCATAACCTTCAGCTGGAACACGGGCTCACTGAGGCTCACTGTATACGGTGTGACTGGGTGATTTTCTTTTTCAAAGGGCTCTGACAAATTGTGCAGCTGCACTGACATCCCGCCTGGATGCCCTGTCCTGCTCTGTGCACTCCCCATCTCCCTGCACTGCTCGCCTCACTCTCATTGCTTTGCCTGCTCCCCATTTCAGTCCTCCTCCATTGTCGGCAGCGCTGGGATACATATTTCACCCACGCACGCACATTTCCTCGAGGGCGTCAGTATGCTGTCAGTTGTGGATGCAGACGATGTGATTGCTGTCCAGCATGACACCGGTCACCCATGTGGGAGAGAGAGAGAGAGAGAGTCAGATACTGCAAAGACAGCATCCGCTGGAGAGAGAGGGAGAGCTGGGTCAGCGCCGCACACAGCAACTGTTGTCATTCTGCTGTTGCTGTGTGGGATCCAGTGTCTCCTGAGTTGCGGGAGGGGGAGAGAGAGAGAGAGACAGAGAGAGAGAGAGGGAGTGGCAGTGTCCATTCGTCAACCCAGAGTGAGACCTGCAAAATTCTGTACTTCATCCTCCATCTCCCTCTTTGTCGGCAACCTGAACACAGAAGATGTGATCGCCCTCCATCTCTCTCTCCCCCGCTCTCTCTCTCTCTGCTTGTATTCCAGATAGCAAGTGAAAGTAAAAAATGTCAAAGAAAGCCATGTATGTATTACTGTGTTGCTCTCACTTTCTTATTTTTCTCTTCTTCTCAGTGTGCAATGTTTATTGTTTAAATCAGCATTACTCGGGTTGTTTTAGGAAAATGTAGCAACTTTGCTGTTTATAACAAACAGGAATGCCTTACCTTCAATTGCTGTGCCTGTTTTGTACTGTATTAAGGAGGGAGGACAAATACAGATGTGGGGCACATCATCAGTAGAGTGAGCTGAAACTGAAATGCGGGGTGCTACACACATGTATTGCTGGCTTGCAGCAGTAGCGGTATTGATCCCGAGCTGAAATGTACAAAAGAGCACTGAAAATGTCAAAGTTGGGCTGGCAGGGTGAACAAGTGAGTTACTGGGGGATCAGAAATATATAGAGTATGTTTGTGAGTGTGGAGTTGTAGGACTGTGAAAGCAGAGAACAGAAACCTTAATTTTGGACATCTCAGGCACCCTGCTACAGCTGTTATTAACGAGATTGATCTCTTGCCCTACACACACACACACACACACACACACACCCCTCTGTAGTTACTGCTCTCACTGCCTTCTCAATGAACCTTACACTAGTCATCATTTCCGGTGTGCAGGGAATTGCAAGTTCGGTAACAAGAAAACTTACTTTTGGATATCTTGGGCAGCCTGCTACTGCTGCGATTATGATCTTGATACCTCCCCTCCCACACACAACTCCCTGTAGTTACTGCTCTTACTGCCATCTCCATGAGCCTCACAGTTCAATAAATAAATTAGTTATTATTTGTAAATTGTACTGGAATGCAGGGAATTGCAAGTTAGATAACAAACTAGCCACAGTAGTTGCTCACTAGAACAAACAATTCCAGGTCCATTAACTGGTTCATTTCAGCACAGTTTGCTTTAGTGAGAGGTGCCAAATAAAAGCCTTCAACTTAATTGCAGTACCATTTGTAGTGTACCAAATAACAGTAGTGTATCACATCTATGTTTCCATAAAAGTGGCTACTAGTGCACTGTGCTCTTAATTTCTTTTCTTTCTTCTTTTTTATGTTGGCGTGCTTGCGCAGCCAACATCTTGGGACAGTGCAGCTTTGGAGGCACGGTCGCTGTTGGGCGAATGCAGGGCAGGTACCAGTAGGTGCGTCCCTCATTCCCCAATCAGCCTGCATGCCGGTGCCACACCATGCATACATAATGATGGCGAGCACATCTAAGAAAAGGTCTCGCTGCAATCCAAGCAAAGCTCGTCAGATGCAGCAGGACCCTTCCCACGTGTTCACCGACATTAGCATGGTGGGGCGAGCGGCCGCTTAATTGTCAACTTCGGGGCGCCCATTCCCCTGTTGGTTTACCCTGCTTTCTTTGTGTGCCGATTGGGAAGCCCACCCCTTCGCATAACCCCCATTGTTAAAGTGCCAAAGGGTGCCCATAATCCCCTCGGCTTGTCCCCCCTTTTTGGTGGCGAGGGATGCCTAATCCCTGCTGGCATAATTCTCTCCACCCTCCGTGTTGCACATGCCAAGAGGGTGCCCAATCCTATCGCTACAGGCCCCCCAAACATTTAGGTGGCGTTGGGAGCTCAATTCCTAGTGTGTGCCAAATCCCTTGAAATACAAAACTGTCCTGCAATGTGATTTTTTTTCCACTCTGTAAACGAAATGGTCCCTGTAGTGTCCCTGGACCCCACCCACACCTACCCTCTGCATTTTCATATGTATTTGTTATATTATGTTAGATATACACTCACATTTTCTAAAAGTCAGTTACTACACTACAGGCAGGATCACAACTACTTACTGTCAAAAGTGTCAGGAGGTTTACATTGAGGCAGTACAGCACAGTGGTTTAAGTCTCTGCTGCAAACCAGAGACCTAGGTTTGAATTCTACAGCACCCACCTGCATACTGTGTGGCCCTGAGCAAGTCACTTAACTTTCTTGTGCTCCCAGGTTACACCTGTAAAGCAAGTTTTGACAGAGTCGTCTCTCCTGGTAAAATAAAAAAAAAATGCAATGGCAAAATCACAGGTGGTAACCTAAACATTGTTGAAGATGTTCAATGTGTGACTTTTTTTTTTTACCCTTGGATTCTTACCACCTTTTCCATCTTACACCCCCAAGCATTATATACACACACATACACATACACACACACTGACATGGGGATATCTACCTTTTTATATTGTATTCAAACTAAGAATGATGGAGAGAATAAGATAGCAACAGAGAGAAAGCTATCGCTGAATGTTTTTTATGTTCATAGCAATGTAAGAGTGCGTGAGATGGATACATATTATGCTGATTATCACAGCATATAGGAGATCAAATTCAGACAAAGACTGTCGTAATCAAGGAGCACGATTTATAAAATGCATGTTTTTTTCCCTCCAAATATGGTGCAAGAAAAATTTGGCATACTAAGTTTTTTTTTAATACAAAGTGTCACAAGACTGCTATCCAAGAGAAGTTGTGACACCGGCTCACTGCACATCTCCATCTCTCTCTCACTCTCTCTCTCTCTCTCTCTCAGTTGCTCTCTCTCTCTCTTTCTCTCTGTGTTGCTGTCTCTCTCTCTCTCTCTCTCCCTCTCCACGTTGTCTGCTTTTACTGCTGAATGCATGAGAAAAAAAAAGGAAAGCCATCTTTTCATTTCTCTGTTTCTCTCAGTCCTACTTCCTCTGTGTTCCTCACTGTGCACTGCTGATTGCTTGACAAAAAAAACAAGCATTTGTCAATGCCGAATGTTTGCTTGCTGGTATTAGCATTGGAAGTAAATGAGTTAGACAGATGCAGTATAGGAATGGCAGTGAAGTATTGAACTGACACCAACTCCACCTCCACGCTGCAGAGATGGACAGGCATTGGGGTGAGCCTTTGGGTCATCACCCATAATGCTCACGCCATTTCACCTCACCGTATCCTGCAGACACCATCAAGTGTTGAGGTATGCCTTGGGGTGTTCAGATTTGCAGTTACCCCATTCCATAAAGAAATACAATGAAATGGGTGCTGCATAGGAGAATGGCGTGAACTCTGGGACCGAAGAGTTCAAGGCACACCTCTATGCATGTCACTGGCTGCAGGGTGGGGGTAGGGGTGGAATGGTATGAGCATTACAGTCGGCAATCCAAAGGCACACCCATGATTCCTGTCAGTCTGTACAGGGTGGGATGTTATGGTTAGAAACCCTAACGCCCCGGGCGTTTGGTGGTATTTGCACTACAAATTTTCAACATGGGCCTTTTGTTACCCCCACCTCAGAAAAGCATATGGGACCTCTTCTCATGAACAGTGGCACTGTGATTTTGTTACTCTGTCCTGAACGTTAATTTCCCACAGCGACCGCGGCATTTTGCGTCACTTGTGCAAAAACACAGTTCAGGCAAGATGTGGAAAATGACAGCTGTTCCATTCACAAGGAGGTGTGAAGAGATGGCAATGTTGAAAATCTGGAGTGAAAATATTAAAATTCTCTAACTTACGAGCGTACGTGAAAAACTGTGCAACACACGCTCATAACACAATAATTTCATGGACTTGTTTCACCAAATTTTCAACACAGGCATTTTGTGTCCTCTGATCATGAACACTGTCAC
Organism: Neoceratodus forsteri; assembly: GCA_016271365.2. Lineage (NCBI taxonomy): Eukaryota > Metazoa > Chordata > Ceratodontiformes > Ceratodontidae > Neoceratodus > Neoceratodus forsteri. The sequence continues at coordinate 1,251,639 of JADMNL010000033.1, forward strand.
TATGATTTTCTTAATCTGTCCCAAACATTGATTGTGTTATGTTGCTATCCATGACACTCCAGTCATTACCTCTTAGGTTCCCAACCCACCTGATAGGCTAGTGATGCACATGTGACCTAGATCAAATTTCACAGCATACCTTGGTCCCAGGAGTCCCCTTTCTCCAGTTCAACCTTTGCATCTGAGAGGCTACAAGCACACCAGGAGTTCCTTGTTCAACTAATCAACAAAAGGTAGGCCAAAACCTCTGAAACCACAGCATTTGTTGTAGGATTAATTGTTAATGCTTGTCTGCTAGAAAGTTGGCGATACCGAAGGATTATGGCCAGATTGCATTGCTGCGCAGCTTTCAGAGACTTCACGGTAATGTGTATCTTGAAGCTGCATGAATGAGTGAAAACAGCTGGAGAGCTAGTGAAACTGCATACGCTTTCTACACAGCCACCACCACTAACAGAGAAATTATTTTTATCTCAGATACAATATTACCAAATACAGAATAACCACTGAGGACCCAGAGAGGTGTGGGGAGCGGAGTGCCCCCACAGAAGAAAGCAAGCAGGCATGACAGTAAATGCAGTGAAATTTTTTTTATCTCGGAATACAGAATCACCACTGAGGACCCAGGGGGTGTGGGGGGCGGGCGGCCCCCACAGAGAAAAAATAAAATCAATACTTAGACTTTTTTAAATAATCAAGACAATATTTGCTTGTTCTTTCTTCTGTGGGGTGCTCTGCCCCCACACCCCCGGTCCTAAGGAATTCAAATTATTGCTGCTATGTACTCCCGAATATCATCTTCTTTTGTTTAGTTTAGTGAACTGTTTATATCTTCTGTGAGGAACTCCGTCCCCACACACTGATCCAATGTTGTACTTCACACACTGTATTATATATGTATTATAACTATTATATGACTATTCTATGAACTGTTCGGTGACTCAGGAAGAGGCGTGACAGAGTGGTGTCGCTTTAGACGCAAGCCTCTTACCGTAATACTTTCCTGTTTACTTGAGCAAGTGGACGTACTCATTCAGTATTGCCAGAAAGTTTACTGTACCCCTGCTGGTGAAAGAAGAATTAGAACAATTTGCTGTTGTTTACTGTCTGTTAGTTAAGGAGCTGAGATAAAAGATAATTAAACTACTTTCTCCCAAGGCTGGTGATTTGACTGCCTGAATTCTTTAGTGACTCTGGTTACAAACAGATTTACTCAGCAGGGGCTTACTTGGTGCTAGTTTGTTACAAATCAGTTTTTTCTGTTGCTGGATAAACTGTTGATGTGCTGCAGGGCATTCTTGGTTTAAATTATGCTTTACATCTTAGCCTTTGTTTAAATCATGCTTTCGTGCTTAGCTTTTCCTAGTGAGCAAGAAATGTTTTGGATCCAGCACTCATGGCGCATTGAAATGGCTCCCTTATGCACAGCTGGGTTTTAAAAATCATGTGCTCCGCATGCGTTTCAGCCAGTGGATTTCACCCCTCTCCAAGCGGGGTCCATGAGCTAACAGCAAGAAATTTGGGTATCGGCTAAAGTTTCAAGCAATGATCTTGTGATTCCCCTCTGGATATGAGTGCAAGACTCTTACGGCTCTCCCTCACAGAAAGTGGAGACCACATGGCGCCATATCCAGACCCGCATGCACTGCCCTCTAACTAGCGGGCTGCTCAGAAGGGTATTTCAAGCTCCTGACGCAGTCCCTAGCACAAAGACCGCTCCGCAGAGCCAGGATTCCAAACAAGATGGTTTGGCTTGGTAACGCCAGGCCCCTCGTAGCAGCGGCCTGCTGGCATTTGGGCATCCAACATCTCCAGAACTTGCTCTTCACGAGTTTCCACGGATAGCGATAGCTTGGGGGTAGCACAAGCAACATAATGCCAGCACATCATTGTTCCCCTCACCCTACCGACATTCAGAATTTAAAGCTGATTAAATTACAGGATTTTCAGGACTGTTTAATAGTAGGCCAATGGGCGGCCTAACAGGCTTCTACTTCAGCCTAGACTTCTTGGATTCAGCCACCATTTTGTGTGGGATGGCATCCCGACTGTTGAGCCACCATTTTAGACAGGGAGGCCATTCATTCATTGTACAAGCACGCAAGGGTTCATTCCCCATTAGCGCTCAAACAGAAGATATGTTTACAAAATCAAAGCATTAGTGCTACTGTTAAAGTGGTCACCTCATCTTGTTCCCTACTCTGTCTGCCATTTGTTACTACTTGGGGCTGCTACAATAGCTGCAGAGATAATTCGGGGATGAATTTAGAAAGGATACTTCCTTTAGGGCACTGAGGCATTGGGGCCCAGTCACGCACAAAGGTGCTTCTTAGGCCCCATGGGCTACTCTCCTTGTCCCTGTACCTACTGTGATTATCTTTTTATTGAAAGAAATTAATCTGGTTCTCATAGCATACCTGCTTCACGTAGGTACTTTTATCCCATTGAGTGCCCATTTTAGCACTGTCCTTCTCTCATCTTTTAGATGACGAAAGCAAAGAAATGCACTTCTTGTAGTGCTGCCCTGCTGCCTCGCAACCTGGGTCCATGATGCTCCGCCTGCATACACGAGGATGAAGACTCGGTAACGGATCAGATCCCCCAACACAGAATTGGACAACCAGGGACCTGGCACCTCCGGCTAGATGGATCCAGAGGCCCTTCTCATCCAGACCCAACAGACAACGGTCGCTATGATGGCGAGTCAGCAGAATTTTAATCTTAAGTTCATGAAGAAGCTGGAGTCCCTGACTAAGAAAAGACCACCCCCAATACCCATGCCAGTACTGTCTCCAGGGACAACCCCCGCAGCCAGATGACAACGAAGGTCCTGCCCCACCTTATCAAGGGGATGAGGACTCCGGGGAAACACCAGACGATGTTGAAGACGTGGAATCAGGGGAGGAGGACATGGACACCATATCCAATTCACCATCTTTGACAGTGAAGCTTTGTTCCTTTGACCTGGTCCCAGGTCTAATGAGGGCCATTAAATCCACAATGGGGTTTGACATAGAAGCACCCAAGCAAGAGTCAAAACTTGATCCCATGAGCCAGCAAAACCAGAAGATTGACACCTTCCCTAGCTGTCCTGCCATTGTTGACATATTTTCAAAAGAATGGGAATCCACAGAGCTGTGTCGCCTGTCTGAGAAAAGAAATTTGGACAGAATGTACCCGATCCAATAAGAAAAAGCTAAGCTGTGGTGCACGGCACCTAGCATAGACCCACAAATTGCAGCACTAAGCAAGAAGACAGTTCTGCCATGTGGCACCATCTCCCTCAAGGAACCCACTGACAAAAAAGTGGAAGAGATGCTAAAGAAACTATTTGAGATCTCAGGCATGGCAGCTAGAGCTGCAGTGTCAGCTGTCTATTCTGCCAGGGCACAAATTCGCTGGCTGGAGGAGCTGATGGAAAAATTAGATCCCAAGACCAGGGAGGCGGAACTGCTGGAATGTACTCTTGATACAGCAAAATATCGGGGCGACATGGCTGTGGACACTCTAAAACTGGAAGCCAGGGCTGGGGCCCTAACAAATACAGCCAGATGGGTCTTATGGCTAAAACTTTGGGAAGCAGCTAATGAGTCAAAAGTGCTTCAGCAAAACTTTCCCCTGAAGGGAGGCAATGTGTTTGGTGAAGGCCTAAATGAGTTCCTCAAGCAAAAAGGAGGAGGGGAAGGATCTCGCCAAAGACAAGCAATGAACCATCTATCTACCATCTGCTCAATGCAGGTTTCGAGGGAACGGCAGGTTTCAACAAAACAGAAAGCAGAATTACACAAATAATTCCTTTCAGGGATGAGGACTCAGTAACAACTTTAGAAGTCCTTCCCAGGGCAGCCACTCCACCTTCAGAGAAAGGAACACCCACTTTGGAGGCAGAGGCAGAGGTGGCAAGCCAAAACAGTATTGACTACCCTGTCTCTCAACCTGCATCTGGATTATCCACCAGTGGGGCAAAGGTTGATATTATTCCTCCAACAGTGGCAACAAACAACCTTCGACAAGTGGGTACTAGAGATCATAGCTCGAGGATACGCTATTGAGTTCTCAAAGAAACCTTGCAGGGACAGGGTGGTACTCTATTCCATTTCAAAGAAAAGGGCCACAGCCCACCAGGTGCAGGATGTTCTATGAGACCTGGTTCAAAACAAGGCAATTCAGCCTGTGCCAGACAACGAGGTAGGCAAGGGAGTCTACTCCATTTTCTTTCTAGTTCCAAAGAAAATCAGAGATCTCAGGCCAATTCTAGACCTAAAATTCTTGAACAAGTTCATAACTACCCCAAAGTTCAAGATGGAAACCCTCAGATCGACACTGAGGAATGTTCAGGTAGGCAACTACCTCTCCTCAGTGGATCTGAAGGATGCATAAACTCACATTCCAATCAGGCCCAGCCATCGATTTCTTCAGTTCCACATTCTTGGCCAACACTTCCACTACCAAGCCCTACCCTTCAGTCTGACATCGGCATCAAGTGTGTTCACAAAAGTGTCCATTGTCCTGGTGGCCCGATTATGAGAGCAGGGAGCAGACATTATCCCATACCTGGACGACTGGCTGATATGGTCGTGCAGCAGCGCACAGTCGCAAAGGGACACAGACTTAGTGCTGACTGCCCTTTCCCAGCACGGCTGGGTGGTCAAGAGTTCACTGTAGCCATCTCAGCACATAGAGCACCTCGGGGCAGAAATCAACACAGCCAAGGGAATGGCAAGACCATCATGCAAATGAATAGACTTGGTGGTCACTTTAGTTCGGGCCCTCCTGGCCACCCCTGAGACAACGATGGGTCAAGCAGCACAAGTCCTTGGGTGCATGGCATCATGCATCGACTTGGTGCCCTGGACAAGGTGGAACATGCGCCCCCTACAAAACTGCGTTCTGCAGCAAGGCTCCCCATCAGATGATGATCTCAACAAGAAGGTTCACCTACCAAAGACAGTCAGGGAATCATTAAGGTAGTGGATGCATCGCCCATGCTTCCCAAGGGGCTAACTGCTGGAGCTATCATACCAGGTGTTAGTGGAGACCAATGCCAGCCTAACTGGTTGGGAAGCATGCATGAGCAACTCCACAGCACAAGGCAGGTGGACAACAGCGGAAGCAAAGTTGTCTATCAATGTCCTGGAGATGAGGGCAGTGCTCTGTGCTCTGAGAGCGTTCAGGGACAGCATCATTGGTCGGTCAGTCCTGGTGAGGTCCGACAACAAAGTCACTGTTGCATACATAGCCAAGCAAGGCAGAACATGTAGCATAGCCATGATCAGGGAAGCATCCAAGGTGCTCGACTGGGCTCAATCCAATCTCACTCACATCCATGCCATCCACCTGGCATGCAAACTGAATGTCAGGGCAGACCAGCTCAGCAGACAGCAGGTGCACCCGGAGGAGTGGCAACTCCATCCGGACTTATTCAATTTGATACAAAGGAGGTGGGGCCGCATCCCAATCAACCTAATTACCTCCAAATTGAATGCCTAGATCAAAACATACTTCTCCAGGTACAGGGAGACACAGGCTCTAGGAGCGGATGCCTTATCTCAGGCATGGAACCAGGATCGCTCTTATGTTTTTCCCTCGATCCCTCTGATTCCCCAGGTCCTAGAGAAGAACTGACTATGCCAGCGACTGATCATTCTCGTCGCACCATACTGGCCAGGGAGGGCCTGGTTTGCCTCAGCAGTAGCCATGAGTCTGGATAGATGGGCTCTCCTATATCAAAGGGACATGCTGTTCCAGGGCCCAGGGATTCACCCAGCACCCCACACCCTAAAACTATTTGCCTGGCTCCTGAGAGGAAGAGATTGTTGATGGCAGGGTATCATGAATCAGTCATATCTACCATTCTGCAGTCCAGAAAGCCCTCTACTACAGCTACTATGTTGTGGGCAGATGGAATATTTTTGCAAATTGGTGCAAGTCTGCACAAGTCGATCCAATGCAGCTCGACATGTCTATGATACTGTTATACCTTGCAGCAGGGCTGGACAAAGGCCTGTCCGTTCTCCCCTAAGAGTCCAGCTGTCAGTCATAGGAGCTGCCATGGGCAGGATTGGGCCCTACACAGCCCAGGGCCCATCCAGATGCCATTCGGTTCACTCAAGGCAGCAGGAACTGCCGTCCCGCCTCGCATCACGGACACCAGCGGACCTCTGGGATCTGACGAGATGGTGCGAAACTTAGGGGAAACACCATGCAAGCCCATGCAACAGTCATAGCTACTGGTTGGGTCTGAAGACCTACTTCCTTGTGGCCATCTGTTTGCCTAAAGAATGATAGTGAATTTAGGTCCCTCTCATGTTGAGAACCTGACATCATTTTCACTGCAAAAGGGATGTTCATAAAAACAGTGCCAGCTTTTCGCCCCAAGACCATGTCCACATTTCATAGGGAACAGACTATGGAACTGCCGACATTCTATGCACAACAACAACAGAAGTCAAGAGCCCACCACCCCCTGGATGTAGGTAGTACATTAACACAATACATTACAAGAACACAACCAATCCGCAGATCATAGAGGCTCTTTTTTTTTTTTTTATTTAATGTATTTTATTAGTTAACAATACATTGCTGCATAAAAGAAATTTATGATAAAGAAGTGTCACAATTATACAGGCGTGTATAAAGTTCTATGAAGTAAAAGGAAAATAGGAAACCCTGACATACCCCACGTACAAACAGTTCTAAAATTAGATTTAGTACTTGCCTCCCCTCCCCATGCTGTGGCATACAGTTCCACACATATAGCCATGCTAATTAACCAGATGAAGAGAAAGTATTTTGGGTCATCATCATGAGGAGCAAGACACACAGTAGAGAACAAGAGACAATTTAAGCTTCAGTGGCGTTCTCTCCTTGCTAAACATAATGTATGAAGAAGATATTTGAATAGAAAATGAAGAGAACAGGAACATGGATACATTTAGACATGGATATTGAAAGACATAGAAAGACATAGAGGAGCCCGCAGCCCATTACAAATCTAGACATCATTTGAAATAGAGGGTATACAACTTCGTTCCCATTTTCTGGTGAAGGAAGGCAGACGCCGATTTATTTTGAGCTTATCACTCTCCACACGGCGCAAGAAAGCTCATGTAGCCTCTGTATAAGTTAGAACAGTTTGATCTTTCCAATGTCTAAGTACTAACTTTTTAACCACTATGGATATTAATCCAGATGAAATCTCTTTTCCTTCACTTGAATTTCAGAATAGTCGCCAAAATACAGGCTTGGGGAGAGATAACCTGCAATCCTAACATTGATCTGCAGTAGCTTCTATTGTTTCTATAACGAGGATACTGATTCACACATGACTAGAGAGAATATGTAGCAAGGAGCCCTCCTCTTTGCTACATCTGGATATATGTTGACGCCGTATATGCGTTTATTTTGTACAAGCTTAACTGGGGTATACTATGGAGGTTATTCAATATAGTATTGTGTGACCCTATATCTATCTTGGGTATGATAGACATATAGTTCCTCCATGTTTTGCCAGTTAATCTCTCCGCTTGATACAGACTTTGCCAGATGTTTGAACCGATGCTCGAGGAGCAAATTGGGAACGTATGAAGCAAGTTATACAACTTAGAGATACTATGCGGTTTATCTACTGTTTGGAGACTTGGTGAAAGAAATCGGAAAGGTGGGAGGTTTTGCATCATATATCCAACCTCTTCTACTTAGAAGATGCTCTTAGCTGAAAAACTTTAAAGACCACTGTTGCTGGGCTATTTAAATTTTGCTAGAGTCTCTTCTGTAGTTAGAATGCGATCTGGTGAGTAAATACGCTCACACTTTACATCCGGAGAGACGGTAACCAGCTTCCAGTTATCTAGAGTTGCCTATCTGTAGGTTTGGATTTAAACAGATAGGCTGGAGAATCAGGAATGGAAATCTTAAAGTACCTAAACAACTGGGAAACAACCCTGAGGGGACTCTCCAGCGGTAATGACTGGAGCGTTATAGGGATGTTTTTCCCAGGGATGTAGAAGAGGGCCATTGGAGCAATGTTATGGATATTCAGGAGATCTAATTCGGTCTGCAACCATATTGGCTTGTATCCTTGGTGAGCCCGAGACTCAGGTGAGGATAACCATTTTCCACACTTATTCAAGTGAGAAGCCCAATAATAAAAGGAAATTAGGAGGCAGAAGCCCCCAAAGTCTCTTGGCTGGGACAATTTATGGTAAGATTTTCTGACAGATTTATTACTCCAAATAAATGAATTTATCCCAAGTGAATAAGCTGAAAATAGAGGATGCAGGTATCCATATATTCAACATATTTAGGGGATAGAAAGTACTAGATGCGTTCATTTTAATAGTACTGATTCTGCCCCACAGCGATAGGGGAGTTTAGACCATCTAGTTAGGTCTTGCTGAATATCCCGCCATAAGTCCTCCAAATTTAACTTCCTGCGACAATGATGAATTAAGGGTGATGTGAATCCTAGATACTAATGGAGCGCATAGCCCATTTCATTCCAAAATAGGCAAAACTTGAGCTATGAGCAAGGGTGGTTAAGAGGAAAATCTCAGTTTGCTAACATTGAGTTTATAATTTGAGTATTTACTAAAATTTTAGATTATTATTGCCAAAGCAGCTTTCAATGAAGGGACTGGGTTTGAAAGATGAAGAAGCAGGTCGTCAGCAAACACTGAGATTTTCGTAGTATTATTAGCTATGGGAATACCTGCATATTTGTGGAGATAAGTTTAAACACCTGGAGGAGGGGTTCAAGATACAAGTTGAATAGAAAAGGTGAAAGTGGACAACCCTGTCGTGTGCCTGCAAGTGAGGGAAAAAAATCTGATAAATCCCATTACAATACAGTCTAGCTCTAGGGAAGAGTACAGCTTGCACCCATTTTATAAATAAAGGGGGGAAAACCCATGGCTTTGCAGTGTTGCTCAGAGAAATGTCCAGTCCACCCTGTCAAACGCTTTTCTGCGTCCAGGGGAGACTAGGACCATTGGGGCAAGGGATGATTGGCTGTGCCGATGGCGTTATTGAGTTTTCAGTGGTGATCTGCTGCAGGTCCTATTAGACACAAAACCTATTTGTTCCAGGCTAGTAAAGGGATCCAGACCTGCTTGATCCTCTTAGCCAATATTTTGGCTAAAATTTTAATATCACAGTTTAATAATGAGATGGGGCGATAACTAGATGGAAGGTGTGTAGGTTTACCTGGTTTGAGAAGGAGAGTAATAAGAGCCTCTAACAGTGTTGGATCCTGCGCATTCCCTGAAAGCAGATATTGGTATAGGCGGAGCAAACCCGGTGCCAAGTTCTTGGCAAATTGTTTATAAAAATTTGAGGATAGGCCATCAGGTCCAGGTGCTTTGTCTGGAGCCAAATCTTTAATCACTGCCAGTATCTCGTGGGTGGAAATAGGGGAGGTCAGTAATGACTGCTGATTGGGAGTAATCGAAGGTAAAGGAATAGATGCTAAGTAGTTTAGCATCTCTTCCAAAGAGGGAGTGGGGGTGACTTTGTTGTATAATGAAGAGAAGTAGAGTCTGAGCACCAAAACCACCTCCCTGGGGTGGGTTCTAACTTCCCCAGTGTGATCTTCAATTGAGTTTATTAATCTAGAGGTCTCCAATTTCCTTAATCTCAGGGCAAGGAGATGGCTGGCCTTTTCGCCATGTTCAACATACTTTGCCGAGAGTTTTCAGAATGGCAAATTCAGCCTTTTCTTGAAGTAAAAGGAATATTGATTCCTTAAGGACAAACGGCTTCTGGGGTGTGGGTGTGGGCGAAGAAGAGAGGAGTGTTCCAGTGTTTTAATTCTAGGCAGGAGTGCTGTGCCTTAGCTTCATTCTTTCTCTTACAGTGGAGGCAGGCAGATAAATTCGCCTCTCAAATAACATTTAGCGCTTTACCACTACGTAGATCAACTCTGCGACTGAATCTTGATTAAAAGTAAAAAGGATTGAATCAAGTCCGATATTCTGGTGACGATATAATCTCCTTATGAAGTTGGTTATTCAGCCCAGAGTGGGTCTTGTGAAGTTAGTATTAAGCACCGCGGTCACCCAGGCTGGCGCATGATCCGATATGACTATGGCTTCTATACCGGAGTCACACATGCCTTGCATAAGAGTATTACTAAATAATATATAATCCAGCCTGGACCACATGGAGTGCACCATGGATTGGAAAGTAAAGTGGCGAGCTACTGGATTTTGCAATCTCCATGGATCACATAGTCCAAGTGAATCTATAAAATCTGCGAGCGCCTTCTGGGCAGCAGATAAAGGTTTGAGTAAGGACTAGATCTATCTAGGTCCTGTGTAGTGGCGCAGTTCAGTCTCCTCCAAGTATTATCGGTATGAACATAAAAGTTCTCAGCTTATCTATTAGGGTTATAAAAAATCTGAATCCCCTCAATAGGACCATAGATGCCTCCTAAGACCACCTCAGTGTGGTTTAAGTGCCATTACTATCGTGTATCTACCTGTAGGGTCTGCAATAATATTTTGGCTTGAAAAGCTATTGAGCGGTGTATATGGATGGCTGTCTCTGCATTAGATGACCGCCCGAGGCAAAGACTTGCCCAATTCTCTTCACACAGACCAGTGGCCTGCTCGGTAAGAGGTGAGTCTCCTGTATAAAGGAGATCTTTGCTTGCAATAAGTCCAAGTGTTTTAGTATTTGTAGTTTTTAATGGGCGCTAGGGCTCTTCTCACGTTCCATGTAACAAACTTAATGAGGTTATGTACCATTTCGTTTTATAGAATCCATAACTAGTAATCTAAAGAGCCCCAGAATATGCTACCCAGTTCCCCCTACAACTATAACAGTACCATAGAATGCTGCTGAAATAAGTCCCAGCCATATAATCAACTGACGAGTAAGTGTGGATAGTGAAGATACCTAATACTCGAAATCCCTGAGGTCAGGGTTGCAACATCTAACCAAATTACTCTGAAGCATCTACCCCTCCCCAAATTCTACCCACTGATAACTATATACAATTAACAAACAAAGCCTGGATCCCTGCAACAAGAAACTGTTAGTGTCTGCTCCCATTACCCTTTCTCTTAGTGCCCTAGCATACCTCACCCCCATAGGTATAGTTGAGAAACCTCGGAGGATAGCATTCAGGCTAAGAGTGATCAAATACTGTGACATTATACTATCTGTCCCATGAAACATTGTGGAAGGTTGCAATGCTACCCTTATTATGGAAAGAAAAATACTTCCTCCTATGAGGAAAGCTAGGATGATCCCCCCTTTTCTCCAGTACGTGCGGTTGGACATGGCCAGCACTATTCCATCCCCCCCGAACCCGCCGTAAAGACCTTCCCAGTACGTTGAAGAGAGAGAGGAGAGGAAAAGCAACAACACACATGGGGAGAGAGAGAAAAAAGGGGAGAAGGGTGTTGCATAGAGTCTACTTTGTTTCTCACCATACTCCCCTCCCTTCCTTCCCCTCTCCCTCCTCATTCAATATTTATTTTAATCCTATCTAGTCCAAAATTGGATAAGAGTCAACAATCCATAAGTAAGCCTCAGATTAATATAGCTGTTGTCTAATATTGTCCTGGTTGAGTTCGTGCAAACGTAGTAGGCAGAGTAGATAGGTCCTTCAGATTGTAGGTGGTGTTTCCTTGGGGATTAAATTTGCAGTGGACCAACAACGTGATGGTGCAGCATACAAACAGGACCCACAGGAACATATGATCACAGAGTATGGGGGCCTGTTCCAGACACACCCGGGACTTGCCAGGACCAAGTAGTCCACTGCTCAGCCGTCTCTCCGAACCCGGAACCATTCGGATAAACAGAACAGGTGGTGTGGAATTCCTCTGGGGCTATTTTCTTCTCTTGAGACATTCAGGTAAATAGAGCCAACATTTAAAAAGATCGAATAAGTAATTAGCATTGGAACCAGACAAAATCTTGAGCATCACAGGCTAAAACTCTTTGTAGATCTGGAGTTTGAAGGCTCCTTAACCACTTCTATGCCTTCGCCTCAAGAAGCCTTAAATAAAGAGGGTAGCATCTGAGCTAAGTCTTCCTGGGCATGGGAGACAGCCTCATATGAATGCCATTTTCCCTCCAGCAAAACCTGAAGGCGTGCAGGGTATAACATTCTAAATTTAATGCCCGTGGCTATCAACTTGGTGACAACAGGGTGGAAGGTGGCCCTCCGTTGGCGGGTTTCCAATGGCAAGTCTTGAGTGAGTCGCAACTTTTTCCCCTCCCAAGTGATGGATTGCGTATCTTTTACCTTTGAGAGTATGTCCTGATGCTCCAAATAATTCAGTATTCTGATAATTATGGGTCTGGGGGGGCTGATGCTCAGGTTTCGTGGTAACGATCTGTGAGCCCTTTCAATTATATCATGAGGGTTATGAGGTGAAGGCCTACAATCTTGTGAGCAGGGACTGGACAAAGATAATGGGAGAGGAACTTTCCACCCCTCTGGGAGGCCATGACTTAGGATGTTGTTTAGTCTGGAGCGGCCTTCCAGGTCTTCTGTTTTTGCTGCAATTTGGTAATCTGTTTGCCTCAGCTTGACCAACTCGAGGTCAGTTTATCCACGCCAGGACTCTATAGCGAACAGGTGGACCCTCTGTTATCTGTTTAGTCGCTGCCTTACACTGGACATCTCTCCACGGAGATTCTTTAGTTAGGATGTTAATTCGATAAAGATTCCTTAAAAGATGCATCTCTTCCAGAAGCGCTCCTCTGACAGAGGGTCGGCGATGAAAAAGAACCATCAGTTGTGCCCGACGATGTTTGAGACTGCTGCTTTGCCTTCTTGGCTTGCTTGTCCGGAGAACCGTGGGGTGTGCTAGGCAGGGCATACTCATCTCTAGGTCCATGCTTGGGCTTCTTTCCTTTCTTTTCTTCTTCTCTGCCAGCAATGGCGCTGAGTCTCCCCAAATGCCTTCTTAGTTAGATAATAGTACTGGTAGGCAGGTAAAAACGGCGAGTTGTGATCCAAAAATGTATAATTATTTGAAAATATAGGAGGTGGAGCGGGAGCCCGGAGAACCTGCTGTTAGCCCGCCAGACGCATCACGTGATCTTGAGGCTCTTTGTTATAGCTCAAGGCCACAAGCAAGGAATGGCAGCCTCCAAAACCACCATCGCCAGCTGGCTACAGAGGACTATACAAGAGGCATACAAATCAAGAGACCTCACTCCACTGGAAGGAATAAAGGCTGATCCCACAAGGGCAGTGGCCACTTCCTGGGCAGAAAGAGCTAGTGTATCCATGGAAGACATTTGCAGAGCAGCAACTTGGACTTTCGTCCATACTTTTACAAGACACTACAGACTTGAATCATTACATAGACAAAGAACTGGCTTTGCCAGTAAAGTCTTATCCACAGCATGCCAAAACAGTTTTCCTTCCTATCACCCTGTCCTGCCCTGAAGGAATGGTGGAACTGCTTCTTATAGTAACCCAAGAGGTAATGGCTGGAGTGTCATGGATAGCAACATAACACAATGGGTGTTTACTCACCTCGTAAAGGTGATTGTATCAGTTGTATCCATGACACTCCATGGCCCTCCCTTCAGGGCGATCATGGCAGGAATAACGCACGCTGACTGCCGACGACCACAGGGTCTCGGGAACATTGGGCATATTTTGGATACATGCATTCTGTAGGTATGTAAGAGGAATTGAGTACCGTCAGTAACCCTAGGGGGCCGAATCTAGAATTGCAACAATAGGAAATAAACTGAAGGTGATGGTGAATTCATGTCTAGCATTCTCTTGATACATGATTCAGTGGGGGAGTCAAAGGGAAGGGTCTTGGCCTAAGTTGTTTTTCAGCTATGGAAGAATCGAACTGGAGAAAGGGGACTCCTGGGACCAAGGTATACTGCGAAATTTGATCTGGGTCAGATGTGTATCATTAGCCTATCAGGTGGGTTGGGAACCCAAGAGGTAATGGCTAGAGTGTCATGGATACAACTAACACAATCATCTTTACCAGGTGAGTAAACACCCATTGTGCACCAGATGTGCGAAAACACATTTAAGGCAGTATGTCAAAAATTACAGCTGTACTGTTCATAAGGCAGTATGCAAAAATGGCAATGCTGAAAATCTGGAGTGAAAATATTACAAATTCTCGAAGTTACGAGTGTGCGTGGAAACTGCACAATGCACACTCTCAACATAGTCATTTTGTGGAGTTTTGTCACCAAATTTTCAACATAGGCATTTTGAGACCTCTGCTCATGAACAGTTTCACTGTGATTTTCATAATCTGTCCTGAACATTGATTTCCCATACCAACCATGCCATTGTGCGCCAGATGTTTGAAAACACATTTTAGCCAGGATATGAAAAATGACAGCTGTACTGTTTATAAGGAGATGTGAAAAAATGCTAATGTTGAAAATCTGGAGTGAAAATAGTACAGATTCTCAAAGTTATGAGTGTGCATGGAAACTGCACAAATCACCCCCATAACAGTCATTTTTTTGAATTGTTTCACCAAATTTGCAACATAGGCTTTTTGGAAGCCCACCTCATGAACAGTGACACTGTTGTTTTGTTAATCTGCCCCGAAAGGTGATTCCGCGAAGTGACCGCAAAATCACTTTTTGGGACCGAATAACCACATGACAGTGACTGATTTCATGAGGTGGGATCCCAAGAATCCCATGTTGAAAATTTGGTGCCAAAGTTCATGAAAATGGCCCAGATATCCACCTAAGTTGAAAAAAAAACATTTATGCCATTATACAGCTTACCGGCATTTCTTCAGTTCATGGTCTGCTTTGAAGAGTGCAAACGTGTTCATGTTCCACTAAAGATTGTCGCGCTGGGCTCCGGAGGTAAGTATGTGGTGGGAGGGGGTGTGCAGGGATGTGGGATGCAGAGGGTGGATGCGGGTTGGGGAGGGGGCACCAGAGACAGAGGGACCATTTTCTGTTTCTCAGGTAAAAACAAAAACCCCATCCGGGACGGTTTCCCTACTTACAGGACAATGGGCACGAGGGTTTGGCTCCCAGCTTGCCATCTTGGTGTTTGTTGGGGGGGCCTGGAGCCGATGGGGATTGGGCACCCCGTGGCACGCATACAATGTGTTTGGGGGGGCAATAACCAGGGAGCAGGGAGGACAGTAGCAGAGGGAGGAAGCGGGAGGGATTTCATTAGCAGCTGGAGGGACAAGGATGACGTAAATATGCTAAATACACACACGTTACCACCGCTGATTGCAGCAGTGATTTTCTTTGAACTGAAGACCACTGCAGCCAAACTGCTGTCATAGACAGCTCGTGCATCCATTCGTGAGGTACGGTCACACTCGCTACACCGAGCACTGCACTGGACAGGAGGGTCACACACCTCCAAAAGTCATACTGTCCCCAAAAGCGTTCCTATGCGATGGCGTGAAGTGAAGCAAAAAGGAGGTGTCTCAGCACTTACCCCGGGGCACCCCACTCATCATCCACGTCCCGGAGTACACCCTGTTTACCACCACTCTCTGGCTTCTGTTCACAGACCATTTCTCCACCACTTGGTTAGTTTCCTACTTACCCCTACACTTTCCAGTTTGCTCATCAGCTTTCTGTGGGGGACGGTGTCGAAGGCCTTACTGAAGTCCAGATAGGCTACATCCACTGCTCCCCCCAGTCGACCACCTGAATCCCAATCAAACAATCTCAATCAAATTTGTCTGGCATGACTTTCCTTCGGAGAAGACATGCTGCCTGTCATCCTGCAAGCCACTATCCTTCAGGCAGCCCCCCACCCTCTCCTTTATGAGTGCCTCCATGACCTTCCCCGCCACTGAGGTGAGGCTGACCGGGCGATACTTCTCCATCACCTCCCTACTACCCCCTTTGTGCAGTGGCACCATGTGTGCCCTCTTCAAATCCTCTGGCACCCTATCTGAATCCAGAGACAAGTTGAAAAGCCTTATCAGTGGGGCAGCCAACTCTTCCCCAGCTCCCGGATCACCCTCGGGCGCAGCCCATCCAGCTCCATTGCCTTATCCTCCTTCAACCTGCCTAGTTCCTCCCTTACTCTTTCTACACTGAACAGGCTCGGATCCACCCTTTTGTCCTCCCTCCCCCTTCCCCTAAGCTCAGGCCCCCTGCCCTCCTCCTCCACCGTAAATACAGAGCAAAAATAGCTGTTCAGCTCTTCTGCTTTTTCACAGTCCCCTTCCAGTTTTATCCCTCCTTCCCCCATCAGTCTTGCAATCCCCTGCCTGCCTTCTTCCTTTCCACCACATATCTAAATAATGCTTTGTCCCCTCTTTTGGCCTGCTTAGCTATTATCTCCTCAGTGTTTGCTTTTGCTGTCCTTTACTTCAAACAACATGAAGTCTTGCTATATTATGACATATGCAGTGAGTCCCAACCTTCGAACTGCTCCGGAGGTGAAAGAGTTAACTTTCCATGCCAGGCATGGAACTTTGAGCTCGAGCTCGGTTGAAAACTCTATCTGTTGTTCTTCAAACTCAAACTGTCAGATTCTTTACTCTGCCTCACTGAACAGTCGCTCTGGAGATTTCTCCTTCTTCTCGGTTCATTTTGTCGGTTAAGTATTAAGTTTTGGTTTTTAACGAATTTAAACCACAACCCGGTCGGTTCAAGCTCTATCTGTGGTTATTTGTAAGGTACTAGATAGGTTTACATTTACTTTCTGTGGAACTTGTAAGCGGTTTCATCGGTTCGGTTTGAACCGATCAGTTTGTTTCTATTCATTATCTATCTTTAGAAGTGCGGTTTCTGGTTCTTATCGGTTCTAAAAAAGCGGATTTCATTCACGGTTTTCCCAACCCATTACGGTTGGGAAAACTGATAAGGAGTCTTTGTTGGCAGATTGCCATAAACGGGCAAGTTTTTGGTTAGGCTGGCACTATGTCTGAGAAACCCAAAGAAAACCGACCACTGGTTTCAACACTGTAGTGTCTGTGGGGAAGCCTTTGCCAAGGCTGACCCCACACACTGTGTTTATTGTCTGGGGTTTGACCACCTCAATGCAGACTGCCAGATTTGTAAAAGTTTTCCCTGCAGCTACCCTGGATAAAGAGTTGGTAGGCTCAGGAAAGGAGGCCAAAAGTCCGCTGAATCGGATGGCCAGCCGGTTCAGTTGAAACGAACTGGGTGAGTGCCCTCTGACCAGGCCGATACTTCCTCGAGGTAAGAAGAGCCGACTCTGAGGAGTCGGTTCCAGCAAAGAGAACTAGAAATCAGCTGGTGTGGAGCCAAAACTTCCCTCTCCAACGCTGAAGAAATAGCTTAAGCAATTAAAATTGTTCAGTCACTCTCCCGGTTCAGGCTGATGACACCATCAGGTAGTAATCACAGGTTCATTGGTTCCACTGGTTCAAAGAGTATGATTTAGAGGAATTTTATGGACCAGAGGAGGGAAGAGGAGTGAGGAGAGTGAATATGGTTTGAGAGTCTGGAGTGCTCATTGAACGGACATCTCTCCAGACAGATCCTTCAGGATATCTCTTAGGCTTTCTGAGTGCCTTCTCATTTTATGTTTTATAAAAGTGGCTGAAACCCTCCAGCCCTCTATGGAGGAAGTTGAGGATGATCAAGAAGAGCCTGATTATGTAGAAATGATGGATATCCCAGAGTCTAGGAGACTGTCTATTCCTCTGCATAAATCTTTTTGGAAACAGACAGTAAAAATTCTAAAAGCTCCTCACACTATACCTCCTGTTGATAAAAGAATGGGCAAAAAGTATACATTGTCAGGCTCTGATATGGAGTTCCTCACACAACAATGCAGCTATTTGGGGGTTGTGCAGGCTGCAGCCTGTGACAAGGCAAATATTCCCTTGGCCTCACACCCCCCTGACAAGGACTCCAGAAGGGTTGATGCCATGGCAAAGAAACAGTACATGGCAGCATCCTTGGGACTCAGACAGGCAAATTATATGGCTTATGTTGCTGAATGCAATCCAGATGGGATACTATTTTGGATCTAGCAAAGCAGGTCCCTGGCCAGCTTGCCAAGGAGGGCTGGAGCAGGTGGCCGCTGATGGTATTGAGGCATCTAAAGTGCAATTCCATGCTGCAGTGGACTCTAATGATGTATCATCTAGAGTCATGGCTACACATCTGTGGCTCTCCGTAGGATGGCTTGGCTCAGATGTACTAGCCTGTCTGAGGATACCCAGACTAAGGCCATGGATTTTCCTATTTGTGGGCAACTCTCTGTTTGGGAGCAAACAGAGAATTACATGAAGAAAATGGATGAATAGAGGACCACCTATAGGAGTGCACAGGCCAAGAAGGCAGGCCACTCCTCAAAGGCAGCCTCCCAGGGGCAGGGGCAGGCCTTTTGAGGCCTTTTCCAAGCCCAGGCCTCCTCTTCAGCTTATGCACAGAAGGGGTTCCTTTAGAGGAGAGGCAGATGGGGTGATAAGCAGACTGCCTCCACCCCTCAGCCTAAAGCCCCTGCCAAGCAGGCACCCTGATGGGGTGCCAGGGCGATTCTCCACTACCTGTAGGGGGCAGGCTGGCTACTTTGTCCAGGACTGGGGAGTCTCTAACATCAGACAAGTGGGTCTTGGAAGTAGTAAGCCAGGGACTGGTTCTCAGCTTCAAAAAATTCCCAAAGATGAACCAGATCCTTTCCACCTGCAAATCCTTCAAGAGCTCTTGCCCTAGAAGCAGAAGTCTCTACCCTCCTGGCTCTCAGAGCTGTGGGAAAGGGTTCCACCCCTACACCAGGGCAAGGGTTGTACTCAGGTACTTCCTTACCCCAAAAAGACAGGAGAATGGCGGCCATCCTGGATCTCAGGTACCTAAACAAGCACCTTTTAAAACCAAAATTCAAAATGGTGACTCTGAATTATTTTACCCTCTTTAAGGCCAGGGGACACTGGCTGGTGTCCCTGGACCTCAAGGATGCCTATTTTCATGTTCTCATCAGAGCTCCCATCAAAAGTACCTCAGATTCGAACTGTCCTCAGGCCATTACCAGTTCAGAGCAATGCCCTTGGCCTCACCTCTGCCCCAAGGGTATTCACAAAATGCTGGCAGTAGCAGTTGCACTTAAGAAGGCAAAAATTGCCATATTTCCTTACCTGGATGACTGGCTTATAGTGAGCCAGTCTCCAGACCAAGTCAAGTTACACATCTTCAGGTAACTCAGCAACTGCTAACTTCTCTAGGTTTCCTTCTCAATCTTCCAAGTCAGTCCTTAGAACCTGTCCAGCTTCTCTCCTTCATAGTGCAGAACTGAACACAAAAGAAGCCAGAGCCTTCCTTCCTCTGGACAGAGCAAGGACCCTGATTACTCTGGCTTCCTCCTTCCTCCTGCAGGTCTCTCGACCAGCAAGGCATTTCCACTCTAGCTCTGGGACATGGCTGCTTGACCCAGCAGTTGTGCAGGGGAGCCAGATTTCAGATAAGGGACATCCAGTTCATTTGAAGCCTTTTTGGTCTCAAGGAGGGACCCTCTAGCAAATTAATTCCAGTGACTCGAACCTCAGATCCAAGCCCTTCAGTGGTGGCAGGACCGGGCAATTTGAAGACAAGGGTCCCTTTCACCCTCAGTCTCACTCCTTAATCCTTACTACAGATGCATCCCTCTTGGGGTGGGGAGCTCCATGGACCTCACTGCAGGGGTTGTGGTCCCTCAGGAATCTCTGCTCCACATCAATCTGTTGGAACTCAGAGCAGTTTTCTAGCACTTCAAGTTTTTCCAAATCTGTTCAGAACAAAGTTATTCAGGTCAGAAAGACAATACCACCACAATGTGGTACATCAACAAACAGGGGGCACTCAGTCTACAGCCTTGTGCACCGAAGCAATGAAGTTGTGGTCTCTGGCTTATTCTCTGAACACCTCCTTGTAGCAGTTCACCTTCAGGCAGGACAATGTCTGGCAGATGCTCTCAGCAAGTTTCCCAGGGCCATCACGAATGGGCTCTGGATCCCCTAGTACTGGAGGTGGTATTTTCCAGATGGGTGACACCCAGATAATCTTTGCAGCCCCAGACAATCACCAACTTCCTTTTTTGTTGCAGGCCCCCAGTGTTGGGCTCAGTCCCCCTGGATGCCTCCTTCTCAGTTGGGAAGAGTTTCTCTATGCCTTCCCCTTCCTCTCCTGTTCAAAGTGCTAGTCAAAATCAGATCTCAACCTTGCAAGATGATCCTGATTGCTCACAGACTAGCGCCAGCTGTATCTACTCCTTCTGTCCTTAGCAGTCCATCTTCCCTGTGTCTTCCCAGGAATCACAATCTGTTACCTGTGCTCAGGGAGAGTTTGGTCACCGAACCTCAAATCTCTCAATCTCAAGGCCTGGCTCTTGAAGAGTTAGGTTGCTGAACTACACCTCTCCCAAGGTGTATTAGATATCCTGAAGGCTTCTAGGAAGCCTTCCACCAAGCTACTTATAATTCCAAATGGAAGAGATTTTCTATATGGTGCTCTGCAAAACATATTCCCCAGAATCTGCTGGTTTACCCGCAGTCCTGGACTACATGGTCCATCTAAATACTTTGAGGCTGAGACCAGCTACCTAAAAGTGCACCTGGCAGCCGTGTCTGCTTTTTCTTATCAACAGGTAAACCCTCTTCTCTTTCAGCCCATCCTGTTTTCTCTAAGTTTTTCAAAGGGTTGCTTCACATCAACCCCCCATTCAGGGATCCTGCCCCTGCCTGGGATCTTAACATTTGCATTGCCCAGCTAATGCAACCCCCTTTTGAGCCCTTGTCTTCAGCAGAGCTTAAGTACTTGACTTGGAAAACTGTGTTTTTGGTAGCCATCACTTCTGCCAGACGCATAAGTGAGTTACAAGCTTTGTCAGTGGAGCCTGATTTTATCTCCTTTCACAGAGATAAGGTGGTCCTCAGGACTAACAGAAAATTCTTGCCTAAGGTGGTTTCAGATTTCCACCTTAATCAATCTATGTCTCTCCCTGTGTACTTCACTGACCATTCATCCTCTGGCGAGAGGAGGTTGCACAGTTTAGATGTCAAAAGATCCCTTAGCTACTACATAGATTGTACCAAGGGTCACAGGTTTGACTTCCTCCAATTGTTCCTCACTTATGGTGAGGTTGGCAAAGAAACCTGCCACCAAGGATCCATTGCCAGGTGGATTGTCTCTCATATCCAATTCTGCTATGAAAAACTGGGTAAGGTTCCTCCCTCAGGCCTGAGAGCTCACTCTACCAGAGGTACAGCTGCATCTCTGGCTGCTGCCTGGGACATCCCTATCCTGGAGCTATGTCAAGCAGCTACCTGGAAAACAGTTCACACTTTTACCAAGCATTACTCCCTGGAATCCAGGCTAGGAGTGATGCTCGGTTTGGCACAGCTGTGCTTCAGAGCCTATTTCCTAAGTAGGTTCTGCCCCTCCTCCATGGAGGTACTGCTGTGTAGTCTGCATATGTCATAATATAGCAAGACTTCATGTTGTTTGAAGAAAAATTACTCACCTTAGTAATGTTGTTTCTTCTAATGGAGTCTTTTATATTATGACCTCTGCCCCTCTCCAGAACCTTTACTTTTGGGATGTGGGTGGGCAGGCAGTGTTAACACTAGCAGATGCCACCTTGTTTTCACCCCTCCTTTTGGGGTGACCTGTGTGTTGTTTTTTTTGGGTCTCCTGACTTGAGTCTTTGTTTGGCACCAAAAATGTGTTTATATAGTAGCCAGTTGGCTAGTGTGGGTTTACAGCTTCCACACAGAGTCTTAGTGAGTTTTGCTAGAAGATTCTGACAGTTTGAGTCTGAAGAACAACATATAGAGTTTTCAACCGAGCTCGAGCTCAAAGTTCCATGCCTGGCATGGAAAGTTAACTCTTTCACCAACAGAGCAGTTCGAAGGTTGGGACTCACTGCATATGTCATAATATAGCAAGACTCCATTAGAAGAAACAACATTACTAAGGTGAGTAATTTTTTCTTCTGCCCAGTTACCCTCCCCTTCTGCCTATAAGCCTCCCTGTCTTCCTCTCTTTGTGTCCTCTTATATTTTCTGAAAGCCTTCCTCCTGTCCCTGACTGCTCTCACTGCCTCCCTTGTAAACCAAAGCAGTCTCCTCCCCTTCCTGCTCTTCCTTACCTTCTTTATGCACATTTGCGCTGCTTTTAGCAACCCACCTTTAATAGTTTCCCATAACTCCTCCACCCCCTATATTCTCTGTTTCTGCCATCTCTTCCCTCACTATCATTCTCATCCTGTGAAAGTCCTTGCTCCTGAAGTCCATAACTGTTGTGCTGGTTTGGTTTGCCATCCTCCCTGTCCTTACCCTGTCCTGTGGTTGCTGGTGCCCAGTACATCTCCCACCTCCACCTCCTCCACACACTCCCCATTCGTCAGGACCACGTTCAGCAGGTTGTTGCTCCTTGTTGTCTCCCTGACCTGCTGCTGTAAGACAACTCCGTGCAGTGTCTCTAATATTTCCTTGCTTCTAGTCGATACTGCATCCTGGGTGGTCCAGTCAACATCTGGGAGGTTTAGATCCCTCACCAGGAGTAATTCTCCTTTGAGAGCCATCCACGTTACTGCCTGTACCAGCTGTCTATTCTCTTCCTCCCCCTGCATAGACAGTCCGTATACCACCACCAGTTGCAAGGATTCCCCAGTCCTTCTGTCCAGTGTTACCTACAGGAGCAATGTCACCTCATCTTCCTCCTGCTCCTCTGTTACCCTTATGTCATCCTTGATGTATAGAGCAACCCCCCTTCCTACCTGCCCTGTCCCTTCTAAACAGCCTGTACCCTGGGATGGCTGTCTCCCAGGTCTGATGTTCTGTCCACCAAGTCTTGATTATTACTTCTATGTCCAGTCCTTTGCCCCCCATAATGGCCTCCAAGTCCACCATCTTATTTCCAGAGCTCCTAGCTTTGGCTGCTAATTCCTTCCACCACATTCCCCCCTTCCCCCTCTGTATCACAATCATTTCCTGCCCACACACCCCCTCCTCACTGTAACACACCACCCCTTCCCCGTTACAGTCATTTACCCAATACCACCCTTCTTCTCTCCCTCCATCCTCCCCATCACAGTCATTTTTGCTACTTTTTACGCTCCTCACAGTCTCACTCCACCCTTTCCCCATCACAATCATTTCTTGCCCACACCACCCTCCCTTGCTGTCCCCAAGCCACCCCTCCCCATCACAATCATTCTGTACTCACACCTCCTCCTCACTGTCCCAAACCACCCCCTCCTCATGACAATCATTTCCTGCCCACGTACCACTCCTTACTGACCCACACCACCCTCTCCTCATCAAAACCACAATCTTTATGTGCCCAGACACACCCCTTCTTACTGTTCTATACATGATTAAAAAATGTAGTATTCCAACTTCTGGCACTATGCAGAGATTCAGCAATAACTTTTTAGTCAAACCCTCCCTTCCTAGCCAACTCCCCCAGTACACAAAATATCCTGGCCCCCAATCCATGATTTTGCATGATGGAGCTGGTTGATAGGTCAAATCTCTGGTCAGCTCAGTTGCCAACTCCAGGGTCGTATGTGAGAGGCACTGGAGTGAGTGAGGATGGGGAGGGCGTGGTCAAGGGACCAGCACTGGCCACCTGGGGAGTGTAGACTGTTTTAAATACTTTTTTTCCCAAATACGAATGCAGACTACCAGATACTGAGCATCTGAGGTGACTGAGTATTTCAAAAAAGGTATTTGTACACTCCTACAGCTGTTCCTTAAGCAATACAGCATGGCAAGGTGTGCGTTATTGTGGGATAAAGGCACATATCAGAAAGAAATATACAATGGGATTCATGACCAATAACTACACAAGAGCCATGTCGCCTCATACTGTAAGGGAACACAGCATGGGGGACCAGCCTTTTCTGCCATGGGAGGCACAGTATTAGAAATGCAAGCATTTGTCAATGCCGAATGTTTGCTTGCTGGTATTAGCATTGGAAATGCAGGCGTTAGATAGATGCAGAATAGGAATGGCAGTGAAGTATTTAACTTCACGTCAACCCCACCTCCACCCTGCAGAGACGGACAGGCATTGGGGTATGCGTTTGGGTCGTCACCCATAACGTTCATGCCATTTCACCTCACCCTATCCTGCAGACACTGACAAGTGTTGAGGTGTGCCTTGGGGTGTTCGGCTTTACAGTCACCCCATTCCATAAGGACATACGGTGAATTAGGTGCAGTATAGGAGAATGGGGTGAACTCTGGGGCTGAAGAGTCCAAGAGCACACCTCGATGCCTGTCACTGGCTGCAGGGTGAGCAGTGGGGGTGGGATGGCATGAGCGTTACAGTTGGCAAGCCAAAGCACACCCCTGATGCCTGTCAGTCTGTACAGGGTAGGATGTTATGGTTAGAAACCCTAATGTCCTGGGCGTTTGTTGGTATTTACACTCCAAATTTTCAACATGGCCTTTTTGTGACCCCCACCTCATGAAAGCATTTGGGACCTCTTCTTATGAACAGTGACAGTGTGATTTTGTTATCGTGTCCCGAACTTTGAGTTCCCACAGCAACTGTGCCATTCTGTGCCAGATGTATGAAAACGCAGCTCGAGCAGGATGTGAAGAATGACTGCTGTACCATTCATAGGGAGGTGTGAAGAAATGGCAATGTTGAAAATCTGTAGTGAAAATATTAAAAATGCTCGAACTTCCGAGCATACGTGGACACTGCACAACCCATGCACGTAACACAGTCATTTAGTGGAATCATTACACCAAATTTTCAACATACTGTAGGTATTTTGTAACCTCTGCTCATGAACGCTGTCACTATGATTTTCTTAATCTATCCTGAATATTGATTTCCCACAGCGACCGCGCTATTCTGCGCCAGGTGTGTAAATGCATATTTCGAGCAGGATATGAAAAATGACAGATGTACTGTTGATAAGGAGGTGTGAAAAAATGGCAATGTTGAAAATCTGGACTGAAAATATTGAGCCAGCGCCAAAATTATGGGATGCGTGGAAACTGCACAATGTACACTAAATAGCATGATCATTTATGGACTTTTGTTACTAAATTTTCCAACACAGGGTTTTTAGCACTTCTGCTTATGAACAGTGTCACCGTGATTTTTTAAATCTGTCCCGAACACTGACTTCCCACAGCAACTGTGCTACTGTGTGCCGTAAGTGCGAAAATAAATTTCAGCTAGGATGTGAAAAAAAACAGCGGTACTGTTCATAAAGAGGTCTGAAAAAATGCCAGTGTTGAACATCTCTATTGAAAATACTACAAATTTGCGAAGTTACGATGGTGCGTGGAAACTGTACAAAACACACTCATAACACAGTCATTTTATGGACGTTTGTCACCAAATTTTCAACATAGGCATTTTAGGACCTCTGCTCGTGAACAGAGTCACTGTGATTTTCTTAATCTGTCCCAAACACTGATTTCCCACAGCAACGGCACTATTCTGTGCTGGAAGTGCGAAACACATTTTGGCCAGGATATGAAAAATGACAGCTGTACTGTTCATAAGGAGGTGTGAAAAAATGCCAATGTTGAAAATCTGGAGTGAAAATATTACAAATTTGTGAAGTTACGAGGGTGCATGGAAACTGTGCAACGCACGTTCGTAACAGTCATTTTATGGACTTTCATCACCAAATTTTCAACACAGGCATTTTAGGACCTCTGCTCATAAATGGTGTCACTGTGATTTTCTTAATGTGTCCCAAACATTGATTTCCCACAGCGACCATACTATTCTGTGCCGGAAGTGCAAAAACACATTTCCAATGTTGAAAATCTGGAGTGAAAATATTACAAATTTGCGAAGTTACGAATAAGTGTGGAAACTGCGCAATGCACGCTCATAAAACAGTCATTTATTGTATTTTGTTCACTAAATTTGCAACATGGGTTTTTTGAGAGCCCACCTCATGAACAGTGGCACTGTCATTTCGTTATTCGGTTCTGAAAGGTGATTCTGCACAGTGACTGTGAAATTACCTTTCGGAACTGAATAACGACATGACAGTGACCGAATTCATGAGGAGGGAACCCAATAACCCCATGTTGAAAATTTGGTGCCAAAAGTCCAAAACATGGCTGAGATATCCACATAAATAGAAAAAACCCTATTTATGCCATTATACAGCTTACCGGCATTTCTTCGGTTCACAGTCAGCTTTGAAGGGTGCAGACATGTTCCCAGTCCACTGAAGATCATTGCGCCAGGCTCCAGAGGTAAGTATGAGATGAGAGGCTATGTGTGGGGAGGTGGATGCACAGAGGGTGGGCGCAGGTTGGGGGAGGGGGCAGGAGAGACCACGAGGGACCATTTCTTTGTTTCAGGGACACAACATCAATGAAAGACATCGCAGGAAGTTTTTAATTTTTTGCAGGCTAGCTATGTGCACACTGGGGTGGGCTCCCAGTGTGCCACCTGCATTTTCGGGTTGGGGGGACTGAAGCCGATGGGTATACATATTAAGGTCCTTAAGTCTCTCGTCGTATGACTTCTCTTGCAGACCCTGCACCATTTTAGTTGCCCTCCTCTGAACCGCCTCCATTCTGTCTATGTCCTTGCGGAGATGGGGTCTTCAGAACTGGGCCTTGATACTCAGATGGAGATCTCACCAACTGTCTGTTCAGGGGATAACAACTTCCTGTTTTCTGCGGTGATACCTCTCCTATATATCCCAGTATCCCCCAGCCCCTCCTACCGCCTTCTCGTTGTTTGCCAACCTTAAGGTCATCTGATATGATTACCCTAGGTCTCTTTCCATTTTGTTGTTTGTTACTACCTCCCCCATTGTGTAATCTTCCATGGGTTTTTGTTTCCAGGTGCATTACTTTGCAATTCTTTTGCATTAAATCAAGCTGATACTCTTGACCATTCCTCCAACCTTGCCAAGTCTCTTCTCATCCTTTCCACGCCTCCCTTGTGTATCAACCCTGTTGCAGATCTTGTGTCATCTGCAAAGGGCATACATTTCTTCAGTCCCTCTGCAATATCACTTATGAAGACATTAAAAGGACTGGACCCAGTACTGAACCCTCGCGGTACCCCACTAGTAACCCCTCTTTCTTCTAGAGGTGGACTCCATTTACAGTTATCTTCTGTGTCCTGTTGTTCAGTAATGTTTTGCCAGGCTACCACCTTGGGACCCACTCCCAGGCTGGTTAATTTGACTACTAATCTTTGTGTGGGACTGTATCAAATGCCTTGCTAGGAATTCTAGGTAGACCATGTCACAGCCCCTCCCTGGTCTACTACTTTGATCACCCAGTCAAAGAAATCAATTAGATTCATCTGACATGACCTTCCCGCTAGAACCCATGCTGCCTTGGGTCCTGTGCCCCACTGGCCTCTGGGTATTCAACAATTCTTTCCTTCAGAAGTAGTTCTGTCAACTTTCCACCACAGAGGAGTCAGAACTGACAGGTCTGTGAGGAGTTTCCACCTCCGTCTTGGTCCCTTTTTTGTGAGAGAATCACATCCAGTCTTTCTCCCAGTCCCTCAGGCACATTACACCATCCTCCTGTGATTTGTTAAAATGTGAGTCAGTGGTGTCACTAGTTGTCTGTTTAATTCTTTTTAGAATTCTAGGGTGAATTCCATCTGGCCCCCATTGCTTTGTCCACCTTCAGTTTTAGGAGTTCTTTCAGACCCTTTCTTCTGTGAAGGACTGGATCGCCCCCTCTCAGGAGTGCTTCTGTTAATTGGCTTAAAGCTCTTCCACTTCCTCTTTTGTGAATACTGAACAAGTATTCATTCAGTGTTCCTGCTTTTTCATTGTCACTCTCTGCTCACTCCACCATCCATTCTTTCAGCCTCACTATCCCTCCTTTGTCTTTCTATGCTCCTGATATACCTATAAAAGGTTTATCCCTTCTTAACCGAGTTAGCTATCTTTCCTCAGTTTGTGCCTTTCGCTATTCTGACTACCTCCTGCTTCTTCTGCCTTAACTGGTACAGTTCTCCGTCCTGCTCCTTCTGTGTTTCCTTATACTTCCTTAATGCTATCTTTTGTCCCTAACTTTCACCACCACCTCTTTTGTGAACCATAGTGTTTTTCTTTTGTTTTGATTTGTTTATTTGATTCACACAAAGGCTTGTTGCCTCTGTGATGACAGTTTTGATATTTGCCCATTGTTGCTCCACCCATCCTTCTAGCCTGTTTGCTAGTGCTTTCTAAGGCACTCTCCCATCTTGCCAAAGTCAGCCCTCCTGAAGTCCAGAACCCTCACTTTGTATTATTCTGGCTCTGTAGCAGAGTTTATCATGAACCACACTGTTTGGTGGTCACTTGTTCCCAAATGGCTACCCACTTCTAGATCTGAGATCCTCTCACTGTCCCCATTTGAGAGTACAAGGTCTAAGATTGCTCCCTCATGAGTAGGTTCCAAAACTAGCTGTTTGAGGCATGCCACCTGCAGGGCATCAAGAACGGCCCTACTTTTGGATGTGGCTGCCTCAAAGATGCTCCAGTTAACATTTGGCATGTTAAGGTCTTCCATCAACAGTATCTCCCCTTTCTCTGCCATCCTAAGTATACCTTCTAGCATATCCTTGTCCATTCGCTCCCCCTGACATGGGGGCCTATATACAACCCCTGTGCGGACTGTGGTGCCATTTCCAGTCTCTAAGGCGACCCACAGTGCTTCCTCTCCTCCCTGTTTACTCTTTTGTTCAGTTGCTTTTATCCCTTCCCTTACATAGAGAGCTACTCCCCCCTCTTCTGCCCTCCCTGTCTCTCCTGTAGGTTGTGTACCCTGGTATGTTAACATCCCAGTCATGGTTCTCTGTGTACCATGTTTCTGTGACTGCTACAATATCCAGGCATCCTTCTTTCATCAAGGCCACCAGTTCAGGGAGCTCATTGCCCAGACTACGGGCATTGGTATTCGTTACCCTCCATTTGTTGATGGCCTTACCTCTTTTTGCCCCATCCCTGTCCTTACTGCATTTGTCACTTTCTCCATTTACCCCTGTGCTTCTCCCTATTGACATCATCTCTATGTTGGTGTCTACCTCACTTAGTACCCTGATATTTTGGGGGGGGCTAGGATTTCCCTGCTCCTTTCCAGTGCCTCTCTCCTCACTTCCAGGGTTCCAGCGTCCATTGCCAAGACCACTGAGGGTCGTGAGGGCTGGAGAGCCTGCCTCCCAGGACCTCCACCGAAGGACTCGCCCCCACCCCCCTGGACTGCACAGGTACACCTCGCAGAGTTTGTTAAGGAGCAGTGCCTGGCTGCCTGTAGAGAGCATTCCTTTGACTTCCAGCTTTGTTTAAATGGAGCGCTTTTGGTACCAAACAGGACCTGACAAAGACATTTGCTGTTTAACATTTGAATTTCACCATTGCGCCTTAATTGTCGGTGCACCAATACTGAATTTTTTACACTGTAATTTACTGTGCCAGGATTCAGTGTTTAACTGCATTTCCTAGAAGTTACCTTAATTGTTGCTTGCAATATAGTACCACTGTTTAATTTTATTATTTGCAGCCAGAGTGCTCAGCGTTGTTTAACAGGCAAGTCAGCATTTTATTCTAGTGCTGGGTCAAGTAATCTTAAGTCAACAGCCCTATAGCAAAAACGGGAATCAAACCTGAGCCCCTTGATACCTTTAATTTAATTTTTGTGGTAGCAGTGCAGCTTCTCAGCCTCGGGCAGTGTTTTCTCTGCATAGGAACATCTGCAGCCTGTACTGGGCCGAGTGCTGGGACCCACCACACAGTGCAAGAAAATCCCACCATAGCCATTTTTCCCCACTCTCACACCAGCCCTCTAGCAGGACGCCCTGAGCTAGACATCTGCGACCTGCAAGAGGCTGTTTGCTGAGTCCCAAATAATCTTAAGCTTGTTTCACCCATAACAGGCATTCATTTCCAGCACTGCATTAGATATTGGACTCCTGTGCTGTATAATTTTACTCACCAGACCACGCCTCTAGCTTTCTGCTTAAAAAACTCTCTCTCCTCACTTCCAGGGGTTCCAGCGTCCATTGCCAAGACCACTGAGGGTCGTGAGGGCTGGAGAGCCTGCCCTCCCCGGGACCTCCACCGAAGGACTCACCCCCCACCCCCCTGGACTGCATAGGTACGCCTCGCAGAGTTTGTTATGGAGCAGCGCTTGGCTGCCTGTAGAGAGCGTTCCTTTGACTTCCAGCTTTGTTTAGCCCCGCTGGTGCTGTGCGCTGGCTCCCCACCACCCCACCACCACCCTTGGTCGGCACTCTGTTTTATAGCAATAGTCACATGGGGTGCCAGAACCAATCAGCCAACTTCCCCATTTGCAGGTTATAACTCCTCAACACTAGAGGGAGTCTGCTCTCTAATTCTATGTTCACTGCTACAAAACCACATACAAGCATGTCCCTTGCAATACTCTGGAGAATCTCATCACTCTTCCTGCTACTTCAACTACCCACCGCTATGGATCCCTATAAATCCCCCATACATGTGCCCCTGCCTGTATCCCAGCCCTTCCAGATGGAGTATCTCTATTATCACAGCCCATCTACCCTACTGCCCATCTTCACCAACCCACCTCGCACACTGGACCACCACTTTGACCCCATCCACCCACCGCCAATACACAACCCCCTGTCCCCTGAATACTGTAACCGATGGTCCCTCTCCTCACTAGCTACACCTGCCCTCATCTCACTCCCTATCCCATGCACCACCCACCTGAGATCGTGGCATCTCCGAAAATGTCTCCTCCACAGCAACCACAGCCCCTCGATGCATCTAATTACCCTACTCCTCCTGCTCTCAGGAAATGTGCACCCAAACCCTGGGCCGGGCGTTACTGCAATGCCACCGCCCAACCCTGGCAAAGGTCTCCGCATTGCATTTATGAATATATGCAGTCTCTCTAAGAAAACTGCAGCACTCCAATCCTGGGTTGCTCAGCACACACCGAACATCCTTATGATAGTGGAAA
The DNA here is from genome assembly GCA_016271365.2 of Neoceratodus forsteri. Classification (NCBI taxonomy): domain Eukaryota; kingdom Metazoa; phylum Chordata; order Ceratodontiformes; family Ceratodontidae; genus Neoceratodus; species Neoceratodus forsteri. The sequence continues at coordinate 1,282,484 of JADMNL010000033.1, forward strand.
CCTGGCTCTCCCAGTCTACTTCAGACTCAGCTGTCTCCCTCCCAGGTTTTACTCTGTTCAGGGCTGATCGGGTGGGTGAGCGTGGGGGGGTGCAATCTACCTGCGTGACTCCATCCTAGGCCATGTGTTACCAACCCCTGAGCTTGGCCATGGGGCACAAGCTATTACCTTGAAAATCACCCCACACCCTGGTCGTGGCCCTATACCCATACCTCACCTACCCATACCCCCCGCGAGCTTAAAACATAGCTATCCACTCCTCATAGACTATCTCTCACCCTGCCACACAAGGCTGAACAGCTAATTCTGGGAGACCTTAACACCAATTGGCTCAGCCCCACATCAGAAAGCATAAAGGCGACCTCGTGCCCTTGACCTATCTCAATTGGTCACCCAGCCCACTAGACTTAATCCAAGCAAGGGGGACCAGCTCTCCTAGACGTAGGGTACTCTCTAACGACCACCACAAATTGAAATTGGTTAACGCCCTGGCAGACTCACTCAGTGACCACTCTCCTGTTCTATGTTTCTGGTCCTCCCCCACACTCAGCCCTGAGTATAATAGCACCCCTCATCATCGTTTCCACCCCAGGGGCCTTGACAATCTCAAGTGGCACCTTGCCCAGCTCGACTGGTCCTTAATCACCCTTGCTTCAGACATAAATACTGCCCTAACCTACCTCACCAGTGCCTTCAGCAATGTCTGTGACCTATTTGCTCCCATCACCATATCTCGCCCAAAAAGACAGGCTGCTGCATGGATTTCCCCTGCACTGATCCAGCAACTAAAACAGAGGGACAATCTATGTCACATTACAGTCGAGTACGGCAGATAGGCAAGCCTATAGAACAGCCCGTAACCAATGCACCTGGACCATTAAACAAGCAAAAGCCAGTCACTATCAGGCAGCTCTAATATCTTCCTGGGGCTCAGCCAGAGCTTTCTGGGATAATATAAAAGAACTGAATGGGAATACCTGCTCCCCCCCCAGATCATTATCAATGGGGCAGTTACTATGGACCAGACGTTCATTGCAGACTGCCTAAACAAAGCTTTCTCTGACCTAAGTGCAGTTCTTCCTGCCCAATTCTTTGACCCGATCCCCGCATCCATCCACACCACTACCTCCTGGCCCCTATTCCACTTCAGAACAATCTCATCCCATGACGCCAAACCTTTCCTCTTAAAAGGCCTCACCTCCCACAACCTGAGAGGTGACCCCTTTGACTCCAGGATACTCCGCCTCATGCTGGATGTCATGCTAATCCCCCTCACGGATCTCCTCAACCAATCCCTATGCCTTGGTCAATTCCCAGATGCCTGGAAACAGGCTGAAATCACCCCTATCCATATGTCCGGAGACCGAACACTACCAAATAACTGCAAGTCCATCCCCCCCCCCCAAAGCCCTGGAGAAAATAGGATCCACGCAGCTCATGGACTACCTATCTAAATATGACATATTATGCCTGATCAACATGGTTTCTGCCTGGGTCACAGCATCACACAGCCCTCTTGGAATTCTCCACCAAATCCACTGCACTTGATGCTGGGAACTTGCAGGTGCAGTATTCATCGACCCATCTAAGGCCTTTGACACTGTGTGTCACCCTCTGCTGCTAAACTCCCTTAGCCAACTGGGATTCTGACCTGGCCCTCTGAATTGGTTCTCAAGCTACCTACAAAATAGATCCCAAAGGGTCAAGCTGAATGGGACCTTGTTTACAAACCTACCAGTATGCTCTGGGGTCCGTCAAGGCTCCATCCTTGGGCCTACCTTTTTTAGTCTCTTCCTAAACATCCTCCCTAGCTCCTGCACTGATGAAATACTTCTTTACGCTGATGACACAGTCATCATCGCATCACATTCGGACCTATTCTCACTCCAAAGCACCCTGCAACGCACCTTCAGCCAAGCAGAAAAATGGTTCAACAGCCATCGGCTAGTCCTAAACCTGAAAAAAACTAAATCAATGTTTTTTGCACACCGACAAAACAACGCCAGTGACTCTCCCCTTCTCATCACCCCCAGCACACCCCACCCCCTTGAACAGGTAGCAACCTACAAGTACCTGGGCATCACCTTTGACTCAGGTTTTACCTTCCACACCCATTTAAAAGCTCTGTCATCGGCCATGAACTCCAGGATTGGTCTCCTCTATTGCCACAAAGACTGCCTCCCTGAATTTGCCTTAAAACTGGCCATCACCTCGTCCGTGCTGTCTCTGGCAGACTATGGACTCCCGACCTATGCAGCTGGAGACCCCACCGCCCTTAATAATGTCCAGACCTCAATTAACAAAGCCTGCAGGCTCCTGACCGGTGCCCATAGCAGAACCCACACATGCCTGCTATACTCTGCCTCGAACATACTCACCTTTGAGGAACGGCTGAAATACCACACCTGCCTGCTGGCTAAAAAGACCCTATCTGGGCTATGCTCCCCAGGGGTCATCACATCCCTGCAACAGGCCACCTGGCCTGCATTCACCCGTAATTCCACTAAAGCCACCTTCCTAGTCCCTAGAGCCAGGACTTCACTCTGCCAAAGATCCTTTCACCATAGAGCACCTATCTGGTATAACTCTCTTTTCCTGTGAACATCACAGACATTCCCAGAATTGGACAGTTCAAAATAGCCCTTCGAAAGTATATTGTTGATAACCGAAGCTGTAACTGCCAATAATTGGAGCTGTATTCTGTCCCAAATAGTACCTCCCAGAGTATCCTGGGATCTCACAGACTACCAAGCACTGGTCTCTACTGCACAGTACGATTTTGCCTTGTATAGTTAAAACAACTTGTGTTTGTTTATTTACGCCTGTATCTCACTTGTATTGTTACCATTGTCTAAATTTCACATGATTGTTTGTCCACCCTCCCTGCGACGAGGTACCTTTGTAAACGAGTCTCTGACTCAAAGGTTGTAAAACTGATTATCTGAAATAAATACAATAAATAAAAATAAATGGCACCGGCTACACCTCCACTAAAATATTACTGCAAACAAGCTCAGCATTGTATAAAATGATTTGTATTCAAGTGAAAACACGTGCAACAAGTGATATTATGTGGAAGGCATTACACAGCTATACTATGGCTGAACGCCATTTTGCAGTCTAATAAAAATAATTGTATGTATTATGTGAAATCTGAGGTAAAGGCACAGTATTTGCTTGTAGCAATGTATACAGAGAGAGTAAGAGAGATACTGCATGTAGCGGTTGATGTCACCATGTTTTGCAGATTGACACCATCCAAGATGATAAGTCGGACAGATTCACATAACTGAACACAATTTGTTACATGCATGTGTCTTATCCCAGTGGAATGCAAAATAACTGTTGCATCGTGATTTTTTTCTTTTCCAAAATGTCATTGGCATGCTGTCTGATATTAAGCTGCGACACCCGCTCACTGCATATCTCCAGCTCTTTTGCTCTGTCTGTCTGCCTCTCTCTCTCTCTCTCTGGTTGTGTGTTGCTGAAAGCAAGACAAAATAAACAAAACTCAAGAAAGCCTTGTATTCATCACACTGTTGCTATCACTTTCTAACTTTCTCTCTGTTCATCAGAGTGCAAAGCTGATTGCTTGACATAAAAACATACTAAGAAACACAAAATGACCGCTGCAGTAGTACTAGAAATATTACACAATAGTATGTTTTTGATCAGTTTTGTACTCTTGATTTTCACTTACTTTGCTAGCTCCAGAAATACTAAGCTGTTCAGTGTGTGTCTATGTGTGTGTGGGGGCTTGCCCTGCCCCCTTAATGATTCTCACTCGAGGGGAGTGGATCCTGGGGAAAGTTAAAAATCATGGCGCCATTATGGCCCCATGTAAAAAAATGTTGAAGTCCTCCAGTGTGCTAAAAGATCAGAGCCTATGATTAGAACCCTGGTCTCTACTGCTGCTAGCAGAGCTGCTAGATGCCCCAGCTCTCCACACCACAGGAGCAGCTCAGCTACCCTTCTGACTCCTGGTGCTCTTGTCCTGAATACAGGATCACAGACAGCAACCAGGGGAGAGCTTACAGCATACTCTGTAAATCCCCAGTCGCTGTCCATTTGACGCTTAGCAGACTAGCACCATACAGTGCGGCGCTATTCTGGAAGTACTTATTTGATGGGGTACCCTGTCCAATGCAGCTCAAACTTCAGTGGGCTCCTCTCTGATACACCAATGAATGTGCAAACTGCCTATGACAGTGGTCAGACTGAAATGGGCAGGGAGCGAGACCCTGATCTCTAGTTCATTCGAGCTGGCGAGGAGACCATTTGTGTGATGTCAGTTGTGGTAAGGGCATTTTTATACGGTTCAGCTTCAGGGACAATCCAGTTTACGTTAAAGTCCCCTATAACCAGCCTCAGTACGACGCATGAGATAATCAAGGTATTCAGAAACCATTTAAAAATCAGAGACCTTGTCAAGTGGTGGGATATAGATGGATATAATGGTGAGGGCTTTTTTGTGCCAGCTGAGGATAATTTTGACTGCAAGCATTTGGGATTTGCTGTCAGGTGGTGTTATTGAGAGGGCATGGCCCTTGAGGATGTCCACTAGATATGTGGCAAAGCCACCCCCATGCTTGCAATACAGTGTATTCTGAAGAGGACATATCCAAGGGTTTCTAACGCATCGTCAGGGACCCTGAGGGACAGCCAGGTTTTACTGAGGACTAGGAAGTCTGGTTTGTGCAGTGAGACCCAGACTTGGAGTTCGTCAAGCTTAGGAAGCAGGCTCTGAATATTGATGAAGACTAAAGTGAGAGAACTTGGGGAGTTACAAGGGTGATTAGGTGTTATTTGGGGACCAGGGTTGGTGTGGACATTTCCTGAGAGAAGCAGTAAGAGCAAGGCGCTCCTAAGAAGATACCAAACAAGGAGTTTATTGACCTTGAGTTGTCGTCACCTGGGGAGTTTATAGGGATGGGTGTTGCAGACAGGGGAGAGTAATAGTAAGAGACTGGAGTATTCAAGGGGGCAGATTCTTATGTACACCAAGATTGGGGGGGGTGACTATCAATGCAGGGGAAGAGTTAAAGTATAATGTGCTGGATGGAATGACTGTAAGGGGTGTAATGCACGTCTGAAGTAGAGTGGAGGAGGCCACTGTAAAGGTTGGGGGGAAGTAACGAGGAACAGTAGCAGAGGTGTGGTGAATTGGTGGAACATAGTTGCAGCAGTAGGTGTTATGGGTTGCTAAAGAGGAGGGGGGGAAATGAGTTGCAAGTGTTGTAGGTGGAGGGAGCGAGGATATGCAACAAACAGCAAAAAACAAACAAAGGACAAGATGTGCCAGCTGTATAAGGGCAATTAAGAGACAGTTAAGACAGATGTGCCAGGAAATATAGGGGCAGCAGAGAGGACAGTTCAATGGGGTAGTGGTCAGATTTATTAGTAATACAGACCAGACTTAGAAGGTACTGTAAGAGAGTGGAAGGGTATATTGTAAAAGGTGAGAGAACAGGTAGTGAGAAAAGCAGGGTAGATATTAGGGGGTGGATGCAAAAGATTAAGATGGGTCACTTTAAGGGGAGAAAGAGATAAGTGACAGTTGGAGGAGAGGAGCTGAGGTGGTGTACTCCAAGTGGGGAGGTGTACTATTTAATACCGGCGGGCTGGGGTGGGGGTGAAAAATATTCTACAGAGAACTAAGCAAGATAGTTTCAAATTAAGCACCAAAGAAAGCTAGCAGGCAGAGATGGAGGAGACCCAATCAGGCTGGAGCACAATTTGTTTCCAGCCAGTGGAGAGCTGCACTCAGCCACTAGGCAGCCTGTGGGTGTCTTGGTTATGAGTCGAGCTGCTTAGACCCTCTAGCAGTGAACCTGGTTCGAGCGGGTGGGTGGGCATCAGGGAGAAGAGTCAGCTGGCTCAGATCAGCATCGGCCAAGCCACAGAGTGCACGTGGGGGCAGATTCCTGGTTCAAGCAGGTGGGTGAACAGCAGGGAGAAGAGTCAGCTGGTTAAAATCAGTGCCGGCCAAGCCACAGAGTGCACGTGGGGGCAGATTCCTGGTTCAAGCAGGTGGGTGGGCATCAGGGAGAAGAGTCTGCTGGCTCAGATCAGCACTGGCCAAGCCAGAGTGCCATATGGGCAGATTCCGGTTTAAGCAGGTGGGTGGGCATCAGGGAGAAGAGTCGACTGGTTAAAATCAGTGCCGGTCAAGCCACAGAGCACACATGGGGGTGGATTCCTGGTTCAAGCAGGTGAGTGGGCATCAGGGAGAAGAGTCTGCTGGCTCAGATCAGCACTGGCCAAGCCAGAGTGCCATATGGGCAGATTCCTGGTTTAAGCAGGTGGGTGGGCAGCAGGGAGAAGAGTCAGCTGGTTAAACTGCGCCGCCAAGCCACAGAGAGCCCATTGGGGTGGATTCCTGGTTTGAGCAGGTGGGTGGGCAACAGGGAGAAAAGTCAGCTGGCTCAGATCAGCGCTGGCCAAGCCACAGAGTGCACGTGGGGATGGATTCCTGGTTCAAGCAGGCGGGCAGGTGGGCAGCAGAGAGATGAGTCGGCTGGCTCAGATCAACGCTGGCCAAGCCATAGAGCACCCGTGTGGGTGGATTTCTAGTTCAGTCGTGCGGGTAGGCAGCAGGGAGAAGGGTCAGCCAGCTCAAATCAGTGCCAGCCAAGCCACAGAGCACCTGTGGGGGCAGTTTTCTGGTTTGAGCAAGCAGGTGGGGAACAGGAAGAAGAGTCAGCTGGCCCGGCTCAGCGCCGGCCAAGCCACAGAGTGCCCATGGGGGTGGATTCCTGGAAGGGAGAGACAAAGAAATGTGCAGTCAAGCCCTTCTTCTAAAGCTGCTGCCTCTGCCCTGTGATTAACTATAGAGTTTTTCTGGGGGGGAGGAGGGGGGTCTGCTTTCTTTTCCCTTGGTATATGAGCTGGAATCTCAGTGTCTGATATCCAGCTGCCTCTCAGGATATCTTAGGTGAATGGCTGGGCATTTGGTGTTTACTAGAAGTCCCTCCGTGCATCTGTCATTTAGCCCCATTCATGCACTCTGCCCTGGCAGGTTTATTTTATGGGATCTGCACGTTTTCCAGTCCTTGGGTACCCATTTTTCCCTAAGGTGACACCTTTCCCATCAGCCAAGTCTCTTTCCTAGACTTCTGTGAGGTGGAACCCCCAGCCGTGCTAAGGCTTTGATTCAAGGTCAGAATTGTGCTGTCTTCAGTGTTGGTCTGGTGATTGGGTCAGTGCCATTTCTGGGCTAGGATGGCTATCAACGTCTTCAGTGTCAGTCCCAGCCCTGGTGCTGCTGTCGTGGTTGATGACCTCGAAGTCTGTCTTGGTGCCAGCCTTTGTGCTGGCTTTGGTACTGTTTTCTGGGTTAGCTCCTGGGCCAGCTTGGTGCCAGTCTCAGTGCAAGGATAGTGCCAGCCATGACTCTGAGCCGAGAATGTTTTTCCCTGCTGGGTTTCTGCTCTGCACTGCCCCCTGAAAAGAAAAGAGGAAAATGGGGGAGACTGAAACAATTTTTACAAAACTGTGTCATATTACTCCCATGCCAACAACAGGGGCAACAAAAATGTGGAAATGTATGTATTAAGGTGAATGAAATCTAACACAGTATAATAACATTAAATGCATGCTACTGAAAACTGGCAGCTAATGAGAAAATAGCATTTAAGTCACATGAAAAGATGAGACAAAAAAGTGAACAGTTAGGGAGAAACCACACTGAATGTAGCAAGGGCCACACTGGTAATGCGCAGGAAATAAACATGTCATAGTCAGTTCATTCCATGATTAAATGAATATGTGAATGTAAAAAATGAAAGAAAATATGTGCAGTACCTACTCTTTGTTGGACCCTTCCCCTTTTCCTCTTCCGAATCCCCCCCCTTCTCTTTCATGTATCGCAACCTGCATTCCATGGTCAAAGCATAACAATTTTAAGAAAAGAAGTGTACAAACTAACACTATGAGTCATTGGGACAGATGAAGTTCCTAAAGATTCGACAGAACGTTAGCAGGCACAAAGTTCAGAGACCCATAAGATCATAAACCCATCTTTGAAGACCCCGTTCTCCATCACAGGAGAGAGTGTATGGTTGGCCAGCAGCCAGGCTCGCACATGCGCGAGCACTCAGGGGTGACATCTGATGTCATCCCGTGGGTCCTTCAAAGAGGGGCTCAAGAGGAAACAAGAGATACAGCACCTGTGGTGCAGTTTCGGACGGAGAAGCCATTTATTTATTTTTTTCCTCCTCCCCTGCTCGCCAACCGGCCACTCTTTGGGTCATCATGGACCCCGCCGGCACTCATCCTTGCCACCAGCCACCACCTCAAATCACAGCCTTTCCCTGGGTAACCTGGCGTAACCCTTCACCAGATTAGTCCTCTGCAAGGGGGAAGGCACAGTGGGGGACTGGTCAGTGCAGTCTCCTGTTGGCCTAGGGTGCTACTGAGGTGACCCTGCTGCCTGGAGCTTTTTGTGGTGATGGGGGCTGGCAACTGTCATCCGGTTGGCCGGGGAGTATGTTTCCACTTTTCTCCACATGGGAGTGTGACATGCCACTGACATCAAGGCATACACTGATGTCCGTCGCACTCCACTAGGTAACAGTGCACAGAGCATTGCAGTTCTCTCGGGCTCTGTCAGGAGTCAGTAAGCGCTGGGTCACAGATTCCCGCCTCGGAGAAGGCAAGCAGTTGTTGGATGCTCTGCCGCCCCCGGCTCGGCCCTCCGATACCCGAGTCTGCTCCTGATCCCAGGTCACTGGCATTGCAGTGGTGAATCTTTCCACTGCACCAGCAGTCCGCCTAGACATTTCTTTACTGCATCTTGGGGGTACAGGCTTGCAAAACAAAGTTATTTACAAATGCTGTGAATTTTGACTATAGCTATATTAGGCCCAAATCATTTTTATTATTTATTTATTTATTTAACTCTTGGGATTAACACTTTTTACATAAGCTCCACATCATGGTTCAAAGACAAGATACAAAACAATAAGTTTTAACAGTAAAGCAGTATACAGATAGTAGCATACAATGCAAGCAGTTTATAGCGCAAATAGGCCACAGCAAGGACTTAAAGCTAGTTCTTGTAGGACAATTTTGGCAATATGAGGCTAGCATTCTTGTTGCACAGGAGGGAAATACAGGTGCAGCCCAGGGGCCTTGTCAGGTAGTGGGACCATAAACATATAGACAGATTGTGCACAGGGAGAGGACAGTGTATGCCTTGAGGAGAAAAGCAGCTCTCTGAGGTAAATAAAAGCATACCGCTGAGGTAGTAGAGATTGCACAGCACAGAGTGGAAGGAAAGCTGCCAAGGGGCATTGTCAGGAGTATGGGGGGGGGGATATGGTATAGATGGCGACTGGTGATGGAGGGGGGTTGTGAGGTAGCACGAGGCTGGAGGTAGTGACAAAGTAATGGAGTAGTAAGAGCGGTGGGATAAGGTAGAATGAGGGAAAGGAATGGGTGAGTGAAGTAGTGAGGATGGGGAGCTGGGGTATAAGCGCTGCTGAATTATGGGACACAGGGGAGCAGGCTTAATCCAATTCCTGGAAGAAGCAATCACATGCGGCACTGGCCATTAGGGTTTGATGCAGTTCTTGTTTGAAAGCGCCCAGTGGAGTAGTGTTGGTTACATCACAGTGGAGCGAGTTATACCACACTGGTGCCCTGGTTGCAAATGAGCATTGCCCTTGAGTGCTATGGCATTGAGGTACTAAGAATGCCTGGTTATTGGAGCTTCTGGTATGGCAGGTGTTGCAGGGCGGCCTGCGGAGCATCTGAACCTCTTGGGGCATGAGACCAAGGGAATAAGCTGATTCATTAAGGAAAGTTATCTACTGAATGGACTGGCATGGTGCCTCCACCTGGGGTAGCGATACAGGATACCTGTGGACAAAATTCCAGATTACCACCCCCCAGGAAAATATAGTAGCTACCCCCACAGTACCATCCCCACACAGTAAATACTTTCTAATAACCAGCAGTACTAAAATGTAACATTAACCAACTTTCTGTTTTATTATAAGGAGTGGGTAAATGGGGAGCGCACAGCAATAATAAATGACAACTATGACTGTATTCTGCACTGTCTTCCACATTTCCCACCTGGGGGTGCACCCTGCTTTCCCCCATGGCCATTTAGTAAACAGTTCAGTTCATAGCGGTGGGTACCACAACAGGGAGATGGTTACAAGAGGCTGGGATTTTATGGGCTTAAACAGTCTTTAACTTGAAGAAACAAACTTTGGTCAGGGCCCAATGCATTTTTAACACAGATGCAAACTTTAAAGGAGTAGTCCACCCAAAACTTGCAAAAAATATATGTTGTGCAGAGTGTTTTAATTTGTTTGCGAAGTTCTAGTGTTTCCTCCTCTCTGACTGCTATTAGGAGTTTTTCCTAAATTAGCCTGCTAGCTTTATGCTAATTTTACTGACCCTGAGGATCTTCATCGGAGAGAGCTTAATTGTATTCTTTGTTCCCACAGTGCATCTTGTCTCATGTGACAGTGATGCAGCAGAGACCCAACATTCAGCACACACATGCCAAACAAACTAAATATATTGGAAGCTTTACAAGCTGCACAAAAATTATCAGCGGCAAAGTTCTTCAGGACAGTAAGACCTTTACGATGAGGGTAGTCACTAAGCTGAATTCTATAGATTTTAAAATATAGCCATCTCTACTGTTGTGAACTGATTGTAAAGAAGTGCTTTCTGCAGGATTTATGGTCTCTGCTACATCACTGTCACAAGAAACAAGGTGCATTGTAGGACAAAGGAATACAATTAAGCTGTCTCAGATGGAAATCTCCAGGGGTTGTAAAACTACCCTAAAGCTAGCAGGCTAATTTAGGAAAAATTCCTAATAGCAGTCAGAGGGAAGGAAACAATAGAATTTCACATAAAAACTAAAACACTCTGCACAACATATGTTTTTTGCAAGTTTTGCAAGCAGAGCCTGAAGGAACTTTTCTGTCACAGGTATCAGCTTTGAAAAATTGTTGCTTCTTTGAGACCAACGAGCACTGAGATAGACTTGCAGGTTTCACATGCTGTACCTAACTCCTGAGACCACTGCAGTCATTGAAGCCATGTGTCCCAGATGTCTTAGGAAGTGCCTGGCTGGTCTTGGCTGTCCCTGGATGAAGGAATCTGTCACTGACAGGAAACTCTGAATTCTCTCTTGTGGGAGGAAGTCATATCCTTTATGGGTATCCAGCTGGGCTCCTCTGAAAGTGAGTAGCTAACTGGGTTCCAGGTGGGACTTCTTTAGATTTACCAGGAAGCCCATGGACTCAAGAATGTGCTCTGTGAGAGACAAGGACTCTTGACCTGACCAGGAGACTTTGCCACTATGAGCCAGTCATCCGAATAAAGGTAGATTGAGACACCCAGCTTCCTGTGGTGTGCTGCTACCACTACCAGGCACTTCGTAAAAACTCTTGGAGCAGAGGACAATCCAAAGGGCATCGCAGTGAACTGATAGTGGCTTGAAGGGAGTCTGAATCTGAGAAACTTCCTGTGAGATTTTCTTATGGGTATAATGAAGTAAGCATCCTTGATGTCCAGGGAAGCTAGCCAGTCTCCCTGCTGCAAGGACTGAATGACCAGTGACAGAATGACCATCCTGAATTTGGATTTTAACAGATGTTTGTTTAACTATCTGAGATCCAAGAAAGGTCACCACTCCCCAGTTTTCTTTTGTGTCAGAAAGTACCTGGAGTACGAACATACATATGAATCTGCCAGCAGAAACAGACCAACCGGTCTATCAAAGTCTGCCAGAGTGTGCAGCTAGCACCCAAGACTGCAGCTGCCGCATCCTCCTCCCCCACTGTCCCTCCCCTACCTGTCACAGCCCCTGCCACCCAGACCCTACCTCTTGCTTTGTCCCACTCATTCTTAAAACTTCCTACTGTCACACATGATACTACCCCCTCTGGTAGTGCATTCCAGTTAGACACTACCCTCTCAGTGAAGTAGTGCCTCATCTCCCTCTTAAATTGTCCACCCTCCAATCTCAGTCCATGCCCCCTCATTTCCCTACCTGTCCTTAGTTTAAACACTACATCAGTGCTAGATTTATTTACTCTCCGCACATATTTGAATGTTTCAATCATATCCCATCGCTCCTCTCCTCCAGTGTGTACATGTTCAGCTCGTTCAGCCTAACTTCGTATTCTGTTCCTTCCATCCCCTGTAACATTTTTGTTGCCCTCCTTTGCTCCCCCTCCAGTGAATTTATATCCCTTTTCAGGTATGGCCTCCAGTATTGCACACAGTACTCCAAATGTGTGTGTTCTGACCAAGGATCTGTAGAGAGGCAGGATCACCTCCTTATGCCTGGATGAGAACCCCCCTTGGGATACAACCCAGTATTCTGTTTGCCATAACCGCTGCTTTCCTGCATTGGGCCGAGTTGTTCATGCTCCCTGTTACCAACACCCCAAGGTCCTTCTCCTCCTCAGTGATCCCCCAGCCTCACCCCACCCAACCAGTAGTCCCTCCAATGTTTTTTTCCCCTGAAGAGCATCACCTTACACTTTTTCACGTTGAATCCTAGCTGCCACTTTTCCGACCATGTCTCTAGTTCGGTTAGGTCCCCCTTCAATTGTTTCTAGCCATCCTCTTCATCCACCACCACCTCCATTTTGATATAATCTGCGAACAGTCTAACCCTGCTCCCAACTCTGTGTGTATATCTGAGATAAAGAGCCCAAATAGCACCGGGCCCAGCACTGAACCCTGTGGCACCCTGCTCGTCACTTCTTTGGGTGTCGAAAGCTTCCTCCCACAACCACCCACTGCACACTCCCCTGTAACCAATTATTTATCCAGTTTGTCAGCTTTTTCCCCACCCCCATGGCAGCCAGCTTTCCCCCAGTCTCCCATGAGGCACTGTATCAAAGGCCTTGCTGAAGTCCAAGTACAGGACATCTACTACATGCCCCCCCCCATCTAGCTACTTTGTTACCCAATCATAATACTCTATTAGGTTTGTCTGACAATACCTCCCCGAGATGAACCCGTGCTACTGCCCATCCATTACCCTCGAGGAATTCCACCAGCCTTTCCTTCAATATCGTCTCCATAAGTTTCCCCACTATGGAAGTGAGACTGATCAGCTTGTGTATGGGAACCACATGGGCCACCCTCCAGTCCTGAGGCACACAACCCATTTCCAGGGAGGTGCTGAACAGATCTGCCAGTGGCTTGACCAACACTTCCACCATCTCCTTCAGCACCCTGGGGTGGATGCCATCAGGACTTGGTGCCTTGTCCACCCTTAACGCCTTCAGCCCCTCTAGCACTCTACTCCTAGGATCATTTTGTCTCTCACCCCCTTCCCCACCCCAATCCATAGTGGTAGTGGTCCATCCCTCTCCTTAGTAGAAACAGAGCAGAAGTACTCATTCAGTATTTCTGCTTGTTCTCTCTCTTTCCACCCATTCCTCCCCACTTTATCCTCCACTATATGTTCTTTGCACTTCCTCTTTCCTGACATATGTAAAAGTCCTTCTCTCTCCCTTTGTGCCCTGTGCTAACCTTAGTCCCTGGAGGCCTTGGTTATTTTCACCCACCTGGTCGCCTCCTTGGACCATCTCCCATCAGCCTCCTTATCCTCTTTCTTCCTTGTTCTTCTGTACTTCCAATACGCAGCTCTCTTTGCCTCAACCCCTTGCAGCACTTCCTTGATCAGCCAGCATGGTTTTCTGGTTCTGCTGTTCTTACTCCTGGCCCTGGTGCAGGCTACTGCGGCCTCTGTTAGCCCACTTTTAATAACTTCCCACTTTTGCTCTGCATCCATCTCCAGCCTTAAATACTGGAGTCTCCCTTGCAGTATTTCTCCCATTCTCCCAAAGTTCACCCTCCTAAAGTCCACCACCTTAGTGCCGGTGCCTCCAGTCCTCCTGCCCAATGTGAATATGAATCACACTGTGTGGTGGTTGCTACCAGCTAGTGGGTCCTCAACCCTTACCTCCCTCACTGCCTCATTTGCTAGTACCAGGTCCAGTGTGTTACCAAGCCTTGTAGGCCCACTTACCATCTGTGTCAGTAGGCCATCCTGGACTGCATCCTGAAGCACATGTTCCCTGATGCTGTTGGTGGCAAGGGTGGTCTAATCAACCCCTGGCATGCTGAAATCACCCACTATCACCGCACTCCCCTTCCTACACACCCTCCACTGCTCTGCCAACTCCCCATCCAGTTCCCCTGATTGGGCTGGTAGTCTGTACACCACCCCATCCTCAGCTATCTACCCTTGGAGTCCAGAAGCTATACACAAAGTGACTCAGTCCTCCCTTCCTCCCCCCTCATCCCTCATGCATTTGATCCCTTCTCTCACATAGATTGCTACCCCACCCCCTTTTCCAACCCCCGGTCCTTCCTGTAAACACTGTGCCCCAGGATTGCTAGAGCCCAGTCATGGTACTCTGTGGCCCAAGTCTTTGTTACTGCAACAATGTCCACATTCCCCTCTGAAAGGAGCACCTGAAGTTCCGCAATTTTGTTTCCCAGGCTTCTCGCATTTAGGGAGACCAACTTCCATCCATACCCCTCCTTCCTCTCCCCCCCCCTTCTCCTTGGTGTGCTCCCTTCCTCTCAGTAGTTACAGAAACCCCAGTTAGGTATTTTATTAATTTTTTGTTGACCGGGTAAGTGAACTAGACAAATCTTGCCTATTTTCAGGCACGACCCGGGGGAGGTGGGATACAGATGAATGCCAACTGACCTTGAACCAGATTAAGCTGTTGGTGGTATTTTTAGTGAATGAGGGAAATTTGGCCAGGAGACCAGGGAAATTCCCCTACTCTTTTCAATAAGTGCCATGGGATCTTTAACATCCACCTGAACTACCACCAGTCCAGGCAGATGGGACCTCGGTTTAACGTCTCATCCGAAAGACAGTAGTCCACACTCTTTATCTGCCTTGTTATTACAGGGTGGTGGTGCATTTTCCACTCCACCCTGGCTAACCTGCATGCCACTTCCCTCTGTCACTTTGGCTCTGCCTTTACCCATAACTAGGGGGGTGAGCTCACTAAGCTCCCCTTTCCAGACCCTTTTACTATCCTCAGTCTTCTTGCCACCCCCTCCTAGTTTAAATCCACCTTAGTTGCTATATACTCCTCTATTCCACTCTTTAGTACTCCCTTCCCCTCTCCGCTCAAATGTAGCCTGTCTCCTGTGTACAAGTCACTGTTACTCCAGATCCTACCCCAGTCTGTCACTAAACCATAATTCTTGGTGTGGTACCATTCCCTCAGCCACTTGTTGAACTCCTCTATCCTTCCCTTCCTCCCTGTGCTCGCACATGGTACTGGGAGTACCTCCGAGAATGCCACCGACTCCCCAACCTCCTCACACTACCTGTCTAGCTCTTCAAACCTCCCCTTCATCACCTCTACAGACTCCCCTGCCAAGTCATTTGTACCCACATGCAACACTATGTGAGGGCCTTTGCCCTTTTTTCGGGCTGGGACCTTCTCCACTGCTCATTCAGTTCAGTTCAATTTTTATTGCATGACAAAACAATATTGTCTTTACATAATTATTACAAAGAGTTCACTTTCACATAAAATTAACACAATACAAACATATTGTATGTGCATTTAATTAAAAAGACTCCAACCCCTTTTGAATTTCACAGTAAAAATACATCCATTCATAAATATGTACTTGGTTCTCCTTCACACATATATTGCACAATTTGTTCTTTAACATGCTTCTATCGGTTTCTTGATAATTTCTTTCTTTCTCTTTTATATGCAGTTTTTTAGCCTCTATTTTCTTACAATATTTAGCTAAATTTAACAACTCCCTATTTCTAGTCATTAAAAGGTATGCAGCCTGATATCTATGTTCCATTTGTAGCTGTGCTAATGTTTTTTCCAAATATAGTTTTCTTTCAAAGCCATATAGAGAGCACAAAATCAACAGGTGAGTCACATTATCTTCCCCGAGCTCACATTGACAATTTCTTCCATTCGTTTTATCAAAGACACCCCTTAGCCATTGGCTGACATAGAATTCGAATATGAATCTGGTAAGGGCTTTCTGCCTTTTCTGATCCTTCAGTAAATTTAAGTAGGGTTCAATCTTATTTCCTCTACTTCTTTTGACCTACCAAGAACTAATTTACAATTTTTCCACATCTCCAGTTCTCTGGAATAGTAATTATCTCTTATTCTTTCTTTAATATACATTTCTATGTATTTTTGGGGAATTATTCCCCTTCATATAAACAACTCAGTAATCCATGGGGTTTCAGGATGTTTTCTAAGATGTGAGTACTTGGGGAAAGATAATCCAGTTAGCATATAATGTATTGCTTCCTCTACAGATTCTTGGCAATCTCTGCTCCTTCATATTGCATACTTTTAACGATAAATGGTGATTCTTTGATCAATGTTACATCTAACGGGTAACTGACCCAATTATAGTCTAGTTAATACAGATGCTGCCCCTTAGGAAGGCCTAGCAATCTTTTATAAAATATATTCACTGGTACTTCTAACTGTTCTGTGTTCTGAAGCCCCCAAATCTCAGCCCCATAAAATATTTGACTTTTTATTTTGGCATTCAATGTCCTGATACGTCCTTTCACAGATTGTCCCCATATCTATCTGCAAATCTCTCCACTACTGGAGTGACTCTCTTGATTTTCTTTACTGTGTACTGCAGATGTTTATTCCACTTCAAATTGTTTGTAAATATAATTCCTAAGTAACAAAAGCTATTAACCTTCTCAATTTTGTTATTACTCCATATTAAAGTATGGTCTGGCCCCTTTCTTGACCATGATATGTGGCATAGTAAATATTTTATCTTTTTGTAATTTATCTCCAATGATGCCTCGATAAAACCTTCTGAAAAATTTGTGAACTTCTTTTTATCCCCAAATAGCTGACAGAGATCAGCACAATGTCATCTGCATAAGCCAGGTAGGGGCAATGCCTCAACCCCACCTTTGGCATGTGCAGCACGGGGTCGTATAACCTTGTGCATGATTTTATTCAGGGATAAATGAAATATTATTGATGACAAGATACATTCCTGCCTTAGGCCAGTACTTCGTTGTAAATTTTGCAGTTCTGTCACCTTCCCTATTATATCTAATACTTGTAACATAGAAATATAGACTTTGACAGCAGATAAGGACCGCTTGGCTCACCTAGTCTGCCCATTTCCCTACTTAGAGGATAAGCTGCAGAACCTATTTAACCAACAGCCTATTTCTTCCTATCCCCCACAAAATTGCCTTATGTTTGTCCCATGCATTCTGAATTCTCCACAGTTTTAGACCCACAACCTCCTCAGAAAGGCTGTTCCATGTGTCCACCACCTCTCTGTAAAAATACTTCCTCACATTGTTCCTGAGCCGTCCCCCTCTATCTTCAAATTGTGTCCCTTGATCTTGCATCTCTTTTCTGAAAGATGCTACCCTCTTGGACTTTGTTGATTCCAGTGAGGTACTTAAAAGTTTCTATCATGTCCCCTTCCTCCTTTCCTCAAGGGTATACATATTAAGCACCTTAGCCTCTCCTCATATGGCTTCTCTTGCAGACTCTGCACCATTTTAGTTGCCTTCCTCTGAACTGCCTCCATCCTGTCTATGTCCTGCAGAGATGGGGTCCCCAGAACTGGACATAGTACTCCAGATGGGGTCTCACCAACTGTTTGTACAGGGGGAAAACAACTTCCTGTTTTCTGCTGGTGATGCTTCTCCCTGTATATCCCAGTATCCCCCCAGCCCTCCCTACCGCCTTCTCACATTGCTTGCCAACCTTAAGGTCATCTGATATGATTACCTCCAGGTCCCTTTACATTTCTGTTGTTGTTACTACTACCTACCCCCTTGTGTAATCCCCACCCCCCATTGTGTAATCTTCCCCTGGGCTTCCACTGCTCATAGAGCTAGAAGGTTTTTATTTTTTATTTTAATGTTTATTACAGATTTTTAAACATACATGAGACAGAGCCATTCAGAGTGAATCCATACAATGGTTGGTAAAACCTGTTACAGTGGATCTGCCCCCCCCACCTCCCTCTCCTTCCCCACAGTCCATATACTCCTGTTCATATGATTAGATATTGACATCAAGAGGCTAAACTTAGAGGGAATACGGAGTATGTAAGGGGTCCCAAATCTTTAGGTAATTAGGCTTTCTGTTATAAAGACTTGCTATTGTTTTTCTGTTCTGAGTTTAGCTAATAACTCATTTAACCATTCAATGTAAGAAATAGTTACACTATCTTTCCAATATTTTAAGACTAGTTTTTTAGCAGACAATGAAATCATTGACATATAGTACTTACAATGTCTTACCCCTGTTAAGGAATAATCACCCAACAGGCAAGTTGCAGACATGAAATGATTTGAAAGCCCTAACAATGGGTCTACTTTAGCTTGAATTTTAGCCCATAAAGGAGCTACTTTGGGACAATCCCAAAAGATATGAAGAAGGGTACCTTCTTCATGGGAGCAGCGGGAACATAAGTTAGAGGATATTAAGACCCATTGGGTTAACTTTTGGGGAGAGTAATACAAATTGTGCAAGATGTGAAACTGTATAAGGCATAATCGATCTTGTGTCACATACCTGTGGCTATTGCGCCAAGAGGTGGGTCATTCTATATTCTGCTGTGGAAAAAGAGATGACCAGTACTCTGTGGGACCAAAACATTCACTGAAGCACCAATCATATAATGCTGCATATATTTTAGATACTGCTTTGGCAGAATTTGCAAACAGAGTCAAGTTTTTTTTTAAATGAAGTTTTAGGCAATGGAGGAGGAACCATCCCCAGCTCTTTGACAATAAGATGTCTCAGTTGAAAAATCTTAAAATAGCAGGGCATGGGGTATTAAATTTCTTGGTGTTTTCTCAAGCTGAGAGCCAACAGCCATCCTCTTTCACAAAAAGAGATAACTTTCCATCCCCAAATGAGGAAGCCATTTGAACGATAAGCTATTGTTATCATTTTTAAAAGCTGGATTATACCAAATGGATTGAGAAAGATCCTTGTAATGCTTGTAACGTAAAAAAGCACATAGTTGGGAGTGAACTCTCATTGAAACTGCTATCAGGGTAGATCTTAAGCTTGGTGGTAAGAGAGCTAATTTTAAACTTAACACTGTTGAGGGGTCTATATTACAAGAGCGAATTATGGCCAATTCAATTTTAAGCCAGAGCAGAAAAGAAGAGCAGGGAGCTGGTGAAAACCATCTGAGATATTTGGAGACATGACTGGCCCAATAATAGAGATTAAAGTGAGGAAGACATAGCCCTCCTTTAAGTTTCAGGGCAGCTAACATACGATATGCTATTCTTGGTTGTTTTCTTGACCACATAAATTTAGTGAGGAGCTTATGTAATTTTTTGAACCCGGTGCCTGGTAGGAATGTATTAAGCAAATTGAGGGAGTAAAATAAATGTGGAAAAATATTCATTTTAATTAAATTAATCCTTCCCCATAATGGGATGGGAAGAGTTACCCACCGATCTAAATCATAACTAACAGTTTGTACCAAAGAATCTAAGTTTTTCTTGACACCAAGAGCTGGGTTTTTCACGAGTTCAATACCAAGGTATCTGAGGGAATCCTGGGACCAAGAAAGACCCAGAGATTCGATGGTGCTCTTAAATACTTTATAATTAAGGGGGAAGACAATTGACTTGTCCACATTTAATTTGTAGTTCGACAATTTACTATATTCTGTTATAACTCTAAGCATGGGTGGAATAGATGTCTCTGGTTGGGACAACTGTAATAGCAGGTCATCTGCATAAGTGTAAACCTTCACTTCAATACACTGTATGGTGAGACCTTGCACTTCCTGACATGCCGTCAATCTACAAATAAGTGATTCAAGATATATGTTAAATAATAAGGGGGAGAGGGGGCATCCCTGTCTT
Source organism: Neoceratodus forsteri (assembly GCA_016271365.2). Taxonomy (NCBI): domain Eukaryota; kingdom Metazoa; phylum Chordata; order Ceratodontiformes; family Ceratodontidae; genus Neoceratodus; species Neoceratodus forsteri. The sequence goes on from JADMNL010000033.1 coordinate 1,302,381, forward strand.
GTACCGGAATATAAAGGGAATGATTCCGAAACCACTCCATTCCCAGAGATTCTGGCTGAAAGGGATTGGTATAGAGAATGTATCCAGCTCTGAAATTCATAAGGAAAACCAAAAGTCTCTAAAGTTTGAAACAAAAAATTCCAATTCACTCGGTCAAATGCCTTCTTGGTGTCCAGGGACACCAGGGCAGCAGGTGCCGGGTTGTCACTGGACATTGATAAGACGTGCGAGAGTGTGCAAAGAGGATCCACTGAGGATCTGCCTTTCTTGAATCCTACCTGTTGAGAACCTATTAAATCTGGAAGCACTAAACTAAGTCTGTCTGCTAGTAACTTAGTTACAATCTTGATATCTTGATTAAGGAGAGAGATGGGTCTATAGTTTTTTACTGATTCTGGATTTCTGTTTGGTTTGAGTAAAAGGACTATGAGGGCATTAAATAAAGTGTGGTCTACTTGAGCACCCAATAATATATGTTGGTATAATGATAAAAGGAATGGTATAATTTGGTCCTTAACTTTTTTTATAAAAATTGGCTGAAAATCCATCTGGTCCTGGAGTTTTATCAGTAGAGATATTTTGTATTACATCAGTAACTTCTAAGTTCGATATAGGCATAACTAGTGCTAATTTGTGGGCATCAGAAAGACTAGGCAAATGGGAATTATTTAGATAAGAGGATAAGATAACGTTTGAAGGGGGGGTTAGCCATGGGTCCACACAATTGTTTATAGTAGGTAGTAAACTCTTTTATAATTTCTACAGGAGCAGATTTCAAAGAGCCATCACTATGAGATCAAATGGGATGAATCAAGATGATTCCTGCTGTTTAATACACAGAGCTAACAGCTTTCCTGCTTTTTCTCCTTGATCCGTGTAGGAAGCTTTGGTATGAAGAATTGTAAACTCAGCCTTTTCCCTAAGTAGGTCCAGATAGGAATCTCTTCATTTGGCCAAATTTTGTTTAATATCATCAGGGGAATGAGGAGTCAATTTCACCTCTATATTCCAAATTTGAGACAGCAGGGTTCTTAGCTTCAAGTCTTGGGATTTCTTTCTCTTAGAGGCTAACCCAATGAGTATACCTCTAAGATATGCTTTCAGTGCACACCAAATAATATCAGAACTAATAGTGGTGTTGAAATTAGTGGCATAAAACAAAACAATATGCTCTTTATTGTGATCTGCAGTCTTTGGATCCCTAAGCAGCTGGTCATTTATTTTCCAGTGTGTATTTCATTTGGATAAAGATGTAAGAGGAATCCAGCATCATACTAGGGAATGGTCAGATGGGGGACCAAGTTGAATTGAGGAGAACAATACACCAGGGAGAAGTGATTGGGATAGCAAAATATAGTCAAAGCGGGCTGAAGATCCATGAACTGGGGAAGTGAAAGTATATTCTCTATCCTTGGGATTCAAAACCCTCCAGACAACACACAAACCCAATTGATCTACTGGATCTCGAAATGCATGTTGAGCCAGAGAAAGTCCTCTGCTGGTGGAACCAGAGCGGTCTGTGGCTGAGTCGAAAACCAGGTTCAAGTCACCCCCTAAAATGATAGGGATTGGTAAAAGGCAAAATGCTTCTAATGAGATGCATAAAATATTTAGAATCATCTACATTTGGGCCATATATACTACTAAGCAGGAGTTCTGTGGTGTGTATAGTTCCCCAAACTATTTATTATAAACCTGCCCTATGGGTCTTTAATAGTCTGTATGGGATTAAATGTAACATTCTTATTAATAAAAATTATAAGACCGCAACTGTTTGCTGTACTTTGAGCTGCAAACACCTGTCCCACTTGTTGTCTCCTCATTTGTAAAACATCAGAGTCTAGTACGTGAGATTATTGAATAAAAATAATTTGTGAGTGTAAAACATTTAAGTGTTTTATGACTTTGTATTGTTTTACTTTGCATCTTACCCCTTTCACATTCCATGAGGAAAGTATTAAAACATTAGCCATCTTTCCTAAAACCATCAAGATCTTGAACAGTTATGAAAGGAGAATAAACATTGCTTCCTGATATCTATCGAAACCTGTGGACTGTGTTCTGAACTTTCCCTCCAACTCCTCCACCACTAATCCTTATTTGAACGTCTAACCCCCCCAAAAAAACCCTTGCAATACACCCACCAAGACCTTCCCCACCAACTGTTACAAATTTAATTTTGCAGAACCCCATACTTTTGCTTCTCCCCTCCAACCACCCTAAATTGCAATATAACATTTTTTAACTAAGCCAACTAGTAAGAAATTCAGGAAGTCATACTCCTATCTACTAACTTGCAGCAGAAAACATTGCTGTATCTACTTTAAGCCTGTGATATAACATTTGTTATAGTAACTTGTTATACTTCTACCTTGTGGACAAATGTAGGAACTGCGCCTTCCACCAAAACTAATGGGTGAGGATACTAAATACACAGTAGAACTGGCTAATTACCTATTCTGAGAACTCTAGGAACATTTGTTTACAACATAAGGTATCACGTTTTAAAATTAGAACATTTTATCTCTGTCCATTTATACCTTCAAACCATAAACCCACTTAGTAAAATCTCTTCCTGACGTACAAAACGAAAAAGTAATTGGGGGGGGGGAGTATCTATATAGTCACAATTAGGGCCCTAAACAGTCTGTGTGTTCAAAAGAAACATGATACTAAAATAAAGATTTTATGGTGAAGTTTGTTTCTTTGCCAGTGAAATAAAACACTCCTTCCTTCAGGAATGATCGAAATCAAGCACCGGGTTGAGAATAAAACCAGACTATAAAGGCTTCTTCAAACGAAGGCGACTGACTGTTGGATTAACCCTGGATAGGTATAGTTACTAACACAGTCCCCAGACTTCCACATTTCGGGTTATTAGCTCAAGCACTTATTCAAGTGACTGCAACATCATGAATATCCTCATTGGGCATAAAGTGCTGGTGTCATACCTGTCTCTAAGTTCGATCAGCTCTTATAGTAAAGAAAATCCTCCTATAATACTGTTAAAATATTGGGATCATTGTAAAAAGGAGGTAAAGGTTTAAACTTTAAACCATGCAGGACCTTATATTTTAAATGTAAAGCATCTGTGCATTGGTGTGTCTCTGTTAGGATAACAGTCACAGAAACAGTTCACCTGGCTCGAGATTACTAGTTTGTCTGGTCAACTTTTACAAGTACATACTACACATAGAAAACCACCTTGCCCCGATGTCTGGAGTAGCCAGTCTTGTTGAGTCAGGTGCCTCGAAAAAGATCGAGGAGGGCAGCTTTCAGGCCTATGTTTGCAGATTCTGAGTCCTCATAGGAGTGCAAGTATCCTGAAATGAGCACTTGTAATTTTGCTGAATAGAGCATTTTGAATTTTAGACCTGCTGCAATGATTTTGGTTACCAGAGGGTGGAAAGCTGCTCTCCTTTGCCTAACCGTGATAGGCAATTCTTGAGCCACCTGGATTTTCTTCCCCTCCCACTGCACTTCTTGAATGTCTTTAATTTTTGTTAGAAAATGCTGTCTCTCTAGTTAATTCAGGAAGCAGAATATTAGAGGTCGGGAAGCTGCCCCTGGCGGGGGAGTAGGCCTGAGAGCCCTATGTTCCCTCTCAATAATGTAGCAAGGTCCATAGGGAGAAGGACCTATTTTCTTATTAAGTTTCTGGATAAACAGGATAGTATCTTGTCCCTCCTCCATCTCTGGAAGTCCTACAATTACTGCATTGTTTCGTGGCTACCTTCCAAGTCCTCTATTTTTGCTCCAACCTTGTAACTTTTGTTTAACTGCCACCATCTCTGGATCCAGCCTTTCTGCCCTCTTTCTAAGAAATAATACAGGCTTCACTGTCCAATGTCTTTATTGCCATGTCCTCCATTGCCTGAGAAAGGGATTGATTTCAGTTGCCATTCCCTGAGTTCTTCTTGGAATGCCCAAAATTCAGCTAGGAAGCCTGAGAGCATGAGTGGCTCCTGGTCTAATTTTTAGAAAGCTTGGCTTTGGATGTTGACGGCACTGCCAGCCTGTGGCTTTCTGGGCCTTCTCTGGCGTTACTGGAGGAGTGGGCCTCGGCTCGCGACTTCCTCATTTCAACATCCATTCATACAGAACTAGTGTCAAAGTTTACTCTTGTAGTTAGGGAGGTTACCCAGTTATTTTCTGAAGTTTTGAAACTTGTCCCAAGTATAGAAAAGTGAGAATTATTGGAGCGGGTGGTCAGACCAGGTTAGACAAGCGTCATTCAGGCGTGCTGCATCATGTGACCCTCTAGAAGGTTTTTTTACCTTCAACTCCAACAGTACTACCTGGTTTGGGGTTAGGGGCTTTGACACCTGGGTACGCTTGAGGTCTGGCATCTGCTTGAACTGTAGTGGCAGACCCTTTTCCACTATCTCCAGAACCCACTTGTCCAAGGTAATGAGGGACCAGTTCTGAAAATAGTGGGAGAGTCTGCCCCCTACTGGCAGAGGTAGCTGACCTGGACACCCACATCAGTGCTTAGACTGAGAAGCTGCTGGCTGGGTAGAGATGGCTCTTCTTTGGCCCCTTCTGCCCCTCCCTCTGAACACACCCCTGTACTGACAGAAGTCAGGCTAGGGGTAGGGAGTGTGAAGTCTGGGAAAATTACCTCTGCCCCAGATTCCCCTTGGGTGGGATTTCTGTGAGGCAGGAGGCTTAGGTTTAGAGGAATGACTCTGCCAAGAGACCTTGTACTCATCTACTTTTTTCATGTAGTCTGCTGTCCTGGAATAAAACAACATGTTTTGATCACAGGGAAAATCCATGGCCTTAAACTGGGTGTCTGGGATTAGACTTGTAGTTCTAAGCCAGGGAAAATGCCTCAGAGAAATGGCATGGGCCATGGCTCTGGAGGCAGCAGCGTTGTTATAATCTGCCACGTGAAACTGCTTTTTGTGGCTTCCAGGGCAGTTTTAGTAGTATCCACACGTTCCTGTACCACTGTGTCTGAGCCAGTGTGGGCAATAGCCAGGACAAAAGAGTTCCACAGTGCTTTTGACACTTGGCTATGAAAAGCCATATGAGAGAAAAATCTAATAAGCAGGAAACTGTGAGTACATCTCTTTTGCGATGAAACCTATTTTCCTGGAGTCTTTGGTTATAAGGAGGACATAGAAGACGACAGCTTTTTCTATGCTGTCTGTTGTACAACACTCTCATGGCTGGGATGTACAGACAGAAACTCAGTGTCATTTTAGACAATTGGTATTTTTGTCAGCCCGCTTATCAACCACTGCCACAGAAGTGAGGGTTTGAAGTAATTTCATGATATTTTTCTTGAAGGCATTATAGATAGGCACAACCAAACTTTTGGGGGGTGGGAGACCTTTCATCTCCCTGTAATCTTTGTCCTCATCCTCATCCTGGATGGACTCCTGAGTAGGGAGGTCCACAGTGTCTAGCATATTTTGAATAAATGTAATCATAGAGGAGGGATCTTCCTGGTTAGAAGATGGAGCTCCAAAATGAGGGTCAGGGACACATAGGGCTCTAGACCCTTTAAATGCATGTCTGGGGCATCATATAAAAATGTTCTTCATCCTCCACATCATTCTTAGAGTCTCCAGAAGAGAGAACTGTGAAAGAGTGCTTACCAGCCCCAGAAAAGATAGACCCCATCCTTTGTAGGGTCTGAAAGATGTGCATTGCTTTTGCCATATCTTGCACAGATGGGAGCTCCTGCCCAGTCTGTGGTTGCGTATGTTTTGTTTTTTCTGTCGTGGTTGTGTATGTTTTGTTTTTTCTTTATTGTTTAAGCTCTCTGCTGTCTCACTATTGGCTTTCCCAGGAGGAACAGGAGCATTTTTGTCTTTGCAAATCACCTTTTTAGCCACTTTATGAGCAGCTTAATCGTGCTTCCTTTTTAATACAGACACTTCATCAGCGCCTTTATTACTTTTTAATTCTTGAGGAACTTCAGCAGCCTGTTTGGAAGCTTTATTTGTAGGCTGGAATTGGATGTTTCATCAGTACCTCTGAATTTTTATTGCTATTGCTTTTAGATGGCCCCTCATCAGTAGCCTTTGATTTTTCCTCAGCCATAATTTTCTCAGGACTCTTTGCCCTGTTTCTCGAGGTTGATTTTTACAAAAAGTGCAAGAATGATCTGGACCCAAACACTTAAGGCTCTGGTTATGAGAATTCGCTTCAGCGAACGTCCTGTGACAGTAAACACTTTTCCTTTTTTTAAACCTGTTGGTCCAGTTTTCTGTTTGATTCTGAAGGTCTCTGACATGCCAGTCCACAGAGAACCCAGCAGTAACTGTCAAACTTGAAAATTCCAAACAGTTCCCTCGCAGTAAGGAACCATAATTTCTGAGGTAAAATTACAGAAAAAAACTTACAAATCATTGGTTCCGTCAAGAAAAGGGGAACTGTTGTACAATCGTGAAAAAAACACTGAAAATACTCCATTGCAGTAAAAATATATATAAATTAAATAGACTCAACCACAGTATAACTGAAGAACTGCGGAAAGAATGCTGGAAAACAGTTAAATTACATTTAGCACACTAAAAAGAAATTTAGGAAAACTTTACCAAGATAAGCACATAAAGGCTGGTCTAACAAGGAAAGTTGAGAGACACCCTGGGCAGTGTTGCTCAGTCAGCAAAGAAAACATTCTGAAGCCCTTCAAGCTGCTTCCTGTCAGCACACTCCCCTTCTTTTCTCTGATTGGCTGATGCCCAAGCTCATTAAAATTCTCTTAAAGGCAGACCTCCGGGGCACCCTATTATCTTATAAATGTTATTTGTTTCCATGTCAACAGGCAACTCTTTTCCTGTACCTGTTGGGGTTAAATGTGTTTGCTTTAATTTGTTTTCAATGTTCATGGTAGCCCCCAGTGACTACCCTAAGGGTCTCAATTTCATGGCTGTTGAAATCTCATTGTCCGTAAGAGCAGCATTAGCATGTGAGAACATGATGTCACAGCATTCATGTATCTCTATGATGAAAGTACAAATATCCTTAAAAAAAAACTCTCCAGAAATTTAATACAGTTTAAAGGGAAAAACCCTGCATTACAACTCAGAAAGTTTGCAAAGCTAACTGAAGGTAAATGTGGTATTTCACACCTTGCTGCATCTTGTTTTGTTGAACTCTAATAAGCAGACTGAGGTAAATGTTGCTCCTGTGAGGGATGGTGTAGTTGGGCTCAGTGCACAGGGCCTGTATTGCTGAAATTCTCCTTGCAGAGGTAATGGCCACCAAAAGACAGCTGTCCAGGTCACAAATTTAAGGTGGGCTGTAGCCATGGGCTCCAAAGGGGCTCCATGAGCTTGGCAATGCAAAGATTCAGGTTCCAAAGTGGAACAGGCTCCCTGACTGGAGGCTGAAGGTGAGGAGACCTTTAAAACTGCTTACATAGAGTGGGAAAATAGATTTTCTTTTTCCCACAGAGAATGAGCCAAAATAGCAGCAAGGTGTAGCTTTAGAGAATAAAGCTTCAAGTCAGAGGTCTGCAGGTGCACCAGGTAATTCAGCAGCTGAGAGTCTGAGGCTGCTAGAAGATTCACCCTTGTGCACTTGCACCACAAGGATAACCTTTTCCACTTGGCTGCATAGGTCTTCCTAGTATTAGATTTTCTGGCCATTCTCAGGATCTTCAGGACCTGCTCTGAGTAGTGAGAAGTTGGAAACTTTAGCTCCTCAAGAGCCAAGCTTTGAGATGAAGAGACTTAACATCTGATTAATTCACTCCTGTCTGGGGTAAAGTCAGCAGAGAGTGAGTTGGAGGAAGGTGAATAGGCCTGCTCTGGATTGAGAGAGCAGGAGACGGTACTAGGCTTGCCTGGGCCAATCCGGTGCTACCAGGATCATTGATGCAGGCTGTTGTCTGAGTTTCAGCAATACCTTGAATATCAGAGGGAAGACATAGAGGAACCTTCCTGTCCAGTCCAGGATCAGGGCATCCAATGGTAGTGTCCCTTGACTGGATGCCTATAGCAGTACTGAGGAAGGTGAACATTGAGGGGTGATGCAAACAGATCCACTTCTGGTGTATCACACCTCCTAAAGACTGTGACTAGCAGTTGCTTGTTCAGAGTCCATTCACTGTGGCCCTGACTGATGTGGCTGAGAGCATCTTCCAGGGTGTTGTCATTGCCAGGGAGGTGAATGGCGGAAAGGCTGACCCCCAGGGAATAGGCAGGAGACTTGGGGGGGGGGGATTCACAAAATAATCTGAAGGTGCAAAACTTTCCCTAAGTCCCCAAAAGTTCTGTAGCTGTGGAAAAAAGGGGCACTTGCTATGAGTGCTATACACAAAACATCCGCAGCTGCAGAAAAAAATACACTGAGGTCTGTGGAAGAAAATGCAGCTACAGAAGTTCCTGAGGAAAAAAAAAACATTGATAAGTATGGCATATTCCCTTAGAGGTGAGTCACAGCCAGTGTTTTTTGGTAGTTGCGGAAAAAATATTGCAGACATGCTGCACCAGAGTGAGGTGTAACTCTCCCTGAGCAAAGTGTAGTGTACCAACAACTGAGATACAATTATAGTGGAAATGCACAGTCATGTAATAGCAAACCTATAGTAATGTTGGTTGTACAACAAAATTAGCACACATTTTAATTGCAATGCAACAGACTACAACCACTAGACCCAGTGCAGCCCATAAAGGAGCCCCACAGGCAGGAGAGGCAGAGCTGGTAACAGCCTGCAGTGAGTGCCGCTGAAGCAGACTACATAAACACTCCAGAGAGAGACACAACCATCAGCAGTGTTGGGTAAGTTACTTTTTCTATTACTTTCTATTTCTTTTAGAAATTTGATCAAGCAAACTCTGCACACTCACTAGCAAGGGTGGAGAAGTACTAGAAAAAGTCATACACCTGACAGTTACAGTTACTTATTTCTTTTTATACAAAACAATACAATACGGAGACTACCAGATTTCAGCTAAATCCCCATCTCTACCATAAGCTGCCAGAGTCTCTCAATAGGCATACATAACTCTGATTCATAAGACAGGGCAGGACCCCTTAAGCTGCAAGAGTTATAGACCTATATCACTGCTAAATGAAGAATACTAGATTTCAGCTAAATGCCTATCTCTTAAAATTCGTAATATGGTGGACAAAAAGGTGGGTCAGGAACAAGTGGGTTTTGTTCCAAATAGGTCAGATATGGGGGATGTTAGGTGTCTCCTTAATGCTTGATCTCCTCAGCCAAACAGACAAAAGATTTAACTGTATTATCTGAACTTTCCTCTTTTTTTTCTTTTTGTATCATTTTTTTCTGGGAGGCCGCCATCCTGTCTCTGCCTAGTCACGGCTCGAGACTTCCTAACTTCCAAGTGCCGCAACTCCCGGTTACCCCTGGCTTGCCCCCCAGAGGGCAGGGCCACGATGCCGGTTCCCCTAATTCTGGCACCATGGAACTTGTATCTGGTTGGGTGTGCGGCAGTGGTGGTTAATTGAAGCCCCGGGGAGGGCTTCATGTAGACGGAGGCTCTCCCCTCCATTTTCTTTAGTTTTCCTCCGAGGCAGGGATGTGCAATGACATCCAGTGTCCGCCCTGCTTCCATTAGTCACGAGTGCTGATGTTGTGGGACCCCTGGCCTCCGCTGGGGATTGCGTCATCACGCTGGACCCCTCTCTCCCGGAGAGGAGGCTGTCCATAGGACACTCAATCCTTCTCCCCGGCTAGTCTTCCAGTGACCTAGGTCCATTCTCAACCGGGTTGCCAGCGGTCAGCAGAATCCAACCACTGCGCCGACGGGCCAGCTATCTATAGACTTTTTCAAGGTCTTTGATGCCCTACAGTGGGAATATTTATTTAAGGTACTTGAGACATACAGTGTGGGGAGAGGGCTTCATTCAATGGATTACAGCATTTCATAATGTACCATCAGCTGAAGTCATAATGAATGGGAACATTTCCTCATCTTTTATACTTTACAGAGAGACAGGACAGGGATGTCCACCATCCGCATTCTTTTTTCATTCTGGCTTTAGAGTCTCTTATGAGGTACATTCAGTCAGATGTTGGCATTCAGGGCTTCAAAACAGGCAGAGAAACCAATAAAACATTTGCATACGCAGATGATTTATTGTTCACACTCTCATTTTGCTAACTCTCTCAAGGAACTTAAAATTATGTTGCACAGGTTTTCTGACACCACAGGCCTGTCTGTTAACTGGGGAAAGACTCAGCTTTATGAGTGTTTGTTGGGGAGTGTGGGGGGGGATTGGCTTTTGGAAAAAGAGTGCTGGAAGAAAGATACAATCCTTTATCTGGCGATTAAGATACCCAGTAATCTTGGTACTATGAGCGACATCAATTTAGATCCCCTCTTGAAAGAAGTAAGTAGTGACTTGGGGAAGTGGGCAAACCTTTTCGTTTCCCTATGGGGGAAGATTAGTTCAGCCAAATGATGATAGCCCCAAGGCTTTTTTATCTCTTCCAGAATATATGCTATTATTTGGTGCTGCAATTTCAAGAGAATATTGTCCCTGATTAGGAATTTTCTATGGGGCTCTAATCCCCCAAGAATTGTCCTGTCCAAACTAAGACAGCATTGGTCCCAAGGAATTTCGCCTAACTTGGTGTGGAAATGTACCAGCTGGCATTCATGTTCAAACCTCTGTTTATTACATTTTACCCCGTCTCCTAATTCACCTCTTTGGTTTGAGGTAGAATGCCAGCTCTGTAAACCTCTGACCTCTTATTTAAATCCAGAATAGACACCAACCTGTTTAATCCCTGTATTCTCAGCTCCATTAAATCTATTAAGATGCTGCAAGTCAGATTCTCCTTTGTACACTTAAACTCATGTACCTTGAAGGCCTTGAGTCCAATCCTAATATTAAGCTGGGAGACAAACCCCTGTCATACCCTGAATAGTTTCGACTTGATATTTCCAATGTGGGGACCTGACTAACCTGGGAACTAATATTCTGAAACCTTTCTTGAGCTGAGTCAGAGTATAAACCTCCTAAATTCCATTTTATGTCATATTTACAGATCAGAAAGGCCCTAGATGATACAGTGCTAGGTCCCAACATGGAACTACCGAACAGAGGATTGGAATGGAACTCAGTTTGTAGGGTGGCTATCTCTAAGAGGGGAGTTCCTAAACTGTATAAGCTGTTGGGAGATAGTGCTGGTAACCTAGTATTTAATGAGACATTAAAGTCATAGTGGGAATCCACACTGGGTTTAAATATTGTCTCAGAAGATTGGGCTATGATATGGAGGAATGCTTACAAAGTATGCCAGGAAGTCCAGGAAAGAACAGTACAGTTTAAAATTTTGCATCAGTACTATTATTCCCAGAGAGACTGGAAAAAATAGGTACTGCCTGGGGTAATTGTTGGAAATATAATGCCCCACATGCTGACCTCTTGCACATGTTATGGAACTGCCCTCATGTGTTTAAGTTGTGGGAGCAAGTTCATAAGATTTGTGAGACTGTCACAGGGTCCAAGAGCTTGTCTCCTTTGACTTTTATATTAGGGATCTCCTCACAGATACAAAGCCTTCCTAAGAGCCAGATTAACTGGATCTTTTCAGCTTCCTTGGCTCTCCAGAGAGGTAGCCCATGATGATAGCGATATTAAATGAGCAACTGTAGAAACTGCAACTCATTTATAGCACTATCATGAACAGCTACCCTTCTAGGGTACTGATGCTGTGGTGACTACAGTGACTGGAAGAGGAGGGATAGGAGGAAGGATTTGTGTAGGTTGGGGATCCTGCTGCAGCCGAGCCAGCCCTGTGGTGGTGAGGGTGGCTGGCTATGGTGTAGCAGTAATTGGGTTCCAGGACCTGCTGGAGTTGATTTTTTGCCTTTGCTTGCGGCTCTCTATATTTTATTTTTTGCAGTCTGTGTTTCGCCTTCTTCAGACAGCACCCCTCTAGGAGTTAACAATCTAAGTAAGGGGGGCGAGGCAAAGCCCCCATGAGGGGGCACAGTCCCCTGCATAAACACTTGTCATTTGCGGAGTTGGGCTTCACTTGGCGATTGTCTTACCGGAATGCTTTTCAGCTATATAGATTCGTATGATAGTGATCAGCTGTATTTCAATCACTATCTTAACATGGAACCTTCAGAGACTGGTTCTTTTATTTCTCTTATGTTAATTAATTATTTATTTATTTATTACAGTCTTGGAATACCATTTGAGCTGGAAGCTCTTTACATAGGTTCTATCACACTGAAACCTACACTCTGCACCTTCCTTTTCTGATTGGTTTAATAATATGTCTGCTCTAGTGAAATGAAAGAAGTTGCCATGTCTTGCATAACCAGATGTCTAAGTTTACTGAAACCTGGTCACCCTTTCTCAAACTGAAACCTTGCCCTTAGATTGCAGTTTATTTTCTCTCTGTATATATATTGATGCATTGACTTTTGTTACAGCTTGTTCACGTAATTGCTTGCTTCCACCTGTTTCAGAATAGTATATAAATGTCTGAATGATGCAGCTTCAGTGTTCATGTTCATTAGCTCTTCCTATGTGATTCAGTGTTCAGCAGGTGTACTATATCTCCAGTGATTCTAAGTGTTGTGAATTCCCATTCATTCATGTGATATCAAATGTAATTTTTTTCTTTTTTCAAAACTAATAAAATAGTAAATTAAAAAAAAAATATTGTGCCTTTAAATATTGCACCAAACATACTGACATTCCCTTACATGATGCGGAGTTATCACAGTGCTAACCATTTGAATATTTGCTTCAGGTTGCCTCATTTATAAAATGAAATATGCAATGTCATTTAATATTTATCTTTGTGTTTTAACATTTCAGCAAAGCCCAATGTAAGTGAGACCAACGTCAAGGTGCAAAGAGTGTCATAGTCGGGTTCCTGATGATGATGGTAAGAGAGAGAACCAGGCAGAGGCCAGTTTTCTAGATTTAATGATCTTCCTTTGTCAGTTTTGTAAAACTCGAAAGAAAACATTGTATAAAAATACCTTGATTTGCATTTAGCTTCATACATTATAACAAGACTGTTTAGGTTTGTGCAGTTAGGTTATCATCTCCTCTGGCAGGTAATCTATCATGTGAGTTATCCAAAAATTCTTGATTTAATCTCCTAAGAAGCAATCTTCTCCTTAGAACACCACTTTCTGGTCTTAGGTCAAGTTACTAAGACCCCAAAGGTTCTGTAGCACATTTGTAGCCAGAGACACTGTTACAGGGGTTCAGAGACACTGTACTGGGGCCCAGGGACACTGTACAGGGCTCAGAGACACTGTACAGGGGCTCAGAGACACTGTACAGGTGCCCAGAGACAGGCCTCGTGCTGCATGCTCTGAGAGCATAAAGAGCAACACTGGCTCCAACCACCTTCAGGTCCTTGTTTCCCACCGTCGGGTGTGCTGCATCATCAGGGGATCATCCAAACTTCATGTATTACCCACAAAGACCTAGAAATACCTCCTTTTTATATTTGCTTGTGTGCATGTTCAAGCAACATCTTGACACAGTACAGCATTTCAGAGCTGTGTTACTGTCCTGGCCAATGCAGCTGAAGCTTTGTTGGGCTCGTCCCTGATGCACCAATCAGTCTGCAGGCTGACTTTGGCAGTGGTCTAACTGCAACGGTCTTTACTTGAAAGAAATTAACCGCTGCAATCAGATACGGTTTCAGTCCTGTAATTTGCATAACCTTCAGCTGGAACACGGCTCACTGAGGCTCACTGTATACGGTGTGACTGGGTGATTTTCTTTTTCAAAGGGCTCTGACAAATTGTGCAGCTGCACAGGACACTCCCGCCTGGATGCCCTGTCCCTGCTCTGCGCACTCCCCATATCCCCGCACTGCTCGCTCTCACTCTCATTGCTTTGCCTGCTCCCCATTTCAGTCCTCCTCCATTGTCGGCAGCGCTGGGATACATATTTCACCCACGCACGCACATTTCCTCGAGGGCGTCAGTATGCTGTCAGTTGTGGATGCAGACGATGTGATTGCTGTCCAGCATGACACCGGTCACCCATGTGGGAGAGAGCGAGAGAGAGAGAGAGAGAGAGTCAGATACTGCAAAGACAGCATCCGCTGGAGAGAGAGGGAGAGCTGGGTCAGCGCCGCACACAGCGACTGTTGTCATCCTGCTGTTGTGTGGGATCCAGTGTCTTTGGAGTTGCGGGAGAGAGAGAGAGAGAGAGAGAGAGAGTGGCAGCGTCCATTCGTCAACCCAGAGTGAGACCTGCAAAATTCTGTACTTCACCCTCCATCTCCCTCTTTGTCGGCAACCTGAACGCAGAAGATGTGATCGCTCTCTCTCTCTCTCTCCCTCTCTCTCTCTCTGCTTGTATTCCAGATAGCAAGTGAAAGTAAAAAATGTCAAAGAAAGCCATGTATGTATTACTGTGTTGCTCTCACTTTCTTATTTTTCTCTTCTTCTCAGTGTGCAATGTTTATTGTTTAAATCAGCATTACTCGTGTTGTTTTAGGAAAATGTAGCAACTTTGCTGTTTATAACAAACAGGAATGCCTTACCTTCAATTGCTGTGCCTGTGTTGTACTGTATTAAGGAGGGAGGACAAATACAGATGTGGGGCACATCATCCGTAGAGTGAGCCGAAACTGAAATGGGGGGGTGCTACACACATGCATTGCTGGCTTGCAGCAGTAGCGGTATTGATCCCGAGCTGAAATGTACAAAAGAACACTGAAAATGTCAAAGTTGGGCTGGCAGAGAGAACAAGTGAGTTACTGGGGGATCAGAAATATATAGAGTATGTTTGTGAGTGTGGAGTTGTAGGACTGTGAAAGCAGAGAACAGAAACCTTAATTTTGGACATCTCGGGCACCCTGCTACAGCTGTTATTAACTAGATTGATCTCTTGCCCTACACACACACACACACACACCCCTCTGTAGTTACTGCTCTCACTGCCTTCTCTCAATGAACCTTACACTATTTATCATTTATGGTGTCAGGGAATTGCAAGTTAGTTAACAAGAAAACTTACTTTTGGATATCTTGGGCAGCCTGCTACTTGCGATTACGATCTTGATACCTCCCTCCCACACACAACTCCCTGTAGTTACTGCTCTTACTGCCATCTACATTAGCCTCGCAGTTCAATAAATAAATTAGTTATTATTTGTAAATTGTACTGGAATGCTGGGAATTGCAAGTTAGGTAACAAACTAGCCACAGTAGTTGCTCACTAGAACAAACAATTCCAGGTCCATTAACTGGTTCATTATAGCACAGTTCGCTTTAGTGAGAGGTGCCAAATAAAAGCCTTGAACTGAATTGCAGTACCATTTGTTGTAGTGTACCAAATACAGTAGTGTACCACATCTATGTTTCCATAAAAGTGGCTACTAATTCACTGTGCTCTTTAGTTCTTTTCTTTCTTCTTTTTTATGTTGGCGTGCTTGCGCAGCCAACATCTTGGGACAGTGCAGCTTCAGAGGCGCAGTCGCTGTTGGGCGAATGCAGGGCATGCACCAGTAGGTGAATCCCTCATTCTCCAATCAGCCTGCATGCCAGGCACCACACCATGCATACATAATGTGGCAAGCACATCTAAGAAAAGGTCCCGCTGCAATCCAAGCAAGAAGCTTGTCAGATGCAACAGACCTTTCTTCCATGCTCGCTGACATTATCAGCATGGTGGCGTGACCACCCAACTCACAACTTTGGGGTGCCCAATTCCCTGTCAGTCTACCCCTGCTTTTTTGTGTGCCGACGGAGAGCCCACTCCCGCCGGCATAACCGCCCATTGTTAAATGCTGAGGAGGGTGCCCAATTCCCTTGGCTCGCCCCTCCACTTTTTGTGTGCCGACAGGGATGCCCAATCCTCGTCACTCATAACTTCCTCCACCCCCATGTTGTGTGCTGACGAGGTGCCCAATCCCATCGGCTACAGACCCCCACAAGTATTTAGGTGGCATGCTGGAGCCCACCCCAGTGTGCCAAATCCCTGAAATACAAAACTGTCCCACAAAGTTTTTTTTTTCCACTTGTAAAATGAAAATGGTCCCTCGTAGTCTCCCTGGCCCCCACCCCCACCCACCTCTGTGGCACCCTGCCTCCCATTACCCCCTCAATAGGGTTTTTTCAACTTTGCTTGCTGCATATCTCAGGCATTTTGGGAATTTTGGCCCCAAATTTTCAACATGGGGTTTTTGGGACCTCTCTCATGAATTCTTGCACTGTCATGACGTTATTTGGTCCCAAAAGGTGATTTCACAGTCACTACGTGGAATCACCTTTCGTCACTTCTCTGGCTGTCAACAGCTTCCCCCACAACCACCCACTGCACACTCCCTGTAACCAGTTCTCTATTCAGTTTGTCATCTTTTTCCACCCCATGGCAGCCAGCTTTTCCCCAGTCTCCCATGAGGCACTGTATCAAAGGCCTTGCTGAAGTCCAAGTACAGGACAAGCCTGCATAACCCCATCTAGCTCCCTTGTTGCAGTCATAATACTGTATTAGGTTTGTCTGACAAGACCTCCCGAGGCAGAACCCGTGCTGCCGCCCATCCTGGAGGCCATTACCCTCGAGGAATTCCACCAGCCTTTCCTTCAATATTGTCTCCCTAAGTTTCCCCACTATGGAATTGAGACTGATCAGATTGTGTATGGGCACCGCATGGGCCACCCTCCAGTCCTGAGGCACACAACCCACTTCCAGGGAGGTGCTGAACAGATCTGCCAGTGGCTCGACCAACACCTCCACCATCTCCCTCAGCACCCTGGGGTGGATGCCATCAGGACCTGGTGCCTTGTCCACACTTAATGCCCTCAGCCCCTCTAGCACTCTACTCCTGTGATCATTCTGTCTCTCCTCCTCCCCTTCCCCACCCCCTATCCATAGTGGTAGTGGTCCATCCTCTCCTTAGTGAAAACAGAGCAGAAGTACTCATTCAGTATTTCTGCTTGTTTCTCTCTCTTTCCACCCATTCCCTCCCCACTTTATCCTCACTATATGTTCTTTGCACTTCCTCTTTTCCTGACATATGTAAAAAGTCCTTCTCCTCTCCCTTTGTGCCCTGTGCTAACCTTAGTTCCCTGGAGGCCTTGGTTATTTTCACCCACCTGGTCACCTCCTTGGACCATCTCCCATCAGCATCCTTATCCTCTTCCTTCCTTGTTCTCCTGTACTTCCAACACGCAGCCCTCTTTGCCCCAATCCCTTGCAGTACTTCACTGTTCAGCCAGCATGGTTTTCTGGCTCTGCTATTCTTACTCCTAGCCCTGGTGCAAGCTACTGTGGCCTCTGTTAGCCCAGTTTTAATAACTTCCCACTTTTGCTCTGCATCCATCTCCGGCCTTAAATCCTGGAGTCTCCCTTGCAGTATTTCTCCCATTCTCCCAAAGTTCACCCTCCTAAAGTCCACCACCTTAGTGCCCGTGCCTCCAGTCCTCCTGCCCAATGTGAGTATGAATCACACTGTTTGGTGGTTGCTACCAGTTAATGAGTCCTCAACCCGTACCTCCCTCACTGCCTCCTCATTTGCCAGTACCAGGTCCAGTGCATTACCAAGCCTTGTAGGCCCACTTACCATCTGTGTCAGTAGGCCATCCTGGATTGCATCCTGAAGCACCTGTTCCCTGATGCTGTTGGTGGCAGGGGTGCTCTAATCAACCCCTGGTATGCTGAAATCCCCCACTATCACCACACTCCCCTTCCTACACACCCTCAACTGCTCTGCCAACTCCCCATCCAGTTCCCCTGATTGGGCTGGTGGTCTGTACACCACCCCATCCTCAGCTTTCAACCCTTGGAGTCCAGAAGCTGAACACAAAGTGACTCCGTCTTCCCTTCCTCCCCCATCCCACATGCATTTGATCCCTTCTCTCACATAGATTGCTACCCCACCCCCTTTTCCAACCCCTGTTCCTTCCTGTAAATACTGTACCCCGGGTTTGCTAGAGCCCAGTCATGGTACTCGGTGGCCCAAGTCTTTGTTACTGCAATAATGTCCACATTCCCCTCTGAAAGGAGCACCTGTAGTTCTGCAATTTTGTTTCCCAGGCTTCTCTCACATAGATTTAGGAAGACCACCTTCCATCCATACCCCTCCTTCCTCTCCCCTCCTCTCAGTAGTCCACACTCTTTATCTGTTTTGTTATTACAGGGTGGTGGTGCATTCTCCACTCCACCCTGGCTAACCTGCATGCCACTTCCCTCTGTCACTTTGCCTGCCTTTACCCGTAACAAGGGGTGAGCTTACTAGGCTCCCCTTTCCAGACCCTTTTACTATCCTCAGTCTTCTTGCCACCCTCCTAGTTTAAATCCACCTTAGTTGCTATATACTCCTCTATTCCACTCTTTAGTACTCCCTTCCCCTCTCCTCCCTTCCCCGCTCAAATGTAGCCTGTCTCCTGTGTACAAGTCACTATTACTCCAGATCCTACCCCAGTCTGTCACTAAACCATAATTCTTGGTGTGGCACCATTCCCTCAGCCACTTGTTGAACTCCTCTATCCTTCCCTTCCTCCCTGTGCTCACACATGGTACTGGGAGTACCTCCGAGAATGCCACCGACTCCCCAACTTCCTCACACTACCTGCCCAGCTCTTCAAACTTCCCCTTTACCACCTCTACAGTTTCCCCTGCCAAGTCATTTGTGCCCACATGCAACACTATGTGAAAGCCTTTGCCCTTTTCGTGGGCTAGGACCTTCTCCACTGCTCATTCAGATCAGTTCAATTTTTATTGCATGACAAAACAATATTGTCTTTACATAATTATTACAAAGAGTTCACTTTCACATAAAATTAACACAATACAAACATACAGTATGTGCATTTAATTAAAAATACTCTAAGCCCTTCTGAATTTGACAGTAAAAATCCATCCATTCATAAATGTGCACTTGGTTCTCCTTCACACGTATATTGCACAATTTGTTCTTTAACTCGCTTCCATCTGCTTCCTGCTAATTTCTTTCTTTCTCTTTTATATGCAGTTTTTTATCCTCTATTTTCCTACAATATTTAGCTAAATTTAACAACTCCCTATTTCTAGTCCTTAAAAGGTATGCAGCCTGATATCTAGGTTCCATTTGTAGCTGTGCTAATGTTTTTCCCAAATATAGTTTCCTTTCAAAGCCATATAGAGGGCACAAAATCAACAGGTAGGTCAAATGATCTTCCCCCAAGCTCACACTGACAGTTTCTTCCTTTCATTTTATCAAAGACACCCCTTAACCACTGGCTGACATAGAATTCGAATCTGAATCTGGTAAGGGCTTTCTGCCTTTTCTGATCCTTCAGTAAATTTAAGTAGGGTTCAATCTTATTTCCTCTACTTTTTGACCTACCAAGAACTAATTTTACAATTTTTTCCACATCTCCAGTTCTCTGGAATAGTAATTATCTCTTATTCTTTCTTTAATATACATTTCTATGTATTTTGGGGAATTATTCCCCTTTCATATAAACAACTCAGTAATCCATGGGGTTTCAGGATGTTTTCTAAGATGTGAGTACTTGGAAAGATAATCCAGTTTGCATATAATGTATTGCTTCCTCTACAGATTCTTGGCAATCTCTGCTCCTTCATATTGCATACTTTTAACCGATAAATGGTGATTCTTTGATCAATGTTACATCTAACGGGTAACTGACCCAATTATAGTCTAGTTAATACAGATGCTGCCCCTTTAGGAAGGCCTAGCAATCTTTTATAAAATATATTAATTGTACTTCTAACTGCTCTGTGTTCTGAAGCTCCCAAATCTCAGCCCCATAAAATATTTGACTTATTTTGGCAGTCAATGTCCTGATATATCCTTTCACAGATTGTCTCCGTATCTATATGCAAATCTCTCCACTACTGGAGTGAATCTCTTGATTTTCTTTACTGTGTATTGCACATGTTTATTCCACTTAAAATTGTTTGTAAATATACTTCCTAAGTAACAAAAGCTATTAACCTTCTCAATTTTGTTATTACTGCATCTTAAAGTATGGTCTGGCCCCTTTCTTGACCCAGATATGTGGCATAGTAAATATTTTATCTTTTCGTAATTTATCTTCAATGATGCCTCGATAAAACCTTCTGAAAAATTTGTGAACTTCTTTTTATCCCCAAATAGCTGACAGAGATCAGCACAATGTCATCTGCATAAGCCAGGTAGGGGCAATGCCTCAACCCCACCTTTGGCATGTGCAGCACGGGGTCGTACAACCTTGTCATGATTTTATTCAGGGATAAATGAAATATTATTGATGACAAGATACATTCCTGCCTTGGGCCAGTATCTGTTGTAAATTTTGCAGTTCTGTCACCTTCCCTATTATATCTAATACTTGTAACATAGAAATATAGACTTTGACAGCAGATAAGGACCGCTTGGCTCACCTAGTCTGCCCATTTCCCTACTTAGAGGATAAGCTGCAGAACCTATTTAACCAACAGCCTATTTCTTCCTATTCCCCACAAAAATTGCCTTATGTCCATCCCATGCATTCTTGAATTCTCCCATAGTTTTAGACACCACAACCTCCTCAGGAAGGCTGTTCCATGCATCCACCACCCTCTCTGTGAAAAAATACTTCCTCACATTGTTCCTGAGCCGTCCCACTCTATCTTCAAATTGTGTCCCCTTGATCTTGCACATCTCTTTTTCTGAAAGATGCTACCCTCTTGGACTTTGTTGATTCCAGTGAGGTACTTAAACGTTTCTATCATGTCCCCCCTCTGCCTCCTTTCTTCAACGGTATACATATTAAGCTCCTTTAGCCTCTCCTCGTATGGCTTCTCTTGCAGACCCTGCACCATTTTAGTTGCCCTCCTCTGAACTGCCTCCATCCTGTCTATGTCCTTGCAGAGATGGGGTCTCCAGAACTGGACACAGTACTCCAGATGGGGTCTCACCAACTGTCTGTACAGGGGATAACAACTTCCTGTTTTCTTGGGTGATGCCTCTCCCTATACATCCCAGTATCTCCCAGTCCTCCATACCGCCTTCTCACATTGCTTGCCAACCTTAAGGTCATCTGATATGACTACCCCCAGGTCCCTTTCCATTTTGTTGTTGTTACTACCTCCCCCACTGTGTAAACCCCCCACTGTAATCTTCCCCTGGGTTTTGTTTCCCAGGTGCATTACTTTGTACTTCTTTGCATTGAATCCAAGCTGCCATATTCTGACCATTCCTCCAACCTTGCCAAGTCCCTTCTTACCCTTTCCACACCTCCTTGTCTATCAACCCTGTTGTAGAATTATTTATATATAATGCTGCCAGCATATTTAACATGTCACGGTCCATACCATATTCCTTTAAAACCTTCCATAATTTAACTTGTTTCACTCTATCAAAAGCAGCTTCCACTGCTCGTAGAGCTAGAAGTTTTTTTTTTTATTTTAATGTTTATTACAGATTTTTAAACATACATGAGACAGCCATTCAAAGTGAATCCATACAATGGCTGGTAAAACTGTTACAGTGGATATGCCCTCCTTGCCCCCTTCCCTCCCTCCCCACAGTCCATATACTCCTGTTCATATAATTAGATATTGGCATCAAGAGGCTAAACTTAGAGGGAATACAGGGTATGTAAGGGGTCCCAAATCTTTAGGTAATTAGGCTTTCTGTTATAAAGACTTGGTATTGTTTTTCTGTTCTGAGATTAGCTAATAACTAATTTAACCATTCAATGTAAGAAATAGTTACACTATCTTTCCAATATTTTAAGACTAGTTTTTTTGCAGACAATGAAATCATTGACATATAGTACTTACAACGTTTTACCCCTGTTAAGGAATAATCACCCAACAGGCAAGTTGCAGGCATGAAATAATCTGAAAGCCCTAACAATGGGTCTACTTTAGCTTGAACTTTAGCCCATAAAGGAGCTACTTTGGGACAATCCCAAAAGATATGAAGAAGGGTACCTTCTTTGTGGGAGCAGCGGGAACATAAGTTAGAGAATATTAAGCCTCATTTGGCTAACTTTTGGGGAGAGTAATACAAATTGTGCATGATGTGAAATTGCATAAGGCGTAATCGATCTTGTGTCACATACCTGTGGCTACTGTGCCAGGGGGTGGGTCATTCTATATTCTGCTGTGGAAAAAGAGATGACCAGTATGCTGTGGGACCAAAACATTCATTGAAGCACCAATCATATAATGCTGCATATATTTTAGATACTGCTTTGGCAGAATTTGCCAACAGAGTCAGGTCTTTTTGAAATGAAGTTTTAGGCAATGGAGGGGGAACCATCCTCAGCTCTTTGATAAAAAGATATCTCAGTTGAAAAATCTTAAAATAGCAGGGCATGGGGTATTAAATGTCTTGGTGATTTCCTCAGCTGAGAGCCAAGAGCCATCCTCTTTCACAAAAAGAGATAACTTTCCATCCCCAAATGAGGTAGCCATTTGAACGATAAGCTCTTGTTATCATTTTTAAAAGCTGGATTATACCAAATGGATTGAGAAAGATCCTTCTAATGCTTGTAATGAAAAAGCACATACACTACTGGTCAAAAGTTTTAGAACACCCCATTTTTCCAGCTTTTATTGAAATTTAAGCAATTCCAGTCCAGTGAATAACCTGAAATGGTACAAAGGTAAGCGGTAAACTGCTAGAGGTTAAAAAAGTTTACGTTAGCAAAACTGCTTTAGAGAAATTGCAAAGAAAGCCAAGGTGTCAGTGAGTACAGTTTCCTACACCATCAAAAGGCACTTGGAAACTGGAGGAAACTCTGACAGGAAGAGGTCTGGCAGACCCAAAGCCACAACAGAATCAGAAGACAAGTTTCTGAGAGTCAACAGCTTGCGTGATAGGCGGCTCACAGGACAACAGCACAGAGTGACTGGCACCGGTGAACCAAAAGGGCTACCATAGCATTTTGCAGCACCATGCAATACCTCTGGTCTACGCTAGTTGGTCAGGGGTTCATCCTACAACAAGATAATGACCCAAAACATACCT
Source organism: Neoceratodus forsteri (assembly GCA_016271365.2). Classification (NCBI taxonomy): domain Eukaryota; kingdom Metazoa; phylum Chordata; order Ceratodontiformes; family Ceratodontidae; genus Neoceratodus; species Neoceratodus forsteri. The sequence goes on from JADMNL010000033.1 coordinate 1,325,257, forward strand.
CCAGGCTATGTCAGAACTACCTTTGAGGAAAAGAACAAGACGGTAGGTTCAAATCATGGAATGGCCAGCACAGTCTCCAGACTTAAACCCCATTGAGCTGGTTTGGGATGAACTGGACAGAAGGGTGAAAGCAAAGCTACCTACAAGTGCAACACATTTGTAGGAACTTCTGCAACAGTGTTAGGAAGAACTTCCGAACAATATTTGATGTCCATTGTAGGAAGAATGCCACAAGTGTGTTAGAGTTACAGTATATCTGCAAAAGATGGCTTTTGATGAGTCAAAATTTAGATTAAATTTTGTTAAAATGATTCTATGATTTCTTTTTATCTCCAATTGTTTATTTGTTCTATGCTTTAATTTCAGAGTACATTGAGACATTAACCTGCGTAAATTTCAATAAAAACTGGTAAAATGGGGGTGTTCTAAAACTTTTGACCGGTAGTGTAGTTGGGAGTGAACTCTCATTGAAACTGCTATCAGGGTGGATCTTAAGCTTGGTGGTAAGAGAGCTAATTTTAAACTTAACACTGTTCAGGGGTCTATATTACAAGAGTGAATCATGGCCAATTCAATTTTAAGCCAGAGCAGAAAAGAAGAGGAGAGAGCTGGTGAAAACCATCTGAGATATTTGGAGAAATGACTGGCCCAATAATAGAGATTAAAGTGAGGAAGACGTAGACCTCCTTTAAGTTTTGGGGCAGCTAACATATGATATGCTATTCTTGGTTGTTTTATTGACCAAATAAATTTAGTGAGGAGCTTATGTAATTTTTTGAACCAGGTGCCTGGTAGGAATGTATTAAGCAAATTGAGGGGGTAAAATAAATGTGGAAAAATATTCATTTTGATTAAATTAATCCTTCCCCATAATGAGATGGGAAGAGTTGCCCACCGATCTAAATCATAACTAATAGTTTGTACCAAAGAATCTAAGTTTTCTTGCCACCAAGAGCTGGGTTTTTGGTGAGTTGATACTAAGGTATCTGAGGAATCCTGGGACCAAGAAAGACCCAGAGATTCGATGGTGCTCTTAAATAGTTTATAATTAATGGGAAGACAATTGACTTGTCCACATTTAATTTGTAGTTCGACAATTTACTATATTCGGTTATAATTCTAAGCATGGGTGGAATAGATGTCTCTGGTTGGGACAACTGTAATAGCAGGTCATCTGCATAAGTGTAAACCTTCACTTCAATGCCCTATATGGTGAGACCTTGCACTTCCTGACATGCCATCAATCTACAAATAAGGGGTTCAAGATATATGTTAAATAATAAGTGGGAGAGGGGGCATCCCTGTCGTGTACCAGAATATAAAGGGAATGATTCTAAAACCACTCCATTCCTAGAGATTCTGGCTGAAAGGGATTGGTATAGAGAATGTATCCAGCTCTGAAATACAGAAGAAAAACCAAAAGTCTCTAAATTGAAACAAAAAATTCCAATTCACTTGGTCAAATGCCTTCTCGGTGTCCAGGGACACAGGGCAGCAGGCATCGGGTTGTCCCTGGACATTGAGAAGACATGCGAGAGCGTGCAAAGAGGATCCACTGAGGATCTGCCTTTCATGAATCCTTCCTGTTGAGATCCTATTAAATATGGAAAGCACTAAACTAAGTCTGTCTGCTAGTAACTTAGTTAGAATCTTGATATCTCGATTAAGGAGAGAGATGGGTCTATAGTTTTTTACTGATTCTGGATTTCTATTTGGTTTGGGTAAAAGGACTATGTGACGTCAAATAAAGTGTGGTCTACTAGAGCACCCAATAATATATTTTGTATAATGATAAAAGGCATTATAATTTGGTCCTTAAATTTTTATAAAAATTGGCTGAAAATCCATCTGGTCCTGGAGTTTTATCAATAAGGAGATTTTGTATTACCTCAGTAACTTCTAAGTTTGACATAGGCATAACTAGTGCTAATTTGTGGGCTTCAGAAAGACTAGACAAATGGGAATTATTTAGATAAGAGGATAAGGTAATGTTTGAAGGGGGTTAGCCATGGGTCCATACTATTGTTTATAGTAGGTAGTAAATTCTTTTACAATTTCTACAGGAGCAGATTTCAAAGAGCCATCACTCTGAGATCGAATGGGGGGATGAATCGAGATGATTCCTGCTGTTTAATACACAGAGCTAACAGCTTTCCTGCTTTTTCTCCTTGATCCATGTAGGAAGATTTGGTATGAAGAATTGAAAACTCAGCCTTTTCCCTAAGTAGGTCCAGATAGGAATCTCTTAATTTGGCTAAATTTTGTTTAATATCATCAGGGGAATGAGGAGTCAATTTCACTTCTATATTCCAAATTTGAGACAGCAGGGTTCATAGCTTCAAGTCTTGGGATTTCTTTCTCTTAGAGGCTAACCCAATGAGTATACCTCTAAGATATGCTTTCAGTGCACACCAAATAATATCAGGACTAATAGTGGTGTTGAAATTAGTGGCATAAAACAAAACAATATGCTCTTTAATGTGATCTGTGGTCTTTGGATCCCTAAGCAGCTGGTCATTTATTTTCCAGTGTGTATTTCATTTGGGTAAAGATGTAAGAGGAATCCAGCATCATACTAGGGAATGGTCAGATGGGGAACCCGGTTGAACTGAGGAGAACAATAAACCAGGGAGAAGTGATTGGGATAGCAAATATAGTCAATGCGGATGAAGATCCATGAACTGGGAAGTGAAAGTATATTCTCTATCCTTGGATTCAAAACCCTCCAGACATCACACAAACCCAATTGATCTATTGGATCCTGAAATGCATGTTGAGCCACAGAAAGTCCTCTCCTGGTGGAACCAGAGCAGTCTATGCTGAGTCAAAAACCAGGTTCAAGTCACCCCTAAAATGATAGGGATTGGTGAAAAGGGCAAAATGATTCTAATGAGATGCATAAAATATTTAGAATCATCTACATTTGGGCCATATATACTATCAAGCAGGAGTTCTGTGGTGTGTATAGTTCTCGAACTATTATAAACCTGCCCTGTGGGTTTTAATAATCTGTATGGGATTAAATGTGACATTCTTATTAATTAAAATCATAACACCGCAACTGTTTGTTGTACTTTAAGCTGCAAACACCTGCCCCACTTGTTGTCTCATTTATAAAACATCAGAGTCTAGTACATGAGATTATTGAATAAAAGTAATTTGGGAGGTAAAACATTTAAGTGTTTTAGGACTTTGTATTGTTTTACTTTATGCCTTACCCTTTCACATTCCATGAAGAAAAGTATTAAATCATTAGCTATCTTTCCTAAAAACATCAAGATCTTGAACAGTTATGAATGGAGAATAAACACTGCTTCCTGATATCCATCGAAACCTGTGGACTGTGTTCTGAACTTTCCCTCCCACTCCTCCACCACTAATCCTTATTTGAACGTCTAACCCCCCCAAAAAAACCCTTGCAATACACCCACCTAGACCTTCCCCCACCAACTGTTACAAATTTAATTTTGCAGAACCCCATACTTTTGCTTCTCCCCTCCAACCACCCTAAATTGCAATATAAAATGTTTTAACTAAGCCGACTTGTAAGACATTCAAGAAATCATACTCCTATCTACTAACTTGCATCAGAAAACATTGCTGTATCTACTTTAAGCTTGTGATATAACATTTGTTATAGTAAATACAAAATCACACATGCCCACACAATGCAAAGCATCATGGGCTAGCATATGCAATCGCTACAGAATGTTACGTTGGTTCAACTTTAAGCAGAATTGCATGGTGCCGAAGGCCTCTCACACAGTTTGCAAAGGTGCTAACAGATGACATAGACACGTGTTTCGTCCTACCAGGACTCATTAGTATGCCTCGTCTGTTTGACACCCCAGTGGAATGAACCAGCTACCCTAAGACGGTCTGTCTGGGTTATGTTGTGGTGAACCCATTAAAACAAAACACTATTCAAAAGACAAAGAACCTCTGTGCGCAAACACTGAGGCAAGGATTACCCCAAAGGGCATTTGGCTGGGAAGCCAAGTTTCAAGAAAATACAAAATTATACTCCTACCTTGTGGACAAATGTAGGAACTGCACCTTCCACCAAAACTAAAGGGTGAGGATACTAAATACACGGTAGAACTGGCTAATTACCTATACTGAGAACTCTAGGAATGTTCATTTACAATAGAAGGTATCACGTTTTAAAATTAGAACATTTTATCTCTGTCCATTTATACCTATACCTTGAACCATAAAGCCCTTAGTAAAACCTCTTCCTGATGTACAAAATGAAAAAGTAATGGGGGTATCTATATAGTCACAATTAGGGCCCTAAACAGTCTGTGTGTTCAAAAGAAACATGGTACTAAAATAAAGATTTTATGGTGAAGTTCGTTTCTTTGCCAGTGAAATAAAACATCCTTCCTTCAGGAATGATCGAAATCAAGCACCGGGTTGAGAATACAACCAGACTATCAAGACTTCTTCAAATGAAGGTGACTGACTGTTGGATTAACCCTGGATAGGTATAGTTACTAACACAGTCCCCAGACTTCCAAATTTCCGGGTTATTAGCTCAAGCACTTATTCAAGTGACTGCAACATCATGAATATCCTCGTTGGGCATAAAGTGCTGGTGTCATATCTGTCTCTAAGTTCGATCAGCTATTCTTGTAGTAAAGAAAATCCTCCTATAATACTCTTAAAATATTGGGATCACTATAAAAAGGAGGTAAAGGTTTAAACTTTAAGCCATGCAGGACCTTATATTTTAAATTACAAGCATCTGTGCATTGGTGTGTCTCTGTTAGGATAGCAGTCACAGAAACAGTTCACCTGGCTCGAGATTACTAGTTTGTTTATTCAACTTTTTCAAGTCCATACTATACGCAGAAAACCACCTTGCCATGTCTGGAGTAGCCAGTCTTGTTGAGTCAGGTGCCTTGAAAAAGATCGAGGAGGGCAGCTTTCAGGCCTATGTTTGCAGATTCTGAGTCCTCATAGGAGTGCAAGGATCCTGAAATGAGCACTTGTAATTTTGCTGGATAGAGCATTTTTGAATTTTAGACCTGCTGCAATGATTTTGGTTACCAGAGGGTGGAAAGCTGCTCTCCTTTGCCTAACCGTGACAGGTAATTCTTGAGCCACCTGGATTTTCTTCCCCTCCCACTGCACTTCTTGAATGTCTTTAATTTTTGTTAGAAAATGCTGTCTCTCTAGTTAATTCAGGAAGCAGAATATTAGAGGTCGGGAAGCTGCCCCTGGCGGGGGAGTAGGCCTGAGAGCCCTATGTTCCCTCTCAATATTGTAGCAAGGTCCATAGGGAGAGGGACCTATTTTCTTATTAAGTTTCTGGATAAACAGGATAGTATCTTGTCCCTCCTCCATCTCTGGAAGTCCTACAATTACTGCATTGTTTCGGTGGCTACGCCCTTCCAAGTCCTCTATTTTTTGCTCCAACCTTGTAACTTTTTGTTTAACTGCCACCATCTCTGGATCCAGCCTTTCTGCCCATCTCTCTAAAGAAATAATACAGGCTTCACTGTCCAATGTCTTTATTGCCATGTCCTCCATTGCCTGAGAAAGGGATTTGATTTCAGTTGCCATTCCCCTGAGTTCTTCTTGGAACGCCCAAAATTTGGCTAGGAAGCCTGAGAGCATGAGTGGCTCCTGGTCTAATTTTTGGAAAGCTTGGCTTTGGATGTTGACGGCACTGCCAGCCCGTGGCTTTCTGGGGGCCTTCTCTGGCGTTACCGGAGGAGTGGGCCTCGGCTGCGACTTCCTCATTTCAACATCCATTCATACAGAACTAGTGTCAAAGTTTACTCTTGTAGTTAGGGAGGTTACCCAGTTATTTTCTGAAGTTTTGAAACTTGTCCCAAGTATAGAAAAGTGAGAATTATTGGAGCAGGTGGTCAGAGCGGGTTAGAGAAGCGTCATTCAGGCATGCTGCATCACGTGATCCTCTAGAAGATTTTTTACCTTTAACTCCAACAGTACTACCTGGTTTGGGGTTAGGGGCTTTGACACCTGGGTACGCTTGAGGTCTGGCATCTGCTTGAACTGTAGTGGCAGACCCTTTCCACTATCTCCAGAACCCACTTGTCCAAGGTAATGAGGGACCAGTTCTGAAAATAGTGGGAGAGTCTGCCCCTACTGGCAGAGGTAGCTGACCTGGACACCCACATCAGTGCTTAGACTGAGAAGCTGCTGGCTGGGTAGAGATGGCTCTTCTTTGGCCCTTCTGCCCCTCCCTCTGAACACACCCTGTACTGACAGAAGTCAGGCTAGGGGTAGGGAGTGTGAAGTCTGGGAAATTACCTCTGCCCCAGATTCCCCTTGGTGGGATTTCTGTGAGGCAGGAGGCTTAGGTTTAGAGGAATGACTCTGCCAAGAGACCTTGTACTCATCTACTTTTTCATGTAGTCTGCTGTCCTGGAATAAAACAACATGTTTTGATCACAGGAAAATCCATGGCCTTAAACTGGGTGTCTGGGATTAGACTTGTAGTTCTAAGCCAGGGAAAATGCCTCAGAGAAATGGCATGGGCCATGGCTCTGGAGGCAGCAGCGTTGTTATAATCTGCCACGTGAAACTGCTTTTTGTGGCTTCCAGGGCAGTTTTAGTAGTATCCACACGTTCCTGTACCACTGTGTCTGAGCCAGTGTGGGCAATAGCCAGGACAAAGTTCCACAGTGCTTTTTGACACTTGGCTATGAAAGCCATGTAGGAGAAAAATCTAATAAGCAGGGAAACTGTGGAGTACATCTCTTTTGTGATGAAACCTATTTTCCTGGAGTCTTTGGTTATAAGGAGGACATGAAGACGACAGCTTTTTCTCATGCTGTCTGTTGTACAACACTCTCATGGCTGGGATGTACAGACAGAAACTCAGTGTCATTTTTAGACAATTGGTATTTTTTGTCAGCCCGCTTATCAACCACTGCCACAGAAGTGAGGGTTTGAAGTAATTTCATGATATTTTTCTTGAAGGCATTATAGATAGGCACAACCAAACTTTTTGGGGGGTGGGAGACCTTTCATCTCCCTGTAATCTTTGTCCTCATCCTCATCCTGGATGGACTCCTGAGTAGGGAGGTCCACAGTGGACTCCTGAGTAGGGAGGTCCACAGTGAACTCCTGAGTAGGGAGGTCCACAGTGGACTCCTGAGTAGGGAGGTCCACGGTGTCTGGCATATTTTGAATAAATGTAATCATAGAGGAGGGATCTTCCTGGTTAGAAGATGGAGCTCCAAAATGAGGGTCAGGGGACACACAGGGCTCTAGACCCTTTATATGCATGTCTGGGGCATCATATAAAAATGTTCTTCATCCTCCACATCACCCTTACATCTCCAGAAGACAGAACTGTGGAAGAGTGCTTACCAGCCCCAGAAAAGATACTGTAGACCCCATCCTTTGTAGGATCTGAAAGACGTACCATGCTTTTGCCATATCTTGCACAGATGGGAGCTCCTGTCCAGTCTGTGGTTGTGTATGCTTTGTTTTCTTTCTTTATGTTTTAAGCTGCCTGATGTCTCACTATTGGTTTTCCTCGGAGGAACAGGAGCGTTTTTGTCTTTACAAATCACCTTTTTAGCCATTTCATCAGCAGCTTGATCATGCTTCCTTTTTAATACAGACACTTCATCAGTGCCTTTGTTATTTTTTAATTCTTGAGGAACTTCATCAGTCTGTTTAGAAGCTTTATTCGTAGGCTGGAATTGGATGCTTCATCAGCACCTCTGTTTGAATTTTTACTGCTATTGCTTTTAGATGGCACCTCATCAGTAGCCTTTGATTTTCCTCAGCCATAATTTTCTCAGGACTCTTTGCCCTGTTTCTGAGGTTTTTATTTTGCAAAAGAGCAAGAATGATCTGGACCTAAACACTTAAGGTACAGGTTGTGAGAATCTGCTTCAGCAAAAATCCTCTGATGGTAAACACTTTTTCTTTTTTAAACCTGTAGGTCCAGTTTTCTTTTGGATTCTGAGGGTCTCTGACATGCCAGTCCACAGACAACCCAGCAGTAAGTGTCAAACTTGAAAATTCCAAACAGTTCCCTCTCAGTAAGGAACCATAATTTCTGAGGTAAAATTACAGAAAAAAACTTAAAAATCATTGATTCCCTCAAGAAAAGGGGAACTGCTGTAAAATAGTGAAAAAACACTGAAAATACTCCGTTGCAGTAAAACAATATATAAAATAAATAGACTCAACCACAGTATAACTGAAGAACCGCGGAAAGAAAAACCGCTGGAAAAAACAGTAAAATTACACTCAGCACACTAAAAAAAGAAGTTTGTGAGGAAAACTTTACCAAGATAAGCACACAAAGGCTGTCAACAAGGAAAGTTGACAGACACCTCCGGGCAGTGTTGCTCAGTCAGCAAAGAAAAAATTCTGAAGGCCTTCAGGCTGCTTCCTCTCAGCACACTCCCTTCTTTTCTCTGATTGGCTGATGCCCAAGCTCATTAAAATTCTCTTAAAGGCATACCCGGGGCAGTTGCACCTAGCCAGCTAACTGCTAGAGTTACTAATGCTAAAGGACTTCTGGAGTGAGAACAGTCTGATACAATTTACTATGCTGTAGTAAACAAGTAAACAAAATATTTTTATTCACAAAGTGCAGATTGGGACTTGTCCCACACTTGGGTGTGGATCTTTTAATGCTGACTGTTCCTTTAACCTCGTGAACATGGCATGATAGACCTGCAACAATTAAATGGGTATTGGATCAATTAATTGTCAATTAGTGTCTGTTACTGATGTGTCAACACTTGGTATTTCTTTTGTTTTATGTTACAGATGATGACATCAATTATTATGACAATATACCGAACAGCAGCCAGATGGATGGTAAGGAACCACTGTTTACGTTCATTGTGATGCACCTTTGTTAACAAATCTTCATGTAACATCTATGTGGTTACATTTACTAGTGAATATCCCAAATTTCACATGGGAGCCACTATGGATGTTTAAAGGAAAACTACATCCTATTATCTTGTAAATGTTATTTATTTTCATGTCAACAGGCAACTTTTTTCCTGTACCTGTTGGGGATAAATGTGTTTGCTTTAATTTGTTTTCAATGTTCATGGTAGCCCCCAGTGACTACCCTAAGGGTCTCAATTTCATGGCTGTTGAAATCTCATTGTCCGTAAGAGCAGCATTAGCATGTGAGAACATGATGTCACAGCATTCATGTATCTCTATGATGAAAGTACAAATATCCTTAAAAAAAATTCTCCAGATATTTAATACAGTTTAAAGGGAAAAACCCTGCATTACAACTCAGAAAGTTTGCAAAGCTAACTGAAGGTAAATGTGGTATTTCACACCTTGCTGCATCTTGTTTTGTTGAACTCTAATAAGCAGACTGAGGTAAATGATGCTCCTGTGAGGGATGGTGTAGTTGGTCTCAGTGCACAGGGCCTGTATTGCTGAAATTCTCCTTGCAGAGGTAATGGCCACCAAAAAGACAGCTGTCCAGGTCACAAATTTAAGGTGGGCTGTAGCCATGGGCTCAAAAGGGGGCTCCATGAGCTTGGCAATGCAAAGATTCAGGTTCCAAAGTGGAACAGGCTCCCTGACTGGAGGCTGAAGGTGAAGGAGACCTTTAAAAACTGCTTTCATAGAGTGGGAAAATAGATTTTTTTTTTCCCACAGAGAGATAGGCCAAAATAGCAGCAAGGTGTAGCTTTAGAGAATAAAGCTTCAAGTCAGAGGTCTGCAGGTGCACCAGGTAATTCAGCAGCTGAGAGTCTGAGGCTGCTAGAAGATTCACCCTTGTGCACTTGCACCACAAGGATAACCTTTCCACTTGGCTGCATAGGTCTTCCTAGTATTAGATTTTCTGGCCATTCTCAGGATCTTCAGGACCTGCTCTGAGTAGTGAGAAGTTGGAAACTTTAGCCCTCAAGAGCCAAGCTTTGAGTGAAGAGACTATAACTGATTGATTCACTCCTGTCTGGGGTAAAGTCAGCAGACAGTGAGTTGGAGGAAAATGAATAGGCCTGCTCTGGATTGAGAGAGCAGGAGAGGGTACTAGGCTTGCCTGGGCCAATCCGGTGCTACCAGGATCATTGATGCAGGCTGTTGTCTGAGTTTCAGCAACACCTTGAATATCAGAGGGAATGGAGGGAAGGCATAGAGGAAACGTCCTGTCCAGTCCAGGATCAGGGCATCCAATGGTAGTGTCCCCTTGACTGGATGCCTATAGCAGTACTGAGGAAGGTGAACATTGAGGGGTGACACAAACAGATCCACTTCTGGTTCATCACACCTCCTAAAGACTGTGACTAGCAGTTGCTTGTTCAGAGTCCATTCACTGTGGCCCTGACTGATGTGGCTGAGAGCATCTTCCAGGGTGTTGTCATTGCCAGGAGGTGAATGGCGAAGGCTGACCCCAGGGAATAAGCAGGAGACTTGGGGGATTCACAAAATAATCTGAAGGTGCAAAACTTTCCCTAAGTCCCCAAAAAGTTCTGTAGCTGTGGAAAAAGGGGCACTTGCTATGAGTGCTATACACAAAACATCCGTGAGCTGCAGAAAAAATACACTGAGGTCTGTGGAAGAAAATTCAGCTACAGAAGTTCCTGAGGAAAAAAAAAACATTGATAAGTATGGCATATTCCCTTAGAGGTGAGTCACAGCCAGTGTTTTTTGGTAGTTGCGGAAAAAATATTGCAGACATGCTGCACCAGAGTGAGGTGTAACTCTCCCTGAGCAAAGTGTAGTGTACCAACAACTGAGATACAATTATAGTGGAAATGCACAGTCATGTAATAGCAAACCTATAGTAATGTTGGTTGTACAACAAAGTTAGCACACATTTTAATTGCAATGCAACAGACTACAACCACTAGACCAGTGCAGCCCATAAAGGAGCCCCACAGGCAGGAGAGGCAGAGCTGGTAACAGCCTGCAGTGAGTGCCGCTGAACGAACTACATAAACACTCCAGAGAGAGACACAACCATCAGCAGTGTTGGGTAGATTACTTTTCTATTACTTTCTATTTCTTTTAGAAATTTGATCCAGAAACTCTGTGCAGTCACTAGGAAGGATGGAAAGTACTAGGAAAAAGTCATGTACCTGACAGTTACAGTTACTTATTTTTTTTATACAAAACAATATAAAAATAATTAAAAAAAACTATAACAGATGACATTTATTTGAAAGTAATAGGTTAGTTACTTTCAAATAAATGTAATCAGTTACAGTTATGTATTACTTTTGTATAAAAAGACATAAGTAATTGTAACTGTCAGGTGTATTACTTTTTCCAGTACCTCTCCATCTTTTCTAGTGACTGCACAGAGCTTTCTGGAACAAGTTTTCAAAAGTAATAGAAAGTAGTAGAAAAAGTAATTTGCCCAACACTGACCATCAGTTCCTCCAACAGTTACAGACAGTCACTGTGGTGCATGGTCCTGCCGGTATCAGTGGAGCTGCAGTGACTGCTACTGAAGCTGGCAACATAAACACTCCAGGGAGAGACACAACCATCAGTTTCCCCAACAGTTACAGACAGCCATTGTGGTGCATGGCCATGCTGGTACCAGTGGTGCTGGAGTGGTCTCAGTTGAGTGACTGGCCGCTGGTCTCTCTGTGAGTACTTACTGCTGCACCGATGGCAACACTGTCAAAGTCTGCTGCTCCAGTTAATATGGATCACCGGTTGTGCCTGCAGAGCTTTTTCCTCAACTAAGGAAAGAATGTAAGGGAGATTTCAGCACTTGTGGACTTTCGTAACTTGCCTGTTTTATGGATTTCCACAACTGCGGAATTTTTCTTTGTGAATATAGTGCAACTAGATTTCCACAGTGCTACAAGCCATTTTTCAGTAGCTATGGAAATTTTGGCTCTCTTTGTGAATCCAGACCCAAATCTTTAGAGCTTCAGAACAGAGTATCCCTGATTTAGTGCCACCCTGCTTGTTTATGTAAAACATTGCAATAGTGTTGTCTGTCCTTATTTGTACAGTCTGTCCTTTTATGAGAGGAGTGAAGGCCATGATTGCTAGGAAAATGGCTCTCAGCTTCAGGAGGTTTATGTGTGACTGAGACTCCTGGGTAGTCCAGGCACCACTTATTGAGGCACTGTCCAAATGAGCTCCCCAGCCTAACAGTGAGGTGTCTGTAGTAATCACTTTTGTGGGAAGACAGCCCTGAAAGGGGACCCCCACAGACAGGTTTGGCAATTTTTTCCCCAAAGCAGAGCCTGCTGAAACTGATCTATGACTGGTATCAGCATTGCTCCTTTAATACTAGCGAGCACTCAGGTAAAATTGCAGTTCTCACATGCTGTACTTGACACCTAGGACCACTGCTGTCATTGATACCATGTGTCCCAGGAATTTGAGAAGGTCTCTGGCTGGTCTTGGCTGGCCTAGGACAAAAGAATCTGTCACTGACAAGAAATTTTGAATTCTTTCTGGAGGGAGGAAGGCAGACCCCTTTAAGGTGTTCAGCTGTGCTCCTATGAAGGTAAGAATCTGAGAGGGCTCCAGGTGGGATTTCTTTAGATTTACCAGGAACCCCAGTGATTGCAAGGTCTGCTGTGTGAGGGAAAGAGACCCCTGCACTTGTTGAGAAGACTTTGCTACCACTAGCCAGTCATCCAAGTAAGGGTAGGCAGAAACCCCTGCTTTCTGAGGTATGCTGCTACCACTGCAAGGCATTTGGTGAAAACCCTTGGAGACAAGGACAGGCTGAAGGGCATAACAGCAAACTGATAGTGACCTGAGGGAAGCTTGAATCTGAGAAACTTTCTGTGAGACTTCCTTATGGGTATGTGGAAGCAAGCATCCTTTAGGTACAGGGAGGCTATCCTCTCTCCCTGTTGTAAGGATTGAATGACCACTGATAGTGACCATTTTGAATTTTGTTTTTTTTAGCAGATGTGTGTTCAGATATCTGAAATCCAAAATAGATCACCTCTCCCCAACTTTCTTTTGTGTCAGGAAATACCTGGAGTGGAGGCCTTTGTCCTTTTTGTGGGCAGGGACCCTCTCCACTGCTCATAAAGCTAGAAGTATTTTTACCTCTGACTCCAACAGAAGTACCTGTGTTGGGGTTAGGGGCTTTGACCCCTCGGTACGCTTGAGGTCTGGCATCTGCTTCAACTGTAGTGGCAGATCCTTTTCCATTATCTCCAGGACCCACTTGTCTGTGGTAATAAGGGTCCAGGCTTGAAGATAGTGGGAGAGTCTGCCCCCTACTGGCAGAGGGGAGACGACCTGGACATTCACATCAGGGCTTAGGCTGGGAGGCTGCTGGCTGGACAGAGGTGGATCTTCTTTGGTCCCTTCTGGCCCTCCCTCTGTAAAATCCTCTGTACTAAGAGTAGTCAGGCTGAGGATAGGGAGCATAAGGTCTGGGATAATAACCTCTGCCCCTGTTTCCCCTAGAGTGGGATTTTTGTGGGGCAGCAGGTTTAGGCTTAGAGGAAAGACTTTGCCAAGAAGCCTTGTACTCATCAATCTTTTTCATATAGTCTGTTGTCCTGGACTCAAACAAAATGTTTTGATCATAGGGAAAATCCATGGCTTTAGACTGGCTGTCTGGAGTAAGATTGGTAGTTCAAAGTCAAGCAAAATGCCTCAAAAAATGATATGGGCCATGGCTCTAGAGGGAGCATCGTTGTTGTCTTCCGCCATGTGGAATTGGTATTTTGTAGCTTCCAGGATAGTTTTTGCAGTGTCAATCAGGTCCTGCACCACTGTGTTCGATTCATACTGGACAATAGCTAGGATATAATTCCATAGTGCTTTTTGATACTTGGCTGTGAAAGCTATATAAGAGGAAAGGTGGATAAGCAGAGAAGCTGTAGTGTACTTCTTCTTAGTAATAAAATCCATTTTTCTGGAGTCCTTGTCATGAGGCAAGAAAGACAAAGAGACTCCAGCTTTCTGACATGCTGCCTGCTGTACAATACTCTCATGGCTGGGGTGTACAGACAGGAACTCAGTGTCATTTTTAGACAACTGGTATTTTTTGTCACAGCGCTTGTCAACCCCTGCTGGGAAAGTGGGGGTTTGAAGCAGCTTCATTGTATTTTTCTGAAAGCATTACAAATGGGTAAGACCAAACTCTTTGGCGGTGGAAGACTTTTCATCTCCCTGTAATCTTGGTCCTCCTCGTCATCCTGGTTGGTCTCCTGGATTGGGAGGTCCAGGGTGTCCAGCATATTCTGAATAAAAGTAAGCATAAGGGAGGGGTTCTCCTGGTCAGCAGGGTAAGCCCTTAAATGAGGGTCAGGGGACACATTAGGTTCTAGGCCCTCAATGTATGTTTGATGAGCTTCCTCTTCATTACCCTCTATATTACCCTCTTCATTACCCTCACAGTCCCCTGCAGTGAGAACTGTGGAAAAGTGTTTACCAGTAGAACTGCCAGAAAACATTGACCCCATGCTTTGCAGGGTCTGGAAAACATGCTAGGCTTTTGCCATGTCTTCTACAGAAGGGAGCTCCTGAGAAAAATCAGGTTGGCTGCCAGACTATGTATGTTTCGTTTTTTCTTTGTGCTTTTTACTACCTGTTGTCTCACTATTGGCTTTCCCAAGAAGAACAGGAGCATTTCTATCTTTGCAAAAAAATCTTTTTAGCCACCTCATCAGTGGCTTCAGGCTTCTTTTTTGATACAGACACTTCATCAGCGTCTTTGTTATTTTTTGGGTTTGAAGGAACTTCATCGGCCCTTTTGGAAGCTTTATTCTTAGGCTCCTCATCAGCAACTCCTTTTCTTGGCTGGGTTTTGGGTGCCTCATCGGCACCCCTGCTTGAATTTTTATTATTATTAATTTTTGATGGCCCTTCATCAGTAGCCTTAGATTTCTCCTCAGACATCATTATTTTCAGTCTCTTTGCTCTTTTTCTCTAAGTTTTTTTTTACAAAATTTGGTGCAAAGAGATCAAGTATGATCTGGACCTAGGCACAGGTTGTGAGACTCTGCTTTAGCCAAAATCCTGTGACAGTTGACACCATTTTTAAAACCTGTAGGTCCAGTTCTCTTTTTTTTTGTCTTGGGATCTCTGACATGCTAGTACACAGAGAACCCTATAATCTGTTGTCAGAATGTTAGAGAAAACGATCAGTTTCCTAGCAATATGGAACCACGTTTACTGGGGTAAAAAGTAGTGAAACACCGTCAAAATCGTCGGTTCCCACAAGAAAAGGGGAACCACGATTAAAACACAGAAGGAACCGTCGAATATACTTAGATGCAAATAAAGAAAAATAAAGCGGAAGGAACTGCGGGAGAACCACGGAGCCGACCGACAATAGCGGTTCCTGGGAACTGAGGGGAACTGCTAAAAACCCTACAAAATAAACTCACACTACAAAAGTAAGTTTCTGAGAAAAACTTTACCAGGAAAAGCAGAAATAGGCTCTTAACAAGGAAAGTTGAGAGACACCTCAGGAGCTGTGTTATTTAGTCAGTGGAGAAAAAATTATGAGGTACTACAGGCAGTTTCCTCTCAGCACACTCCCCTCCTAAATTCTGACTGGTTAATTTCCTCAACTCATTATTTAAGGCTACACTTCCAGGGCAGCTACACCCAGCCAGCTAGCTGCATATGTTACTGATGCTAAACGACACCTGGGGTGAGAAATATATATGTTTAATAGTGCTGTTACTTGCTCTACGTGTACGTTAATGAAAGATGAACGTCAGGTTCATAAAATGCTTACAGCCAATCAGAAAGCTCTATTTCTCAGACTCTTTGTATAATATATTGTATATGTAATTGTAAAACATATTTTTATGCACAAGCAACATTTTGCAGTAGTAGCACTGTACTAGCACTTTCAAAGGTGTGTCAGTGTGGGGATGAATCTAGGGGATGCATTAGCTGGTGTGTCCCTCATTCACCAACCAGTGAGCACGCTGCCGATGACAGCAGTTTCAGAGAGTGCCGCCAACTTGAAAGAAATCCACCGCTGCAATGAGAGACAGGCTGGTCATTGCAGTGACAGATCTAACTCGCCTCCAGTATGTGCCGTTCCTGGTGAAACATTTCAATAAACATGGTGGTGGCTCCTGACGCTACCTCTCACAATTCCTAGAAAGCCGACTTTGGCGGTGTCCAATCCCTCTGTCAGCATGCCCCCCCAAACACAGACATGCTTTCTTTACCGACAGGGTGCCCAATCCCCATTGGCTTCAGTCCCTCCCCAAAAAACAGGTGGCACACTGGGAGCCCACCCAGTGTGCCCAAATGTATTTGTGAAACCTGTAAAAAAAAAACCTTCCCCACTGTTCTGTTTTTTTTCCCCCTGTAAAACAGAAAATGGCCCTTGTGGTCATGAAGCCCCCTCCCCCAACCCGCACCCCACTCACCCCATACTTACTTCCAGAGGCCCAGCATGGTGATCTTCAGTGGAGCGGGAGACATCTGAACTCTTCTTTTTTTTTGTAATTATCTTCTTTATTGTCTTTTCATAACTTATATACAAACATGTCATCCAGATCAGCAAGGGTAACTTCACATGGATATACGTTAATTATTACAGTGTAGGTAACTCATTTCAAGTTAGAGGCAAGTATAAGTTCTAAGTATTAAAAGTCCAGGTTAATCTCAGTTCCAGTGGGAGGCAATCATGAGCAATCCATCCTGGCTTACCTAATCAACAGAAAAATTATTGGGTTTCCAGATCCTTTGACCATTTTAGATTCTTCTTAAAATAGTCAATCCGTAGGTGTTTCCTCTTGGTTACTTTTCTGAGCACCCTTTCCCATCTATTTCAAACTCACACCCTGGGGGTCCATCTCCCTAACGCATACCCCAAGTGTCCCTCTAGACTACCCCCGCGAGCGGCAGACCAGGGGCCCCCAGGGTTGACTGCCTCTCATCTCCTCTCCAACCCAATAGGGGGGTGATAGCAAGTGAGACACCCACATCGGGCCCCCCCACCCTCACAGCACAAAGGTAGGGTCCCTTAACATATAGTATATCTGCCACCGGGCCCACCTAGTAGTAAACTTTTCTTTGTGGTTATTTAGGCCATGTGTTATTTTTTCCATAGTGTATATTTGTCTGGTAATATCCCACCATTCTTGTATTGTGGGTATTTTAGGTGCCAACCAATTCTTTGTAATGGATTTCTTTGCCGCTGCTATCAGAATAAGAAGTAGATAGGTGGTAATTGTGTCTCGTAGGCCTCGAGGTAGCACTGAGAACAGAAACACCTCCACTGTCATGTGAAAGTGGGGGTCAAATATCTCATGAAAGTGGGTTTGCAGGAGCATTAGGTAAGGCCTCAGAAGTGGGCATTCCCACATTATGTGGGTATGGTTTGCCTGCTTATTGCCACAAAGGTGCCAGCAAGCCGCCTGAAGCTCTGGTTTATAGTGGCTGGTAATAACCGGGGTTCTGAAGTACCAAATTAGACATTTCCATGTGTATTCTCTCCACATGTGTGAGCTGGTCACCCTGGCTGAACATTTCCAAGCTCGTTGCCACTCCTCAGATGATATTGGGTAGCCGGATTCTTGGCTCCATTGTGAACGGATGTTATCTATACATGAGAGATTTTGTTCTCTTAAGGCTCGATAATATAGTGATATTAGGCAGTCTTGCTTTATTGTTTTATCAAGGACAATTTGGGTCTGCAGCAGCGATGGCCATCGCTCTCGATCCTAGATCATGGTGGGCAGGCAACTTACGTAGTGTCTAAGCTGCAGATACCTATAAAAGTCCCTATTTGGTAGGTTGAATTTCCCTTGAATTTCCGCATAGGACCACATTGTGTTCTGTGTCATTATTTGTCCCAAATATCTCAGTCCATTCCTGTCCCATTGCCTGAAGCCATTGTCTAGATTGTTTGGGGGAAAGTTACTCAGGCTCGAAATTGGGCAGATAAGTGACAAGAAAGAGGTCAACTGATAGTTTTGTTTTATGTTCCGCCATTCTCTTATGGAGGCCCTCAACCAGGGATTTGTAAGCTCATCTAGGGAACCGTTGTCCTTGTGCTGGTACAGGTTCTCATAATAAGTGCGATCATCTAACAGGCCTCGTTCAATATCCAGCCAGTGTGGGATATTTGTTTGGTTTGTCTAGCCATCAGCCTTGTCATAGTTACCGCTTGCTGATAGAGTTTCAGGTCTGGGTGTCCCATACCCCCCTCATCCCGGGGCAGAGTAAGGATTTTTAAGCATACCGGGGCCTCCTATTGTTCCAAATAAACTTGGTAATGTGGCGGTTTATTTCTTTAAATGTTGTTAGGCAAATGTGTATAGGTATATTTTGGAATAAGTATAATACTCTAGGTAGGACCACCATTCTTATTAGGTCAATCCTCCGTGCCAGCCCCAGGGCGAGAACCACCCAGGAGGCTAAATCCGCTTTGAGTTGTGTCATAAAGGGAGCATAGTTGTATTTATAAAATTCCTGGGGGGATTTAGGGATATGCACTCCCAAGTATCTCAACTTCCCCAGATCCCATCTACCCGGGATATCTCTCCGGATATTTTGCGTTGGGGAGTAATGAAAAGTGAGCATCTCTGTTTTCATTAGGTTCAATTTGTACCCCGACACCATACCAAAGGAGTCTAGTATACGCTTAATCGTAGGGAGCGATTTTTCTGGATTCTGCAGATACAGGAGAACGTCATTCGCGTATAGGGCTATCCGGTGCTCCCCACCGCTATGTTTTATCCCTTCCACTCCCGGCGCCTCCCTAATCTTTTGGGCCAGTGGTTCTATGAAGGCTGTAAATAAAAGAGGGGAGAGGGGGCAACCCTGCCTTGTCCCTCTGTGCAGGGGGAAATATGATGTGTGGTGACCATTCACCTTAACACTCGCCTGCAGGGAGGTGTAAATATTTTGTAGAACCTTTATTAAAGAGGAGGAAAAGCCAAACTTATGTAGGGTTGCATAAAGAAATGAAAAAGCCACCCTGTCAAATGCCTTCTCGGCGTCCAGGCTTACAAGTACAGATGGTGTCCCTCCGGTTTGCATCCGATGCACCACATATAGGGTTCATCTAATATTGTCCGTGGTGTTACGGGACCGGACAAATCTGGTCTGGTCCTTGTGGACTAACAGAGGAAGTACCTGATCTATACGACGGGCCAGTATTGCCATAAATAGCTTATAGTCTTGGTTGAGTACCGATATGGGTCTGTAAGAGGCACTGAATTGTAGGCTTTTACCTGGCTTAGGGATTACTGATATCATGGCATAGGACCATGACGGGGGGGGGTCTCCCTCCAGTACTGCGTTAAATACAGTAAGCAGGTTGGGGTGAATCTGAGCCTCTACCGCTTTGTAGAATTCCGCCCCATATCCGTCCGGCCCAGGTGACTTCTGTGCCTTGGCGTTCGCGATGGCCGTCAATATTTCTCCCTCCATTATCGGGGAGGTCAGAGCATGGTTCTGGTCCTCCGTCAGCCTCGGGAGGGTGATAGATTGCAGAAATTCTGCTACTTGCTGCGGGGAAGCGGCATATTCTGGGGTGTATAGGGATCTATAGTACACAGTAAAGGCCTCTGCTATTTCATGTGTTTTAGTGAGATCTCTACCTTCAGTGGGATGACATACCAACATAATTGTGGCCATTTTTTTTTGCTTCCTAATTTGGTATGCCAGTAATCGAGAGGCCCTTGGTCCCGCTTCATAGTATTTCTGCTGTAGGAATGTCAGGGCTATCTTGGTTTGTTGTTGGATTAATCGGTCTAGCTCAAGCTTCATTTGTCATAGCTGGGGGAGCACCATTGTGTCCCCTTGTTTATGTGCCATTTGTAAGAAATGAAGTGTGTCCTCCAGCTTAAGTTTTTGTGATTTGCGCTGTCTTTCCCTTTCAGAAGTGTATTTTATCATATGTCCCCTCAGCACAGCTTTTATCGTGTCCCAATACATGGTAGACGTGGTGTCCCCTGCCGGGTTGTCAGTTTTTATCTCTTGTATTTTCTCTATTATGAACTCACAAAATCTCTTGCAAAGTAGGTAGTATGGGTTAAGCCTCCAGAGTGTCCGCCTGGGCCTCATCCCGAAGTCCCACGCTGAGATCTGGGGGCATGGTCAGATAGGGAGATGTCTCCTATTTGTATATCGTGTATCGACCCCAGGTTTTCTACCTGCGTGTATATCTGGTCGATACGTGAGTAAGTTTGGTGTACCGCAGAATAATATGTATAATTTCTAGAGTGGGGATGGAGCTTCTTCCAAGCATCACACCATCCAGCTTCATTTATAAAATTCTTAAAGTATCTTTGGGTGGTCGTCTGTTTGGGTGGTTTTACGTTAGTGGAATCTAGGTTAGGGTCCATTATAAAGTTAAGGTCTCCCGCCATCATGAGGATTTTCTTTGTTTTTTGGACTATTTTATCCAGTAAGGGTTTAAGATGGGTCACATGGGTACCCGGTGGGGGAAATACACATTGACCAGGGTTACCGGCTTATCATTTAGTGTACCCTGCACCAATACCATACGGCCCTCTCGATTGGCCCAGGTAAATTCGTGTTTAAATGGGGTGTTAGGGGAGATAATTATTGCTACCCCTCTATGTCTCCCCGCCTCTGCAGAGGAACAAAACACCTGTCCTCTGCTCAGTGTGTCAAGCTTCGCATGTTCCGTCACATTCATATGCGTCTCCTGCAGGTATGTCAGGTCCACTTTGGCTCGCCTGATAAAAGCCAAGGTTCTGGACCGCTTTATAGGTGATGCCAGGCCATTAATGTTTAGGGAGAGTAATTTCACCTTCGTTGTATCCATTATGTTGAATGTATCCATCTCCCCTGCATAATCCTCCCACCCTTCCTTAGGGCCCCTGGTCTACCGCTCCCGGAGTATACCCCCACCTCACATTTTTGCTTAAATCTGGTGACTATAACATCAACACTTTCAATACACAACAGTACATAACAGCCATAAAACATGATAAAACACTTAACAATACTCTGAAACATTACATTTTTCATACTAACTGGTACTTCCAAGAGTCAGAAAATCCTGACCCCGTGGTAAGAGATCTTACCAATTGCCCAGTATCCCTGGGCTTTACCACTATGTGCTATTCGGGAAAGGGTAAAGAGATTAGGTGACGGACCTAAGTCGTACCCATGATCTCCTGCGATTCCCTTTTCAACATGTGGGGAGAGGTATTATCTAAGGGTATTTACCCACCTCAGGTTCCATTACGCATTTTGGTCAGGGTCCAGAGCGAGGGAGAGGACGAGCAATGGGGACCTGCGTTTGTCTCACCACTTGTTTACTCCCCCTCAGCATGGCGGGTTACCATCCGGCCAGTTCCTCCCACCTAGTAGGGGAGAGTTGTCTAGCCCCCACACTCCTCACTAGCGACCCACAGCCCAACATCAAGCCTCGGGGTCCAATGAATGTTCTAACCCCTCATCTCTCCGCTTGCAAGGCTCTGTAACTCCGCCGGGCAGTGGGCCGCCAGCCCGGGACAACCTGTTAGTAGCATTGTCTCCAGATTATTTCATGAGACTCTCTACAGATGGTTTCCACCAGGAGGGACTCCGGACAGGCTGTGGGAGCATCCCCCCCCATGAGGGGTGTTACTCCTCCGTTCCAATTTTTATTCCCCCCCCTTTTTTTTTAAACGTCCCCCCAGGGGAAGAACCGGTAGGACTTCTCCCCATGTTCAGCTCCTTCCAGTTATGTCCCCCATTGTCTGATTAGTTTCTTAGGAGGGTGGGAATGTTGCATCTCCTACTTCGTCGTTTAGCATTAGGCACCGACCCACTGTTATCTGGTAATGTGGACTCATTCAAGCTTTACCTTGTGCCTGTCTTTTAGTCATTTTCATGCCTTCATTTTATATACATTCCTTCCAGCTCTAGTTTCCTGAGGGTCCCTCCAGCTGTTCGGTAGGGCTCCCAGCCTCCCCTGCCCCCTCCACAACACCCGCCTCCATTTACAATAAAATTTCTTCTTTCTCTTTCCCCAAACCCTTCACCTCATTCCCACCCCTCCCTCTTTTATTGCTTCCTTCAGCCAGTTTCCCTTCCCAGTTTATTATCTTTTAAATACAAAGACAAGTGGTGTGGTTATCTACTAATATCAGGGGCATTAGTTGTTCGATGCTTCCTCCCTGATCTTGTCCATCCACCCCACCCCCCATATATCGATCCCCTCCCCATCAAACCCTGTCTTCCAATCCAACACTAAGTTTCCCATCTCATCCATTCCCAGTGAACAGTTTTAAGGAGGTGGGTGGGAAAGGAAAGAACCCCCATCTTGTGGTCAGAGGCGTTCCTCGGCATTCAGAATAGCAAAACCTCCCTTCCCCACTCCTCCTTTTCCCTCAGTTAATCTCCCTGCTCAATGCTCCCCCATCCACTGAGCCATCATCTCCATCCGACAGTCCTAACCATTCCACCCCCTTTGCTCCCCATGGTCAGTATCACACAGAGCTTCTACCTTCCCATCTTCTTTCAGACCCCCATCCATTATCAGATTAGCAGGCGCATGTTTCCGCACTGCCACTAATAGGCAAACCTCCCTCAGTCTCTATACTTAGACATTTAATTATACTTGCAGCCCCTCATGTGCCCATTCCAGTCTTCGGGTCCCGTTGCTCCTCTGTGCTTGCTTGGGATTCCTTTAAGGCCCCGACTATCCTCGTAATGGCCTCCGCACCCTGTCTTCTTCTTGCTTCTTTCTGGACATTGCTCCACATTTTCTGGGCAATATTAGAGGCTATTGATGGATCACTTCACGCTTTAGCAGGCGGTGTATCCATATTCCTCCTTTTGAGTTCAGCAACCACCTTCTCCGCTGACTCAAAGGCGCGCGCTCCGTCAGGAAATAAAACCATCATCTTAGCAGGGTACGGTGTACGAAACCTGATGCTTGCTGTTCTTAGGATCTTCATCACGGGGGCATACGCTTGCCTCCGCGCCATTATTTCGGGGGCATAATCATTGTCGAAAAAGAGGCGTTGGGCTTCATAAAACACTCTCCCCTTCCTCCAGGCCGTTCTAAGAACTGCTTCTTTGTCCTGAAACCTCAGGAATTTTATTATGATGGTATGAGGTCTTGTGCCGGGAGGCGGCTTCGGTCCCAAAGTGCAGTGTGCCCGTTCCAGCTCCAATGACATGCTTTCAGGTAAGGGAAGCAGCTCTTTTAATAGTTTTTGTATGAAAGAAAGCATGTCTGTCCCTTCAGACCCCTCCGGTATCCCGGATAGCTGCACATTGTTTCTCCGGTTACGGCTTTTTGCGTCTTCAGCCCGGGCTCTTAGCGTGCTGACCTCCTCATGAAGCTGTGCAATGGCGTATTCTGCATCAGTCAGTCTGCCCTCCATCACTGTTGTGCGGGCCTCACTGTTTTCCTGCCACTGTTCCAACTTCCCCAGATCTGTCTGTAGGGCTGTGGCAGTTGATTTCATCTCTTTATGAAAATCTCTAATCTCCATCAACATCTGCACCATTTGCTTCTGCAAAATGATGTGAAGCTTGCTTGGGCCCTGTATTACTCCGGTGCGAGGAGGTCGAGGCCCTTGAATCCTCGCTCTCCGACCCCTCGTCCTGTGATTTTTCTCCGTTCTGGTGGGCAAGGATCGAGTATTTGTAGTCTCCCTTCTTTTTCGGCATTTTATATTTTCCCTCCTGGCTTTACTTTTAACGGATGGCTCTGGATATGGAACTTTAAGAGGGTTGATTGGGGATCACTCGAGGAACCTCAGGTTCTAGGCTGCCATTGTCTCGGTGACGTCACCGGAAGTCAATCTGAACTCTTCAAAAGCTGACCAAGAACTGAAGAAATGCCGGTAAGCTGTGTAATGGCATCAGTGGGGGTTCAACTTAGGTGGATATCTCGGCCATTTTTATGACTTTTGGCTCCAAATTTTTGACACGGGTTTCTTGGGACCCCACCTCATGAAATCAGTCACTGTCATTTCATTATTTGGTCCCAAAAGGTGATTTCGTGGTCACTGCACGGATCACCTTTCGGGGAGCGATTATGAAAATGACAGTGTCACTGTCATGGGTGGGCTCTAAAAAAGCCTATGTTGCAAATTTGGTGAAAAGATTCCCAAAAATGACTGCGTTACCAGCGTGCATTGTTCAGTTTCTACGCACGCTCGTAACTTCGCCATTGTTTTATATTTTCACTCCAGATTTTCAACATTGCCATTTTTTCACACCTCCTTATGAACAGTATAGCTGTCATTTTTCACATCCTGCCTGAAACATGTTTTCGCATCTGTGGCAGAAAATGGGCGCGGTCACTGTACAAAATCAACTTGTGCGACAGAGTAACAAAATCACAGTGCCAGCACCACTGTTCACGAGGAAGGGTCCCAAATGCCCATGTTGAAAATTTGGTAAAAAATCCAAAAATGACCGCATGCGAGTATGTGTTGTGCACTATTCTGTACGATTCGTGAAGTTTGCAAATTTTCATACTTTTCTGCAGATTTTCAACATTGCCATTTTTACACCTCCTCATGAGTAGTTGTCATTTTACGCATCCTTCCTGAAATGTGTTTCCGCACCTGTGGCTCCCAATGGCACAGTTGCTGTGTGAAATCACCTTTCAGGATTGAGTAACAAAATGATAGCACCACTGTTCATGAGGTGGGGTCCCAAAAAGTCACTGCTGAAAATTTGGAGTGAAAATACTAATAAACACCCAGGGTGTTAAGGTTTTCCAACCATACACCCACCCTGTAGAGACGGACAGGCATCAGGGACGTAACTTGGGTTCATCAGCCATAATGTTCGCAGACTTCTACCCCCCCCACCCTACAGCCACTGACAGGCATTGAGGTGTTCCTTTGGTTCTGTCACCCTAACGTTCACCCCATTCTCCTATATTGTACCCATCTCAGCTTATTTCCTTATGGAATGGATAAGCGTAAAGGCCGAAGACCCTAATACACACCCCAACACCTGTCAGTCTCTGCAGGGTAGGGTGAGGTGGAATGGCATAAGCATTATGGCCGTCCCAAAGCCACACTCCCAATGCCTTTCAGTCTCTGTGGGGTTGGGGGGTGTTGGCGTTACTTCAATACTTCACTGCCATTCCTAATTGCATTCCTAACTCCTGCACTACCAATGCCAATGACAGTAAGCAAACATTCAGCACTGACAAATGCTTATTTTCTGTTGTACTCCTGACATTTGTTTCAGAGATTAAAATCCGTGCAAGGTTATTGATGTGAGCTTCGGGTGATATAAGTTAGCATCCTGAATTTTATTAAATAATAGTGTTTGTTTTATGCAAACAGATGATGCGGCAAACATTACAGGGTCAATCTGTGAGAATTCTGAGCAAAGGAAGCAACTCATGAATACCCTCACATCCCATCGCCAGAGACAATCAATAAAAAACTGCAATTCATATTACACCAACATCTGTTTAACACCTACTTTTCAAACCAGCCCTTTGTGTGAAGGGTTTACTGTTTTCCTATGACTTGAGCTGCTGGATGCAGTGCTATAACAGGCCTTCTGAGATGTCATTAGCGCTGTGAGAGCTGCTCCCCGATTCCTTCTGTTCTTTAAAAAGGTGAAGGAAAGTGATTCCAACATATGACATCTAACCTTGAGATACACATTTATCTGGTGGTAGGGTAATGTGAAAAACAGATTATCAGGGAAAA
This sequence comes from Neoceratodus forsteri, assembly GCA_016271365.2. Taxonomy (NCBI): domain Eukaryota; kingdom Metazoa; phylum Chordata; order Ceratodontiformes; family Ceratodontidae; genus Neoceratodus; species Neoceratodus forsteri. The sequence continues at coordinate 1,350,807 of JADMNL010000033.1, forward strand.
ATGTACAATCACTGGTGTATAAATAAGGGATATGATGTGGGCAGACTTAAGATATAATTTTTATCTCCAGGAGAGGGAATTAGATACTGTTACAAACACAAATTAATTCACTGGTACTGTAACTTACAAGCTGGTGTGGCAAAGCACAGTTACGTAAGAACTTACCGTAACAGTAGATCTTCGAGAGGAGCTCTTGCAGCAAGCTATTACCATTAGGACTATTGCCGCAGTCACTAGGACCCACTGGAAACTTCTTAGCCAGCAGTACCCAGCAGGACCGCCCCTGGCGTAGGCTCCACCCGGCGTTGGCCCTGAGTGCGAAGAGGGTGGACCAGCTCCACCCAGTTCCCCTGCCAAGACCCGCGAACAGGCTCTGACAAGAGAAGGCGGGGCCGAAGATGATATCTGCACACCTCATCCAGGGGAGGAGGGCGGGAAAGCAATGCCTGCTGCAAGAGCTCCTCTCGAAGATCTACTGTTACGGTAAGTTCTTATATAACTGTACTATCTTACTTCGAGTGGGAGCTCTTGTAGCAGGCTATTACCATTAGGACTAATCCTAAGCAGTCCCTCACCAAGGAGGTGCCGAATCCCAGGAGGTGGAAGAAGGAACCTGGAAACAACAAGTCAGGACAACAGTCCCTGAAGAACTGCCAGGCCAAAGCCGGCACGGCATCTGGATGCAGTGTCCAAGCTATAGTGCTTCACAAAAGTGTGCACGAATTCCAGGCAGCAGCCGCACATATGTCCCTAAGGAAGACATTCCGTAGAGCGGCAAAAGAAGCAGACACTCCTCTGGTGGAGTGACCCTTAACCTGTCCTGGAAGGGGTTTATTATGCTTCTCATAGTAGAAAGGAATGCAGTGGTCAAGTCACTTGGAGATAGTCTGCTTGGTCACTGGTTCACCCAAGCGTTGTGGTGCAAATGCCACAAAAAGTTGCTCCGATTTACAGTGAGTAGCCGTGCGCTTAAGGTAATACCTCAGTGCCCTGAGGATCCATTCACATATCTGGAGTGTGTAGTACAGTACAGGCTGCACGCCCATTGGCTCATGCTGTGGACCAATGGGCATACAGCCCTACCATACACTGTCAGTTGGCGGGCGGCAGGGCGGGTAGGAATGCTGCCACCCTCCGTGACCTGGGGTAGCGGGGTGGTGGGGCTCAGTGGGTGGGTGGGGGGGTACCGTGGAGCTCTCCTTATTATTACATATGCCAGCGATCGGGCTCTGGCCGGTCACTGGACCACCAGGGATACTAGACGATTATTTTGAATCTACATATGCCTGCGATTGGGCAGAGTGCACTGCCCGCTGTGCAGGGGACCAGGCACGAAGTCACCGAGGATCGGCGCACCTGCATGCAAATGGAGCCATAATGACATACCGTGGCCCATTTCGCCTCTGATATAGCTCCATGCACTTTGGAATATCATGGTTGTGCATAGCTAGCGGAACTGCGTCGCGCATCCCCTGCTCCACTCTGGCCACTTGCGCTGGTGCAGTGCCACTGCGCCATCGCGCACTGTGGTGGCCGAAGTGCGATATTCAATGATGCTGTGCCATGACGCAGCTCCGTTGAATATCGCCCAGTCAACGCCCTTGCGTAGCCAAGTTGCGCTGCACCGAGGCTTGCGCCACAGCCTGGCACAGTCTGAATATCTGGGCCACTGTCTTTCCCGTTCCTGTTTGAACTGATCTGTTCCCTGTTTATGTGACTGTTTAGATAATCTAATGTATATTTACTGCCAGGTCCTAAATTTGCATTTATTTGATATGGGAGTGGGTTCATTCATCTTCTCATACTCTTATCACCACCACCCCTAGCAAGTTTAAATCCTTCTGGAGAACATTTCTAAACACAGTGGTAAGGATACACACTGTCTTTTTTATACAGGCCTCTATCCCCCAGGTGGAGCCCCAGTCCCCCACATAGCCAAAACCCTCACCCTAGCACCATTCCTTCAAGCCAGTTTTGAAGTCAAAGATGTGTTAGGTGCACAACCTATAGTGGACTGGTGTTTTCCTCTGTTTTTCTAATAAATATACTTTTTATCACCCTGGAAGACACCTGAGAGCAGTCTTCTTCTTGTTTTTTTTGTTTGTTTTTGTTTAGTTGTTTAACCAGGAGTAGCACACTAAGCTGAAGATTTTTTACAGGTGCAACCTGGGAGCACAGGGAAGTTAAGTGACTTCAAGTGTGTTCAATATAAGACTGCACTGTAGACAGGCAGTGTATTTTGAGTTTTGTGTAAGCTGTAAACATGTCATTTTACTTAGTTGTAGGCTGGCATCTTTTATTACAAATTCCCAGCTCCCCTGCAGCTGACATCAGATCAGTAGGCAGCACTGGGAATACATTCAACAGCCTGCAGTGCACGTTTGAGCTTTTATAAGCTCTGATCAGATTTTTTCTGGGCCTGCTTTTCTCCAGAGGCTACATAGAGTTCTTTATCACTGTACATAGCCCAGGGAGGAGAGCAGGACCAGCGAAGATCCCATGTTAAGTAGCCCGATGGAAAAAAATAAATTAGCATCTCTAGGGATAACATGAGATCCCATAATAGGAAGCTAATAGTGCCGAGAGTTAACAGTAAGAAACAGGATAATTTCTTCACAATACGACTAGCTAAAGCCCGAAATAGGCTGCTACAAGATTTAGGTCAGATAAAAGAGTTTCGAACTCCTTAAGTTTGGATATAGCATATTTATCTAAGAATAAACTGGTTTAATTTTCCCATTGATACGGGAGGACAATTACTATGGCCTCCTTTTGTCAAATTCACCTAGTAAACCTAGCAGTAAACAAAAGATCAAAGCTTATACAAGCTCTAACATGCACTGCAGGCTATTGAATCTCTCGCTGCTGCTCTGATGTCAGTTGCAGGGGATTCTGGGATTTTTAGTAAAAGGTGATGGCAGCACAATTAAGTAAAATTAGCCTGATACAGTCTAGTATACTATGGTGAACAGTACGTAAACCAAAAGCTTTTTGCATACAAAGTGCACATTGGGACCAGCCCCAGCTTGAGTGTGGTGCCCATGGTGGTGACTGTCCCCCTTTAAATACACTGTAAATGAGATTGTAGAATTATTTTTTTCTAGGGGCATGAATATAATTCACTTATGCATAATCTGGTGATTCCACTGGAATGCAATGATTGCCCAGATGTCATTAAGCCAAGCTCCTCCCACCACTTGGGTGACTGCATCCCCTGACTCCACCCTGTGACATCAGTTCTTTCTTACCACTGAAAGAACAGATCACCTCCTTCACGATCTGCTTAGGACTTTCTCTGCACCATGGGCGCACCCTTACTTTCAATATTTTTGAAGCTGTTTAATGGTTCTTTCATGGTTCTTTCAACTCTGGATTCAAATTCAGCATTTACTGCCACCAGAAAATGTCAGTCACCAACCTGCATGACACGTGCATGTACTGCCTGGGCGGGTAACATGACTTGGCCAGGTGCAGCCTTTACTTTTCCATGCTTCCTGAGTCCCTCGAGCATAGGTACAGTACCTCTGGCTCATGCTGGACCAACCTTCTGAACTGGATCAGAAGGATCACCACAAGGGTAGCAAAAAGGCCTCAGCTGTTGCTGGTCTGCAGCACAGTCTGTGGCCTTTGAGGCAGAAGTTGCGGTGGCTATGGCGGGCACCTCCACAGCCTTGTTACTGTTCCCAAATGAGGATAACATCGGAGGGATCTTCACAAACTAGTTCCATGATATGTGCAGGTCCTTCTAGACCCTGGGGGGAGCTGTGCCCACCATGGCTCTCCCTCCAAGACCAAAAACCAGAAATCTTTTCACCACTGTTGCTGGTTGTGGGATGAGGAGAGACTGCAGTCCTCCTGGTCCCTCGATTCACTTGAGCACTCATCAGCTATTGAGCACTCTTTGACTGAGGGGTTGCTGGTGCAGCTGAATGGCTATTCAGCTCTGCTATTGAGCCAGATGGTCTCAACTTTGGTCAGCCACATTGTTGAGATGTTTCTTGACCTTGTCAACACATTGTGGGATGACATGGCAGACCCCAGTGCTCCTGGTGCTCACTCAGGAGGAAATAGATCAATCGGTGACCCCAGTCAACCCAGCTTGGGACCAGCCTCCAACCAGGGCTGGATCTTCAAAGCTCTTGTTGTATAATGTGGGCAGGCACATTATTAACAGTCATCTGGAAAACCCTGATCACTGTAGATGGGGCGGTTCATGGTTGAGATCTCATGGTCGAGGTCATGGTAGAGGCATTTTCAATCTTAATCCCATTCAACCAGGAGGCACTGCTGTTGCCTCTCTTGTCCAACTCATTTTCAAGTTAGGAGAGGCACTGACAGAAGATGTGCCGGTGCTGTGAGGAGTTCCTCTTGCAGCAGTAAGTGATTGTGGGGCAGGGTAGGGTTCTACCCAAGGACCTTTGGTTCCCTGGCAGCTGCCAGTGGTCACCCCACTAGTGCAGGTTCTGCAGCTGTTTCCCCACACCTGCTTCTCTGCTGATCATGGGGAAGCCACCACCGTGACAGTGACAGTCGGTGCTCCAACTAAAGAGGTTGGCCGTTCAGCTCCTGGCTTGCCAGGCTAGTTGTCAATGAGGATTACAGCCAGTGATGCATCCCAGGAGGTCCATGGTGAGCAACAGTTGAGGGCTATCTTTGAGGAGTCATTGGATGATTTGGATCAGGAGTTCACAGGTTCCTCTGGGGATCCACTGTTTGACCATGGCTCAATTAAGATACCTTCCACCAACCAGAGGTCAGTCTCCTTTGGTGTGCTGCTCTGGCTGATCATGGAGTCCACATCTATCCCATTAGAGCCAATCCAGAAGAGGGCCAAGTATTTATTATTTATTTTACTTGAATTTTGATGACAGGGTAGGCCCACTGAGACAACAGTGTCCCATTTTCAGAGGCGACACGGAGAATCTAGCATTCCATAATTAAACAAGAAAACATTACAAAGTTAAACATTACAGTAATCACAAGTAATTACAAAGATAATTGTAAACATAATGGAATGCCAAAAACAGCTAACATCCTAACTAACAAAACGTAATTAATAAAAGCAGTAGAGCAAGGTTATAATTCATTTATAATCTCAGATTACATTATGTTAGGATTAACTAACAATAGATATGTGGTGCAGAGGTGGGATGACTTTCCAAGCACACTCCGTGATAAGCATCACAACCTGAAAAGGCAATTTAGCGTATTGTGAGTAGGTCAATATGTGAGAGCAGAAGTTTAGATCAATGTAAAGACTGAAGTCACAGGAGGTACTGCCAGATGGGGAGAGTAGAGTGGGCTAGGAGTAGGGATAGTTGACCATTGATAAGAGTAGTGGTCATGTGTAGTTGCAAATGGGAGGAGAAAAGAACATATCCTTTAAGAGTTTTTGAACTGAGGAAGTGACTTACAAGAGAGCAGTTCCAGCAGGAGGCTGTTCCATTTTTGGGGGGCTAAGAAAGAGAGGATCTCATGTCAACTGCTAAACATGTCTTTGGGAGAGTTAACATTGGATATTCAGAGGAATGGAGGAACCTGGTGACAGGTTTCAGTTTCAGTAGGTTGGCGAGGCTGGGGGGAGAGGGGAGGTGGATGAGTTTAAAAGTGGTGCATTTTGAGGGGAAATCCATGTTTGCTGTGAAGGAGGGCCAACCTAAGATGTTGAGTACTTCACAGTGAAACATAGAAACATAGACTTTGTCGGCAGATAAGGACCGCTTGACCCACCTAGTCTGCCCATTTCCGTACCTACAGGATAGGCCGCAGATCCTAGTTAATCAACAGCCTATTTCTTTCTACCCCCCACAAGAATGGCCTTATGTCTGTCCCATGATTCTTGAATTCTCCCACAGTTTTAGACTCCACAACCTCCTCAGGAAGGCTGTTCCATGTATCCACTACCCTCTCTGTGAAAAAATACTTCTACACTGCTCCTGAACCGCCCCCCCCCAGTGGTGGGTGGGTGTTGGGATAGAGGCAGCAAAACATGCTATCCTGTGAGACATTTTGGACCAGAATGAATCCTCAAGGGGTTGCCTTCCTGGTGGCTGATGTCATCTTAGGATCATCCATAGAGTTCTGGCAACATGCAGCAACCTGCCTGGCACCCTTGGCCCACTTCTTCTGCAAATATGGGGTATGTATGGGCTCCCTTTCTGGGTATTCTGACCACCCTTTGGTCAAAGGTCTGGTCACGGATTCAGTGTTCCAAAAGTCTAGACACCAGGAAAACATGGAAAAGCCTCTGGGCAAGGGATCCCATAAGACTGACTACACAGCAAAAAAGGTGTTCCCTGCAGCTACCCTGTGTCTCTGTCAGGCTAACTATGCCACTGTGATGGTGAATTATGGGCATTCCCTCATGGGAATGTTGGATGTAGTTCATCAAAGCACTGGGTGGCAGTTAAGATCATCAGTGACCATTGACAATCACTGGCTAAACATCAGCTCCAGACAGCCTTGAACATGGATGATTCCTGTGCCAGTGTGGTGGCAGCAGCTGTTTCTATGCATCGCAAGTCTTGGCTGTGCTCATCCCCCATTACAGTGGGCACCCAACAGAGGTTGGCTGATGTTCCTTTTTTAGGCACCAACCTCTTCAGTCTCAGAGTGGAAGGGCATCACTTGAGGGATAAGATGTCCAATACCACCCTTGGTTCTGTGACTTCATTCCAGAAGGACCAGAATAAAAAGTCAAAGACTCTTGCTTTTCAATATCTGTCCTTTCAGTCACAGTCTTGCCAGCAGCAACTCTAGCAAGGGCAGTTTAAGACCTGGTACCCTAAGAAGTGCAGTGATCAAGGTCCAGAAAAGGCTGGCAGGGGTAGTGGTGCCCCTCTGGCAGTAGCCGCCAGTGCCCCTCAGAAAGTTGCTCAGTGATGGATTGGAGGTATCATCCTTCCCTCTGTCATGTCTCTGACTACTCTCCCCATCAGAGGCCGGCTACATCACTTCTTGCCACGTCTGTTAGCTACCACAGCAGACAAGTGGGTGTTGAATGCAGTGATGTGGTGGTCAGAGAACTGTCTCTAGACTTTGAGGCTTTCCCTACCTACCATCTCCACATGCCTTGAGAGTCCAAGATGTGGATAACCTATCCATCCTCAGAGAGGACAATACTCGGCTACTTGTGAAAGGGGCCATAGGCCATGTCCCAGACACCCTCATCAGTCAAGACTATGTTTCCAGGTACTTCCTGATCCCAAAACAGGGAGGGGGTGGCATCCCATACAGGATCTTCATGATCTCAACCAGAACATGTGGAAACGCAAGTTCCAGACAGTCACTCTGAGCCAGATTATACCTTCCCTGGAGCAGAACATATGGTTTTGCCTCCTGGGCCTCCAGGATGCATTCTTCCACATTCCCATCTGTAAGTCCCACCACTGGTACCTCTATTTCCAAGTAGAAGTGGTGCTGTACCAGTTCCAAGTCATGCCACTCAACCTATCCTCAATTCTAAGGGTCTTCACTAAGTGCATGGCAGTGGTGGTAGCCCACCTACAGTGCCTAGGGGTCAGGGTCTGCCCCTAGCTAGATGACTGGCCGATAGCTGGTTCACCCAGGGAGGCCATGGAGAGATCTACAGACCTGGCTCTCCAGACCTGCTGACATGAGAGACTGTTGGTCAGCCCAGGCAAGTCTAAACTAGTGCCAAAGCAGGTTATCAAGTTTATCAGGGCAGAACAGGACATCCTGCAGGCCAAGGCCTACCTTCTGACAAACTGGACACAGGATCTTACCTCCTCTGCCTGATCATTTCAGGTTGGGCTCTTGCACCCTACTGGGAATTTCCTATGGCTGCTGGAGTACATGGCATCCTGTACCAGTGTGCTCCACTGGACCTGCTTGTCGATTTAATTTAATTTCATTTTTATTGGTTATACTGGAAAGGCATGTGAGCATTGCTGCCCGTTTATGCAAGTGTCCAGTTACATACAACAATCATGAGACATGACATAGGCTTAAACATTTAACTAACAGTGAGGGTTAATACAATGATACATAAATTTAGGTTACTATAGACTAAAGGGCAAACCATGAACTACCCTTGGTGAATTTACAAATACAAGGTGACATTAAGCATTCAGTGAGGGTTTAATAATAACACAACAGTGGGAAACAAAAAAATTAAATAAATTCTAAAACCTAGCTGAGGTGGATTATCAATACTACAAGTGATAGAAAGAGAGGGTAAGTGCCTAAGGTGGATAACCACAGAATGACGGGAAAAAAGTATAGGATGGGAGTCAGATTAGGGCTGTGAGCAGGTGCAGGTGGGAGAGAAATGTCTCCTGATATTGTGTTTGAAGGCATTTGTGGAGGGACAGAGATGCGCCACCTTCAGTGGGAGCTGGGCCATCAGTGGTCCCAGCACCCAAGTCACTTGGACCAGCTGGTCACAGTGACCCAGTGGATGTGGGACACCATCCAGTGGTGATTAGTCCCACAACATTATGAGGTAGGAATCCCATTTGTCCACTCAGTGCTGACCATGTTGCTAATGATAGATGCATCTCTGGTATGGGGATAACACTGGGCCCACAGGTTTTGGTCACCCAGGAAGTCATGTGACCATATTGACCTGATAGCACTCCATGCAGTGCACCTGGCTCTGATGAAATTTGTTCTGCTAGTCAGGCGTTGAGTTGTTGAGGTCCAGATGGACCACACCACGACCATGTTTTACCTGATTCCGCAAGTCAGGCATTGAGTTGTTGAGGTCCAGATGGACCACATCACAACCATGTTTTACCTGATTCTGCTAGTCAGATGTTGAGTTGTTCAGCCCTAGATGGACAACACCATGACCAAGTTTTACCTGAACAGACAGGCAGTACACACTTCCTTTCCTTGTGATGGGAGGCACTCCACATCTGGACCCTTGTGCACAGCCTGGGTACCGATCGCCTGGTAATTCACGTCTTGGGGTAGAACAATCAGCTGGCAGATACTCTCTGCTGGGAAGAGAGATGTCACACAAGTGGTCTCTGAATCAGTAGATGGTGAGCCATCTGTTCTCCCTGAGGGCTCACCCTTGGTGGTCCTTTTTGCCTTCTCAGAAAATGCAACATTGTAGCTGTTTTGTGCCCCCCCACCTCACAGTCCAGGACACTGTTGACAGATTCTGTCATAAGGCCCTGGATCCTGGGCCTCATGTATGCCTTTCCTACCTTCACCTTGATCCACATAGTACTGTTAAAGGTCAGGAAGGACAAAGCGCAGATGAATCTGATAGCTCAAGATTAGCAAAGACAGTTTCTGGTACCAAGATCTCTTCAGCCTCCGAAGCTGGTTTCCATGGTGACTGCCTCTCCACCTAAACCTGCTGACCAGAATTTGGGGGATGGTCCTTCCCCAGACCTTCAGTCCCTGCACCTCATGGCCTGGTTCCTGAGTGGCTAACTTTCCAGGCCTTGGGTCTTTCCAAGGATGTCCTCCATGTCATGGAGACACCTGGAAAGACAGTGACTTGTAGGTGCTATGCCTTTAAATGGAAGAGATTTTTCACTTGGTGCCAGGACAAGGAGACTGATCCCTTTTCTGGCCCTGTGACTAGCATACTGGACTACCTCTAGTCCCTTTTCCAGCTGTGACTGTGAACTACAACCCTTAAGATGCACTTGGTAGTTATCTCTGCTTACTGGGCACAAGTCGGCATGCTGATGCTGGCCCAGGAGAAGTGGTGGGACACATTTCACGGGGCCATGACCACTTGTTCCCTCCACTGTGTGATTCACCTCTACCATGAGACTTACTGCTGGTCTTGGCTTTGCTCATGGACAAGATGTTTGAGCCTATGCGCAGGTGTGAATGTCACACTTGTCATGGAGAACAGCTTTCTTTGTGGTCATTATGTCTGCCAGAAGGATTGGGGAGCTCCAGGCACTCTTAGTGGACTCGCTCTCTGTTTGGTCTTCCACAGGGACAAAGTAGTCCTTCACACCAACTTGAATTTCCTCCTAAAGGTGGTACCAGAGTTTCACCTTAACCAGGTGATTAAGTTAGCAGTATATTTTACCAACCCTTCTTTGGAGGCCAACCACAGGCTCCATACCCTGGACCTGTGGAAAATGTTTTCCTGTTATGTTGCACATATGGCTAGAATTCGAGAACAGGCTCACCAGCTGTTTGTTACCTATGCTGAAGCTGTGCTTGGTTAACGCACAGCAAAGCAGATGACTAAGGTGGATTACATCTTGCATCAACCTCTGCTATAGGTTTGCTGGTTGTGAGCCTCCCGTTGGGATTAGAGATCATTCCACTAGATATACTGATGACTCGGCAGCTGCTTTCAGGGATATACCATACAGGAGTTCTGTCGGCAGCTACCTGGAGGTCAGTACACACTTTTATTTGGTAGCAGCCATGTAGCGCATCAAATGAATAGCGTGGTGTCAGGGGGCAAGTCATAAAGCACTGCTACAGAAAGGGAGAACTCACATAAACATAGACACATGGCACAAGAGCGAAAAGCTCTTCAACCTGGTAAAGGCACCCCCAAGCACAGCAAACAGCAGAACTGCGAGCCCCAGCAGGCCTGCAGGCAGAAGAGGCGCCACTGACAGACAGCACAGGGCAGCTTGCACAGCAGATCATGGCCGCAGCCAGTGGTGGCAACAGGAGTCAATGGACAGGTGACAGGAAAACAGCACAGGTGAAAGCACTGCCACTGAGGCACACAGAGAGAGGGTACACAGATGGTGAATAGGGCAGAGGGGTAGCGGTACGAGCCCGCACCACCCTGCAGCAACAGGGCCAAACACACAGATAGGGCACAGTGCAACACCCCCCACCCCCGTGGACCCCGCAGCACACACTGACACTTACCACACAGGGCATTACATGGAAGGTAGGAGCCCTAGGGAACTGCACAGGCACGGGGGTGACACAGATGACAGTGGTGGACTGTGTTGAGCATGGCCCAAAGGTATGGAGGACATGGGGAAGGGGGCACAGCACAATGCTACCTGCTGGTTGCTGGCCTCTGCATGGCAGGCTACTGCAGTGCCTCTGGGCTACGCCCTGTGACATTCTGGCCATCCCCCATCCCACTGTGCATGCTTGTGTGCTGGGCCCACCCTGTCCCTGTGTGCTGACCACCTACTGCTGCTACTGCCATGCCTCCCATATGATCGTGCCCTGCCCTTGGCCATCCCTGGCAGTGCTGGCTGCTCATGCACCTGGCCACTCTCTCTGTGAGGTGTCCTTCTCAACCGGGCCATGCCGCAGTGTGCTTTGCCTCCTCTGCCTTGCAGGGTACAATGTGTGCTCAGTGCTCTTCCATTTGCCCCCTGCTGCAGTTACCCTTTCAGCTGGTCAGTGCTTTTGTGCAGTCCCCCTTGCAGCATTCGCTCTTTCTCCCTCACTGTTGTGGGTGGCACAATTTTGGATGTGGCCATATCATATAAAACCTTTTATTTCCCATTTTACAATGACCTCAAGTCATGCCGAGATGCATGTTTTAGGACCTCAGCTCTCAAATTTCTGTTTGCCAAGTAGGGGTGCTTAAAGATGTTCAGCCAATCATCTCATGCCAATGGAACTGCCAAAGTGTGAATGCAAACCATCTACCACTCCTGGAACTATAGTTACAGGTGAGTAACCAATTCTTATATGTCCACTTATAAAATGTTTACTGAGACCGATGCTAAAGGCAGGTTGCTAGTGTAATCCCAGGGGGTTATAGCTCACTAAATGTCATTTTATGTCAACAGAGCATTTGGAAGGAGAACATCCACATTGTGAGAATGGAGCACAAGAAACAATGCCACTTAACGAAATAACAACAGGTAAAGTAACTAAAAAATATTTGTTGGTTAGTCTAATAAAAAGGTTTTTTTTGGAAAACAATAGTACGTTCTAAAACACTTGAGGAGGTTTAACTTTTTGTGCAGAAAAATACTTGTATAACTGAGATGTGTTAAACATCGAACCATGTTTAGTTTATTTCAGACACATTCATTCTTCTGATATGCTTTTGCTGTTTTATTCTTCAAAAAATGGATTGTTTTTACTCGCTGCTCCAGTGTATCTTCTATCAACCTTTAGTATGTGCATTCATCATCAGAATAAAAGAAAGCTTAATAAACAACAAATTAAATAAAGCAAAATAAAAACAGTACAGAAATCAATTAAAAAGAGCACGAGCTCTGCAGATTCAGTGCTCTGTTATAAAATCCCAAATTAGTGCAAATTCTGGACAATAATGATACCGTCAAGGACGCATCTGGAGATGAGCTAGTATCAGCTCAGTGTGTCTTTCCTGGTAAAATGTTTGAAATAAATAAATCATAACATAAACCAAAGACTGAAATTTGAGGCTGCAGCCATCACTGTGAGTACACAGGGAGAGTAGCCATACTAAGTCTATGATCACATGACCTGTTGCAGCCCTCTTTAGCGTGGTGTGAGGGAGGCAAGGGTGACGTCTCCATCAGGAAGTTACGATCAGAGTTGGATCAGACTTGGACAATCCTACAATAGATTTGGTTACATGTAGATGCTGGAGATATAATGTTAAATCATTATATGTGAAAATGATTTCATATCATAAATGCATGCCTTGTATAGCCAGGAGGGGTAGGATCTCGCCACACTTTTCATGTAATGCTGTAACATTTGTTTTATTTCGCAGGTGATAACCCAACCAGAATGTGATGACTGAGGAAAAAAGGAAGGCAGACCTTGAAGTCGATATTTCAGTATTATCTGCAAAGGTTGAAAAAAAGATCGCAACTTGCAGCATGTTGATTAGCTTTGAAAATCCAGCCCTACGTGTTCCCCTAATTTTAAATTGAAAAAGAAATACATGCTGTATTGAGTCTTTTCTGTAGCCCCTGCTTACTATAGCAGTTTTTTTTTCACACACCAAATCCACCTTGCTCCAAGCTATGTATGCAAAACCTCACTTCGCAGATTTTTTGCATAAAAGTATTTTGTTCCACATTTCAAAGCAAAACATGCTGGGTTTTTTCTTTTGCAACATATTTTTATTTCTGTTTATAGAATACAGTACAATAATCAAATCCTACCTAAAACTGCCTGGTATTATTTAACTGTACTGTACTTTACTAACAACTTTGTGTAAATATGATGCGCACATACACTGAAGTACAACTTTAGTCTATAGTAACAAAAAATTACATTCTTGCAGAATAACAGTTTAATAATGGCTATTACACGGTATGAATACTTTGCTACCTTTGATGATGTGGAGCTGTCAGAAAGAAAACCATTAGCAATTGGACAAGTAATAAAACAGCTGTCACACAAAGGGCAACCCAAGGAGGCATACACCAAGTACAGCCCAGCCCCTAGCCTTACTCTCTGCTGAGCTTCACTAATCTTCCCCAACTGGGAGAGAGACCAATCACAGAGGGAAGGCATACTCTGACAGGTGCAGAAGCAGGGATTTCTTGACAGCGGTTCTACCTGAATCCCCCTTGGAGTGCACAGTCCGGGCTTTCTCCGCTGAGGCAACTTCTCTCCTCATTCGCTCTGCTCAGACCCAGCCAGTTGCTGCTGTCTTGGCATAAGCAGCTGTTGGAACACTTACCCAGAATTCCTGTGGACACCCCAGGAGGGGTGGAGGACATGAGGGAGGACTTAAAGATGCTTGAAAAATGGTCTGGGATGTGGCAGCTAAAATTTAATACCAGAAGTGTGCTATGACACACTTGGGGAGTAGGAACAAAAGAGCAGGGTACACCCTAGGAGGGAAGGAAACTAAAGTAACAGAACAGGAGAGGGATCTGGGGTCACAGTCTCCTCGAACCTTAAGGTAGGAATCCAGTACAGCAGGGTGGTGGGAAAGGTCAATGGAATGTTGGTATGCACAGGCAAGGGCATTACTAGCAGAAGGAAGGAGGTAATAATGCCCCTTTACAAAGCCACGGTGAGCTGCACCTGGAGTATGGGGTTCAGTTCTGGAGGCCACATCTCTGCAAGGATATAGATGCATTGGAGAGGATTCAGAGAAGGGGAACCAAGATGGTGCAGGGTATGCAGGGAAAGTCATACAAGCAGAGGTTTAAGGAGCTGGATCTGTACACGCTGCAGACAAGGAGGAAAGGGAGACATGACTGAAACTTTTCAATATGTAAAGGGGCTCAATAAAGTAGGAAAAGAAGGATTACTTAAGAGGAAGAGGGTGTCAGAACTAGAGGGCACAGCCTCAGACTGCAAGGAAAAAGATATGGGGCAATGTGAGAGGGCATTTCTTCATGGAGAGGGTGGTAGAGCCCTGGAACAGACTACCAGACAGTGTGGTGGGGGCTACATTGGTGGAAGAATTCAAAGGGCATGGGACAAGCATATGGAGCTGGGTATCGGGGGGGTGGGACTGGCAGGCAGGGGGAGGAAGGGCAGACTAGATGGGCCGGTATGGTCCTTTTCTGCTGTCAAGCTTCTATGATTCTATGATAGAAAGGCAGTAAAATGGCAGAAAATGCAATTACTCATGCATTTTATGAAAGGGTTGCAAATTTGGGAAAAGTTGTCATATTTATTAATGACTGAGTAGCTACTGCTTTCCTTGTTTGCAACTCTCCCGAGTGGATCTAACCATTCCCTTCAGGAGGGCACCTTGTTTGACTTCAAATAATGTAACATTAACCATCTGAAAGTCAGAACAGCTGACAATAACCACATTTTAATTGATTCTGTTAGGTTCCTTAAGTGGGCGGTGTCCCGTAATATACAAAATATGGAGTTTTCAAAACCTATTAGCATGAATTATGTATGAGAGAAGAGGTTTTCCCTACCACAGAACAATGCTAAATTATGTCGCGTAGGTTAGCTTGAGGAAGTCCACATTCCCAGCATTTGTCCGGGTAGACATGGTCCTCCAGGTGGGCACTGTGTCCAGCTCTATTAAGGACCACACCTCAACATAGATTGTTTTCTCAGTCTCTGCTTCCACCCTATGGAACAGTCTACCACTGCCTATTCACTTGTCCCTCTCCCACCTGTCCTTCAAAATGAACCTAAGAGCCTGGCTCCTATCTGAATCCCCATACAACTGTGTCCTGGACAACAAGTAATGCCCGCAAACCACCCTGTAAAGTGGTTCCTTCCTTGTGCTCCCACTGTCCTGTACCTCTTTATATCATCTGCTTCTCACCAAAGTATCGCTATATATCTCTGTGTTCTGCCAGCCCTGTGACACTGAGGGTTGAGGCACTGGATGCCACACCTCATGCCATGCTGGTGACCTGGGTTTGGGAATGAGCTTGGACTGCTGGAGGTTGGCTGGGGAGGGACAGGAGCAAGCATCCAGAGGACTGCTCTCCTGTCCCAGGAAGGAGAGAGGGACTTGTCTCAGGGAGATGGGGATTCCTAGCATCAGCTGGGAGCACAGCAACCCAAGACCATGAAGTATAAGGGGACTGGCTGTGGCAGCGACTCTGTAGGCACACACAGAAGCATGCATGCCCAAGTAAAGGATGCATTGCACATCTGAGCCAATGGGGGGGACCTAAAAGTAGATATCCCTGTCCCCAGGGATAATCTATGGCACCACCTCCCTCACCCACACTCCACTGACCAGACCCGCTCTTCTCCTGGGCAGAGCCTAGCCCAGCCTAAATTGCCAGATAGAGCACCCTGGGCAGATAGGGAAGCCCTACACTCAGAGGACTCAGAGTCAAGGGGGATAGCCAGGCTGGTGCCAAGAGACAGAGGGGTTTCAGGTCCGAAGGCAGAGCTGCAGGAATTAGTAGATGCCTGAGAGAGTTCCCGGGGTGCCGGTGCAATAAAGAGAGTTTGACCTCCAAGCTGTCTCTGGTTTCCTTTCTTCTTGACCTGCAGGGTCTTCTTATGAAGTCTGCCAGTCAGTCTGTCAGCCAGTTCAGGTGAAATGGATGTTTTGCTTCTAATTACCAAAGTTACTGCTTGTTATTTTTGTACCTTTTATCCTTCTGTAACAGTTGTTACCACTGCCTCAGCTCAATTTATACTGTACCCCTATTGACCTCATATTGAGGTTTTGTACGGACATGTTTAACTCATGTTTTGACCTTTGTCTAGTGACCATCCCTGTGTAATAGCTACCAGTGTCTATATACATTTATAGCTGTTGAACTATGTTGGTACCACCTTGTGGCCTGGGTCGTGTCTGAAAACGGCCCATTGGATCAGCACAGTTACCTGGTTAACTAAGACATAAATTAATTAATTAGTGCTGAGCTAGTAAACAAGAGCTGTTTCAAGGAAGCTATCACTGGTGAAAAATAACTGTTACAACATTACAAGTTCATACTTTAGAGCACACTTTTCTCTGCCTTACATTTTTGTAAAATGTTTATTGTAGATTCATTTTTCCTACTTTTGCTAATAAAATTCCATACTGAAGTTCTTTTTGATATGTGCATTTTACTGTTCCATCACACTGGATAGTCGGTCCTGCCTGCTGCCTGAAAAAGTCAATGTGACTGGAAGTTTGCATGAATAATTTCCTGCTGCTGTAATAAAAGGCATTATTACCCCTTGGCTACATGGAGTCTACAGTCTGATTAACAGAGCAACACAATAAAACACAGCTCCTCACCTTACTACAATTTGCTGTCTATAATAATGCAGCAATACAGAGTGCATCTTTAAGGAAACTGCCTAAGAGTTCCGGTCACATGTAAAATATAACCAAAAGTTTGAACTTATGAACATATATGGTAAATGGCAAGTATTTCATAAGTCATTAAGTGCTGAGAATGAATAATTAAGTAAAAATGTCATATTTGTTTATATTGCAGAAAAAATTCCCGTAAGCCCTTTGAAAAAGCTTCCACAAAGGAAGCGAAGCGTCAAGCGAATAAAATAAAAACTAACTTTTTGGATTGAGAAACCACTTTTTGTCATTTTTCTGCAAAAAAAACCAGGGTCCAACCAACTTAAAGTTACACAGATTTAGAGCACCTATTGGACTCAAACATAATAGACGACCATTTCCCATGGACCTATAACTTCCAGACTAGATGGACCCCTGGTATCCTTCTGCTGTCCTTTTCTATGTTTCTTACAAAACCTCTGCAGCACTCATGCATACTGGAGGGTTTGTCTGGCTGTGAGTGTCCTCCTCAGACCTCATGTCAATTAACAGACTGGACCCTACTAGCATACTTGGAGTTCAGTGCCATAATCCACAAAAATGCGGTAGCTGGCAAATACCTCGATATACAGGGAAGTTCCCCTGTGCCTGGGTCACTTAGCTTAAAGCAATCAACTGGGCAACCCACAAAAAAGTTTTGTGCCTCTAGAAATCAGGCAGGGTGCACTTCAGGGGAGACTAACCCCAACGGACCCAACCCAGAACAACAAAGATCTACATTCCAAAGCCAATAAGGCTGCTGCAAACTTAACAATTTATTGTGCACACTGCAAAATAACAAACCAGTGTGGAAGACAAACTCCAACCAGAAGCCTCCGATCGTATAGATTTTCATCGGGGTGGGGGGGCAGGTCCTGGTAATGACTAGATTGCTTAAATACTACCAACCCAGTGATGTCACAAATCAGCTGACTCTTATATATAGACATATTACAACAAATATTTCATTAATACAAAAAGCAAAGCATTAGTACAGAAGAATAGTCAATCAATCAAGTGTTATTTGATTCAGCGCATTTCTTGATTATGACTCAATGTGCTTCACACAGTTCTAAAATGTTAAAAATGTAATACAAAACCAAATAAAACATATGTATAAATGCAAATATTAATTCACAATAAAACATGTTAACTCCTGGTAAAAGCCTGGTTAAACAGAAAGGTCTGGAGCTCCCATTTGAACATGTCAGCTGCTAGACTTTCTCGAATCTGAAGAGGGAGGGAGTTCCACAGGATTGGGGCAGCAAAGGAAAAAGCTCAAACCCCCAATGTCTGCAGGTGAATTCTGGGATTCTCCCAAAAAACCCTCATCTGCAGAGTGTATGCAGTATATACTGTTTGAAACACGGGAAAATTGTTGTTCAATTTTGTTTTCACTTATGATTCTTTTATAATTCAGTACTGCTAAAGGTGAAAAAAACATGACAAATCTAATATTTATTCATTTGTGAAGCCTAATGCTTTTTCACCTACTATGGAAAGGTCACCATGGGATACTGTTTAGCCTCAGACAATTGCTGATTTATTGACCCTGCTGTTTAACTGTTTGTTTGTATTGTTCTTGTGTGCCATTGCACCACCTTGTAAGTCACCTCCAGGATTGGGCGCCACATATAAATACATTTTTACTTACTTACTCACTCACTCTTAGGCATTTAGGCCAGGTCAGAGAAAACAAACCAGAAAGTGACAAGACCTTCACGACCACTGAAACAGGTGAGATCAAAAATGTCTTTGCCACATTAGAAAGGCATTTTATCATGGGGCTGAACCTAAGTTATAACATACTGAGTTTGGAAATTTATATTGAGCAAGGGCTTGCACCATGGGGACTCTGTGTGACTGATTTACCTTCCAGAGGGCTAGAGTATTTTGTTCACTGGGAGGAATGGAAAGCAGTGGGATGTAATAAAAAATTACTACAAACATTAAGGCCGATACACAGAAGCATAACACATTGGTTAAAGACATCAGAATTCAATGCTAGAAAGTGCAAGGTAATGCACCTAGAGAAAAAGAACCCCAAGACAGAGTACTGGATGTGAGGAGAGAGAGAGGCTTAGCACTATAGTTGAGGAACAGGATCTGGGTGTTATTAACAACTCACTTAAGCAACTGAGTCAGTGCAACAAGGTCTATAGAAATGCTAGCACAATGCTGGGATGTAGCGGGAGGAGCACTGATTGCAGAAGAAAAGAGGTAATACTTCCCCTTTATAGATCCCTGGTGAGGCCTCACCTAGAGTACTGTGCCTAGTTCTGGAGTCCTCACCTCAGAAAAGAAGGACGAGTTGGAGACAGTGCAGCAGTGAGTAACACAAATTATTCAGGGCTAGCAGGGCAGATCCTATTAGGGAGCACCTCAAGGCATTAAATATGTACTCACTAGACACTAGAAGGGAGGAAACATGAAATAAACCTAACTCATTCCTTCCTGATGACGCCATATGGCGTCATAAAAAACTATACCTCTTTTTCCTGATGACGCCATATGGCGTCCTAAATCATGTGCTGTAGTGCCTGATGACGCCAATTGGCATCCATATCTTTCTTGGTGCAGCTCAAGCATTTGTTTACATTTGTTGAATTGAGTTGTACCAGCTAATAGGGACATCATACCTTACTGATTTTACCTAATATAATATGTGTTCCCATTGGCTATTTTAGAGAAAACAAGCCTTAATACATAAATAAATAAATTTACTATTTTTTGCATGTGCTGTGAAAAATGTATTATGTTCATTCTGCCATTAGTTTGTATTGTAACAACAAATCATCTTGTTTTAGTGTAACATGTTAAGCTGATCAGGTTGACACTATAATTAATTTCATAACTTATAGTTTTTTTTTTATTCGAGCAATCCGATTGGCCGTCACCACTTTGGTGTATTTTTTTGTCTTTTGGGGTATTTTTCTACAATAACATGTTGTCACTGATATCGTAATTGTTATAACTATTAGTCCATTTATACCACTAAGTGAGCTGAATATTTCTGTATTTAAAAATCAAGCTCTGTGATTGGTTGGATTCTCTGACATCATCAATTCTGAATTTAATTGGTATAAAGGGATTGTCTTAGATGCAGGCACCATCCCCTGATGAAGCCTTAGTTGTCAAAGCACCAGGGAACCTGCACGCAGATCTTTTGTTGTGTCTTCCACTATTCTATTCAATGTGTGTGCCTGAAATGTTAGACTAAATCCTTATTTAGCATTCAAGCAAGGACTCGTATTTTTTTACAACCGTCACTGGAGGGAAAGTGGTTCTCTGTTGCCATGCTTGCTCTATGCTTATTGTACACGTCACTATTTCCATTAACCAGTCAGAGCACACACTGGTGCAGGAAGAGCATGGTGACTGGAAACTTAGATTCAAGATGGAGATGCTGCTCTTATCCTAAAATACTCACTTCATTTCGATGCCAAAACCTCGATTTGTAATCTGTATTTACTTTATTTGTTTTTATTTTTATTTATCATAAAAGTTTTCATAGTTGTTACTTTGTTCATTTGGGGATAATTTCTGGTCATCCTGTGTGATCACATCTTATGGATCCGGCTGGCATTCCTGATGGCAGAGAGAGTGTTTCTTGTGCATGTACTTGATGCAGTCCGTGAATTCAGCAGCTTTTGGTACTTTTTAAAGAGTTTATGTTCGGATAATGGCTATGTTAAAATCTATGTGGCATGTTGCTCCTGCGTTATGGATGATAAGTGGGTTAGGGTCAGTAGCATGTTTGTCTCATGCTCTGCACTTGAGTTTTCTCCTTACTACACAGTTGCTGATTGTTTAAAATGAAAAATAATGGTGTTCTTCAAATTATCTGGCATCAGTCCAGCCCCAATCTCTGATGCATTGTAAAGGCCAAATCAGTTTTGAATCCTCCACAGTCACTGGTGTTGTCCATCGATTTGTATGACATCAGTCCAGACTCAACCTCTGATGCACTGTAAAGTGTTCTTCAGGTTAAAACCCTCCACAGCCACTTGTAAGATCTAGCTCCTTACCATGCATCAGTCAAGCCCCAAACTGTAGTGAATAGTGAAGTGCATTTCAGGTTCAGATCCCTCCTCAACTGATGGTGTTGTCCATCGACTTACCATGCATCAGTCCTGACCAATCCCACAATGCACTGTAAAGTGCATTTCATGTTCAAAACCCTCCACATCCACTGGTGTTGTCCATCAATTCATATGACATCAGTTCAGCCCCAATCTCTGATGCACTGTAAAGTATTCTTCAGGCTCAAATCCTCCACAGTCACTTGTAAAATCTCAGGCTTAAATCCTCCACAGACACTGGTAAATCTATCTCCTTATCATGCATCCATCAGCTCCAAACTGTAGTGAACAGTGAAGTGCATTTCAGGTTCAGATCCTCCACAGCCAATGATGTTGTCCATTGACTGATCTGGTGTCAGTCCAGTCCCAACCTCTACTGCACTGTAAAGTGCTGTTCAGGTTCAAATCCCACCAGTCACCAATTTAGTCCATCTGTTCATCAGTCTTCAGTCCAACCTTTAGCTCTGACGCTCTGTGATGTGCATTATTGATATGGATCCCTCCTCAGTCACCATGGTGTAGTGCATTATGCACATCAAGATTCATTCCAACACTACCCTCAGATGCACTGTAATGCTCTATTCATGTTCAAATCACTCCACAACCACTTTAGTCTCATGTGCTCATAATGCTTCAGACCATCCCTTATCTCTGATGCACTGTGATGTGATCAGTGCCAGTGTATGACTTATACAGTCCATTCAAATGAAACATAGCACACAGTACACATGTGCACCAATGAGCATCACTCCATGGTGCAGGCATACCCACACTCCTTCCCACTGACACAGTGCGCCATACTGAATGTTGCAACATATTACATGTGTATGCAGGCAAACCATGTGACACAGCACATAGTACACAACCTTTACAGGTGCCCATGTCATCACCCTGTATGTGTACCCACAATGTTTCTGCATGGCATATGGACACTATTACCAGGTGCAGGCAGCCCCACCTGCTTCCCTACAACTGAGTATACCCCAAGGACGGGTGCCAATTCATGACGCAAAATGACTGCAGTGCCTATGAGCATCATTCCTTGGTACAGGCACACCCACCCCCTTCCCCATGACACAGTATACCCCAAATTACCAGTGCCTTTTCAGCAATTTCATCATCCTATACGTATACCCATAATGTATCTACAGTGTCTGTTAGCACCATTATTACATGCATACAGCCCTCTCATTTCCCCAGAACATATGAAGTGCATCTGAGCCTGTATTATGAATGCAGGACCCCCCTGCCACTAACACACAGTGCTTCATCATACAGTCATTCCCCACCTTAAACCATCCCATAATACAACCCCAAAAATAAACTATGCCAGGAAATTAAATGATACACAGATTTATGTAACATGATGTTTACTGAAAGACTGTGAACCTTTACATGAACATCATGCTTCATTTACAGTATGATAAAGCAAACAGCACAAATAAAATATAGTTTCCTATACTTATTATGGGATTTTATTATAAAAAATTAATTAAAATAGTTTATTTCAATGAAATTACACATTTTAACTACAGCAGATATGCAATTAATCATAGAGAGACCTCCAGCACTAACAAATGTCTCCATTTCCTGTGTCAGCTCACTGACCTACACTGGAGGTGTTCTTCCTATTTACATCACTTGACCTCACAAAGCACTTCCTTCCTGCATCACTTCCTGATATGTCCTTCTAAGGTAATGTGTAAATATATTCTTACTAAATCTAGGGGAAATACAAAAAAATTGATAATCAGGTTCATAAACTAAAATCAGTGGATAAAAGAATTAAACACTGCAAAATTCCAACCAGTGGAGTGGAACAAAAAACTCAAACTGTAATAACAAGAGAGTCAGATATTGATTTCTGACTAAAACAATGGTAAAAAACTTGCAAAATTTATATTTAGACAATGACAGATATATACTGTATATTTTTAACTATTTTAATCAACAATTTTACAGAAATGTAATATTTTTGCATGACTATGTAAACAGCATAATTATATTTAGATAAAATCATCAGAATTTATTAAAATATGAAAACAACCTTACACAAAATTAAATCCAGTTAAATAGACATTACCAAACCAAACTCATTTTCAAGAACTTTTTGTCCTGAAAAACTTTTCTTTCTACAGTTTTGAAATTGGATGTATGGTTTTTAAGATATGTAGGTTTAAGCACAGTGTGTTTGTATGAATGCTGCAGATCTAAAATCCCTTCAGGCACACAGGTGTTCTAGCAGCTGGCAGAGGGTACCTGAACATTCTAAGTGACAATAGGATAGAAAGAGTTAAAGGAATTAAAATGAACTGTGGGGAACTATTCAGCCTGAATAGCAATTCACGGTCAAGCAGACACAAATAGAAATTAACAGGAAGTAAGTTCAGGTGAGATGTGAGGAAGTACTGCTTTACAGAAAGGGTGGTGGAACCTTGGAACAATCTATCAGCTGAAGTGGTGGGAGTGGAAATAGGGGATTTAAGCAGTGCTGAGGCATAATGAGGGGTATGATGGTTACTGGGGGTGACAGGACCGAGGAGGAGGAGAAGAACAGAGAGAGGATAGGGAGGGTTAGTACCCAGGAGGAACAGTAGCTTCCTAGGATTATAGGGAACTTGGGCAGACTGGATGGACCTATGGTCTATTTCTGCCATTATTGTCTATGTTTCTATCACTGCCACAACAATTTCACTCAAACATTATATTAAGCATCCACTTTTTTCCGAGCTCGATAATGAGCTCCAAAATAAACTGCAAAACATGAAGCAGAGATAAATAAAAGAAAACAATCAAAGTTGGAGAGAGATCATACTAACTACAAAGAGAGCAGAGTGTATCAATGGAGCAGGTTTAGGAGAGGGCGTTTAGCCTCTCAAGGACATTTACTCATAGATGCACATCCAGCAAAACCAACCTCAAAAAGTGATAACAAACAGGAGTAAACTATAAAATCTAAATCTGCTGCTCTCCCCCCAAACCAGCAATACCAGTACAGTGAACATCGGTACCTCAGAGGGCAGTGATACAGAAGAAACAGCTGCTCACAATCCTATTAAGGGTGTGCCTTTTCCCCTGAAAATCTTCCACAACAAGGCAAAGCAAAAAACAAAAGAAAATGGGTATGCAGGGGGAAGAGGGGAGGAAGGAAGCACCACGGCACCAGAGACATCCAAAAGGTCATGCAGTAACAGATAAGGGCACTGCTTGTCAAACAAGGGCCGTCTTACACGAGCGGCGCCTTTCACTGATCTTAAACTGACCATTTTTAAGTGACAAAATTGACTTAAGAGTGACCACATTGACTTAACTAGGGTGCACCCTCATACTCTCCCCGGACACATGTCATTAAGTGCCTGAGCATGGGACAGATCTGAACAATCAGGAAGTGAAGGGATTGACAGGCAACCTTGTAGTGGCCAAATTACAGTCCCTTCCACTTTCATACAGGAGTAGACTAAAAATATAAAATACAGCTCGAGAATTTTGCAGCTATAGGCTTCTGAGTTCTGTAAGTGTTACGCCAACATAATTAACTCCCAATATCACTTTAAATGAATGAAAATATGCGGGATGCATGACTTACTTTAAATATCACTTCAAATGAATAAACAGAAGTGGGCTGTATTACTTACTTTAAATATCACTTCAAATGAGTAAATAGATGCAGGTTTTATTATTTACTTTAATTATCATTTTAAATGAATAAACAGAAGTGGGCTGTATTACTTTAAATATCACTTCAAATGAGTAAATAGATGCAGGTTTTATTATTTACTTTAATTATCACTTTAAATGAATAAACAGAAGTGGCCTGTATTACTTTAAATATCACTTCAAATGAGTAAATAGATGCAGGTTTTATTATTTACTTTAATTATCACTTTAAATGAATAAATAGATACGTGCTGTATTAGTTACTTTAAACACCACTTTAAATGAATACATAGATGCGGGCTGTATTACTTTATACATCACTCTAAATGAATACATAGATGCAGGCTGTACTATTTTAAACATCACTTTGAATGAATACATAGATGTGGGCTGTATTACTTTTAACTTCACTTTAAATGAATATAGATGCAGGCTATATTACTTTGAATATCACTTTAAATGAATACATAGATGTGGGCTGTATTAGTTACTTTATCACTATTAATGAATACAAAGATGTGGGCTGTATTAGTTACTTTAAATATCACTATTAATGAATACATAGATGCGGGCTGTATTAGTTACTTTAAATATCACTTTAAATGTATACATAGATGTGGGCTGTATTAGTTACTTTAAATATCACTATTAATGAATACATAGATGCAGGCTGTATTAGTTACTTTAAATATCACTGTAAATGGATACATAGATGTGGGCTGTATTAGTTACTTTAAATATCACTATTAATGAATACATAGATGCAGACTGTATTAGTTACTTTAAATATCACTTTAAATGAATACATATATGTGGGCTGTATTAGTTACTTTAAATAACACTTTTAATGAATACATAGATATGGGCTGTATTACTTTGTAACATGGCATAAAAAAGAAAAACAAAATTAAGCACTCAGATAGGTACAAACACATCATGTGGTACAGTAGAAACCATGGTCTAATACCATAGTAGATCATAGTTTGTGATGTAATACCTTGGCAATCCACTATAAGCAAGAAGCAGCACACAACTGAAATCAATATGCAAATAGTTTGCAGTTTGTAGTTGTCTCAAGTAGTATTTGCTAAGGTTTTTTTCCTGGCACAGGGTTTTTGACATTTTCAAGATTGTTCTATGTTGTAACTGTGACAGAAGTTGATGAGTTACTAAAGATTGTACATTTAAACTCCACATATCACAGCTTAATCTGGTTCAAGGTCAGTTGGCATTCATCTGTATCCCCCTCCCCCGGGTCGTGCCTGAAAATAGGCAGGATTTGTCTAGTGCACTTACCCGGTCAACAAAAGCTAAATAAATAATATCCTGTTAATTATGCTGCAACAATATTTCTTTAGACGTGAACATTTACATACTGTTACCATCCCTTCTGATCTACTGCTGTCTCAGCAACTGTGGGTGCAATGCATTGTGGATGACTGAATAACATTGTCTGTCCCAGCCTTTTCTTGGTGAATACACAGTGGTAAAATGAGCATGCAGCTTCTATAACAGAAAAGCAAAATAACAGACAGTGAGATAAACAAAGCAAAATCAAAGAGAGATGATACTTCTATGGGTGAAAAGAAAAATAAATTGAGAGAAACAAAAAGAAATCAAAGAAACAGACTAACAATACTAGTCAAAACAAGTATTTGAAAGGTGAAAGCAGTAAACGTTATGTTGTTCTATGTCCTGCTGAGTTAGATAGTTTAGAGGGGAAAAAGTGAAAATAATATTCCGCAAAATAGTAGTTGTTCAATAAAGTGTTTTTCAGATTGGCTTAATTCAGTACATTTGGACAAACGGTCCTTGTGCTACTAGGATTGTTTGACAGCCACCTACTGGTCTGCAAAGGAACTGCAGGAAGAAAACTAAAATGTACCATAGCACACTCCCATCATGCAGTGCAGCCCATATCTTCTGATACATAGAGAGGAAAATCAAAGCACCTAAAATAGAAAGTGAATTGCAAGTTTTTGAAAAGTTGTAAAATATGTTTTGATGTTAGAAAGCTTAAAGCTTGTAATGAAAGTTATTTTAACAAAAGTGAAATAGCAGCCACGATATTTCCAATAGGTGTGTTCCAATTGTTTTGAAGTATATGTACATCATGTTTAACAGCTCAACATACAGTATTCTGAAAATAAACCAGTGTGATTGTACTCACTTATTCAAAGACTAGTAGTTATACGCTCATTGCCATGTTACAAGCAGATTAAGCCACGAGAAAGGATGGGTCTACAGTGGAATTAATCCATGGTTGGTTGGTTGGACCCACTCGGCCCTTGACCTCATGGGCCAACCCCAAAACCATGGATTAATTCAAACCATCCTTTCTCATAATAATCCTTTAAACATCACTTTAAATGAATACATAGTTGTGGGCTGTATTACTTTAAACATCACTTTAAATTAATACATAGATGCAGGCTATATTACTTTAAATATCACTTTAAACGAATACATAGATGTGGGCTGTATTAGTTACTTAAATATCACTATTAATGAATACATAGCTGCAGGCTGTATTTACTTACTTCTGAATACCCACCCAGCTGCTAAGGAACTTAGTGAGACATGCTTGCAAGCATTTTCATAACACTTGTGTAGCTGTGTGGTTAACAACTACTAGGGAAATTTCTCCCCCTTTTCATTAATCTCCATATCAGGAGACACAGGCTGGGGAACCAGCATCCCAGTGATTTCCACAATGGCTTCTGGGCATTCAGGGAACTACAATTTTCCCTTGCCACTTGGCTATGGGTAATTGCACAAACCACCTCCTGTTTGAGATTGTTTTCCAGGATCACATCCACTGCTAAGGTTTTGGCTACAGCCTCCTGTTGCACAGTTTCCCCTGTTTCACCCCAGTCTTGGAGAATCCTAGCAAGGGTCAATGTTTTCACCCCACCACTAAAGTCTTGTACAGTGATATATTTATTAGGTATAAGCTGACCAGACTGTACCAGATCCCCCTTCACCAAGGTCATGGATGCCCGTGTCCCTTAACCCATGCGTCTGTACACCATTCACCATGACTAGGTGCACGTGTTCCCTCATGTTCACAGGCATGCTTCCAGGGACACACAAACAACCTCCTTCTTTTCTAGCATCACCTTGCCTATGGATCGTCCATTTGGAACACTGTCTGGCAATACGCCCAGTTTCTTTACACAACCAACATTTATTTCTTCTCTTAGTGAAATATTTTCTCTGAAACCTGGGGCTAACTGGTTTCAGTGGAGGCAGTGAGGGTTTTAGCTGCCCTGAAGGCACGCTTTTCCCTTTCTGTGCTGCCACACCCCCCATTCACTCTCAGAGCAGGTCTGCTCTTGTCAAATTGGTCCGAGAGTTCAGCAGCCTCTTGCACTGTTCTGGGATCTCGGTCCTCCAGCCAGGTTTTTAGCTCTGCTGGACATTCCCAATAAAACTATTCTAACAAAATCACAGTTTCAATTTTATCAACAGAGTTTTCGTCAATTCTGTCCCACCAATGTTTTAAAAACTGATGTTGTTTCGTGGCTAGCTCTTGTAGTTCATATCAGGGCTTCTCCTGAGCTTACGGAATTTAGCTCTGTATGACTCAGAAGTTAATTCAAACTTTTTTAACAGTGCAGCTCTAAGTTTGCTGTAATCATTACTGTCCTCATTGTTCATTTGACCCAATGCAACCCAAGCGTGCCCGGTAAGTAGTGGGAATAGCTGGAAGCAGCAGGACTCCCTAGGAATTTTAGCCTGAATACAAACTTTTTCAAAAAAATTTAAAAAGGCATCCATATCCTCCCCCTCTTTAAATTCGGCTATCAATTTGGAATTCAATTTTGTAACCAGTCCTGTAGTCCCAGTTAAACCCAAGCCACTTACCTGCTCTGGTGCTACTGGTTGGAGTCGCAGCTTCTCCAGTTCATGTTGCCTCTGGTGCTCACACTCCTCACAGTCTGCCTCCTGCTGTTCATGGTCTGCCTCTCACCTTTCTTGTTCCCTCTTCTCCTCTGCAGCTTGCTGTTCTCACTCTGCTTCTCGGCATTCTTGCTCTAGCTCCCTCTGGAACTCCAGCTCCATTCGGCGCAACTCAATCTGCAGCCTGAGTACTTCTGGATCCAGAATGCTGATGACCTTCCCCTGCTGCTGTGGCCCTTCGCTGGCACCGGACCCTGCTGCCATCCTCATCAGATCTGGACACTGCACTGGCTGCTAGCCCTTCCACATTCAAGGTTCGGTCCCTTACAGCCACTGTCTGTGACTCAATGCTCTGGGTATCTGCCACCATCAGGGCATCTATGAGGTTCTGTTTGGTGGATTTTACCTCGTACGGGACTCCTCTGTCCCTGCACAACTGCTTTAAGTAATCTACAGTGTGCCCGCTGTAGTTGGAAGCCATCTTCTTCCCTAACTACAGCTACTCTGACTTGCACTTTAGAAAAACAATAAAACAGGTAGGAACTGGACTATAAGCCGAGTGATATAGTTCTGTTTCCTTTTTAAAAATAAATCACTGCCTTTTTCTTTCTTTGCAAGTGAGCTGACAGTCTTAAGCTGACACACTGAACAATAAAGCTTGTAATACCAAAATTATGCACACCGCTACCAGAAATCTGGAAATTATCAGCACCACTGCCATCAATCCGTCACAACCCCACTCAGCAGGTCAGGCCCTCTGCTCCCACAGTGCCAACCTCCGAGTGCAGTATTCTGATCAGGAACAGAAACAGGGTAACCCTCCTGTCTGTTTTGTGGGTTCAAATCAACCTTTGGCCTCAAGTTCTGGAGGGATTCAAACTGTGAACCTCTTGCTAGCGTACCCAATGTACAGGCTCAGATAATTCTGCTCTTTGGGAAAATGCCAGATATCTTTTGCCTACAGGCACCTAACCAGGTGTACAAAATGAACCCTTAAAAACTCTATGAAAGACCTCAGATTAAACTCTTACCTTTTTCCAGTTTGGTAAACTATTCAGGCTTATGCACAATGTCAGCTTTAACCATATATGCTTCACTTGTCAAATAAAGAATTTAAAAAGCACATCAAGCAGTCTCTTGAAAATAGATATTTACTTAAAATAGATAAAAATGTAAAATGTAAATACAGAACAATATATCACAGAACATACAGGGCCAGATATTCAAAACTTTGCCCCGTGGCTAAATTAGCACTGCCTGGCGGGCAAACTTAGCCTGGAGCACAAGGCAAGCTATATTCAAAAGGAAATAGCCCGGTGCAAAACCAGCTGAATATAGCAAGCGAAGGAAGCTGGGCAAACAAGCCCAGGAGTGCAGGGCAAACATTGCCCAGGATTAAGACAGCACTGAATATAGCAATCAGACAGAGGCAGTGCAAACACCCACAGAAACAAAGTGTCAGAGGTGTAAGCAGCTGTCCAGGAACACAGGAAAGCAAAATAGCCCAGCCAGACACAACTGCAGTGCTAGTGAAAGGAATGGAATAGCCTGGAACCACAAGTGAAATCAGAATACCACAGAACACTGTCAAATCCCAAGTCCACCCCAAAAAGACACAGGACACAGGAATGTCAAGCATAATAAAGTATAATTCAAAAAGGGAACAGGAACAAATACACAGGAAAAATAAAGCAAAACACGGCAGAACACAAATATACAAAAATGGGTACAACACAAACATAATGAAAGGGAAAAGGCATGCTTAACAAAGGGACTGAAAACAATGGGGAAACAACAGTAATAGTGCAAAAAAGCAATTATGTACAATATTTACAGTGGAATGGGGAAAGAATGTGGAAGGGAGAGGGACATGGACACAGGAAGCAATGGTGGGAAACAGGATGGCAGAAATAGGGCTAGGGACAGTGGGCCAGGGCCAGGAAGCAGGATAATAGAATGGGAGGCGGGAGTTAGGTGTGGGCAGGTGCTGGCAGATGTTCCTCCAGGATGGCTGCAACCCATCTTGTTTCAGCAATCAGGACAGCCTGCTGTTCGATTAGTGTGCGCTGCTGCTGCACCACCCTCCTCAACAGCTCATCCTTGCCTTCAGCTTCCTCTGCACGAGTGTTCCACAGTGATGCCCGACGTGGACCTACAGGAGAAAGTGGGACCTATCAGGATGTGACAATGACACAAAGGCACCATGTACCACCACCTGGCGGACAGCATGCCCCAACAACCATGCCCACGTGCCAGTACAGAACACACCACAATGCACACCGACATGTGCCTGCAGGACAAGGCAGTATGTAACAGGCAGCATGCACCACCCCAATGTACTTGGACATGCATAGATGTATGCTGAGAAACCTAACACAGTGGAATCCACACAGCACAGCAGCATGCAAACTGTAACAGAGCAAACAGACAGCCACCCCTGAGATGCAAATGACAAGTGGACACTGAATGACATGCACATGGGATGACACATGTTGGGACATGCTGCCCACAGTCACACAGCTATGATACACAACACAGAAGAAACCCACTGGAGAAGGTGCCACAGCCACAACCAGGTGTGTAACCAGACATGCCTCTCCCATACACCCCCCAACAGTGGCCCACCCTCACTGCTGCCCCCCCACAAGAACTGTACAGACTCAGCCAGACTGCTACCCACAATGCCATAACACAGCAGCTGTACAAATGATGACAGGAAGCCCTGAACAGGTGGGTGACAGACAGAAGTGCAGAACAGTGGCAAGTGACACAGATAGGGACTCGACATGGACCACAGAGGACAATGACACTGGCAACAGCACAGTAGGGACTGCAGGAGAGGTACCCAAGCAGTACACAACCAGGGAAGGTGCCAATGCCTACCCACACCCATTGCCACAACAGAAGGATGAGGAGCCCACACCGGTGAAGAGCATGGCATGGGGCTGTGCCACCACCCAAAGTGGCAGCACCATTAAGGCGCACATGCAAGACAACACACACATGTGAAACAGGGACACAGGCCATGATCCACCAGTGGCAGGGCAGCAGTAGGCCAATGATATGCACAGGACAGTGTCACCCTGGTGGCCAAGGCATGGTGAGGCACCCCCCCCACACTTGTGGAGCAGCACCTGCCACAGGGCCTGAAACCCAGCACACCATGCTACCACAGAACAACCCCTGCAGCACACTTCACATCCCATGTACAACCACTGTGCACTGCAGGGACTGAGGAACAGCACCCTGTAGGGACAATGGCCCCACAACACAGCTGGAGGCAACAGGCAGGGATGTAGCCAGGAGCTCACATCTGCACACCAAGTGGACTGTGCTACCCCTCTCCATGTTGTTCAGTGAGCTACCACATCCCTGAGTTTAGCCAGACAATATACAAACGTACACCAGGACTGTGTCTGTTGCCACCTTTGGCATGCTAAATACAACACATGTATCCCATGACAATGGGTGTCGC
Organism: Neoceratodus forsteri; assembly: GCA_016271365.2. NCBI lineage: Eukaryota > Metazoa > Chordata > Ceratodontiformes > Ceratodontidae > Neoceratodus > Neoceratodus forsteri. Next base: position 1,382,512 of record JADMNL010000033.1, read on the forward strand.
CATGCATGGGTAAATACAAATGCCATGCATTGCTCCCTAAGACACCCACATACCAGCCCACAGCCTGTAAAGTTGTAGTGTCCATGGGATACAAAGAGACTCCTAGCGACCAGTCCTCCTAGTGTAGACACCTATGAATGAAATCACTGAAAGGTACAGCAGTGTCCTTGTTAGGCTTCATGGAAAAAGGAAGCAGTTCAGAGCCTATTTGCTACCCCCCAGAAATAAAATAACACACCATGGAGTGCTTGGTATGCCTGCCTACTCCCATGCTGCAACAGCCACACATGACGTGCACAGTCACACAGGCCCGTGTGGCACCATAGGCCCAGAGGCCCCCAACAGCCCCAGTGCATACGCACGGAGGTCAGACAAGGGCACAAAGAAACATACTAGTGTCCACACTGCAATAGCAACACACTGGTAGGGAGATACAGGCACCACATGACACTGTGGCCCCTGTGTGTCATAGTGCGAATAGCCCGGCAGCATCATCAACAGCTAAATCACATCAGGCCTAGGATGACCTAGGTGACTGTGCCACGACACCAGACACAGCACTCCAATGCCTGCAGTGGCAACACAAACACATAGTAGAAATGCACAATGGCACACAGTACTCACTTAACACACTCCCTCCCCTGTCACTGCTCTCCACTGTGCGCCAGCCATTGATGGCACCCTCCGCCTGTCCATAGTGGGCCTCTGGTCAGCCTGTCGCTCGCCTCCTGTCTCCCAGCATGGTTTCTGCACTCTGCAGTGGGAAGATGGTACAGCAACATTACTACAATGTCAGCCAACCACTGCATGCTAAAGACCACCCTGACCCTGGTGGCATGGCACAACACACGATAACTGGCACCCAGGCACAGTGCACCACCCAAGCCCTGCCAAGCATGACACAGGTCACTGCAGACCGCACAGTGCATGGCCAATGTGTGCAGGGGTGGAGCCTGACATTGCCATCCCATACACACAAGCTGGAACAGCCCCCCTCCATCATATGTACACAGCCCCTCTGGATGGTACCCCCTCACAAACAAGGCAGACTTTAAGCAGAGGAGTCCTCTAACCTGTAATGAGGAACACATGTATCTAACGCCTCAACTAACAGATGTGGAAACACAGACATGTCCCAGTGGCATACAACAACCCAAAGGCTACAGATAGAATGACAATGATGACAGAAAGGCTACACGGATGTGACATGCACAGAGCATGACTGTACTAACTGAGTACTTAGTGCGTATGCTGCCCACACCGGAGAGTGTGCAGCACAGAAGGGCACCAATGCCATGGATCTGTCGTGATGAGCCACTGTTGGTGTCATGACACAGACACAGCAGTGGTGGAGTGCGCCACACCCAGACACATACCTCTCAACAGTACCCACATCCTGAGGACGGTCCTCATGTATCGCCTACAGCAGCTCCCTGTACCCACATTGAGGACTGACCCACATGCAGTCATCACATATGAAAGCACAGAGCCATAGTAAATGATGCAAACCATATACCATACAATGAATAACAGACCTCCGGAACATAAATGCAAACATTGTGACAGTGTTCTGAGCAGTGTCGGTGTAAGGTATGTGTAAGTGTTCCACAGTTGGCACATTCATGCCGCATTGTAAGAGGCAAAGTACCACATTTGGGTGAGAAATGGTTGGGAGGTTAACCCAGACAACACACCCAACCACACACTGTGGATGTACAAAGTAGGCACAGCTGCATGCAGCCCCCTGGCAACATGGCAGAACACAGTGGATGTGGCAGGGGCCAGGTGTCGTGGGTCCATGCCACCACAGTAGGTGGTATGGGGCAGTGCATCACCACAGTGCAGGACACTGCAGACAACACTCCCAATGATGCTCCTCCTCCTGGCCCACAGTCCAAACACACCTGAATAGAGGAAAACATGGCAGAAGACCAACATATAGTAGTAGTAGTAATGTTTACTTTGTACAGGTAGCAATGGGAATATTCAGTGGTACCAGAACCCATGTCCAGGATGGACCTGTGTCACATATCATTACACAAGGTGTACAACAGTAATAGCATGGTAGATATGTGCCGAACCCCACCAGCACAGCAACACAGCCCCTCCGGATGGTATGTGAATGGGCCATGCCCCACACACACACACACACACACACACACACACACAACACGCACGCACACCATCCAACATGCAGCCCCACCCCACCATGACATCACCGTGGTGAGAGGCATCACATACCTGTCACAGGCACAGTCCCTTCCCGAATCATCACCCAGCATTGATCCAGCAGTGGTCGCTGCCTGCGCCTGAGGTCCACATATTGGTGGTGGCACTTCATGAAAACCCTTGCTGAGGTCCAACCTCGACAGCAAGAAAAGAAGAACTTAGGAGGCTGGAGGACTGGCATTGGTTACTGGCCAACCAATAAGTGCACATGGTACATCGGCCTCTAAGGGTGATGCTGATAGCCAGCCCAGTGGTGTTGAGGGTTGAGGCACTGGACACCACACTTTGTTTCATGCCGTGACCCAGATTCAGGAACAGACTTGGGTCGCCCGGGGTTGGCAGGAGTGGAGAGGGACTGAGTGTCCTAACGGACGCTCTTCCTCTCCCGGGGAGGGATTTCAGTGGTGGCGCATTGGTGCCCCCTAGGAGGCTGAGGGGCAATGCCCTGATGCTGTGGTTGGGGAGTGAGTTAGGCACGTGCCAGAGAGAGCACATGCGCTGCGGCGCTTCCCCCTTGACACCATTGCACACCCCACTCAATGCGAAGCCACCAGTAAGGAGGAAAATAGCAATGATTGCAGTGGCTTGATGGCCGTCTAGATGCCCAATCTCGAAGCACCACTGTGGATGCTGTATCCGGTCTCGGCGGAGAGAGAGGGGGACTCTCTGCCACTGCACCACAGGGGTAATTGGCAGCGGGGGCTCTACATGGGCTGATGAAGACTGGATGGTGGCCTGATGATTGGGATGCCAGGACATGTAGGGCAGATTGGGAGCCACGGGAAAGAAAGAACTAACAAAAAAAAAGGGTGACGCTGTCTCAGACATTGGCCCCTCCATCAGTAATGAATGCTGATGACTGTTCTAAGGAAGATTTAAGTTTATAACAGTCAGCACTAAGTGCCTCACACCCAAGTGTTAGACTAGCTCAATTTGCACTTTGTGTGCAAAAACATATTTTTTAACTTACAATCTAGTATCAGACTGATTCTGCAAACTTCTAAACTGACATTTTCTGTAACTACAAATCCCAGAATCCCCTGCAGCTGACATCAGAGTTGTGGGGGCAGTATAGCAGGAGAACGTATAGTGCAGAGATTTAGGGCTCTGAGCTACTAACCCGGAGAGCTGCATTCGAATCCTATAGCCCCCACTTGCATATTGTGTGATGCTGAGCAAATCACAACTTCCTTGTGCTCCCAGGTCACACATGGAAGCAAATTGCAGCTCAGTGTGCCTTTCCTGGTTAAACAAATTCCCAATTGCAATTTTCTTTTAGCCAAATAGCTAGAGATGCTGCCGTCAAGATGCAAGGTCATAGGTTTGATTCCCAGTGAGGGGATTGGAGGGGGGTCTGTTCAGGTTAAGAAGGGGCAGACATTTCTGAGGGATTGATGACCAGTTGAGCAGATGGGTGTCCTAAGGCTGTGCCTCAGGACAGCTCCCCCCCAGCCAGTTGTTTGTTCAAGGCAGTAACTGGCTTTGAGTTTTTTTTTTTTTACTGGAATTATAAATCTGACTGCAATGACAACTTTTATTTTTACCATAGGCTGTACAGCGTCAACTGGCAGCAGCACTGGTAATTTCTAAGATGTTAATGATTAATCCAGTAGCCAAGCAGAAGCCTTGCTAGGCTCAGGAATACTTTAATTGCACTTGTAATGCAAGTTTTATGACTAGGTTGAGGCATGGTGCACCTTACCTGCAGTTTATCTCTTGGATGGAGTAAGTTTGTTTCCTGTTTTATGAATTTAGTTATCTGCACCACCCTGCGTTCACATAGAAGTTGAGGTGGGTTATCAGTTCTGTGCCATCCCAAGGAAGAGTACACTGTCTCCCTGGGATCTACCTCAGTCAGAAGCAACCCCACAGACCCCTCCCCCAAACACACTCCATTACAGACTGTGGAGGTGCAGGTGACACCATGGATCTGTAGTGAGAAGCAACCCCCACAGACCCCCTCCCCCAACATACACTCCATTACAGACCGTGGAGGTGCAGGTGACACCATGGATCTGTTGTTGAAGCACAGGGCTTCATTAAAGCCCAGCTCCTTTCTCCACTTTTCTGCCCGTTTCCCTGCTGCAGTCAACGCGAATTAGTGCATATGGAGGCCTGCATGCGTCATGAAACCACAGCCCCTTCCTACGTGGAGCCCACGCTTGCACTATCATCAGGCCTCCCTCTAGTGGCAGTCAGAGGCCGGGCAAACAAGACCTTCCTCCCCTGGACAGGAGAGAAGTTCCTCCAATGTTAAATTCTCCCCTAACCCTGCCTCCTCTGCTCAGTCGTCCTCTACTCTCCCACCTCCTCCGATGCTCAGTCCTCCCCTCCCCCCCGCAACCTGAGTTCACATCTGAACTGGGGTCACGGGCACAGCATCTGGTAACGCATCCAGAGCCTTAGCTCTTCACGCCTCTGGGTTGGCTTCCTCTTAGCAGACTTGTCCATTTGGTTAGGAATTTGCCATCCCTTGGGTGCACACAACCCTGTGCCACGAGCGTGATTTTTTTGTATGTTCCTGCTCTTCAGTAATCAGCTGCTTGGACTGTTCGGGATGGACGGAGAGGATAAGGATTCAGCCCACCTGGACCTGTTCAAAACATGATTTAGGAAAGAAATCTGCTGCAGGTTTTATACAGCCCATCTCTGCCCTGCAGTTGCCCCATGCTTAAAACCCCAAACTAAAACAGAAAACTTTCATGAGTACTTACGCCCAGTTGATCTGAGCACAGTCCTCTTCAGTTTCCCAATTGTTGGGTTCATTGGTATTCCAGTTGGTGTAAGAGAATGGCGTCCCATCTACCCAGACGCAGGTAAATTTCTGTAAGTTTTGGGGGGGAGTGGGGGAGAGACAACAGAAAGCAATCAGTTGGAAGAACACAACCCTTATTAGGGATCCTAATTTATTTACAATATTTTTAATCCAGCCTTATTTTGCCCTGGATATGCCCACTGGCAACCCCCCTCCATCTCGGACCTTCTCACGGACCCATTGTTCTCCACCAGTTACCCAGGATCAAACTGCGTTGGGTGGCCAGTCATGCCACTCATGCAAGAGCTGCAGGGGGTGCTGGCAGAACAATCTTTTTTCTTCTGTTTTCCACCCCCCCCAAATGGGTGCCAGCATGCAATGATGCACCACAGGCATACAGAGGTAACCCCAACCCTTCTTGAGCTTCTGTCTGTGCCGCTACCTCGCCTCCACCAGGTGGCAGTCACATGGTAGAAGTGTGCCCCTCCCCAAGGAAGAACAGCAGCCTCTGGGATGCTCAATCCTTCTTGTCCTGGCCAGCCCACACTGATCTATACTTGTTCATAACTGTAAGTCACCAGCATAGGAAGTGGCAACACAACCACTGTGCTACTTGGTCAGTGCCGGGGTCCTGATTCATGGGAGGGGACCATGATTTTTAATGTTCCACAGTTGCGTATAAAACAAGCTAGAATTTTAAAAATAATTGCACACACCTTTTGGACAATTAATGTTTTGGAAGCTATTTCCCCCTTCCTGTTCTCTGAGGCAGCCACCATCCACTTGCCAGGTAACCTCACATCCCCAACCATGCCTTCTGTCACTTACTTGCCTTACCTAATCCCAGACTTTCCCCTCCAGTGTGGGGTCAGTGGGGAGTTGGCAGACTCTGCCCCCAATGGTGTGCAGTTCCAGGAGACATAGGCTGCAGGCATGTCTGAGCCTGAGGGTGCTGCCCTTCATCATCTGTACTGGGACCCATCCTTTTATGTTTGCTTGTACGCATGTGCAAGAAACATAGTGCCATCATCCGAGTTTTCCAGAGGTGCATCAGCCTCTTCCAGTTCAGTCAGTGTGTTTGCAGGTGTGGTCGCGGTGCCAATCACTGCTCCAACTGTCTATGACAGCAGTTGAAAATGCAGTGGCATACAGTTGAAAGGAAGGCTCTGCTTCAGTGAGCAGAGCTCCCCCACACGCACGCACGCATATTGTGTGCTGACGCACTCCCCCCATACTGTATAGCCGATAGGGTGCCCAATGCCCCGTCGGCTGCACGCCACCCCCAAAAAGCTTTCCTGGTGCCACGCTGGGAGCCCACCCCAGCATGGCACACGTCCGTATGGCCGATGGGGGTGCCCAATCCCCTGTCGGCTCCAGCCCCCAAACAGCCTTACAGCTGCCACTCTGGGAGCCCACCCCAGCGTGGCACATGCCCGTATGGTCAGGGGTGCCCAATCCCCTGTTGGCTCCAACCCCCCCAAACAGCCTTTCCAGCTGCCACGCTGAGAGCCCACCCCAGTGTTGCAAACATCCTGCTTCTCTAATTAATAAAAAAAAAAAATGTAGATTTAAAATGGGCCCTCGTAGTCTCCCTGCCACCACCTGCACCCTGCCTTCCCACACACCCCCACCCCATACTTACCTCCAGAGTCCGGCGCAACTATCTTCGGTGGACCAGGAACACGTCTGCACTCTTCAAAGCCGACCGCGAACTGAGGAAATACCGGTAAGCTGTATAATGTAATAGATAGGGTTTTTTCAACTTTGCTGCATATCTCTGGAATTTTTTGGAATTTTTGCACCAAATTATCAACATGGGTTTTTGGGACCCCTTCTCATGAATGCTGTCACTGTCATGGCGTTATTCAGGCCCGAAGTTTGATTTCGCAGTCATTGCGTGAAAACACACCTTTCAGGACTGATTAATGAAATGACACTGCCAGTGTTGATAAGGTGGGCTCTCAAGAAGCCTATTTTGAAACTTTGGTGGAAAAATTCCTTAAAATGACTGTTTTACGACTTGCATTGAGCAGTTCCTACGCACGCTCGTAACTTCAAATATTTTCAATATTTTCACTCCAGATTTTCAACATTGCCATTTTACCACATCTCCTTATGAGCAGTACAGCTGTCATTTTTCACATCTCACCCACAACGGTTTCCGCCTCATGTAGTGCACACAATGGCGCAGTCGGTGTGCTAAATCAATGTATGGGGTAAATTAAGAAAACACAGTGACACTGGTCATGAGCAGAGGTGTTAAAATGGCTATGTTGAAAATTTGGTGAAAAAATTCCCAAAAATGACTGTTTTAGGAGCGCACATTGCGCAGTTCCTACGCACGCTGGCAAGTTTGAGAATTTGTAATATTTGCACACCATATCTTCAACAGTGCCATTTTACCGCACTTCCTTATGAGCAGTACAGCTACCATTTTTCACATCTCACCCAAAATGCGTTTCCGCACATGTAGCGCACAATGGTACAGTTGGTGTGCGAAAACAATGTTTGGGACAGATTAAGAAAATGACAGTGACATTGGTCATGAGCAGAGGTCTTAAAATGGCTATGTTGAAAATTTGGTGACAAAACTCCATAAAATGACTGTGTTACGAGTGAGCATTACGCGGTTTCCACGCACCCTTGTAAGTTCATGAATTTGTAATATTTTCAGTCCAAATTTTCACCAATGGCATTTTTCCACACCTCCTTTATGAACAGTACAGCTGTCATTTTCCACAACATGGCTGAAATGTGTTTTCACACTTTCAGCGCAGAAATGCGTGGTCGCTGTGGGAAATCATTGTTCGGGACAGATAAAGAAAATCACAGTGACACAGTTCATGATCGGAGGTCTCAAAATGCCTGTGATAACAATCTGCTGTGTAAAAAAAAAAAAAAAAAAAAAAAAAAAAACAAACTGGTTACATTACGGGTGTGTTGCACAGTTTCACGACGCTGCGGATTCACCAGTTTGATTTTCACAGCAGATTTTCAACATTGCCATTTTTTACACCTCCCAATGAACAGTACCACTGTCATTTTTCACATCCTGTTCGGAATGTGTTTTTGCACCTGTGCTGCCAAATGCCGTAGTCGCTGTGCAAAAGCAGTTTTGGCTAACAAACTGATATTGCCACTGTTCATGAGGTGGGGGTCACAAAAAAACCATGTTGAAAATTTGGAGTGAAAATACCAATGAATGCCGGAGGCGTTAGGGTTTCCGACCATAACGCCCCACCCTGTAGAGAATGACAGGCATCAGGGGTGTGACTTGGGATTCTTGCCTGTAATATTCATACCATTCCACCCCCACCCACACCCTGCAGCCAGTGAGAGGCATCAAGGTGTGCCTCGGACTCTTAGGGCCTAAACGTCACCCCATTCTCCATACTGCATCCATCTCACTGTATTTCCTGATGGAATGGGTGCGATAATGGCCAAAGACCCCACAGCACACAGTGACACTTGTCAGTGTCAGCAGGGTGAGTGTGGTGAAATGGGCGTGGTTGTTATGCCTGACAGACCCAAAAGCACACCCCAATGCCTGTCACTCTCTGCAGGGTGGTGGTGGGGTTGGTTTCAGTTCAATACTCTGCCATTCCTATTATGCAGTTCTGTAACTTCTACACTACCAATGCCAGCAAGCAAACATTCGGCATTGACAAATGCCTGTTAATATCTACATCGTGATGGAGACGGGCTGGATGGAGGGGTGTGCCTATTTACAGATGGTATGAAAATCTACAATAGGATGGACACCGGGGAGGGGGGAGGCCATGAGGCAGGACCTGAAGATTCTGGAGGGGTGGTCAGAAACTTGACAACTGAAATTCAGTGTCAAATGTGTGCTGTGGGAAGTAAAACCTGCAAGCAGATTACTCTGGGAGGGGGAGGAAATAAAAAAAAAAAAAAAAAAAAAAAAAAAAGGAGAGGGATCTGGGATTATAATATCAAAACTGAACCCAAATTAAAGCCTCCCACAACTGAATGTGCACAGTAAAATATCACATCTCAAACAACCAAACCAAAACACCATTCACCAGCACATTAAAAATGCAGGCCAACACTCAAAGTGCATAAACTTTTTATTCGAGGCCTCTGTGCCCAGTATGTTATGTGGGAACACCAGCAGGAGCTCCTCTCACCAAACAAACCTCTGACTGGTTTTGCTCAAGGCATCATCAGGGATTGAGGTTCTGATTTGAACATCAATGATTTAAATAGACATCTTAAAGTGATACACACCTTTATCTATACATAACACATTCGTAAAAAGTCAAACATCTGTAATAAAATGTGTACCCGTACTATTGGTGTAATAACAGATCAATAAATATCTAAGCAAAAACTGTCAAATCAATAGCATCAAGTCCTGGTTTGTGTGTGTGTGTGTGTGTGTGTGTGTGTGTGTGTGTGTGTGTGTCCAGAATGTTTCTCCTTTTAGACAGCAATAAGTCCAAATTATCACCCCTAGGTCCCCAACAACCTTCTCAAAGCCTGTAAACTTAAATTGGTGTTCTTCTCTATTCGATCAGAAATATGGCAAAATAAAGCATTCCCCAATATTCATACATCGAATTTCACTATAATGTTCCCCATCCCTGGTCTTTAGTGCACAAGTCAGTTTCCCTATATAAAACGCTTTACATGGGCATGTCGCCAAATATACAACATAAGTAGAACTGCAATTTACAAACTGATATGAAGGATTCTAGCGTTAACATTGGAAAAGGTAGTTAATTTATCACTATGGATGCGAAGAGAATATTTACCACAAGTAAGGCACCATTTAGGGTAGCTGGTAACCAGTTCAAAGAACCACCTTTTTTCACTGGTAAATAACTTGGAACTAGAAGTATTTTTTCACAGAGAGGGTTGTGGATGCATGGAACAGCCTTCCAGAGGAGGTTGTGGAGTCAAAACTGGTGGAATTCAAGCATGCATGGGACAGTCATAAGGCAATTCTAGGGGTGGGGGTAGGAAGAAGTAGGCTGCTGGTTAACTAGGATCTACAGCTTATCCATCAGGTAGGGAAATGGGCAGACTGGGTGGGCAAGCGGTCCTCATCTGCCGTCAAATTCTATGTTTCCTCTATGTAATCTGTGTAGGCACTGCAGCAATATTTTGCAATGCAGGTTCTGCTTCAAGTACACACCACACCTTATTCAGACATTCTCACCACATTGCTTTTTTGCAAAATAGTTTGTGATAGTCCTGTCATCCTGCACCCTATCTCTATGCTGATAACGTTTCCTCCCTGGGCGTGGATCCAACTGATTCTCTTGTACATTGTACAAGTTTCTTTTTATAACCCCTATGTATGAAGCGCTGCTCTAGAACATTATTTCTTTCTTTCTTCCAAAACCTCTGGTATAGAACAATTTCTCTTAACACGAATAAATTGAGATTTGGGTATGTTTCTGATGGTGTGGTGGGGGTGGCAACTACTTGCTAGTAACAGGCTGTTACAATCGGTCTTTCCTGTACAAATCAGTTTCTAGTGTACCATCACTCTCCTTTTCTGGCCTTAAATCCAAACAATTCACTGAAACTATATTGTGCAGTGAATTTTTTAATTCGGATTTGTGTTTCCCAAGAATGTCACAAATTTATACAAGGATGTTGCATCACCCTGCTTTATTTTGCCATATTTCTGAATAAACACACAGAACACAAATTTAAGTTCACAGGCATTGAGAAGGCTGTTGGGGGACTGAGGTGTGGTAAGTTGGACTTATTTTGTCTAAAAGAGGAACATTCTGGATGCATACATCAGTAGGATTGAGGGAACCAGGACTTAAAGATGCTACTGATTTGATTTTTGGTCATCTGAATCGCAACCCTTTGAGTCAGGGATTTATTTCCAAAGGTTCCGTGTCATAACACAGAGTAAGTCAAGGTAATACAGCTTATTATACAAGAGATAGTAGCAGACCACGACAGTGCGCCAAGTATACTAAGACAATAGTGTGCAAATCTGACATTTTGGATGGAGCAAGGGTATTGTACACAAGAGAGGCAGTCGGCTTGTACAGTGAGGTAGCAAAGCAAGTAATCCTATTGTACCAGACAATGAGCCGAATGACTTGGTAGAAGCAGTCTAGATGTGAGACTGTCACTGGCAATGAGGTAGGCAAACTCTAAGCTAGTGGGTGGCCCTGCGGCCCGTGACTCACCGCTGAGGACACCAACAGCAAAACTTGGTAAGCTGGTGACCGTGGAGGGGAGGGAGTTGAACCAGGATGGGGCCCTGTAGGAGAAGGTCCTCTGGGAAAGGGAGGTCCTAACCCTTGGGACTGAGTGCGGACTTGGAGGTGCTGCAAGTGGGGAGGGCCTGAAGGGTGGAGAGACTACGCAACACCAGGAGGCGTTAAACCGAGAAGTATTTTTTTGGCCATGAAGCAGGATTGGTATTGGAGCCTTTCCTCAAAGCTGAGCACTTGACTGAGGGAATAGAGTACGCAGGGGTGTGTGTGTGTGTGTGTGTGTGTGTGTGTGTGTGTGTGTGTATGCCGATCTGCACTGGACAGGAGCCTGCAGGCTTTTAATAGACATTTTGATTTTGCGGAGGGTGGTGCATTCTGCAGCTACATATACCAGAAGGCTGTAGTCGACTAAGACCGATGGTGTGATGGCCAGATGGGGAGCTTCAGGTGGCAGACGGGCCTTGTGGCAATAAAAGAGGCCAATAAGTGCATTGGTAGCAGATGAGAGTATTAATGGGGGTGTGGAAGGGGAAGGCTGGATCAAAGGTGATGCTCCAGTATTTGTAGGATGAGACTTGTTCAAGGGGATGGAGAGAGCTGGAGAGTACCCACAGGGGGGAGTCTCTCTGAGTTTGATCTGATGACCAGATATCATGGTCTGTGTTTTTTTTGTTTGTTTTTTTTTAGGTTAATGACAAGTCTGTGGTCCAAGGACCAGCGCTTGGTCTGGTTGAAGGAGTGCTTGAGGGTAGTCTGGAGAGTGGTGGGGTTAGGGTGATGGGCAGAGGACAGTGTTTGCATAGAGGAGAATCTTGCCAGCACAGGAACTGGGTAGGTCATTGAGAAACAGATCAAAGAGAAGTGGTCCCACGATGGAACCCTGTGGGACTCCTGCGTGGATGGGGCGGTTGCTAGAGGGTGGTGTTTATTTTGATGCACTGAGTTCGTGACAGTCTTTTTGGTCAAATTAAATATCGGAGTGTGAAATAAAAGGAACAGATGGAATTAAATATGGGGATGGAACACCTCCTAGATGTAATTTTTATTTATGGGTTTAGGAATTAATTTGGAAATTCTTGCGTGGTTACTACAGATATATTGACAGTGTTGAGTGACAAAAGGTGACATATTTACTGCTACGTTTGGATATTATGTCAGCAAATGTATTTATTCCTTATGTACGTGGCTCTGTAAATTAAATTTCTTCCCAGATAATTTGTTTTCCAGCTTCCTTTCAGACAATACATCTAATAATTTCCTTTCCTCAAACACCTTTGTATTATATTGGTATACCGACATGTTTCCTATTTCAGTGTGTGTGTGTGTGTGTGTGTGTGTGTGTGTGTGTGTATGTATATATGTATGTATAATATATGTATATATACATATAGAGAGAGAGAGAGAGATGAAAAACTCCATTTCATGATGTTAGTTGTTCCACAGCGAGTAAAGTGAGAAATTGGTGTTGCTGACCCTTTGCATCTCAGCCACCTGTTACTCGGCATCGTGCGTGCTGGTCTTGGCCCTCTCACCCCATCACATGCGTGAACAAGCTGAGGCATAGGAGAATGGGGTGAGAGGACAGACGACCCCAACGCACACCCCGATGCCGGTTGGGTGGGGCAGGCTGAGGGGGTGCATGTTGGGTTTTCAACCCTAACACCGAACTTCCTCACTTTTGTTGCTGTGGAACAACCCTAACTGATGCATAAAATGTAGTTTTTTGCCTCTAATTTCCCTTCTTTTTGAGAATGAGGACTGTGACAGAAATGGGAAGGAAAGAGTTAATGGTTTGGATTCTGTAGATGCCTTATTTTTTAGCAGTGTGGGAAAAATACACTGAGGCTGAGATCCTCCAGCAGCAACCAGCTTGTGGAATTCCTAGCTGCTAGATAAGAGCTGGGTCATAAATCTCGAGTGGACATCTCCAGACACACACAGACCTTGCAGACACGGACAGGGCAGTTTGAATGGATTGGATCATTCAAATATAAACTTAAGGTGAAAAGGAATATAATTGGTCACCAATAGGTGTTCACCTGATTGGGACAATTAAATAGATACATGTTAGTTGGTTGGCATTTAAGGGAGAATAGGAATGACCTAGTCTCCATAGACAATATAAGCTTCTGTAAGACAGAGAACTCTCTCTCTCTCTTGCCTTGGGGAGCTGTGAGGGAAACATAAGCTTGGAGCCTACCTGGTATGTCCGTGGAGCTGGCAGTTAGCACAGGGCCCAGTGTCTCTTGTAAGGACAGGAAGGGTAGTTTAGTGATAGTATATTTCAGTAATAGCCTTCTTCTTTGCCATCTGTTGTTTAAAAACATTTGTTTACTTTTCCTGTATGAGTGTTATTTCTTGTGTTGTAAATACATTTCCTGTAAATGCTCATTGCACTTCTGTTAAGTAAAAGCTATTTATTTGCTCAACAGTTGTGACTCTGATGTCATTTTCTAAGGTAAGATTTGGTTTTCCACTGGCTAAGGTAAACTCTGTGTAGCATCCGCCACCTGAAAGAGACACACTACCAGACTTTAACTTGTGCAATTGCACGTGTGATTTTTCAAGTTTGTACACTTGAAAGAGGTGCCGGAAAGAAAGTCCGGCTGGTGGCAGCGAATACCTGAGGACACACACACACCTCTCTAAAAGCTGTTTCGGCTCAGAGGGAGAGGTGGGTTGTCACAAGGACTATAACTAGTGAAGGGCCCCGCATTCCCACCATGTGATTTTTGGTGACATAGTAATGGTAACAATGCAAACGCAAGCGGTGATTGTTATGCACATGGTAACACGAACATAAATTGTAAAGCAAGCGTTAATAGAATTGCAGGTGCAGTGATGCCAAAGCGAAAAGTGACGCAAACGGAGACGCACGCGCATACGGAAACGCAACTGGTACATGCATGGTCAGGGTACCGCTATTATAAATGCAAGTAACTGACAGCAACAATAATGTGAAAGGAAACAGAAATGCAAACCGTAATGTGCATGGTCATGGTACTGCATTTCTAAACGGAAATGGTAACGGTAACAGCAAAAATATCACCAAAGGAAACTAACATAAATGCAAGCGCATATGGAAACTCAAACTGTCACGGGCACAGGAACACAATTGGAAATGCAAATGGTAACGGTAAGAACAATGACACAAAACCAAAGACCAATTGAAACGGAAGGACAGACGCCAACAGAAATGGTAATGCGATGGTGACACTAAGCAAAACGCACAGTAATGGAGACACAAATGGTAACAGTAACGCAAACAAACGCAAGGGGTAACGCATACAGTGGCGCATATGGAACGCTTAATGCAAACGGTACAGAAAGAGAAGTGTAAAGCCTACTTGTAACAGTAACTGAGCACACACCCTACTTTTTCCCAAAAGCTCCATTGAGAAACACAGTATAAACAAAGTATGTATATTGGCCTCTGAGCAGAAAACTAACAGTTGTAATACTTAATTGCTAATATCTCAGTAACCGTATGACGAGAAAAATTTAAATTTCACACGATTCATGAGTTTCCTGGCTAGGTTTTCACTAAAGGGCAACACATTGTCGCGACAAAATTCTGTGTATCGCACTATTTCGGTAGATATCGAGCAATCGTAAAGGCGCCAAGGATGTAACCATGTTAGTCTATGGGGAATAAACGCCAACTCTGAGTACTGTAACTTTGCCTTCGTGCAATATTTTGTCACCAAACCATCAAAAGGCACATCTGTGAGATGTTGGCTGCCTTCCCTTCAAATTTCAGCCCAAAACACCAAACTGTTCTTTTTGTAGCAGAGTGGCAAAGAATCCCTGTCATTTTGGCCATACTTTAAAAAGTAGTGTCGTGATCTAGGACACCTTTCGCAAAAAATTTGCAAAGTGTCGCAGGTACGACACTACTTTTCCCAGAAATAGGAAAAACATATTTCTGGGGTGTTTAACTCCAAAATAAAGACATGGCTAGCATCCTCTGGGCTCGAATAGGTAAACACAAAAATAATCATGTCCCTACATGGTCCCAATTTTAAATCCCAAGCATTTCTGTGATCAGTAACTGACAATAAAATGGCGGATTTGAGACACTTTTTCGAACTGTTAACTTTTCCCACTGACTTATAATGGGAACTTGTTTTCTGAATAACTTTTGAACCGTTTAATATTTTTTTCACAATCTTCAAAAGGCACATCGGGGACCCCGCCGACGTTCCTTGAAGTGTTTGGACGATCGCATAAACCATGCGATCTGTAGGCGCTAGCAAAGAATGCACACACAAAAAGTAATTGCACGCACGAATCTCTCCACTCTGCAGCCGTATATCCGACAGGTATGAAAGTTGCCATATCCCAAGATCTAGGGTTATACCCTGTGCCTGCCAAATTTCAGGCAAATCCATTGAACGGTGGCAAAGTTAAGGTGCAAAGTTTCACCATTTAACCTCAAAAAGGGTACTCAATCGTAACTATGGCAGTGCTACTATAGTGTGTGTGTGTGTGTATGTATATGTATATGTATATATATATATCTATATGTGTGTGTGTGTGGTGGTGTTATACTTAAATGCTCTGCTCCTTCTTTGATTGGCTGTTCACTGCATAGACAACACTGTTTGTTTTGTTTGTTTTTATCCTGCACACGATACTTGATATTTATTGTTCGGTAATTACACCAATGGTACGGGTACATATTTTATTACAGATATTTAACTTTATATGTATGTTATGTATAGATAATGGTGTGTATCACTTTAAGATGTATATTTAAATAGTTGATTAGGAGATTTGATAATGTTGTCGACCTCACTAGAGTTGGTTCTAAGGAAGGAACTGGATATTTCCTGGCCATCTGAAGGATTGTCATATTTAGGCATAAAGGTTTTTACTCAGTAGACGCAATTCTCCATCATAACCTCTCAAAATTAATAAACATGAAGTTTGATCTAGATAAATGGGCAAGTTGCATTTATCCCTTTGGGGGAAAATAAATGCAATAAAAATGATTATAGTTCCAAAATTATTCTCTTTCATGAATAACTTTCCTGCCAACATTTCTCCTAAATGGTTCAGCAAAACTGACGGAGCCATTTCAAATTTTTTTCGGAAGGGAAACCCTGTAGCTTAGCTAAAACAAACAGCCCCTATAAAGAATGGAGGGTTTGCCTCCCTTGGTGGCAGGGATATTTTTTGGCTTTCAAGCTTAACAAACTGTTTAACTCCCCAACAGAGGCACTACCCTCTATGGCATAACATAGAAAAACTAGTATCCCTTTAAATCTGTCTGACTTATTATTTAGACAGATGACGCTAAATCTAAAACTCATCCTTTTCTCCAAATATCAATAATTGTGTAGAAAATGTAATCTTAAAATGGGCATGTTCCTTCCAGTTCATGCCTGTTTCGCATAATAAACTTAGCCTCGAATGGCACGGGTCTTTCATATAATGATTAGATGGTTAAAGGCATCCAAAACTTACTGGTGATATGTTACAGTCACAATAGAACACTCTCCTTTGAAGTCTTAAAACTTAAATTTCATCTAAGCAAATGTGACTTTAGCTGTTATCTACAATTAAGACATTGTTTTGGC
Source organism: Neoceratodus forsteri (assembly GCA_016271365.2). NCBI lineage: Eukaryota > Metazoa > Chordata > Ceratodontiformes > Ceratodontidae > Neoceratodus > Neoceratodus forsteri. Next base: position 1,399,287 of record JADMNL010000033.1, read on the forward strand.
TATCTCTGTATACTCCTTGTACCTGCTCAACTCCCATTGTTCCCAGCATCTTGGAGGGGATTCTGGCTGCTGTCCATCTATGCTGTACTACCAACTTCCCCCAGTGGCTTACCCCTGCCCACAGCGGGGTGCCCCCATACTCTCCACCCGAATAGGATCCAGTCTCCAGGAGAAGTGGTGCCAGAGAAAGTTACGGATGACCATCAAGTCGCAAACAGGTTGCCAACCATTTTTCCTGATTTTCTTTTACCCCAGGAGCTGGGGGGTGTGCAGTGACGCCAAGTGGAGGAAAGCATGCATGTGTCCACACATGCTCCCTCCCAGCGATTGCTGCCTGAAGTCCTGTCCCCCAGCCTCCACCAGAGGGCTATGGCACAGACAGCTGCAGACCCTCCTCCCTGGAGAAGGAGAGCAGTCCATTGGATGCTCAATCCTTCTCCCTGCCGACTTCAGTGACCCATGCTGCTCTCCGAACACTGGTCACTGGTGTACAGGCGAGGTCTCCAGTGCTCAGCCCACTGCGCCACTAGGCCGGCTTAAGACATTGTTTTAAAGTTAATTTCCTAGAACCAGATATATTCTCCACTTATTCAACCTGGGAAAACTTCTTTAAAATGTCTTACTTGCCTAACCTTCAGCCTTGTATATAAAATCTTAAATGAAACTGACCCCTCCCTAACTGGTTCGGCTAAAGCAAAATGGGACATTGATCTACAGTTGCAAATTCCAGACCCAGTTTGGGATGGGACCTGGGATAATGCAATCAGATGCTGTAGGGGAAACTCAAGGAAGGATTTGCCAATTTAAAATTCTACATTACTTTTATTCTCCTAAACAGCTCTATAGTTTAGGCCTTATCCAAAATGACTTATGTTGGAGATGTGGAAGAACAAATGCAGGCATAGGTAATTTATTTTGGCATTGCAAAGGAGTTTTAAATATGTGGCAACAAATGCATGCAATCTGTCAAACGCTTCTGTGGACCCCCATTCCATTTTCTCCTAGTTTTTGTTCTAATATTCATAGTATACACTTAAACTCATGCCCTGGTGTTCCATTTGTCCTGCCCCCCGAACACCTGTTCACACCCTTGAAAATATTCCATGGCGGTCTGATGCACCCCCCAATAGCCCGCACCCGATCTGCCCGCTCATGCCCCGCCTCCCTGCACCCACCTTAACACACGACTCCAGCACCTTGATGGCTACAAAGGATGACTGACACAGCCCTCCTCTCACCTCCATGAATTCCTACAGTACGCATGCTCACTGACTGCTTATACTGCAGCCAACCACAGAGGTGAGAGGAGGACTGCGCCAGTCACTGTATAGACATAGAGAATTTGATGGCAGATGAGGACTGCTTGGCCCACCTAGTCTGCCCATTTCTCTACCTAACGGATAAGCTGCAGATTCTAGTTAACCTACAGCCTACTTCCTCCTACCCCCCCCACTAGAATTGCCTTATGTCTGTCCCATGCATTTTTGAATTCCCTGACTGTTTTTGACTCTATGACCTCCTCAGGAAGGCTGTTCCATGTATCCACAACCCTCTCTGGGAAGGAATACTTCCTCACATTACCTCTGAGCCATCCCCCCCCTCTATCTTCAAATTGTGCCCTCTTGTTTTTGCACATCTTTTTCTGAAAGATGCTACCATCTTGGACTTTGTTGATTCCCTTGAGGTATTTGAAAGTTTCTATAATGTCCCCCTCCCTTTCCTCAAGGCTATACATATTTAGTTCCTTTAGCCTTTCTTCATATGTCTTCTGATGCAGACCTGCATCATTTTGATTGCCCTCCTCTGAACAGCCTCCACCCTGTCTGTCTTTGCAGAGATGGGGTCTCCATAACTGTACACAGTACTCCAGATGTGGTCTTACCAACTGTCTGTACAGAGGGCCAACAACTTCCTGTTTTCTACTGGTGATGCCTCTCCCCTGTGCATCCCAGTATCCCCCTAGCCCTCCTTACTGCCTTCTCACATTGCTGGCCCACCTTTAAGTCGTCTGATATGACTACCCCAGGTCCCTTTCCATTTTTGTTGTCCGTATCTCACCCCCCATTGTGTACTCTTCCCCTGGGTTTTTGTTTCCCAGGTGCATTACTTTGCACTTCTTTGCATTGAATCTAAGCTGCCATACATTTGACCATTCCTCCAAGCTTGCCAAGTCACTTTTCATCCTTTCCACCCCACCTTGTGTATTAACCCTGTTGCAGATCTTTGTCATCTGCAAAGAGACATAATTTCCCTTCCAGTCCCTCTGCAATGTCACTTAAAGACATTAAAAAGGACCGGCCCCAGTACTGAACCCTGCGGTACCCCACTAGTAACCCTCCTTTCTTCACTGTGGACTCCATTTACTATTACCTGCTGTGTCCTGTTGTCTAACCAGTGTTTTACCCAGGCTACCACCCTGGGACCCACTCCCAGGGTGGCTAATTTGTTAATCTTTTGTGTGGGACTGTGTCAAATGCCTTGCTAAAGTCTAGGTAGGCCATGTCCACAGCCCCTCCATGGTCTACTGCTTTGGTCACCCAGTCAAATCAATTAGATTTGTCTGGGTGACCTTCCCACTGCGAATCCATGCTGCATTGGGTCCTGTGCCCCACCGGCCTCTAGGTACTCAACAGTTCTTTCCTTCAGAAGTGATTCCATCATTTTCCCTACCACTGAGGTCAAACTGACAGGTCTGTAGTTTCCTGCCTCTGTCTTGCTCCCACTTTTGTGAAGGGGAATCGCATCTGCCCTCCTCCTGTCCTCAGGTACCACCCCATCCTCCCATGATTTATTAAAAAGGGTAGTCATTGGTGTTACTAGTTCTTCCCTTAGTCTATAATTCTGTGGTGAATCCCATCAGGCCCCACTGCTTTATCCACCTTCAGTTTTAAGAGTTCTTTCAGAACCCTTTCTTCTGTGAAAGGACTAATATCAACCCCCCTATCCAGAGTGCTTCTATTGACTGGATTAGGTATTTCCCTGATTTTCTATTGTGAATGCTGAGCAAAAGTATTCGCTCAGTATCCCTGCTTTTTCATTGTCGCCTCTGCCCAACCACCTTCCTCTTTGTTCAGCCTCAGTATCCCTACCGTAGTCTTTCTTTGCTTTCTAATGTACCTATAAAGATTTTATCCCTTCTTAACGGAGTTGGCTATCCTTTCCTCGGTTTGGGCTTTGCTATTCTGACTGCCTTATCCGCTTCCTTCTGTTTTAACTGGTACAGTTCTCTGTCCTGCTCCTTCTGTGTTTCCTTACACTTCCTGAATGCTGTCTTTTTCGCTTACCTTCCCTGTCACTTCTTTTGAGAACCATAGTGTTTTTTTTCTTTCATTTGATTTGTTTATTTGCTTCACACAAAGGCTTGTTGCCTCTGTGATGGTGATTTTGACTGTACCGCATGTAGCTGTCTGGGCATCAGACTCCTGGGAGGTGAGATATGAGTGAGCAGGTCAGGTGGGAGGCTGTTTGGGGAGGGACCATTGACTACTAGGAATATTTTCAGTGGTACAAATGGGCATTCAGGGTGAGGGGAACCAGTGGACCACCAGGGCTCATGTTTACTATCTGAGTGGCACTCAAGGGGTTGCCCCAGAGCTCATCACAGGCATGCAAATGGCCCCTTAGTGCCTAACCATGCCTAGGGCTCATCTGCATACTAGCTGAATATAGTTCACAGGGTCTGTGTTATCTTGTTTCAGGTAGTTATTCCCAGTGGACTGTATACAGCCCTGGTCCTTGTTGGGCAGTGCTGTGGCTACAGCCCAATATTCAGTCAGACAGTACCACTTGCAATCCATGTAAATATCACAGCAGCTGGGGGGGCGGACAAGTGCAGCACAAACATTTCTGCCATGCTTGTCTTGTTTTCTGAATATGGGGGCCTCTGAGATGCACTTACTTGCACACTAAAAATGCACAGTCTCATACACACCCACACAAACAGGCAGAAAAAAGTTCCACTAACTTAGAGAAACTCCCACGCATATTAGTTCTTACACTCCACACAAACATTTGATGGAATATTCACACAGACATGCACACTGACATGACACACATGATAGAAGACCATCACATACAAACATATACACTGACACACACCCATACAAGTGCTGACACACACACACGCACGCACACACTAGAACAAACACACCCAAATGTTGACACGGCTACACAGAAAACCACCTCATAGCTGCCTTCTGAGATGTCTACTTTTGCAAGGTCATTGCCTCCTGTCCACATTGGCGGCACAGATGTATCCACAGCCTTCACCAATTCCACCAGGAACAGGTTTTGTGCCTCACTGGTAGTGGAGGTCAGGTGGGCCCCAGTTATAGCACTCTGGCAGGCATTCTGCAGGGAGAATGAACATGGACACAACTTAGTCCAACAGCGAGTATCCAGACTCTCCTCTGCTAATAAACTCCTTGTAAACAGCATTTTGGGATCCAAGTATCTGATTGGCCAGCTGTGTTCTGAGAGGGCTGCATGTATGACTGGAACTCTCAGGTAGGGCCCTATCTTTTGCAATGTACAACACAGTGTCTTACTTAAAAATAATCTAGGGATGGCCCTTTGGCGCAGTGATAGCGCCACCTCTCGTTATGCCAGCAACCCCATTCAGGAATAAGCCGGGTCATCTGGGGCTGGCCAGTTTGGGGGGGGGAGTAGCAGGATCGAGCGTCCTGGAGGACACACCCCTTCTCTGGGAGGGAGGGCAGTACATTCCGGTGCTCTAGTGCTACCTGGGTGACCACAGGTGGCAGTGTGCTGAGAAGCGACTCACTGGGCAGGAGGACACTGGCAGTGACTCGCCCCATGCTTACGTGTGCTTACACCCTGCTATGCTAGCATCCCACAGGGAGAAAACGCATAGGAGGAAATACCTGGGCAGAGCTGTAGGAGGTGATCCACCCTGCCTCCTCACAGGCCCTGCACAGATGACAGGGCCTCTTTCTGGACACTGGATTAATTCTTTGGTGGGGATGGGGGACTGCCAACCCTGCCACAGAGGGAGGAATAAAGAAATTAATTTAAAACTGAGCAGTGCAGCTAGTATTAGTATTATTATTATTACTAGTCATTTCTTTTAACAATATACTTAGCAAACCATAAATAGTAATATAGCAGTAATGTGTATTTAAAGAATGAAATAAATTTTTACTGTACTTGTATAGGTAGTCTTAGCAATTTTAGGAGATTTTTTAATTGTTAATTATAACCACTTCTACAGACTTTATCCATACCAAAAGTCAATAGTTAGCATACTGTATACTATATTGATCATTCTGTTTATACGCCCTTCTACACTGCCATTTACCAGGGTTGCCTCCTGAGCGGTCACATAGCCTTGACAGCCCCTTGGTGGGGATGGGAGAGAGGCTCCCACCCAAATGTACGAGTATATTCGGCTCAGTCCTGGGACCACCCTGGATAAGGTTGAAGGCCGGATTTACCGGGTTTTGCTAGTCTCCTGTGCCTGAGATGTCCCGGTTGATGGCAGAAATACTGGGCTTCGCCAGCCTCCAGTACAAGGGTTGTTTCCTTAGTTTTTCACACCTTCCACCTGAGACAACGCAGTGAGTGCATCAAAATGCATGCACACCTGGATGTGTGCCTGTGCGTTGACTCCAGCATGTGCCATTTCCTCCAGTGTGTCCCTCAGCCGCATTCCCTTCTGTGGCCACTCAAGTGGCAGTAACACAGGGACGCAAGCCCTCCCTGGACACTATAATCCTCCTCCTCTTCTCCCTGACTGGACCCTGACAACATGAAATCACTTCCAATCAAAGGGAACCAGTGTCTTGAGCAGTAATGCTACTAGTAAGCCAATGAACTGGCAACATACACAGCATTCTTATGTAGGATTCGCCATTTTTTTGCCAAGTGCATCATCTCACATGGGGGAAATCGCACAAAATTGGAGAACAGGCGACATTTTTTGCTCCTCTGGGCTCTCACAGCTGGTACTCTTCCCTGCCTGTCCGATCTAACCTCTGCTGCTGCGCCTGTCTCTACTTCCCCCGATCTCTGCCAATATTCCCCATTGGTGATCCAGCTTAGCCCCCGGGTCAATGGGTGGGAAAGGGGAAGCACCTGTTACACCGGGGCAGTCAGTCAGGGGGCCAAGTGCACAGTGATGGGCGGTCGATGGCAAGAGGGAGGCCTACAGAAGGCCATCATCCAGCGCCACAAGGTGGCTATTCCTTGTTCTACAACCCACCCACCACCTGCAATGGATGTGGTTACGTGGCATCTGGCAGGGGAATTTGGTAGCATGTAGTCACCCATGCCACCAAGAATGCCTCTGCAAATCATGACTAGGAGCCATTATGACCCTCCCCCCAGGAGGGAAGCATCCAAGGGACACTTTCAACTTCCTCACTGCCCGCTCCTGTATCTGGGCTCGGGGTGCAAACCCAGATCACCAGCCTGCCACAGTGATACCCCTATGGAGTCTGCCTAACAGGCAATATTTTAATGTTTATAAACTAACATTGGCTATAGTTTAGTATAGGTTTAGTGTGTAACGTTATATTTGGGGAAATTGTTTTGATGCATATTTTTTTCATAGAGCTTTCTCTTTGCTGGTCTTGTCTGGTGGCATACTCCTACAGCCCTGTCACCAACCTTCTTATGGACTTACTAGGTATCTGCCCCTACACATGACCTGATGATGGATGGCTGGATGGATGTGTCGCCTGTGAGCTCAGCTGGGTGGGGGCAGGGATTTATTTCTGATGCCTCCATTTTGTTTTCTCACTGTATGCGCATACAAATGACTCAACCATTCATGTGTATGGGTACATATACATGTTGGGTGTAGAGCAGTGGCCCCCCAACTCTCTTCTGGTGCTCCTGCAGTACAACCATCTGGTCTCCACTGGGGGGCAGTCACATTGTGGGAGCAGCAGCCCCCAAGGAAGGAGAGGTGTCTTTGGGATACTCTATCCTTGGCCCTATGGACCCTTGATGGCCTGTGCTAGTTCCTGAACACGAGTCACCAGTGTCGTGAGCAGTAGTGCTACCACTGTGCAGCTGGGCTGGCTAATGTTTGATATATGAAGAAGTCATGGAATGACCATGGTACCTACCTCCAGACTGAGTATGGACATCCAGAGTGGCATGACCCACCCCAGTGCGCCTACCCTGGGGGGGGGGGGTAAGGCACGGCAGAGGAGGAACAAGAAGGCATGGCAAAGTCTTGGAGAAGGTGGGAGATGGCCAATTAGGGCAGCCTGGACAGTAGAGATGAACTTGGAAAACCTGAGCAAAGCTGCTTTTCATCCTCTCAGATCAAATACTCCACTTAAGTGACCCATCCTCTCACAGGCAGGAGGGGTAACTGGAGAGGAGTTCAAACCTCAAACCTTAAGCATGATAAAGGCAAAGCACAACCACCATGTAGTGGAGCACCACCCTGCTTGATTCAGGTCTCATCTGTAGAACAGAACCTTTGCTTACCTCGGCATCACTCCATGACTTCTTAACGTTGAAGAATTTGTAACAGCGGTCCTGGTAGAGGGTCGACCCATCTGCACACAACTCTGCTGAAACAAAGCTTTCTGCCTCCACTGGGGATATAGAGGAAGAAGAAATGCTTGTTATACAGCAGCTAGGGAAAACCTTCCACATACACCCACCTCACCTTTCCTTCAGCAGACCAGAGCTGGCAACTGCTGAAAACTCCAGGAGAAAATCCAAATCTGGATAGCTGAAGTCTGAAACTTTAAGCTGGAAATTGTGATTCTCGCTGAGAACTGCTGCACTCATAACACTTCCTGTCAAAGTTCTGGAGGGTACAATACTCTGCTGAAAACTGACAATCCGATTATAGTTCCTATCTGAGATCTGGACAGATGGATTACTCGGCTGAAAACTGCTGCTCTTGTTACAATTCCTGTCTGAGCTCTGGAGAGGATGATACTCCACTGAGAACTGCTACAGTCATTACAGGTCCTGCCTGAGCTTTGGAGGGGTACGATATTCAGCTGAAAACTGCTGCTGTCATTACAGTTCCTGTCTGAGCTCTGGAGGGGTATGATACTCAGCTGGGAACTGCTACACTCATTAAAATTCCCTTGTGGACTCTGGAGGGGTACAATACTTGGATGAGAACTTCTGCTCTCACCATAGTTCCTGTCTGAGCTCTGGTGAGGTATGATACTCTACTGAGAATTTGTGCTCTCATTACAGTTCCTGCCCGAACTCTGGAGGAGTACGATACTTAGCTGAGAACTGCTACTTGTTACAACTGGCTGAGCTCTGTGGAGGAGACGTTTCTCTGCCGATAACTGATGAACTTATTTTACTTACCCTGTGAACCCTGCAGAAGTGTTGTGGTCAGAAGCACAGCCAAGGCAATGAACTTATCCATTCTGTCAGCTCAGAAAATGTCTCTGTGGGATGGGTTATTTCAAGAGATGGGCTGCAAGAACAAAGACATTCAAAACTTAAATCTGAAATGGAGTAGAGTGGGACACATTGCTTCAGGCCCATGGTATCTGTCTGCCTTCCTGCAGAATCATACCTCTTTGTCTTCTGTGTCCTTAATTCAGTGTTTACAGAACCAAAGTTTCATTTTCTCTCCTGTTCCAATCTGTCTGCTTCTCCCTCGCTTTCTTGCTCACTCACTCACGAATCTCAATGTGTTTTCTTTTACTGTCTTTCCATCTGTCTCATGCACGGAGGTTGTCTAGCTGGTTGCCTTTCATTTCTTGGCAGTACATGCAAACTGCAAACTTGTATATTTTTCTATAGTACACATTCACACCATTTTGCCATCAGTTAACAAATCCAGCCTTCAGATTACATTGCATCAAGCAGTACCTCTCTGTCTGCGATATCTTTGTCTGCATGCACTTCTAGACCTTGCTTGTTTAATTTGATCCATTTCATTCAACTCAAACTAGAAAAAACAAGTAAAAAGTGACCATAAAGAATGGGAAAAGAATAAGGAAAAGCAAGGAACATAAAAGGAAAGGGGAAATAAGGAACAGCATTAAGGAGAAAGAAAGAGAAGGGACAAGGTTTAAGAGGAATAGAGAAAAAATCAGAAACTGCCCTTGTCACTGTTGTACCTTACCTTGGCACCTTAGACAGTTGAAGAAACTCTGATGCCGTGGTGTGTTTATACTGAGAGCTGTCAATCTCCCAGTCAGCAAAACTGAAATCTCTCCCTTACAAACTCTGTATGCATTGCAGGGAGGACCCCTTGGGAATATGTCCTATAAACATTAATCTACTTCAGTAGGGCCAGGCAGTTCCCACCTTAAGCAAACCTGCATGCTGGGTAAGTGGTGGGAAATCACACAGCATACAAGTTACTTAACAGTTTTTTTTTTTTAATGTAACACTGCTTTCTGTCCCTAGTAGCCTACGAACATTTTTTATTTACTTACTTTATCAACCCAGGATAGTCCAGGCAAGAGAACAAATATTACAGATGTTCCTCCCTAGGACTATGGTGACATCATCTACAGCACAGCTCCAAAGTCCACCCTTGCCTGACTGCACCCCCTCTTTCACTCATTCTGCCGCTTTTCCTTGAACAGCCCTCCACATACCCACCCCTGCTCCCCCTCTCTCCCCGTTACCTTGATGCTAGGCACCTCATACACTGTGCATCCTTCCCTGCCAAATTCTAGCTTGGTTCTGTCCCTCCCTACCTTTCTCACTTCCTCTCTTCCCCATCTCCCTCATACCCCCTCAGGAACACTGTATCCTATTCCCATCTCTTCTCCCCCCCTTAAGAATGCTACTGTAGGCCAAGCCAACTTCTTACTGTTTTCCCAAGTTGTGATCCTCTCTTCCACTGCCTATCAATCCAACCTTTTCTCCCTGAAGTCTCTTCTTTGTGACTTTATTTCCCTCTCCTGCAACTGTGCCTGAAACCCTTGGTGTCCCCAATCACACCTTCCCTGTTCTGCTGGGTGCTGCCCCCTCCCAGCAGTTTACACCACCTAAGGCCCCCAGTCTGCATGGCATTCATCTGTACCTAACCATGTGTTCACATCAGGGAATATCTGCATTTGTACCTTCTGGTATTGCACTACGCTGCTTCTCCTTGCACCTTGCATAGTCTGGGTGGTATTAATCTGCTCCACATCATGTGTTCGCAGCCGGCAATGTACTTTTATACCTTATTGTAGTGTTCATGCACCTTTGTTTTGGGTTGCATTTGTCTACCTGCCTGAATATTGACACTGCTCAACTGTCATGTTTTTATTTTTAAATATTTGTAACTTTGTGCTTTCTGTAATGTCCACTCACTCAGCCTCCCCCACGAAGTGTCTAAAGGGTCTGTTACCACCTCGGTATGTCTTCCCAGGTAAAAACATTTGAAATCAACAAATTTAATAAATCAATATCTCGTTTCCAGTGGAGTCCTGCTTTTTGATTTTTTTTTGTTTTGTTTTACAGCTGGGAATCCTGAACTCCTGGGAGATGTCTGGATGAGGGTCACATGGTGAGGAAGTGACTGCAGTGGGATTTAAACCTGGGTGTACTGGTTCCCAGTGCTGTATGCTAACCCCCTACTCCACAATGCCTCCACAAAACAGGATGTTCATGAAAAAAACTAACGATTCATCATGTTACATAACACTAGGGGGCACAGTCTTAAGCTGGAGGGTGGGATGTTTAGGAGGGAGGTATCAGGAAGCACTTCTTCACAGAGAGGGTGGTGGACAGTTGGAATGCACTGCCGGAAGAGGTCATCTTGTTGAAGACAGTGGGCAGCTTTAAGAGTGGCTAGGATAGGCACAGGGAGAAAGTAAGGATCATGGGTAGGGAGGATGGGAGGAGTGGGGATGGAGGGCAGGGACATTGGCGCAAGCTGTGGACCCTGCAGTACGAAAGCAGACTTGATGGACCAAATGGCCGCCTTCTGCTGGTTTGTTCTTATGTTCAGCACATGCCACCTTGGGAGCTGCAGCCTTTAATAATTGTGTCAAGGTGACCAAAATGAACATAAAACCTAGTTTTATTTACTCCCAAATTACTCATTTATTATGTTTGCTTGCACACATGTGCAAGAAACATAGTGCCATCATCTGAGTTTTTCAGAGGTGTGTCAGCATCTTCCAATTCAGTCAGTGTGTTTGCAGGCGTGGTCACAGTTCTGCAATCACTGCTGGAGCTGTCTATGACAGCAGTTGAAAATGCAGTTGCATACAGTTGAAAGAGGGAGCTACGCTGTGAGCAGCTCCCCCCACACACACACAGATCAACTGTGTTGGTTACCTAATATATTGCTGTAGTCTTGTCTAGCTTAGAGAGACAAGCCACACATCATTACTTTAATAAACTGTTCCCTGCCACAGCAGGACCACTAAAATGTGTGGGTGCCTAACAGTCCTTACTCACACCAGCTCTCCAAAGCACACCTTCATGGACTCCATGGGTTCTAATCCTCCAGAAAAAAAATACCTCAGCATTTGATGTGAAAACTCAGACTTCGTTGTATGTGTAATTCCAAGGCTTTTCTTACTAGACTCTGTCAATGTGAACTCCACTGCTAAAACCTATGCAAACAAACTTGAGCGCATTGTACTACCTGCAGCTGAAGCAAAGAACAGCCAGAATGCACAAAGGAGAACATACTGCTATGCATTTCAGCAGCAGCCAGTGGGGAGGTTTTCATGACTGAAGCACTTCAATGCACCTTTTAGTGCTGTTCTATACACACCCCTGTGTGGTAATTCACTAAACTGCACACTTAGTCTGGTAATGCAGCTTCAAAATATTTTTTTTCTGAATTGCCATGAGCTGGCATTTTATGTGACTGCAGAAACAATATGCTGTATGTCAGCCATGTGTCTGCATTCCACACTCATCCCCTCACAACTCTAAACAAAGCCAATGGTGCTTACTGAGTTGAGAATAGTTACATGGATTTCAGAAGCTGTGCCAGATACACTGCACATTGCCTCATCCACTCTCTTTGTTCCAACTCTCCACCTCCACTTCTCTTGGGCAAAGCATGAAGGCTAGTTCACACTAGCACATTCAGATACTTAATAATTCACACTTCCTTTCAAATCAGGGAAAGGCATGTTGTTGGTCTATTACACTATGAAAACAAGCATTTGTCAATGCCGAACGTTCGCTTGAAGGTATTTACAGTGCTATTTGGCACTTGGACATGGCATAAAAAAATCAGTGACAAACAAGTACAAGCATTTGTCAGTGCTGAATGTTGCTTGCTTCTATGTGCTGTTTAGGTATTTGAAGTCATTGAGTGCAAAATATTGAAAATTTAGGAACTTACGAAAGCATGCGAGGAACTGCGCAATGCACACTCAGAAAACAGTCATTTTAGGAATTTTTCACCAATTTTCAACATAGCCATTTTAAGACCTCTGCTCATGAACAGTGACACTGTGATTTTCTTAATGTGTCCCATACATTGAGTTCAAGACACCGACCGCGCCATTGTGTGCTACATGGGCGGAAACACATTTGGGCAGGATGAAAATGACAGCTGTACTGCTCATCAGGAGGTGTGGTAAAATGGCAATGTTGAAAATCTGGAGGAAAATATTGAAAATTCATGAACTTATGAGCTCATGAGAACCACGCAACGATGCTCATAAAACTAAGTTTGTTTTTAGAATGCTTCACCAAATTTAAAAATAGGCTTTTTGAGAGCCCACCTATGAACGCTGGCACTGATGTTTCATTAATCAGGCCCAAAAGGTGATTTTGCACAGTGACTGCGCAATCACCCTTCGGGCCCGAATAACGCCATGACAGTGACAGAATTCATGAGAAGGGGCCCCAAAAACACCATGTTGAAAATTTGGTGCCAAAATTCCAAAAAATGCCTAAGATATGCAACAAAGTTGAAAAAAACCCATCTAGCCCATTATACAGCTTACCGGCATTTCCTCAGTTCACGGTCGGCTTTGAAGAGTGCAGACGTGTTCCCGGTCCAACAATGATCATCACGCCAAGCTCTGTAGGTAAGTATGGGGTGAGGGGGGTGTGGGGAGGCAAGGTGTGCAGTGGGTGGGTGCGGGTTGTGGGAGGAGGGCGGGGAGACTGCGTGGGACTGTTTTTAATTTACAGCTTTTCTTTTTTCTATAATTGACGACACAGGATGTTTGCCATGCTGGGGTGGGCTCCCAGCATGGCAGAAGGATGGTTGGTGGGGCTGTGGAGCCGATTGCGGATTGGGCACCCCTGTCTGCAGACGACACGGGATGTTTGCCATGCTGGGGTGGGCTCTCAGCGTGGCAGGAGAGAAAGCTGTTTGGGGGAGGTGGAGCCAACGGGGGATTGGGCACCCCCCCCGTCGGCAGACGATGCAGGACGTTTGCCATGCTGGGGTGGGCTCCCAGTGTGGCAGCAAAGATTTTTTGGGGGGGGCATGATGCGCTGCAAGCACACAGCGGTGGTTTTCTTTGAAGAGAAGACCACTGCTGTCATACACAGCACCACAGCGATTGGTGCAGGATCGCCACGCCTGCTCAACAGAGCAGGGATTGCACAGGCAGGCACACCTCCAAAGTGTCCCATTCTCCCAAGGTATTCCTTGTGCATGCGCGCAAGTGAATGTAAAAAAAAAACCAAATGATGGACTTTAGAGGACACAGTAGCAGTGCTATCACATTGATTTTGCATTTTGCTGTAACTCTAGTGCAAATTTTCCTCCTCCCCGTACATTTCATTATTTCGCATGAAGCAGAATTGCTCTGATGCCCTTGAAGCAAATAATTATTTACCTTTTAATGGAGCAACATAGATGTAACAACAAGAACAAAGTGCTCTAGCTTTCGGACCAACCAGTCCTTCTTCAGAAGCTCATGGCAGATGTTTAGAAAATACAGTACTTATAACAGCTAGATAATGCAGAGAAAAACAGAAAAAATCCCCATTGGTTTAAAATACTCATTTAAAAAAAAAAAAACAGAAGATGTCAAGAGAAGTTTAACAGTACTATACTGCCTTCAGCCAGAAGCAACCTTGGGTTAAATGTGCTTGGTGGAACACACATACAAAGAATCCTGCTGCATATAAATTTAATTGATATAAGATAGCACTGCTGAAGTAGATAACTCCTAAATCAAGCTATGAGTGTCACAGTTAGTATAAGGATGTGATTACTGAAAGACAACCCCCACCCAGATTAAAGACAAACTAAGATTGTTATAGGGCTCATGAAGTTTCAATGTCTGCATTATAGACAAGAATTTACCAGTAAAGTTGTCTTAAAGACATAAGTGCACACTGTGTGATGTAAACCTAGCTGGACCTGTCACCCAGCTGCACTCTCCAGCTAGATATAAGGCCCAAGAAATCTCAAAACCTCAGGACTATATAAATGATAATTTAAATATAAATTGATAATATTAGTGTCAAACAAAAACTCTAGTTGAGGAACCTCAAGGAATTAAGACCACATAGCCTGATATGTACTGATGTCAATATTCACCGAGAATGTAACAACTTGATGTACCACAAGTGTCTAAGGAATCTGGAAAAGAGAGAAAAATGTAATTTCTCTCCTCCTCTTCATACAAACAATACACCCTAACCCACCCCACATCACCATAATGTGGGTGGGGGAGATGCATAGCTTTAAGGAGATGTTGTCTCTCTCTCTCTCTCTCACCCCCCCTTTTTTTTCCTTCTCTTTCTCTCTCTCTCTCTCTCACAGATACACGCACACACACTCACTCTCTCCTAGTGAACCTATATTCACTTCAGTCACTGCAATTGTTCCCCAAAAGAATTCAACTTGTCATGAAATCCTGAGTAAAAGGGCTTATGTCTGATGCCCCTGTAACCAATGCAAGTCAATGGGAACAATTTCCTGTAAATGACTCCCTATAGATCTGGAAGCCCTGCTGTATGTAGTCTGCCAGGGTCTTACAATATAATTCTTATTTTAATGCAGTGCATTCAAAAAAATTATACTGAAGCAAATGGTTTGTTGCCTTTTACTGAAGCAACATACATGGATGTTACAAAAAGAACAAAGTGTCTAAGTGTTTGGCCCAACAAGGTCTTCTTCTGAAGCTTACATGAGTAAACTTAAAGGGATGTTCTAGCCTGTGTGACAATGGTTTCAACTATGCCACTGGATTTGAAAAAAACAGCAATTAAATAACTTAGGATAATGCAGGATATATAAATGAAATCAGCGCGCACATGTGAAGGCATTGTTGTCATGTCAAAAGACAGCAACAGTACAGCAGCTACCTGAATTCACCTGCTTTTAATTGCTGTTTTAAAAGGGGGATTTTTTTTAAATATCCTGTAAATAGTTTCACAATAATTCCCTCATACCTTTTTACCAAGTGTCTGCTCTACATAATTCAATGGTTGGCAGCTCCTCCACAGCACACAAATGAACAGAGACTATTTTAGTTGTCATTTTTCATATCTCGCCCAAAATGTGTTTCCGCGCATGTAGCGCACAATGGCGCAGTTGGTGTGCGAAATCAATGTTTGGGACAGATTAAGAAAATCACAGTGACACTGTTCATGAGCAGAGGTCTTAAAATGGCTATGTTAAAAATTTGGTGACAAAAGTTCATAAAATGACTGTATTACGGGCAAGCATTGAGCAGTTTCCACGCACCCTCATAAGTTCATGAATTTGTAATATTTTCAGTCCAGATTTCCACCACTGGCATTTTTCCACATTCCTTATGAACAGTACAGCTGTCATTTTTCACACCATGGCTAAAATATGTTTTCGCACTTCCAGCAAGAAATGCGTGGTCACTGTGGAAATCACTGTTTGGGACAGATTAAGAAAATCACCATGACACTGTTCATGAGTGGAGGCCCAAAATGCCTGTGTTAACAATCTGCTGTAAAAATCCCAAACTAATTACATTACGGGTGTGCGTTGTGCAGTTTCTATGCTCACTCATGACTTCACCAGTTTTTCTGATATTTTAACTCCAGATTTTCCATATTGCCATTTTTCTTACACCTCCCCATGAACAGTACAGCTGTCATTTTTCACATCCTGTTCGAAATGTGTTTTCGCAACTGTGGCGCCAAATGGTGTAGTCACTGTGCAAAATCAGCTTTCAGCTAACAAACTTATATTGCCACTGTTCATAAGGTGGGGGTCACAAAAAAACAATGGAAAATTTGGAGTGAAAATACCAATGAACTTCTGCGGCGTTCCCTGTAGAGACTGACAGGCCTCAGGAGTGTGACTTGGGATTGTCACCTGTAATGCTCATACCATTCCACCCCCACCCACACCCTGCAGCTAGTGAGAGGCATCGAGTTGTACCTTGGACTCTTCGGCCTCAAAGTTCACCCCATTCTCCTATACTGCACCCATCTCACCATATTTCATAACAGAATGGGGTCAACATAAGGACCAAAGACCCCAAGGCACACCGTGACACCTGTCTGTGTCTGCAGGGTAGGGTGTGGTGAGATGCCATAGCCGTTATGCCTGACAACCCAAAGACACACCCCAATGCCTGTCATTATCTGCAGGGTGGTGGTGGGGTTGGCTTCAGTTCAATACTTCACTGCCATTCCTATTATGCAGCTCTGTAACTCCTACACTACCAGTGCCAGTGCCAGCAAGCAAACATTCGGCATTGACAAATGCTTGTTTTTGAGATGGACCTAAGCAAGATACAGGAACAATACATAAAGAGGAATACCAACTTACAAAGTCATTACATAGAATAGGGATTACACACAAGAGGTTAATAACAGCACTGGAGTATGTTTATAAAATAGGAAAGAAAACTTAATACCATGTGCTACAGAACTTGTGCTACAAAAGATACAGAGTAAACCAATACAACCAAATATACAGAGTTTTCATGGAGCAGGCTTAATTCAAGTACTGAGTACGCAATGCAAGGAGGAGCATGGGTGAGGAAGGGGGAGGAACTTGGGAATGAGAGCATAAGTGCGGGGGTGCCTGAGGGGCTTTAGAGAACTAGGAGCAAGTGGCAATGGTTATAGAGCTAGGTGCAATACACCAAGAACAGGGGAAGAGGGTGACGTGCCAGGAAGTGTAACATTAGTAGATGCCAGGATGTCTCAGAGAGGGAGACTCCAACGTATTTATTTTTATTTATTAGTCTCTAGGATTACAAATACCTTTGAGCAATTGCTGTGCGTTTACAAAGGTTCCACGTCAAAGGATGGAGGGAAAACATACCTACAGAGGTAGACCATGGATACAGGTATAATACTGCAAAGGCAAGGCTTTACATTTAAAATACATAGTGGAGAGACACTATGAGCCAGTTTATGAGAGCAAGACATCTCAGTGCAGACAGTACATTATATAGAACAGATAGTGATAGTAGGATAGTAGGGTTAAAGAGAGGGTGGGCAGGTTGAAGGGCCATTGTCAGAGGGTGATGGATGGGTAGCAAAAGTGCAGGGTAGAGGTAGGGGTAGGGGGACCTGAAAATCTGACAGTGGCTATAAGAGGGAAGGTGGAGGGTAAGGCAGGGTGGTGGGGCAGGGTAGGGGTGGGAGGAGGGAAGCAGGTGACCAGGGGAAAATGCTGGGGTGGGGGTAACAGGTCATCTTAGCCTGGGGTGAGAGAGGAGGCTGCCACTAGAAGAAGCAGTCACATTGTGTGGTTGATGTTCGGTATAGTCGGAGTTGCCTTTTAAAGGGTCCAAGTGTTACAGGTGTAAGTCAACCAATCAAGTAATCAAAATCTTTATTTAACCAGGCAGATACCGTTGAGCAAGCTAATTTTCGAGGTGGACCTGGGACATACAAATAGATGGATACAATTTCAGTAAAGATGAACAATACAAATACAATTTTGTATACAACAATTGGGAATAGACAATACAAATACAAGTAAAAAGTGCAGATTAATGTACATTATTTTACAAACAAGCAATGCATACAGCACAGGTAGAATTGCAGAAACATACAGGCAGGCAGTAGATACAGAGTAGGCGCAAGTAAGGATGACCCAATTGGCACCCAGAGGTACATAGTAGCAAGATAAATTCAAAGCAAGGTGGGGGGGAGGTAGAAGGAAGAACAGAAAAAAGACAAAAAAAGAGGTTATGGAGTCACAGGTAAGAGGATTTGAGGAATAAGCCGTTTAGGGGAGCGATATGGTGAGGGCAGGGGAATGGCAAAGGTAGGCATGAGGACAGCAATAAATGGACTCTAAGACAGAGAGTGACCTAAAATCATGAGGGGGCAGAGACAGAGTCAGGGGCCTGTGCAGGGAATTCTAAGGAACAGGTGGAGCTAGAGTCAGGAGAAGCAAACACAACATTCTTTAATATGGAGTGAATATAAAGATTTGAAGGCTGCTAGGCTAATGGGGTGATTAATTTTTAGGTTTTATGTATCATATTCCACAAAAGGGGTAATACATGACTAATAGATGCCCCGCCAAACCAAGATTTGGCCTTGGAAACCTTCAACGAAATGTAAGAGGCACTTCTCAAGGCATACTTACTTATTGGGCAGAACGGTAAATAGTCCGAGATGCAATCTGGCAGTTTGTTTAAGATAACTTTGTAGGTCCAGATAGCAGTGTTTCTCTGGCATCTAAAGGTAAGGGATGACCAATCTACCGCCGTGTACAAGGAGCAATGATGGGTGGAATAGGGAAGTCCCGTTATAAACCTTAGAGCGCTATGGTAGAGCGTATCAAGTTGGGAGAGAGCACCTGCAGGACCCTGGCTGTTGAGGAAGTTGGCGTAGTCTGCTAATGAGAGAAAGGTAGTTTGGACTAGCCTCAATTTTGCCTCCCTAGGGAGGAGATTTTTTATCCTGTAGAAGAGACCAAGTCTCATTCTAAGTTTCTTTATCAGCTCCACTATACGACCAAGAAAGGAGAGTCTAGTATCCAACTGAACCCCCAAATATTTACATTTTGGTACATACTCCAACTGTTCACCCAGAATAGTGGTGATTGAGGGGAGTGTCCCAACCATGGCCAGATTTGCAGAGTTAGGACAGGGAGACAAGAACATAGCTTTAGTTTTTTTGGCATTTAGGAGCAACTTCTGGTTTAGGAGCTGGATCTGCAGCAGGTTGAAATCATCCTGGAGTTCTCAGCATGCCATTAGAGGGAAAAATCCGTTGGAGTAAAGCACTGTGTCATCCGGGAACAGGTGTATTTGTGCCTTTTTGATGGTGGCATCGATTCTATTGATATAGATTGCAAAACGCAGGGGACCCAGAATGGAGCCTTGTGGTACACCCCTCTGAAAGGGTTTCAGTGGTGAAACTTCGCCCTCCACTTTTACTTGCTGTGAACGGCCTGAGAGATAGTTACTGAACCATCTAAGAGAAAAAGCATCCAAACCAATAATTTAAAGGGATGTGAGGAACAGACTACAATCAACAGTATCAAAAGCCTTACTTATGTCCAGGAATACTGAGCAAATAAAGTTCTTATTGTCCAGTTCACAGTGCCAATCATTGGTAACCTTGGCCAATGCAGAAATTGTGCTGTGTTGTGCTCTGAACCCTGATTGTAATGGGTTGAGAAGCTTTGATGATTCCAGATGGTTCCTGAGCTGGGTATTCACGATTTTATTCAACAACTTAGACAGGATAGGGAGAAGGGAAATCAGCCTATAGTTGTTGAGGTCACAGGGGTCTCCTGACTTAAACAAAGAGATGACGTTCATTTTCCAAATGGGAGGAAGGTCACCTTGCGACAGGGATAGATTGAACAGGTGTGTAACAGGCGTAGCTAAGACCCTGTAGCCCACCTTTGGGAAATATGGGTCGACGAGTTTGGCACCTGCGCTTTTTCTGACGTCCAATTTTAGCAAAAGGTCTTTAACCTCTTTCAGAGATGTAGATTGAAGTGAGAAGGTCAGGTTGGAAAAGGAGGGGCCTTGAATATCAAACCCAAGTTGCATATGAAGGTTACTGGCTGGGGAAGTATCAAAGGTTAGTCCTACCATAGCAAAGTGGTTATTGAATGCATCAAGGATTGATGGTTTATCAGTGAGTGTGGTACTACCCATTGAGATTCTGGTAGGCAAGAAATTCCCAGTAGAGTAGTCTTCTATATCCTTAATTACTCTCCAGAATTTGGAGAGGCAATTGGCCAAAAGATTGAGCTGCGAAAAATAAAAGTTGGTCTTTGCTTGTCTGACCTTCTTAGTGCAAAGGTTCTCGGCCTCCTGAAAGAAATCCAATAATTTATGAGTTTAGTTTTTCGGGCAGTTTTGCAAAGCATATCCCTATTCCACAGGGCATCCTTCAGCTCCTCTGTACACCATTGGCAAGATCTGTTTCTGA
The DNA here is from genome assembly GCA_016271365.2 of Neoceratodus forsteri. Taxonomy (NCBI): domain Eukaryota; kingdom Metazoa; phylum Chordata; order Ceratodontiformes; family Ceratodontidae; genus Neoceratodus; species Neoceratodus forsteri. The sequence continues at coordinate 1,419,525 of JADMNL010000033.1, forward strand.
CTCAGACTTTCACTAGAGATGCATGCCTATTAAGGGCTCCTAACACAATTTCTTGGAAAATGTCATGTGCTGAGTCCACTGATTTAGCTAGATAAAAGTCCTGCCAGCGCATGGAATGGCCCAACTCCGAGATATATGCACAGAGATCAAAATTGTGTCGACATCTTTTAGTAGAAAAATTAGAAGCAGGTAATGAGGTGTGACTTGATCTTACACAAGCAAGGAAACAGTGATCACTGATATCTGAGAAAAAGACACCAAGCATGGGTAAAGAAATAAGGTTTGTTCACTAGAATAATATCCAGCAGAGTGCTGTTGGTAGGGTTGAACTTGTTTGGGTGAGTAGTTTCATTGATAAGCTGGGTCCATCCAAGTGAACTGCAGAGCATTTTTAGAGGAGTGGAGGCACTGGAAAACCAGTCTAAATTGAGGGCACCTTGTAGTATTGACTCTGAGGACCTATGACCCAAGACCTTACTTAAGTGATCCAGAAGCTGTAACCCTGCAGAAGGGGGTCTATAGCAGCCTGACACACAAAGTGAAATGTCAGTTGAGATCAAAGCCTGAAGGGTAAGGCTTTCAAACTCATTTTGGACAGATGTAGAGTCAATAACAGAAACAGAGAAATATTCCTTAATATAAATAGCCACCCACCACCTCTGGATTGTCTATCAGCTCAGAACAGAGAGTAGGCAGGAAGATTTACTTCAAAGTTAGTTGTTGCTGGGCGGAGCCACGTTTCTGTGACAACCAAAATATCAGGATTAGTGTGACAGATCCAGGCCTGAATGGAGCTGATTTTTTTAACAGGCTGCACGCCTTAATGTGCATAAAGCTTACAGTAGATCTTTAAGGCTAGGTAGGTCAGTGGGTGATCCAATGGCAGCTAGAGGGTCAGGATTAAGCTCAACATTCCCTGAGCACAGCAACAGAAGAAGCAGGAGCTTCCTGGTTAATCCTAGGAGGAGCTTCAAGATTTTGATTTGTTCACGTTTGCAGGGGACATGATATTGACAAAGAGGAACCCTAAGACTGATTTTAGTAGGTTTAGAGGTATATGCAGTAAAACCTTACCAAAGACAGAGAAGCGGGAGTGTGCAGAGTGAAGGGATAGATGTATGTCCGCAGGACTGTATCCTTGTAGGGTACCAGTGTGCCAAGTCAGATTATGCATCCAAGACCGGAAAGGAGGAATAGGTGGCACAGCAGAGGTATTCAACAGGGCACAGAATGTCCACACAGTACAATTCCCTAGGTGTTTTCTTTGAGGACGAATTTGAATAAAGAGAGCATGATGTAAGCAGAGACAAGCACAGAAACAGACATAACATCCACTGTGCTGTGCTTATGCCCATCTTGTACTAGTGCCCAATACGAGATGATAGCTGTGGATCTAGGGTTCTAACACCTGGAGGAAAGTAAAAAGTCCAAAACTCCAGTGGGGTACAATATAATGTGGGTATGTAAGAATAAGACTCTCTAGAAATTTTGGTGGAAAGAGGGTATAGCTTGGGATTCACTTGAAGAGATTATCTTTAAATACACCAAATAATTATATGGAGTTATTAGGAAGACTAGCCTGTTAAAGGATGAGAGAAAAGAAAGTATATAGCGATGGAAAACTCAGCATCGACCAATAAGCAGGGAGAGGTGGGGCTAAGAATTTATTTAATAGAGGCTGGGGTAGGGGTGGACAGGCGGGAAGAAAATATAGATTTAATTTCAGTTGTAAAAGCCGAAAAGCCATCAGGAAAGCATGGAGAGACAGAGAGAGGTATTGCAGAGGACCAATCACAGATAAAGCCATAAGGCTGCAGCCAATCAGGCGCAGGCCATGTAGCAAATTAGCCAATCAGCATCCAGCGAGGTTCCCCGGTCAGGAAGGCAGCCTAACTCAGGTTCTGGTGCTCTGAGGGTGGGCAGACAGCAGAGCACAGCAGGCAGCTAGGTCAGCTGCTGCCGCCATGGGAAGCGAGTGGCCACCCGGTCAAGGGCACCTGGAGACAGGGAGGAAAGGTCAGAGTTAGCAGAGATAAAGCTACCAGAGACAAAAGAAAAACTGCTGAGGGGCTAAATCAGCGGGCGGAGGTTTACAGAAAGGGTAGTGCAGGGAACAAAGAGCTAGGTGATGTGGTAGAGAGATTAGCAAGACAGCAAAGGTTGCGAGCAGGTGCCACAGGAAGACACTTTAATATGCAGAGTGCAAAAATGGCTACAGAGACAGAAATTGAAGCAATTATGGGGTCTGGGAAGGAGAAAGAGAGACAGTAAGAGGTTGAAAGGGAAGGGGAGTATACAGACGGAGTAGAAACAAAAGGGTTGATTACACAAACGCTGTCTAACAATGCAGATTAAACAGAGTAGGCTACAACATTAGCTTCTAAAATCACAGTACTGGCTATTTTAAACACAGGTTTAAATTTAGTAGTAAAAACCGTAGGAGAAATAAAAACAGACTGGTTACACAAGGACTGGAGACTGTATCTAAAAGTGCAGTTTATGCAGTCTAGACTACAACATTTCCTTTTATAATCTCAGTACTGGCTATTTTAATTACAGATTTAATTTCAGTTGTAAAAAACGTAAAAGCTGTCAGGAAAGCGTGGCGAGAGAGGTATTGCAAAGGACCAGTCACTGATAAAGCCGTAAGGCTGCAGCCAATCAGGTACAGGCTATGTAGCAAATTAGCCAATCTGTGTCCAGCGAGGTTCGCCAGTCAGGAAGGCAGGCTTACCCAGGTTGTGGTGCTCTGAAGGTGGGCAGACAGCAGTGCACAGCAGGCAGCTAGCTAGGTCAGCTGCTGCCACCGTGGGAAGCGAGTGGCCACCTGGTCAAGGGCACTCAGGTTCTGGTACTCTGAGGGTAGGCAGACAGTGGTGCATGGCAGGCACCTAGGTCAGCTGCTGCCACCATGGGAAGCGAGTGGCCACCCATTCAGGGGCACCCAGGCTCTGGTGCTCTGAGGGTAGGCAGACAGTGGTGCACGGCAGGCAGCTAGGTCAGCTGCTGTTGCCATGGGAAGTGAGCAGTCACCCAGTCTAGGGCACCTAGGTTCTGGTGCTCTGAGGGTGGGAAGACAGCAGTGCATGGCAGACAGCTAGGTCAGCTGCTGCCACCGTGGGAAGTGAGCAGCCACCTGGTCAAGGGCACCCAAGTTCTGGTGCTCTGAAGGCGGGCAGATAGCAGTGCACGGCAGGCAGCTAGGTCATCTGCTGCCGCCATGGGAAGAGAGCGGCCACCCGGTCAAGGGCACCCAGGTTCTGGTGTTCTGAGGGCGGGCAGACAGTAGTGCACGGCAGGCAGCTAGGTCAGCTGCTGCCACCATGGGAAGAGAGCGGCCACCCGGTCAAGGGCACCCAGGTTCTGGTGCTCTGAGGGCAGGCAGACAGTAGTGCACGGCAGGCAGCTAGGTCAGCTGCTGCCACCATGGGAAGCGAGCGGCCACCCGGTCAAGGGCACCCAGGTTCTGGTACTCTGAGGGTAGGCAGACAGTGGTGCATGGCAGACAGCTAGGTCAGCTGCTGGCACCATGGGAAGCGAGTGGCCACCCATTCAGCGGCACCCAGGCTCTGGTGCTCTGAGGGTGGGAAGACAGCAGTGCATGGCAGACAGCTAGGTCAGCTGCTGCCACTGTGGGAAGTGAGCAGCCACCCGGTCAAGGGCACCCAAGTTCTGGTGCTCTGAAGGTGGGCAGATAGCAGTGCACGGCAGGCAGCTAGGTCATCTGCTGCCGCCATGGGAAGAGAGCGGCCACCAGGTCAAGGGCACCCTGGTTCTGGTGCTCTGAGGGCAGGCAGACAGCGGTGCATGGCAGGCAGCTAGGTCAGCAGCTGCCAGCATGGGAAGCAAGCGGCCACCCGGTCAAGGGCACCCAGGTTCTGGTGCTCTGAGGGAGGGCAGACAGCAGTGCACAGCAGGCAGCTAGATCAGCTGCTGCCACCATGGGAAGCGAGCGGCCACCCGGTCAAGGGCACCCAGGTTCTGGTGCTCTGAGGGAGGGCAGACAGCAGTGCACAGCAGGCAGCTAGATCAGCTGCTGCCGCCATGGGAAGCGAGCAGCCACCCATTCAAGGGCTCCTGGAAATAGTGTCTGATAACAAGCCTCTTGTCTAAGCTCCTTTGTAAGTAAAAGAGGAAAAACAGTTTACAAAAGCCAGCACAAAACACATACAGGTAACTAAAAAAGATAGTTGCACTTGCACCATGCAGTTTAGTACTCAAGCTGAGTGGGATAAGGCATGATTTTGCAGCTCACACTCATAACACTAGCAGCTGGCATTTTAACTACATGGCTTCTTGGTCGGGCACACTAAAAATCATTGGTCCAGTGGGTGGGACTGTCAGGGCCAGAAACAAACCTCTCAACTTTGTGCCATTAGAATGAGGCAAACAGTGACTGAAAAGTAAAAATATATAAATGTACAAATATAATAAAAAAAAATACATAAATAGAAGAACCTGTGGCCAGCCTGCAGGTGCAGCAGTAGGGCTTTAACCGTGAATTTGATGACCCATGTTCAGGAACAGACTTGGGAGTTGGAGGGATGGCTGGGTGGGAGAAGGCTCAAGTGCCCTAAGGGCTGCTCTCCTTCTCCAGAGTGGGTGGGGGTGTCAGGTGCCTGTGGGCCATGGTGGAGGCCGGAGAGGCCAGCTGTGGCCAGTGCCTGAAAGTTGGGGAGGAGGGTTAGACATTGTCCCACCTCCCATGGCAACATACTGGCAAAACTCCACTGGACATGCCCAGTGATGGCCTCATTGCATGCTGCTGTCCTGTGGAGCAGATCCAGAGGGACTCGCTACCCGGACACCAGAAGTGGCATCTGAAGGGGCAAGGGTCTCTCCTGGAAGCCCCATCCTGGAGGGTAAGCCAGGGGGTACACTGGGTAATGGCCACCCCCGGAGAGGTGATGATAGAGGTCATGGCACATGGGTTGGGTCCACGGATATGCCATCCGGGGAACAAAAAAAAAAAAAAGAACCTAGGCTTTTGCACTTACAGCCCTGGACAGGAAGAGAGGAGGGAGGGAAGATGGCTACACTTGGTTTGTTCATTAGGATGTATGAAAGTTGGGGGGGGGGTCAGACTGGAACAGGCACGCCTCAGCCACACCTGGCTTATCACAACCCTGTAATCTATTCAATGCCATGTAACTGTTTACTGGACCTACATATTAGTGGATTAGAATGAACTGCAGAACAACTGTTTTGCAATGCCTCCCAGTGCTCAAGAAACTTTTGATAAAATGTAAGTTTAAAAAAAAAAGGAAAAGTAGTGTATTAATGGAAAATATACTGATCAAAATAGAATTAATAAATGCAATCACATCTAAAAATATTAGGGGCTGATTCATGGGGCTGAACTATGGGGGATCCGTGTGGTACACTGGCAACCCAGGTTTGCACCCCAAGCCCAGGATGTCAGGAATGGAGGCCGGCAGGGAGGGTTCACCCTCAGGGCAGGGATGGGGGAGGCTGTTACAGCACTGCTATCTGCCACCACCTGGTGGTAATGTAGTGAAGATGCCCTTTTTTGTTTTTATTACAGTTTTTGACACCTTGGCTGCCCCAACTGCCCCTTCTGACCATTCCTTCCTGCCCTGTCGCCTGGCTACCCCAGGGCTAACCTTCCCTCCATCATGCTCTCCCCAGGAATGTGGGGAGTGCCAAGTCTCTGGTGTGGGGCCTGCGAGAAATCGGTCCATCATCCTGTGGTCGAGATTTTTTCCGCCTTATTTTTGCCCCGGACTCACCTCGCTTGCCTGTGTGTGGGTCTTCCCCATGTAGTCTCACTGCACTACCACCCAAACACCTCTAGGTGGCAGATGAACAGTGGGACACACTCACCCCATCTAGAAAGGAAGAGAGCTGTCTTGTGAACCCTCAGTCCTGCCCCCCCCCCCCCAGCTAGCCTCAAGCAACCTGCACCTCAGCCTTCCATGCCACTGGCCTGGTGGTGGAGGTGCCTCTGAAGTGATGACCACATGCCATCAGGCGACCCTCCCCCGGCAGTTATATCACACACAAGGTTGCAGTGGAAGGCACAGAAAAGGTGGAAATAGCACACTGGTATGCCAAATGACGGACTCTTTGTCCTTTCCCATGCCAACAGATCCCCCAGCATATCTCACATGTGACCCCTCAAAGATGAAAGACCCCCTGTCGAATGACTGTCACTACTCTGTGTTGTGTGGAGGCCCCCGGCAGGGACAAGCCAGCTAAATAGGAAGGCAGTGAATTGAATCCTGGTGTTCATTCCAACACAACGGCCAGAGGGGGTTCCATGCAGGGATTAGTTGGCCTAGGGATAGAAGGCTGAGGTCTCAGCTGGATCCCCCCTACAAGGAAGCAAACAAGGGGTGAATCTGGTGGGTAAAGCTGAACTACAGTGATTGTAAGCATTACTTCGGGGGGGGGGGCAGGTTCAGCCTAAGTTAAAGAAAAGCATTAAGACAGTTATTAGTAGGCGGCCCGTCAGCGTGGCAACACTCTGACTTACAGTGTCAATGACCTGCATTCAAAAGACAGCTCAGGTTGTTGGAGGTCTGGAATCCCGGGGACTGGGACTGCTGGCTGGACCAGTGTCTCAACACAGGTGTCCCTGTCAGCATGGCTTTTATTCAAAATAAAAGATGTGATTTGTGTGTACTTTATACTGCACAGATTTAAAAGGCGCTCCTGGTGCTGGGTGCAGCGTTCAGTCTCCCCTGGCACTGACAAGAGCCCTTCTGATTCAGAAAGGTCAGAGGGTGGTTGCTGACACATTTCTCCTGCATCCTGGACAAGGGCAGCCAAACTGAGGGACACATCAGGTGCCAGGACTGCCCCCTGCTTGAAGAAAGTTTACTTATGATTTGGGTATTAAGGAGGAGTCTGATTTTCCTGAATTTGCAGCATCTTCTCTTAGGGGCCAACACATTTTCCACAAGAGAGGGGTGAGGGGGACTACAGTGAGGGATGATGGCAAGGACTCCTAATCGGGGACACTGCTGGCGAGGTATTGGGTAGGATTACCTTTTCAGAAGCCCAAAGTGGGACATTTCTGACTGAAACATGATTTTTCACAGGACAGTACATTACCTCGGCCAGTTCAACAGATTGTTGTTCTCTGTTTCTTAGTTGCTGCTATTGTTTCTTGTCATTTGAAGGTATTTAAGTTCAGGTACTGTAGTTTTCTGCAACATTTAGTGGAAAGTCAGAAAATATTGTTCTGTACTTCAAAGTCGGGACACACAGCTGCCCAAATCAGGGCTGTCCTGCGAAACTCGGTTCAGGTGGTAACCCTAGAGGCTGAGGGAGAGGTACGTGGGTGATGGGGGAGGGGGGCCTGCACCCAAAAGCACAGGTGGCTCACGTGCCCACTGTAATTAAGCGCGCGCGGTTGGGCCACAGCTGGGCGCAATTGGCGGCCACTGGCGCGTGAGGAGTTGTCTGCGATGCGCACTTCGTTGGCGCCTTCAGCAGGTAAGCAGCTAGAGCGTTTCTCGCTAAATACAGTGGGTGCTTGGCTTTTTATTATTTTTATTGTCCTTAAATTAGTGTGGGCGGGGACCTCTGTGTCAGCATTTGGTTTTCTCCTGCTCGCCAGCCCGTTTGTTCCCCCTTTAGCCATACCTCTCGCCTCATGAATTCGGGACAAGGCTAAAAAAAATCGGGGACACCCGTATTATTCACTCAGAAAGCTGATAGAGTAAAGGGATTTGTGTTATGGTGCATTGTCTGAAGTAACAAAAGTCTTATTTTAATATTTGACTTTGTTTTGTGCTTGTAATTACCATCGTTCTGTCACAAGACACATTTTATGGGGGACAGAGGAAACATCTGAGGTAAAATCGAGGGCGGTTGAGAGGTATGGCTCTAGCACCTGGGTGACACCTCTGGGAGGCGAACCACTTCTCTCGTTCTGAGAAGCTTTTAGGTACAAGTAATTTTACGGAATTACACTCCTCCAGCCAGCACCGCAAATGTGGGTTCCAGCCCAGTTATATTTGACCTTAACATTACCTCAGGATAAAAGCGTCGTCGAGTTCTGTTTCTGCCTCGTTCCTGTCAGGGCTCCGTGGCGCAGCGCCCGCCGCCCTCCTGCACGCTGCCTCAGCCTGTCCGCACCCTCTGCCCGGCGGGCACGGGAATTTAACCCCGAACTCGCTTGGTCTTGTCCGGCGGCGGTTCGGCGGGCAGCTACACCCGGGGCGCACTGGACTCGGGTCCTATTTGGGTGGTGAGCGGTAGGGCTTGTTTCCGTTTTTTTCCCTCACGGGACTTCCACACAAGGAATTCCGGGGACTGGTGTCCTGGCACCAACGAGGTCCCATCTGCCCTAGTAGCCCACTTCCCCTGTGATCACCCAGCTGGAGGAGGGTGCCTTCCCATGGGGGGGGGAGCGTTAAACCTTGCTGTCCCGCCTGGGTCCTGACGACACCTCCCCAGCTCAGTCCCGAACCCGTGGCGCACAGGTCACTTGCAGGCAGCGCTAGGCTGCTCCGATGGACCGGAGTATTTTTGTTTATTAATAAATAAAATTCTGCACTACTGTGTGTTTGCTGTCTGTTTAAAAATAGAAATCCGGGGAATGGTGAGGCCAGCATGACAGTTGTCCCCGACAGGTATTGCTAGTATTGCCTTTGAGAAGTGTGGGATTGTGTGCACTTGGAGGTGTTTGATGCCCCATAAACGCACGAGGGGGTTTATATGGGCATCACACACGGAGGGGGTGCATAAAATTACCAGAGAACACACTTCTGTCTTTTTTTATTTTTTTATATCTACTGGTTTTTGGTGTTTTTTGGTTTAAATTCTCTTGTCACTTTGTGATGGTAACCATACCTCTCAACCTTCTGCCTCATAAATCTGGGACATGGCTTAAAAAAATCAGGGACACATCTGCAAAATTAGAAACATCCACCCAGAAAGATGGTAGAATATGGGACTTGGTGCAAAATGCATTTTGTAAAGAAGAACAAGTCTGTAATTTTAATGCTTGACATTATTTTGTGCTTACAATCCTTACTGTTTAGCAAAGGAAACACAAATTTTAGGATGGACAGAGTAAAATTTTGAGGCAAAATCAGGGACAGTTGAGAGGTATGATGGTAATGGTTACCTCCGACAAGCTTGTCTTGCACTAAGCGACTTGTGTAGCCTTGTGAAGGTCCAGTGCCAAGACCCCTTGTTTGGTGTTTTTTCTGGTGATGCTGCGGGACTGTTCTGCCCGTGGTTTATGGCGCTCCATAAACCACGTATGTGATTTATAGAGCTGATGGGCACTTGCTGGCAGTAGTTTATATCCATTACCAATAGGTATTTAAAAGGCACTCCTGGTAACTCAGGACTTGGCTGAATTCTCCCTTGCACTTGAGACCTTGTGCCCTCTGTGCTGGCACTCCTTAGTAAGCTGTTCCTCTTGTTTTAAAATGTATATTATTTTTTTCTCCCTCAAATATTTATGAGCAGGGTCCCCTGCTGCTCCCAAAATAAATCTTTGGTTGAATTGTTTTTATCTTTGCTTCTATGGGGATTGGGGGAGAACCACTGGCACCAGGGGTGTTAAATTTGACTGACTGGGATGGGAGGGAAGTGAGACTACTGGCACCGGGGATGTTGATTTTTGACTACTGGGTTGGGAATCTGAGGGAGGGGCGGGACCACTAGCAACAGGGATAGCTCAGCTGGCATGGACAGAGGGAGGGGGGGTAGCGCCACACTACTTGCCTCCATCACCTGTGCAAATGGGCCCATAATGGGCATGCAGATTGACCCTTAGCACCTTACATGTCCGATGGCCTCATTTGCATGGATACCAGGACTGCCCCCTGCTTGAAGAAAGTTTACTTATGATTTGTGTATTAAGGAGTAGTCTGATTTTTCCTGAATTTGCAGCACCTTCTCTTTGGGGCCAACACATTTTCCACAAGAGATGGGTGAGGGGTACTACAGTGAGGGATGATGGCGAGGACTCCTAATCGGGGATACTGTTGGCGAGGTATTGGGTAGGATTACCTTTTCAGAAGCCCAAAGTGGGACATTTCTGACTGAAACATGATTTTTCACAGGACAGTACATAACCTCGGCCAATGTAACATATTGTTTTCTGTTTCTTAGTTGCTGCTATTGTTTCTTGTCATTTGAAGGTATTGAAGTTCAGGTATTGTAGTTTTCTGCAACATTTAGTGGAAAGTCAGAAAATATTGTTTTCTACTTCAAAGTTGGGACACACAGCTGCCCAAATCAGGGTTGTCCTGCAAAACTCTGTTCAGGTGGTAACCCTAGAGTCTGAAGGAGAGGTACGTGGGTGACTGGGGAGGGGGGCCTGCACCCAAAAGCACAGATGGCTCACATGCCCACTGTAAGTGCGCGCAATTGGCAGTCATTTGCGAGTGAGTTGTCTGCGATGCGCACTTTGTTGGCGCCTACAGCAGGTAAGCAGCTAGAGTGTTTCTTGCTAAATACAGTGGGTGCTTGGCTTTTTATTATTTTTATTCTCCTAAAATTATTGTGGGCAGGGCCCTCTGTGTCAGCATTTGGTTTTCTCCTGCTCGCCATCCCGTTTGTTCCCCCTTTAGCCATACCTCTCTCAACCTCTTGCCTCATGAATTCGGGACAAGGCTTAAAAAAAAAAAAAAAAAAAAAAAAAATCAGGGACACCTGTATTATTCACTCAATGCTGATAAGAATAAAGGGATTTGTGTTATGATGCATTTTCTGAAGTAACAAAAGTCTTATTTTACTATTTGACTTTGTTTTGTGCTTGTAATTACCATTGTTCTGTCACAAGACCACACATTTTATGAGGGGCAGAGGAAACATTTGAGGTAAAATCGAGGACAGTTGAGAGGTATGGCTTTAGCACCTGGGTGACACCTCTGGAAGATGAACCACTTCTCTCATTCTGGGGGACTGCAGAGTTTAAGCTTTTAGGTACAAGTTGTTTTACGTAATTCTTATCTACCTACCAGCACCGCAAATGTGGGTTCCAGCCCAGTTATATTTGACCTTAACATTACCTCAGAAAAAAAGCGTCGTCGTTAAGTTCTGTTTCTGCCCCATTCCTGTCAGGGCTCTGTGGTGAAGCGCCCACTGCCCTCCTGCACGCTGCCTCAGCTTGTCCACACCCTCTGCTCCACGGGCATGAGAATTTACCATTCAAACTCGCTTGGTCTTGTCAGGCGGTGGTTCGGGTGGGCAGCTACACCTAGGGTACACTGGACTCTAGCCCTAGTTGGGTGGTGAGCAGTAGAGCTTGTTTCAGTTTTTCGGTTCTTCTCCCTCACGGGACTTCCACGTAAGGAATTCCGGGGACTGGTGCCCTGGCACCAACGAGGTCCCCCCCGGCCTGGTACCCCACTGCCCCTGTGGTCACCCAGCTGGAGGAGGGTGCCTTCCCATGGGGGGGCATTAAGCCTTGCTCTCCCCACCTGGGTCCTAATGACACCTCCCTCCCAGCTCAGTCCTGAACCCGGGGCGCAAAGGTCACTTGCGGCAACGCTAGGCTGCTCCGATGGACTGGAGTATTTTTTGGTTTTATTATTAAAATAAAATTCTGCACTACTGTGTGTTTGCTCTCTGTTTTAAAATAGAAATCCCGGGGAATGGTGAGGCAAGCATGACAGTTGTCCCCCGACAGGTATCATTGTTAGCATTGCCTTTGAGAAGTGTGGGATTGTATGCACCCTGGAGATGTTGGATGCTCCATAAACTTACGAGGGGGTTTATATGGGCATCACACATGGAGGGGGTGCATAACATCCCCAGAGAACACACTTCTGTCTCTTTTTTATTTTTTATATCTACTGGTTTTTGGTGTTTTTTGGTTTAAATTGTCTCTTGCCACTTTGTGATGGTAATGGTTACCTCCAACAAGCTTGTCTCGCACTGAGCGACTTGTGTAGCCTTGTGAAGGTCCAGTGCCAAGACCCCTTGTTTGGTGTTTTTTCTGGTGATGCTGCGGGACTGTTCTGCCCGTGGTTTACGGAGCTCCATAAACCACATATGTGATTTATAGAGCTGTTGGGCACTTGCTGGCAGTAGTTTATAACCACTAACTATAGGTACTTAAAAGGCACTCCTGGTAACTCTGTACTTGTCTCTATTCTCCCCTGCACTTGAGACCTTATGCCCTCTGTACTGACACTCCTTACTGTTCCTCTTGTTTTTTAAATATTTTATATTTTTTTCTCCCTCAAATATTTATGAGCAGGGTCCCCTGCTGCTCCCAAAATAAATCTTTGTTTGAATTGTTTTTATCTTTGCTTCTATGGGGGGAGGGGGGAGGAGAGAGAGAACCACTAGCACCAAGGATGTTAAATTTGACTAACTGGGGATGGGAGGGAAGTGAGGCTTCTGGCACCAGGGATGTTGATTTTTGACTACCAGGTTGGGAATCTGAGGGAGGGGCCGGACCACTAGCAACAGGGATAGCTCAGCTGGCATGGACAGAGGGAGGGGGGTAGCGCCACACTACTTGCCTCCATCACTTGTGCAAATGGGCCCATAATGGGCATGTAGATTGCCCCTTAGCGTATTTGCATGGATACCTTTGAAAATTGCTTATAACACCCCTGCGCAATCTGCTCCTGAGCCCAATTTTGGCAGCCATGCTGAAGCGCTGCTGTCTGACTTAGCACTGTGCCAACATGGCTCCTATATTCATTCTGGTAGTGCCTAGATGAATGCAAGTATTGTAGGACACCGGGCAATTACACAGGGCAGTACAAACATTTGCGTTGGGCTTTGCACCTATCTGAATATCTGCCTGTGATCTTCTAGTCCAGTGGCAGATATGCTACCAACTGGACACCAGAATTTCCACAATTAGGAGTGGCAGCTGTCTTTCAGGTGCGACCTGTGGTGACCAGAGACAGCGGCACAGTAAGTGCATTGCAGTTAAATGTTCTAGCTTCAGTGAAAACTATATGAACTTTACTTCTACCTTGACAACCTGAAATATTGTTTTTACATTTCTAGATCCTCTGTTTTCTTTGCCTATGTTTGACTATTGCCTCTAATGTGGAAGGATTCGATCATAACCACCTTCAATTTTTTTTAGAAGTTTGTTATAAAATGTTTCAGTTCTGCCATGGGGGGATGTTTCTGTTTCCTGTATGTCCAACTTCTCTGCATGTCCTAGCATATCTCATCTCTGTCGGTCTTCACCATTCATCACCTTTGGGTATAGTGGCCGGAGGCCATTACCCTGTGGGAGCCTTTTTTTTTTTTTTGGATGAGTGGAGTCGACACACCATCGGTGCCTCCCTCTAGACTGACTCGCTGTGTGGTGCGTGCAGGTTGGCCATTAGGTGTTGTTGACTCCACTCTCCTGCCAGTTCTTTGTCTCCCACCATTGAGGTTGCACCTCGTGGGTAGCTCTGCTGTGTGAGAGGCCTGTTGTCCACTTTGAAGCCTTCAGCTCCATTTCTGTTCATAATCCATCGATTTCGTTGAATTAAAAGTTTATCCTGCCGGTTCCGCTGTTCACTCCACTCGATGTCGCCTGGTAAGACTGTTCCTTTTTATTTTGCGACGTCGACACCGTAGGTCATGTCTCGGTCATGGGGCAAGAAAACTATGGAGACAGGATGGCCTCCTATGCATCAGTGCCCATGCGGCTGTAAGTATTCAGTCACTGACCAACATGACCATTGCCTTGTGTGTCTTGGCCTACTACATGACATGGATTTGTGTCATACCTGCTTTTCCATGGACTCTCATGTCATTGAACAATGTGCGTGGAAAGTTTGATGAGCTCTGCTGACTTTTGGGGATGGGCATGCACTCGTTGGGCCAAGCAGCGTGTTCTCTGCCTTATCTCCGGGTCCCTTCCTGGTTCGATACAGACTGAGGAGGGGATTTCTGCTTCTTGTAGCCTAACCATAGCAGAAGCCCCTTCCGTGGTGCAGGAGATCCAGTCTGTCCTCTCCGGGGGACAGGCAGGAGGCACTGCCTTGGCAATCACCCCTTTGGGGACAATGGCTTCCCTGGTGTCGTACCCTCAGCTTGGAAGGCCTGGATCAGCACCATCCTTGATGCTGTCTGTCGGTGCCATCTTAGGCCTTGGTGCTGTGGGCCCTGATGGTGCCATTTGGTGCCAGTCTGTCGCTTGGCACTATTACTACCATTGGCTCTGCTTGTGGTGCTGTGGGAGGCTCTACGGCACCATCCTGTACTGTTTCTCGCTCCGGCACCATGGTTGAACGAAGACACAGTGCCGTGGGAGTTTCGGATCTTGGGGCCATTGTCAGCACTATCTCTGTCCTTGGCGCCACTCGCAGCACCGTAGGAGTTTGACCTTGGTGCCAAGAGCGTGGTCTGAGCTGTCGTAGGTGCCATCTGTGGCCTCGTCGCCATGGGTTGGGATGGTGCCATAACAGGCTCCAGCTCTGAGGCTGCTGCCATTGTTGGAGCCATGCCCTCTTCCTGCACTGTTTGCGGTGCAGTTGGGGATGTTGGCACAGACTCTGGTGCAGCCTCTAGATCTGGTGTCCTTTTCAGTCATGATGGTAGTGGGAGTCCATGCACTGTTTGGCACAGAACTTTGATCTCCACCTCCTTCGGAGGGGGAATTGGACTCTGAGTTGGACTGGCAGTCTGACACTTTGGAGTTGGCTGCTCACATGGACACCTTGGGTAGTGTCCTTGACAGGCCGGATCCAGCCACCTCTGAGGAGCAGACAGTGGCTCCTGGGTCCAGGGTCAGGGGTGCTGACCAGCAGGCAGTGGTGCAGGCCACCATTGCTCTGCAGCCTGGACTCTGAGGGTTCTCTGACCCCTCAGTAGTGGTACCCCCTCAGGTAGTGTGCCTGGATTGCCCAACTTTGGGGCTGATTGGAGCACCCACAGAAGGGGAAGGTGCTGCTCCCTGGATAACCCCTTCGGAGGCTGACCAAGGCTGCCGGCTGCCTAGGCTGGTGCTCTCAAGGAGGGCACTTCTGGATTCTGAGGGGTATGGGGTCCATGCAGCCTTTTTCTGGAGCCCACCTGGGCTCTGGGAGAAGTCATAGTGTGGATCTCTGCTCTTCCCTTTCAGTTTCCTCGAGGGCCCCATTCTTTGGAGGTAGGGGACAGTCCTTTTGGACTTTCACAACCTGGGTCACCTCATGGGGGATTCTTCAGGGCGCAGCCTAGGCAGCTCCAATTTGGCTGATCAGCTGTCAGCTGTGAAGTTTTCCAGAGCTCCTTCTTTCCTTAGGGCTCCTGGTGTGCTCCCTAGCCCAGTCGGTGGTCAGATGATTCCTGTTGGCTCTGCCCCCTCTCCTCTGCCACATTCTCCTGCACTTCCAGGTATTCTTGGCCCTAGTGGGCCTCTCTCCTGGGAGCAGTTCAGAGTGGTGGCTGCTCAGTTTCCCTCTTATGTTAGGGCTATGGACAGACAGGTTTTTCAACCTCCCCCTGAGCAGCCAGCTTCTGAACTCTTAAGGTCCTCTGACTCTTCATCCTCCTCTTCTGGGGGGAGCAGTCTGTCCACATCTCTCCAGCTGCTGATCTTGCTGAGTATCAGCGATTCCTTGTGAGGATGTTGGAGGACCTGCACATCACCCCCCCATGCAGCACAATTCAGAGCACTCGACACGCACCTTTTGGGGCTATTTCAGTGCGGACACCCTTGTAGTGCCCCCCTGGCCTGCTCCCTTTCGGGAGGAGTCATTGCGTTCCTGATAGAGACCCTTTTCCTGAGTTCCAGCCCCTAGGATCTCTGCCAGTGGTGTTGTGCCCACTGGAGTCTCCAGGTTCCATGCCTTATCCCCAGTCAGGATTGACTCGACTAGATACTCCTGATGGGCTTTGCGCCCTTAGCCGTGACCAGCCCCCAGATCAAGATTCCATGGATTTTGACTTCTGGGAAAGGAGGATGTCCTACTCTGCATGATTGCTGCTCTCTATTGCAGCACATCAGGCTCACTACGCTACCTATAATAGGTCCCTGTGGTCCAGGCTAGAGGTCAACTCCTAGCCTCTATGCCTGACACAGAGCAAACCAAACAAGCCATTGCACACTCTGCATGTGGTCTGGAGCTAGCAAGGCACCAAGCGGTAGCTACCAGGGTCATAGGGACGGTGATGTGCACTAGGTGGACAGCATGGCTGATCTCTCCTGGTTGTCACCCTTGGCCCAGCATAGGGTGATTAATTCTGCTCACCAGAGAACCTCTTTTCTCCTGTAGGGTGAGACAGCGTCTGTCGGCGACTTCCTACCCACTGCGGCGGGGGGGTCCCCATCTCGCTCTTCCCCACTCCTGGGCCTCTCCAGACCCATGAAGGTTCTCCTCCTTAGTGTGTCACCCACTGAGAGCTAAGGGACTGAGTCCCTTAGGGGTTAAGCCCCCTTCGGGGGGGCTTGGCACTCTCCCAAACGTGATGAATGAATGACACAGATAAGATATGGAAATTACATACCTTCCATAATTCTGGTCTTTCTGTTTAGTTTCACCATTCATCACAATCCCACCCTTCATCCCCTGGGGCCTCAGTCTCTGGGTCCCCTTCCCTCTGTGTCCTCTCCTTGTCCATCTCTCTTCTGTCATTCAGATGTGGGATAACTTTGGGCACATAGGGAGGATAATTCTTCTGGGGGGAGAGTGGTCAGGAAGGTGGGCACTCCTCCTTCAGTGCTTTGGCTCCACCCCGTGGGGTGGGAGTTGGCAGTTGCCCTGTGTTGTGTGTTTTGTTTTTTTTTCCTTTCTCCATCAATCCTTATTTCCTTGTCCTTAGACATAACCTCAATTAATTTAAGAAACTAGGTTTCTTACACCAAAAATTTCCTTTTGGGGGGGAAGGGATATCCCTGTATCATGTCTTTTTCTTCCAGAACAGCTAATTCTGCTTTTGTCTGAGTTCTTGCCAGTGATTCTGTGCCTTGAATTCTGGCAGGTAGCCTCCTGTCTACTCCTTCGCAGTTCCTATACAATCTGGAGACAGGTCAAAGTTCCAGGGCATATATTCCAGTTTTCCCCTCACTCTCATCCTTATTCTAAAGTCTTTTACCCACCCTCCCTCCTCTTTTCTACTTCCAGAGATTGGGGCCCCTACCCAATCCCCTTAGTCTTTCAAACGTTTTCTGTCCTCTATTTCTCCTTTTAGTTTATATCTTTTCCTTTGTCTGTCCCTTGGACTTCCTTGTCCCACCCTCCCAACCCTCTTTCTCACCTTTATGGCAGCTCGCAACTGGTGGGAAGGCAGAGTTGACAGCACCTGCCAACCTGCAAAGCGCCACGCAGTGTCTGCCTTGAGGTCAGCACTGATGGTGTGTCAACTCCACCCTTGAAAAAGAGCTTCCATGGGGTCCTGCCCTTTGGCCAGTACCCAAAGGTAATTAATGGTGAAGATGCACAGAAAGATCGGAATTACGGTAGGCGCATAATTTTCATTTCTGTCCTCTCCATTATCTCTTGTTGGTCTGGTTGCACAACCAAATTTTCTTGACACCTAGGAACTGATCACTCCAGTTTCACAATTTTTGCCTCACGGGCTGGGATATTCAAACTGCGCCAGGCTGTGGCGCAAGCCTTGGCTGAGCTCAACTTTGTGCAGGGGTGTGGCCTGGGCGATATTCAGCAGAGCTGCGCTATGGCGCAGCAGCTTTGAATATTGCACCCTGGCCACCCCCACTGTGCATGGTGCAGTGGCACTGTGCCCACGCGAGTGGCCAGAGTAGAGCATGGAGATGTGCTAGTGCAAGTGCCACTGTGCCATGCACAGCACCTGCAATATTGAAAAGGGGACATGCAAATGGGGCCATAATATATGCAAGGTGCACAGGGGGCCATTTGCATCTCATTACAGCCCCATTTGCATGCCATTGGCATGCAGGTGCGCCGATCCCCAACTAATTGAGCCTGGCGCCCTGCCGG
This sequence comes from Neoceratodus forsteri, assembly GCA_016271365.2. Classification (NCBI taxonomy): domain Eukaryota; kingdom Metazoa; phylum Chordata; order Ceratodontiformes; family Ceratodontidae; genus Neoceratodus; species Neoceratodus forsteri. Next base: position 1,437,365 of record JADMNL010000033.1, read on the forward strand.
GCAGCAGCCATCATGGACCTCCCCCTGTAGCCCGATCACTGGCATGCCTGTGCTATAAAAAAAAGTCTGATATCCCTGGTGGTCCAGTGGACCTCTATGTGCCCCAATCACGGGCATCATTACTAGGATCCCCCAAGTCCAATATCCCTGGTGGTCCAGTGGACCTCTATGTGCCTCGATCGTGGGCATCAGTAGTAGGACCCCCTAAGTCCAATATTCCTGGTGGTCCAGTGGACCGCACTGAGCCCGATCGCAGGCTTCATGAATAAACCCCCCGAAGTCCAATATCCCTGGTGATCTAGTGTACCCCCCACCTGCCCACTGAGCCCCACCGCCCGCTCCCCCTGTCAGCTGGCGGGCAGCAGCACCACCTGCCTGCCAGCTGACAGCTCAGTGAGAGCTGCACACCGATGGTTCTAGCATGAGGCCAATGGGCATGCAACCATACCATACTATCAGTCCAGATATGTGAATGAACTCATTTACATATCTGGACTGAGTAGTATGGTATGGGCTGCACCCCATTGGCTTATGCTGTGAACCAGTGGGCATGCAGCCCCCATTGAGCTGTCAGTCGGTGGGCGGTAGGCGTGGTGGAGTTGCTGCTGCCCACCAGCTGACGGGGGGGTTGGTGGGGCTTAGTGGGCGGTGGTGGGGGTACACTAGGCTTACTCAGGGTAGTAGTCGTCTCGAAGGGGTACTGATGCCTGCAATCGGGCTCGGTGCGGTCCACTGGACCACCAGGATATTGGACTTGGGGGCGCTATAGTAATGCTCATGATGGGGCATGAAGTGCTGTCGGGTGCAGCAGGAACTGCCGTGTTGCACCCTGCAATGCAGCAGCTCACCAGTGGGTGGCCATCACTTCCTTTTTTTTTTTTTTTTTTGGTGCGTAACTTTGTGCAGGCGCGAGGTAGGAGTTGCACATGCGACTGCACATCCCGGGCTGAATATCGGGCTGTGCAGGTTATGCATGAACACCCCCCCTACCTGTGCCTGCATATATTACTGATGTGCTCTGGCACATCGAGATTTGTGCGGCGCACTTTTCCCTTTTGAATATCGTGCCGGGGTGCATCAGTGGGTTGTGCATGGTGCAACACTGTTGCACCATGCGCAACCCTTTTGAATATCTGGGCCACTGTTTCTCTGTTTTCACTTGCTGTTCTGTGGTGAAGTGGTGCAAGCAGAAACTGCAGTTCATGGGTGGACACCTCCTGACAGTGCATTAAGTATGCTGTGTGTGTATACACGAGACACTGCTGTCTCTGCACACGAGGTGTCAAGTGGGAACTAGAGCAGAAAAGTGGAAAACACTTCCCATCTGGAGCAGGAAGAAGTGCGGTCCCGAAAGTGTCTGGGCACTTGTCACCAACCGAGCGTGATGCCCACAGGGGTTTGGGGAACCCCAAAAGCACCACCACAAGGGGCTAAGCTGTGGAGAAATGGCAGTAAGGGAACAAGCCCCAAGATGTGGGTGATGGAACTGGGGGAACCCCAACGGCACCACCACAGGACATAAGTTGTGGAGAAATGGTGGTAAGGGAACAATTCCTGAGATGGTGGATGATGCTGGAACCCAACTGCACTACCACAGAATGTAAACTGTGGAGGAATAGCAGTAAAAAACAAGCCCCATAGACCACAAATGATTTAGAGAAGGGTCCCACAAACATAGGTAGAAGGCAGAAAAGTGAAAAAATGTGGAGACCATCATGCAGATTCGGGCACAATAATGCTTTTATTTGTATTTTGTTTTAAGCCTTTCTTTCTGCACTTTGTCTCCAGTTTCTCTTCTCCCCCCCTTTCCTACAGTGCTCCTCAGCCCATCACGGACCTTCTTGTGGACTTGCTGTGTTCTGCCATGCATGGGCCTGTGGGAGCATCGGCATTGACTGGGGCCTTTCCTCTGTTTCCTTCCAAAGGTGCTGTCATACAATGATGTGGATGCATGGTGGTATCCAGTGGCTGTTTCTGCCCTGCTGTGTAGCGCTAAAAAAATATTTTGTACTATAGTAGCTCTGCAGTTTCCTAGTGCACCATGTGTTTCTGTGTGCTTGTAAGGGGGTAAACATGGTGCATTCATATTTGTTCTGCTGAGGGTCAGCTGTACATCCTTATGTTGCATTCCTGGGAGAGTGTACTTGCTCACACTGGTATCCGCACATGTTGGTGCCCGATAGCTGCTGCTGTGCACAGTACAGCCATCATCGTACATGGGGAATGCGTGGCCAGCTGTGTGTGCACACCAGCATGGTACCTGCAGGTGTGCACAATTGTGTATCCAGTCCAGTGGCATCAAGCAGTGTAGTCACATAAGATTAGAGGCAGATTTGAGTGCACATGTGTGCCGTTATCTACCTTCATGTTTCTGAGTCTCGTATTTCCACCCTTGCCATTGCCATGTCCTCTGCCACAACAGCAATGCTTGTGACATATTTTTTGTTGGCCAGCTGTAGTTGTATGCCGCTACAACACTACCAAGGTATCTACAGTTGAACTGTATGCCTTGAGAGGCACATGCATGAGCATATCCTAACATTGCAGGTTCAAGAGGCATTCCATGGGGATGGTTTTGTTTTTGTAGAGCTGGTCAGAGCTCACTATCTGCCATTTCACACCTCAGTTGCCATCCCCTGTGTCGTGGATTTTAAAATGTGACTCTAGCCTATCCTGTTTAGGATGCAGAGGGCAGGCAGTGAAGCTTGGGGGGGGTGAGTTTCAGAGAGATGTGAGGACATTTTTCTTGATTGAATGGGTGGTAGGTGACTGGAACAGATTGCCTGCAGAAGTAGTGGAGGCTAAAATAGTGGGGGGGGGGGTTATGCATGTGCGACAGATGCTCAACCCAGTTCAAATGTGCTTGTAGAGGTGTTCCATATTGTACTGTGACTACTCTTTAGTTTTGTACCATGGTTTGTTTTTTGTGTTTGGTTCCAGTCCTTGTACCAATGAAATGTTATGTTGTACTGCTGTTTTCTCCTGTCCCCTTTTGTGACTGTTATATTGCATTGAAACGTTGCTGTCGGACATTGGGATTGCTCTGAGTGCACAGGTAACAGCAGCTATAAAAAAATAAAATTGGATTAATTTGTTGTCAGAATGCATGTAGACAAGATTGGAGCTGGAACTGATCCCAGGCACGTGCTCTGCTGTCATGTACCCCCGTTTACATGCACGACTAACATCCATTACGAAGCAATCCATTGCTTTGTAATTGAATATTACCCTGTATGTAAACCCGTTTGCCTCTCAGCAGATCGATTCCTGTTGCACATGTAAATGCGAACAGAGTTGTGATGGATTATATGACTTTGATTCCAGGTAATTGATCACCAACAGATGTTACATAATGGGGTGCATTAGAAAACTGGCAGGGAGGAGGGAGGGTCATCGGAGTCCAGTTGGCGTCGGCAGAGGCAGATTGGAGAGGTACTATCTTGGCAGACTACTTGGACCAAGCAGTCCTTTTGTGCTGACAAAGTCCGTATTTCTTAGATTTTGCATGTGTTTTTTTTTTGCTCCCAACAATTTAAACTACTGTATTGTCCATATCAGATGTTCATCTTCACATTCTGCAAGCAACTAAAGGATCCCGGGGTCGAAGATTTCATCAAACAGGTAGGGAACCAACATGTTCTATACTTTGTGTTGAATGTGTTATTTGGGGAACTGTTTTACACCAGTCAATTGTTAAACTGCTATGACTCCATTATTATAGAGCTGTGATACATTTCCTGGTTTGTAGAGGGAAGTGTGTAAAAACAGTATCGAGAAGGGCTTGGTATGGACACCACCACTAGTTTTCTTAAACATATCAGGAAAACAATTTATCCAGCTCATAGTACTGAGTCGACAGTTATCGGTTTTGAGATTACCTGAATGTCTGGTGTCTTAACCAATTTGTGTAGGAATTTCTTGTGATTTGTTGTGATATATTTTTGGCTATCTTGAGCACTAGTTAGCTAGTTGTGATCATATTTGTAAAAGATATCCTTTAGTATTTTTTGTGGAGGTTTTCAGAGTCTGTCATGCTGGTGTAATTGTGACTGGTTTTTGCATTTTTGGCGATTTCTTGAGAACTAGTTATCCAGATGTGAGTGTACTTAAGGACCTGCCTTAGTAGTAGTGTAGGAGGTTTACAGAATCTCATCTAGGCTGACCTAATGTGTGATTGTGATTGGCCATTAGATTTTTGGTTGTAAGTTTGACAACCACTTTTACAGATTTCTCTCAGCAAGGTGATAGTCATGGTACTTGTTGAGGTTTTTAGAATTTCATTCAATGAGATCTAACTATGCACAACTTACAAACTGTGATTGGCTGTTGCAAATTTGCTTTCTCCAGAACAATTTATCTAAATATCATAGAAACACAAACGTAGAATTTGACAAATAAGGGCCACCGGGCCCACCTAGTCTGCACATTTTCCCTACTGAGTGCATATACCGCAGTCTCCACTTGACTTGCGGCTTACCCGCTCTTCGTTGTTGGTGTTCCTTCACACCATCACACATTGTTTAGCAATGGTTGGGATTTCCTGTTTGGTATGTCACCTCTTCCATGCCTTAGAGATTTCTGAGATGTAAAATGGATACCTCACCGTATTGAGATTGTGGACTAGTGGTCGGCTGTTTAGTAATCCGTCTTTCCCATTAGGAGAGCAAACGCGCTATGGTTTTTATTATACATTGAGAATATTATGTATGTTTGTTCTCGCCATCAACGAGCAGCTGCCTGACCCCGGGATTGAAGATCATCTAAAAGGTAAGAAACCACATTTTTATCACCTTTTTATGTGCTGGGTGTGTTACTGTTGGGGATTTATTTACATCAGTTAACTGTATTCTCAAATCCATTATTTTAGATGTGGGATATGTTTGGTAGTTTGGGGAAGGGGAGGGAGGGAGGGATGGTAAGAGTTTCTGTGTGGTGCATGCTCACTCCCTTTTTTTGTGGCATGCTGCTTCTTCCTGAAAACTTTATCCTCTCTGTACTACTCTGGTCATGAGGTGCTACAACCCTCCTGTACTGCCTGAGTTACTGACTTTATTGCTGGGCTGTGTGCTGCTCCCATAATCCCCCACCCGGTCACAACTGCAAACAAGCCTTCTGGACTTTGCTTACTTGGGAAAATATGCTTTAATTTAAATAAATGAATACCCTCCTTGACTCTGTGTAGAGTTTGCAAACTCAGTATTCTCTCTCTAGGCTGGTCTCCGGGCTTCCTTACTCCTGGGCTGCTCCCTCCTGATGTCAGTGATAGGCAAGTTGAGCTGCAGCGGGGGGCATAGAAGCCCGCAACTTCGGATACCCCAGTCTACTTCCTGTCTTTGGTGAAGCAGGTACTCTGTAGCAGAGCCCTGTCACTCGTGGCAGGGCTGAAGATCATTTGTGCAGCAAGCATTGAGAGGCAATGGGCAACCCAGTAAGTGTTTAACTTGCTCAGGGGAGTTAGCCTTGGTGAGATCTAGCCTTGCACGCTACACAGGCTGGTCTCACCTCTCAGACTGTCAGAAGAGCTGTTTTTTTTTTTTTTTTTCCCTGTGCACTAGTCGCAGTGGATCCCTAAGGATAGGACTCAATTGCTGGGGGGAGAAAAGGCACAATTGAAAATGCAAAAGGCGCAATCGCTTCAGGGATATATATATTTTTCCACAACACGATCGCTGAAACAGCTCCAGTGCTACTTTAACGGCCGCTTTTTTAGTGGTTCTAGTGGTTGGATCTTGGGCAGACCGCTCCCGCTTCCTCGCGCTCAGGGACTTTCTCTTTTGGCGTCGAAGGAGCCTCGGGACTAGCGCTTCTGCACTCAAGGCAGCCCGGACTTATTGGAGGCTCATCACGCCCCCCCAGCCTCAGCGACTGTATAGAGCAATTTTCTGCAGCCAGGAGGAACAATTCCCTGCATAGCTACAATTAAAGGGGCAATCCCCCTCCAGCCAATTAATAATGTGAGAGAGGATTAAAGGGGCCAGGCTACAATTTGACTTGTGTGGAAGACGGGTATTTAAAGGGACAAGGTTACAATTAAAAAGGCCGTTGCCCCTCCCCAGCCAATTAATCTGAAGGTTGCCTTGTGTGTGCGCTGGTTAGAGGTCCTGGTTTTGTGTCTCAGAGGGACCTTCCCAGCAGCTGTCTAGGGGCATATAGATTTGCTACTCTGACCTCAAGAACAAGGCAAAGCCATAGAAGATGGCTTCAGAAAAATCAAGTCGAGGGGAAAAAATGCCTATGCTGCAAGTCCCCTCTCTTGATTACTTTTGCTGGCTCACTATGCCTCACATGTGAGAAGGCAGCGGCAGCAAGTGAGGTCAACACAATGGACACCAGTTCATTGCAGGCAAATGGACAGGAGAGGTCCAACCGAACACAATCAAGCATTCCAGAAAGGTGTGACTGGCTCACTGAGCAGAGCACTATATCTGGGGCCCCCCCATCCCTTGACCCTGAGCTCATAGACAGGTTGAACAGAGCCTTTGCTATGGACCCCTCTTCTTTTGAGTGGCACCCTCCGGGGTCACCAGATGCGAGACAACACAAGAAAACTAGGAGAAAAAGGACCCCCCTCCTCATCCTTCTCTGACGAGGGGGGCCTTCCACTCGCCGCTCCCGCCCGAAGAAAAAGTCTAGAGAAGAGGACAGATCTCCAGAGGAGGACAGTCACCATCATTGTAGCCACTGGCGCAGAAAAAGGTCTCGTTCAAGAAGCAGAGCAAGGGGCAGACATGAGGGCAGACACAGGGGGTACTCCCCGGGCTCCTCAGGTGACCACTCTTCCACTGAAGAGGGAGAGATAGTAGATTCCTCATCTGATCCCGATGACTCACCATCCAGAAATTTCGACCTTGACTACCTAGACTTCTTTATCAAGAAGGTCATATCCGAGATTCACCTCGGTCCCCCCCCCCACGGTCTCTACGCAGCCAAAACAAGCCATCCGCCTCTAGGCCTGACACAGCTTTTCCCATCCTTCCCACCATCAAGGACTTGCTAAAGGAAGAATGGCAGGACCCAGAGAGCGTTCTTTTCCAGTTCCCAAACCGATATCCAAACTTCTGAAGTTTGACAAAAAACAGAGAAGTGGTTAGACTGCCCCAGGACTGACCCATTGATTTCCAACCTGAACACGAAAACCATCATCCCAGCCACCGGGGGGGGGGGGCTTTGCTAAGAGACCCAGTGGACAGAAAAGTGGACTCCCTCACTCAAAAGAGCCTTTCAAGCCTCTGTAACATCACTGAAGGCCGTGGCGGCAAACCTATTCTCCACCAGACCCACCTTATCTTGGGCCTCGGATTTAGCTTTTCAGTTTGCAGGAGATCCAGACAAGAATTCTCCCATTATCTAACAACTACAGTTAATGGGGTTGGCCTCCGCCTATGCGGCGGATGTGTCAAAAGAAGCAGTCCTGTGTGTCGCACGGACCATGTTTTACCAAACCTCTGCTCGTCGCAACCTATGGCTCCGGGCATGGCATGCAGATGCATCCTCGAAAAGCCACTTAGTGAATGCACCATATGAAGGCAACCTCCTCTTCAGGTCGGCACTGAAGGAGGCAGTGAAGGAATTGGGTGAAACCGCAAAGGTGCATATGCCACAGTCTAGGAGCCGGGGCAAAGCCTGGCCTTCTGGCACAAGGCGTATTTTTCATGACAGAGGTTTCAACAAGGGTCAGAGTTCCAGTTCTTCAGGAAAAAGGCCATGGTTCTCCTGATGCCAGTGATATTTTAGGGGAGGTGGATCAGGCGGAGGAGGGAACCTCCGGGATTCAGGATCCAGCAACAAGAAAGCACAATGAGAAAATGTGGGCTCATCCTCGAGTAGGGGGCAGTCTTTCGAAATTTCTCGAGGAATGGGTCCAAACAACGTCGGACAGATGGATGTTAGACATTATCTGTCAGGGATACTTAATAGACTTCGAGTCCAAGCCCCCATTACCACATGTGGTGCCCTCGCCTATTTCAAACAACTCATCCAAAAGGCAAACAACACTGCAGGCTATCATGGATCTTATGCAAGCTGGGGCTATTGAACAAGTCCCCCCGACAGAGCCCAACCGGGGTCTACTCTCTGTTTTTCATTGTGCCCAAGTGCACATGGGGTCACAGATCAGTCCTAGACCTCAAGTTCCTAAATCACTTTGTGTGCAGCAGACCATTCAAGATGGAAACATTGGCCTCGATTGCCAAGGAAGTCCTGGAAGGAGACTTTTTAGCATCCATAGACCTACAAGATGCCTATCTACATATCCTGATTCACAGCAGGCACAGGCAGTGCCTGAGGTTCAAGCTGGGCAATCGTCACTTCCAATTCAAGACTCTCCCGTTTGTACTGTCCTCAGCCCCCAGAACCTTCTCGAAGCTCCTGGTAGCAGTAATAGCCCACCTACAGAACTGGGGGATCCAGCTATTCCCTTATCTGGATGACATCCTCATCAAGGCTCCACAGCTCGACCAAGCAGTACAGGCAGTGGCGGATGTAGTCCAGTGCCTCACAGATCACGGTTTTCTAATCAACCAGAAGAGCTCCCTAATTCCGAGTCTGAGCCTGAGCCACTTGGGAGCGGAATTCAGGACGCAGATCAACAAGGTATTCCCCCTCCCCGACTCAAAGTTCAGGGACCTTTTAAAACTCATCAGCAAATTCCAAAGGGGCAATCAACTGCTGGCTCAATCCTTCTTACAGCTTATTAGGGCTCTAGTGTCCCTGGCAGACTCAGTTCCATGTGGTGCACATGCGACCCATTCAGACTCACCTGCTCAAGCTGTGGTCCCAGTCCAGCCACCCTCGGCTCCACCTCATCCCAGTGTCACAGCAGGTAAAAAGTACCCTCGCGTGGTGGTCTTGGAGAAAAAAATGTGAGAGGTCGAGACCTAGGCCATCCGCGTCGGATAAGGATCACAACAGACGCAAGCCTCAGGGAGTGGGGGGCTCACCTACAACAGACATCAACCTAAGGCAAGTGGTCCCTGACGGAATCGAGGTACAGCATAAATGTTCTAGAGATGAGAGCAGTTCACATGGCCCTAAAGCACTTTCATCAGCAAGTGCGCACCAGGGATGTGCTGATTCTAACAGACAATCGAACAGCAATGGCTTACATCAACCACCAGGGTGGCACACTAAGCACAAAAATGCTTTGGGAATCTCTCTCCTTTTCTGATGGGCAGAGAAGCACCTGGCGTGCATAAGGGCAGTGTACATACCAGGTCAGGAGAATATCACAGCAGACTGGCTAAGTCGCAGGACATTCTCCCGGGGAATGGGAACTAAAGGAAGCAGCCTTCAGCTTCGTCCAGAAGTGGGGCAATCCACAAGTGGATCTGTTTTGCGGCACAATGCAAAGGTTCAGCAGTTCTTCTCCCTAGCCAGAGATGACCTTGCAATAGCACAGGATGCCTTTTCCTAAACTGGGGTCACCTCAGCCTCCTGTACGCTTTTCCTCCAATCCCACTTCTCCAGGGTTCTTCACAAAGTGGCCAGAGACAAGGCAGAAATGATCCTGGTCTGTCCAGGTGGCCATGCCGCCCTCTGGTCTCTAATCATTCAGTTGTCAAAGGCACAACCTTTCATTTTCCAGCCCTCCTCAGACCTTCTCCATCAGGGTCCGGTCCTGCACCACAATCTGAGCAATCTATCCTCTTGGCTTGGAGATTGAGCGGAAATGTTCAGAGTTGGGTTATACTGCTCCAGTCATTGAAATGATGGTCAGCTCCTGACACGCTTCATCCTCCAGGGTATTATAGGATATGGAGAAGATTCTTATTCTGATTCCACCCAAGGGCACTCAGGATCATCCAATAACTCTCCCAGTCATTTTGCAATTTCTGCATGAGGGATTTGAGGGCTTGCAGCAGCCACCTTCAGTGCAAGTTTCGCACTGGGGCACTTTGTTCGCAGACTCTGGGATATGCTGGGCTCTACCCTCACGCCAGGAGGTTTTAAGGGCAGCAACGCTAAAACTCCCACCAATTAAGCCAATTGTTCCACCTTGGAAACTTAATCTGGTTCTCAAGGCCCTCACAAAAGCACCATTTGAACCCTTGAAGGAAGCATCAGTCATGCATCTTACTATGAAGGTGGCTTTTCTGGTGGCCATCACTTCAGCCAGGAGAATTGCAAACTGGGGCATTGTCAACCAAAGAGTCCCTATATAGTTTTTCACCCGAACTGGTCAGACTCGGATGGATCCAGACTTTTCACCAAGGTCATGTCTCTCTTCCACTGCAACCAGGAGTTCAGATTTCTTCTTTCTGCCCCTCACCAAAAATGAAAAAGAAAGAGAATTTCACACCTTGGATCCGAGGAGAGCAGTCAGAATCAATATTAAGAGAACGGACACTTTTCGTAAAACATCAAGCTTGTTTGTTTTGACCGCAGGCCGAAATATGGGTAAAAAAGCATCAAAAGACTCTATAGCCAGATGGATTAGGTCAGTAATCACAGCGTATGACAAGGCGGGAGTATCTCTGCCTGGACCAGTGAGAGCCCATTCCACCAGAGCAATGGCCACATCATGGGCAAACTTCAGAGATGCATCTCCAGCAGACTTATGCAGAGCAGTCATGTGGTCATCCATTCATACCTTTACTAAATTCTACAAACTGGACGTCATGTCCTCGGTGGAAGCATCTTTCAGCTGCCGAGTGCTTCAGTCAGTGGTGGATCCTTAAGGACACTTAACATTCTTCTCACCTGGGATATCTAGGGATGCACTGCTTTTGGATATCCCAGGAGTAAGGAAGGCCGGAGACCAGCCCAGGAGAGAGAAACAGAAATTTGGGTACCTGTAAATTTTCTTTCTCTGGCTGGTCTCCGGGCTCCGGATGCCCTCCCAGAATGTGTATAGTTGCTGGACCTCGGCCCTTATGCCATAATTGTTCATGTTCTTTGCTTTCCTAGTTCTGATAGTATTACTTCAGAGAGACTGCATTAATAACGACTGGGTATCCGGAGTTGCGGGCTTCTAGGCCCCCGCTGCAGCTCTGAACCTGCCCATCACTGATATCAGGAGGGAGCAGCCCAGGAGTAAGGAAGCCAGGAGACCAGCCATCGGAGAAGGAAAATTTACAGGTACCCAAATTTATGTGTTTTTTTTTTTCTCTCTCCCCCATGCAAGAAAAAAAGCCAGCAGAAAGAGGAATGGATGTCTCTTATAGCTCCTGCAAACACTAGTTTTAGCAGCCCCCTCCTAATCGGCCCAGAGAGCAAAACCCCTCCTTTGGTCACGATCCTGCATCACTCACACCCAGCTAGTCCCCCAGGCAAGTCACTGGCACCCATCTGACCAGCCGTAGTAGCTGGACCACCATTCCAGCCCCCCTTCCCAGACAAGCTTTTGACCCATAGCCAGCCACACTTCTAGCAGCTGGAGCATGCTTACATCACCCGGACTAACCTATCCTACCCAGCCAGCCAACATCTCTGCCACCAGACCACCCTCGCATCCCCTGGACTACCCGCCCCGGCCCAGCCAGCCAACATCCCTGCCACCGGACCACCCTTGCATCCCCTGAACTATCCACCCCCCTCCTAGCCGACCAACATCCCTGCCACTGGATCACCTTCACAGACACCAAACAAGCCTCCCCTTCCCAGATGACCATCATCCCTGCTGCTGGACTACTGTTCCAGCCCCAGGACCAGCATCCCGGCCTTGGCCAAACTGCCTCCCAATACCTGGATCACAGTTTCAGGCCCTAGATCTGCCCTGGGCTGCCTAAAATGGCCTCCCCATCTATGTTCCCACTGTCTGCCCACCCATTCCAGTCTTGGGACCCCCAGACCAGCCTCCTCCACTTCCATCGCTGGGTCCCACAGACCAGCTTGCCCTATCAGTGTCTCCCATCTGCCCACCCAGACCAACCCTTGGACCCCCTGACCTGCTTCCCCCAGCTAAGTCCCCCATTTTCCTCTTTTTTGACCTGCCCTTGGACCCCCCCAGACTAGCCTCTGCTACCTACATCTCCCCTGTCTGCCCACTCTAACCAGCCAAGGGACTCCAAGGCTGGCCTTTCTCACCTATGTTTCCTGTTCTCTTCTCTCCCCCCCACCTGAACCAGCCCTTGGAGCACTGAATTGACCTCCCCCTCCTATGTCCCCTCAGTCCCCCACCACCACCAAGATTAGCCGTGGGACCCCAGGTTGGCTGCCTCACCTACATCCATACATGTGCCTCCATCTGGACAAGCCCTAGACTGCTGGACTAACCTTCCCTACCTACAAATTCCCTGCCTGCCCACCTGGACCAGCCCTGGGACCCCTGAACTGGTTTCCCCCATGTGTCTCCACCCAGAGCAGCTCTGGGATGCCTGTACAGGCCTTCCCCCACTGTTGCCCAGCCTGTCCCCTATTGAGACAATGCTGGGACAAAAGACTGGCCTTTCCTAGCTTCCCCCGTCTGACCACCAGGACCAGCCCTAAAAATCTCTGACAGGAGTTAGACACCAACCTCCACCCTCATCTTTCATCCAGTTGAGTCCTGGGACCCCTGTACAGGTGTCTGACACTCGCCTCCATCCTCTTATCCCACCAGGACCAGTCAAGTGACCCACAGACAAGTGTCTGGCACCCAACTCTACCCTCACCTGGCAACCAGACCAGCCTTAGGACCACTGGATGGGAGTCCCACACCCGCCAACACCCTATTCGCCCACTCAAATCACCCATGTGATCTCCTGGATGGGTGTTTTTAACATCAACTTTCTCACTCATCTCCTACTTGGACCAGACCTAGGACCTTTGGACCACTCCCTCCACTCTCTGCTCCCACCTGGATCACTGTTAGGATCTTGACCAGCGTCAGACACCCACCTGTACCCTTCTCTCACTGCGGACCAGCCTTTGGACCCTCAGATTGGTCTCAGATAACCCACATGCATCCTTAACTCTTAGACCACCCTAAGGACCCCTCAACTGGGACTGCAACACCTATCTACATCCTCATCTTCCAGCTGGATCATGCGTAGAACCCCAGGGCCAGGGTTTGATAAACACCATACTCTGCCTTCACCCACGCCAGTTGTATGACCCCCGGACTAGGCTCCTTGAGCCACCTGGATCCTCTTTCCCCATCTGGACCATTCAGGGGACCCCCTGACCAGTCTTTACCAGCTACAGCTGCCCTTTTTAACTACCTGGACCTCCCAGGGGACATGCATACTAGACTTCAGTGACCAGACCAGCCCTAGCACCCCCCCTTAAATACCTGCAACAGCCCTATCTCCCTCTTGCTCCTCTTAGACCATCTGTCCATCCTCTGGACCAGCTTCTAGCAGCCACCTTCCTCACCTGATCACCCTTTGATGCAAGGACCAGTTTCAACAGCCACTCCTCTATTCCTCTGACCATACCAGTCCTTGCCAGAGGAAGTGAAGGGTGGTGGGAGTGGAAGGCAGGGTTTGGGAAGCAGGCCACAGGATGTTAGAGGTTGTCCAAGTGGAGAAACTGGGACATTGAAGATGGTGGATGACAGTCCAGGGTTCAGAAGGCTAGTGTAGTTGGGGAAGTAGGTGGGGGAAGCCAGTTCAGGGGTCTGAGGGCTTGTTCAGTTGGGAGAAGGTGGCATTATATGTGGGAAGCCAGTCCAGAGTTTTAAGGACTGATACGGTTGGAGGAATATGGGGTGGTGGATGGGGAGGCAAGTCTTTGGGACCAAAGGGTGTTCTAGGTTGTGGGAGGTGGCTGTTGGAAGTAGGTCCAGGGGATGAACAGCTGGCCCAGGAGGAGTAAGAGGGGAGACGTGGCTGTTGCAGGCATCTGATGGGGGTCCTAGGGCTTGTCTGGGTGGGGGAAGGGGGGAAGATGGTTGGAGACAGTTCTAGGGGGTCCACTCTGTCTGGGTGTGGGATGAAGCTCCAAGTGGATGGGGGGCAGCATGGCTCAAGTCTTTTGGGAGGTCCAGGAAGGGGAAAGGGTGGATGTAAGTGGGGGAGTCTGGTATGTGGGTACCCTGGGAGGTCTGGGCAGTAAAAGAGGATGGCTTTAGCTGGGGGAGCCTGGTTTGGGGGTTCCCTGGATGGTCCAGATGGGGAAAGATGCTCCAAGTGTGGAGGAATGCCTAGTTTGGGGTGCTGTGGGTAGCCCAGGAGGAAGTAGAGGATACAGTAATTATCAAATCCTGGTCCAGGCATAAGGGGTGGTCCACATGGAACCAGAGGATGCATGAATCGGGCATAAAGCCCTTTTCTGGGGATCCTGTGGGTGGTCTGGGTAGGGAGAGTATGGTGGTTGTCAAACCCTGGTTCTGGAGTTCGAGGCATGATCCGGTAGGAAATGAGGATGCAGTTGGGTGTTGCGATCCCAGTGTGGGGCCTAAGGGTGGTCTGAGTGGGAGATGAACAAGGCTCTGATTTCTCTGCGATCATTGGGGCCTAAGTTATACAGCAAGCTCCTCCTCCATTGACACAGGACTTCACTGGCATTAGTTTCCTATTTCTGTGGAAGTTCTGCAGTGGCAGTTGGGGGCTTTAGCAACAGACAGGGTACTTACCCCCAAACATCCAGGTTGTGGGGGAAGGTTTTTTGTTGGCTGGGACCCATGAAACAGGACAGGTTTTCAGTTAACTCCAGAGTTCTTAACACATGCAGTGTTAGAAAGTATAACAATTCAGGACAGCCTGTCAGTGCAGCAGTACCCCTATCGCTCATGACACCTTGACCCAGGTTCAGAAGCAAGTCTTGGTCATTGGTGGGCCAGCTGGGGAGGAGGTTTTCGCTCGCCTCCTCAAGGATGGAGGATTTCCAGCCTCCGTTGTACTACCAGCAACTGGATGACTGTGGGTGGCACTGCATACTGAACTTTGTGCGGGGGAGGGGGTGCGGGACATTGATGGAGCCTTGATGCGCTGGCGCACACCAGAACATGCATGTGCACATCGCCACTTGGCATCCTGGGGCAAGGAAAGGATGGAGGAAACATATAACTTTGCATCATCTGCAAAAAGATGCACTTTCCTTTCCAGTCCCACTGATATATCACTGTATAAAGGATCGGTCCCAGTACTGACCCCAGAGGAAAACTGTTCATCACCCTCCTTATCCTAGAATGTACAGCATTTGTTACCACCCTTTGACTTCTGTGCTTCAGCCAGTTCTGTCATAACTGCGATCGCTGAATAGCGATCACCGTTGGAGCGGGTTTACATCGCCGAAAATGAATTACGGCAATGTACACTCACAGCGACTAGAAAACCAGCTGCTGGTTTCCTGTTACGCGTGGGGCTATGTCCCCCTGTCTTAAGGATTCTCAACTCCTTGTCAGGGAGGTGGTGTAACGCTAAAAAAAAAACCCACACGCCAGACCGACGCAAAAATTCTTGAACTTAGAATTAAACCCAGCACCCTCCCAACCCCAGCCCACCATGCCACACGGCTAGCTTGGCAGCCGACCTCCGACTATACCCCACATACCCTCCCTCCCTTCTGCGTGACGTGTCTTCCCCCCAAATGTGCATCTAAAGCGACATCCGTTGCTACCTACCAGGTAGCCCTGTACACAGGCGTTGTGATTGAATTGCTTGTTTTGAAAGAGCTCAATCGCGGTTGCCCTGTACATGGGTATACTGCTTAAGCCAGTTTTCCACCCATCTAGTTCTTTTCTGTCCCACCCAGGCTCTGTTTTAGTTACTAGCCTACGGTGAGGAACAGAGTCAAGAGCCTTACTGAAGTCCAGGTAGGCCACATCAACTGCCCCCCCCCTGAGAACAATAATCTGTTATCCCATCAAAACAGATCAGATTAGTGGGAGATATTGCCAAACAAATCTGATCATATTTTGATGGGATAACAAAGGTTAATGAGGGGGGTGCAGTTGATGTGGTGTACCTGGACTTCAGTAAGGCCTTTGACTCTGTTCTTCACCATAGGCTAGTAAATAAGATACCTGGGTGACAGAAAAGAACTAGATGGGTGGAAAACTGGCTGAAGGATAGAAGTCTGAGGGCTGTGGCAAATGGTGTACATTCTAGGATAACGAGGGTGATGAGCGTGTTCCTCAGGGGTCAGTACTGGGACCAATCATTTTTAATTTTATTTATTGAATTTTGGTAACTGGGTGAGTCCGCTGAGACAAGTCTGTCCCTTTTTCAGGGACGACCCGGGAAGTGCATAGGACAGGCAGTGAAAACACCGGTTACAAGATTAGAAAAGGGATCAAGTACATGAACAGCTACAGTAAGCCACTAATATAGTCACACCAAAGAGTAGGAGAAACAATGGTAAAGAATATCTAACATTATTTTTGTGTACATTGACAGGTAAAAACAACTTACATCAGTAATGAACAATATTTTATTTATATTTTGGCCATAGATAAAGCACAAAAGGAAGCAGAGATGAGCAGAGCATGCTCTAGTGGGAAGGTAGAGAGAGTAAAGTTTAATCTAAATCTGGAGCAAGGTGAGGCAGCAATAAGTTTGAAAAAGAGGGAGAGAGGTGCAGGTCTGGACTGAGGATATATCTGACAGATCAGTGGAACTTGAAGGGAAAGTGTCTGTTTCTATGGATGATGCAAAGTTGCATAATAGGGTTGACATAGCGTGAGGGGTTGAGGTCATGAGGAGAGATCTGATCACTCTAGAGAAGTGGTCTGACATCTGGCAGCTGATGGTCAATGCTAAGAAGTGTGCAGTGATGCATGTGGGGCATAAACATCTGCTGGCTGAGTACTTACTGGGGGGAGAACTGATGAAGCAAACCAAACAGGAAGGGGACCTGGGGATTATAATCTCAAACTCCTTTAAGGTAGGAGACCAATGTAGTAAGGTAGTAGGTACAACTGATAGAATGATGACATGCATAGGAAGGGGTATAACAAGTAGGAAGAGGGAGCTGTTGATGCTTTTATATAAGACCATGGTCAGACTGCACCTGGAGTACGGGGTACAGTTCTGGAGGCCTCCTTTAAGAAAGGATATAGATGGGTTGGAGAGAGTTTAGAGAAGGGCAACAAAGGTGGTGCAAGGTATACAAGAGAAGTCATACGAGACTTGATGGAGAGAATTAAATCTGTACTTGCTGGATTTTAGGAGAGGAGAGAGAGAGAGAGAGAGGGGTGACATGATGGAGACTTCTAAGTATATGAAGGGAATAAAGTGAATGAAGGTAGATTATTCAAAAGGAAAGTAGAAGTTAAAACAAGGGGTCAATATTTAAGATTGGAGGGGGAAAGATTTAAGAGCAATGTAAGGAAATGTTTCTCGGAGTGGTGGAACTCTAACAGATTACCTAACGAGGTGGTGTGTGCAGAAACAATGAAGTAACTCAAGATGGCATGGGACAGACACAAGGGGTTGGCTGGTGGGCCAAGGAAAATATACCTGGGAAGTGGAGATAAGTGGGGGCGAGTGGGGGAAATTAGCAGACTAGATGGATCAGGATGTTCCTTTTCTGCTGACACATTACTATGATACCCACCCAATGCAGGATGACGCCAGCCCCAGAACCACAAAGCCCCTCACCATTTACTCAACACCCAGCTTCCGACTGAGCAACACCTCCAGTGGGGCTTGGGGGGCCCCCCATCGGCTCTGTCCTGGGGGAGAAGCCGGAGGCACTAAATATTACAGGGTATGAATGGGTTAAGGTGGGTGATGGGGCTGGGAGTTGAGGACCAGAAATGGGGGCAGGGTGGGGGGGATGGCTAAGAAAAAACATCCCGTATGTCTGTCTCATCACTTTCTGCTCCCCACCCTGAGAACATCCAGGCACACCATGTTTGAAATACAGTAGTAATATTTTTATCCACTCCCACAGTGCACAGTGATCCTCATCCTACTAGGTTGACCGCCAGGCCAGAATGCCAGATCTTCATTGAGGAAATCTCCTCTGCTGGGCCACAGCTTTGTAACTATAGGCTGTCGGACGAGGAAATAATGGGAGTAGAATCCCACATTCCTCTCGAAGGGAACAGGTTTGCTAGCATGCTTTTGTGTTGCATCTGAACCTCTGTCAGCAGAAGGGACAAGCAGCCAGAAGGATATGACAAGGAGGCAGTGGAAGCACTAGAAGGGTAGACAGCAGCTCCAGAGCATGCCCCTTTTCCACTGTTTTCAGAACCCACTCATCTGTGGTGATCTCCCTCCATTTTTGCAACAGATGTTTACCAGTGTCTATAGCAGCTGAAGCAGCATGTAGCAAATTGGGCTTGGCAAGATTATAAGGCAGAGCCTGAATAGTAGACGGCAGATTTCCACAGGCAGTTCTGATATCAAATTAGATAGGCCTGGTAATCGCCTATTTTTGTAACATCCAGCCTCCTGGATTCTTTATCAGGAGTTGAGATGTGGCGAAGTAAAGCTTCACTGGCGAAGTTCATGTGGCGTGCCGAAAATTCACACTTCACTGAGCTTTGCGAAGCTTCCCCAGACCTGGGAAACTTCGAATCCATCCGAAACATGAAGCTTTTGCCATGAAGTGCAAATTTCGTGGGTGAAATTCTGCACTTAACAGTGAATGTCCACGCTTCATGATACATGAATTTTGTGAATTTGTACATTGCGAATTGCACAAAATTTGCGAATTAATTCACGGAGCGAATTTTGACAAGTTGTCCCATCTCTAATTAGGAAGCTGGGAGCTCATTTCTAGGAGTCTTAGAATGATGAGCAGCCATGAAAACGGAACTGATTTCAGGCTGGAAGACGTGAGGCTTAGCAGACTGAGCAGGGTACTGCTTAACAGCTTTTCGGGATACTGCAGACATGGTGTTAGGTCTGTGTCGGCAGCCAGAGTAGCATCCTCCAAGGCCAGATACACAGGAGGAATAACAATGGAGGGAGTAGGAAGGACCTCCAAAAACTCCAGCAAATTAATTTTGGTGGAGTCCTTTCGGCGGCAAAGCCCTTGGCAGTTTGCCTCAATAGTGCTTGAAAAGATGCATCCTCAGGAGGGCCCTGGGTATCGCTGTGTCCTTCCTGCAAGAGGAGAGGGTGGAACTTGAACCCAGACCACCCTCAAAGGGATCCTGTTTCCTTGTTCATCCTCCAAATTCTCCTCCATATTACGGAGATCAGGATTATATGCTCCATGTCATTTTCATTATCCGGGCTGATGAGATGTGCAGGTAAAGCCGGTGGTGATGGCAGCCACTGAGTGAGAGGAATTATAGGTATCGCTTTGTGAAGCTGTCTGGAGTCAGCAGAGGAGGTCCCGTTGACTGTAGCCATTGTCATTGGAAGGATCGATGGTAACAGTTTAAGACTACTACCTGAGGGTTGATAACACCTGTAAAGGAATGGAACTACTGGCATCAACAAGCTAGTATCTATCGATGGTGGCTCGCAGGACGAGGAACTGGAACTGGGCCCGGTGGTAAAATTTATAAGGATGAGGATCTCTGCACAACATGGAACGTGACACAAATATTACTGCTTCACATAAGGTGACTCCTGAATGCCCTAAGAATGGGGTAGGGAGGGTGGTGGTGCTGAGCTGGGAGGGAATGGGATTTCCCTGTTTTTGGTTCTTAAAGTAAAGCACATGCAGGCAAGTTAATGGCAGTGGTTGTTCCAAAATGTTTTTCAGCACTTTTTCAATCTTGTGGAATTCTGAAAAGCATTCTGCTGATTCTAAATATTTTAATAGTTTTCCTCTCCTTTCCAAACAGCCCCCATGTCCCAGACACCCCAGGCCCATCACCCTGACCTCGACATGGACTTTCCTGTCTGCTGCTATCCCCTATGGCTTACCCCAACCCCAGTGGGGCCAAAATTTTCTCCTTGGGTGTTCAGTGTACAATGTTGGCATGATGCACATCATGCACTCCTGCTCTAAATGCATCAGAAACTGTTGCGCACCCCCCCAATCTGGTTATCTCAAACTGCCTTTCACCAGCCTTCGTTGTGGATCAGGTATTCACTGGGCTCTGCCAACCCCTGACTTGGAGGAGAACTGTCCTTTGGATGCTCGGTCCTTCTCTCACTGGCTGATCCCTTGATGCCCCGAGTTAACTCTGAATCCCGAGTTGTCTGCATCACAGACAGCAGTGCTATACCCCTTGAAGGCACTCTGCCAAGGCACTAGGGTCCCACAATTGGTGAAATAAAATTCCACAGATATTATATCTAGCACTATTGTTTCCTTTGTTGTTGATGAGCGCTACTTTCTTTGGAGAATTGCTACCATTGAGTCTGCTGGCTGTCTGTTTTGTGGAATTTAATATAAACAGAACAGTTTTCCATGTTTTATAGGATAGATGGAATAACTTTTATCAATTTACTTTGAAGATTCCATGTAAACTACAGATTGTTTTTCACACATGGACTCTTCAACGTAAACTACAAACATGATGCCGCAGGCTATGTGAAATGTAAACTGTTCCATGGTTAATGTGAACCATGGAATAGATTGCTACAATTTACATAAACTACGAAAGGCAGTTTTCTGAGATTTATGTAAACTGTTGGAAAAATATCCTGTGGTTTACATTACGTTCTGCAGCAGTCTCATCCATAGAATCTCAAACATTGGGTCCTGGAGATCAGGGTGTATGGTGGGTATCTGATCCCGATCTGAGGGACCAGTGGACGGTCTGTTGGGATATGAGGGTACAGGTGGGGGTTGGACACTGGTTCTGAGGTCCTAGGGTGCTTCAGTTGGGAGCTGTGAGAGGAGAGGAGTCGCAGACCCTTGTCCGAGGGTCCTAGGGCCTGGTCTAGTGGAAGATGCAGGAGAAATGGGTGTCAGACACCCATCATGGGGATTTCATGGGCGGTCCAAGTGGGAGAATAGGGTGTTGGTGGGTATGGGAATCTCATCTGTTGGTCCTATGACTGGTCCATTTGCTAGATGTGGGTGGAGTTGGGTGTCTGACACCCATCCATGGGTCACCTGACTAGTTCTCATGGGATAAGAGGGTGGAGATGAGTGTTGGACACCCATACAGAGGCCCCAGGGCTTGACTAGATGGAAGATGAGGGTGGAGGTTAGTGTCAGACTCCTGTCCAGGGTTCGCAGGGCTGGTCTTGGTGGGCAGACAAGGGGACACAGGCGGGGAAGGCCAGTCTGGGGTCCCAGGGTATCTCTGTAGGAAACAGGAGGGACTTGGATGGCGATGCTAGTATAGGTGTCTCAGGGCTGCTTCAGGGGGAAACTAGGTGGGGGATGCCAGTACGGGGGTCCTAGTGCTGCTTCAGGTGGAGGGACATGATGCATCTTGGGTGGGAAAAGCTGGTTTGGGGTCCCAGGTCTGGTCCAGTATAGCAGACTGGGAATTGAGGTAGGAAAGCTAGTCCAGCAGTACTAGGGCTTGTCCAGATGAAGACATATGTGGAGATGTTGGTGGGCAGATGGATTGGGGGTCCCGCGGCTGATCTGTTTTGGGGGGACTGAGGAGATACAAGTGTGGGAAGCCAGTCCAGTGGCCTAAGTGCCAGTTCAGGTGGGGGGAAAGAGGGGATGTAGGTAGGGAAGGCCAGCCCAGGAGTTCCTGGGATGGCCAGAGTGGGCAGATGAGGGAGATGAAGGTAGGGGAGGCTAGTCTGGGGGTCCAAGAGCTGGTCCAAATAGAGGAAAATGGGGGACTTGCATGAGGGAGACAGGTCAGGGAGTCCACAGGTTGGTCTGAGTGGGCAGATGGGAGATGCTGCTAGGGCTGTCTAGTCTGTGGCTCCCAGCAATGGTCCAGCTGGAGGGACATGGCCTAAGTAGAGGAGGCTGGTCTGGGGCTCCCAAAGCCTGTGGTTGGTGGACAGTGGGAACATAGGTTGGAGAGGCCATTTGAGATTGGAAGTGCGGTCCATGTATTGGAGGCAGTTTGTCTGAGGGTGGGATGCTAGTCCTGAGGCTGGACCAGTAGTCCGCAGCAGGATGGTGGTCATCTGGGAAGAGGAGGCTGGTCTGGTAGCTGTGAGGGTAGTCCAGTGGCAGGAATGGTGTTCAGCTGAGAGGGGTGGCTGGTCCATTGGTTGTGAAGGTGGTCCAGCGGCAGGATGTTGGTTGGCTGGGTGGGACAGGCTAGTCTATGGGATGTGAGGGTGGCCCAGTGACAGGGATGTTGATCAGCTGCATAGGACAAGCTAGTCTGGGTGGTGTGAGTGTGGTCCAAGTGTTATTGGTGTGGTTGGCTGTGGGCTAAAGGCTTGTCCTGGGGGCCTGAATGGTGATCCAGCAACTGAGGGTAGTCGGATGAGTGTCAGTGGCTTGTCTGAGGAATTGGGTGGGTGTAAATGGTGCAGGATGGGTGGTCATGGGAGGGGAGTGTTGCTCTGTGGGCTGATCAGGAGGAAGGGGCTGCTAAAGCTTGTGTTTGCAGGAGCTACAGAACACATCCATTCCTTTCTCCCTGATTTTTTTTTTTTTTTCTTGGGAGAGATGCACACAGACAGATACTGAGTTCATAAACTTTAGGCAGAACAGTGTTTGGTACATCGGAGGTAAGGAGGATTATTTTTCCCAAGTAAGCGAATAATCCGAAAGGATTGTTTTCCAGTTGCATCCAGGGGGGACAGGAGATCATGGGAATATGAGAATGGCAAACAGCCCAGCAGTAAAGTTGGTAACGTAACATCGTTTGTACTGGAGTCCTGTAGCGGCTCACAACCCAAGTACTATGGAGAGGATCACGCTTTTGGGGGGGGGGTGCAGCAGCACACCACGGAGAAGGGGAGCAAGTCGCATCCTGTTGCCCACCACGGCACCAAAATCCTCTCCAGGGTATTTTTTTTTTTAATTATTGTGCTTTTGTGATTTCCTTGTGTCTCTTGCTCAGAGAAAATCTAATGAACTGAATCAGTGGATGAAATTGGAAAAAACTGGACCATGTAAATTGTACCTGGTCCAGTATTTACCAGTTTCAGCTGGTTAGAGTCCACCAGTCTGAGTTTCACCCATAAATCTCCCTTATGCACAGCCAGGGCTCCAGATAAGGTGAGGTAGAGACCCATTTTAGGAAATACTCTTTGGAAAAAACGTTTTATTGAGTACTGATACTCGCAGCATATTTGTTAATGCGTGTCACTCCATAGGACAATGCTTCAGTAACATAACTGGTGATTAAAAAGGAACATTTTTTTTTCCAGATTTACACACACTCATGCATCCCAAATGTGTTTCTCACTATATTATAAAGCCGGTTAGTAAATTACTCCCACCTGTCCACATTAGCTGGAGCATTGTTGGCACCTGATCAGTTCTCATCTAGAAAAAAAAACTACATTGTTCTTTAAAAAAAAAAAAAAGTGCTCTCCTCTGCCCACTCTGTCCAGATATTTATATGCATCTTGGTATGGTTTTAGTCATCTCAACTTTCAAAATGAGTAAGGTATTCATCCCAAAAAAATCTTATCTGGAGCCCTGTGCATAAAGGATCTTGCCTTCCCAATTGGATTGCAAGGCCTGCCTGACTTTGTTTTTGCTACACTTAAAATATGACACGTATCAGCAAGTCTTCATTGTATTCTGCAAGCAACGAAAGGATCCCAGGGTTGAAGATTTCATCAAAAGGTAAGGAACCAGATTTTCCATACTTTTATATGTGTTGGATGTGTATTTGGGGAACTGTTTTACACCAGTCAATTAACACACTATGACTCCATTACTGTAAATCTGTGATACGTTTCCTGGGTTGTGGAGGGAGAGGTGCAAACATGGGTGCTGGAATATGGGGGAAAGTAAGGGTGCTGAAGTTTAAAAGGTCACAGGGTAAAAAAGGTAGTTTTTGCTAGCAAAACGGTAATTTGAATGCTCATGGGCAAAAGTAGAGGGGCTGCATCACCCCCATGTCATAGATGGGTTCCAGCACCTATGGGTGTAAAGCAACAGGGATCTGAGGAAGGACTCCATATATACATCTCACTTTTCTTTCTTTGGACTTCATATTTGGAAAACAACTTGTACAGCTCATGGTACAGAGACCACATTTACTGGATTTTGAGATTGTCTGAATCTCTGATATCTAGACCAAACTGTAGGAATTTTGTGTGATTTGTTGTGATATTTTGAGTTGTAGCTTGAGAGTTTAGTTATCCAGTTGTGATCCTACTTGTAAAAGGTCTGCTTTAGTGTTTTTGCCAGAGGCTGTCAGAATCTCTCATGCTGAGTTCTGACTGTGGTTGGCTGTTTGTATTTTTGGCTGTCATGAGATCTAGTTATCCAGTTGAGATTGTACTTGCTACAGACATGCCTTGGGAGTATTTCGGGATGTTTTCAAAATCTCAGCCATGCTGACCTATGTGTGTTTTCAGATGGTGACTGCCAATGAACAACCAAAAACGAGACAACCACTTAATGCGGTTGTTTTCACAGCATTTCATGGTACTAACTGAAGTCTTCAGAATCTGTCATGCTGAGTTTGTGTACCTTAGGGATTGTTACTGGCTGGAAATTTTTGAGTGTACCTTGACACAGATTATACATGGGTCTCAAATTCTGTACTCTCATTGGTGAAAACATGTCATGTGACCATGTGTATATCCTGCAACAGACAAGAGGTAAAGATCCTTGTAGTCAAATGCTAACATTCTTTACACCTAATTTTTTAAGTTCATTTTTTGATTGCAATAATGCACTTCAGGATGTGTGTAGTAGTGGGATTTATACACTTGTGTGGTGTGTCACGAGCAGTCAAGAGACTTTAACCACACAAGGTGTGTAAATCCCACAACAGCACATGCCCTGTCATGCATTATAGTTTAAATGTAAAGTTGTGATCACACATGGCATGGAAATACCTTCATGGTACTTCTTGAGGTTTTCAGAATCTCAGCCAAGGTGGACTTAATCATGTAGAACCCACGACTTGTGATGGGCTGTTGCATATTTGGTTATTTTGCTGGAACCATTTAACTAATTATAGTTGTACATAGTTTAGCCATGCTCGAGATTTTCTGTTTGGTACTCCACCTCTTCCATGCCTGATGGATGATTTCTGAGAAGTGTAATGAAGGACAGATATTACTTTGAGATTGTTTACTAGTGGCCAGCTGTTCATAAAGAATCTGTCTATCCCTTTTGATAGCAAAGCCTCTGCTGTTCTTTAAGTTGAAAATATTATGATGTGGTGGTGGTCTGTTGTTGTTGTTGTTCTTCTTCTTCTTCTTCTTCTTGTTTGTTGTTCATCCTCACCATCAATGAGCAGCGGTTTGACCCCCAGTGAGCGGACATGTGACCCCAGGATTGAAGATCATCAAAGAGGTAGGAAACCAAGATTTTTATTACTGCTTTTTTTTCATGCTGGGTGTGTCTATTGTTGGGGATTTGTTTTTGCAGCAGTCAAGTGTACAATCGCCATAAATCCATTATTTTAGATCTATGAAGTTTGGTTTAGGGTGGGAGGGAAGAGAGAAATGTGCACATCAGCTATGCATTTCCTACAAGCAGCTAAAGGATCCTGGGGTTGAAGATTCATCAAACAGGTAAAGACTTTTTATACTTTGTATGTGTTGGATGTGCTATATGGTGAACTTTTATATACCAGTCAATTGTTACCCTATTATGACTCTGTTACTACAGAGTGTGACATTGTTTCCTGGTTTGTGGAGGGAGGATGTAAAGCAATGATATCAAGAAGGACTCCTCCATATGTACATCACATTTTGCTTTTTTCTATATCCAGAAAACAAATCGTCCAGCTCATAGTACAGAGTCAACATTTGAGATTTTTTTGAATCTTCACTGTATGGACCAGTTTATGTAGGAACTCCATGGTATTATGTTTTTAGCCAGATCCTGAGTGCTTTATCTAGTTATATTCATACTTGTAAAATATATATTTGTGTGTTCTTAGACTCTCGGCCATGCTGACGTAATTGTTTGGCTGGCGGATTATGATTGGTGGTTTCATTGTAGTGTTTTTTTTTCCTTTGCTATATCTTGAGAGATTGCTATCAAGATGTGCACATCCTTGTTAAGGAGCTGCCTTAGTATTGCAGCACAACCACAGTTATCTGAACCGACATTATCCCGATCTCCTAATGATCAGAATTCTGACATTGTCCCACAACTCTGGTTTGCATGATGCAGTAGACCCCCGATTTATCTGTTGTCTTGTAAACTGCTCAGATAACTGAGGTTGCATTGTATTTCAGGAGGTTTGAGTCTCAGCCAAGCTAACCTAGTGTGCGATTTGCAGATTGTGACTAGTTATATTTTTTTTGGTTGTTCGTTGGCAAACACTTATGCAGTTCTCGGAGCAAGGAGATACCTGCATGGCACTTCATTATATTTTGTGAATCTCAGCCATGCAACTTTGTGTGGTTTAGAGATTATTATTGGTTACATTTTTGGCTTTACTTTGGACCCACAACATGCAGTTGTGATCACTCGTGGTATAGAGATACCTTCCTGGTACCTTTTTTTGAGGTTTTCAGAATCACAGCCAAGGTAACCTAATTATGCACAACTTCTGACTTGTGGTTGGCTGTTGCAAAAGTCTTTTTTTTTTTTTTAATTTTTTTTAACCATTTATCTAAATATAATCACACATGGTTTAGGCATGCTTGGGATTTTCTGTTTAGTACTCCACCTCTTCCATCCCTTGCAGATTACTTTTGAGATCGACTAGTGGTTGGCATGTTCATAAAGAATCCATCTTTATTGGATTACAAAACCTCTATGCTTGTGACGCATAATGGACACATCTCACTTTGATTGACTAGTGACCAGCTGTTTGTAAAGAATCAATCTATCCCTTCTGGAAAGCAAAATTGCTATACTTATCATACATTAAGAATGTTATGTGTATTTTTTTGTTCTTGCCCCAGGGGTCCTTTAGCATCAGTAACTATTGCAGTCAGCTGGACAGCTAATATTCATTAAAACTCATTACCATACATTCCACCTCCGGGCAGTGCTAACTGTCCAGCTGACTGCAATAGTTATTGGTGCTAAAGGACACCTTGGAAGATAGATTACTTTGATTATTTTCTTCATCCTCACCATCAGCTAGCAGTTTTGTGACCCCCAATGAGCAGCGATGTGACCCTGGGATTGAAGATCATCAAAGAGGTAGGAAATCAAGAGTTTTCATTATGTTTTTTGTGCTGGTTGTTATTGTTGAGGATTTCTATTTTCAGCAGCCAAGTGTACACTCCGCTAAGAATCAATCTATGTATGTTAATTTAGGAATTGTGGGGGCAGTGAGAAATGTTCACTTGTAGCATTATTTTTCTCTTTACAACATGTGATACATCTAATTTTATGCATATATTGTACAGTATTACAGACACAAACACAATGTTTATACAACCCTGCTTGAAACCGTTTGAATTGATAAAGCACATGACCTGGAGAAATAGCCAGGACTATCCTCTGAGGGGGTAAATTCATAAGCAACTGATACTGTGAAAGCCTCTATACATGTATCTTGCGTAAGCATTGGGCTGTATTTGGATAAACAGTTATCCAGCCGTTTAACATAGTTCTGAGCCAACACAGATTGGCTCCAGAATTGGAAAGTATCAGAATCTCAGCTGTATTGAACTAATTTAATAAGATGTTTTTCTTTGTTTGCTGGCTGTGCCATCTATCGTGCATAATGCTGTGTAACAGGGTAGCTACAATATCGTCTGATATATACCTTGTTTGATTCAGGAGTGCAGGACTGTGGAGAGCTTTAAGGCAGCCTTAAAAACTCGCCTGTTTCAACAAGCATTTAGTATTTTATTTAACTTAGTTTGCACTCTGTATTGTTAGTATTTCATGGATTGTTACTGATTTGTTTAATACTTCAATCTTTAATGTATAGCGCTTTGGTTTTTAGAATTGCGCTTCACAAATAAAGCTTTATTATTATTATTAACGTATATTGCATAGTTTTTTATTTGTTAGCTTTTGATGACTGGGTAAGTACATTGGGCAGTGACGCTGCCTATTTTCAGGTACGACCCAGGAGAATACAAAGTACTGCCATTACAGGCAGACAACAGTATCCAGTACAGTCAACATCCTAACAGCAACTAGTAGCTATCCATGCAGGGATAGAGAAAAGCATACATACAACTACAAAAATATCCACACAGGGATGAGAAAGTTCAGTATAGGCAAGCCCAGAGGTGAACATGGAATAACGACACTTGTCCGAGCAAAGAGAAGAAGGCAAAGCTTGATTACTAACAGGTATCCAGTGCATGTGATCTGTAATGGCAGTACAGAAATAAGCAGATGGCTAGCCACTATAGAATTATAATGGAATAATCGTTCATTTGCAGGTGTGTCCTACTCCTCCCTCCAGATGTTGCTGTACCAATCAGATGTGGCCAGAGGAGCGTGAACAGAGCGTCTTCATGTGGTAAAGGCACAGCTGTTCTAGTGGGCCACCATGCTGCAGCTCAAAGAAGACTTTATTTTTATTTTTCCACACTGTAATATACTCATTGTAGTTTTAATAAAACAATGTGAGCAGGAGTACTGGTGAACATTAAGGCCAGGCCATGGGCAACACTGGGTTGGTCCTGGGCTATGACAAGCATCGACCTTCCAGAAGGGGTTGAATTCTTCAGAAGGACCCTCTTTCCAGGTGCTACATCTAGTCATCGGATCAGGTGTAGTTTTTGGCAGGCTGACTTCTCAGACTCCAGCAATTATAGTTGTGCATTACTTTGTATTGTACTCATATTGTTTTTATTGTACACTGTATTTAGTAAACTGCATAACATTATTGTTAATGTCTCTGTGTCGTTATTTCCCTGGCCTCAGGAGTTTACCTTGTCGCTGGTGGTTGGGCTTAACTACTGATTTCTATCTGGAAATTGGTGGAACCAAAAACTCCTAACGCATTTGTATGAAAACTGTGTGTGAGTCGAGACTTACTGTATAATATACATAATCATAGAAAGATTATAGGGGTGCGGTAGCACCCCTGTAATTGAGGTTGAGTAGCCTGTTTAATGTTAAACCCCAACTTAGTACATTAATATGTTTGACAAAATGAGCTGAAATTTTGTATGTGTTGTACATGCGTGTGGAGAGGCCAATCTGGGTGAGAGGGGGAATTTACTTTTGGGAGGGAGCTAGCGTAGCGCATCGGTTTGGCACTTAAATGACAAAAACAAGAAAAATATAAATGGCATGCATCACATTAATTTTCTGAAAGAATATGCACCAATAAGTTCAAAAAGTACAAACGTTAATTTCTTTTAACTCTGGATTTTTAATAAATTGTATTAAATACTGTCTTCTCTCTTGCTATGGTATTGTCAGTTTCTCTGAGTAGTGCATAACTACTGCAGGCTTATTTAGATGTGTCTTCTCTCACTTTTGAGAAGCCAGCTGAATTCCCTGGACCAGCTTCTTTTAAATTTGGAGCTGTATTTCTTTTGTTGATTGCGTGCATGTGCAAGAAACATATTGCGGCAGCTTTCTCCAGAAGCAGGTTGCAGAGGCAGGGCACTGTTGTGGCCAGTACCCCCACAGCCTGTAAAGGCTTGTCCCAGTTTCCCCAATGCCATGGCACGCTGCTGCTGACACTAGTTTAGCTAGCGTGCCACAACTTTCTAACGTTTTAGCCGCTGCAGTTGGGGGCTGCCTCGTCATTGCAGCATCAGCCATTCACTGCAATGAGAGCGACCCGTCATTGCAGGGCGGAACTTTGAAACACTGTTTGTGAACATGGTGGCGGCTTTGGCATTAGCATTTTTTTTTTTTAGACCACCTTGTGAATAGTACAGCTGTCATTTTCCACATCCTGGCCTAATGTGTTTTCACACTTCCGGCGCAGAATAGCATGGTTGCTGTGGGAAATCAGTGTTCAGGACAGATTAAGAAAATGGACAGTGCCTCTGTTCATGAGCAGAGGTCCTAAAATGCCTATGGTGAAAATTTGGTGATACTCCGTAAAATGACTGTCATGAGCATGTGTTGCGCAGTTTGCACGCATGCTCGTAACTTCACGAATTTAGAATGTTTTCACTCCAGATTTTCAACACTGGCACCTCCTTAAGAACAGTACAGCTGTCATTTTTCACATCCTGGCCGAAATATTTGTGCCTTTCCGGGGCACAATAGCATGATCGCTATGGGAAATCAGTGTTCGGGACATTAAGAAAATCACACTGACGGTGTTCATGAGCAGGTCCTAAAATACCTATGTTGAAAATTTTGTGATGAAACTCCATAAAATAATTGATACGAGTGTGTGTTGTGCAGGTTCTACACACCCTTGTAAGTTTACAAATTAGTAATATTTTCATGCCATATTTTCAACACTGGCATTTGTTCACACCTCCTTATGAACAGTACAGCTGTCATTTTTTCACATCCTGGCCGAAATGTGTTTCCATGCTTCTGGCGCAAAATACTGCAGTTGCTGTTGAAAATCAGTGTTTGGAACAGATTAGCATCGAGTGACTGGGGGGGGTGACCGAGCTCAACTGAGCTCTGTCAGGACTGCTGCGGATTTCTTTGTGGGCAGGAAAAGGCAGCAATGCATGCAGGGACTGAGTACAAAAGGGCAGCCTGCAGCGCCGGAACTGGTGAGTGAGACAGGGGGAGTGAGCAAGCTCAACTGAAGTCTGTCGTGACTGCTGTAGATTTCTTAGTGGGCAAGAAAAGGCGGCAACCTAGGCGGAGCCCAGCATGAAAGGGCAGCCTGCAGCACCAACAGAAATGGAACGAGCGAGTGAGACGGGGAGTGAGAGCTCAACGGAGCTCTGTCAGGACTGCTGCAGATTTTTTTGTGGGCAGCAAAATGTACCAACACAGGTAGAAGCCCAGTACAAAAAGGGCAGGCTGTAGCACTAGGAGAAATGGAATGAGTGAGTGAGACAGGTGGAGAGAGCGACCTTGACAGAGCTCTGTTGGGACAGCTGCAGATTTCTTTGTGGGCAGAAAAAGGTGCCAATGCAGGCAGAAGCCCAGTACAAAAGGGCAGCCAGCAGCGCCAGGAGAAATGCAGTGAGCGAGTGAGAGCTCAATAGATCTGTATCATGACTGCTGCGCATTGCTTTGTGGGCAGAAAAAGGTGGCAACGTAGGCAGGAGCCCAGTACAAAAGGCCAGCCTGCAGCGCCAGCAGAAACTGAATGAGTGAGAGAGGGGGAGTGAGCTAGCTCAACAGACCTGTGTCAGGACTGCTGCAGATTTCTCTGTGGGCAGAGGAAGCCACCAACAGAGGCAGGAGCCCAGTACAAAAGGGCAGCCTGCAGCACCAGCAAGAAATGGAATGAGCGAGTAAGGGAGGGGGAGTGACTCTCCTCAACAGAGCTCTTTCAGGACAGCTGCAGATTTCTTTGTGGGCAGAAAAACATGCCAACGCAGGCAGGAGCCCAGCACAAGACAGCAGCCTGCAGCACTGGGAGAAACGGAATGAGCAAGTGACACAGAGGCAGTGAGCAAGTTCAGTGGACCAATGCAATCAACCTTCAGCATTGACAAATGCTTGTTTTTTACTGCTGCATTCTCGAAGTGTTAGCATTTTGACATGCTGGCAGACTGAATAAATCACCACCCAAACACAAACCAGAGTAAGTAAATAAATCTTAACCTCAGTCCTCCTTATTGCTCACTGGCACTAAGCGTAACAACGTGATTTGGAACAATGCGGTGATAATTGCGTTGGCTCTGCTGCTAGCAGGAGTCATTTAATAGTGTTAAACACAGCCATTAATTGACAGCTTACCAAAATGTTTAGTACTAACTACAGACTTTCTGAGAGAAGCTGAGAGAAGCAGCGGAAGCTAAAAAGCAAGACTGATTCTGTGACTCGCAGCAACTTGGGAGATTGTCATCCCCATGCGGGAGGTTGGGAGATAATTAAAATAAAAAAAAAAAAGACTGTACCCGTGGCCAAATCGGGAGACATCACATCACATGTATGGTTGTATAGGAGGCAATGTCTTGATGGCAGCTTGTGCGGATACTGAAAACAGTAGCTGTCATTTTTTGTGAAAAATCTAACTGTTCTTATACTTTCCTATACTTAACGTGTTTTTTTTTTTTTCTTCCCCCTCTCCTATAGTCTACACATGGAACAAATTTTTTCACCAGACTTGCAGGGAATGTATCATGTCCTAAAGTATTGCCTTTGACTGGTCTGGTGAAAAAATATTAAAGGGTTCCAAAGTTATAAGGCTTTAAAATATTTGTCTGGCCTGGTGGTGCTGAGGGTTAGTACCTCGCTAATAATATCTTCTCGCTCACCTGAACAAGTCTGAGTCTCCAATCCAAGATAAGTCTCGTTGCTGGAACTGGAGACTGCAATATGATAAATGAAGGTTACTGTATTTCAATGGGGTTTCAACTTTTATGCATAACTTAGCCATTTTGACCCAGAATTTTCAACATGGCCTTTTGGGGACCCCACCTCATGAACAGTGACTGACATTGCGCAGCTGCCACCTGAAAGGTAATCTCACCATTGCTTGAATTCACCTTTTGGGTGGTACCTGAAAACTTTTCCTGCCCTTGTTCATGAGGTGGGGTCATAAGACGCCTATGTTAAAAAATGTGGGGTCAAGATTTGTAAAAATGGCAGTTATGATCATTTGTTGCAATCTTGCTATGCACACTCGTAACTTTGGAAATTTTTACCCATATGCCAGCAGAGTAGGCCTACAGGTCTATCAAGTCTGCTCAAGAATCAGCACCCGGTAAGTGCATCGTTACTGCCCTCCCCCGTAGATCCCCACACTCTTCTCCACCCCCCCCATCGGGGGTGCATCTCCTGGTCTGGCATTACTGTTTTTTACCTCACTTTATACCTGTCCAGCCCCTCTCGAAGCCTTCCACAGTATTCACTTTCACCAGTTCTACAGGCAGCGCATTCCAAGGCTCCACCACCCTCTCTGAAGTAGCGTCTTCTAGTCTCCACCCTGAGCCTCCCGCCTACCAGCCTCATGGGATGCCCCCTGGTGACCCCTGCCTGCCTCTGCAGGAATATCCTAACAAGGCTTGCCCTACTTATCCAGTTTAAGTACTTAGACTTAATCATATGCCCTCTCTCCATCCTGTCCTCCAGAGAGTACAAATTGAGTTCCCAGAGTCTTTCCTCATAGGATTTTTCTCCCAGTCCCTGTATCATCCTGGTCGCCCTCCTCTGTACCCTGGAGTGCCAGAGTTCAAATATAATAGAGGGAGCTAGAGGGTGAACTCCAATGGCTCAGTTGAAGCCACGTGTACACCATTTTAGAGGGTGGAGGTGCCGGTAAATAACATGAACACTTCTGGAAACTGAGCATAACCATGCTGGCATATTGTTCTGATGGAAAAATGCTGATCTGGTTTGGTAATAGGCACCTGCGACAACAAGGAAATGATGCAGCAGACACGCATTGTGGTTACAGAAATGAGGTATGCTCGTTTGTCCTTGGCAGCGCATTACTCGTTTCATAAAAACAGTGTGCCGGTGCCCTTATCTTTAGTTTCCTGAAGGGTTCCCATTCTCTACCAGCACCTCCACCCTCCTCTAATATGGCAGATGCATGGCTTCAACTGACTATTGGATGTCCACCCTCTAGCCCTCTCTACTATATATTTGAACTCTGGAGTGCAGTGTCCTTTCTTGAGTGTGGTCACCAAAACTGCACACAGTATTCAAGGTGCAGTCTAACCAGGCTGTTGTACAGTGGGAGAACTGCCTCAGCTTCCTGGAAGTTATCACTTTTTTGACCCCAGATTTTCAACATGGCCTTCTTATTGACCCACCTCATGTATGTCAGCTTGTCATTTTTAAAATCTTGGCTAAAATGTTTCATACCTGTGGCGTGAAATAGCATTGCAGTTGCGTAGAATTATGTTTCAGTGGGGATTCGAAAACTTTTCTGTGCCAGGTATAAAAGGTCGGGTAATAAGATGGCTGTGCTGACAGTTTGGTCACTGTTGCTCTATAAATGGAAGTACAGGGCCCGGAGGGTCCTGTGCTTCCACAGCAGTGTTCCCATTCACGCATAACTGTACATGATTCATGTTCAAATTATGAAATATAAGTACATTTTTGTGTGAAGAGGGTACACTGCACTCTCATAATTCTGTTTATAGTACAGGAACCCCCACAAACAATTTTATAGAAATGGTACAGTGAACCCTTGTATTTTAGCTTGTACCCCTGAACATTTTTGGAGAGGGTACAGTGAACCCCCAGATCTGCAGTCTTAATGGGAACACTGTTCCACAGCTACATACACATCTATGGAGGGATGGGAGCGCAGGGCCGGGAGGGCCTTGTGCTACCACAAGCAAATAAGGATACAATAATACTATCTCAAAAAATAAGGAACTAGACTGCAAAAAACTAATTCTTTAGTTAGGGTTACAGCCACAAAGGTAGGGAAATGTGGTGTTTGGGTTTTTCAACACCTCACCCCCACGATGCGCACACCAACAGGCGTCAGGGGAGGGGGTAGATGTTGAGGTCGTCGGCCCCAACGTTCACCCCATTCTCCTATACTGCACCCATCTCTGCTTATTTACTTAAGGAACTGGGTGAGGGTTGGGGCTGATGACCCCTAAGGCACATCCCAACACCTGTTGTTGTGCGCAGTGTGGGGATGGGATGTTAAGGTTGGAAACCCTAATGCCACATTTCCTTACTTTTGTGGCTGCAACCCCAATTAGAACATGAACATTTTTTCAAATATATAGGCGCGGTCGCGCCCCTATATTTAGGGTTGAGTAGGCACTTCAATGTTAAACCTCAGATTTTGCGCATTAATAACTTTGCAACCGTTCAACTGATTTGCAAGAAATTTGGAATGCACAGTTTGGTATGGTAGATCTCTTGATTTACTAAGTTGTTTCAGTCAGATATACAATCTTTTGCGCAGCAAAGTGCCAAAAAAACACACTTCACCACTTTTGTGCATTTTTTTTTGTCCGTGGTGCTGCATGGACACCATGTGGTCTATTGGTCCGAAAGTTGGGATGTAGAAAGAGCTTGGGCCAAAGAACATGCCATCATTTGTTTGGTTAAAGAAAACAAACATATTAATCGCCAGCCCGGTGGTGCTGAGGGCTGAGGCGCTGGCGCCTTACCTCACACTACGCCAGCGACCCATGTTCGGGGATGAGCACAAGCCTTTGGGGGTCGGCAGGGGAGAAGGATTGAGTGTCCAATGGACTGCTGTCCGGGGAGGGGGGGTTCTTGGTGGTTGGCGCTTATTCGTCCCTCTGGCGGAGGGTGGAGGACAGGGCGCTGCACCACAAGTAGGGGAGGAGTTGGGCCAGACGTCTGGAGGGAGCACATGCAGTTTATGCGTGCGCTCCACTCCACTTACATCACAGCATGGTCACAACTCCCTGGAGAACAGGAGAAAAAGGATACCGCCGTGCAGGATGGCGGAG
Source organism: Neoceratodus forsteri (assembly GCA_016271365.2). Lineage (NCBI taxonomy): Eukaryota > Metazoa > Chordata > Ceratodontiformes > Ceratodontidae > Neoceratodus > Neoceratodus forsteri. The sequence goes on from JADMNL010000033.1 coordinate 1,472,578, forward strand.
GGTGCCTCGCAGGCTCTACCCTCAGCTAGCCTCGGCACTGCCCACCTAATCCAGTCCTTGATGGGGGAGTTCAACCCCTCGCAGACCCTGCCAGGGGGGTAAACCCTGGGCCTAGGTCGGCATCGGCTGGTGGACACCAAGAGACGGGGCTGGGGACTCCCTCCTGATATAGCCGGCGGTAGGAGGAGAAAAGTAATGACTGCAAAAAAAAAATAAAAAAAAATAAAAATAAAAAATTAATCTGTTCAAAAGTTAGTACAATTTGCAATTCTCATTATATCCTATGGGAACATTTTTATGTATTTTTTGTAATGTTAATGAGACCAGATGGCCCAAATTAGGATGACCATATCTCAATCACAGTTTGGTCTTTTTGCTTGAAATTTGCAGGGTGTTGAGGGATGTCCTAGAGATGTGAACTATGCTGTTTTAGGTGTTGGGGAATTAATTGGTTGTAGAGATATTTAATGATGTAATTGACATTTTTTTCCCCATAGGATTACATTGCAGTCTGTCATGACTTTCGGTGCTGTTATCTTGGAAATGAAGCGAGATAGACTTTTCGCTACAGGTGGCTTAGATCACCTTTAGATCTATGCCACAGGAAAACGATTTGAAATCCGAGTAAGCCTGCAGTGGAATTTTTTTTTTGTATGTTGCACGGTTCATGAGATGTGAAATTACTGTCACAAGGGTTCAGAGTGCCTATGCAGTGCATTTTGGTGCCCATACCTCTGATACTATGTAGATATGGGTACAGTCTTTCTGATGCATGAAGTACTCGCTGTCATGATGACAATGATAGAGTTGTTGTTCTACCTCTTACGTATGCACAAAAGTACAGTTACGTAAGAACTTACCGTAACAGATCTTCGAGAGAGGCTCTTGCAGTAGGTAATTACATATAGAACCGAAGCCGGCGAGCGGCAGGACCCCACGGAAAAATTTCTAGCTAGCAGTCCTGGCAGGACCGCCCCATCAGGTGACCGCGCCAGGAGACGCCTGTATAAAGGGGCGTCCCGACACCGCCTTCCAGTTCTTTCCCACCACAGGCCAGGAAGGCCCAGACGAGAGAAGCGGATGTTTCCATTCCTGGAAAAGGAGCTGAAAAAGCCTAGGGGGATGGAGGGGGAAGGTATTACCTACTGCAAAAGCCTCTCTCGAAGATCTACTGTTACGGTAAGTTCTTACGTAACTGTACTACCTTACTTCGAGAGGGCTCTTGCAGTAGGTAATTACATATAGGACTGAATCCCAAGCAGTCTGGAACAAAGAAAAGGCACCGGGAGGAGGAAAACTACTCTGAAAAGCAGTTCTGACTGAACAAACCTCAAGACAGGAGGCCTTGCAAAACAGCCAGCCTGAAGCCTGCTCTACGGCGAGAGGCAGTGTCCAAACTGTAGTGTTTTCGTAAAGGTGTGGACGGAAGTCCAGGTGGCGGCAGCGTATGTGTGCCACAGGTACATTCTTGAAACAAGCCACAGAGGCAGCTACTCCCTTGTGGAGTGACCTCTGACTTGACCGGAGGGTCTTGTTGTACTTGTCATAACAGAAAGTGATGCAATGAGCAACCACTTGACAGACACTGCTTAGAAACAGCATTGCCTTCCTTTTGTGGGCAGAAGAGACGAACAACTGATCAGTCTTTCTGAGATCCTTCATTCCTTGTGAGTATCTCAGAATCCGTGAACATCCATAGTATGGAGTAAATATTCCCCTTGATTAGAGTACTCGCGAAAAAAGGCAGGTAGCTCTATGGACTGATTTAAGGTAGACTCTGCTACTACCTTAAGTCGAAACTTAGGATTCATGCGAAGTGCAACTTGTTCCTTGTGAAAAATCAAGTAGGGAATTTTACACATCAGTGCCTGAAGCTCGGAGATTCTTTGAGCCGAAGTAGTGGCCACCAAGAAGAGCGTCTTTCACGAAAGAAACTTCAAATCTGCAGAAGCTGCAGGTTTGAAGGGAGGAAGAGTAAGTCTCTAGAGAACAAAATTCAAGTCCCAAGGGGGAGCAGGAGTACGGATGGAGGCCTCAGATTGAAGACACCTCTAAGAAAGGTCTTGGAGACCTCCAGTTGAGCGAAAACTTTATCTGCGAAGGGAACATGGTAGGCTGAGATAGCTGCCATGTGAACCTTCAAGGAGGAATGGCTGAGACCCAGGTCGAAGAGATGACGCAAGTACTCCAGCAGCAAGGCCTCTGAACAGGAGAAAGGCTCCACATTTTTGGAGGCTGCCCAAATAGAGAATCTCTTCCACTTCATGGCATAAGTGGGCCTGGTGGAGGGCTTTCTGGCCTCCACTAAAATCTCCGCTACTTTTGGAGACACACCAAAACGGGATTGAGCTAGGTCTGCAGGAGTCATGCATGTAGTTGAAGGGATTTGAGGTCTGGATGGACCAGGGTCCCCTGATCCTGGGTCAACAAACCTCGAGATAGAGGAAGAGGAGGATCCTCTGAATATTGTTATAGCAGAGAGAACCAGATTTGCCTGGGCCAGAAAGGAGCGATCAGAATCATTCTAGCTCCTTCTGAGGCTAGTTTCTGCAAGACTCGTGGGATCGGAGGTAGTGGGGGAGAAAAGCATAGACGAATCTGTCCTTCCAGTCTAGAAACAGAGCGTCGCTCCAGAAAGCGCCTCACTCTGGAACGAGCGAGCAAAAGGTGGAAAGTTTTGCATTTTGGGGGGAGGCGAACAGGTCTACTTGTGGAATCCCCCAAAGCTGAAAGTTGTCTAGTACCCCTTGGTCCAGTTCCCACTCATGAGCCAGAGCAGAAGAGCGACTTAGCTTGTCTGCCAGAGTGTTGTCAACTCCTGGAACATGAATCGCCATTAGGTGAAGGTCGTGTTGTGTTGCCCAATCCCAGAACTCATTGCCTCCCTGCATAGAGGGTAGGACCGAGTGCCTCCCTGTTTGTTGATGTGCCACACTACACACATGTTGTCCATCTGGACAGTTAGGTGGCCGGGAAGGATGTATTGGTGAAGGGCTTGGAGAGCGTACAACGCAGCTCGAAGCTCAAGCACGTTGATGTGGAGAGCTTGTTCCAGCCTGGACCAGGAACCCTGGGTCCGATGAGGACCTAGATGAGCTCCCCAACCTTTGCCTGATGTGTCTGTAGTCAGAGTCTGGGAGGGGGGAGGATGAAAGAAAGGGACCCCCTGAAACGGGTTCTCTTGAACCATCCGCCATTGCAAGTCTCACACCATCGGTGATGACATCAGAACTAATTTATCCAGGTCATCCAATAGTTGATCCTACTGAGAGCGAAGAGTCCACTGAGAGATCCTCATGAGGAGTCGAGCTCGGGGGACCGTCTGAATAGCGGCTGCCATGAGCCCGAGAAGGCGGAGGACCGACCTCACCAAGACCCTCTTGCGTTCTGATGGCAGACAAATCTGGGTGTGAAGAGAGGACACCCTGTCCGGAGGCAGGAAGGCCTTGCTCGCAGTCATATCGAGGATAGCCCCGATGAACCGTAGCGTCTGGGAAGGGTCCAGATGAGACTTGGAATGGTTGGTAATACCCAGACAAGTGAAGACCTGCTGGGTGAGGGAGAGAAAACACAGGAGTTCCTCCCTGGACGAGGCCTCCAGGAGCCAGTCGTCCAGGTAAGGTAACACCTGTGCTCCCATTATACAGAGGTGGGCCGCCACCACTGCCAGGCATTTGGTAAATACTGGGGGTGGCTGAGGATAGACCAAACGGGAGTGCCTTGAATTGGTAGTGGTCCCCCTGAAATGCAAAAAGAAGGTACTTGCGATGAGAAAGGTGAATGGGAATGTGCAGATAGGCATCCTGCATATCCAGGGCACAAAGCCATTGACCCGGCCGGAAGGAGGGGCAGGAGGCTGTGCAGAGAGAGCATCCTGAACCAATTGTGCTCTACATAAAGATTCAGGGAACTGAGACCTAGAATTAGTCTGAGATCTCCAGTCTTCTTTGGGACCAGGAAGAAATAGGAATAGTAACCTGTCCCCTGAAGATGATGGGGGACGGGCTCTATCGCTTGCTTCATGAGAAGAGCTGAGATTTCTTCCCGGACCAAAGGAAGGTGTTCCCTTGAATAGGACGACTTCAGAGGGGGGTGGTGGGGGGTTCTGAAGAAACTCTATGGAGTGTCCTTCCGCTATAAGCTGGAGCACCCAAGAATCTGTGGTTATCCTCTCCCATCCCAGAAGGTGGAGGGAAAACCTCCCTCCTACCTGTTCCTCTGGGAAGTCCAGAGGCGGTGGGAGAGGAGAGGAGTCAGGTGGTGTGGGGCAGCGCCGCAGCTGAAGTACCCGCTGCATTTTTGGGTGGAGGGGGCTTAGCAGCTGCGGGGGCCCGATGTTTTGTGGCCCGCCTTCCCTGTGGTTTCGCCTTTGGCCGATTCCATCTGCAAAACTGACAGTGCTGCTGCTGATGGGGTCGGTACATGGAATCCACTGATTTCGGAGCCGTCCCCTTCTCTTGCGAATTGGTGATGATGTCCTTGACATCACCTCCGAAAAGCACCGATCCCCAGAAAGGTGCCTCCTGAATAGCGGATTGCACCTCCGGGACCAACCCTGACACACAGAGCCAGGCATGACGCCATAGACCCACGACGAAAGTGGAGCTCCGCCCGGCAGTGTCCACTGCATCATCTGTCACCCGCAGAATGTGGCGACTGGCCGAACAAGCAGAACGGACGAGGTTGGCTAACTCCTGTTTGACTTGGGAGTCAGGCAAGGAGTCCAGCTTGGATTCCGCCTGAGTAAGGACAGCCTTCTGGTAGTCCCCATGTGGCCGACGTAGTTTAGGGCCCGAATCCCCAGTGTGGAGGAAGCCTAAATCTTTCTTCCGTACTGGTCCAGAAGGCGAGATTCCTTATCAAGAGGGGATGAGCTAAGATGCTTTGGGTGTGCCGACCCGCCATGAGCGGCGCTAATCACAACCGAGTAGGCCCGAGGGTGAGAGTCCAGGAAGTCAACACTCTCTGGAGCCTGGTATAGCCTGTTTGACTTCCTTGGAAGTGGGGCTAATGCCGACGGCTGTTCCCATATTGTGGAGACCAGGTCGGCGTGAAGCTGTAGCCAGGGTGGCACTAATGTAGGAGCTGTCACGGGCAGATCCAGATGTTCAAGTTTTAGTCACTGAGGATCTGGTTCCAGAGAGTGCCACTGATGAACCTCCTGGATTTGTCTAAGCAACTCCGTAAAAGAGGGATCCTCCGGAGGAGATTTCTGAGGAGTCCTCGGCCGGGGCTTCAGAGAGCAGGGCTCGTCATCTTTCTCAGAGCATCCGTCGGAAGAGTCAGAGAAATCAGAGAGTGAAGAGGAAGAAGACTCCCTTACCAGACTCTGGGAGGAACGGATCCTTGGGTAGTACCCGTGATCGCATGTCCTGCCCCTCTCTGGATCCAGACGGGAGAGCCCTGGAGTCCAGAGATGGTGAGGGAGTGTGCCGCCTCGGATGTATGGGAACCTGAGATGGCACCATCATCAGAAGGTGGCTCTCGACCTCTTTGGTGAGCTGAGCCTTGGGTCTCGGCCCACCAGGAGGCCAGAGTCTCCTGCAGATCCACCAGTGGCTGAGGGAAGGTGGAGGAGGAGGGGGAAAGGGTACGGGTTATACCCATATGGAGAATATCCAAAGCCCAGCTGCGGAAAACCTGGCATCGGGTATTGTGGAGTTAGGTACTGCGGCGTCGGAAAGACCAGCATTGGGTACTGCGGTGCCGGATACTGCGGTCCCGGGTACGTCGGCATTGGATAAGACGGAGGGTACCTGGGAGCTGGGGGAGCTGCCGGAGCAGACAGCCTGGCCGGCGGCCTCACGGGCGGGTCCACATTGGGGGCCCAGAGGGCCCATTGGAAGTGGGACATGCAGAAGCGGGATGTCTCCCGGAGCCGGTAGAACTGGCGTCGGAGGTACCAGCATCGGGGGGCTGACGTCTGATCCGGTTCAGCAGGTGGAAGGGGGTCTGACAGAGGAGGAAGATCCCCAGCATCATTCGGGGATGGAGGAGAAAAATCCCTGAGGTCAGGCTGGGGGGGACTCTGGGTCCCCGAATGGCAGCGAAGGCTGCGGGGAACTGGGTACAACGGACGTTGGGGGTCCGCCGTCAGTTCCATCGCCCGCTGAGCAGCGGGCGAGTCGACGTGCGGCTTGAGGGCGAGATCCCGGCGGGTGCCAGAGGGACCGGCATCCAGCTTAAGAGAACCATCACCGGAGGCGGGCCGAGTAGAAGGGTCATCCTGGTCTGATGGGGTGGAGGTCACGTGCCGCCCCGAAGGGTCAGGCGTCTTACTGGCCCTTTCCATGCGGACATCAGAGGAGCCGATGCCCGACTAACTGAAGTCACCCATGCCAGTAGGCCGCAAGCCTGCAGCCGAACCAGGGCGGAGGCCTCCAATAGCCCGGAGGTGCCCACAAGGCCCGAGCTTGAACCAGATGGGCAGGCCGCCACCGCCTCAGAAACCTTCGAGGCAGCCGTCGAGGAGCGGTCCCCCGGAGGGGATGTTACCTGTGTCCTTGCGGCTCCTGAGGGAGATGCAGTAGAGAAGGTCTTGTCCCAGTGCCTCTCCTTGTCCTTCGTTTTTTCAATGTCCTTCGGGGGGAAGTGGACACCTGCCTCAGCTTTTTGAGCTCCTTCTCCATAGAACTCAGCTTTCAAACAACATGAAGTTTTGCTGTATTCTGGCATATTGCAGTGATGTCCAACCTTTGAACTGCCCCGGAGATGAAAGAGTTAACTTTCCATGCCAGGCATGGAACGCTGAGCTCGAGCTCGGTTGAGACTCTGTCTGTTGCTGTTTAAACTCAAACCGTCAGATTCTTTACTCTGCCTCACTGAACAGTTGCTTCGGAGATTTCTCCTTTGCTCGGTTCAAGTTCGTCGGTTAAAGTGCCGTTTTTCTCGGTTTTTGACTGAATTTAATCCATTAACCTGTCGGTTCAGTCTCTGTTTGTGGTATCATGAGTACTAGATAGGTTTATTTTCTTGTTCTTCTGTGTGGAAGTTGTAAACGTGGGATCGGTTTGGTTTGAACCGATTAGGTTGTTCAAAAAAGTTTATTCTACTTTTAGAGTGTGGTAACCGGTCCTTATCGGTTCTTAAAAAAAAACGGATTTCATTACAGTTTTTTCCACGACCCGTAACACGGTCAGGAACCAATAAGAGTGTCTTGCCTGGCGGATTGCCGAAAAAAGGGTAAGTTTTGTTAGGACTGGCCATGTCTGAGAAACCCAAAAGAAAAACCGGGCCCACTGGGTTTCAACACTGTAGTGTGTGTGGGGAAGCCTTTGCTAAGGCTGATCCCCACACCACCTGTGTTTATTGTCTGGGGTTTAACCACCCTGATTCAGACTGCCAGATTTGCAAAAATTTTCCTGCAGCTACCCTGGAAAAAAGAGTTGGTAGGCTCAGGGAAAGGGAGGCCAAGAAGTCCGCTGACCCGGATGGCCAGCCCGGTTTAGTTCCAACCGAACCAGAAGGAGTGCCCTCTGACCAGGGCGAAACTTCTTCGGGCCAAAGGAGAACCGACTCTGAGTAGTCGGTTCCTGTTAAAAGAAAAAGAAGGGATAAATCAGCCGGTGCGGATCCACAAATTCTTTCTCCGACCACTGATGAAATAGCCAAAGCGATAAGGATTGTTCAGTCACTAACCCTGGTTCCGACCGACCTGACACCATCAGGAAGGGGCTCGGTTCGGTCGGTTCCCCCGGTTCCAGATTATAATTTAGAAGATTTTTATGAACCGGAGGAGGAGGAAGGAGAGTGTGAGGATAGTGATGGTGATGGTGATTACGAAAGTCTGGATGTGCCTATTGACCTGGACAGCTCCCCAGACAGACCTTCAGGGGTTTCTCCTCCTAGGCTTTGAGTCCCCTTCCCACTTTATGTTCTACAAAAAAGTGACTGAAACTCTTCAGCTTCCTGTGGAAGAAGCTGTGGATGACCAGGAGGAGCCTGACTATGTTGAAATGATGGATATCCCAGAGTCCAGGAGGCTGTCTATTCCCCTTCATAAGTCCTTTGGGAAACAGACAATAAAAATTTTAAAGACTCCTAATTCTATACCTCCTGTGGACAAGAGAATGGACAAGAGGTATACTCTTTCAGGCTCAGGTACGGAGTTCCTTACCCAGCAATGCAGCCATGTTGGGGTAGTGCAGGCTGCTGCCTGTGATAAGGCAAATATACCCTTGGCTTCACCCCCCCCCAGATAAGGACTCCAGGAGTATTGATGCCATGGCAAAGAAACAGTACATGGCAGCATCCTTGGTACTCAGGCAGGCTAATTATATGGCCTATACAGCTAGATATCAAAAATCTAGATGGGACACTGTCATGGCTTTAGCTAAACAGGTCCCTGGCCAGCTTGTCAAGGAGCTGGAGCAGGTGGCTGCGGATGGTATTGAGGCATCCAAGGTGCAATTCCATGCTGCAGTGGACTCCAATGATGTTTTATCTAGAGTCATGGCTACATCTGTGGCCCTTCACAGAATGGCTTGGCTCAGATGTACTAGCCTGTCTCAGGATACCCAGACTAAAGCCATGGATTTTCCTGTTGTGGGTAATTCTCTGTTTGGGGAGCAAACAGAGAACTACATGAAGAAAATGGATGAATACAGGACCACCTATAGGAGTGCTCAGGCCAAGGAAAGGCAAGCCACTCCCCAGAGGCAGCATGGCAGGGGCAGGCCTTTTCATAGGCCTTTCTACCAAGCCCAGGCCTCCTCTTCTGCTTATGCTCATGGGGGTTCTTCAGAGGGAGAGGCAGACTGGGTACAAGCAGGCCTGCTTCCACCCCTCAGCCTAAAGCCCCAACCAAACAGGCACCCTGATGGGTTTGCCAGGGCCAATTCTCCACCACCTGTTGGGGGCAGGCTGGCTTACTTTGTCCAGGACTGGATGTCTTTAACATCAGACAAATGGGTCCTGGAAGTAGTAAGCCAGGGACTGGTTCTCAGCTTCAAAAAATTTCCAAAGATGAGAACCAGATCCTTTCCACCTGCAAATCCTTCAGAGGCATTTGCCCTAGAGGCAGAGGTCTCTTCGCTCTTGGCTCTGAGAGCCATAGATAGGGTTCCACCCCTACACAAAGGAAAAGGATTGTAGTCCAGGTACTTCCTAACCCCCAAAAAGACAGGAGAATGGTGGCCCATCCTGGATCTCAGATATTTAAACAAGCACCTTTTAAAGCCAAAGTTCAAAATGGTGACTCTGGGAATAATTCTACCCTCTCTAAGGCCAGGGGACTGGCTAGTTTCCCTGGACCTCAAGGATGCCTATTTCCATATTCTCATCAGAAGCTCCCACCGAAAGTACCTCAGGTTCGAGCTGCCTTCAGGCCATTACCAATTCAGAGCAATGCCCTTCGGCCTAACTTCTGCTCCAAGGGTGTTCACAAAATGCCTGGCAGTAGTGGTTGCCTTCCTAAGGAGAAAAGGATTCCATCTTTCCATACCTGGATGACTGGCTCATAGTAGGCCAGTCTCCAGACCAAGTCAAGTTACACCTTCAGATAACTCAGCAGCAACTGCTCACTTTCTAGGTTTCCTTCTGAATCTTTAAAAGTCAGTTCTAGAGCCTGTGCAGCTCCTCACCTTCATAGGGGCAGAGCTGGATACAGTAAAGGCAAGAGCCTTCCTTCCCCTGGACAGGGCAAGGACCCTTATCTCACTGGTCTCTTCATTTACCCTCCAGGTGTCTCGACCAGAAAGGCATTTTCTGCAGCTCCTGGGACACATGGCTGCCTCTACAGCAGTGGTTCAGGGAGCCAGATTTTAAATGAGGGACATTCAGTTCCACTTGAGAGCCTTCTGGTCTCAGCAAAAGGACACTCTGACCAAACTAATCCCAGTGACTCGAACCCTGATCCAGGCGTTACAGTGGTGGCAGGATCAGGACAATCTAAGACAGGGAGTTCCTTTTGTCACTCAGTCTCATTCTCTAATCCTTACTACAGGTGCCTCCCTCTTGTGGTGAGGAGCCCACTTGGGGGACCTGACCACCCAAGGGTTGTGGTGTCCTCAGGAATCTCTGCTTCACATCAATCCTATTAGAACTCAGCAGTGTTTCTAGCACTTCAAGCTTTTTCCAAGTCTGTTCAGAACAAAGTAGTTCAGATCAGGACAGACAATACCACCACAATGTGGTATATCAACAAGCAAGGAGGCACTCGGTCTACAGCCTTGTGCACAGAGGCAATGAAGTTATGGTCTCTGGCCTATTCCCTGAACACCTCTCTTACAGCAGTACACCTTCCAGGCAAGGACAATGTCCTGGCAGATGCCCTCAGCAGGATATCTCGGGGCCATCACGAATGGTCACTGGATCCCCTGGTTTTGAATGTGATCTTCTCCAGATGGGGCACCCCACAGATAGATCTTTTTGCAGCCCCAGACAATCATCAACTTCCTCTCTTTTGCTGCAGGCCCCCAGTGTTGGGCTCAGTCCCCCTGGATGCCCTAGTTCTCAATTGGGAAGGGAAGTTCCTGTATGCTTTTTCCCCCTTCCCTCTCCTGTTTAAGGTGCTAGTCAAAATCAGGTCTCAACCCTGCAAGGTGATTCTGTTTGCTCCAGACTGGGCCAGACAGCACTGGTACCCTATCTTGTTGTCCTTAGCAGTCCACCTTCTCCTGTCTCTTCCCAGGAATTACAACCTGTTAACATGTGCTCAGGGGAGGGTTTGGTATCTGAATCTGAAATCTCTCAGTCTCAAGGCCTGGCTGTTGAAGAGTGAGTTTGCTGATTTGCACCTCTCTCAAGGTGTTCTGGATACCTTAAAGGCTTCTCGGAAGCCTTCCACCAGAAACACTTACAACTCCAAATGGAAAAGATTTTCTATATGGTGCTCTAAGAAACATATTTCTCCAGAGTCTGCTGGCTTGCCCACAGTCCTTGACTATATGGTTCATCTTAATAGCTTGGGACTCAGAGCAGCTACACTAAGAGTGCATCTGGCAGCTGTCTCTGCCTTCCTCTCAGCAGGCAAGCACTCTTCCCTTTCAGCTAATCCTGTATTTTCTAATTTTTTCAAGGGATTGCTTCATACCAGTCCTCCCTTCAGGGACCCTGCCCCTGCTTGGGACCTTAATGTTTGCATTGCTCAACTTATGCAACCCCCTTTTCAGCCTTTGTCTTCAGCAGAGCTTAAGTACTTGACTTGGAAACTGTTTTCTTTATGGCCATCACTTGCCAGACGATAAGTGAGTTACAGGTCTCTGTCATTGAGCCTGATTTTATCTCTTTCCATAGAGATAAGGTGCCTCAGGGCTAATAGGAAGTTTTTGCCTAAGGTGGTTTCAGATTTCCACCTTAACCAGTCTGTCTCTTCCTGTTTTCTTCACTGACCATTCCTCCTCTGGGGAGAGGAGGCTGCACAGTTTGGATGTGAAAATGGCCCTTAGTTACTACATAGAGCGCACCAAGGGTCACAGGTTTGACTCCCTTCAACTGTTCCTCACTTATTGTGAAGTCGGTAAGGGAAAACCTGCCACTAAGAGATCTATTGCCAGGTGGATTGTCTCTTGCATTCCATTTTGCTACGTAAAACTAAGTAGGATCCCACCCTCAGGCCTGAGGGCTCACTCTACCAGAGGTACAGCTGCTTCCCTGGCTGCTGCCAGGGATATTCCTATCTTAGAGATTTGTCAAGCAGCCACCTGGAAAACAGTACACACTTTTTCACTAAGCATTACTCTCTGGATAGCCAGGCTAGGAGTGATGCTCGGTTTGGCACAGCAGTGCTTCAGAGCCTATTTGCTAAGTAGGTTCTGTCCCTCCTCCATGTAGGTACTGCTTGGTAGTCTGCAATATGTTAGAATACAGCAAGACTTCATGTTGTTTGAAGAAAAAATTACTGACCTTAGTAATGTTGTTTCTTCTAATGGAGTCTTGCTGTATTCTGACCTCCCCCCTGCCTCCCCTCTCAGAACCTTGGTTTTTGGGATGTGGGTGGGCAGTAGCAGTGTTGGCACTCGGGAGGTGCCCCCACCCCTTCTTTTCTCACCCCTTTAGTTTGGGTGTGTGGGTGTTGTGTTTTTTTTTTTGGGTTCTGACTCGAGTCTTTGTTTGGGACCAAAAAATATTTTTATTATATTTAGTAGCCAGTTGGCTAGTGTAAGTTTACAGTTTCCACACAGGACACCCAGTGAGTATAGCTCGAAAAGATCTGATGGTTTGAGTTCAAACAGCAACAGACAGAGTCTCAACCGAGCTCGAGCTCAGCGTTCCATGCCTGGCATGGAAAGTTAACTCTTTCATCTCCAGGGCAGTTCAAAGGTCGGACATCACTGCAATATGTCAGAATACAGCAAGACTCCATTAGAAGAAACAACATTACCAAGGTGAGTAATTTTTCCTTTTCTTCAGAAGATGGGCTTCCAGGGATTGTTGGCGCCTTTTCCGGGTAGCCGCGTTGAAGCTGAGGCAGTGCTGGCACTTCTCGACCGGGTGATCAGGGTCTAGGCAGAAAAGGCACAGGGAATGGCCGTCCTTGTGCGGGAGTTGGGCGCTGCACGAGTCGCACTTATTTTTGTGCTCAGAGGGTGTAGGGGACGACATACACCGACGATGACCTGTCGTTATATGAAAAAAACAACGAATTTCGGTAAAACAGAAAGATAGGGCTGACGAAGCACAAACTTTTCCGTGGGGTGCTGCACGAGCTAACGGCGGAAAAGAACTGGAAGGCAAGCATCGGGGACCGCCCCTTTATACCAACGTCTCCTGACGCCGGTCACCTGATGGTGGCGGTCCCTTGTCAGGGACTGCTAGCTAGAAATATTTCCGTGGGGTCCTGCCGCCCGCCGGCATCAGTCCTATATGTAATTACCTACTGCAAGAGCCCTCTCGAAGTAAGATTTACTGTTACTAGGGTTTGGTGCACTATAGTGCTGAAGCATGGCTCCATAGCTTTGAGTGGGCGTGGGCCCAGATGCATATTGTTATGCAAAAATTGGCAACTTGGCGGGAGCTGGGCTCCGTGCTCCCACTAATGCATGATCTTACTTTGAGAGGGCTCTTGCAGTAGGTAATTACATATAGGACTGATGCTGGCCGGCACCAGGACCCCACGGAAAAATTTCTAGCTAGCAGTCCCTGGCGAGGGACCGCCCCCACGTCAGGTGACCGGCGTCGTGACGTCAGTATAAAGGGGCGGTCCCGGTCCCTGACTTCCAGTTCTTTCCCCGCCGTTAGCTCGTAGCACCATGGTAAAGTTCAGGTTGTCAGCCCTGCTTTTGTCGTTTTTTTTTTTTTTACTGAAATCAGTTATTCTTTACAATCGCCAGGTATGTCCGTCGGTGTATGTCATCCTCACACCCTTCAACACAAAAACAAGTGCGACTCGTGCGGTGCCCAACTGCCACACAAGGACGGCCATTCTCTGTGCCTTTTCTGCCTAGGCCCCGATCACCTGGTTGATAAGTGCCAGCATTACCTCAACTTCAATGCGGCCACCTGTAAACGGCGGCAATGGTCTCTGGAAGCGCATCTCCTCAAGAAAAAGATCTCTTCTGTGGGGAAAGAGTTGAAAAAGTTGAGGTAGGAGTCCACGTCCCTGGAAGGACAACGAGAAGCACCGGGAGAAGTCCTCCTCTTCCGCATCTCCCACTGGAGTCACGGCTCAGGTAACATCCCCTCCGGGGACCATTCATGAGCCTCCAAGGGTTTGGAGGAGGCGTCGGCCCACCTGTCTGGCTCGTGCACGGCCTTGAGGGCGCCTCTGGGTGAATGGAGGCCTTCGCCCCCGGTTTGGCCGCAGGTTCACGGCCTTCTGGCACGGGCGACTCCTCTAAGTCTGACGTCTGCTCCTCTGACGTCCACATGGAGAGGGTCAATAAGACGCCCGACCCTTCGGGGCGGCGCACGGCCACATCCCCATCGCACCGTGCTGCCCCTCCCCCTCGGCCCACCTCCAGTGAGGGTTCCCGTAAGCCGGATGCCGGCTCCTCTGGCGCCTGCCGAGAACTCGCCCCTTAGCTGCACATCGGCTTCTCCGATGTGCGCCGGGCGATGGAACCGACGACAGACCCCCCCCACGTCCGTCGTACCTGGTTCCCCGCAGCCTTTGCTGCCATCTGGGGAGCCTGAGTCACCCCTGCCTGATCCCGGGGATTATTCTCCTCCTTCCCCGGGCAACGCGGGGGATTTTCCACCTCCATCAAACCCTCCACCGACGGACCCGGATCTGATGTCGGCCCGCTGGCGCCCGGCTTCCAATGCCGATACCTCCGCGGTCCTGCTGGCACAGGCAGGGATATTCCCCCATTGGGCCCTCCGCCCCGGGCCCGATTGCGTGGATCCGCCGCGGCTACCAGTGGCTGTCTGCTTCGGCAGTTTCCGCTCCTGGGTACCCGCAGTCTTATCAGACGCCGTCGTACCCAGGACCGCAGTATCCAGCTCCACAGTACCCGACGCTGGTTCCTCCGCCGCAGTACCCGGCACCACATTACCCAACGCTGGGTTTCCCGCAGCTGAGTTAAGGATACTCACCTTATGGGTACAACCCGTACGCTTTTCCCCCCTCCTCCTTCACCGCCCCTCTGGCTGCCGGTGGATCTGCAGGAGACTCCAGCCTCTTGGTGGGCTGAGGCCAAGGCTCAGCTCACCAAGGAGGCGGAGAGCTGCCTTACGACGATGGTGCCATCCCCGGCTCCCTTACGTCCAAGGTGGCACACTCCCTCACCGCCTCCAGACTCCAAGGCTCTTCCATCTGGATCCAGAGAGGGACAGGATATGCATTCACGGGTACTACCCAAGGAAGCTGTTCCTCTCCCTAGTCGTGTGAGGGAGTCTTATTCTTCTTCTGCTTCTTCTCTCTCGGATTCCTCGGATTCTTCTGAGGGATGTTCCAAGAAAGATGATGAGCCCCGCTCTCTGTCTAAGCCCTGGCTGAGGACCCCTCCAAAGTCTCCTCCGGAGGACCCATCCTTCACGGAGTTGCTTAGAAAAATCCAGGAAATTCACCAGTGGCACTCCTTGGAACCAGATCTACAACACCTAAAACTCTCAGAGCATTTGGACCTGCCCGTGAGAGCTCCAACTTTAGTGCCACCCTGGATCGAGCCTCACGCCCACCTTGTTACCACGATTTGGAAACAACCATCGGCATTGCCCACTTCCCAGGAAGTCTAACAGACTATACCATGCTCCCAAGGGTGTAGACTATCTTGACTCTCACCCTCGTGCCGACTCAGTTGTGATTAGCGCCCCATGGCAGATCGGCACATCCAAAAAATTTGAGCTCGTCTCCTCCGGATAAGGAATCTCGCCTCCTGGACCAGTATGGAAGAAAGATTTGCGCCTCTTCCACACTGGGAATTTGGGCCCTGAATTACATCGCCCACATGGGAGATTACCAGAAGGCCATCCTTACCCAGGCGGAATCTAGACTCCTTACCTGACTTTCAAATCAAACAGGAGCTAGCAGATCTTGTCCGTTCTGCTAGTTCAGCCAGTCGCCATATGTTACGGGCAACATACGATGCAGTGGACACTGCTGGGTGGAGCGCCGCTTTCGCCGTAAGTCTACTGTGTCATGTCTGGCTCTGTGTGTCAGGTTTGGTCCCAGAGGTGCAATCTGCCATTCAAGAGGCACTTTTCAGGGGGTCGGTGCTTTTCAGGGGTGATGTTAAAGGCATCATCGCTGACTTGCAAGAGAAGGGGACAGCCCTGAAATCTGTGGATTCCATGTACCGTCCCCATACTCGGCAGCACCGTCCTTTTTGCAGGTGGACTCTGCCTCAAGCAAAACCCCAAGGAAAGCGGGCCACTAAACGTTGGGCCCCCGCAGCTGCCAGGCCCCCTCCGCCCAAAAAAGCGGGTGCCTCAGCTGCAGTGCTACCCCACACCACCTGACTCCTTCCCTCTCCCACTGCCTCCAGATCTACTGGAGGAACCGGTAGGAGGGAGATGTTCCCTCCACCTTCCGGGTTGGGAGAGGATAACTACGGATTCTTGGGTGCTCCAGCTTATAGCGGAGGGGCACTCCATAGAGTTTCTTCAGAAACCATCCTCCTCCGAAGTCGACATACTCCAGAGACCATCTTCCCTTGGTCCAGGAAGAAATTTTGTCCCTTCTCGTGAAGCAGGCCATAGAACCTGTTCCCCTTCATCTTCGAGGGACGGGTTACTATTCTCATTTCTTCCTGGTCCCAAAGAAGATGGGAGATCTCAGACCCATTCTAGATCTCAGCTCCCTGAACCTTTATGAGGAATACAAAAGGTTCAGGATGCTCTCTCTGCAGAGTCTTTTGCCCCTTCTTCGGCTGGGTCAATGGCTTTGTGCTCTAGACATGCAGGATGCCTATCTGTGCATTCCCATTCGCCTTTCTTATCGCAAGTACCTTTGTCTTGCATTTCAGGGGGACCACTACCAATTCAAAGTGCTCCCATTTGGTCTTTCCTCGGCACCCCGCGAGTATTTACCAAATGCCTAGCTGTGGTAGCGGCCCACCTGCGTACAATGGGAGTTCAGGTATTCCCTTACCTAGACGACTGGCTCCTGGTGGCCTCATCCAGGGAGGAACTCCTGCGTTTCCTCTCCTTTACCCAGCAGGTTTTTGCCTGCCTGAGTATTACCATCAACTTTCCAAGTCCCATCTGAAGCCCTCCCAGAGATGTCAGTTCATTGGGGCTGTCCTTGATTTGACAGTGAGCAAGGCCTTTCTGCCTCTAGATGGGGCGGCCTCTCTTCAATCCCAGCTCTCCCTGCTATCAGAAAGCAGGAGAGTTCCAGCGAGGTCGGTCCTCCGTCTTCTGGGGCTCATGGCGGCCGCTATTCTGACGGTCCCCTGAGTTCGACTCCACATGAGGATCTCTCAGTGGACTCTTCGCTCCCAGTGGGATCAACTTGTAGACGACCTAGATCAACTAGTCCTGATCTCCTCGCTGATGGCACGGGACTTGCAATGGTGGATGGTTCGAGAGAACCTTTTGCAGGGGGTTCCCTTCTTTCATCCTCCCCCCTCCCAGACTCTGACCACGGACGCATCAGAGGCGAACATTGGGGAGCCCATCTTGGCCCTCATCGGACCCAGGGTTCATGGTCCAGACTGGAACTAGCTCTCCATATCAACATGCTCGAGCTTTGACCTGTGCTATATGCCCTCCAAGCCCTTCACCAATACATTCTTCCCGGCCACCTAACCGTCCAGACGGACAATATGTGCGTAGTGTGGTACATCAACAAACAGGGAAGAACTTGTTCCTACCCTCTATGCAGGGAAGCTATAAGGGTTTGGGATTGGGCAACTCTTCACAACCTTCACCTCACGGCAATTCATGTTCCAGGAGTCGTCAACACCCTGGCAGACAAACTAAGCCACTCCTCTGCCAGGGCACATGAGTGGGAATTGGATCAAAGGGTGCTCTACTATATCTTTCAGCTTTGGGGGACTCTGCAGGTAGACCTCTTCGCCTCCCCCCAAAATGCAAAACTTCCCAGCTTTTGCTTGCTCGCTCCAGAGCGAGGTGCTTTCTGGAGCGATGCTGTGTCTCTAGACTGGAGGGACAGATTCATCTATGACTTCCCCCAATTCATCTGATCCCAAGAGTTTTGCAGAAGCTATCCACGGAAGGAGCGAGAATGATTCTCATCGCTCCTTTCTGGCCCAGGCAAATCTGGTTCTCTCTTTTACAACAATACTCAGAGGTTCCTCCTCTTCCTTTATCTCAGAGTTTGCTGACCCAGAATCAGGGGACCCTGGTCCATCCAGGCCTCAAGTCCCTTCAACTTCATGCATGGTTCCTGCAGACCTAGCTCAATCTCATTTTGGCGTCTCTCCAAAAGTGGCGGAGATTCTGGTGGAGACCAGAAAACCATCCACTTATGCCATGAAATGGAAGAGATTTTCTATTTGGGCCGCCTCTAAGAACGTGGAGCCTTTCTCCTGTTCAGTGGCCGTTCTGCTGGAATATTTATGTCATCTCTTCAACCTGGGTCTCAGTCATTCCTCCTTGAAACTGCACATGGCTGCTATCTCAGCCTACTATGCTCCTTTCGCAGATAAAGCCTTTGCCCAATTGGAGGTCTCCAAGACCTTTCTTAGAGGGGTCCTTCATCTGAGGCCCCCTATCCGAACTCCTGCTCCTCCTTGGGACTTGAACTTCATTCTCGAGAAACTTACCCTTCCTCCCTTCGAATCTGCAGCAACCGCAGATTTGAAGTTTCTTTTGTGGAAGACGCTCTTCTTGGCAGCCATTACTTCCACTCGAAGAACTTCCGAGCTCCAGGCCCTCATGTGTAAAATCCCCTATTTGATTTTTCACAAAGAACGAGTAGCTCTTCGCACGAATCTTAAGTTTCCACCTAAAGTGGTAGCAGAGTCTACCTTAAATCAGTCTACAGAGTTACCTGCCTTTTTCACGCAGTACTCCAATCAAGGGGAGTATTTACTCCATACCATGGATGTTCACCGGATTCTGAGATACTACATCAACAGGACAAAGGATCTCAGAAAAACTGATCAGTTGTTCGTCTCTTTTGCTCACAAAAGGGAAGGCAATGCTGTTTCCAAGCAATGCCTATCAAAGTGGTTGGCTCATTGCATCACTTTCTGCTATGACAAATACAAGAAGACCCTTCCGGGTCAAGTCAGAGGCCACTCTACTCGTAGTGTAGTGGCCTCGGCGGCTTGTTTCAAGAATGTGTCTGTGGCAGACATCTGTGCTGCTGCTACCTGGACTTCGGTTCATACTTTTACGAAACACTACAGTTTGGACATTGTCTCTCGCCGTAGAGCAGGCTTCGGGCTAGCTGTTTTGCAAGGCCTCCTGTCTTGAGGCCTTCAAGACTACTGCTTCTTTTTGGAGTAGTTTCCTCCTCCTGGTGCCTCTTATTTGTTCCAGACTGCTTGGGATTCAGTCCTATATGTAATTACCTACTGCAAGAGCCCTCTCGAAGTAAGATAGTACAGTTGCGTAAGAACTTACCGTAACAGTAGATCTTCGAGAGAGAGGCTCTTGCAGTAGGTAATACCTTCCCGCCCTCCTTCCCCCTAGGCTTTTCAGCTCCTTTTCCAGGAATGGGAGCATCTGCTTCTCTCTTGTCCGGGCCTTCCTGGCCTGTGGCGGGAAAGAACTGGAAGGCGGGCGACCAAGACCTGCCCCTTTATACCAACGTCGCATGACGCCTGTTACCTGACGTGGGGGCGGTCCCTCGCCAGGAACTGCTAGCTAGAAATTTTTCCATGGGGTCCTGCCGCCGGCTGGTGTCGGTCCTAAATGTAATTACCTACTGCAAGAGCCTCTCTCGAAGATCTGCTGTTACGGTAAGTTCTTGCGCAACTGTACTTTTTTTTTTTTTTTTTACTACTTATTACTTTTCAAAAAGTAAGGAAAGTCTATGAAAAAAATGAAAAGTGTTAATGCATTATTTAGGGTTATAGCAAAAATCGGGAAATGAGACATTAGGGTTGAACTCCTCCTAACCCCCCCACCCGATCCTCCACAGACTGACAGATGAATGGGGTGTCACTGGGGCTGTGAGGCCTAAATCTCACCCCATTCTCCTTCACTGTAGCAAGTCAACATGCTCACTCATGGAATGGGGTGAGATTTGGGCCTCATGACCCCAGTGGCACACCCTGGAGCCTGTCTGTCTGTGGATGATCAGGGTGAGGGGTGCGTGGGGGGAGTTAGGGGTTCAACCCTAATCTCCTGTTTCCTGACTTTTTGCTTTAACCCTAAATGATGCTGTAACGCAGTTTTTTACATAGAATATGAAAACACACACTTTTTCACCCGGCGGCCACTGTAGTGGGTTAAAGGAGTGGGATGGTTTCGTATTTCATACAGAGCTAATGGAGGCAATAGGTTGACAACTGAGCCGTTAATATTCCATAACAAATATGGTATATATTAACGTTACTATTCAACATAAATATTGTTATTGTATTTCTGCATAACAAAAACTGGCTTAGAAAAAGTGCCGTTTGTACCATATGTGTCCTTCCACTCTTCAGCCCTTTCCTTCCCCCCCCCTTCCCCAAGTTTAGTTTGGCTGGTGCCAGAAAAGGGTTGTAGTCTGATCTGCTACTGCATTGTCTTGCCTGGTGGGGGTTACTGTTAAGGTTCTAGTCAGGCACTTAAATTTCAGCCCTGCAAGAAGACTTTACAAGTAATAGATAAAACACTCTGAGGTGTGCGGTCACGCTCTGATATATGCACGAGGCTGCAGGCAGAGTGCATCAACCACCCAAGGCGTGCATATATCAGAGCGAGACCACACACGTCAGAGTAGTTTATCTAACTTATAAAATGTCAAAATTGTTTTTTTTGGGGGGTAAAAGTGCAGGTGTGCGGTCGCGCTCTGATATACGCACAGTCATGTGGTGGTGCTCATCCAATAAAAGAGCAGCAATTTCCCTACCCATTTTATAAGATTGATTTAAAACCAGTTTTGCTTTGCATTTCCCCCTGTCCTTTGTGGATATCCATCAATAAATATTTTAGTTTCTATTTTGATCTGTGAACATATTGTTGGTGAAAGTTACTGATTGCGGTTTTGTTGGTTTAAGGTTGCACTGTGCTTTTTACATGTGGAGGGCAGCACTGTGGGGAGGTACTGTATCCCAGGGAGTTGTACCGGTCTGACACCATCCGCACCTAAACTTTTACTCTGGGTTAGTTTCCAGATCATTGAAGTATAGCGTGGTGCCGACACTCAATCACAAAAATCAGAACCCAGGCCCCTGAACCTTATTTGAGCCCACAGTGCAGAGGTAGTAACCACAATATCCAGAGTGACCCATTTACGTCGTCATTCCAGTTCAACACTGGCCTCATTGGTAATTAAAAGCTCTGGATAAGGGGTGCTTTTTTGTGGTCTAATGTATTTCTGTTCCTCTTGTGCCCACTGGTACCCTCTTTGGGCCTCAAGCACATAAGCATTCATGTACAAAACAGGAGGGGTCTACTAGGGAATGAATGCTTTTTTTTGGGGGGGGGTTGGAGCATGAGGCTGAAAGCAGAGTGCCTCCTGCCACCAACTGGGCATTAATGCCCTAGTAGAGCCCGACTCTGGAGTGCATTAATGCACTTGTAACATGGCAAGCACTACAAAAACTGACTTTACAGATTATCATTTTGAAAGGAAGACAGATGTTCATTTAACACATGGTAATAAACAGTATATTTCTCAACTTTCATACAAACTACTTTTTATTTTTCAAAACTCATAATGTGCTCGTTTTATGGCGATTTTGTGGAACAAAGCATTGTGGGACTGGTGATTTAACATACTGTGCTGGTCACAAACAGACGCAAACGATTTTGGGCAAAAAGAACTTTACACCATCTCTGATTTTTTTCATGTCATTCCTCTGACATCAGGAGTTTGGCTTTTCAGGTACTTTTTACTGTTTTCCAGTATCCACAATGATGCGATTGTGACTGCTGTGCAGGTGGGTGGAAGTAACTAACTGAAATATTACTCGGCTAGCACTTTCACTGGAGATTGTTGGCACTGCAAAATGAAGCAGGCATTACTAGGGAATTCGGGCCCACGTCATTTTGCATCAGGGGGTTGTTTCCACCTATTACAATGCTGTGTTCATGTATCCTAAACATTCCCATGTTACAAGAGTCCTTATGTTTGTTTCTTGTTACCTCATGGCTCAATGTCGCCACTCCTCTTACTCTGCTCCAATTCCACAATGGCCAGACTATGTCACCCTCGCCTGTCACCATCCCCATGTTGTGTACAGCATCCAGGGATAAGACTGGGGCTGACCACTGAATGCTAGCTGCAGGCATACATTTCAACTGTCCCTAATTTTCAGTGATGTGTCTGATTTTTGGTTCAAAAAATGCCCCATCCTTCCCTCTCCGTTAGCACTGAATTTATCTGACTGAAGCATGAGATCTGAATCCTATACGAATGTCAGCCATTTGATGTAACGATCTAGTTCTCATGAAGAAAATGCTATCCACATTAAGCAGTCTATTGTACACAGCTTCTGGAGCAATTACTGTTTTTGTTCCAAATATGTCCCTGATTTTGATCACTCCTCCCTGATTTGTGAGGCAGGAAGTTGAGAGGTATGGCTGCAGGTGTGTCTGACCCAGGGGTTCAGTTAATATATTTTTGCCGGAAGTCTAAAACTTCAGTGAATCGAAATTGGAACTGATTCCAATTTTTGAGAAGTCGAAATACTCCCAGGATCCCACTTTTGGAAGCCAGTATTCGAGTAAGGAACTGTTTATGCATGTTAATGCATTAGTAATAAAATAGTTAATTTCAGAAAACTCTGGGCAGGATTCTCAAAAGGGATGTGCCCAGTGGAAGACTAGGTTTGCTGGCCAAGGCACCTAACTTCACCTGAGCTCTTTCCTTCTAGGTTGCTTGAAAGGATGGAGCAAAGAACCTAACCAGAGCAAGGGAAAGGATTAAGGCTTCTTTTGGCGAGGCAGATTTACTGTGTTTCTATTTTGTACTCACAGGGATTGTTACTGTTTGCTAACATTTTATTGCTTTTTTCTCTTCAAATTGTTGTTGCTGGGTATACCTTTTGCTGCATTATTACATGGTGTGCCTACAGGTGGGTGCTGCTACAATCTTCAGATTCAAGTTGTCTTTTGCAATGTGTATCTTCTGTTACTGCTTTATTTTTCTCTGTAGCAAAGTGTGTTCTTACAGGGTATATCTTCTATGAAATTATTACAGGTGGTGCTTTACAGGTTTTACAGTTTTACCCATCATTAGGATAAGCTTTCAGGGCTACTGCATTTGTTGCTGGCTGATTGTTTCTGCTCTTACCTCCTTGTTTCTTTCATCCGTGGTTCTTTTTTCGGCAGGGGAAGGGCCCAGCCATCCACCCCCATCCCCAACAACCCCACAACCCTTTTTATAGGGTAGCACAGTCATGACATTTCCTGTGGCAAAGCAGGACTGGGTTGATCAGTGGGGTATCCACATAGTGACCTCAATTACAGGGGCACTAGTAATTTAACTTCTTTATAACAAGTTATACAAAAACACACAATCAAACATTTGCTTTCATTTTCTTCCTTCTAGTTACTCTGACCAGGTTATAAACCCAGCAGCTTATCTGGAATGGATATCATTAACTGCAAGTACTGCGGAACACTTTTCAGAAGGGCAGTAGGGAGATAGGGGAGCTAAACATGTGACTCAAGGGCTGGTGCCAGGAAAAAGGACACACATTTGTAGGGAACTAGCAGTTTTGGGAGTGAAAAGTTAAATTTGATGTACTGCATCTAAGGAGGGAGTCTGCATTGGGGGCAGAAGTTTGACGTCTTTGCTGAATATTTAAACTAGCAAATGGGGAGAGGGGTGCAGCACCCCATACGTCGAATGGGAAGAACACCCCTTCCCCCTCAGCTAGTGGTCAAACAGGAGTTCAGCATGTTTGCAGTTCATTTGCATCACCAGGTAAGGAAAAAGGTCCAGCTCCCCATATGACGCACAGGGGAAACGCCAGACCTCACCCAACAACTAACGCACCAAAGTCTGGCCAATAGAAAATCATGTACACAAATGCTCGCAGTCTGGGAAACAAGATCCCAGACCTGCAGGCAACAATGACAGAGTCTAAACTGGACATAGTAACAATTAGTGAGGTGTGGTTTACCAATAAGCACACTTTGGGAGACTTTAGTACCTGGGTATGTACTGTTCAGAAGAGACCGAGGTGCAAAAGGGGGGGGTGGAGTGACCCTGTATGTTAATGAAAATATCAAAGCTACAGAAATTCAGAATACACATAAGGAGCCAGAAGAACTGTGGTGTCACCCTGGAAACGGGACAGCCATACGAACTGGGGTTGTCTACAGGCCCCCAGATCAGGGGGAGGACGTCGGCATATTATACTAGGAATGATACTAGGAATCGATTAAAGAGCAGAAGGCTCATGCCCATATAACCTGTTTCCACTATATAGTGGAGGCATTCGAGATTCCAACTAAGTAATATTTATCCAGATTTACCTTAAATATGTTGAAACTATGTCTCTACCCCATCCTGTGGCAACTTATTCCACTCCCTTATAGTTCTGATTTTAAAACTATTCTGCTTTGGTTCTGTCCTATATTTTTCTTCAATGAATTGGAATCCATGTCCCCTCAGATTATACTTCTGTGGCCTATATTCCAATTTTAATTCCTCTCTTAAGTTCTTCATTATGCATTATCTTATAAAACAACAAATCTCTCCTTCTCCTAAGTTCTGTTGCCCACAATTTAAGACTCAATCTTTCTCGAGATGCATCTTTTAACTCTGGAATTAATTTAGTAAGGGCTCTTTGTGGACTTTCTACAAGAGTCCTATCTTCAGAAATGGGCTCCAAATCACTGAACAATAGTCCATAATTGGTCTTGTATACATTTTATACATTGGCAATAGTATCCTTTTGTCATGAGAAAAGAAACTCCTTCGAATGCAGTGTACCAAGTTCATTGCCTTCTTTGTAACAACCTCACAATGCATCTCACTTTTTAGGTCATTTGAAAGAAAAACTCCCAAGTCTCTTTCTCCATTCCCTGCAAATAGTAATCCTGACGGATATTATTTCTTCCCATATGTAATCTGCATTTTTCCATACTCTGCATCATTTCATTCCTAACAGCCCAATTTCCAATGGTTAACAAATCTTGCCCGAAAGCAAGCCTCTCCTCAAAAGTATCTACTACTCCTCCAACCTTCACATCATCTGCAAATTTACTAATTTTATTTGTGCTGCTAATATTTAAATCCCTTATGAAAATACTAAACAATATGGGGCCCAAGATGGACCCCTGTAGTACCCTGCTAGTCACCCTCTGCTCCTTAGACAAATGACCATTCACCCTCACCACCTCTCTATCCATTTCACTATGATGTTATTTATACCTAATTCCATCAACTTATTCTACGTGGAACCCTGTCGAAAGCCCTAGTGAAATCCAATAATGCCACGTCCACTGCCCTACCGTCGTCGAGTTTTTCTATCACGTAATTATAAAACGTAATCAAATTAGTACTACTTGATCTATCTTTTATAAATCCATGCTGCATTTTTTCATACAATTTGTGTTCTAAATTACTTATTTCATCCACTATTATGCCTTCTAATATTTCTCCCATAACAGATGTCAAACTTACTGGTCTATAATTTGCCGCATTCATCCTAGATCCCTTTTTAAAAATGGGCACCACAATTGCAGCTCTCCAATCTCTCGGCATAGATCCTTCGAAAAAAGATCTGCCTATATCAGCTATTATCGGGGCAATTTCTTCTGCTACCTCCTGTAGAAATCTAGGATGTAATCCATCATACCCTGCCGATTTATCTACTTTAAGTTTTTTAGTCTGAGTAAAACTTTTTCAGATGTAATTAGCTCAATTTGGTCATTTATAACTTGTGGTACTTTTGTTTTCCTGACCTAACTACTCTTCATTAAACATCGTACAGAAGAAACTATTGAATTCCCGAGCCATGTCTATAGGATCTGAAATAAGCTCCTCTATTATCTTGATTGGTCCTATTTGTCTATTACTATTTCTTTTATTAACATAGGCAAAAAATCCTTTAAATTTTTTTTGATTTAGCTAAATTAAGTTCTATTTGAATCTTTGCTTTTCTAGTTTCCTTTTTAATAAAGAATTTTCCTATACTTTCCCTATTTTCCTTTGCTTCATTTTCTTAAACTGATTATTTTTCTTTCTAATCAACCCTACTATAACCCTATTTAGCCAAATTGTTTTTTTCCTCTGTTATTATAAACTTTTTTCTTTGCAACATACCTTTCCACTAAACTATTGTTTTTGTCTGAACATTTTCCAAGATTCTTATACTGATAGTCCTTCTGTTAGATTTGCCCGGTTGATACTCTTAAGTTCCTGCCTAATTGTATAATTTGCCTTATTATAGAGGACATGAACTGTTTTTCCTCATTTTCTTTTTTTTTTTTGTCTGTCTAAATTAAATGTAATTATATCATGGTCACTTGATCCTGGGGGGAATTATTTCAATATTAATATCTTGACTTATATTTGTTAAAATGATATCCAATATATTGTTCCCTCTTGTTGCCATTCAGACCCACTGTTTTCCCACCTCCTGCTGTTAATTCACTATATATTCTCTATGACCTACAATTCGCTTGTTTTCCATCCCAGTTGATCTCTGGAATATTTAAGTCCCCCATGGCTATAATATCATCTTTACGTGCCTTATTTGTTATATTCTATAAAAATATCTGTATCAGTATTATCGGTATCTGGTCGTCTATAGAAAGTTATAATTTTTATCTCTTACTCAGTTATTCCAGTAATATCTATTTCTATAATTTTTATATTACCAAAAACATTAACTTCTAACTGTTCAGTATCTTTTATATTTATGGCCACTCCTCCCCTTTTCCTGTCCAGACTATCTTTATGTAATAGCTGGTACCCCTCAATTTGTTTTATTCCAACTAATATCCTTATTCCACCATGTCTCAACCACACCCATTATGTCAATGTCGCCTGCATTTTAGGATTTCCAAATCTGCCATTTTCTCTCAGACTTCTGGCATTAAGAAAAACATTTACCTTTTCCTTTAACAGATATTTAATCTTTATTTTCCTCTGGAGTAATTTGAGTTCTCTCTTTGACAATCTATGGATTTCTTTATCGTCACCTCCTTATTTAGTATAAAAATCTCTGAATCTCAGTTTTAATTCTGTTTCCCAATATTCTGCTACCTCTAAAGTTTAAATGCAAACCATCTCTGCTATAAAGGTTGTTTTTACCATCAAATGCATCCCAATGCTGTAAAACTGATGACCACTGTGTTTTGGTCCACTGTTTAAGCCAAGCATTTCATGGTATTTTTTTTTATACATTGAGGCTCTAGGTTCCTGGAGTATATCAGAAAAGATCACTACCCCATCCTTCTCTTTCAACTTATTCCCTAATTCCATAAATTGTTGTATTTCTGGTAATTGTTTTCTATTTAAATCATTTATTCCCATGTGTATTACTGATATTGGTTTGACACCTGCATCCCGAAAGATTATCCACCATTACTGTTAGATGTACAAAACATGGCAGCTAAAGGGGAGGTTCTGATAATGGGAGACTTCAACATGCCAGATACAGATTGGTCAATACCAACAGGAACATCTGCCAGAACTAGACACATGGTGGATTCCCTGCAGGGGGAGGCCTCAAACAACTGGTACAACAACCCACAAGAGACAAGGCTATCCTAGATCTAGTACTGACTAACAGGGAAAAGATCACATATCTCCAGGTAGGTCACCTGGGGCTAGTGACCATCACATGGTATGGTTCAATTTGGCTACTAGAACTAAATCATCTCATTCCAGTGCAAAAATATGGGACTTCAGAGGAGCTGACTTTGAGATGGCCAACAGAGTTAAGCTAGCTCTGGCAAACAAAAAATATAGGTGAGGGGCTACAGGCAAAGTGTCGACAAGTATTAAGGATGCAATACTTGAAGCAACATCCCATTGTGTTGGAGAAAAGGAAGCACAAAAGAAGGAAACCACTTTGGTTCTCAAACTGTAGCAGAAAAGGTCTGAGCCAAAAGGCTGACCTTCAGGAAATATAAGGGAACGCAGCAGGATGAAGGTAGGGAAGCAGGGACGGCAGTAAGGCAGGCAAAGGCCCGAACCAAACACACTAGCACAAACAGTAAAAGAAGGTAACAAGTCTTTCCATAGATACATTAGTGAAAGGAGAAAGTCCAGAGTGGGTATTGCTAAGATCAAAGAAGATAAAAGGGCATGTGAGGACCACCACCATATAAAAGCATCTATCCTAAATAGATAATTCTGCTCAGTATTTACTGAAGAGAAGGTAGGGCAGGTCCCACAGCTCAGCACCATGGACACAGGGGGGAAGGAGGTGTGCAGTAGTCCCTTCACAAAAGAAAAGGTCCTACAAGAGCTCGATAAGCTCTGGGTGGACAAGGCAATGGGACCTGATGGCATACATCCCAGAGTACTAAAGGAACTAAGGGTGGAACTAGCAGAGCCATTATCAGAACTGTTCAGTGAGTCTCTCAGCACAGAAGAGGCCCCAGAAGACTGGAGAAGGGCTCATGTGATCCCGCTCCACAAGAGGGGTAGCAGGGAGGAGGCAGGGAACTACAGACCAGTCAGTCTTATCTCAGTAGTGGGCAAGATTATGGAGGCACTCCTTAAGGAAAGGATAGTGCAACACCTGGAATCCATAGGAGCACAGGATTCAAGACAGCATGGGTTTACAAAAGGAAGGTCCTGTCAAACTAATCTCATAGATTTCTTTGACTGGGTAACCAGAGTGGTGGACCAAGGGGGAGCAGTTGATGTCGCCTACCTTGACTTCAGCAAAGCTTTCGATACTGTTCAACATAGAAAACTATTATGCTGGGTAGGCTCTGGGTGGGTCAGAGGTTGGTCAACTGGGTGGCAAACTGGTTGATAGGCAGAAAAGAGTGTGGTGGTAAATGGTATACAGTCAGAAGAGACGCAAGTCACAAGTGGGGTACCTCAGGGAGCAGCCCTGGGGCCAGTCCTCTTCAATATCTTCATCAGTGACATTGCAGATGGACTGGAGGGTAAGGTTTGTCTGTTTGCAGATGACACCAAGATCTGCAACAGAGTAGATGATCCAGATGGGGTGGGCAGAATGAGAAGAGATCTGGATAAACTAGCAAAATGGTCAGAAGAGTGGCAACTGGAGTTTAATGCAAAGAAGTGGTGGATGCATGGAATGACCTACCTCAGGAAGTGGTGGATATGAATACAGTGCAGGGCTTCAAACAGGCATGGGATAGGCATAAGGGAGCAATACAGATGAGTATGAATAGATAGGGCATTGACAGAGCAAAGGCCGATGGCACCATATATAAGGTAGAAAAATGGGCAGATTGGATGAGCCTTGCGGTCCTGATCTGCCATCAACTTCTATGTTTATATGTGCCGGAGCATCCCCAACTTGTGCCCTGGAGCCGCATACCATCCATAATGATATGCAGCGCATATGGAGGGGCTGTGAAAGGGGCGTGCCCATGCATATGGTGCACAGCCCCATTCACAGCCTGACCAGGAGGTGCATCTCCGGGGCATGTTCAAAGATAACCCCCCCCTTGAGTAGCGTGCCACCCACAGGCAGGCTACCATACTGCAGACAGCAACACAGCAGCCTGCCCACCCTACCAGTCCAGAGTGCACCCCCTCCCTGAACCCCGGTGTAGTATGCTGTACCCTGCAGTGGTAGTGACAAGTGTTCAGAATCGCCCCCACCCATATCCCAGTTTCCAGGTCATGCGCTGAGGCGGGAACTCCATGTCCAAGGACCCTCACCCCCACCCTGCCTGGATTCCAGTTTGCAAGCGCACCCTGCGGTGGAAGAGACGGGTACATAGAAGCCCCCCACCCTGCCTGTAGTCCCGGTGTAAAGCCAAACACTGCGGTGGTGACACCCTGTACAAAGCACCCCCTCCCCACCCTGACAACTCATTGCAGGCAGCTCTTCAAATGACCCCCCAATCAGTGCAGCAGCCCCGCACCTCACTCCCCCATCCCAGCAGGTCCCAAAGGTCGGGCGGCACAACCCACCCGCACACCACCACGGCCTTCCCAGTTGTCAGACTGCTGGACTGGGGTCATTTAGAGAGAGAGTGTGTGTGTGTGTGTGTGTGTGTGTGTCTGTGTCTCGGGGTGAATAGACCGCATTGGGGGGGGGGGTACAGACTGCCTCCCTGGGGCTTTGTGTATCCCATAGCATTTCAGGGTGCCTTGTGCATTCTGCCGGACACAACCCTGCTAGGTGCGTGCAAATGAGGCCATAATGACATGCAAATGATTCCATTGTGCCATGCATGCCTAATGGCTTTATTTGCATGTTGGCTCTGAATGGCACATTTGGGCGCAGTGCATTGTGAAATGTGCTACCCATTAGTTTCTAGCCAGATCAGGAGAGTTGCACCACTCGTCCTGGGCTGGGTGGAACCTATGGTATTCAGAGGGATGCACTGGGAGCATCCCCCATCGCATCTTCCGTGAATACCACAGTTTGCACATCTCGTTTGTGCCGGGGCATCCAAGATGTGCTGAGCGCAACTCCTTTGTGAATCCTGCCCGCCATTTCGGACTTCCGAGCTTTTAATTTTAGAAGTAATCTCATTTTTGTTTTTAATATCTGGAAGTCCGTGACTTCCTCCCCCTTTTTATTTTGGAAGTTTTTGCCTTATTAGAAGTCAAATACTCCAAAAAGGAGTTAACTGATCTGTGAACCGGGTCTGACCCAGTGCTGTGCCCCACTGGATGTAGCTGTTGGAATGTGTGGCACTATTTCTCTGGCTTTGGTTTTGTCTGACACTGGCAACTACTGTTCTCTTCTGCGCTGGCCTCCAAAATGACAACCAGCACCAATGTGCAGTGGTGCCACTTCCACTGTGCTGCTGCCTGTGTCCATGCCTACCTCTCTCTCTGTCCTCGCTCTTCTCCACAAGACCTGCAGGCAGAGGCAGTGTTGGGCACAAGTGAACCGGGAATCTGCTTGGGGTGCCAGCACAAGAGGGCACATTAAAGTAAAAAGTACAGGCAGAAATCGAATTAAAATGCAAACATGTTGGACTTCGGTGACGTCATCAACACTATGGCTGCCTAAACGAGCAGCTCTCCCCCTCACCGCTACCAGATACGTTCCCACGCAGCACAACTAGCTTAAATTTTACCAAAGATGCATAGATTCCAAAGTGGGAGCACATTAGAGAAGAGACCCCTCTCAAAAAAATGAAAAGGGAAGGAGGATCAGAGCGGATTGAGTCCAGCAAGCTCGACCACTAGCGGGAGAAACTCACCCTCGAGTATGGTGGGAGGAGACACAGAGATAGAGTTAGATACTCTATCGAGATCCAGGTTTGAGACCCTACTCACTGAAATTAAACAATTCAGATCTGAAACCAAACAGGAGTTTAATAAGCTACACTCTGATCTAAACAAGCTGGAAACCAGAATGTCCAGTGCAGAGGAGCGCATATCGACTGCCGAGGATGACATAGTTCAAATTTCACGAGTGGTCGAATATTTTGCCCAGCAACAGGAGCTTACATCTGCCAAATGCCTGGATTTGGAAGCCCGTTCATGTCGAGACAACCTAAGGATATACGGCCTACCCGAGTCCGCTGAAATTGGGGACATGAATGAATTCTTAGAGAATATGCCGCGCCATATGCTTGACCTGCCGCAAACTTTCCAGTTTAAAATTGAAAGAGCACATCGAACATTAATGCCCAAACCCACATCAGTGACCACTAGGTCCCGGTTGATAGTGGCCAAATTTTAGAGTTTCTGGGAAAAAAGAACAGATACTCAGAGCGGCATGGAAACAAGGCTGCGTGGAGTATAATGGTGCTCGATTGATTTTCGATCAGGACTACCCCCCTGGTGATCCAACAAAAGCGCATGGCCTACATCCCGATAATTCGGAAACTAAAGACTCTGAATATTAAGTTCCAGACGCCCTACCCTTCCCGCTTAAGAGTCTTCTGGGAAACAGGCACTGAGACTTATCACTCTTTGGAAGAAGCGCTTCAGGCAATGAAGAGTAAGGGACATGAGATTGTGGATGTCCCACATCGTAGGGAACCACCGGCCATCTTACAAAACCCTTGGCGTTCAGCTCGGCTCCAAAACTCCACGCGAACAGGGAAGAGAATGGCTGTTAACACCCTCCAGGACATTAAGAATATGTTACACGAGCTCACGCACCCACCAGCATCAGAAGAGTCCCTTGATGACAGGATCGAAGACACATGAGAGCGGAGCCCAACCGAGTGAGGCAGTCACTGCTGCCAGGATAATCTTACCTTCTGCATCTCCTTCTTTATATGGGAATACTGAACTTTATCACTATGATAAAAGTAAAGGGGTCTTTTGACATCTAGATCTGTGGACACTAAAACGGGACTTAACTGGTAAACGATAGGGGACACAATGGGAGGGGACCTGATAAAGCAAAGGACCCCGGATGCGCTCGATACGAGTTAGCAGCTTAAAATAGTATGGTGGCCTTTACATACCTTAGCATTGCTCTTGTGTGTATACGATCTTTTAGGGCCTTGAACAGCCTAGAGGTGGGGCCTAGGTACCTGAAGCCCTATATTAAAACTATTTTGCAGAGAGCAATGGAGGGCAGGAGATTCATCTGAGAGAACGTCCCTACATTCAATGTTCTACGCAAATCTATATTAAGGGATAGGAATGGCTAGACCCATGGGGGAAACTTCATTTTAAGAGGTACAGCAGGAAATGGGGGGGGGGGGTTAAAAAGATCACTGGATATACATCTTCCTGATGCCTTTTCTTGCTCTGCAAGGATGTTCACTGCAGTGGTTGGGCTACAGTTGAAGGTTTTTATTTAAAAAAAAAAATAAATAAAAAAGATGTAAGGCTCAATGGGCATTAATTGGCACGAGTTAGATGTTGATTCTATTAAATTGACACACAACGCCATACTATAATGAAAATGTTCTGGATTACATACTTTATGCTGACTGTTAGGGGTCATCTATTGATGTGATAGACAACACTCTGTTTATATATATATATATATAGAGAGAGAGAGAGAATTAGTATATTATCACAGCTACGGTCTCAGAGATGATGGAAATACGGGGTCACAATACAGAATCTTGCCAAATGCGTTTGGGGGGCCGGGATGGAGTCCTGGCATAATTATGGTGAGTTCCAGACTAGTTACACTGAGGTTGTCTGGGTTATATATCTTCTGCATAATGTCAGGTATACTGTTGGGGACAACGAGCCACGTCATCTGGCAAGGACCTGATAGTTTTAGGGTCCGGGAGGAACAAGCCATCCTTTTGGCCCCTTCTCCTCCAGTTCGAGCTAGGCTTGCTCGAACTCAAAGGGAACAATACCTCTTGTTCCCCTACCTTGGAAGCCATCTCGTAAATATTTTTTTCTTTTGGGTGAGGATTGCTCTGTTAGCACCTCTCTATATGAGTTTAGGAATTATGTGTATTGTTTTTGTGGTTGTTGAGCTAAAAGCTATTGCTATAAGCAAAATCCTTCATTGGCAACCTATTTCGGAACAACAAAAGGGTAGACTCAATTCAGCACAAATTTGAATGACATCTGGAGAGATATGGGAGGGGAGAGGGGACCTTGGATAAAATCTCTGGGTAAGCAAAGAATATTAAAGGAAGGAAAACATGGGCCGGTATATATGAGAGGATATGGTTTTTGGTGTTTAAATGGCAGATAATGCTATTATTAAAATTGTATCCCATAATGTCAATGGGTGGAACAATCCAGTAAAGAGGCACAAGGTTATAGCTACTATAGAAAGGCAGAACCCCTCATTTGTCTTATTACAGGAGACTCATCTCAGCAAAACCGAACATCAAAAGCTGGGGAAGTTTGGGTTTGATCACGTGGTAACTGTCTCCTATGGGAAGGGGAAGAGAAGAGGCTCTGCAATATTGGTCTCCAGGGGAATCCAGTTCCAAAAGACAGCCAGCTACATAGACCCGGACGGCCACCTGGCCATATTATCAGGCTATTTGGAGGGTACCCCTATCACACTAGCCTCCCTGTATGCCCCTCTGGGCTCTACAAAGGAAATCTTTCATTCTCTACTACATAAAATCACCAAACAACAAAAGGGTTTGTTGATAGTAGGTGGGGACTGAAACCAGGTTTGGGAGCAATATGACACTTCTAAAACTATGGCATTTCGACAGAGCTCGGCCAGTAAATTTATTAAGAACTACTTAAGGGGGGCTTTCTGGGTGGATGCTTGGAGACACCAAAATAAGAATAAACAAGAGTACACACATTACTCATTTCCCCCATGGCTCTTTTGCCCGGATTGACTATCTGTCTATTGGAGGAACATCAAGACCAGGTCTTAGAATGTAAACATGTCCCATCTGTACTCTCCGATCATGCACAGCTGTTGTTGAGGCTGAATTGAGGGATCAGGAAGGGACAGTCCCCTCTAGAGATTTAATAACTGTTTTTTGAATCTAAAGGAATTTACGGATATGGCCACTGCCAGGTTAGCACAAATCCTACAGGATAATATGTCTCCGGAAATTCCGGGTACAATACTATGGGACACTGTGAAAACAGTGTTAAGAGGGGATTTATCAGATTCGCTGCCCATTTTAAACGACAGCAAAATCGACGATTGGAAGACCTACAAAAACAATTTAAGGAATTACAAGGACGGCATGCTGGAGGGGACTGCTCTGTATCGCCAGAGATACAAATTATTAAACAGATTCAAAAATTAATTGATGTAAAGATAGAGCAGGCTCTTCAGTGTCTACGCCAGAGATGCTATGAGACAGGGCCCCGGGCCTCTCACCTCTTGGCACACCGCCTGAGACAGCAGACCGCCCATTCTACGATCACCCAGATCAGAGGCCCTAAGACGGGCCTCGTATTGAAATCTTCAGAAAATTTTTTTGCAGGCTTTAGGGACTTCTATTCAAGTTTATATGCATCAGATCATACACCAGATAGAGACCAAATAGAATTATATCTAGCCAAATTAAAACTTCTAAAGTTAACTCAGGAAATTAAAGATTCTCTTGATACCCCCATTACCCCCTCAGAGTAGGCTTCAGCGATTAAAAGACTGAAAACAAAAAAATCCACTGGTCCAGACGAGTATACCCCTGAATTTTTTAAGTTCTTCTTAAAGGAGATTGAGAACCCTCTGTTAAAGGCATGTAAGGAAGTACAGTTGGGGGAGGTGCTCCCAGATACCTGGAATTATGCAGTTATCTCAAGTGTTCCCAAGCCTGGTAAGGACACCACACAGTGCAGTTCTTTTCACCCTATTTCTGCATTGAACATTGATTATAAACTATATGCCTCAGTCCTGGCGAAACGCCTGGAGGTGGTTTTGCCTAAACTAGTCAATTACGATCAAACAGGCTTTGTCCTGGGCAGGTAGACCCAGGACAATATTAAAAGATCATTGTAGGTGCTATACCATGCCGCCCGGTCGGGGGTGCCCTGTATGCTGCTAAGTTTGGATGCTGAGAAAGCATTCGACCGGGTGGCATGGGAATTCCTGGGCCTCGCTCTGAGAGTATTTGGATTCTCAGAATTCTTTATTAAAATTGTAAATAACATATGTACTAGTTCTAAAGCTTATATATAGATTAACGGCAGAATCTCTACCCCGATATCCTTGTATCGAGGCACAAGACAGGGATGTCCCCTCTCCCCCCTACTCTTTGCTCTAGACCTTGAACCCTTAGCTCAGGCGTTAAGACAGGATGAGTTAATTCAGAGGTGGGATTTGGGAAGGGTAACACATAAGTTAGCTTTATACGCAGATGACCTACTGATCTACCTTAAGAATCCAGAACAGTCATTAGAGCATCTATGGGCACGACTGACAGAGTTTAGCCTTCTAGCTGGATACAGAGTAAACATGGCTAAAACAGTGGTCTTGAGAACACATTATGAACCTTTGGTACAGATCCGGAAGAAGTTTCCATTTAGATGGAATTTATCCCATATCAAATATCTCTTAGTTCAGTTAGGTTTCCAAATAGATCAGTTATTCTCTCAACTTTATCCCAATCCTAAATAATAAGCTGGAGCTGGAGCAGTGGGCCCTCGTCCCCATCCCTTTGATTCAGAAAATAGAGGCGATAAAAATGGTAATCCTCCCTAAGTTCTTATACTTAGTACAGACAATTCCCATCCTTATTGCGGATTCATACTTTAATTCTCTCAACAGAGGAATCTCCCGATTTATATGGGATCACAGAAACCCAGAGTTCACCTTTCGGCGCTCCAAATACCGAAGAAGGAAGGAGGCCTATCATTACCAAACTTTAAACTATATCACAGGCTGCACAGCTTCGAACAACCATGTATTGGCTGGATCAAACCAGTTTAGCTAAGTGGAAAACTTTAGAACTATGGGAAGTCATTCCCCTTAAAAACTTAAATGGTGTATTGCTAGGGCAGAGGGAACGATCAAGAATATGGCAAGAGGGCAATCCTTACACTGCTTTCACCTTAATCATTTGGCATGGACTCCTGGGAGACAGGAATGCTAGGGGATGGAAGAGCCTATTATCCTTGGTCCCATACCTGGATTCCTTTTTGCCTGCTAGGTGGGATGTGGGATTCTGGAGATGGGGGGAGGAGAAGGGCTTACATTTGGTATGGCATTTTTTAGAAGACAATGGGATTTTGTCCTTTGAAACACTAGTTAATAGATATGGAATATCCTGGAAGTACAGTTTCAGATATTTTCAAATTAAGAATTATTATTAGTCTTCTGGTTCACCTCAATACTGGGGGCCCACATCCTCCACAGATTGCAGACATTCTCAGGAAGGCAATAGAGGGTATCCCAGTTAGATCTCATATCATT
Organism: Neoceratodus forsteri; assembly: GCA_016271365.2. Taxonomy (NCBI): domain Eukaryota; kingdom Metazoa; phylum Chordata; order Ceratodontiformes; family Ceratodontidae; genus Neoceratodus; species Neoceratodus forsteri. The sequence goes on from JADMNL010000033.1 coordinate 1,508,931, forward strand.
TCTAACTTCTATCAAGCTCTCCTTGCCTGGAAGGGGGATTCTTCCTCATCTGTAAAGAAGGCGTGGGAACGAGATCTAGAAACCCGGATTTCTGATGAAGTTTGGGCTTGGACACAAACAAGGATTCACTGGGGCCTGTCGGCAATTAGCTGGTGGGAATTTTTTTGGAAGCTTTTTGTTAGGTATTTCCGAACTCCAGAAATTCAGATGAAATATATGCATTCTAACTCTTCAGCATGCTGGAGAAACCGTGGGCATACTCCTGCAACTTTAGTACGTATAATGTGGAGTTGCCCTGTTCTGACCCCCTTCATTCAGGACCTCCAGCAGACCTTACAGGCCACAGTGGATCCTAACCTGAAGGTTTCGCCACTTTATTTATTTCTAGAATTGCCCAAGGAGTTACGGGAACCCCTGATAGTTAAGCTTATGAAAATTTCATTTTTAGCGGCCCAAAAGGCAATAACCTGTGATTGGTTATCTCACAAAGCTGCAAAGCTATCACACTAAATATGTGGCAAGAGCGCGTGATTAATGTATACAGAATGGAGGCATTAACAGCTTCCATTAATAAAAGGATGTCTGACTTTGAGATCCTATGGAGGCGTTGGACCCTATATGGCAAGAGTAAGACCTGACTTCATCCCTTGATTCCATGCAGGAGGCAACATAATGAGAACCCAGAAATAGAACAATAATATATTATAAAGACCTATAGGACATAATTAAATTGCATATTGTGTCTCATAACTGATAGGTTGATAAATGATTGGACATCTCTCCTCTCCTCTTCAATATAAATGGGGCATAGATTAGAAATCAATTAAGTGATCTAAACATTATAAGCTTATTTGAAGCAGGATATGTCGTGCTGTTACCACGTTTATAGATTATAAACTGTTAGGCCTAAACATAAACTGTACTAGATGAAATGCCTTTGAAGGAAAAGGGAAGGAAAAATTTTACTCTGTTAACTGTATGTCTGTATTCTGTCTTGTATGATTGAACAGAAAACTCTTTTAAATAAAGTTTAAAAAAAAAAAAATGCAAACATGTTAAATATAAAACAAAATTGTTATCACTGTTGTATTCATAGGCTTCTTATCCCATTTGGGGGGGGAGTGTGTGGTGGAGCAGTGAAAGGGACAACATGTATTTCTGCTTGGGGCGCCATTATATCTACAAGTGGTCCTGCTTCGGAGGGGGCAGACAGGTGGGGCCACTCCATCCATTGTTCGTTCAGCGGAAGGGCTGCAACTCCAGGAATGACTGGCTGGAGGGGGCGAGACAAACCTGCAAAAAAACCAAATCCCACTGGACTGCTTGTTCATCCCTAGGGATTACTGAAGAGCCCCTCTAACCTATCCTGACAGGTGCAGTGTGCTAGGACCACCCCATCCCTCAAAATTATTACTGCAGTACTTGTACAAAAAGGTAACACGACTGACAACTATTACATTTTTTGACAATATAATTAGATTACAGCAGCGCATTACCCAGGACAGATGTCGGGAGACAGCAACTTGGGCTTCTCAAAGGCAAGCATTTGAGTGCAAAAAATGGAGTAAACCGAAAGGGTTGGCTAACTTTTCACATAGGTAAAAAGGCTTGAAGCTACAGCACTGTGTGTGTGTTTTTTTTTTTTAATAGGTTCATTAAAATGTTTGGCGCCCCCCCCGCCAGGTTGACAGCTTAGAAACCAGTATTCCAGAGGGGATTCAAATACAGGATTCCAAGGTGACTTATGCTGCTGTGAAGTTCGTAAGTGGAGGGGTTGCCACCAGTAAGTGAATCCTGATTGGAACAGTAAGGGTTTGCAATGCTTTGGGGCCACTATAATTAAATATATACTTTCTGGGTTTTTTTAAGTGTTTAAAAAGGGATGTTCAGCCTTTACCTTCTTCAAGGCTATCTCCTCCACAGTCACAGGTACATTGCCCCCCCCCCCACACAAATCTGGGGCATACCTTAATGGGCTCAAGAATCCCCCAGTCCATTTGCAGCATCTGTCAGACTCCCAGGACTTTGCTGGGGAGGGGGGGGGGTCGCAGGCTGGAAGGAGCAACGGCGTGGTCTCCAGACCAGGAGAGCTGCTGTCATGGTTGAGCCACATGAACTGACGGCACCTCCAGGCATGGAGAGGAGTGGAAGCAGAGGCCCCCCCGAATATTTCTCAAGCGTGCAAACAGCTGAACATCACCGCTGCTGCATCAGGGAGCCTTGATCTCACTAAGCAGATGCATTCCTGTCCCTAGGGCAGAGTGGCCAGGAAAAGGGTAAACTGGCAACTCCTTAATTGCCATAGGCAGCAAACACCGGGAATGCCTGCTTCTAAACAGAGATGCCAGCACCCCTGCTTCGAGCACCCTCTGACCTCCACAGACTACAGCGAAGTGTCGGAACTTCTAATCATGAGTTCACGGATGCACAGCATTATCTTACCCATGCATGCGTCTTCCTGCAAGTTTCTAGCCAATGATGAGGCAGCCACTGAAGATGGCAAGAAGCAATGAAACCAGAAATCTAGCCTCAGTTCGCTCTCCCAGCACTCCATTCCTGTCACCTCAGTCTACTTGGGCAGAGCAAAGGGCTGGTTTGCTACCAGGTGACTGCAGGACCAGTAGGCTGCACAGTGTATGCACACGGACATCATCTGGAGGAACACAGCAACATAAAGAAATGAAAATTGCATACTTACTGTAATTTCTGATCTTTCTGTGTAGCTTCACCATTCATCACCTTTGGGTATTGGCCAGAGGTCACGGACCCACGGGAGTCTTTTTTTTGGATGAGCGGAGTTGATGCACAGATGGCGCCACTCTCGGGGCTGACTCACTGTATGGCACTCGCGTGTTGGCCATTGGGTGTTGTTGACCCCACCCTCCCACCAGTTCTGAGCTGCCGTAGAGTAAGAAGGGTTGGGAGGGAGGGACAAGGAAGTCCAAAGGACAGATAAAGGAAAAGATATAAAATAAAAAAATGACTGAGGACGGAAGGAAAGTTAGAAATCCAAGGGGATTAGGAAGGGGCTCCAACCTCTGGAAGCAGAAAGAAGAGGGAAGGAGGGAGGGAAAAATTTGAAATGGGGAGGGGGAGGACATACCCTGAATGTTTTGTTTTGAGACTGTGTAGGAATTGCGAAGAAGTGGCCAGAAGGCAGAATTGCCAGGATTCAAGGCACAGAATCACTGGCAGTAACTCTGACATGAGCAGAAAAGGCCATTCTGGAAGAAAGACAGGATACAGGGTTGTCCTCCCCCTGAAACCACATCGCTAGAAGTGAGAAACAAAGTTTCTTAAATTAATTTGAGGGATGAGTCCGTAAGGACCAGAACGGAGGAGGAAAAGAGGGCAACCGCCAACTCCCACCCCAAAGGGAGTGGAGCCGAGGCATTGAGGAGAGAAGTGTTCTCTCCCCCATTGTCGGAAGGTGAAATTCTCCCTGTGTGCCCAAGGTCACCCCGCTCCTGACCAGCAGAAAGGAAGGGGGCGCACAGAGGAAGGGCAGGATTGTGATGAATGGTGAAGGTGCACAGAAAGATCAGGAATTATGGTAGGTACGTAATTTTCATATCTTATCTGTGTCAATCTTCATTCATCACCTTTGGGTGAGTACAGAACCCCCCCCGAAGGGGGCCCTAGACCCTAAAGGACTAAGTCCCTTAGCTCCCAGTGGGGGAAAACACAGAGGGAGAACCTTTATGGGTCTGGCGAGGCCCGATACTGGGGAGAGTGAGACTGGGACCCCCCCTTCCCAGATGGGGTAGAAGTTTGCCCTGACAGAAGTATCCTCACCCTACAGGAGAAAAGGTTACTCACCTGCAACAGTAGTTCTAGGAGTGGTATATGTTCATCCACACTGTTTGGCATTGTCCCTTTCCCCTTTAAATCTACCGGAAGTCTTCAAGCTGGCTCTTCCCACCTACCCGGGTGGTATATACCTTGGCTCCGCCCCATGATGTCAGATCTTAGCCCACTGGAAGCCAGGTGTTCTGCGTCCACAGCTGGGGAGGTCGGGTGGGTCCGTGTGGATGGACAACATGTACCACTCCTAGAACTACTGTTACAGGTGAGTAGCCTGTTGTTCTAGGAGCATGGATATGTTGTTCATCCACACTGTTCGGCAGACTCTTAGCAGTTCTCCGGGAGGAGGGAGGCAAGGTGTACACCCCCTACTTCTGAAACAGAGATTGGAGAACTGAGGTCCCTAAACCAGCATCCTGGTGTGACTCAAGGTCTATGTGGTAGTGGGTGATGAAGGTGTTTGCTGCCTTCCAGGTAACAGCCCGACAGATTTCCTGGATAGGAACATCCCTAGAAGCAGCCACCGATGCAGCAGTGTGGCGAGTAGAATGAGCTCTTATCCCTCTGGGAGGCTTCTTGCTCGCCAGCTTATAGCACAGACCTATGTATGATGTAATCCACCTTGCAATGGTCCATTTGGCTGCAGGTCTGCCAGAAGCGGCTTCAGCGTAGGTGACAAACAGCTGGCGAACCTCTCCCTGAATTTCTGCCGTTCTCTATCCTTATAATGGGAGAGAACACATCTCTGGTTCAGAGTGTGGAGCCTGTACTCTGCCTCCGAGGTGTAGTGAGGGTAGTATACCGGCAGAGTCAACACCTGGTTAAGGTGAAACTGGCATCAACTTAGGAAGGAATTTCCGGTGGGGGCGCAGGACAACTTTGTCCCTGTAAAAGACCAGGTAAGGGGAGTCCACCGAAAGAGCCTGGAGTTCCTTGGCCTTCTGGTAGACGTGATAGCCACCAGGAAGGCCATCTTCCGTGACAAGTGACAGCTCACACTTGTGCATTGGTTCGAATGGCTTGTCCATGAGCTTCGACAAAACCAGCAGTAGATGCCATGGAGGTGGAGGTTCACGCACTGGAGGGGATATGTGATCCAGGCCTCTGAAGAAGCGCCTGACCGCTGTCTCCTGCACCAATGTCTGCTGACCAGCCCGTGCCCAGTAAGCGGAAATGGCTGCCAGGTGTACCCTAAGGGTTGATGGCCGCAGACTCCCTTTGGAGAGAGACCAAAGGTAGCTGAGAATATTAGCCACAGAGCAGGATAAGGGGTCCAGACCCTTACCCTGACACTAAATGGAGAACCTTTTCCATTTGAAGGTGTAACATTTCCTGGTCTATTTCCTTTAGAGATGCCTCCACCACAGTGTAGACCTCCTCGGAAAGACTCAAAGCCTGGAACTCTAGCTGCTCGGGTACCAGGCTGTGAGGTGCAGGGATTGAAGGTCTGGATGGAAGATCTTCCCTTGGTTCAGAGAGATCCAGTCCAGGCATGTACAAAGCTGCTCCGGGGGCCTGCAGCTGAAGCCGAGATCTGGATACCAGAACTGGTGCGGTCAGTCTGGGGCTACCAGAATCATTTTTGCCTTGTCCCTACTCACCTTGAGTAACACCTTGTGGATCAAGAGAAATGGAGGGAAGGCATAAAGGAGGCCTGGGGTCCACAGCCTTGAAGCATCCCCCTACAGCAAGCCCTGCTGAGGGGGGCCGGCATGATACAGCCTCAGCTTGGTGTTTTCCCTGGAGGCAAGCGGGTCCCCCATCAGTTTGCCCCAACGGGAGAACAGGCTGTAAGCTACCTCTGGATGGAGAGACCACTCGTGGGATGTCTGATCTATGCAGCTGAGAGCATCCGCCAGTTGGTTCGAGGCTTCTGCCACATGGTTGGCTAGGAGATCTGCCTCCAACAGGCTCACGAGGGTCCAGATGTGGAGCGCCTCCCTGCACAGCAGACGGGAGTGCATGCTGCCCTGTTTGTTGAGGTAGTACATGGTCATGGTATTGTCCATCTGGACTTAAACCACTTGACCCCAGAGCTGAGGAGTGAAAGCTGACAGTGCCAGTCTGACTGCTCTGAGCTCCAACAGATTGATATGGCATCGGGACTCCTCGGGGTTCCAGAACCCATGGGCCCTGTTGTCCTCCACGTGGGCTTCCCAGCTCATGAGCGAGGCATTGGTCGTGAGGATGACCGTCTGCTCGGGGTGGACAGATGGGATCCTTTCCTGCAACTGGTTTGGGGGCTGTTCATCATTGGAGAGCGTCTCACATCTTCTGGTTTACAGTGATCAGCTGGTCGAAGTGACCGTTGCGCCGAGGCCACTGGGTGGCTAGCTCCCATTGGAGGGGACACATGTGCAACCAGGCCCATCGGACCACTAAGGTGCATGCTGCCATGTAATCCAGAAGGTGCAGAAAGTCCTGGGAAGGGTGCAAGTGCCCAACCAGAAATGATTGGGCAGAGGAGGCGAGAACCTCCACCTTGTCTGCCAGGAGCCGAGCTCTGCCTTGACAAGAGTCTAGCTCTGCCTTGATGAAGCCCATCACCTGGGAAGGCATGAGTTCTGACTTGGCCTCGTTGATCAAGAGGCAAAGTTGAGAGCAGGTCTGGAGGGACAGATCCCTGGACCTATCCACCTCCTGTTGGGTGGAACCTGCCAAGAGCCAATCAAGGTAGGGGTAAATTCTGACTCCCTGACGCCGGAGATGGGCTGCCACCACTGCAATGCATTTGGTGAAGATCAGAGAGGCCGATGACAGGCTGAACGGGATGGCTCTGAACTCATACAGGGTGCCTTCGACCCTGAAGTGGAGGAACCGTTGATGGGACAAATGGATTGGGATGTGAATGAACACGCCCTGCAGATCCAATGAACAGAACCACACGATTCACTGAAAGGCTTGTATGATCTGAGACAGTGACCATCCGAAAGGTGCATGACCTGAGAAACTGATTCAGGTCATGGAGATCTAGAATTGGGCGCCAGTCACCCTGTCTGCTTGGGCACCAGGAAGTACCTGGAAACAAAGCCTGTGTCTGCAGATGGATCCGCCACGATAGCTACTGCTTCCTTGAGGAGGAGCTGAGCAATGTGTTTTCTGAGAGCAGACTAGGTGCATGCAGAAATCCATTCTTCCCAAGGGGCGTGGGCTCTGCTGGGAGGGTACTGCTCGAATTCTAGAGTCAGCCCAGACGGACCACTTCGAGAACCCACCTGTCTGTAGTGATAGCATACCGGGGGAAAGGAAGTGGCGGAGCTGGACCCCCACAGGAGGATCCCAGAACTGGTGTGACGGAGATAGGGGTGGCAGCCCCCACCCAGTCACTGGGCAGGCTTAGAGGAGGAGGCTCCAGAATCTGAGCCTCTGCCTCCTGTGCAGGCCTGTTGGGGTCCAGGCTTGGGCTGAGGGTGCCAAGCTTGAGCCTGCTGCTGCTGATGTTGCTGCCCTCCTTGGTAAGAGGGCTGCTGGACCGCACGGGAAGAGTGCTGAAATGGCTTCTTCTGCTGGTTCTTGCCCGAAGAACCCTTGGCAGAAGTAGCATCCAAGGTGGCATTGGACTGCTCTGTCCCCTGCAGGTGACTGGCCACTCCTGGGCTGAATGTCGGACGTCAGGAAGCTAATGTTGAGTATCTGCCAGAAAGGAGGAAAGTCTCAGCCAAGCCCTGTGGCAAGAGGCCACTGTGGCGGCCATCAAGTAGGCAAAAGAATCCCCGACGTCAAAGGCCGTCTGGAGCTGCTGTTTTGCAACAGCATGGCCCTGGTCACAGACTTGCTTGCATGTCTGCAGGGAGATGAGGGAGGACTTTTGTCTAATGACCCGAGGAGGGCATGAAGAAGTGTGCCATAATGACAGCCGAGCTGGCCTGACAAAGGCCGAAGGAAGAGGCCACATAGACTTTTTTGGGTAGTGTGGTCCATAGTTTTGGACTCTTTGTCCGGAGGTCAGTCAGTGTTGGCTGAACTGCCAGTATGCCTGAACACAGAGGTGGTCACCAGGCTCTCTGCCGAAGGGTGCTCTGTAAACTCCGCAAGGGGACCCCATGGGCACTGCATACTTGTGGGCCGTGTGGGCAGACAGTGCTGCGCATGATGCAGGGAGTTGCTAGAGTTCAAGGGCCGGGTCAACAATGGCTTCGGCCACTGGAAAGGCCTCTGTCAGGGTATCCCCTCTCTTTAGAATATCTGTGAGAGGGTACTCCGCCTCTTTCTGGATGGGCTCCAGAGGCATTCCAGTAGGGTTGGAAATGAGACAGAGAATCCCTTGGAAGGAGGAAGGGCCTTCCTACATCCCTGTGCCAATGGACGACTCATCATCCCCAGAATGAGTGCAGCCTGGTGACATCTGAATCTGAGAAATCGGGGATACAGCGGTCTACTGCTGAAATCGCCCTTGATCCGCAGAGGGCGGTCAGGGGTGACAGTAACTGACAGATGTTGGAAGCCTGGTGTCCAGTTGGTCCTCTTTCAAGGGAGCCCCTCCTGCAGGCTGCTTAGGTGATGGTTCCACCCGAATGGAGGGAGAGACGGAAGAGGCTGAACCAGGGGAATGGCCAGTCCCGTGGGCAGAGGGACCAAAGGCTTCAGTTCTGGAGGGGTTGGCTTCAACCTAGGAGGTGAGAGCCAAGTAATGGCTGGGGTAGGCAGTGGAGCGAGCTTCTGCCTGGACAAAATCAGCTGCTGCCACATAAGGTCCTCATAGCGCAGACTGAGTTTCTGCCAGAGCCTCTCCTCGTCAGAGGATGACCTGTGGTGTCTCCTATTCTTAGAGTGCTTATGGCTCTTCCTCGGTAGTTTGGCCAAGGGGGTCCTGGACCTTGACCGAGATCAGGGAGGCAGACTGTCTATTGGGAGACACTGGAGGTGTCAGTGGAACCTGAGGGTCCGGAACAGGAACCTCAGTGGGGACACCAGCAGGCTGGGTCTCCTCATCAGGAAATACCAGGACTGGAGTCTGTTCTGAGGAATCGGCTGCCATGACCAGCAACAAAGGGTCGATTGGGTCGAAGACAATTTCTACCTTGTCGGCCACTTCCTCGGTCTCCTGGCCAGACTGAAGAGCCATGAAGCCGGCAGCCGAGGATGCTATCTCAACCGAGGCTGAGATCACTGTTTCTTGGGACTCTGACCTCTCCCAGTCCCAAGAATGTCTAAGTCAAGATGAAGATGTAGAGTCCTTCGCCTTTTGAGAGAGGGAGGAGTGAGGGCCCAAAGGTGCCTCACCCCGGGTGGTGAGAGACTGGCACAACTCCTTGAAAAGAGCCCGTAAAAGTGGAGCCTAGGTTCAGTGGGACAAAGAAGCTTCGATTGGCCAAACATGAGTGACTTCCTCTTCAAATGTCTTCATCTGTTCCAGCTGCTTGACGGAGCCCGCAGCCACAGAAACCGCCCACTTAGCCTCCTTAGATTCACCGGAGGGTTCCTTTTTCCAGTCTCCCCACCTTCAGTCATGCTTTGCGGTCATCCAGGAAGTTGGGATGGAAGGTCAAGCAAAAACTGCATTATGAGGTGTCGTGGGCGACACCTAGGCAGTAAATGCACATGAGGTGGGGATCGGTGCATGACATCTTTTGGCTGCAGGGGCACCAGCAATCTCTGGGAAGATTTTTCCTCCATGATGCTGCGAAAGCGTGATCGCTAACTCAAATTAGTCTGATTTTCGGTTAAACCGACAATTTGAAAGCCAGGACCTACGAAATGCGACAGCACGAGGGAGGCAACCTGGATCTTCCAGCGGAAAGGAAGATCTGGTGTCATGGGGCAGAGCCGAGGTATGTACCACCCAGGTGGGTGGGAGGTGCCAGCTTGAAGACTTCTGGCAGATTTAAAGGGGAAAGGGACAATGCCAAACAGTGTGCATGAACATATTCACGCTCTAGAAGGTGGGTTCTCCGGTACGTAGAGGAAATCTCCCTACACCAGGCCAAGGGTGACAACCGGTAGAGATGCAGCCATGCCGTCCACCTAGTGCAGATCGCTGTCCCTACAACCCTGAAAGCTACCTCGTTGGCATCTTAAGATGCCCTCGCTTGGTGCATTGCAAGCTCCAGGCCATGTGCAGAGTGCGCAACTGCTTGTCTGGTTACCTCTGAATTGGGCAAAGAGGCTAGGAGTTCACATAGCCTGGACTACAGAAATCTATCATAGGTAGCATAGTGGGCCTGATGTGCAGAAATTGAAAGAAGCAACCATGCTGAGTAGATCCTCCTCCCCCAGAAGTCAAAATTCATGGAATCTTGATCTGGGGGCCGGTCACAGTGGAGGGTGTGAAACCCATCGGGAATGTCCAGCTGCATCAGTCCAGAATGAGGATGAGGCATATGACCTGGAGATTCTGAGGGGGCACAATACCTCTGGTTCAGATCCCTAGGGGCTGGGACTCCAGAAAAGGGTCTTTGCCAGAATCGCAGCGACGCCTCCTTGAAAGGAGCAGGCCAGGCGGGCACCACAAGGGTGGCTGCACTGAAATCACCTAGGAAGGCGCATGTCTAATGCTGAGTGGGTGGGGTGACATGCAGGTCCTCCATCCTCCTGAGGAAATGCTGATACTCTGCGAGATCAGCAGCAGGAGAGATGTGGACAGAGGGCTCCTTTTCCTCCGAAGAGGAGGATGAGGAAGTGGAAAACCTCTGAGCTCCAGAGGTTGGCTGCTCGGGGGAAGGTGGAACACCTGCCTGTCCATGGCCTTGATGAACGTTGGGAAATGAGCAGCTGCACCTCTGAATTGCTCCCAGGAAAGAGGTCCCCTAGGACCAAGAATGCCTGGGAGAACATGAGATGGTGACAGAGGAGTGGGGGCAAGGCCAACAACAGAAGGCGACCATCCTCTGTCTTGGCAAGAGAGCACGCCAGGAGCCTCGAGAACAGGGGGCTCTGGAAAACCCAACAGTCTACAGCTGATCAACCATGCTGGAACTGCCTAGGCTGTGCCCTAAAGATTTCCCCCTGTGAGGTGACCGGGACTGTGGAATTCCAAAAGGATGGTCCCTACCCTCCAAAGACCAGGGCCCCCTCTCGAGGAGACTGATAAGGAAGGATGGAGGTCCGCGCTAAGACTTCTTCCTGAACCCGGGTGGGGTCGCCGCACCGACCCCATGGAATCTGAAAGAGCCCTCCTCTAACACCAGCCTAGGCAGCTGACAGCCCTGGTCAGTCCCTGAGGGGACCACCCAGGGAGTAGCACCCTTCCCTCCCGTGGATGCTCAGATTGGCCTTAAACTTGGGTGATCTGGGCACACCACCTTAGGAGGTACCCCAATTGAGGGGGCAGAAAATCCTCCGAGCCCAGGCTGCAGGGCGATAGTGGCCTGCACTCCTGACTATGGACTTGGGGGCAACCGCCCGCTCCTCGGGGGGAGGCTGGCTTCGGTCAGCCGAGGAAACAAGGGTGCCCACATGGGCCACCAACTCCAGAGTTGGACAGCGGGTCTGAACTAGACTCTGAGTCCCTCTCTGAAGAGGTAGAGACCGAAGTCCAGTGCCAGAGTGCACGCGGATGCCTGCTCCCATCCAGACCGAAGGAGGTGCCAGTCTTGGAGTCTGCACCAGAGCCAGCGTCTAACTCTCCAACAGCACTGCGAATGGTGCCTGAAGAGACTATGTCTAGAGCAGTAGCAGACTGAGTCGACGTTTGCCATGGTGCTGGGACGGCGCCGACGTCTCTCTCGGCACAGAGGTCAGTCTCCCACAGTGCAGTGCCCTTGCTCGGGGCAGCAAGCAGCACCAGAGCTAGACACTGCACCATCACCAACCTCGGTGCCGAGGCGAACCAGTCAAAGATGGCACCATAGACCCTCCCACGGCACCATCAGCACAATCTGTGCCGTGAATGGTGTTGACAGCAGAGACTGTGCCGAGTGGCAGACTGGCACAGACCATGGTGACGGGGCCCACAGCACTGTGAATGGTGCTGAGGCCCAAGACTGCACCGATGGTGCCGGCCCAGGCTTCCCAGCCTGAGGAAACACCAGGGGAGCCTTCGCCCCCAAAGGGACAATTGCCAGAGTGGTGCCTCCTGCCTGCTCCACCTCCAGGGGGAGTGGACTGGGCCTCCTGCACCACGGAAGGGGCTTCTGCCATGGCAAGGCTACTGGAAGCAGAGGCTTTCTCCTCCACGGTCCGTATAGAACTAGGAAGGGGACCCAGAGAAAAGGCAGAGAAACCACGGCTTGGCCAGAGTGCACGCCCATCCCCCGAAAGTCGGTGGAGCTCATCCAACTTTCCACGCACGTTGCTCAATGACATGACGTTCCATGGATTAGCAGGCATCACATGAATCCATGTCATGAAGCGGGACAAGACACGTCAGACAACGATCATGCTGGTCGGTAACTGAGTACTTGCGGCTGCCCCGTTTCCAACGATTTCTTGCCCCCTGACCGAGAGATCGACAGGAAAAACAATTCAAAGACTCAACGTCACTGAAAATTAAAATAAGGAACAGTCTTGCCACAGCGGCGTCGAGTAGTGGCAAAAATGGAACCGGCAAGAAACTATATTCGGCATTGAAGACACAGAGTCGAGACACTGGTAGGCCTGAGGAAAGCTGCTCCACACGAGGTGTGACCTCTATGGGGGAGACTAAGAACTGGTGGGAGGATGGGTTAGATGACACCTAAGGGCCAACATGTGAGTGCCTCTCAGTGCATCGGCCTCGAGGGCGGCGATTCCACCCATCCCAAAAAAAGAAGGCTCCCGTGGGGTCGTGACCTCCGGCCAATACCTAAAGGTGGTGAATGGTGAAGATTGACAGAGATAAGATCCCAGAACTCTGACTCCAATAAGGATACTGCTGTTTGCAAGCTTATCAGTTTCCTTTTCTTAATCTTTCTTCCTTCCTTTTTTAATCTTATTAATTTTTTAATTTTATTAATCTTCCCTCCTGTCACCAGCCCCAACACCCCTTCACCCTCCAATGCTTACCTGCCTATGTCAGCCCTCCGGGGTTGCTCACCCCAGCAGGGTCAGTGGGGTTACCCAATCCTTGCTGTTGAACAGGACCTGGTTTCACTGGGCAGAGCCTGGATAGCTGGGTGTGGAGTCAGCAGGTGACCTATTATCCTATTGGCAAGGAGCTGTCCAATCCTTTTTTCCCTAAGGAAGTGCAGATGGGCGATGCCGTCATGAGGCACATTGTACGCTCCTACGTAATAAGTGTCGCTGGCTGCTGCACCTCCCAGCAGACTCAGATTGCCTTTCCCCAGCTTCCACTTGGAGCCAGGTGTAATCAGGCTTCACATTCCCACACCCTCAAAGATCAGTCCCCAATTCCCCCGGGTCGACCCTCTGTGTTTCTTAACATTCCACATGGACAGCAGACATACAGGCTCATGAAAACATGATCCCACTGCAGCCCAACATTTTGTGGCTCTGCACCCTGGCACTTAAGTGCAAAATGTTGGTGCTGCTGTGCACTCACCATGTTTTCCTGAGCCTGTATACCTGCTGTCCATGTGTAACCCCCCTACAAATGGTCGTAAAAGTCTTCCATGAGCTTGCCTAAATGCTCGCTGCCCGGTTGGTGTTCGGCGCTATAGCTGTTTAAATGTATTGCCAGTGAGTGCCTGTGCGGCCTCCATGTACTGTCTCTTTAAGAGCTGCTGGTTGCAGTGATAATTAATCTGAAAGGGGGGGGCAGATTGTTGGTGTGCTAGAGTCCCGCCCAGGCTGCTGGAAAATAGCTCTGCTTCTGCCATCGCTAATTGTGCAGAGGGAGCTCTGCTGAGGGATGTAACTATTTGCTGGAAATAATTTAGAGCAATAATGATGATATTGGAGTTTGTTCTAACCTGCTTGCTTTGCAGTGAGGAATGTTTTGTCTCCTCAATTTTGGTCGCGAACTGCCAAACAGGACCAATCAGTATTTGGGGACTCTTAAAATGGAGCCTGCTGAAGTGGGGCTGTGTGGATTACCAGTTTAGGATTTGTAGTTTTGGACTGTTGGCAACTTTTAGCAACAGAAGGAGGAGCTGTTACTGTGACTGACAGCTGAACCGACCAACCGAACCTTTTGGATCTAAGGGAAATCCTCTGAGCTGTCTGCTGGCAAACCAGATCTAAGTTGGAAGCTGAGAGAGCAACAGCTTGTATAGTTCGAGCAGCCTTTTGTGCAGTAGTTCGCCCAGGAGAACTGTGGAAGGCCTGACTCCTGGCCTGCTTGCCTGTTTTCTGCCCTGAGAGGGAGATTATTATTTTCAGACTACTTCTGAGATTTTGAGAACAAAGAAGCCACCGAGGTGTATCCAGGCTCACCTGTAGAAGACAAGATTTTGCTAATTGCGATCGGCCTGTCAGGAACTCCAGCAACTTCAGAGCTCCTGGTTTTGAGCAGTGACTTTGCGATTGTGACCAGGGAGCAGTTTGCCTGGTACAGTAATATTTCCTTGCATATGAATGTGCTGTGTACTGAATGGAGGTCACAGTTTAGTTCCCCTTTTGTGTGAACTGTGTGCTGATTGCTAGAAGCTGTATCCAGCAAAAAACGGACTAAATCCACGGTTGGCTCCATGCAGCTGGGTCTTGCCACGAGTGCCCTGTCAGATTACCCTGCTGCACAGAGAAGAGCCATCGAGAGACCTGCCTGGGGATCAGGTCCCTGCTCCATGCCTGAGCAGGAACAACACCTCAGTGAATCGTGTGGGCCCTGCTTCTCCTGGCACGCCAGAGAGTTCAACTGCTGTCTCAATTGTTATCCATCCTGTGTCCAGCTTTGGGTATCGTGAGTAACCACCAGGGTAGCTCCCTGCAGCATATAGCAAAATCGTGTGTCACCTGATTCTTATCTTTTTCTTCATGAACTGAGGCCTCTGACTCTGGATTACAATTAGTGTGATGCATATTGTTTGTTTTTTTTCCTCACAGGGCCCCGACCAGCTGCAGCGCCGGCCTACCCCAGGCAACGGTCCTGGCTAGCCCATCTTTCCTCCACCTGGGTACCCAGAGTGCGACTGTAGTAGGGACTCTGAATGCACGCACAGTAGTGTGAAAGAGTATTTAAGCCAATTATCCTGATTACGCCCCTCGTTTGTTATAACTCCCCGAATAAATCTGATCTACTTTTTTTTTCTTTCTGCAATCCAACCAGACTGATTCCAGTTTGTGCACAAAGTATTGTACTGTTGCCATTTGTTCTAACCTTGTTTTAAAGGGGGTCCCCAGGTTCGAACTGGAGAGACTCCAGGGGTAAGTGCAAACTGTGTGGGTACTTGTAAAGCATATCAGGGGTATTGTGAAAGTAATTGTGTATTGTGTGGACCACTAGCAGGAACAGAGGGGGGGTCACAGTGTCCCGGAGGGCTGTGCTCTGGTTGGTTTGACCATTACCAAGCCTGACCTCTGCGTGGCGGCACCTGTTACTGAACCTAGGCCCCTTAACCTGCTACTAGCTAAGCAGGCAGGGGTAGTAGCCCTTAGGATAGTACCAACTAGGGGTTGCATCTTGGAGGCACCGCTGAGATTAGCATCCTCTAGTGGCCAAAGGAGGGAATTACCCCGATGTGTTCAGTTTTGCTGAGAAAATGGAGGACCTTGCTACGTCCAAGCTCAGTCACCCCCCATAAGCTGTTGGTGCACCGAATGATGGGGTGGAGCAAGGCTGAGGGGTTAGATCCCTGACAGACCCTCCTGTTATTGGGTGTCCCCTTGGGGAACACTAGTGCTGGTATTATAGAAGCTATGGAACATGTCAAAGGTTCGGGCAAAGTTGAAGTGAAGAGGAGGGATTCGGAACTGTTTGAGCAGACTATGGTAGTTTAACTCTCCTGTAGTTCTCCAATAGATCCAGAGAAGGTGCACCCTGTTACCTTGCCGGAAAGGACCCAGAAGGGGTGGAGGGTCATTCACCTGCATAGTGATCTGGCTACCCTGGGCGGGTCTCCTGGTATAGAGGGGTTTAAGGAGAAGTTGCTCAAGCTATTAGCATCTGAAGGACTAACTGTTCAAGAGCTAGTAAAGGTGCTAGACCTTTCCGAGGAACACACGCCCCTGCAGTCCCCGGCCATGTCTCCTGCTTCTCCTAAGAGTTCCTCTGTAGCCCCTTTTCCCCCATAGTAATTTCATCCGTGATCTTGGACTTGTAAACTCAGACTTTTCTCGGGCACAGTCCCAATGCCTATGGGGGAGGATGACCTGGAAACGTGGATGGACTATGCTACCCCTTGGTTCAGGAATGGTAGTGCTCAGAGGGGGACAAGAGACTTATGGAGAGCTTAAGGGGCCCTGCACTGGAGGCCATCCATTTCTTGTGAGCCACTAGCCCAGAGGCTACTGCGGCTGAATACCTCGCTGCACTTGAAAGAGTGTTTGGAAGTACCGAGTCGGGGGATGATTTGCTGTGGAAATTCAAGTCTGTTGAGCAATAGAAAAATGAAGTTGTCCGCCTTTGTGACTAGCATCGAGAGGGCTCTGCAGAGGGCCCACAGGAAAGGGGGGGTGCCGGCTAAGGAACTGAACTGGGTCAGATTGAACCATATTTTAAAGTCAGCCAGGTACTCCAGCATGATTATGTTATAACTTGAACTACAAGACAGGAAGGCTAATCTTTCAGAGTACTGTCATTTTATGAAAGGGATTTGAGAAACACAGAATGATGAAGAGGGTTGGGAGCCCTGTGCTGGGGTTGTTGGTACCTGCCAGACCCCTGAGAGAAGTGACGCAGATGAGGCAGAGCAGCTGAGGGAGCGGATCAAAGAATTGACAGAGGCGGCCAAAGAACCTGACCTGTATCAGGCATCCTCGGAGACAAAAACTGGGGTGGGGGTGCATGTTTGTTCAGAAACCCGGACTGAGGGTAACTTATTAGAGGAAGTGCGAGAGTTGAGAGCCCTGGTGGGAGACCTCTTATGAACCACACAAATCCTCAAACCTGGTGGAAGTCCAGAGGATCTAGGAAGCAAGCCACAAATCAGAGGAACTGCGAAGTGCTCCTGATGTGCAACAAACGGGGGATGGCCTGCAGTACCCTAGAGATCCCACCTTTTGCTATCATTGCGGGGAGGATGAACACACCCGATACTATTGCTACGCACCAGAGAACCTGAAGAGGTCACCACTGGACTACTAGGTTTAATTCGACTAAATAACCGACCACCAGGGCGAGCTACTCAAAAAGGCTACTCTTCAAAGGCCACGGCCTAGTTGACCCCAAAGTCTGCGCCACTGGAATGGTCCGAGTTGGTGGGTCCTTCGATGCCGAGACGACCGTGAAGGTGAATGGTGTACTCACCCGAGCTGTGCTTGATAACTGGTCCCAAGTGACCAATCATCATGTTTCAAGATTGGTATCGGAAGAGTCTACCTGATGTGCCTTTGGAAGGTTTGCAGGTCTGGGGGAGTTGTGTGAGAAAGTCGTACCCTTACTAAGGGTATATTCGGATCTGGCTGTCTTTCCCTACCTCGGTGGCAGGAGTGGCAGAGCAAGTCGAGACCTTGGCATTGGTGTGTCCCCCTACTGGACTGTATGATGTGGGTCCCCTGCTAATTGGGCCCAACCTTCATGTTTGGGAGACTGGCACAATTATGCTACGACAAATGGGCACCGGACTAGTAGGGCTCTGAGAATTCCCGTGCTGATCAAGAGGGCCTATGAGTTGCAGCAGAAGCCCCGAGGCAGTGGATCAGGATGAACCGGTAGGGATCGTTTGGAAAAAAGATCCTGACTGTATTGGTGTTGGCCCCTAACGTCCAGTGTACCCTCCAAGGTGAGGTCCACCTGAAGAAAGATTTCAAAAATGGAATACTGATGTTGGATGTGCCCGGTGATTGGAAATTGCCAGAAGGGCTGTTGGTCAAGCCCAGCATCTTGCCCTCTCGTGCCCATGCCTATGCACGACGCGTGATGGTTCAGATTCACAATGTCAGATCAGGAGATCCAGGTCAACAGAGGCTGCACCCTGGCTACAGTACAGTGCGCAGACACTACTGTTGCCTAGCAACAAGCACCATGGTACGACAGTGACCCCAGATAAGTTTGATTTTGGTGACTCCCCATTGCCAGCTGAATGGAAGAGTAGAATTAGCAAGAAACTTTCCCAGGGAGACAAAGTATTTTCCTTGAAGGAATGGGATGAGGGATGTGTCCAGGGTGCGGAGCATCATATACATCTACATGATGAATGGCCATTTTCGAGAGAGGTCTCGACACCTAGCTCCAGCTGACACAGATGATGTGAGAAGACACCCACAGGAAATGCTTGCGGACGATATAATACAAGAATCCAGAAGCCCATATGCTTCACCCATTGTGGTTGTGCGGGGGGGGAGTGGGGCCGCAAGAATGTGCGTTGATTATCGAACCCTGAACCGGCAGACTATCCCCAACCAATACACCATGCCCCGCATAAAAGATGCTCTGGATTGTCTAAATGGGAGCAAGTGGTTCTCGGTGGATCTTTGCAGTGGATACTACCAAATTCCAATGGCCCAGGAGTACCGTAAGAAGACTGCTTTCATTTGTCCCCTGGGGCTCTACAATTTCTAAAAATGCCACAGGGGATATCGGGCATCCCTGCCACCTTTCAGCAGCGGCTGAAACGTGCAGTGGGGGATATGAATCTACCTGAATGACTGGTGTACTTGGGACGATGTTGTGTTTGGGAGCACTTTGGAGGAGCATGAGAACAGACTGTTTAAAGTAGTAGACTGACTGGTAGATTTTGGCCTTAAGCTGTCCATAGATAAATGCCAGTTTTTCCAGACCTCGACGAAGTTTGTGGGGCACATAGTATCTACAGAGAGAATAGAGACCGACTCCAGTAAAGTTGAGGGTTTGACTACTTGGCCCGATCCCCACAATCTAAAGGAACTACAATGCTTTCTGGGGTTCTGTGGCTACTACTGTAGGTTCATAAAGGACTATTCCAAAGTGATTTGCCCACTTCTGAACCTCACCCAGGGTTACCCTCCCACAAATCACAAATACAAGAAAGGGGCCCACCCCGGACCAGAAAGAGTATACTTTCATCCAGGTGAACTTTCAGGCATTGCTGGATGCCTGACTGTGAAGCAGCTTTTCATGAAATCGTATACCAGCTCACCCATGCCCCTATCCTCGCCTATGCTGACCCCACCAAACCCTGTGTGCTGCATACAGACGCTAGTCTACAAGGTTTGTGAGCGGTGCTGTATTGGGACCATGAGGATGGTTTGAGACCAGTGGCCTTTGCTAGCAGGAGTCTGATCCCATCAGAGCGAAACTACCCTGTGAATAAGTTGGAATTCCTGGCACTAAAATGGGCAATCGTCTACCAATTCCATGAATACCTCTATGGGGCCAAGATACTGGTAAAAGTGACAATAACTTGTTCACCTATGTACAGACTTCAGCCATGTTAGATGCCACTGGGCATCTGTGGCTTTCTGCATTGTCCACCTATGATTATGCTGTTGAATACAGGTCAGGCCTGAATCACATCGATGCTGACACCCTATCCCGAAGGCCCCATCCAAGAGTGATAGGGTCAGGCTGTCTGAGCCTGACATTCAAGCTTTATGCCAAAAGTTTGATAGAGATGAACAGATGTCTGGACACAGTGGACTGCTTAGTAGATTGCTTGGGCCCTTCTGATGCATGCATACCGGCTGTGTACTGTAACTTTTCAGCTCTAGACATTCGTGCACTACATCAGTTAGACAATGACAGCATTGGGTGGGCTAAATACCAGGACCCTATGATTCAGCCAGCCCTTGATGCCCTCTGTGCAGGGAGAGATGTGTCAATATTGTGTTTCTCTGATTTGAGAACTGCTTTACTGTTTAAAGAAGGCCCCAGATTGAAGCTGCTCAATGGGCTGTTGTACAAAGACAGTAGACTGAGGTGGCCAATTAGACAAGCAACAGTTGGTCCTACCCACAGCCTTCAAAGATTTGGTGCTGAGGTCCCTTCACAACCATATGGGCCATCTCGGTATCAACTGAACCCTTGACCTAGTTCGATCACGATTCTACTGGCCCAAGATGGGGGCTGATGTTGAGCATCATGTAAGGACTTGTAATCGCTGCCTGCAGAGAAAGGCCCTGCCTCAGAGGGCTTCCCCCCCCTTGTCAACATCACTACCAGTACCCCCATGGAACTGGTCTGTATAGACTTCCTGAGTCTAGAGCCTGATCAGCGAAACATTGCTAATGTGTTAGTGGCTATGGATCACTTCACAAGATATGCCCAAGCCTTCTCCACCAAAGATCAAAAGGCATCCACCGTGGCCAGGTGCTGGTGGAAAATTTTTGTCTACTGTGGAGCCCCCCAGCAAGTTCCTTCTGATCAAGGTAGAGACTTTGAGAGCCAATTAATCAAAGAAATGCTTTCTATTGGGGGGGGTGAAAGTCAAGAACCACTCCTTATCACCCACAGGGAGACGCACAACCAGAATGCTTTAATCGCACCCTGCTAGACATGCTAGGTACCCTTCACCCAAAAGACAAGCATGAATGGAACCAGCAGATTAGCACCTTGGTACACGCCTACAACTGCACCAGAAATGATGCCACCGGGTTCTCTCCCTACCGCCTCATGTTCAGGAGAGAGGCCCGGCTACCAAGTTTGTTTCAGGGTCTCTCCAGATGGGGTCCAAGCAGACAAATTATCTGAAATATGTGCAAAAACTGAAAGCTCAATTGAATCGTGTATACCAACTGGCCCAGACAATAGCTGCCAAGAGAAACTTAGCCAATAAAAAGACATGATAAAAGAGTAAAGGCCCAAGAGCTTCGAACTAGAGACCATGTGGTAAGGAATTTGGGACTGCATGGTAAACATAAAATTGCTGACCGATGGCACCATCTTCCCCATATAGTAGGAGGCAAGTGGGATGATTTACCCATGTACAAAGTACGGCCTGAAAACAACTCAAAAGCTGGCAAGACCATGCACCATAACCATTTATTGCTCATTGGCAAAGTCCACGATTGAAGTTGAACCCCCTGAGATTGTTCCCCCTTGTCCAGTGACTCATGCTGCTGCAAAACAGTCAACCTACCCCAGTGGTCACAGACTTGAGGTTTTCTCCACAGCAAACCCAAAATGGTAATGTTTGTCAGTCCACTTCTGATGAGAGTGAGTGCAACTATGCTTATTACCCCTCTTATGAACAGAGTCCGCTGTTTCGAGGTAACCCCATGATTAATTGTGGGGATGAAGCTGGGCCTTCTGGACTGCCTAACCCCCCAGCTTCGTCCTTGGAGCCAGGGCTCCCTGAAAAATGAAGTGCAAAGTGTCACGTCTGACAACATTGAGTCACTGTGTATGGTGGAACTGTATGGTTTGCCTGAGGAAGGGGTTGATATGAGTCATTCTGGTGATGTGCCAGAACCTGAAGAATACTTTGAGTGTGAAAATAATTCCCTTCCAGTGCCAGAGCGCCTTCCAAGTGAGCAGAGTGTTGCAGAAACCGAATCTACAGTGCCCCAAGTTCGAACCTCCCTACCCATGCAGAAGCACCTCTCTCAAGTTATGAAAACCCCCAGGCTGTTGCTGAAAGTACAGAGACTGTGGTTCTCTTCTCTCCCCCCCAAAAGAAAGACTGGCCAAACTGTCAAGCCTGTGATACGCTTTAGTTATGATTCCTCTGGGAGGCCAGTAGATTTGCCTGTCAATGTGGTCCACAAGGGGGTGCATGTATCTCAAAGCTCACTGCCCAAACTGAGTAAGTAACAATTCCTGGTTGATTGTTCTGCCCTCAAGGCGTGGTGCCCCTGCCCTGTCTAGCCCCAGGTTAGCCGATAGGGAAGGGCCCCCCTCTCACATTGTTCAATGTACAGAAAGTTACCTGATTTCGTATGGCAGGATGTGTAGAGTACCTGTGTGAGAAATGCCTAGTGTAATTTAGAATGGACATTATACTGTGAAATACAGAGAATGTGTATAGTAACCTGCTTCCTTTGCAGCGAGGAATGTTTTGTCTCCTCCATTTTGGTCCCGAACAGCCAAATTGGACCAGTCTGTACTTGGGCATTGTACAATGGAGCCTGCTGAAGTGGGGCTGTGTGGATTACCAGCTTGGGATTTGTAGTTTTGAACTGTTGGCACCTTTTTTGCAACAGAAGGGGGAGCTCTTACTGTGACAGCTAAACCGACCAACCAAACCTTTTGAATCCAAGGGAAATCCCCCGAGCTGTCTGCTGGCAAGTCAGATCTAAGTTGGAAGTCGAGAGAGTAACAGCTCGTATAGTTTGAGCAGCCGTTTGCGCAGTAGTTCGCGCGGGTGAACTGTGGAAGGCCTGACTCCTGGCCTACTTGACTGTTTTCTGCCCTGAGAGGGAGAAGAGGATTATTTTTGGACTAATTCTGATCTTGTGAGAACAAAGAAGCCACAGAGGTGTATCCAGGCTCAACCTGTAGAAGACTGAAGATTTTGCTAACTGCGATCGGCCTGTCAGGAACTCTAGCTACTCCTGAGCTCCTGGTTTTGAGCAGTGACTTTGCGATTGTGACCGGGGAGCAGTTTGCCTGGTACAATATTTCCTTGCATATAAGTGTGCTGTGTACTGAATGGGGGTTGTGGTTTAGTTCCCCTTTTGTGTGAACTATGTTCTGATTGCTAGAAGCTGTATCCAGCACAAAAACAGACTAAATCCATGGTTGGCGCCATGCAGCTGGACCTTGCCATGAGGACCCTGTCAGATTACCCTGCTGCACAGAGAAGAGCCATCAACGAGACACCTGCCCGGGGATCAGCCCCCTGCTCCACGCCTGAACAGGAACGACTCCTCAGTGAATCGTGTGGACCCTGCTTCTCCTGGCACACCAGAGAGTTCATCTGCTGTCTCAATTGACATCCATCCTGTGTCCAGCCTTGGGTATCGTGAGTAACCACCAGGGTAGCTCCCTGCAACATATAGCTAAATCAAGTGTGTCACCTGATTCTTATCTGTTTTTCATAAACTGAGCCCTCTGGCTCCGGATTACAATTAGTGTGATGCATATAGTTTTGTTTTTTTTCCCTCACAGGGCCCCAACCAGCTGCAACACCAGCCTACCCCAGGCAACGGTCCTGGCTAGCCCATCTTTTCTCTACCTGGGTACCCAGAGGGTGTGACTGGCATAGGGACTCTGAATGCATGCACAGTAGTGGGAAAGAGTATTTAAGTCAATTACCCTGATTACACCCCTCCCTTGTTATAACCCCCTGAATAAATCTGATCTATTTGTTTTTCTTGCAATCCAACCAGACTGGTTCCAGTTTGTGCTCGAAGTATTGTACTGTTGCCATTTGTTCTGTCTAACCTTGTTTTGCAGGGGGTTCCCCAGGTTCGAACTGGAGAAACAGACTCTGGGGGTAAGTGCAAACTGTGTGGGTACTTACAAATCATATCAGGGGTATTGTGAAAGTAATTGTGTGGGCCACAAGCAGGAACGGGGGGGTCACAGTGTCCCAGAGGGCTATGCCCTAGTTAGTTTGACCATTACCAACCTTGACCTCTGGGTGGAGGCGCCAGTTACCAAACCTAGGCCCTTAACCTGCTACTAGCCAAGCAGAGGGGTAGTAGCACATGGAAAGCGCCACCTAGGGGTTACACATGTCAAACATTTTAAAAAACATAAAGGGCATCTTGTCTGATAACACAGCTTCTGTGTGTTTCTGTGTGCCCTACCATCTGCGGTTACCAGGTCGAAGGATAGAGCGGGAACAACCCATACCCCTCCTCCCTGGTGGAGAGTGCCTTCTGGGATGCTCGATCTGCCTTTCCCTGACCAGCCCCTGATGACCGGGGCTCCTTCCCGAACCCGAGTCGCCAACTTAGCGAGTGGCAGCACTTGAAAAGGGACACTTGTTTAAGAAAAATGTTACACCTTATTCAGTTAAGATGGCTGATACTCATGTACAACAGACCACTCCCATACACAACAGATGATTGGCAGCTACTAACAATGCACTACAGTCCTGGGCTGTTGCTGAATTCCATTGTTCAAAATTTCCACATTTCCACCATATGCTATAAAAAAAAAAAAAAAAATTCCTGACAATTTACTAGTGATATGTGATCCACTGTGACAATCACTTGTGATGCCATGTAGTCACATGCTGCATAAATTGGAAGCACAAAGCCTTGACTCAAGGTGTATTGCTCATTTCCACTTGTGAGGGGGCAGGACTTTCATTACTCGCTTGGGGCTTTACCATTTGAGACTTGCTGTCTAGCCCCTGACATTTGGGAGATAAACTTCATATTTTGAGATGAACAGTTTGTATCATTTATATAATAACTGGTGATCCATGTTATCAACCAGTTTTCAAGTATTTTAAAAAGTCGTATCAACCTGCAGGTTGATACGATAAAAGTCATATCAACCCGCGGGTTGATACGACTTTTACAGCCTCGCGCCAAGAAGCCTGCAGCACTCGCATTCCAGAGTAAACAGATTCAAAACAATAGGTAACTTACAGATCAGAGAAGCGAGGGGAAAACGCTCATTTTCATTGATAGGCACGCCCCACGCCAGCACGTGCTATGGGATGTCAGCGGGGTGTGCCTACTAGCAAGGAAGTAGGAGCCGCTTGGCCTCGGTCTCCTCATAGTGAAAATTGTAAGAAATTTTTGTTGAACCAGTTATTATTAAATAAAACATATGTAGGGAGTTGATATGGAGTTTTTTTACACCCTCGTTGTGTATAATGATAAACTCTCGAGCTCATTTCAGGTTTACACATATCTCACAACTTGTGTGTAAAAAAAAAAACTCCATATCAACTCCCTACATATGCATTATTCTCTATTTAATATTCATTTGGGGACATTAACTTCCACTTTAGAAAGGTCACAAAGGAACTCTTAACCAATGAGAGAGCAGCTTGAACAATACATGATTACATCACAGTCACCTCTGCTGCATTCTAAGTAGTTAAATCAAATTGAAACCGCTACATCTTCATGAACAGAACTAATGTAAAAGCTTTAAAAGTAAGTCATGATGTAAAAATCGGGCCACACCTGGAGTACTGTATGCAGTACTGGTGGCCATATCTGAAGAAAGATGTAAGATTACTGAAAGGGTTATAATGCAGAGTGACGAAGATGATCCAGGGATTGGAGGACAGACCATACAAGGAGAGGCTGAGTGAGCTATGTACTCCCTGAGGGAGAGGAGGAATTGGGCGATAGGACTGATCCCTTTTAGGTACTTAAAAGGAATAAACAAGACATGTACTGAAGAGAGATTTAAGCTGGGGAGGGATACGAGAGGGCATGGTCTTAGATTGGAGGGGGGAAGATACAGGAGGGAAATTAGACAGTTTTTCATGGAGAGGGTTGTAGAAGAATGGAACACTTTGCCGGAGGTGGTATCCTGTAAGACAGTGGGTAGTTTCAAAAGGGGATTGAATAGAGTGGGGGAGGGGGATAACTGTGAAGGGGTAGTGGGGCAGCTGCAAGATAAGGGTGCTAGCTGCACACTTGAGCAGACTTGATAGACCACATGGCCTGTTTCTGCTGGCAAATTTGTATGTTTGTACAATTAAAAAATTAAAAAAGTGTAAATTGGAGACACAACGGCCAGGCTCAGTACATACCATGTCACTACTTTTTAAGGGAGCAGGACTGACATAACTAATTCGTGGTTCTGCACCCCCCTCCATCACTTCCTGTCCTGCCCCCTCACTCATTAAAATAAATACAATTTTCTGAGTCGTGCAGTGTTTTTCAGATATATATTTATTTGCTTTTACAGGACTACTCTACATGCAGCTAATAGAATACAATGGACAGCTCTCTCTTTGTCATAGTGGTTTGAGAATCTGAAGGGGGGACCACCACCACTGCACTTAAAGGGTTAATATCTACAGATGAAGGGAAAGGCCTCACTGCACTTATTGTCGTTCCAGCTTCCAGGGCCTGAAGAATGCAGGAGACAAAAAATCAGTAAATGAGGAAACATGATTAACTTCACTGTGCATGTCTACTTATCCTCCATATGTCTCTCTACTTATGTCTGTTTTTCTCCATCTTTTCATCCTCCCACTCCACCAGTACAGTAACAGGGCCTCTCTGTAAATGAACAAATCTAGATTTAGTAGTTGCCGTATTGGTCCTTGCAAGAATAGATACAGAAGCAAATGATTTGATACCTTTTAATGGACCAACATAGATGTATCAAATCGTTTGCTTCTGTATCTGTAAATGAACAGAAATTTCAAACATCAAAGGGTACCCTGTAGAAATATCTGTCTACAGACAGTATCTAGCTAGCTACACTATCAATCTTGCTGCAGAATCTCTGC
The DNA here is from genome assembly GCA_016271365.2 of Neoceratodus forsteri. Classification (NCBI taxonomy): domain Eukaryota; kingdom Metazoa; phylum Chordata; order Ceratodontiformes; family Ceratodontidae; genus Neoceratodus; species Neoceratodus forsteri. Next base: position 1,534,943 of record JADMNL010000033.1, read on the forward strand.
CTGTTTTTCAGTCTGTCTATGTGCATATACGTACACTATCTATATGCTTAAATCTCTTAAATATATCTATCACCACACCTAGCATGAGGGCAGGGCCCCCTTGTAAATGAGCAAGCATGAGCGAACGTATATACTCTAGAAATGGTTGTTTCTGTCTATCCATATCTAGCAACAGTGCCTGTTTCAATGTATCTATCTATTTCCTTCCTTCCTAAGGGGTACCCTGTAGAGCTGCCTGTCTGTCTAGCCATTTCTTACCAGCACATTATTTAATAGTAAAAAAGCTGACACAGTGGTTGACCCTAGTATAAGAACACACAAGCATTGAAAAGATGGGGAGAAGAGAGGGGGTTCATATACCTACTTTGACACTATCTCTCTCTTCCTGTCAAACCAGTTAAAGGGAACAGTCAGCACTAAGTGCCTCACACCTAAGTGTTGGGCCAGCCCCAATTTGCACTTTGCGAGCAAAAACATATTTTTTACCTTACAATCTAGTATCAGACTGATTCTGCTAACTTCTAAACTGACATTTTCTGTAACTACAAATCCCAGAATCCCCTGCAGCTGACATCAGAGTTGTGGGGACAGTGTAGCAGGAGAACGTATAGTGCAGAGATTTAGGGCTCTGAGCTACAAACCTGGAGACCTGGGTTCGAATCCTATAGCCCCCACTTGCATATCGTGTGACCCTGAGCAAATCGCAACTTCCTTGTGCTCCCAGGTCACACATGGAAGCAAGTTGCGGCTCAGTGTGCCTTTCCGGGTTAAACAAGTTCCCAATTCCAATTTCCTTTTAGCCAAATAGCTAGAGATGCTGCCGTCAGGATGCAAGGTCATAGGTTTGATTCCCAGTGAGGGTATTGGAGGGGGGTCTGTTCAGGTTAAGAAGGGGCAGACATTTCTGAGGGATTGATGACCAGTTGAACAGATGGGTGTTCTAAGGCTGTGCCTCAGGACAGCCCCCCCCCCGCCAGCCAGTTGTTTGTTCAAGGCAGTAACTGGCTTTGAGTTTTTTTACTGGAATTATAAATCTGATTGCAATAACAACTTTTATTTTTACCATAGGCTGTACAGCGTCAACTGGCAGCTGCACTGGTAATTTCTAAGACGTTAATGATTGATCCAGTAGCCAAGCAGAAGCCTTGCTAGGCTCAGGAATACTTTAATTGCACTTGTAATGCAAGTTTTATGACTAGATTGAGGCACAGTGTACCTTACCTGCAGTTTATCTCTTGGATGGAGTAAGTTTGTTTCCTGTTTTTATGAATTTAGTTTTCTGCACCACCCTGGGTGTTCACATAGAAGTTGAGGTGGGTTATCAGCTCTGTGCCATCCCCAAGGAAGAGTACATTGTCTCCCCTGGGATCTACCTCAGTCAGAAGCAACCCCCACAGAGCCCCTCCCCCCCAAACACACTCCATTGCAGACCGTGGAGGTGCAGGTGACACCATGGATCTGTAGTGAGAAGCAACCCCCACAGACCCCCCTCCCCACAAACACACTCCATTACAGACCGTGGAGGTGCAGGTGACATCATGGATCTGCTGTCGGAAGCGCAGGGCTTCATTAAGCCCCAGCTCCTTTCTCCACTTTTCTGCCCATTTCCCTGCTGCAGTCAATGCGAATTAGTGCATATGGAGGCCTGCATGTGTCATGAAACCACAGCCCCTTCCTACGTGGAGCCCACGACTGCACTATCATCAGGCCTCCCTCTAGTGGCAGTCAGAGGCCGGGCAAACAAGACCTTCCTCCCCTGGACAGGAGAGAAGTTCCTCCAATGTTAAATTCTCCCCTACCCCTGCCTCCTCTGCTCAGTTGTCCTCTACCTTCCCACCTCCTCCGAAGCTCAGTCCTCCCCTACCCCCCGCCGCCTCCTCCGATGCTCAATCCTCCCCTCTTCCCCCGCAGCCTGAGTTCACATCTGAACTGGGGTCACGGGCACAGCATCGGGTAACACATCCAGAGCCTTAGCTCTTCACGCCACTGGGTTGACTTCCTCTTAGCAGACTTGTCCATTTGGTTTGGAATTTGCCATCCCTTGGGCACACACAACCCTGTACCATGAGCGTGATTTTTTGTATGTTCCTGCTCTTCAGTAATCAGCTGCTTGGACTGTTCGGGATGGATGCAGAGAGGATAAGGATTCGCCCCACCTGGACCTGTTCAAAACATGATTTAGGAAAGAAATCTGCTGCAGGTTTTATACAGCCCATTTCTGCCCTGCAGTTGCCCCACAGGCGAAAAACTCCAAACTAAAACAGAAAACTTTCATGAGTACTTACGCGGCCAGTTGATCTGAGCACAGTACTCTTCGTTTCCCACATTGTTGGGTTCATTGGTATTCCAGTTGGTGTAAGAGAATGGCGTCCCATCTACCCAGACGCAGGTAAATTTCTACAAGTTTTGGGGGGGAGTGGGGGAGAGACAACAGAAAGCAATCAGTTGGAAGAACACAACCCTTATTAGGGATCCTAATTTATTTACAATATTTTTAATCCAGCCTTATTTTGCCCTGGATATGCCCACTGGCAACCCCCCCCTCCATCTCGGACCTTCCCATGGACCCATTGTTCTCCACCAGTTACCCAGGATCAAACTGCGTTGGGTGGCCAGTCATACCACTCATGCAAGAGCCTGCAGGGGGTGCTGGCAGAACAATCTTTTTTCTTCTGTTTTCCACCCCCCCCAAATGGGTGCCAGCATGCAATGATGCACCACAGGCATACAGAGGTAACCCCACCCCTTCTTGAGCTTCTGTCTGTGCCGCTACCTTGCCTCCACCAGGTGGCAGTCACATGGTAGAAGTGTGCCCCTCCCCAAGGAAGAACAGCAGCCCCTGGGATGCTCAATCCTTCCTGTCCTGGCCAGCCCACACTGATCTATACTTGTTCATAACTGTAAGTCACCAGCATAGGAAGTGGCAACACAACCACTGTGCTACTTGGTCAGTGCCGGGGTCCTAATTCATGGGAGGGGATTATGATTTTTAATGTGCCACAGTTGCATATAAAACAAACTAGAATTTTAAAAATAATTGCACCCACCTTTTGGACAATCAATGTTTTGGAAGCTATTTTCCCCCTTCCTGTTCTCTGAGGCAGCCACCATCCACTTGCCAGGTAACCTCACATCCCCAACCATGCCTTCTGTCTCTTACTTGCCTTACCTAATCCCAGACTTTCCCCTCCAGTGTGGGGTCAGTAGGGAGCTGGCCAGACTCTGCCCCCCAATGGTGTGCAGTTCCAGGAGACATAGGGTGCAGGCATGTCTGAGCCTGAGGGTGCTGCCCGCTTCATCTGTACTGGGACCCCTCCTTTTTATGTTTGCTTGTACGCATGTGCAAGAAACATAGTGCCATCATCTGAGTTTTCCAGAGGTGCGTCAGCCTCTTCCAGTTCAGTCAGTATGTCTGCAGGTGCAGCCGCAGTGCACCAATCACTGCTCCAGCTGTCTATGACAGCAGTTGAAAATGCAGTGGCATACACTTGAAAGGAAGAGCTCCACTTCAGTGAACAGAGCCCCCCCTCAACAAGCATACATGCATATTGCGTGCTGACGCACTCCCCCCATACTGTATAGCTGATAGGGAGCCCATCGCCCCATCGGCTGTACGCCACCCCCAAAGCTGGTGCCACGCTGGGAGCCCACCCCAGCGTGGCACACATTCAGAGTGGCTGATGGGGTGCCCAATCCCCATCAGCTCCAGCCCCAAACAGCCTTACAGCTGCCACTCTGGGAGCCCACCCAGCGTGGCACAAGCCCGGCTGGTTGGGGTGCCCAATCCCGTTGGCTCCAACCCCCAAACAGCCTTTCCAGCTGCCACGCTGGGAGCCCACCCCAGTGTGGCAAACATCCCGCGTTGTCTTAATAATAAAAAAAAACAATAAAAAAAAAAACCTGTAGATTTAAAAATGGTCCCTCGCAGTCTCCCTGCCACCACCTGCACCCACCAACTGCGCACCCTGCCTTCCCACACACCCCCACCCCATACTTACCTCCAGAGTCCGGTGCGACTATCTTCGGTGGACCGGGAACACGTCTGCACTCTTCAAAGCCAACCGCGAACTGAGGAAATGCCGGTAAGCTGTATAATGTAATAGATAGGGTTTTTTCAACTTTGTTGCATATCTCTGGAATTTTTTGGAATTTTTGCGCCAAATTATCAACATGGGGTTTTTGGGACCCCTTCTCATGAATGCTGTCACTGTCATGGTGTTATTCGGGCCTGAAGGGTGATTTCGCAGTCATTGCGTGAAAACACACCTTTCAGGACTGATTAATGAAACGATACTGCCAGTGTTGATAAGGTGGGCTCTCAAGAAGCCTATTTTGAAAATTTGGTGAAAATTCTAAAATGACTGTTTAATGATGCAAGTTAAGCAGTTCTTACAAGACGTCAGAAGTTCAAAATTTTCAATATTTTCACTCCAAATTTTCAACATTGCCATTTTACCACATCTCCTTATGAGCAGTACAGCTGTCATTTTTCACATCTCACCCAAAATGTGTTTCCGCACATGTAGCGCACAATGGTACAGTTGGTGTGCGAAAACAATGTTTGGGACAGATTAAGAAAATGACAGTGACATTGGTCATGAGCAGAAGTCTTAAAATGGCTATGTTGAAAATTTGGTGACAAAACTCTATAAAATGACTGTGTTACGAGTGAACATTACGCGGTTTCCACGCACCCTCGTAAGTTCATGAATTTGTAATATTTTCAGTCCAAATTTTCACCAATGGCATTTTTCCACACCTCCTTTATGAACAGTACAGCTGTCATTTTCCACAACATGGCTGAAATGTGTTTTCACATTTTCAGCGCAGAAATGCGTGGTCGCTGTGGGAAATCATTGTTCGGGACAGATAAAGAAAATCACAGTGACACAGTTCATGATCAGAGGTCTCAAAATGCCTGTGTTAACAATCTGCTGTGTAAAAAAAAAAAAAAAAAAAAAACCCAAACTAGTTACATTACGGTGTGCGTTGCACAGTTTCACGCACGCTCGTGACTTCACCAGTTTAAGATTTTCACAGCAGATTTTCAACATTGCCATTTTTTACACCTCCCAATGAACAGTACCACTGTCATTTTTCACATCCTGTTCGGAATGTGTTTTTGCACCTGTGCTGCCAAATGCCGTAGTCGCTGTGCAAAAGCAGTTTTCGGCTAACAAACTGATATTGCCACTGTTCCTGAGGTGGGGGTCACAAAAAAGCCACGTTGAAAATTTGGAGTGAAAATACCAATGAATGCCGGAGGTGTTAGGGTTTCCGACCATAACGCCCCACCCTGTAGAGAATGACAGGCATCAGGGGTGTGACTTGGGATTCTTGCCTGTAATACTCATACCATTCCACCCCCACCCACACCCTGCAGCCAGTGAGAGGCATCAAGGTGTGCCTCGGACTCCTTGGGCCTAAACGTCACCCCATTCTCCTATACCGCATCCATCTCTCTGTATTTCCTGATGGAATGGGGTGCGCATAAGGGCCAAAGACCCCAAGGCACACCGTGACACTTGTCAGTGTCAGCAGGGTAGGGTGTGGTGAAATGGCGTGGTTGTTATGCCTGACAACCCAAAAACACACCCCAATGCCTGTCACTCTCTGCAGGGTGGTGGTGGGGTTGGCTTCAGTTCAATACTTCGCTGCCATTCCTATTATGCAGCTCTGTAACTTCTACGCTACCAATGCCAGCAAGCAAACATTTGGCATTGACAAATGCTTGTTAATATCTACATCAGTGATGGAGACAGGCTGGAGGGAGGGGTGTGCCTATCTACAGACAGCATGAAAATCTACAATAGAATGCACTCGGGAGGCCATGAGGCAGGACCTGAAGATTCTGAGGGTGGTCAGAAACTGGACAACTGAAATTCAGTGTCAAAATGTGTGCTGTGGGAAGTAAAAACCTGCAAACAGATTACTCTGGGGGGAGGAAATAAAAAAAAAAAAAAAAAAAAAAAAAGGCAGGAGAGGGATCTGGGGATTATAATATCAAAACTGAACGCAAATTAAATTCTCCCCACAACTGAATGTGCACAGTAAAATGTCACATCTCAAACAACCAAACCAAAACACCATTCACCAGTACATTAAAAATGTAGGCCAACACTCAGAGTGCATAAACTTTTTACTCGAGGCCTCTGTGCCCAGTATGTTATGTGGGAACACCAGCAGGAGCTCCTCTCACAAAACAAACCTCTGACTGGTTTTGCTCAAGGCATCATCAGGGATTGAGGTTCTGATTTGAACATCAATGATTTAAATAGACATCTTAAAGTGATACACACCATTATCTATACATAACACACGCGTATAAAGTCAAAGATCTGTAATAAAATGTGTACCCGTACTATTGGTGTAATAACCGATCAATAAATAACTAAGCAAAAACTGTCAAATCAATAGCATCAAGTCCTGGTTTCATCAATCCTCAGTGTGTGTGTGTGTGTCTGTGTCCAGAATGTTTCTCCTTTTTAGACAGCAATAAGTCCAAATTACCACCCCTAGGTCCCCGAACAACCTTCTCAAAGCCTGTAAACTTAAATTGGTGTTCTTCTCTATTCGATCAGAAATATGGCAAAATAAAGCATTCCCCAATATTCATACATCAAATTGCACTATAATGTTCCCCATCCCTGGTCTTTAGTGCACAGGTCATTTTCCCTATATAAAACGCTTTACATGGGCATGTCGCCACATATACACCATAAGTAGAACTGCAATTTACAAACTGATATGAAAGATTCTAGAGTTAACATTGGAAAAGGTAGTTAATTTATCAGTATGGATGTGAAGAGAACATTTACCACAAGTAAGGCACCATTTAGGGGGTGCTGGTAACCAGTTCAAAGAACCACCTTTTTTCACTGGTAAATAACTTGGAACTAGAAAATCTTCAGGTTATTACCCCTCCTGTATGTAATCTGTAGAGGTACTGCAGCAATATTTCGCAATGCAGGTTCTGCTTCAAGTACACACCACACCTTATTCAGACATTCTCACCACATTGCTTTTTTGCAAAATACTTTGTGATAGTCCTGTCATCCTACAACCTATCTCTATGCTGATAACGTTCCCTCCCTGGGCATGGATCCAACTGATTCTCTTGTACATTGTGCAAGTTTATTTTTATAACCCCTATTTATGAAGCGCTGCTCTAGAACCTTATTTCTTTCTTCCAAAACCTCTGGTATAGAACAATTTCTCTTAACACGAATAAATTGAGATTTGGGTATGTTTCTGATGGTGTGGTGGGGGTGGCAACTACTTGCTAGTAACAGGCTGTTACAATCGGTCTTTCCTGTACAAATCAGTTTCTAGTGTACCATCACTCTCCTTTTCTGGCCTTAAATCCAAACAATTCCCTGAAACTATATTGTGCAGTGAATTTTTTAATTCGGATTTGTGTTCCCAAGAATGTCACAAATTTATACAAGGATGTTGCATCACCCTGCTTTATTTTGCCATATTTCTGAATAAACACACAGAACACAAATTTAAGTTCACAGGCATTGAGAAGGCTGTTGGGGGACTGAGGTGTGGTAAGTTGGACTTATTTTGTCTAAAAGAGGAACATTCTGGATGCATACATTAGGAGGATTGAGGGAACCAGGACTTAAAGATGCTACTGATTTGATTTTTGGTCATCTGAATCACAACCCTTTGAGTCAGGGATTTATTTCCAAAGGTTCCATGTCATAACACAGAGTAAGTCAAGGTAATACAGCTTATATACAAGAGATAGTAGCAGACCACGCACAGTGCACCAAGTATACTAAGACAATAGTGTGCAAATCTGACATTTCGGATGGAGCAAGGGTATTGTACACAAGAGAGGCAGTCGGCTTGTACAGTGAGGTAGCAAAGCAAGTAATCCTATTGTACCAGACAATGAGCTGAATGACTTGGTAGAAGCAGTCTAGATGTGAGACTGTCACTGGCAATGAGGTAGGCAAACTCTAAGCAAGTGGGTGGCCCTGCGGCCCGTGACTCACCGCTGAGGACACCAACAGCAAAACTTGGTAAGCTGGTGACCGTGGAGGGGAGGGAGTTGAACCAGGATGGGGCCCTGTAGGAGAAGGTCCTCTGGGAAAGGGAGGTCCTAACCCTTGGGACTGAGTGCGGACTTGGAGGTGCTGCAAGTGGGGAGGGCCTGAAGGGTGGAGAGACGACGCAACACCAGGAGGCATTAAACCGAGAAGTATTTTTTTGGCCGTGAAGCAGGATTGGTATTGGAGCCTTTCCTCAAAGCTGAGCACTTGACTGAGGGAATAGAGTACGCAGAGGTAGGGGTGTGTGTGTGTGTGTGTGTGTGTGTGTGTATGCCGATCTGCACCGGACAGGAGCCTGCAGGCTTTTAATAGACATTTTGATTTTGCGGAGGGTGGTGCATTCTGCAGCTACATATACCAGAAGGCTGTAGTCGACTAAGACCGATGGTGTGATGGCCAGATGGAGAGCTTCAGGTGGCAGACGGGCCTTGTGGCAATAAAAGAGGCCAATAAGTGCATTGGTAGCAGATGAGAGTATTAATGGGGGTGTGGAAGGGGAGGGCTGAATCAAAGGTGATGCTCCAGTATTTGTAGGATGAGACTTGTTCAAGGGGATGGAGAGAGCTGGAGAGTACCCACAGGGGGGAGTCTCTCTGAGTTTGATCTGATGACCAGATATCATGGTCTGTGTTTTTTTTTTTTTTTAGGTTAATGACAAGTCTATGGTCCAAGGACCAGCGCTTAGTCTGGTTGAAGGAGTGCTTGAGGGTAGTCTGGAGAGTGGTGGGGTTAGGGTGATAGGCAGAGGACAGTGTCTGCATAGAGGAGAATCTTGCCAGCACAGGAATTCGGTAGGTCATTGGGAAACAGATCAAAGAGAAGTGGTCCCACGATGGAACCCTGTGGGACTCCTGCGTGGATGGGGGCAGTTGCTAGAGGGTGGTGTTTATTTTGATGCGCTGAGTTCGTGACAGTCTCTTTGGTCAAATTAAATATCGAAGTGTGAAATAAAAGGAACAGATGGAATTAAATATGGGGATGGAACACCTCCTAAATGTAATTTTTATTTATGGGTTTAGGAATTAATTTGGAAATTCTTGCGTGGTTACTACAGATATATTGACAGTGTTGAGTGACAAAAGGTGACATATTTACTGCTACGTATGGATATTATGTTAGCAAATGTATTTATTCCTTATGTACGTGGCTCTGTAAATTAAATTCTCTTCCCAGATAATTTGTTTTCCAGCTTCCTTTCAGACAATACATCTAATAATTTCCCTTTCCCTCAAACACCTTTGTATTATATTGGTATACTGACATGTTTCCCTATTTCAGTGTGTGTGTGTGTGTGTGTGTGTGTGTGTGTGTGTATATATATATATATATATATATATATATATATATATATATATATATATAGAGAGAGCAAAAACTCCATTTAATGCATCAGTTAGGGTTGTTCCACAGCGACAAAAGGAGAAATTTGGTGTTGGGTTGAAACCCCTCACCCCTCAGCCGCCCCACCCAACTCGGCATCGCGTGTTGGGGTCATTGCCCTCTCACCCCATCACATGCGTGAACAAGCTGAGGCATAGGAGAATGGGGTGAGAGGACAGACGACCCCAACGCACACCCCGATGCCGGTTGGGTGGGGCAGGCTGAGGGGGTGCAAGTGGGGTTTTCAACCCTAACACCGAACTTCCTCACTTTTGTTGCTGTGGAACAACCCTAACTGATGCATAAAACATAGTTTTTTGCCTCTAATTTCCCTTCTTTTTGAGAATGAGGACTATAACTAGTGAAGGGCCCCGCATTCCCACCATGTGATTTTTGGTGACATAGTAATGGTAACAATGCGAACGCAAGCGGTGATTGTTATGCACATGGTAACACAAACATAAATTGTAAAGCAAGCATTAATAGAAATGCAGGTGCAGTGATGCCAAAGCGAAAAGTGACGCAAACGGAGACGCAAGCGCATACGGAAACGCAACTGGTACGTGCATGGTCAGGGTACCGCTATTATAAATGCAAATAACTGACAGCAACAATAATGTGAAAGGAAACAGAAAAGCAAACCGTAATGCGCATGGTCATGGTACTGCATTTCTAAACGGAAATGGTAACGGTAACAGCAAAAATATCACCAAAGGAAACTAACATAAATGTAAGCGCGTATGGAAACTCAAACTGTCACGGGCACAGGAACACAATTGGAAACACAAATGGTAACGGTAAGATCAATGACGGAAAACCAAAGACCAATTGAAACGGAAGGGCAGACGCCAACAGAAATGGTAATGCGCATGGTGACACTAAGCAAAATGCACAGTAGTGGAGACACATGGTAACAGTAACGCAAACAAACGCAGGGGTAACGCATGCATGCATATGGAACGCTTAATGCAAACGGTACAGAAAGAGAAGTAAAGCCTACTTGTAACAGTAACTGGAGCACACACCCTATTTTTCCCAAAAGCTCCATTGAGAAACACAGTATAAACAAAGTATGTATAATGGCCTCTGAGTAGAAAACTAACAGTTGTAATACTTAATTGCTAATATCTCAGTAACCGTATGACGTAGAAAAAATTTAAATTTCACATGATTCATGAGTTTCCTGGCTAGGTTTTCACTAAAGGGCAACACATTGTCGCGACAAAAATTCTGTGTATCGCACCATTTCCGAGATACGAGCACCGAAAGGCGCGGCGGATGTAACCATGTTAGTCTATGGGGGAATAAACGTCAACTCTGGAGTACTGTAACTTTGCCTCGTGCAATATTTTGTCACCAAACCATCAAAAGGCACATCTGTGAGATGTTGGCTGCCTTCCCTTCAAATTTCAGCCCAAAACACCAAACTGTTCTTTTTGTAGCAGAGTGGCAAAGAATCCCTGTCATTTTGGCCATACTTTAAAAAGTAGTGTCGTGATCTATGACACCTTTCGCATAAAATTTGCAAAGTGTCACAGGTACGACACTACTTTTCCCAGAAATAGGAAAAACATATTTCTGGGGTGTTTAACTCCAAAATAAAGACATGGCTAGCATCCTCTGGGCTCGAATAGGTAAACACAAAAAGAATCATGTCCCTACATGGTCCCAATTTTAAATCCCAAGCATTTCTGTGATCAGAAACTGAAAATAAAATGGCGGATTTGAGACACTTTTTCGAACTGTTAACTTTTCCCACTGACTTATAATGGGAACTTGTTTACTGAATAACTTTTGAACCGTTTAATATTTTTTTCACAATCTTCAAAAGGCACATCGGGGACCCCGGCCGCACGTTCCTTGAAGTGTTTGGACCGGTCGCATAAACCATGCGATCTGTAGGCGCGAGCAAAGAATGCACACACAAAAAGTAATTGCACGCACGAATCTCTCCACTCCACAGCCATATATCCAACAGGTATGAAAGTTGCCATATGCCAAGATCTAGGGTTATACCCTGTGCCTGCCAAATTTCAGGCAAATCCGTTGAACGGTGGCAAAGTTAAGGTGCAAAGTTTCACCATTTAACCTTAAAAAGGGTACTCAACCCTAACTATGGCAGTGCTACCATAGTGTGTGTGTGTGTGTGTGTGTGTGTGTGTATGTGTGTATGTATATATGTGTGTGTGTGTGTGGTGTTATACTTAAATGCTCTGCTCCTTCTTTTGATTGGCTGTTCACTGCATAGACAAACACTGTTTTTTTTTTTTTATCCTGCACACGTATACTTGGATATTTATTGTTCGGTAATTACACCAATGGTACGGGTACATATTTTGTTAGATATTTAACTTTATATGTTTGTTATGTATAGATAATGGTGTGTATCACTTTAAGATGTATATTTAAATAGTTGATTAGGAAATTTGATAATGTTAAGTCGACCCTCACTAGAGTTGGTTCTAAGGAAGGAACTGGATATTTCCTGGCCATCTGAAGGATTGTCATATTTAGGCATAAAGGTTTTTACTCAGTAGACGCAATTCTCCATCATAACCTCTCAAAATTAATAAACATGAAGTTTGATCTGATAATGGACAAGTTGCATTTATCCCTTTGGGGAAAATAAATGCAATAAAATGATTATAGTTCCAAAATTATTCTCTTCATGAATAACTTTCCTGCCAACATTTCTCCTAAATGGTTCAGCAAAACTGACGGAGCCATTTCAAATTTTTTATTGGAAGGGAAACCCTGTCGCTTAGCTAAAAACAAACAGCCCCTATAAAGAATGGAGGGTTTGCCCTCCCTTGGTGGCAGGGATATTTTTTGGGCTTTCAAGCTTAAGCAAATGGTTTAACTCCCCTAACGGAGGCACTACCCCTCTATGGCTTAACATAGAAAAAAAACTAGTATCCCCTTTAAATCTGTCTGACTTATTATTTAGACAGATGACGCTAAATCTAAAAACTCATCCTTTTCTCCAAATATCAATAATTGTGTGTAGGAAATGTAATCTTAAAAAATGGGCATGTTCCTCTCCAGTTCATGCCTCTTTCGGCATAATAAATCCTTAGCCTCGAATGGCACGGGTCTTTCATATAATGATTAGATGGTTAAAGGCATCCAAAACTTACTGGTGATATGTTACAGTCACAATAGAACACTCTCCTTTGAAGTCTTAAAACTTAAATTTCATCTAAGCAAATGTGACTTTAGCTGTTATCTACAATTAAGACATTGTTTTGGCTATCTCTGTATACTCCTTGCACCTGCTCAACTCCCATTGTTCCCCGCATCTTGGAGGGGATTCTGGCTGCTGTCCATCTATGCTGTACTACCAACTTCCCCCAGTGGCTTACCCCCGCCCACAGTCGGGTGCCCCCATACTCTCCACCCGAATAGGATCCAGTCTCCAGGAGAAGTGGTGCCAGAGAAACTTACGGATGACCATCAAGTCGCAAACAGGTTGCCAACCATTTTTCCTGATTTTCTTTTACCCCTGGAGCTGGGGGGTGTGCAGTGACGCCAAGTGGAGGAAAGCATGCATGTGTCCACACATGCTCCCTCCCAGCGATTGCTGCCTGAAGTCCTGTCCCCCAGCCTCCACCAGAGGGCGAATGGGCACAGACAGCTGCAGACCCTCCTCCCTGGAGAAGGAGAGCAGTCCATTGGATGCTCAATCCTTCTCCCCTGCCGACCCCCAGTGACCCATGCTCGTTCCCGAACACTGGTCACTGGTGTAGCATGAGGTGAGGTCTCCAGTGCCTTAGCCCACTGTGCCACCAGGCCAGCTTAAGACATTTTTTTAAAGTTAATTTCCTAGAACCAGATATACTCTCCACTTATTCAACCTGGGAAAACTTCTTTAAAATGTCTTACTTGCCTAACCTTCAGCCTTGTATATAAAATCTTAAATGAAACTGACCCCTCCCTAACTGGTTCGGCTAAAGCAAAATGGGACATTGATCTACAGTTGCAAATTCCAGACCCAGTTTGGGATGGGACCTGGGATAATGCAATCAGATGCTGTAGGGGAAACTCAAGGAAGGATTTGCCAATTTAAAATTCTACATTACTTTTATTCTCCTAAACAGCTCTATAGTTTAGGCCTTATCCAAAATGACTTATGTTGGAGATGTGGAAGAACAAATGCAGGCATAGGTAATTTATTTTGGCATTGCAAAGGAGTTTTAAATATGTGGCAACAAATGCATGCAATCTGTCAAACGCTTCTGTGGACCCCCATTCCATTTTCTCCTAGTTTTTGTTCTAATATTCATAGTATACACTTAAACTCATGCCCTGGTGGCCCATTTGTCCTGCCCCCCGAACACCTGTTCACACCCTTGAAAATATTCCATGGCGGTCTGATGCACCCCCCAATAGCCCCCACCCGACCTGCCCGCTCATGCCCCACCTCCCTGCACCCCCCCCTTAACACACGACTCCAGCTTCTTGATGGCTACAAAGGATGACTGACACAGCCCTCCTCTCACCGCCATGAGTTCCTACAGTACGCATGCTCACTGACTGCTTATACTGCCACCAACCACAGGGGTGAGAGGAGGACTGCGCCAGTCACTGTATAGACATAGAGAATTTGATGGCAGATGAGGACTGCTTGGCCCACCTAGTCTGCCCATTTCTCTACCTAACGGATAAGCTGCAGATTCTAGTTAACCAACAGCCTACTTCCTACTTCCTCCTACCCCCCCCACTAGAATTGCCTTATGTCTGTCCCATGCATTTTTGAATTCCCCCACTGTTTTTGACTCCATGACCTCCTCAGGAAGGCTGTTCCATGTATCCACAACCCTCTCTGGGAAGAAATACTTCCTCACATTACCTCTGAGCCATCCCCCCTCTATCTTCAAATTGTGCCCACTTGTTTTTGCACATCTTTTTCTGAAAGATGCTACCCTCTTGGACTTTGTTGAGTCCCTTGAGGTATTTGAAAGTTTCTATAATGTCTCCCCCCCTTTCCTCAAGGCTATACATATTTAGTTCCTTTAGTCTTTCTTCATATGTCTTATGATGCAGACCTGCATCATTTTGGTTGCCCTCCTCTGGACAGCCTCCACCTTGTCTGTCTTTGCAGAGATGGGGTCTCCATAACTGTACACAGTACTCCAGATGTGGTCTTACCAACTGTCTGTACAGAGGGCCAACAACTTCCTGTTTTCTACTGGTGATGCCTCTCCCTGTGCATCCCAGTATCCCCCTAGCCCTCCTTACTGCCTTCTCACATTGCTGGGCCACCTTTAAGTTGTCTGATATGACTACCCCAGGTCCCTTTCCATTTTTGTTGTCCGTATCTCACCCCCCATTGTGTACTCTTCCCCTGGGTTTTTGTTTCCCAGGTGCATTACTTTGCACTTCTTTGCATTGAATCTAAGCTGCCATACATTTGACCATTCCTCCAAGCTTGCCAAGTCACTTTTCATCCTTTCCACCCCACCTTGTGTATTAACCCTGTTGCAAATCTTTGTCATCTGCAAAGAGACATAATTTCCCTTCCAGTCCCTCTGCAGTGTCACTTAAAGACATTAAAAAGGACCGGCCCCAGTACTGAACCCTGCGGTACCCCACTAGTAACCCTCCTTTCTTCACTGTGGACTCCATTTACTATTACCTGCTATGTCCTGTTGTCTAACCAGTGTTTTACCCAGGCTACCACCCTGGGACCCACTGCCAGGGTGGCTAATTTGTTTATCTTTTGTGCGGGACTGTGTCAAATGCCTTGCTAAAGTCTAGGTAGGCCATGTCCACAACCCCTCCATGGTCTATTGCTTTGGTCACCCAGTCAAAGAAATCAATTAGATTTGTCTGACGTGACCTTCCCACTGCGAATCCGTGCTGCATTGGGTCCTGTGCCCCACTGGCCTCTAGGTACTCAACAGTTCTTTCCTTCAGAAGTGATTCCATCATTTTCCCTACCAATGAGGTCAAACTGACAGGTCTGTAGTTTCCTGCCTCTGTCTTGCTCCCACTTTTGTGAAGGGGAATCGCATCCGCCCTCCTCCAGTCCTCAGGTACCACCCCATCCTCCCATGATTTATTAAAAAGGGTAGTCATTGGTGTTACTAGTTCTTCCCTTAGTTTATAATTCTGTGTTGAATACCATCAGGCCCCACTGCTTTATCCACCTTCAGTTTTAAGAGTTCTTTCAGAACCCTTTCTTCTGTGAAAGGACTAATATCAACCCCCCTATCCAGAGTGCTTCTATTGACTGGATTAGGTATTTCCCCCTGATTTTCTATTGTGAATACTGAGCAAAAGTATTCGTTGAGTATCCCCGCTTTTTCATTGTCGCTCTCTGCCCAACCACCTTCCTCTTTGTTCAGCCTCAGTATCCCTACCTTAGTCTGTCTTTGCTTCCTAATGTACCTATAAAAGATTTTATCCCCCTTCTTAACGGAGTTGGCTATCCTTTCCTCGGTTTGGGCTTTTTCTATTCTGACTGCCTTATCCGCTTCCTTCTGTTTTAACTGGTACAGTTCTCTGTCCTGCTCCTTCTGTGTTTCCTTACACTTCCTGAATGCTGTCTTTTTCTCCCTTACCTTCCCTGTCACTTCTTTTGAGAACCATAGTGTTTTTTTTTTCTTTCGTTTTGATTTGTTTATTTGCTTCACACAAAGCCTTGTTGCCTCTGTGATGGTGGTTTTGATTGTACCGTATGTAGCTGTCTGGGCATCAGACTCCTGGGAGGTGGGATATGAGTGAGCAGGTAGGTGGGAGGCTGTTTGGGGGAGGGACCATTGGACTACTAGGGAATATTTTCAGTGGTACAAATGGGCATTCGAGGGTGAGGGGAACCAGTGGACCACCAGGGCTCATGTTTACTATCTGAGTGGCACTAAGGGGCTGCTGCGCCCCAGAGCTCATCACAGGCATGCAAATGGCCCCTTAGTGCCTAACCATGCCCAGGGGCTCATCTGCATACGCAAGCTGAATATAGTTCACAGGGTCTTGGTGTTATCTTGTTTCAGGTAGCTATTCCCTGTGGACTGTATACAGCCCTGGTCCTTGTTGGGGCAGTACAGATTTGCTCAGTGCTGTGGCTACAGCCCAATATTCAGTCAGACAGCACCGCTTGCAATCCATGTAAATATCGCAGCAGCTGGGGGCGGGGGCGGACAAGTGCAGCACAAACATTTTTGCCATGCTTGCCTTGTTTTCTGAATATGGGGGCCTCTGAGATGCACTTACTTGCACACTAAAAATGCACAGTCTCATACACACCCTCAGATACACCCACACAAACAGGCAGAAAAAGTTCCACTAACTTAGAGAAACTCCCACACATATTAGTTCTTACACTCCACACAAACATTTGATGGAATATTCACACAGACATGCACACTGACATGACACACATGATAGAAGACCATCACATACAAACATATACACTGACACACACCCATACAAGTGCTGACACACACACACACACACACACACACCCAAATGTTGACACGGCTACACAGAAACCCCCCTCATAGCTGCCTTCTGAGATGTCTACGTTTGCAAGGTCATTGCCTCCTGTCCACGTTGTCGGCACAGATGTATCCACAGCCTTCACCAATTCCACCAGGAACAGGTTTTGTGCCTCATTGGTAGTGGAGGTCAGGTGGGCCCCAGTTATAGCACTCTGGCAGGCATTCTGCAGGGAGATATGAACATGGACACAACTTAGTCCAACAGCGCAGTATCCAGACTCTCCCTCTGCTAATAAACTCCTTGTAAACAGCATTTTGGGATCCAAGTATCTGATTGGCCAGCTGTGTTCTGAGAGGGCTGCATGTATGACTGGAACTCCTCAGGTAGGGCCCTATCTTTGCAATGTTACAACACAGTGTCTTACTTAAAAATAATCTAGGATGGCCTCTTCATGCAGTGATAGCGCCACCTCTCGTTATGCCAGCAACCCCATTCAGGAATAAGCCCGGTCATCTGGGGCTGGCCAGTTTGGGGGGGAGTAGCAGGATCGAGCATCCCGGAGGACACACCCCTTCTCTGGGAGGGAGGGCAGTACATTCCGATGCTCTAGTGCTACCTGGGTGACCACAGGTGGCAGTGTGCTGAGAAGTGACTCACTGGGCAGGAGGACACTGGCAGTGACTCGCCCCATGCTTACGTGTGCTTACACCCTGCTATGCTAGCATCCCACAGGGAGAAAACGCATAGGAGGAAATACCTAGGCAGAGCTGTAGGAGGTGATCCACCCTGCTCCTCACAGGCCCTGCACAGATGACAGGGCCCCTTTCTGGACACTGGATTAATTCTTTGGTGGGGATGGGGACTGGCCAACCCTGCCACAGAGGGAGGAATAAAGAAATTAATTTAAAACTGAGCAGTGCAGCTAGTATTAGTATTATTATTATTACTAGTCATTTCTTTTAACAATATACTTAGCAAACCATAAATAGTAATATAGCAGTAATGTGTATTTAAAGAATGAAATAAATTTTTACTGTACTTGTATAGGTAGTCTTAGCAATTTTAGGAGATTTTTTTAATTGTTAATTATAACCACTTCCTACAGACTTTATCCATACCAAAAGTCAATAGTTAGCATACTGTATACTATATTGATCATTCTGTTTATACGCCCCCTTCTACACTGCCATTTACCAGGGTTGCCTCCTGAGCGGTCACATAGCCTTGGACAGCGCCCTTGGTGGGGATGGGAGAGAGGCTCCCACCCAAATGTACGAGTATATTCGGCTCAGTCCTGGGACCACCCTGGATAAGGTTGAAGGCCGGATTTACCGGGTTTTGCTAGTCTCCTGTGCCTGAGATGTCCCGGTTGATGGCAGAAATACCG
Source organism: Neoceratodus forsteri (assembly GCA_016271365.2). Taxonomy (NCBI): domain Eukaryota; kingdom Metazoa; phylum Chordata; order Ceratodontiformes; family Ceratodontidae; genus Neoceratodus; species Neoceratodus forsteri. The sequence continues at coordinate 1,553,213 of JADMNL010000033.1, forward strand.
GGCTTTGCCAGCTTCCAGTACAAGGGTTATTTCCTTAGTTTTTCCCACCTTCCACCTGAGACAACGCAGTGAGTGCATCAAAATGCATGCACACCTGGATGTGTGCCTGTGCGTTGACTCCAGCATGTGCCACTTCCTCCAGTGTGTCCCTCAGCCGCATTCCCTTCTGTGGTCACTCAGGTGGCAGTAACACTGGGGAGGAAGCAGCCCTCCCTGGACACTACAATCCTCCTCCTCCTCTTCTCCCCCCCCCCGGACTGGACCCTGACGACACGAAATCACTTCCAATCAAAGGGAACCAGTGTCTTGAGCAGTAATGCTACTAGTAAGCCAATGAACTGGCAACATACACAGCATTCTTATGTAGGATTCGCCATTTTTTTGCCAAGTGCATCATCTCACATGGGGGAAATCACACAAAATTGGAGAACAGGCGACATTTTTTGCTCCTCTGGGCTCTCACAGCTGGTACTCTTCCCTGCCTGTCCGATCTAACCTCTGCTGCTGCGCCTGTCTCTACTTCCCCCGATCTCTGCCAATATTCCCCATTGGTGATCCAGCTTAGCCCCCCCCCCCGGGGTCAATGGGTGGGAAAGGGGAAGCACCTGTTACACCGGGGCAGTCAGTCAGGGGGCCAAGTGCACAGTGATGGGCGGTCGATGGCAAGAGGGAGGCCTACAGAAGGCCATCATCCAGCGCTACAAGGTGGCCATTTTCCGCTGTTCTGGGCCAACCCACCCACCACCTGCAATGGATGTGGTTACGGTGGCATCTGGCAGGGGAATTTGGTAGCATGTAGTCACCCATGCCACCAAGAATGCCTCTGCAATCATGACTAGGAGCCATTATGACCCTCCCCCCAGGAGGGAAGCATCCAAGGGACACTTTCAACTTCCTCACTGCCCGCTCCTGTATCTGGGCTCGGGGTGCAAACCCAGATCACCAGCCTGCCACAGTGATACCCCTATGGAGTCTGCCTAACAGGCAATATTTTAATGTTTATAAACTAACATTGGCTATAGTTTAGTATAGGTTTAGTGTGTAACGTTATATTTGGGAAATTGTTTTGATGCATATTTTTTTCATAGAGCTTTCTTTCTCTTGCTGGTCTTGTCTGGTGGCATACTCCCCACAGCCCTGTCACCAACCTTCTTATGGACTTACCAGGTATCTGCCCCTTACACATGACCTGATGATGGATGGCTGGATGGATGTGTCGCTCGTGTGAGCCCGCGGGGTGGGGGCAGGGATTTATTTCTGATGCCTCCATTTTGTTTTCTCACTGGGGCGCTAGCATACAAATGACTCAACCATTCATGTGTGCATTGGCACATATACATGTTGGGTGTAGAGCAGTGGCCCCCCCAACTCTCTTCTGGTGCTCCCTGCAGTACCAACCATCTGGTCTCCACTGGGGGGCAGTCACATTGTGGGAGCAGCAGCCCCCCCAAAGAAGGAGAGGTGTCTTTGGGATACTCTATCCTTGGCCCTGTGGACCCTTGATGGCCTGTGCTAGTTCCTGAACACGGGTCACCAGTGTCGTGAGCAGTAGTGCTACCAGTGTGCAGCTGGGCTGGCTAATGTTTGATATATGAAGAAGTCATGGAATGACCATGGTACCTACCTCCAGACTGAGTATGGACATCCAGAGTGGCATGGCCCACCCCAGTGCACCCACCCTGGGGGGGTAAGGCACGGCGGAGGAGGAACAAGAAGGCATGGCAAAGTCCTGGAGAAGGTGGGAGATGGCCAATTAGGGCAGCCTGGACAATAGAGATGAACTTGGAAAACTTGAGCAAAGCTGCTTTTCATCCTCTCAGATCAAATACTCCACTTAAGTGGCCCATCCTCTCACAGGCAGGAGGGGTAACTGGAGAGGAGTTCAAACCTCAAACCTTAAGCATGATAAAGGCAAAGCACAACCACCATGTAGTGGAGCACCACCCCTGCTTGATTCAGGTCTCATCTGTAGAACAGAACCTTTGCTTACCTCGGCATCACTCCATGACTTCTTAACGTTGAAGAATTTGTAACAGCGGTCCTGGTAGAGGGTCGACCCATCTGCACAACTCTGCTGAAACAAAGCTTTCTGCCTCCACTGGGAGATATAGAGGAAGAAGAAATGCTTGTTATACAGCAGCTAGGGGAAAACCTTCCACATATACCCACCCCCACCTTTCCTTCAGCAGACCAGAGCTGGCAACTGCTGTAAACTCCAGGAGAAAAATCCAAATCCGGATAGCTGAAGTCTGAAACTTTAAGCTGGGAATTGTGATTCTCTGCTGAGAACTGCTGCACTCATAACACTTCCTGTCAAAGTTCTGGAGGGGTACAATACACTGCTGAAAACTGACAATCCGATTATAGTTCCTATCTGAGATCTGGACAGATGCATTACTCAGCTGAAAACTGCTGCTCTTGTTACAATTCCTGTCTGAGCTCTGGAGAGGATGGTACTCCACTGAGAACTGCTACAGTCATTACAGGTCCTGCCTGAGCTTTGGAGGGGTACGATATTCAGCTGAAAACTGTTGCTGTCATTACAGTTCCTGTCTGAGCTCTGGAGGGGTATGATACTCAGCTGGGAACTGCTACACTCATTAAAATTCTCTTGTGGACTCTGGAGGGGTACAATACTTGGATGAGAACTTCTGCTCTCACCATAGTTCCTGTCTGAGATCTGGTGGGGTATGATACTCTGCTGAGAATTTGTGCTCTCATTACAGTTCCTGCCCGAACTCTGGAGGAGTACGATACTTAGCTGAGAACTGCCGCTCTCACCATATTTCCTGTCCGAGCTTTGGTGGGGTATGATACTCTGCTGAGAACTGCTACTTGTTACAACTGGCTGAGCTCTGTGGAGGAGACGTTTCTCTGCTGATAACTGATGAACTTATTTTACTTACCCTGTGAACCCTGCAGAAGTGTTGTGGTCAGAAGCACAGCCAAGGCAAGGAACTTATCCATTCTGTCAGCTCAGAAAATGTGTCTGTGGGATGGGTTATTTCAAGAGATGGGCTGCAAGAACAGACATTCAAAACTTAAATCTGAAATGGAGTAGAGTGGGACACATCGCTTCAGGCCCATGGTATCTGTCTGCCTTCCTGCAGAATCATACCTCTTTGTCTTCTGTGTCCTGAATTCAGTGTGTACAGAACCAAAGTTGCATTTTCTCTCCTGTTCCAATCTCTCTGCTTCTCCCTCGCTTTCTTGCTCACTCGCTCGCTCATTCACTCACTCACTCACTCCCTCCCTCACTCACTCACTCACTTATTCGTGCTCTCAATGTGTTTTCTTTTACTGTCTTTCCATCTGTCTCATGCACGCAGGTTGTCTTTCATTTCTTGGCAGTACATGCAAACTGCAAACTTGTATATTTTTCTATAGTACACATTCACACCATTTTGCCATCAGTTAACAAATCCAGTCTTCAGATTACAGTGCATCAAGCAGAACCTCTCTGTCTGCGATATCTTTGTCTGCATGCACTTCTAGACCTTGCCTGTTTAATTTGATCCATTTCATTCAACTCAAACTAGAAAAACAAGTAAAAAGTGACCATAAAGAATGGGAAAAGAATAAGGAAAAGCAAGGAACATAAAAGGAAAGGGGGAAATAAGGAGCAGCATTAAGGAGGAAGAAGGATAGCAGAAAGAAAGGGAAAGAAAAAAGAACAGCATTAAGGAGAAAGAAAGAGAAGGGACAAGGTTTAAGAGGAATAGAGAAAAAATTAGAAACTGCCCTTGTCACTGTTGTGCCTTACCTTGGCACCTTAGACAGTTGAAGAAACTCTGATGCCGTGGTGTGTTTATACTGAGAGCTGTCAATCTCCCAGTCAGCAAAACTGAAATCTCTCCCTTACAAACTCTGTATGCATTACAGAGAGGACCCTTTGGAATATGTCCTATAAACATTAATCTACTTCAGTAGGGCCAGGCAGTTCCCACCTTAAGCAAACCTGCATGCTGGGTAAATGGTGGGAAATCACACAGCATACAAGTTACTTAACAGTTTTTTTTTTTTTTTGTAACACTGCTTTCTGTCCCTAGTAGCCTACGAACATTTTTTATTTACTTACTTTATTAACCCAGGATAGTCCAGGCAAGAGAACAAATATTACAGATGTTCCTCCCTAGGACTATGGTGACATCATCTACAGCACAGCTCCAAAGTCCACCCTTGCCTGACTGCACCCCCTCTTTCACCCATTCTGCCGCTTTTCCTTGAACAGCCCTCCACATACCCACCCCTGCTCCCCCTCTCTCCCCGTTACCTTGATGCTAGGCACCTCATACACTGTGCATCCTTCCCTGCCAAATTCTAGCTTGGTTCTGTCCCTCCCTACCTTTCTCACTTCCTCTCTTCCCCATCTCCCTCATACCCCCTCAGGAACACTATGTCCTATTCCCATCTCTTCCTCCTCCCCCCCCCTTAAGAATGCTACTGCAGGCCAAGCCAACTTCTTACTGTTTTCCCAAGTTGTGATCCTCTCTTCCACTGCCTATCAATCCAACCTTTTCTCCCTGAAGTCTCTTCTTTGTGACTTTATTACCCTCTCCTGCAACTGTGCCTGAAACCCTTGGTGTCCCCAATCACACCTTCCCTGTTCTGCTGGGTGCTGCCCCCTCCCAGCTCAGAGCAGTTTACACCACCTAAGGCCCCCAGTCTGCATGGCATTCATCTGTACCTAACCATGTGTTCACATCAGGGAATATATGCATTTGTACCTTCTGGTATTGCACTGCGCTGCTTCTCCTTGCACCTTGCATAGTCTGGGTGGTATTAATCTGCTCCACATCATGTGTTCGCAGCCGGCAATGTACTTTTATACCTTATTGTAGTGTTCATGCACCTTTGTTTTGGGTTGCGTTTGTCTACCTGCCTGAATATTGACACTGCTCAACTGTCATGTTTTTATTTTTAATAATTTTAACTTTGTGCTTTCTGTAATGTCCACTCACTCAGCCTCCCCCACGAAGTGTCTAAAGGGTCTGTTACCACCTCGGTATGTCTTCCCAGGTAAAAACGTTTGAAATCAACAAATTTAATAAATCAATATCTCATTTCCAGTGGAGTCCTGCTTTTTGATTTTTGATTTTTTTTGTTTTGTTTTACAGCTGGGAATCCTGAACTCCTGGGAGATGTCTGGCTGAGGGTCACGTGGTGAGGAAGTGACTGCAGTGGGATTTAAACCTGGGTGTACTGGTTCCCAGTGCTGTATGCTAACCCCCTACTCCACAATGCCTCCGAAAAACAGGATGTTCATGAAAAAAACTAAACATTCATCATGTTACATAACACTTGGGGGCACAGTCTTAAGCTGGAGGGTGGGATGTTTAGGAGGGAGGTATCAGGAAGCACTTCCTCACAGAGAGGGTGACGGACAGTTGGAATGCACTGCCGGAAGAGGTCATCTTGTTGAAGACAGTGGGCAGCTTTAAGAGTGGCTAGGATAGGCATAGGGGGAAAGTAAGGATCATGGGTAGGGAGGATGGGAGGAGTAGGGATGGAGGGCAAGGACATTGGCGCAAGCTGTGGACCCTGCAGTACGAGCAGACTTGATGGACCAAATGGCCGTCTTCTGCTGGTTTGTTCTATGTTCAGCACATGCCACCTTGGGAGCTGCAGCCTTTAATAATTGTGTCAAAGGTGACAAAAAATGAACATAAAAACCTATTTTTATTTACTCCCAAATTACCCATTTATTTACTCTGTAATCCCGTTTTGCCCGGAGTCTCAGCTGGAAATGAGCCTCGACTCAGAGGGACTTTCCTGGTTATCAAATTTTAAATAAATGCATACATTTTTTACAGTGTGCCCATACATATTTTTCACATGGGGGGGGGAACACAACAGCTATAGAAATGCTTGAAACTGTGAAGGAAGTGGGATGTTGGTTTACTAGAATCTGCAGCTTATCCAGTAGGGAAATGGACAGACTGGGTTGGCCAAGCAGTCCTTATCTGCAGTCGGTCTGTTTCTATGTTTCTATTCGGCTGTCACCAAGAGGTGGCTGCATATGACACCACTACCTTCATGTCAGAGAGGCTATATGTAAGCTATAACTAGGGTTGGCAGAATTAGATTTTTTTTACACTTTTAAATGAAAATATTGATTTTTATTTTTAAACCTTTTCCAGAGTTTTATCTGTTTTTAAACTTTCACCATTGCACGAAACTGTGGGTTTTTAAGCATTTATTTTGATTTGTATCAATTACATGTTCGCAGTTGCAGTTAATAACAGTAAACACTGAGGCTTTACAAACTGATAACACAAATTATCACGTCAAAATAGCAATAAAACTTTGCCTATCTGTAAATTTAGATTATCATCGATGGAAAAATGTTCGGTGTGTGTGTGTGCGGTGAAATCGACATTTACCAACTTAAACCTAATCCTGCCATGCCTAGCTATAACCCACAAAAGGACATGGGTATACTGGGCACTAATGCACGCCCAGGTGTATTGAGGCATGAGGGTGAAGCCCTGAGTGATCTCCAACCACCTGGGAAGTGCATTAATGCCCAGTATACCCATGCCCTGGAGTGGGTTAGTGCACTTGTAAAATGAACTGGTTTTCAATCATAAATATTCAGAAACAGTTTTAATGAATGATTTTGTTCATTTATTTTCCCATCAAAGAAATGCATTCCAAAAGTAAAGCATTGACATTCGCTGTTTTTTATGATTCATTTTTAATTTTAGTTTTTTTCAGGAATATGTACTTTCTGTACAAATTTAATATTTTTCATCATAACATGTTTCTGACTTTATGGCATCAGCCGTCATTTAAACTGCTTCAAACTGCTGAAGTTTATTTTTTCCTGAACTCTATTGTAGCACGATCGATTTAAGTATGTGCATTAAGATAAGGCAAGATTTATTTCTATGGTACCTATTCCCAGAGGTTCTGGACACCTCACATTTAAAAAACATGTAAGGGAGTTGAAGAAACATATAAATACATATTAAAACAATAAAAGGAGACGTTCAATAATAGTGTTGCATCAAATAGTAAAGTATTTCATTGTTGGAAGATATGGAACCTGCATTTAATAGTTAAAACAAATACACTTGTTATGAAAATTACAATTCTATGGAGTTTTAAGCAAGGAGCTACAGCTCGCACTGTAGCACTTTGCCAAATGGATTTTAACAGTTAAAACATACAGTGAGTCCTATATTCACACACAAACTACACAGTTTGTTTTTATTAACGCTAAGGTTATACAGAAATTAAAAAGTAACTAGCCGCCGTGAACCCTGGATTGTCAAACTGAATGAGGCATTTTTCTGTCATTTCTAGATAGCTCTCACTAAGCTCTGTTTTGAATATGGCACAGAAAAGGTTCTGTCAAGTTGTCAAAGTACTGAACATCCGACACATCAGTTGGAGGGATGTGATGTGTTTCTGTGTGTGGCTCCTGTTCAGATCAGCATGGCAGGCATGGGTTTCCTGGGCATTAATCAATGCTCACATGATCTTACTCAGCCAATCTGGTAAATGGATTTTTCTTTCTGCCTAAAGGACCATTTTAGAAGACTTCAATGATCGTGGTATATGACCTTCATAGCCACAATACAGTACACTGCTTTGGACCAGCAGGTCCATACTTGTTCTTCCCAGATGCCTCAAAAAGTGACCCTCACCACTGTAGTAGAGCACAATCCTTTCTCAGAAGATCTCTCCTTTTTATTTTAACACCAATATCCCTCACAGTAGCTCTGGCTGCTCACCCACGCCCTTCATGCTAGCTTATCTGCTGCCTCCATATTTTTTACGACCACCGCGCCGAACCACTGAACTGGAACGCCATGCCAATCCAGCTGCATGCCATTCTGTATGTATATTTTAAGCTTTTCACTCCAGTTTTCTCCCACCATCTGTGGCATGCATGTGCGTGTGGAGGCACGTGCATGCCGTACATTGAGATGCCATCCCTTCGTGTCACCGTCTGCACCTGCACGACATGGGACCTCCACCCGGTGGCGGCAGGACTACAGGAGGGTGACCACCTCTGCCAGGAGAGGAGAGCTGCCATAGGGCCATTCTCGATCCTCTCCAAAAGACACTAAAGGACTGACCAGCCTAGCCACACCTCCTTATATAGGAGGACTCTGCACTATGGAACAAAAACAGTGCCCAACACAAATGCCACTACACCTTTAAGAGGTAAAGCTATCTCCTCCCTGCTTGTTTGTTTCAGAGGGATGACTTTTATTTTCTGTCCCCAAACATCTACAGACTGTTTCTGCAGGATTTATGCATTGGACGTCTTAGCGGGAATTTCAGCCCTGCTGCAGTGACACTTTAAGGCATCTCTCTCTCTGCACTGCATCTGGGCACTTGGCGACTGCTTCTGGAGCTCATACAGCTCATTGTAAACCTGTTTCAATTCCATTTTTGCCGTATTTGGGGATCGTACTGCATGTATTTTCTGAGCTCTAGGATTAGCTTCTAAGGGGCATTATTTACAGCTTAAACCCGTTTTCAGCATTGTTTTTAACTGTATGGGTCCTGGCATTCTTTTGCCATCTTGGTCAGGGCTGTTCACTCATGCGCATGGGGGACCCTGTCCCGATAGTCAGGCAATTAGTTGGCACATGCGCAGTAGGGGTTACTGGGCCTCTAACCCTCCCGCTGCATACTAATATCTTTTGTCTCTCTCCTCTCTATAGGCCTTGGGTATTCACACACACACACACACACACACACACACACACACACAGCAGACCACCACCGCACACAAGAATGCTCCTCCAGGGCTGGAGACCTCTGTGAGAGCCTTAAGAGGTAAAGCTACCTCCTTCCTACCTGCTTGTTCTAGAGAGGTGTAATCCAGTTGATGCTGTGCGTCGACTGCCCCATCCACCACAGCTACCCTCCCAAGCCTGACCCTCAATTTATAGCCCCTTCACATGACTTCCTGTTGCCATTTTTTCTAAGTCCCCACTTCTCCATCTGCAGGTTATACTTGCCTGCCACTAGAGGGTAGTCCCTGCTCAGCTTCCCTACCCACTCTTAATCTCGGTGCTCTTTACTGATCTCCTACTCTACCTACCTCAGCTACTCCGCTGTCTTCACTCCCATCCCTGCTTAGCCTATCTCACTGCCCATACCGCTCCTCTAGTCTCTAACCTGGACAACCCAGTTGCTATCTAGCCTCCCTCCTATACACTCTGCCCCCCCACAGTCCATTTTCCATTCCCCTAGTGACCACTAGAAGTTGCTATATCGTCCCTCTGCCCTGTGTCCCAAAACCTGCTGCAAGGCCCAGAGCAAGAAGGCTAGGGCTAAGAAACCAAGCAGGTTGAGCAAGGAAGTCATCAAAAAGGTAAGGAGGAAAAGAGCTGTCTTTAGGAGGTACAAGAAAACAGGGAGGGGGAGGACAGGGAGGAGTACTTGACGGAATCTAAGGAGGCGACAAGGGCAGTAAGGGGAGCCAAGGCATTTATGGAGCTCAGGCTGGCACAAGGCATTAATAAGTGGGAGAGAGACTTATTTAGGTACATCAGGGAGAAAAGGAGCTGTAAGGACCACATAGTAAGGATTAGGAAGGAGGGGAGTTGGTTGGAAGCAGAGTGCGATAAGGCAGAAGCACTAAACGATTACTCCTGCTCGGTATTTACTAAGGAGAAGGGGGGTGACACTCAAGGGAGGAGGAATGGCAGAATTGGGGGGGATGAGGTGACAGATGAGGAAATCGTGGCGGGCAGACTTTGGGAGGGTTTGAAGGCATGGAGGGTGGACAAGGCACCAGGCCCAGATGGCATCCACCCCAGGGTACTGAAGGAGCTGGCAGAGGTCCTTGTGGGACCTTTGGCAGACCTATTTAATAGCTTCACTTCACTCAGGGTGTGTACCTCAGGACTGGAGGATGGCTCATGTGGTGCCCCTCCACAAGAGTGGCCCCAAGGATGAACTGGGGAACTACAGACCGGTGAGCCTCACATCCATCAGTGGGTAAGCTAATGGAGACTATCCTGAAGGAGAGGCTGGTGGCCCTCCTAGAGGCCAAAGGACTACAGGACAGACAGCATGGCTTCATAGTGGAGTTCTGTGACTGGGTAACTAGGAACTGGACAGGGGCCATTCAGTGGATGTTCTGTATCTGGACTTCAGTAAGGTATTCGACTCGGTGCAGCATGGAAGGCTGGGAAGCAAGTTAGAAGGCACAGGGGCAGGTGCAACGCTGGTGAGATGGGTAGGGAACTGGCTTCAGGGAAGGCAACAGAGGGTAGTGGTGGGTGGGGAGCTCACACCCAAGGGTAGTGACGAGCGGTGTTCCACAGGGCTCAGTGTTGGGACCAGTGTTTGGGATATTCATTGCAGACATATCATTGGACGTTGAGCAAGATCAGTCTGTTTGCTGATACCAAGGTAGGAGTGGTGGTGGATGACCTAGGGGGATGGCAGGGGTTGCAGGATGATCTGGCAAAGCTTGAAACCTGGTCAGACACCTGGCAACTGGGGTTTAATGCCAAAAAGTGCAAGGTGCTGCATTTTGGGATGAAGAACCCAAGGAGGAGTTACCAGCTTGGGGGGAGTGCAGCTAGCCCAGACAGAGAAGGATCTGGGGATGCTCATTACAGAGTCAATGAACAATTCTGCACAATGTAGGAAGGCAGCTGCAAAGGCCAACAAAATGCTGAGTTACATTGCAAGGGGTATATCCTCGGAGGGAGGAGGTGATTCTGCCACTGTATAGGTCATTAGTTAGACCGCACCTGGAGTACTGCGTGCAATACTGGCAGCCGTATCTGAAGAGAGCCATTAAGTTACTGGAGGGGGTGCAGTGCAGAGTGACAAAGATGATCAAGGGGCTGGGGACTTCATACGAGAGGAGGCTGAGGGAGTTGAACATGTACTTGCTGGAGGAGAGGAGGGATGGGGGGGACATGATTGAAACCTTTAAGTACATGAAAGGAATAAACAAAACAGGTACAGAGGGGCTGTTCAAAGTAAGGGAGGGGAGGGACAATGATAGGAGTCTGGAGGGAGGAAGGTTCAGGAGGGAGATGAGGAGACACTTTTTTTTACAGAGAGGGTGGTGGATGGGTGGAATGCGTTACCTGCAGAAGTGGTATCCAGTAGAACAGTGGACTGCTTCAAAAGGGGATGGGACAGGACAAGGAGGGAGGGTCAATGAAGGGGAAGGGTGGAAGGGAAGGGCAGCTGCAGAATAAGGGGGTGCTAGCTGCAAATTCGAGCTGACTTGATCGACCTCTAGGCCTTTATCTGCTGGCAAATTTCGTGTGTTCGTGTCTGACCCCACCCATTCCAGCCTACCAAACGCATGGATTACTATCTTTCCCAGGCTTTAAGGACACCTGCCCCCCCAGGGTATTTGAACCTGGTACCCTCTGCACCAAAGTCTGCAGCCCTGCCACTACTCCACAGTGTCAGTCATCTCTTGGAAGCACAGCCTAGACCCTTATACAGTCCGCCGCTCCAGCAGCAATAGGTGCTCTGGGTGCCATTCCCCCACTACTACACCTGGCTATTTTGGCCCTCCTGGTGCTGGCCTTTGTCCAGCCAGACCACACTCTTGGCGTTCAAGGTGCCACACTACTAGACTATTCCTTGGTTTCTCTACCGCCACCCACATTGGACTCATCCCCAGGGCCCGGCACCCACCTCCTGGCAGCTCTCCTGACCTCTCTGCCTATCCAGGACCCCCCCACCTCCTTACCGCTATTCCCACCCTTCGTGCCTTACTCATTCTTGCACCCCTGCAGTTGCGCCCTTATCCTGTTGGTCAGTTAAGGATGCCAGTTACCACCGCCCTCTGGTTAGAATTATCACACTGTTACTGCTACTCTTTGAAAAACTCCACCCCAACCCAGGCCCAACACATTATCCTCAGGAGTCCACGTTGCCGCCCTGAACATCTGCAGCTTGTTGAAAAAAATCTGTGCTCCAGTGTTGGGTCATCCAACACTGACCTGACATTATTGCCCTTGTGGAGACTTCTTTTTCAAATCCACCCCAATTCCTTTGTCTCACTCCCGGGGCACACCTACTGGGAATATTGGTTAGCAAAGGTGGGGGGTGGCTGTACTGTCTTCATACTTGAACGCATTGTTGGTCACACGCCTCCCAAGCTTGACAATGGAACTCTGGTCCTCACTCTCAAAATCATCCCTGATCCTACCAGGGATCCGCTCTACATCACGGCCTCCTAAGTTCCTCCAAGGAACCAAAACCCGGCAGTCTTGTCACTCACCAATATCTCAACTCTCCCACACAAAGCAGAACAAGTCATATTAGGGGACCTTAACATCAGTTGGCTTGGTACCTTCGCTTCACAAGCAAGGGACTCCTTCGCTGCCCTTGACATGACCCAATTAGTCTCCCAGCCCACTAGACTCAATCCCTCTAGTGGAACCAGCACCCTTCTGGATGTCTGTCTCCAACTGCCCCAAAAAATTCCAGGATATCAAAATCCTTTCTAACTCTTAAAGTGACCACTCACCTGTCCTCTTCCTCTGGCCCTCCTCCACCCCCAAACCAATGGCTCAAACCACTCTTCGCAGGCACCTCCGCCCAGGTGGCCTTAAAAAAAAAACAAAAAAAAAACTCAAGCAATATCTCGCCCAGATGGACTGACTGGTCCCCCATCAACCACACTCCTAGCATTGACATGGTGCTTGACCTCTTCACACAGGCCTTTAACAAGGCTTTGTGATCTCTATGCGCCACTCACCAGGCACAGCACTAAACAAAATGCACCATGGGTTACCCTGTCCCTGCTCCAAAAACTCAGGGATAGGGATAACCTCTGGCTCATTGTTGCGGAGTTTGGCAAGACAGCGGATAGCAAGCCTACAATGCTGCATGCAGTAAGTGCACTTGGGCCATCCGCAAGGCCAAAGCGGACCACTATCAGGCCACCCTTGCCCCCTCCTTGGGGTCGGCTTGGACCTTCTGGGATAATATAAGAGCTGAACAGGAAATCACGTTTCTTTTCTCCCCCCCCATCCCAGCTTTCTGTTGACGGCTCTGTTACCACGGACCCCCTCAACGTAGCCAACTGCCTTGACACCAACTTAACTGATCTTAGTTCTGTCCTCCCCAGTAGTTTTGTTGGTTTTTGTAAAATTTCTTTATTGTGAATGTGGAAAGCCTACAGCATATCCAAAGCAACTACGTACAAGAAAATACATCCTTCAAAGGCAAGGGTACCTGTCAAGGGAAGCACACAGCAATATACGGATCATATTTATATAGACATACAATTTCCAATATTGGCATGAAGTAACTAATTTATTTGCCAGATAAGAGGGCAGCTGGGTTTTGTTGGAGGTGATGCTTATGCATCGTGGGCTGCAGTCACTAGTTATTTAAACGAGTGATTAATCTGGAATTATACCCGCCTTTACGGCTTGCAACCAGGGTTCCCACGTTGCCGAAAAAGCGTTGTTTTGCCCTGTGCACCCAGCTGTTCCCTCCAACACCATACAATTATTTTATATTTTGTACCCATCATGCCACCGTTGGGGGTGTGGTGGACATCCGTAACTGTGCTATTGTTCTGGCATTTATTAAAGCTATTGACCATAAAGGGTTCAACATCCTTCGGTTTGCGTGAACAGGGTCAGCCCCCAATAATAATTCTAGAGTAGATTTAGAAGGTGCGTAACCCATGACCTGAGACATATTATGAATCGTGAATGGTGCCACTCTAGCACAAGTGCGTGCTAAATGAAGAAAGTCAGCCTCATCAGTTGCACATTTGGGACAAGTGGATGGCCTACTATTGTCCAGTTTGTGCAGCCAGCTAGGAGTCTCATAGGCCCTGTGGAGAAAATATAACTGAATTTGCCTCTGTTTATTACTGCGTGAACAGTGCAAAAAGTGGGAGCACGCTAGGTCCCATGTTTCCCGATCAATAGGAGTAGAGAGGTCTGCACTCCACTTGTGCTGACTCTGGCTAGGTGTCTGAGGGAATGAACCCATGAGTGCCCTATAGTAGGTGGACAGTGGCCTGCTAGTTGGCTGTGGGCAGAAAGTACAGTTACGTAAGAACTTACCCTAACAGTAGATCTTCGAGAACAGCTCTTGCAGCAGGTTACACCATTAGGACTGAAGCCGGCAGGCTCCAGGACCCCATAGAAATTTTCTAGCTAGCAGTATTCAGCGGGGGACCACCTCAGATGTCTGTCCTGCCCCCGACGTCAGGCGTAGTACATAAGGAGGCGGTCCCCCAGCATCCCCAGTTCTCCCACTGGAGACTCCCAGCCGCTGGATGACATCAGAAGAGGAGACTGAGGATCTGCCATCAAATGGCAATCAGATATAGGCTGAAAATGCCTGATCCAAGGAGAAGGATGTAGTGACTAGAATCTACCTCCAGCGGGGATGGTGGGAGGGAAAGTACCTGCTGCAAAAGCTGTTCTTGAAGATTTACTGTTATGGTAAGTTCTTGCGTAACTGTACTATCTTACTTCGAGAAACAGCTCTTGCAGCAGGTTACACCATTAGGACTGATTCCCAAGCAATCCTGGAAATCCCACACCATTGGGAGGAGGGAAGGTAGAAATCCCTAGAAGAAACAGAGTATAGGACAGAAGTACTTGAAGGACTCCTAGACCGAAACCTGCTCTTCGCCTCGAAGAGATAGCCAGGCTGTAATGTCTGAGTGTGCACGGAGCTCCAAGTAGTTGCAGCACAGATGGCTGAGGTGGATACATTCCTTAGTGCTGCAAAGGAGGTAGCCACCCCCTTGTGGAATGACCCTAAACCGCGCCCGGTAAGGGTCTGTTGCGCTTCTGGTAACAGAACGTGACACATTGAATGAGCCACCTGGACAGCGACTGTTTGGAAACAGGAGCTCCCATCATTCTGTGGGCAAAGGAGACAAAAAGCTGGTCAGATTTTCGGTGGTGTTTGGTTCTGCTCAGGTAGTATCGGGACACCTATGCACATCCAGAGTGTGCAATAGAGCCTCTCCTCAATTTGAGTACTTAGGGAAGTACACTGGAAGATCGATGTCTTAAGGGTGGGAGCTGAGACCACCTTAGGTAGAAACCTAGGATTAGTCCGTAAGGATACCCTGTCTTGGTGGAAAACCAAAGAAGGTTCTTTGCACATTAGTGCATGAAGTTCTGAAATTCTTCTGGCCAAAGTAACGGCAACTAAAAACGTCTTCCAAGAAAGGAGACGTAGCTCGCAATCCGCAGCTGGTTCAAAGGGCGGCAGCACCGGCTGCTCCAGGACAAAAAGTAGATCCCATGGTGGAACTGGATCCTTAATTGGAGGTCTAAGGTGGAGAACACCTCTCAGGAAATCTCGCGCCATGTCCAACTGAGAGATGGTGCGTTGGCCTATAGAAACGTGATAGGCCGAAATGGCGCAGAGGTTTAAGGTTCTGAGCTGCAAATCTGGAGATCTGGGTTTGAATCCCACAGCCCCCACTTGCATACTGTGTGACCCTGAACAAGTCACTTAACTTCCTCGTGCTCCCAGGTTGCACCTGCAAATAAGCCTTCAGCTTAGTGTGTCTCACCTGGTAAAATAATTGGTGTAAAAAAAAAAAAAAAAGGTGAACCTTAACCGAGGAGTAGGCTAAGCCTGCCTGGAAAAGGGACAGGAGGTAGTCCAAGACCAACCTCTCTGGACAATACATGGGCGAAAACCCGCGTGCTTGAACCCACACACAAAATCTGCACCATTTCTTGGCATAGGTAGCCAGTTTCCTAGCAGCAGCAAGAACACCTGCCACTTCTTGCAAGACCCCGTGTCGCATCATGGCTATGTCTCGAGGAGCCAAGCATGCAGGTTCAGTGAATGAAGATCCGGATGGACCAAGGAACCCGCCTCCTGAGACAGCAAGTGGGAGCTGATTGGCAGCAGCACTGGAGGTTCCCGGGACAGCTGATGCAATAGAGGGAACCAGATCTGCCTGGGCCAAAATGGAATGATAAGTATCAGCATCGCTTGCTCTCTGCGAAGTTTCAGTAGAGCCCTCTGGATCAACAGAAAGGGGGGGGGATGGCATAGAGGAATCTGCCAGCCCAGGAGAGGGACAACTCGTCTCGCCAGAAAGCACCAGGCCCTGGATCTAGCGAGCAAAAATTGGGCAGTTTTGCATTGGATGGGAATGCAAAAAGGTCTAACTCTGGTGTGCCCCATCTGAGAAACAGATCCTCTACTACCTCTTGGAGAAGTTCCCACTCGAGGACTTTGGCCTGAGAACGGCTCAGGCTGTCTGCGACTACATTGTCCACTCCTAGAACATGAACAGCAATGAAGTTTGCGACGTGTTGCAAAACCCAATCCCACACCCTCATGGCCTCCCTGAAAAGCGGGTAGGAATGGGTGCCTCCTTGTTGAGGTAATACATCACTGCGGAATTGTTTCTTTAACAGAAGAGTACCTGGTGGAATCTCCGACTGGAAGGCCTGCAGGGCGTGAAGAACAGCTCTCATTTCCAAGATGTTTATGTGAAGATGAGACTCTTGGGTTATCCACAGGCCCTGAGACCGAACACAGTCGAGGTGTGCTCCCCATCCTAGCCCCAAGGCATTTGGAGAGTGTCATCATCGGAGACGGCGAAATAAAGGGGACTCCCGCCGACAGGTTCCTTGAGTCTAGCCACCATTGCCAATCCTGGAGCACTGCTTTTGTGATCCAGATTGGATGCTGCAGATGGTCTTGCTTTTGATCCCATTGGTCCCGTAACATCCACTGGGTTACCCGCATGTGGAGGTGGGCTAGCGGGACTGTCGCAATGGCCGCAGCCATGTGACCGAGCAGGCGAAGGACCAGTCTGGCAGGAACTGTCTTCTTCGACGCGATGTCCCTGATGAGGGATCTGATGTGTTCCGCTCTGTCCTGAGGGAGAAAAGCTTTCCCCTGGATGGTGTCCAGAACTGCACCTATGAATTGCAGAGTCTGAGGCGGAACCAAGTGTGACTTCCCGTGATTGATAATGATGCCCAGCGTCTCGAACAGAGACAGAGTACAGTGAATGGCGGACATCAGAGCCTTCCAAGAGGGTGCCATGAGAAGCCAGTTGCCCAGGTAGGGGAACACATAGTGGCCTCGTCTCCTCAGAGATGCCGCCACGACTGCCATGCACTTCGTGAACACCCGAGGTGCCGATGACAGTCCAAAGGGAAGGGCTTGGAACTGATCATGTTGGCCCTGAAACTCGAAGCGCAGAAATTTTCTGTGCGCTTGAACAATGAGTATGTGCAGGTAAGCGTCCTGCATGTCCAGGGATGCTAGAAAGGCGTCCTGCTTGAGAATGGGAATCGGACCTGGGAGAGTCACCATGCGGAAGCTTTTGTACAGGACCGACTTGTTGAGGTCCAAAATCGGACGGAGGTCCCCTGTTTTCTTTGGAACCAGAAAGAAGTGAGAATAATATCCTACACCCTTCTGGTTCCAGGGTACGTGCTCTATGGCTTTTCCCAGAAGCGCGAACACCTCCTGCTGTATGAGCAGGGCATGCTGACCCAATTAACGGGAGAGCAGGGGAGGTCCTGCCGGTGGGTGGTCGAGAAACGCGATGAAATGGCCTTTCTTGACCAAATGAAGAACCCACTGGTCGGCGGTGATAGATTGCCACCCTAAAAGTGTCGGTGATGCGACCCCGAGCTTTTGTGCCTGTTGATCCAGAGGAGGGTGGGGCCGGAAGGAATCATGCTGTGGCAGCACTGGTTCCTGCAAGCTGGGCCAGTTTCGTGTAACATTGGCCTCTGTTTGGGGACTACTTCACCTGGGCTTTATGCAGAAAGGTGACCCTTTGCTGTTGGCCGGAACGTGGCTGCTGCCTTTGTTGCCGGCTGCGAAAACTGCTCTGGTTCCTATGAAAGGAACCAATCCTGGACCTGTTCATGGCTTGTACAGATCGGACTGCCTTCCCAGCATCCTGAAGTTTGATGACCTTCTCCGAGGGCTCACCAGAGAGTAGTTCACCGTTATACAGGATGTCAAGGATGTTTTTTTGTACATCCGGGGTGAAGCTGGAGACACTGAGCCAAGAGAGTCTCCGGAGACAAACACCTGAAGCTGCCGCTCTCTGGCAGAGGAGTCTGCAGAATTGTATGCGGCCCGTAGAACTTGGGTCCCCACATCAGACCCTGTGCGGAGAAGGTTGAGGAGCCCCACCTTCTGATCGCCATCCGGGAGCTTGTTGACCAGGTCCTGGCCCTGTTCCCACAGGGTGTTCTGAAACTGTACCATGTGGGTGAGGTAGTTCAGGGACCTGATGGCGCAGGTAGCAGCCGCATACGTGCGCCTCCCCAGGGCATCCAGTTGCTCGGATTCCTGGTTCGGTGACTGTGTGCTCATATGCTGAGGTCTTTGTGACCGGTCATGCGAGGCCGTAATGACCAGGGAGTCTGCCAGAGGTGGTTGAGCCAAGTACTGGACCTCTCTTGAGGCCTTGTACAGATGGTCAGCTTTGTTCGGCACCACAGGAATGGAGTGTGGATGCCTTCCACGCAGCCTTGGTGACATCCGAAAGTGTCCACCAAGGGTGGGATTACCACAGGCTTTGGGTCTTTCTGACGAAGATTGCAAAGCAGACGTCGGTCTCTTGGCTGACATCTTCAGATCTGGCGAACGCCCAACCGGCATCTGGTGCCTGGCTGGTGTCCTCGGCTCCGAACGCCTGGACTTAGGAGGCTTGTCTGGGTGCTTGACTGGGTCCGACGTCCGCGTCAGGGACGTCAGGTCTTTAGTCTTCCTTGGCGGAGGATCCGGACCTCTGGGAGGTTTGGAGACAGATCTAGAGTCAGGGTCCTGACATCAGGTAGATGAGGAAGACTTATGGCGCTCATGAGACTTAGAAGAGGCCTTGGA
Organism: Neoceratodus forsteri; assembly: GCA_016271365.2. NCBI lineage: Eukaryota > Metazoa > Chordata > Ceratodontiformes > Ceratodontidae > Neoceratodus > Neoceratodus forsteri. The sequence goes on from JADMNL010000033.1 coordinate 1,572,029, forward strand.
AGGAGTGGAGGAAGCAGAGGGCCTCGAAGTCTTGAGAGGCTGGAGAGTCGAAGTACCGCCTGAAGCCCAGACCCTAACCAGAGGGGTCAGAGACCTAGCCCTGGAGGGAGAGTGGTCCGATCTGGTGGAGCCTGAGCTGCGGGAGTCCGAGGCCCGGTTCGGGGATCTGGATCTTACTCTCTCCTGGTGTTTGTCCCAGTGTTTATGGGCCTTAGAGGAAGATTCGCCCCTGGAGGAAGGCTCTTAGTCCATCCTTTTCAATTTATCTTCCAGAAGATACGCCTGAAATGCCTTCTGACTGCGGATCCTGGTGCGGCGGCTGAACTCTTGACAAAATGTTCAGGCCTTGGTATCGTGGTCTGGGCCTAAGCACCGCACGCAGGAGGAATGGGGATCCTTGAAAGGGATCTATTTTCCGCAGGCACACTTGTAAATGTGTCCGTCAAGCGAAGGAGTTGGAGAGGACATCAGATTGAAGAAAAGCAAAGTTCTGTAGTCATCGTGCGCTAGGTAGAGACCGAGAGGCCAATGCTGGCGAATCGACGGCAGCAAAAGAACTGGGGATTCTGGGGGACCACCCCCTTATGTACTACGCCTGATGTTGGGGGCGGAACTGATGTCGGAGGCAGTTCCCCGCTGACTACTGCTAGCTAGAACATTTCCATGGGGTCCTGGCGCCTGCCGGCTTCAGTCCTAATGGTGTAATCTGCTGCAAGAGCTGTTTCTTGAAGTAAGATCAACTCTTCCTCGAACGAGGAAGGGACTGTCCACTTATTAGAAGTATTTATATTAATACCACAGCAATGACTAACTGAAGGAAAAAATCCCCTGCTGGTATGTCCCATTTGGTAGAGATTTGAGCGAAACTCATTAGTAAACCCCCTTCATAAAGTTGATTCCTAAGAGTCCCTTTTTCCTCCAAGCCCATAATCTCTGTACCATTCTGGCGGTGCACCCCACTTCTGACTTCATAAAACCTAGGATGCTATAGTTAAGGGAGTAGAGAGAGTTGCTCTCAGCAAACCCAATCCTTTTGTGGGCACTCATCCATATGGATTAGGTAGTGGCTGTAGGGGGGTTGCAAAGACTCCTTAGTACTGAGTCTCTAAGGCTGTCTACTAGGGTGTCATTCCAGAGATTCCCCTCTAAGTCTTCCTCTAAGCCAATCCAAGGGTATCCCAATATATCATCCCCAGCAGGTATAAAAGCTAATGGCACTGCCCAATAGTAAAATTTAACGGTTGGCAAGCCCACACTCTCTTCCCCCCACCTATGTAACATGGCACAAGGTATTTTAGCCCAGACCCCCGCCAGATTTATTTGTGGTGTTGCATCCACCTGCTTGAAATGGAGCTGGGGGTATCCTGATAGGGAGGGTTTGATTAAAAAAAAAAAAAAAAAAAAAAGCAATCTAGGCAATATGGACATTTTAAACCACCCCTACTGCACCCAGTAGGGAGATCGCATCGCTGCCCCCCGTTCATTCTTCTGCTCTCTCATGCAGGATAAGCTTTAAATTATTCTGTACAGCTCCCAGTTATAGGCAGAAACTTGCACCCCCAGATATTTTATTCTCTGAACAAGCTGAAGTCCCCCCCCAACTGGGCAATGAGCTGCGCCCAGTCCTTCGAACCAACTGGTAATAACCCACTTTTAGACCAGTTGACCTTATGCCGGAAATGGCACCAAAAGCACTCGTTAATCTATGAACTAAAGGCAGATATTAGGCGGGATTCTGCAGGTACAACAATTTGTCAGCATCATACACTGCAATTCTGTGTTCCTGCCCCCTCCTACGAAACCTCTAATCTCTGTGTGCCTGAAGTGCAGCCCCCAGTGGTTCCAGAGATAATACAGCAGTGGGGACAGGGGGAACCCTTAACGTGTTCCCCTGCCCAGCCGAAAGGGGCGCGACATATCTCCACCTACCATGACCTGTACTGGGGGGCCTTGATGCAATCCCGAACCCATGCAGAAAGAGGGTCCCACTCCCAACTTGTCTAGGGTGTAAAACAGGTACCCCCACTCCACATGGTCAGAGGCTTTCTCTGCATCTAGGGCTACAACCGCAGCCCCATGAGATCTTAGTTCTAGCTCAGCGAAATATAATTGATATAAGCCTGATGTTTACTCTGCTGCCCCTTAACAAAACCATATTGATCCGGGTGTATAATTCTGGGCAGCACTACCTCTAGCCAGGATGCAAGGGCTTTTGCTAGAATGTTATAGTCCGCTGTTAGTAGAGGAATAGGTTTATAAGAAGAGCAGAGAGTTGGATCCTTACTCAGTTTGGGCAGGACTGTGATTGCAGACAGTGTGGAGGGGGGCAACCTTCCTTCCCATAACCCCTCTACTATTGCATCATACAGGGGTTCCAGCAGACTACCTGTTAAAAGCTTTGTAGAAGTCTATTGGGAGTCCATCAGGACCCGGAGCTTTCCCACTTTTGAGAGATTTTATAGCAGCCCTGATTTCTTGTTTTGTTAAGGGTGCATCTAGCTCCCCTGCCTCCTCAGAACTAATCCTTTTAAAAGGGATCCCCTGAAAAAAACTATCATACTCATCCTGTTAGTGGCTACATTCAGAAGAGTAGAGGGATTTATAGAAGGCACCAAATACATCACCTATTTCCCTCGGCCCCCCCTCCCTATATAATTTCCCCTTGTTCGTTCTGAACTTGACATACTGATTTCACGGACTTCCTCCTTTTTATTTCCCTGGCCTATCCCCATCAAAAATACTGCCCTGCATTCGAGAGAAGAATTACTATCTCCAGTTGTGCACTAGACAGGGTGTTGAGCTTCCATTTTAACTTCTGCAGAATCCCATATAGGGCTGCTGTGGGATTCAGCATATGTGCCTTCTCGCAGGCCTCAATTTTAGTTCTAAGAAAGTCCAATTCTGTAGTGGCAGTGCGCTTTTCTTGTGAAGTGAATGCAATAGTCTGCCCTCTCTCACATATGCTTTCAGGGCCTCCCAGTGTGCACAGTGTGAAGTATCCCCTCTATGGTTAAAGTGTAGAAACTCCTGTATGTTTATTTTATTTATTTAGTTAAACATCAGTTTAGAAGCCTTTGAGCCAGAGGCTCATTTACAAAGGTACCTCGTCACAAAGAGGACATCAGAACAGTAGTACAAGGGACACAGTACTTATAAACAAAAAAGTTACAGTTCAATTACAATTTTGTTTCAATAGAATACAATCTCCAACGAAGCAAAAGATAACAAAAGGTGCAAAACTTATGGTCGGGGGAGAGCTGGTGGGAGTAGAAGGGAGGAGATGGGGAGGAATTAGTAGGGAAAAGGAAGGGGGCAGCCGCTCAGTGAGCATTGTCAAACAGAGTGTGTATATATATATATATATATATATATTTTTTTTTTACACTAGGCTAGCGGCAGTTGCATTTGCGGGAGCTAAGCAGGAAGTTTCTGAGCCTGGGCTTAAAGCAAGCTAAGGTTAGTGAGTTTGAGACACTGGCAGGGAGGGAGTTATACCAGTGGGGTGCACGGTAGGGGAATGCCCTCTGACCTTGAAAGGTCCTGGCTCTTGGAATAACTAGGGTAGCTCTTGACGAGCTGCGCGTGATCAGGGTCGGTTCAGTACGGCGAATGGAGTTGGATAGGCCTATGGGGGATGGGCCACGCAAGGCTTTAAAGGTGAGCTGGCATGTCTGATACATGAGTCGCTCTTCCAGGCTGAGTAGGGTAGCTAGGGTGTACAGCTCACATGTGTGAGTGAGTCTGGGAGCACTAGTGATAAGTCTGCAGGCCTTATTAACTGTGAGGCTAACCTTGTTGAGGGCAGTCTGATCTGCTGAGCCATAGACCGGAAGGCCATAGTCAATGAGAGACATGACAGAGGAGGTGACAGCCAGGCGGAGGGCATCAGGAGGGAGGCATTTTGTGCCGGTAAAGAATGCCTAGCTGTGAGTTGGCGCACAGAATTTAGGGCAGATATATGTCCATAGAATGAAAGTGCAGGGTCAAAGGTTATACCAAGATATTTATAGGACTGCACCTGGTCAATGACGAGATTGGTGTGGAGGACAGCTAAGGGAAACTTGTGTACTTATTTTGGGGTGGAGAAGAGCATCATTTTTGTTTTCTTAAGGTTGATAAGTCGGTGCTCAGTGAACCAGGTAGCTGCAGAGTCAAAGACTAGTTGGAGGGAGTTCTGTAGCAGCATGGGGTCAGGGAGGCAATGAGAACAGCATCATCAGCATAGAGAAGCATCTTACCCGTATAACTGCTGGGTAGGGAGTTAAGAAAGAGTGAGAATAATAGGGGTCCAAGAATTGAGTCCTCGGCACCCCAGAGTGAATGGGGCATGTTTCAGAGAGAGTACCGTTGACTTTCTACACATTGGGAGCGGGCGGAGAGATAGCTGGCGCACCAAGAAACGGGTCCTGAGGCAAAGCCTATTAGGTCGAGGGTGGAGAGCAAAAGAGGATGCGAAATGGTATCGAATGCTTTAGACAGGTCAATGAATATAGCACCAGCCAGGGCACCAGAGTCCAAGGAGGCATGGAGGAAGTTGGAAAATTCCAGGAGTGCTGTATTGGTACTATGACCTGCTCTGAACCCGTGTTGTTCAGGGCAGAGAACATTGTACTTACAGAGGTAGTCAGAGACTTGGGACGCCACAATTTTCTCTAACGCCTTAGAGAGGGGGGAGAGGATTGAGATGGGTCGGTAGTTACCCGGAAGAGTCCTGTCACCACATTTATGGACAGGGGTAACTGTGGCAATCTTCCAGGCAGAGGGGAATTGTCCGAGACAGAGTGATTTGTTGAAAATGCACGTAATAGGTGAGAGGACCTGATCCAGGACTTGACGTAAAAGGCAGGGATCAAGTGAGTCATTACCGATGGTGTTACCTTTAGGCTTTCAGCGTAAGGCCTAGCTTCTTGCATGGTGACACGACACAGGTGGAAAGAGGGGCGGCAATGGGTGGTGGTACAGATGGAGGAGGTGGACTGAAAAGTTACCAGGAAGTACTGAGCTAAGGTCGGTAAAGGAGTTATTTAGGTGGGGCAAATGAGGGCAGGGTCAGAGGAGATGGTACCATTGATGTTGAGAAGAGAAGGAGAGGGGGACTGGGAGTGACCATTCAGTTGCTTGATGTTGTCCCAGAAGCACCTGGGGTTCCCCCAGGAGGAGGTAAGAGAGGCTTGGTAGTATTCCGCCTTTGCTTTGCAGATGGCCCAGGTGCACTGGTTGCGGGCGGCAGCATAGGACTGCCTGTCAGCTGAACGGCCAGTAGCAACAGCAAGGTGCCAAAGATTGTCACGTTGCTGAAGTTGCCACAGTAGGGCAGGGGTGATCCAAGGGGCATGTTTCACTTTGGACCTCCTAGCAGTTATGGGAGCAAAGATATCACAGGCAAAGTTGAAAGTGCTTACAAAGAAGGCCAGGGCCAAGTCAGTGTTGGTTGCCTCGTCAGAGGGGACCAATCAGTGTGGGCAAGGAAGCGCTTAAGGTCTATGAGTCCCCAGGCCTAACGCCTCGAGAGGTGGTTTTGACCGGGATGAGGGCCGAGGGTTTCCCAGTTGAAAAGCACAGGGGAGTGGTCACTGAGGCAGTCAGGGAGGATTTGGATGTTGTGGATGCGGATTGGCCTGTTGGTGAGGACCACATCCAGGAGGGTGCTTGTCCCCCCCCTAGGGTTTTTTCTAGTAAGCTGTGTGACCAGTTGAGTTAGGTCAATTGAATCGAAAGCCTCACGGTGGGAAGAGGACGAGGGGCAGAGCCAGTTTATATTCAAGTCGCCCACCAAGATTTGGTCCGACGAGTTGGGTAGGGAGGTGAGGTAGTCAATTAGTGGGCCCAGGGCCTGGGATTGGTTCTTGTGGGGTATGTAGGCTACGGTTAGGAATAATGGGCCTCTAGCTGGGTCAGGGGACAGCTTTAGAGTAAGTGCCTGGGCCTCATGGTCGAGGTCAGGCAGGGGAGTGGTAGCCCCATGAGAGAATCCTTCAAATAGAAGACACAGCCCCCACCTCTCCTGCCGACACGGTCCAACCGGTGGAGAGTGTAGCCAGGGAGAGAGACATGAGAGTTAGGAGTGGAGGGAGACAGCCAGGTTTCAACCAGGGCAACAACATCAGGTTTATGAAGCGTCACCCAGCAGTGCAGAGAGTCCAGTTTTTTCAGGAGGCTACAGATGTTCATAGAAGCAATGCGCAGCCCAGGAGATTTCAGGGGGAGGACCAGTGCTGCCAGGCCCGGGATTGGGGTGGACATTGCCTGACAGGAGCAGGAGGAGGAGGGCTGATCTGGGGAGTGCACAATGGCGGGATAGCTTTCGACGATTGGAGAGGGGGTGATGAGGGAGTGATGAGGGGGTGATCACCAAGTGAAAACAGCTACTAGAGAGCAGTAAAATGTGACAAGTGAGGTATTGGGAGCAAATTGTTCAAACTTAATCAGGCTCCCTCTAGTGGCAAAACAATATAAGGAGCTAATGGAGAAGTTTGGTGTTTTAAAAAAAAAAAAAAAAGATCAAGCACAGGCAAAAGATTAACTTGTTGGGGGCCGGCTGGTAGTGGGTGTGGGGAGAAGAGCAAATGGGCTGTGGGCTATCAGGTACTATTGTGATTCAAAAAGAAGGTGATTACTAGCAGGGCAAACTGAAATTCTGCACACAGGAAAAGCACTTAGAAGTTAAACAGTCCCCAAATTAGTTTTTCACAGGGGGGTAATTCAGTTACAACTGGAAATGCACTTTACAAATTAACAAACAGTCCCCAGTGAGATTTGCACAGGGGGGGATTTCAGATAGAACACAGGTCCTGGGCTTGCAGTGACTCTAAGCTTTTAAATACAGTTACAGGCAAATGCAAATAGTTTTAGCTGGTTCGTTTTAAAAGTTTCAAAATCAGGCACAAAAGTAACCGTTCTACTCCGTTTGAGCCTGGGCAGCAACTCGAGGTGCTACTCTGGCCAGGATTCATGCGCTGAGCAGGGCAGCTTGTGGCCGTTTCAGAAAAGGCGCCAGATGGCCAACGGTGGTGGCAGCAGCCTGGATCAAGGTAGAAATTAGTATGTTCTCCCTCATATACGCAAGGTAACCCTGATTCCTCAGCAGGCGGAGGTCCAGTCTCCATGCTTTAAAGCATACTGGGTAACTGGTGCCCCGGAGGGTGACATAATGCAATGCATGGTCAGAAATCCTAATCGGCAGGTATCCCACTTCCCCCAGGTTGGCAACTAAGAGGCTTGACAGCAGCAATCTATTAGAGCACAGGAGTTATGAACATGTGAATAAAAACTATATTCTCGCCCTGAGGGGTTCAGGTGATGCCAGGCATCAATCAAGTCGGTAAGCTTGCAATGCTTCCAGCGCTTTTGCATCGTGAGACTTAGAAACGGGGACTTTGATCAGTCTAAAATTGTCAGTGACACAATTGTAATCACCCCCTGGAAGCCAAGGGCCTTCCCAACATGACATGTCCAACGCAATCTCTGAAAGAAGCCAGGGCCATCAACATTGGGGGCATATACTAACCCAATTAACATTATCCCTCTGCCCGGGATTTTAACCCTGGCCAGTGCATAGTGGCCAAGTTGGTCTGTTAAGGAGTCTGAGTTGTACAGGGGGAACTCACGGGGATCCAAATGAAGGCCCCTCTCGCTTTACAGGAAAATGCTGACACCCAGAGACTGCCCATAAATGCAGCAATTTTTTGTGATTCGGAATTAGAAAAGTGAGTCTCTTGCAAGAGAACAATTGCACCTTTGGTTCTGCGTACTTCTGTCATGACCCTTTTATGCTTTGATAGATTTAAGATCATTGATATTTCCGGACAAGCATTTAACATCATCCCCCACCATGGAACAGCCTTCCAAAGTACATTTTAAGTCTGGCATATTTATTTTTTTTTTTATTTAGCTTTTGTTGACCGGGTAAGTGCACTAGACAAATCCTGCCTATTTTCAGGCACGACCCAGGGGAGGGGGAATACAGATGAATGCCAACTGACCTTGAACCGGATTAAGCTGTTGGTGGTATTTTTACTGAATGAGGGAAATTTAGCCAGGACACCGGGGAAATTCCCCTACTCTTTTCGATAAGTGCCATGGGATCTTTAACATCCACCTGAACTACCACCAATCCAGGCAGATGGGACCTCAGTTTAACGTCTCATCCGAAAGACGGCACCTCAGAAGTGCAGCACCCCTCTCATGCTGCACTACAGTGTCAGTACTGGGATATTAACCCAAGTGCCAGATGTGGGAACTGAACCCACAGCCCTCTGATCTCCCGGCCTCAGAGGCGAGTGTGCTACCTACTGAGCCACTGACACTGTTATATAGCATATAGCATGTAAACTTCCACATTCTTTTTTTCCCATTAACCCAGCTTCCCCCCCCAATCGTACAACTGATAACCCCCCCAAGGTAAACCCCAGCTGTGAGACCAGGCCAAGCAATCTGGCAGTATTGCCTCATATAGGAGCTCCAGACTAGTATCCACCCGTGACAACAGATCAAGGTGGGCCGGAGCCGGCGCCCCCACTTCTCTCACAAGAGCACGGTGTAAGTGGTGCCCATTTTTAGAGGCCCAGTACAACTCCTCCCCATCCCACCACTACTTCCCACCCCTTCCTCCCTCTACAAACACTCTTTGGTTTAGTCCAATTGGGGCTGAATGTCCTCCAAAGCGAGTACGAGCCTGCCTGCAATCCATCTGCAAACAGGCAGCAAGATAACCTCATGCCTATGCTGCTAGCCATGTTACTGGGTGGGGGGGGGACAGCCTGCAGGATATATACAAGGAATCCTATTGAGCAGTTGAACAACATGAAATCGTAACCTTGAATAACATCAAATAGCACGAGATGAGAGCCCAAGTGCATAGTTCTTGAATCGGCGAGTAAAGATTACCCCTTAACTGAGCATTTTTAATAACATTCCTTGGCACCAGGGATAGCCTAGTAGGGCGGGTGCACCCAAAAAATGTAACACTAACCCACCAATACATATGTCCCCTAAGTGCAGTCTAATAGTTAATTCTTGATAGACGGAGCAAGGCTGGGGGGCTGGGTGGGGACCCTCATCGATAAATCCACCAGGTTGTTGACCACGACTAAGGAGGGTTTGCCCAGATTCCCCCTCTTCAAAAGGTCAGGACGAACTGCTCTCTCCCACCCTCGCTGTAACTGGGGGAGCCCCCCCCGAGGAACAGCAATTTAAATCCAAGAGTGTCACAGAAATAAAAGAAACCACCTGCTGATACCCGGGTCCCTAGACTCTGTCGGGGGTGTATACTATGGCACGTTGTTTCTGATAAAGTTCCATTAAGTTGATCTCGCATCATAGCAGCAGTCGACAGAAGTCCCATGAGGAAATGAGACCCAGGCTAGTATATAAAGGGCTCAACAGTAGAAGCGCAGCTAAAAAGGCAATTTATTAATGCAACTTTGAGTGCAATCCTCACCAGTACGCACTTCATTCTGCATTTGGTTGCAGTCCATCTCTCCTGCTCTGCTCCTCAAGCCACCTTTCCACCGTTTTATGGTACGTAAAGAATCTAGGACTCTGCGCTGGCCTATGTACTCGCAGCCATGCAGGATATGCCAAAGAGCACTTCCAACCTAGCTGGTACAGTTTACTTTTAACCAGCTTGAACTTCTGCTGCTTCATTTCTAGCTCCCGGATGTAATCTTGGTAAACATACACAGTGGAGTGCTTGGTTTTTATATGGCCCATCTCTCTAGCTTTTTGTAGTAGTCTCATTCCGAAACTGCAAATATTTTATGAGGCAGTGATGGGGGCGATCCCCTGGGTTTGGTGGTGGGCCCACCTGATGAGCTTGCTCGATCTCAAAGCCTTCAGCTTCCTCTCCCAGGCCCAGTTTCTTAACAACCCATCTGTGAATTTCTATATTCTGGTTCCTCCCCTCCAACCCCTTGGGCAGTCCAATGATCTGAATGTTGGATCTGCAGGAGCAAATCTCCTGCTCATCCAAATGCTCTTAGGTCTGCAATAGTAGGTAATAAACCATTCCACTCTGCTGAAGCCCCCCATCTGTGTCTTCCATATCACTAATTCTGCACTCCAACTCACAGATTTGGGAGGTGTGGGTGGTGGTCGTTTCAGTTTTAGTGACCACGGACTGCAAATGGGTGAACTGAGTATTTTAAACTTTGGAAACCTGTTTTCATGTTGCTACCCAAAATGTGTGTTTTACCTATGGTGCCAAATGGCGCAGTCGCTGTGCAGAATCACCTTTTGGCTAGCAAACTGATAGTGCCGCTTTTCATGAGGTGGGGTCACAAAAAGCCCATCTTGAAAATTTGGAGTGAAAATACCAACAAACGCCTATAGCGTTAGGGTTTCCAACCGTAACACCCCACTGTGTAGAGACTGACTGGCATCAGGGGTGTGACCTGGGATCATCGGCTGTAATTCTCATGCCATTCCACCACCACCCTGCAGCCAGTGACAGGCATAGAGGTGTTCGTTGGAGTGTTCGGCCCTAGAGTTCACCCCATTCTCCTATACTGCACCCATCTCTGCGTATTCCCTTATGGAATGTAGGAAGTATAACACTCAAAGACCCCAAAGCACACCATGACACCTGTCTGTGTCTAGAGGGTAAGGTGAGGTGAAATGGCACGAGCGTTACAACTGATGACCCAAAGGCACACCACAGTGCTGGTCAGTCTCTGCAGGGTGGGGGTGAGGTTGGCGTCAGTTCAGTACTTCACTGCCATTCCCACTATGCATCTAACTCCTGCACTACGAATGCCAGCGAGACAGCATTCGGCGGGAGGTGCTAGGTGTACCACTGACGGCCTTATTCAAAAGCTCTCTGGAAACGAGCATGGTTCTGGATGATAACAGCGGCAGCAGGAAGGAGGCTAGCAACTGTAGGCCAGTCAGTTTCATCTCTGTGGTGGGGAAATCGATGGAAACCTGGTTACAGGAAAGGTTAATAGAGTATCTTGAATCCAATAGGCCACAAGGCCATAGGCAGGCAGCATGGATTCATCATCACTATTTATAAAGTGCTTTGCTTAAAATCAAGAGCGTGGCAGCTGGAGTTCAATGCCAAAAGGTTCAAAATAATGATGGGAATAGAAACCTAGGAACTGAGGACAGGATCGGGGTATGTACTCTGTCATTAAGTGGGAAGGGGACCTTGGGGTTACCAAAAGCCCTACAAGAAGAGACTGAGCCATCCGAACATGTACCCCCTGGAAGAGAGGAGAGCAAGAGGGGACATGCTAGAGACCTACAAGTACCTCATGGGGGTAAACAGGGTGCAAAAGGGGGAGTCTCTTTCAAATGAGAAACACTTAGACCAGAGGGCATGTGCTGAAGCTGGGGTGAGTGGGGTTAAGAGGGATCGGAGGAAGTACTACTTCACTGAAAGAACTGTAGACACCTGAAACAGACTGCCAGTGGAAATGGTGGAGGCAAAGACAGTAGGGGCTTCAAGCATGCTAGGGAAAGACATGGGGGAATATTAAAAAAGGCAGGGAGGATGGAGGGTCAGCAGAGACCAATTAGGGTCTGCGGAAAGACAAGACAGGGACCATCTGGGCAGACTGGGTAAGCCAAGCCGTTCTTTTCTGCCAACACATTAGTTTCTATTCCACAGTCCCTGCACTACTAGTACATAACTAATTGCTTTGTAAAGCACTTTGGGATACAGTGTGTATGAAAGGTGCTATATAAATCCAGATTTATTCTATTCAACAGTCCCTGCACTACCAGTATCTAAACTCATTGCTTTGTAAATGCTTTGGGATACAGTATGTAGGCCAAGGTTAAAATTTTAAACACTTTTGCTGGTTCTGTGCCCTTTTTCTTTACCAGTCCACATCAAATTACTGGAATACCCCGAGCACATTTATCACAGGTGACTGAAAACCACGGACCATGCAAATCTTTCACTCTGCATTGAATCCAAGGGGAAAAAAAAACAGGTTTATGCCAGTTAACTATTCCAACCCCATCATTTCTTCCTAAGCTGGTATCCCTCTTCTTGCCTTTCTCTCTCCTTTTAAGTGAATGTTTTGGCTGTACCCAGTTATGAGCCTATCTGTTGTAAAGGCCCTCTCACTGAAAAGTTGATGTAAGTATGTGTATTTTTCTTCTTTGTATAATATTGCATTGTTTTACCATGATACTGTACTATTTTTGTATGTCCAGGTCTGTCTTGCAAATGAGCCCTGCTCAATGGTGCCCGCCTAGATAAATTAAGATTTTGATTAATTTTACTGTACGAAAGCAATGTAATCCTTCAGCAAACAACCTTACCAGCCATAAAATGTCAGTCACCGTTCCAGTGATCATAAAAGAACTTGCATAATAGTGCGCCCCTAACAGATGTTTGATTACAATTAGGGCTGCACCCAACACCCAGCGATTTAACAATATTTAGTTTCCTCATCCAAGCTGCAAAACCTACCGACTATACGAAATAGAACAAGTAACCTGCATCAACGCAGTAATGTAACATGTACTGGTTATCCAATACACGTCTGCCAGCATAGGAACGCAACATATACTGGTTATCCAGTTTTGTCTCGCAATACAGGAACACAACATGTACTGGTTATACAGCCCATGTCTCACAATACAGGAACGTAACATATACTGGTTATACAGCCCATGTCTCACAATACAGGAACGCAACATATACTGGTTATCCAGTCTGTCTCACAATACAGGAACGCAACATGTACTGGTTATACAGCCCATGTCTCACAATACAGGAACGCAACATATACTGGTTATCCAGTCTGTGTCCCACAACACAGTGACACACCAGCTTCTATCTGCCACGCATACCAGGCTTTGCAAGAATGCCAGGACTCTAGACTGCATAGCAAGGCAGTAAGACCTCCTCAAATCAGGGGACCCCATGGATCTCAACAATTATAGACCTATATCCATCCTACCTGTGCTGTCTAAAATGTTAGAAAAACTGGTGAGTATCCAACTAAGAGACTACCTCGATGCTAATAACCTACTTAACCCTGCTCAATCTGGGTTTAGGACCAGACACAGTACCATTTCTGCATTAGCAAAAGTAACAAATGATTGGCAAACTGAGTTAGACAAAAAAAAAAACAGCATCTGTGCTGTATTTCTAGACCTAAGTAAAGCCTTTGATACAGTGGATCATGAGCTGCTAATTTCTCACTGCACTCCTTAGGCCTGGATTCAACCTCTCTTGGGTGGTTCAGATGTTACCTCACTGATAGAATATAGCAGGTGAAAATGAAGGTGTCCTATCCTCCTCAAAACCACTTCTAAGGGGAGTACCAAGGATCCATCCTGGGCCCTATCCTCTTTGCTGTCTATATCAATAACATTGATTCCAACCTCACTGTTGCCAATGTCCACCTTTTGCTGATGACACTGTCTTGTATGTCAGTAACCCTCACCATCAAAGGCCTGTGAGTTATTACAATCAGAATTCTCCTCTGCTGCAACATCAACTACTTGAAAAGAAACTACTGTTAAATGCCAAGAAGACAAAGGCTATGTTCTTTTCCACCAATATATATTCTACCACTCTCTCATCAAACATTCTTCCCCAACTATCCACCATCCTTGGAGAAAAACTTGATTATGTGGATAAATTCAAATATCTAGGGGTATGGATTGATAATAGACTTGATTACACTCAACATGTTCTCCTGAAACATGAGCTCCTGAAAAAACTCAGACAGAGGCTCGGCCTATTCTTCAGAATCAAACATTATCTAACCAAAGAGTCTAAACAGAGACTAATACAGGCATCATTTCTATCTCTCATCGATTATGCAGATTTCCTATATGGCCACTGTACTATGTCCTATTTAAGTATGTAACCCCACTGCAAATGGGGGTTCCCAAAAGACTTCCAGGAGTTTGCTTGAATGCTCCAAGCCTGAATGGTGTTTGACGTTTAAGCCATTTATCAATGAGTGTTTTAGAACCTCTGGTACTGTCTCTTTAAGAGCTGTCTGCTTGCAGACATAATTAGTTTGTATGGGGGACTGTGTGTTTCTTTGATTGAGTACCACTCAAGCTGCTGCCAATTCACTCCATTTTTGCAGTCACTAGAGTGCAAAGGAACCTATCTGAAAGATGTAACTGTTTGCCAGAAACCATTTAGAGTGATAATGAAATTACAGTTTGTCTAACCTGCTTTCTTTGCAGTCAGAACAGTGTCTGCCTAGTTCCCCATTCTGGTTTTGAACTGCTGAACTGGACCAATCAGTGTGGGGTAAGCTAGCTCTAAAATGGTGCCTTGGACCAATCAGAACTTGGACTCATAATCTGAGCCAGCCACAAGAGGATTGTATGTGCAGTGACTCTGGGAGATGTAGTTTAGACTTCAGTGCCTTTTGGACCAACAGCAGCAGTCTATTGTGAGTGACAGCCAATCCAGTCAAGAACTGGGAGGAACTCAAAGGAAGTGCCGGTTTGTCGGTTGGAGTTTCAGTTGAGCTTTGGCAGGTGAAGAAGGAGCCCTGTGCTTTTCAGTGTGCAGTTTTAGTCAAAAACGTGTAGGCCCAGAGTTCCGTCTGCAGCTTGTGTAACTGCTTGTTAGGACTGAATCGTCCTGTGAAAAGAATCAAAGGATCTCTGAAGAGTAGAAACCAGGCTCACCCTGTAGAAGACTGGAGAAATTATTGAATTGCACCCGTCTGTCAGGAACTGAATCTGCTGTGTGTTCTCCGGTATTGTGCAGTAATTAGTACTCTTTTTTTTTTTTTTTTTTTTTACCATATAAATGTGTGAAGAGTCTCTTTGAGCTCAAGAGTAGCCCTGCTGATATTGAAGGACCCTATCTTATTTGGAGGTCGTGAGTACTAATTCAGGGTCGCTCCCTGTTGAATTGCCACATTAAATCCAAATGGAATTACTGTACTGCTGACTGTTTAATTTTCCTTTTCTCTGCGTGAAAGGGCCCCTACCAGCTGCCACGGTTTGGACTAGCCACTAGGGCTTGGGTACCCAGAGACAGTAACTGATAGGGATAGGCTGTGCACAGAGCCATAGGTAGATTATTAGAGTGATAAGCTAATTAACCTGATTTCCCTGTCCTTGTTATATCCCTAAATAAATCAGAGCTGCTTGTTTCAGCAAAGTTATACTGCCTGAGGTATTTGTCTATGTTAAAGTACTGTACTGTGATTGTTGCACTGTATCTCATTTCACAGGAGGTCCCAGTGCCGAACCAATCCTGGGGGTAAGTGTATACTGTGAAGGTAATTCTGATATATTGTGTGGGCCACTAGTGGAAGAAAGGGGTTGCAGTGTCCCAGAGGGCTGTGACCAAGTTAGTTTAACTATTGCAAACCCTGACCTCTGGGTGGAGGCACCCGCCATTGGATCCAGGCCCCTCAACCTGTTAGTGGCAAATCAGGCAGGGGTAGTAGCCCCTGGGATAGCGCCATCTAGGGGTTACAAGTAAATTGGATACCTTGTACCACAGAGCTCTAAGATTCATCACAGATCTTCCTTTCAACACTCATCACTGCTCTCTCTATAATGCTGTTGGCTGGACATCCTTACACCTTAGGAGGAATAAAAATGCTGCACTATGGATTTACAAAGCTCTGTCAAACAAACTTCCATCTTATATTTCTGATTGCTTTACCCTGGCTACACCTAGATCATATGCCCTAAGAAGCAATAACCTTATCACCTTGAAGATACCTAAAGTCTGTACCGGCATGGGAGATCTGCAATCAGCTACTTAGCATCTACCTGGAATTCTCTGCAGAAGACCCTAAAGTTGAACACCTTCATCCCTATAGCATCCTTTAAAAGCTCTTCATAAGTCTCTTTCCTGAGATATGCAACTGCTTTCACTAAGCCTAGTCCCTCTACCCTTTACCCCCCCTTTTTTCTTTCTATCACAGTTTATATACTTTTTCTAAACTTAGCTACAATATACCCTAAAATCCATTGCCATTCCCTTTCTTTTTTTATCCCCCCATTTCTACTTGCTTATCTACCCAATTACAACACAACCTGACCAATTCCACAATCCCAATACCTTACAGTCATCTGGGTCAAACCTGTCTGAATTATTTTGTTTTGTGGTCCAAAATCATTAGCTACCTTGCTTGTATATACTTTTTTTATTACTGTAGCTGTTTATTTATATTTAAGTCTTTGTCTCTTTCTCTGTATTTGTTTATGTATGCTACTGTACCTTATTTTGATCTTGACCTATCAGGTCCATCTTGTAAATGAGCTTCGCTCAATGATGTCCGCCTGAATAAATAAAGATTTTGATTGATTGATTGATTGATTGATTGATTGAAGACCTGTAACTGCCTTTAAGAGCATTCCAATGTGTTCAGTGGAATCTTTGAGTTTCAGTACATGTTCCTTAACACCTGTTGCATTCAGAAAGGCTGCACTTATAGGTACCTAAAGAATTCGCCCCTACCTAACCCAAATTCTGTTTTGGAGTTAAAAGTTTAAGGGTAACCTTGTCCGTACTATTTTTAGAAGGTTATCCCTTTCAGTTCCAGTTTCCTAAATCCCGTGTCTAAGGAGAGAAGGGTGCCCTCAGGTGTGGTGGTAAGGCCTGTTGGGGGACTAACCACATTTGTATCCCCCATGTGGCGTCACAGTGCCTCCCACTTCCCACATTTCTAGCAAAATGCTTTGCCAAATGGTTCTCCAAGTGTGGAAAGAGTACTGACATTACACAGGAAAGATGCAGGAATGTCTGCCTTCCAGTACGAAGGCCCGTGGCTTTGAGATCTAGCCAGCTTGTCTTCCTTTGCCCAATGATCCACTGTAGTACAGGAGTGGCTTGTGTGGTCCAACAATACTTAACATTTGCAACCCCAGTCCTCCCCTATCTTTATGCTGTTTCAGCAGGGATAATTTCAGTCGGGCAGCTCGATCCCCATACGAATTTATGAATGAATTTTTCCAGCTGTTTCCAGACTAAGAGCATGTGGCAGCAGTATAACAACCTATGTAGTCAAATATGAATGCCCAGATAGTTAAATCCCCGGGTAGTTCACTGGAAGGGGTGTATTTCTGATGTGTGGTGACCCTACCCCACTCAGTAAAGCTACCAACTTTCCAAGGCCTAAAACTGGGATGGTCCATCCTGACCATGACCCCCCCCCACCGTGTCACTCCCATGGACACCGCCACAGACCATTAAATTTTGCTGCTTGCTTTGGTCATGCCGCCCCACAGTAACATCAGTAGCAAACATCGAGATTAAAACATGACATCATTCTGCTGTAGCAAGTTCCAAATCATGATGTACAGAAAGTTCATTAGAAGAAAACCTGCGTTAAATTGTGCTCAGACATTCAAGCTGCATGTATTGCTCCTCTTGACAGTCTCATCCAACCCACTTACACTCACCTAATTTACTGAACAAACTTCACTTCAGTGACTCCCACCACCACACCAGATTGTTTTCACACACTTCCCTATAGCTGATCAGGTTTGGGTACCTTAGTTCACTGCTGCCGATCTCTTCTCTGTCTGGAGTCCCTCTCAGCTACTGGCAGGCAGACATCCACATGCGCTTGTATGGACTACTACCCAGTCTAATCTAACAGGAAGGAACATGCTCTACTGTGCTCTCACTGATGTGCTTGCGGTACAACATAGGCGCAAGGGTTGAAGTTGCAAACTGCTGTCCAGCCACAGTAGCACCACAGTGATGCTGAAATAACTGTTACTCATGGATTAGCAGTTAGCAAAAAACAGGGGACAAAAGTGACATTTTGCAAAACGTGTGGGGACACTGGGACATACTGCCTAAAATAGGGACTGTCCTGGGAAAATAGGGACTGTTGGTAGCTTTACTACTCAGTTTAAAGGCTTCTGATTTATCTTTGTTTATTCTGAACTATGAGATCTTAACATATTGCTTAAATGTTGCCAATAGGGGTGGGAGGGAATAGAGTGCACTGGATCACTGACACAAAGGAGTGAATCAGCCATGTACAATGACATTTTTTGGCCCTGTGGATCGTGGGAGGTTCCTTTTATGCCTGGGTTAATCCTAATGGCTATAGTTAACTGCTCAATCCTCAGGGGAAGAGAATGGACACCTCTGATGGGTGCCCAGAAGTTCAAAGAAAGGAGAAAGGATGCCAGTCACCCTAACCCTAGCTCTTGGCTTTGTGTTTACAGCATTTATACAGGAAAGAAATTTGGGTCTGAATCCAAATTGATGCAGGATAAATAGAAGATATTGCCAATTTAGGCAGTCAAATGCCTTTTGAGCATCAAGTGAAATGGCCAGATTGTCGGCTACTCAATTTCTTAATCAGTCTCCTGTGCGGCCCAGTGACTAAGACCTTGCTAAGGTCCAGACATGCATCTCCTCCGACCTATTTCCCTGCTCACCCAAAAAAATTTCATTTGTCTGGCATGACCTCCCCACCATGGAGTCCTACAGTTTCCCCTACCCTTTGTGCCGGCCCTGACTTGCACTGGTGGCAGTATAGTGGTGGCACTGAAAAGTTCTCACTCCCTAGGAAGGGAGAGCAGTCCCTATGGTGCTCATGTTCTCCACTCTCCACCCCCGGTAACCCACCAGCAACCAGGTACCGCTCCTGATCTCGTGTCGTCTGTGTAGTGGTCGAAAGTGTTACTGTCTTGCCACTGGGATTTCTGCTCCTCCTTTTTCCTAACTAGTCCCATATGCCTGTCCCATCCTGCATACAGCTGTTCACATACAGTGTAGCTATAGAACATGTAAATTGTAAATACATATGATATGGAGTACAAAGGCATTGGACATACAGTGTAGATATAGAACATGTAAGCTATAAATACATATGATATAGAGTAGGTGAAGTAGAAATGCAGAACTGCAATGTCGATGCACTGAAAGGCAGGTGAAGTAGAAATGCAGAACCGCAACATTGATGCATTGAGAGGTAGGTGAAGCAGAAATGCAGACCTGCAATGTCGATGCACGAAGAGGTAGGTGAACCTCTATATGAACTATATCATGCTTCAAAACGTCCTTACGGAACCACCTTGTTAACACCCGAAGCTGTAATTGCCACTAGTCAAAGCCGTACTCAATACTTATGACAAAGCTTACTACTAAGCTGCTAAGGACAACATAACTCTGGTATTGTTTGCATCAATCCTACCTCTACCAGCTTGTTTGTATCTGTGTTTTAAGTTACTGTTATACTGTGTATTTTTGTTTGTCTTACTGTGACAAGGTACCTTTGTAAATGAGCCTATGGCTCAAAGGTTTTCCAAACGGCTGTCTAAATAAAATAAAATAAATACAAAAATAAAAATAAAGCAAAAATGTAGAACTACTACGTTGATGCACGCAGAGGCAGGTGAAGCAGAAATGTACAACTACAACGTTGATGCATGGTGAGGTAGGTGAAGCAGAAATGTAGAACTGCAGCGTCGATGCACGGAGAGGCAGGTGAAGCAGAAATGTAGAACTGCAGTGTCGATGCACGGAGAGGCAGGTGAAGCAGAAATGCAGAACTGCAACGTCGATGCACGGAGAGGCAGGTGAAGCAGAAATGCAGAACTGCAACATCGATGCACGGAGAGGCAGGTGAAGCAGAAATGCAGAACTGCAACGTCGATGCACGGAGAGGCAGGTGAAGCAGAAATGTAGAACTGCAATGTCGATGCATGGTGAGGCAGCTGAAGCAGAAATGTAGAACTGCAACTTCGATGCATGGAGAGGTAGGTGAAGCAGAAATTCAGAACTGCAACATCGATGCATGGAGAGGCAGCTGAAGCAGAAATGCAGTGATGGAGCAAGATCCTGGTGAAGAGCAAGGGAATGTGAAAACAAGCAACAAGAAGAAAACAAAAGAATGAGGGTCGATTCACAATGGCGAGGACTTCGAGGAGATCACTGCAGCACTATTGACTTCCAGTCCCTTGGCTGGCAGAAAATCATTACAATTCAGTTTAGTTTACTGCCAGTCCCTTGGCTGGAGGGAAACCACTGTGATGCTATTTATTGCCAGTCCCTTGGTTGGTAAGAAATCACTGAAATACAGTTTACTGCCAGTCCCTTGGCTGATAGGAAATCACTGCGATACGATTTACTGCCAGTCACTTGACTGATAGGAAATCATTGCAATGCAATCTACTGCCACTCCCTTGGTTGGCAAGAAATCACTGCGATACTATTTATTGCCAGTCCCATGGTGGGCAGGAAATCACTGTGATGCAGTTCGCTGCCAGTCCTATGGTTGGCAGGAGATCACTGTGTTGCAGTTCGCTGCCAGTCCCTTGGTTGGCAGGAAATCACTGTGATGCAATTCACTGCCAGTCCCTTGGTTGGCAGGGAAACACTGTGGTGTAGTTCGCTGCCAGTCCCATGGTTGGCAGGAAATCACTGTGGTGCAGTTCGCTGCCAGTCCCCTGGTTGGCAGGAAATCACTGTGGTGCAGTTCGCTGCCAGTCCCCTGGCTGGCAGGAAATCACTGTGGTGCAGTTCGCTGCCAGTCCCCTGGCTGGCAGGAAATCACTGTGATGCAGTTCGCTGCCAGTCCCCTGGCTGGCAGGAAATCATTGTGATGCAATTCGATGCCAGTCCCATGGTTGGCAGGAAATCACTGTGATGCAATTCGCTGCCAGTCCCATGGTTGACAGGAAAAGTACACTTAAGTAGGAACTTACCGTAACAGTAGATCTTCAAGAGGAACTCTTGCAGCAGGTAATACCATTAGGGCTAAGCCACCAGGCATTAGGACCCCACAGAAAACTTCTAGCTAGCAGTCTATGGTGGGGGGGCCACCTCTGACGTCGGCTCCACCCCAACATCAACAACGGTATAAAGGGGGCGGTCCCCCGGCACCACCTCAGTTCTCTCACCAGACACCCAACTGAAAAGAAGATGGAGAACCAAGGAGGATCTCCCATCCCCCAAAGAGAAAGAGAATACTAGTCCCCGGTGGCAGTGCCTGATGAAAATGTGCACTGAGCTCCAAGTAGCTGCGGCACAAAGGTCCCCTGCGAAAACATTTTGGAGGGATGCAAAAGATGTTGCAACCCCTTTGGTGGAGTGACCCTTGACTGGTCCCACAAGGGTCTATTGTGCTTCTGATAACAAAACGTGATAAATTCATGAACCACTTTGTCAGCGTTTGCTTAGTAACTGGTGCCCCAACCTTCCTTTGGCAAAAGAGACAGACAACTGGTCTGTCTTTCTGGAGGAACTAGTACAAGCTAAGTAGTAACAAAGAATTCTGTGTACATCCAGCGTAAGTAGCAAGGCCTCCCCTCTGTCTGAATACTCTGGGGAAATAAACTGGCAGCTGGATGTCTTGGTTCAGGGTGAACTCAGACACTACCTTCAGAAGGAACTTAGAATTTGTGCGTAGGACTACCCTGTCCCTGTGAACAATGAGACAAGGCTCTTTGCACATCAGAGCCTGCAGCTTGGAAATCCTCTGAGTGGAAGTAATGGCAACTAAAAACAATGCCTTCCAAGACAGAAGGCGTAACGGTTCCATGTCACAAGAGTGAACACAAAAGAACGATCGCTATTATGGCGAGTGTATATTGCCAAAAAGCAATTTGGCGATGTATACACAAAATGGTGACACTACTTCCAGCCAGTAGTTTTCAGTGTTTATGCGAAGAGGCTGTGCGTTGCACCCCCCTACTGAAGGATTCTCAGCTCCATGGGGTTGCATGTTGGGGAGGGTGAGACTCCCAAAAGAAATAATAATAAAAAAAAAAAGAGCTGCAAGCAGTGGCAAAATATTTCTCCCCATCCCGTCCCAAACCCTCTTATGCTGGAGCCAGCAACCCTCACCACCACTCCACACGGGCTGGCTCGACAGCACCAAGAACACTGCCCCACAGAAACCCTCTCTCCTATCCCTCCCCTTCTCCTCACTATTCCTGCCTTCCGGTCACCCTTCTGCATGGTCGCCGTCGACCAAGTTGCTATCCTTGCAGGGTAGCTGTTAACCATTTATCTCAATATGGCTCGCTCATTTGCGATCGCCCTTTTGTGATCGCCCTTTTGACGTGACAGCAGCAAAGCTCGCAACTTGCAGCTGGCTCAAAGGGGGCAAGGTAAGCTTAAATAAACAGGAGGTCCCAAGGTGGCATGGGACCCTCCTGGGGCTTAGTATGCAAGATTCCTCAAAAGGTCATGCATAGTCCAGCTGTGCCAGAGTCTTCCATTCAGAGGTGTGTGTGATAAGCTGACAGCACACAGAGATGCACCTTAAGGGACGAGTAGCTAAGGCCCAAGTCCAAGAGGTAAAGGAAATACTCCAGCACGAATTCCACCAGACAGGTGAGGGGATCTAAAGAATGGGGCAATGCCCACACGCAGAAGCGCTTTCACTTCATGGCATATGTTGCCCTGGTAAAGGGCTTTTTCGCTGCCATGAGAACCTCTGCCACTCTGAGGGATACTCCAAATTTGTTCCTAGGCAAGTCTGCAGGAGCCATGCATGCAGATGCAGGGACCAGAGGGCTGGATGAACCACCATCCCATGCTTCTAGGAGAGCAAGATGAGTGGACAGGGTCAATGGAACCGGCAGTTCTGATGCCAGCTCTTGCAACAGCGAGAACCAAATCTGTCGAGGCCAGAAGAGTGCGACCAGGATCATTCTGGCACCTTCTGCCTGCAACTTGAGTAGGACCCTCTGAAGAAGAGGGAAGGGAGGGAAAGCATACAGAAACCCTCCTGTCCAAGAGAGGGACAATGTGTCTCACCAAAAACACCAGGCCCTGGATCTAGCGAGCAGAAACTGGGCAGCCTGGTGTTGTGTGGGGATGCAAAAAGGTCCAGTTCTGGTCGACTCCACCTTCCGAAGAGGTCACCTGTGACTTCTTGTTGTAGTTCCCATTCGTGGTTCTGAGATCGAGAGTGACTTATGTCTGCGAGCACACTGTGGATCCTTGGAACATGGACTGCTGTGAGGTCAAGGCTGTGAGCCACTGCCCAGGTCCATAATATCATTGCCTCTCTACATAGCTGGTAAGAATGAGTTCCCCCCTTGCTTGTTGAGATGGAAGACTAGTGAGGTATTGTCTGACTGGACCAGAAGGGGCCCCAGGAAGGAGTACCCCCTGAAAGGCTTGTAGAGCATACAGGACGGCTCTCATTTCTAGAATGTTTCTGTGGAGAGACCGTTCCATGGAATTCCAGGAGCCTCTTGTCTGGTGGGAAGCCAGATGAGCTCCCATTCCAGTCCCAAGGCATCTGTTGTCAAAATTTGTTGGGGCTGGAATGCTGGAAGTAAATCCCTCTGTCTAGATGAGCCGGGGTGACCCACCAAATCAGTGACTGATGGACCACACTGGAGACTCAGATCGGCTGCTTGAGATCGCCCGTGCCTTGGTCCCACTAAACTCTGAGGTGCTACTGCAGGATCATCATATTCAGACGAGCGAGGGAAACTGTGGCTATGGCTGCAGCCATACGGCCGAGAGCTTCAGAAAGACCCTTGCTGACACCTGGTCCAAGTTCATCACCCTGTGAGCGACCTCCCTTAGCCTGACTGCTCACTCTGAGGGAAGAAAAGCTTTTTCTTGGATGGTGTCCAGGACTGCACCGATGTACTAAAGCCTCTAAGAAGGCCAAGAGAATGACTTGGACAGATTTAGTGTGATGCCCAAGGCTCGGAATAGACTGAAAGTCTCCTCCAGTGTTTCACATAATTGGTCTTCTGATGAAGCTGTGAGAAACCAATTGTCCGGGTAGCGGTAGACATAATGACCCCTTCTCCTGAGGGCTGCCGCCACTACTGACAGGCACTTGGTGAAAACCTTTGGTGCCAATGATGGGAATGGAAGCGCCCTGAACTGGTAGTGCCCTCCTTGGAAGGTGAAGCGAAGGTACTTCCTGTGGGATGGCAGATCTTTATATACATAGGAGCATCCTGCGTGTCCAGAGAGCCGAGCCAGTCTTCGTGATGGAGCACGTGCAGCAGGCTCACTGTCACCATTCTGAACCTTTTGTATTTGATGAAGGTGTTCAGCTGCTTAGATCCAGAATGGGACGGAGATCGCCCGTTTTCTTCAGGACTAGGAACAAGTGGGAGTAATGCCCTCTACCTCCTGAATAGCTCTTTTTTTGAGCAAGGCCTGTATCTCTGCTCGCAGGAGAGCTGCGTGGAAGGGGGAGCAGTGGCAGGGGTCAGGTGGAATGTCCAGTGGAATTTGGGTAAATGCTAGAGAATATCCCCTCTCAACTATGTGGAGGACCCACTGGTCTCTGGTAATGCTGGACCATCCTAATAGGTAAAGGAAGAATCCCCCTCCTACCGCCAACCCCTGCGCTTCCTCCAGAGGGAGGGGGCAGTTCGCAGGGAGTCATGCTGTGGCTGACGGGGTGGGCAGGGGAGGTCTGGCCACCTTTGCACGTTTGGGGCCCTGGGCGCCTGAAGGAATAGGGGGTGCCTCTTCTCTCGAAGTCTCCTTTGTGCTGTGTTTGGCATCTTCCCTGCTGTCCCTGATTATTCCGAAAGTCATGGCACCGAGGTGCCTCCGATTCTGATCTGTACATGCAATGTATGTCAGCCACCACCTTGCTGGAACCTTGTAGCTCTGTTATAAGCTTTTCTGCTTCTGTGCCAAAGAGGACGGGTACCTGAAAGGGTGCATCCAATATGGCAACATCCTGCAAATACTGGCGGAAACCAGAGTCCCTCAACCAGGCATACCTCCTCATACAGATCCCGATTGCTGCTGTCGTGTCTCCGGAATCATAGGAACTCCTCAGTCCGTGTTTGTCCACACCCATGCCTGACTGGATGATGGCTAGGATCTCTGTCTTGCCATCCAAGTCTGTTTGTGCTTTAACCAGATCCATGGCTTTTGCCAAAAGCGACTTCTGGTAAGTGACCACATGGGCCACGCAATTGTGATCTCACCGTGCTGGTGGTTGATGAATAGATCTTTCAGCCCATCTGGTCGAGCTTTTTTGACTCCGGATCTGGGGCTGAGTGCTCATGTGCCTTGGCTGCTGTACTCTGCCATGTGCAGCTGTGAGCACCATAGAGTCGGCTTGTGTTTGCTCGCTTAGGTAAGGCTCTCCTTTGGGTGTCTTATAGAGCCTATCTGCTTTCCTTGGCACTGCCACCGTGGTAGCCGGGTGCTTCCAGGTCAATTCTGTGACATCCTGGAAGGGTTCAATGAGTGGGGGGACGACCAAGGGTTTAGGGTCTGTTGCTTCTAGGAATGTTGCCTGTTGGCGGTGTTCCAGATCCAGCTCCTCTGTATCCCACTGATATAGGGCCTGGATGTGGCTCCTGATGTCCATGAAGGACGGGTCATCCGGGGTGACCGTGGTGAGTCCCTTCAGATCTGGGGAAGGTAAGGATAACTCATCCTCCAAGGAGTACTCTGAAGAGGAATCTCCTGCATCTTCCCCCAAAAAAGAGGGCGGACGTCCAGTAGTACTTATAACACTCCCCCACCACAAGGCCCACCTCCCACCACGCAGACTTCTGTCTCCTCCCCGCCTGTTGCGGTAGGGGTACTACCTCTTGCTACAACAGATCAGCTCTTTTATGGTGGCTACTTTCCAGTCCCTAAAAACATCAGATCTACTAGACTGGAGAAAGGGAGGAATTACAAGCTTATAATTAGTGCTCTTAGAAAAATCCTACTTATCCTCCTGCTATGTTCAGGCAACGTAGAACTCAACCCTGGCCCCCCAGAAGCTATTGCTTTGCCAGCAGAACTAGCAAATTTAAAAGGAATAAGCTTCTTGCATATTAACGTATGTAGCCTCCTTAAAAAGATAATCTTAATACAAACCTGGGTAAATCATACCTCTCCTGACATACTTGTGATTTCCGAAACTTGGCTTAGACCTAGCACCACTGATACAGAAGTAAACATACCTAACTATGCCTTGTTCAGAGCTGATAGGCATGCCAGAGGAGGAGGGGTAGCTATCTACGTTAAAGACAAATTTTCTGTCTTCTGCTTATCCTCGGCATCTGCCGTCAGCAAATTCGAATGCCTAATTCTCAAAGTGGAAATTACACAGACTACTGCACTCTGTGTAATAGGATGCTACAGACCACCGTCTGTTGGCCTACAGCTTGTGTCATATCTAAGTGACAAGTTGGGACAGGGGCTGCCAGAAACTATTTTAGGAGACCTCAACTTTGACTGGCTCTCTAACACAGCTGCCCCCCTTGCATCCTTCTGTGATGAACATGGGCTGATGCAACTTATTACTGAACCAACACGCCCAAACGTGAAGAACCCCAGTAAAAGTACACTTTTGGATGTGCTAATGGTGAGCAAACCTCATCTCTTCTCCCACGCTGATGTCTTCTTCTCAGACGCCAGCGACCATTGTTTTATTGGCGGGAGTAAGATCCACCAATAACCCAGCACCCATCAGCAAGTTTTCTATGAAGAGATCCAGGCGCAACTTCAATGAACATGCCTACCTAAATGAGCTTAAGTACTCCCTGAGTGGCAAGATTTCTACCTGCACAAACGATACGACAGCTTACAATATCTTCCACAACATTCTATCAAGGGCCCTTAATAAGTATGCTCCCCTTATTAAAGTTCGAACTAGGACCAAAACCTGTAAATGGTTCACCCCTCAGATCAGGTCCTTGCTTCTAGAAAGAGATAAGCTCTGGAAAGAAGCGCGCAGACTGAACACTGCAGAGGACTGGAACCAGTTCAGGAGACTACGAAATTTATGTACCAAAACAATCAGAGAATCGAAGGCCACCTTTTTCAAATCCGAACTCGACTCTGCCACAAAGAGTCCAGTCAAGCTCTGGAACACAATCAATGATCTGCTAGGCCACTCCCCAGGAAATTCACTCCCGACCAAGATTACCTCTGGCAACTTGACTATAACCGAAAAGGTGGATATACTTGACGCATTCAATAACCACTTTGCTACTGCAGGCATGGCATTTGATAACTACCCTGCAAACATACTTCGCCCCCAGACTGCCAGCCAACTGCCTGAAACTCTGATAGCTTCGCTGCCTTTCTCGCTTCAACCTGCCCCACTGAAAGAGGTAGAGGACCTCTTGCTTCAGTTGGATACTAGAAAAAGTGCTGGGGCCGACACCCTTGACCCTTACTTCCTAAAAATTGCCTACCACATACTAGCAATACCTGTCACCCACCTTTTTAACTTATCCCTGTCTCAGGGCACCTTACCATCTATATGGAAGACAGCACATGTCATACCACTGTTCAAATCAGGTGACCCTGGCGATCTCAATAACTACAGGCCAATTTCTCTCCTTCCGGTCCTGTCCAAGCTCCTAGAGAAAATTGTAAATGCACAGCTGAGGACTCACCTTGAGTCTAGGGAACTGCTAAATCCTATGCAGTCCGGATTCAGAGCTAAACATAGCACTATCTCAGCCCTCGCCAAAGTTACTAATGACTGGCAGCGTAATCTTGAGAGCAAAATCTTTATTTGTGCTGTTTTCCTTGATCTAAGCAAGGCTTTTGACACCGTCGACCATAGTCTGCTCCTCTCCTCCCCTCCCTTCAAACCATAGGTGTGGACCCCTCCTCTCTGCGTTGGTTTACTGACTATCTTACAGGACGCCTTCAACAAGTTAAAGCCGAAGGAGGCCTGTCCCCTTAAAACTCTGCAAAGAGGGGCACTAGGTTCCATATTAGGGCCCTTAATTTTTGCAATCTACATTAATAACATCGACTACTGTATAAAAGAAGCCAACATCCATCTGTTTGCAGATGATACAGTTCTCTACGTGAGTTGCTCAACACCTGAAGCTGCCTGCAATGACCTACAGTCAGAATTCAACCTTTTGCAAAGCCAACTCTCCAAAAAAAGCTACTCCTTAATGCCAAAAAAACTAAAGCGATAGTCCTCTCCCCTTTTATCCGTACAGCTAACCCTGTGTCCAGTGGGACAGTTCCCCAAATCACCACAGTTCTAGGTGAAAAACTAGAATTTGTTACAAAATTCAAGTATCTGGGAGTTTGGATAGACCAAAGACTCTCCTTCATTGAACATATCGAGGACTTGCTAAAACGACTTCGGCAAAGGCTTGGACTGTTTTTTAGAATCAACCAGTTTCTCACCGGAGATGCCAAGAAACAACTGATCCAATCCATTTTCCTATCATTGCTTGATTACACTGATTTCCTCTACAGCCAATGCTCCAACTCTTACATGGCTAAACTGGACACACACTACCATCGAGCACTGAGGTTTATAACGGGACTCCCCTTCGACACGCATCACTGCACCGTATATGCGGAAGTGGGGTGGACATCACTAAAGTTCAGGCGCCACAGAAAGAAACACCGGACCTATACTGGACCTATAGAGCCATCTCTAATAAGCTGCCTTACTATATCTCCTGCTGTCTTCCCCTGAGTATAATTGGGAAATATGCATTAAGAAGTTATTCAGCCATCACACTTAAAGTACCCAAAGCAAAATCCCACTTCGGCAGGGCAGCCATAAGCTTCGTGCTACCTACCTTATGGAACAATCTACAAAAAAACGCTCCAATTAAGCTCCCTAATCGGTGTAAATGCCTTCAAGATGCTTTATTTCCGTACAATCAGAGAAGTATGCAACTGCTTCACCCACTCAGACCCAGTTCCGGTGTCTGCACTGTTATATAGCCATGCCTAGACCCAATTTTAAGTACTGACCCCCCAGCTTGCTCCTCACCAGCCTAATTGTTCTCTCTCTCTCTTATCCCCCTGTCTTATCAACACTAGGCCAGTCCATCCCCTTATTTTTCCTTTCCCAACCTCGGATAGGAGCTCACTACCCTGGGTTGTGACATCCTACCATGCCCCGTACTTTATAGCATTCAATCCCAGGGCTCACACATCCTCCTTTTCTCCATCCACCTTCTCTACATCCCGTTTTACCAACTCCTCTCTGTGCACCGTGCCCTCCTAGCCTTTCTTCCCCTACCTCCCTCCCTTCCCGCACCTTCACCTCTACCTGGTGTATATTTTTATTTTTAATTTTTTTCTTCCGTTACTTCCTCCTGCAACCTTAGATAATCTGCTTTATCTTCCTATAGACACTTATATGTATGTAAATACCATGTAATCTGTACAATATCTGTATAATTCTATGTACATATGAACTTCATTTTCTTCCTCTCTGTAAAGAGTATTATCTGTATTGCCTTGTAAATACCTGTGTTGACCTGTGTATACAATTGTTCATGCTCCACCCAGGTCCATCTTGCAAATGAGCTTCTGCTCAACGATGAACGCCTGGTTAAATAAAGACTGATTGATTGATTGACGTCTGCTGGAAGATGGAATAGACGACAGGTGCCTCTTTCTGCTGCTTTGAAACTGACGGCCGCTGGTCGTCATCCTCGGGTGGCAGGCGCACTGTCGACAGGAAAGGTCACCTGGGTCTCTGAAGTGACTATTCCCTGGGTGGTGGCCGGACAGGGGATGGCTCTCTGGGCTTTGGGACTAAATCCCCTTTAATAGTGTTCCACCATGCATTGCAAAGCGCCCCCACTTCCGCCACTGGGACAACTGGTGGCAGAGGCGTTGGGGTAGGTATGTTTGAGGGGCCTGGCATCGGATCCTGTGACTCTTTGGGGTACACACGTCTGGTCCCGAGGCATCTTGTCTGTGGGTGCCTTGGGCATCTGGTCCAATGGGGCTTTATCTGGTGGTGCCAAGCTCCCTTGCAATCTGGTGTCCGACTCCTTGGGGGGAGGAGGTGTTTGGTTATCCATAGGCCCTGGTGTCTTGTCCCTTGGGCCCTGGCTACCTGGGCTGACGTCCGGCCCTCTGGGACCGACAGCCGCTCCTTAGCCAGCAGTGTCTGGTCCATTTCCGATGCGGAGTCAGAGTGGCCCATAGTCTGTCGACCTTCTGAAACCGTCACCCTTTCCTTGGGTGGTGGAGGCATCTGGTACCTGATGACCTCCTGGTGTCTAGTGGAGTCATTAAACCCCTTGTGCCTGTTGTATGACCCTGAATGCTTGTGGGTGACGGGCTCTGATGTTTTGCACAAAGCAGACACCTGTCCCTCTGGCACTGACCCATGCACCCTTGAGAAGAAGGTTCCATAATTTTGGAGTGGGAAGAGGCAGTAGTCTTCAAGGAGGAGGCCCCGAATGGGTGTGTACCTGGGGAATTGACTCCGACCTCCCGCCAGAAGGTGGAGGAAGTAGAAGTCCTGTGAGGGACTTAAGGCGGGATTCTGACCTGGCTCTCTCCTTATCCCTATGGTGCTTCCCGCCCGATCTTTTCTCCTTGGGGGGAGAATCCCTAGCTGAGGAGGAAGAACTTTTTATTCCCGACTGGGTCCTCTGCATGGTGGCCACTTGTTGCTCCAGCAGGTAGGCCATGAGTGTCTTGCTGCAGCGGATGTAGATTTTGCTGTTGAATTTCTGGCAGTGCGAGCAGTCGTCAGGGCCTAAACAGATCAGGCAGGTGGAGTGGCTGTCCCTCGCTGGGATCTGCGTACCACACGCACACTTCAATTTCTGCTGCTGGGAGGATGATGAAGACAGGCACTTGACAAGAAAAACTACTGAAAAGGACAACGATAAACTGTGTACGGTGCAAAATGGTGGTTGACTGTGAAGATGGTGTCTGTGGAGCCGATGTTAGTGGGTCGATGGCAGGAAAAGAACTGAGGTGGTGCCAGGGGACCTCCCCTTCATACCACAGCTGACATCAGGGCAGAGCCGACATCGGGGGCGGTCCCCACCATAGACTGTTAGCTAGAAGTTTTCCATGGGATCCTAACACCTGGCAGCTTAGTCCTAATGGTATTACCTGCTGCAAGAGCTCCCCCTCAAAGTGAGATTCACTGTGATACAGTTTACTGCCAGTCCATTGGTTGGTGGGAAATAATTGCAATACAATTTATCGCCAGTCCCTTGGGTGGCAGCAGATCACTGTGATACTATCTACTGCCAGTCCACCTGGCTGCCTCACCCTCCCACCCCGAGCTATGCTCAGAGGGTGCTGGAGAACCTGGGCACGCTACAGTGCGCTGGTGCACGAAAGGAGGTGAGGTAGGCATGCAGAGCCTTCACAATGTATTACCATGGAGGGATTCCAGGCGCCACGACTTTTCTGATCACT
This sequence comes from Neoceratodus forsteri, assembly GCA_016271365.2. Lineage (NCBI taxonomy): Eukaryota > Metazoa > Chordata > Ceratodontiformes > Ceratodontidae > Neoceratodus > Neoceratodus forsteri. Next base: position 1,603,056 of record JADMNL010000033.1, read on the forward strand.
GCTTAATAACTTTCTCAGCAGACAGTAGGGATGTCACAAATGGCCTATTAAGAACAGGTGAAGGGCAGACAGCAGCAAGAGACCGCAAGTGTAAAGGACATACTCATGTTCCGAGTATAGCAATTTTACTGTTGGACGCTATGGGGTGCCTCTTTGAGCCCTGGCCGTTGAGCAGCCCATAAACCTGAGAATGATAAATGGGCTCATGGAACAGAACTAAATGTTTCTGGATTTTTAAGGCAACAGTGCAGCTTGTGGGAACAGTTCTGTATGTATACTGTTTCATTCTTTTTTTTTTTTCAATTCTATTCTTGCTTCCTGGCCAGACCTTCTTCAGCCTCTGTCAGTGCCACCACCTGTCTGTCGAGGCCCCTCTCACCTAGGAATCTTAGGATTCCATGAGCTGCACGTAACACACCGCTCCTGCATTGCCCCTCGGATTGAGTACCCGAGGTGGAACCTGCCTACAGTTCCTGCAGCAGCTTCACCCCTGGAATCCAGCCACCTGGAGAATGAGCCTAACACTGGATGTGTTGAGGGGAGGGGGGGGCACACACAACGCTAAATCTGCCTAGCCGGTCGTTATGTTCCCATTGTGCATTTCCCAGGATGCAGCCATGATGTGACACATGCACGGTCAGCACCAGCTGCTACCGATCCGAGTGGCACTGCCATCCAGCCTTCGCTAGGTAGCAGTCAGATGCAACACCATGCAATCCACCCTCTCTGGAAAGCTGTCCTTAGGCTGCTGAATCCTTTTCCCCAAAACTGACCCTGACAACGTGAGCGTGCTTCTAAACTGACCCCAACAACATGAGCGAGCTCCTAAACTGACCCAGACAACACGAGTGTGCTTCTAAACTGACCCGGACAACACGACGTGCTTCTAAACTTGGGTTGCTGGCGAATCGAGCAGTACCATGACCAGGCCAACCCTTTTATTCTAGTTTAGTAATTAATAGTAAGTGAGTAATATTTTATTTGTTAGGCACCCAATCCCAGAGGCTCTGGGCACTGTACAGAAGAATATTTTAACAATGTTACAAAACAATCACATCATATAAACAACTGGCAGCAGATAAAATTATTTTAAAAGTTTTATATGAATTAAAAAGCATTTGCAGGAAAGGCTAGGCTAATAAGATGAGTTTTTAGGCCCCTCCTAAACACCTCCACCGTATGGGCCTCCCTCAAAGGTCTTGGCAGCAAGCATGGTGAGACCCCACCTGGAGTACTGCGTCCAGTTCTGGAGACCCCATCTTCGCAAGGACATAGACAGGATGGAGGCAGACCAGAGGAGGGCAACTAAAATGGTGCAGGGTCTGCAAGAGAAGCCATACGAGGAGAGACTAAAGGAGCTAATATGTATACGCTTGAGGAAAGGAGGGAGGTGGGGACATGATAGAAACATTTAAATACCTCAGTTGAATCATCAAAGTCCAAGAGGGTAGCATTTTTCAGAAAAAGAGATGTGCAAGAACAAGGGGACACAATTTGAAAAAAGAGGGAAGATGGCTCAGGGGCAATGTGAGGAAGTGTTTTTTCACAGAATGCAGTGGATGCATGGAACCGCTTTCCTGAGGAAGTTGTGGGGTCTAAAACTGTGGGAGAATTCAAGAATGCATGGGACAAACATAAGGCAATTCTTGTGGAGGGGATAGGAAGAAATAGGCTGTTAATTAACCAAGATCTGCAGCTTATCTAGTAGGTAGGGAAATGGGCAGACTACGTGGGCCAAGCGGTCCTTATCTGCCATCTAAGTCTATGTTTCTATGTTTTCCAGAGGACCGGGCTGGCCACCCCAAATGAACAATCACCTGAGGTTTTCAGCCTGGTCCTTGGAACTGCCAGGAGGCCCTCAGATGAGGAACGAAGGAAGTGGGCTGGGATGGCAGGAGTAAGGAGGACTGACAGGTAGCCAGATTTCTTCAGTACTACAAGATACCCACTTTCACTCATTTCAAAATTGCCTTAGAATTTTCTTTTACCATAGAATTCGAAAATTTTACTGGCAAATAATTTTCACTATTTTCACTGAAGCACCAATTTGCATGAAAATAAATTTGCGCTAACTAGTACTTTTAGTATTTTTTCCATTATAGGGAATGTGGAGTCTGTGACTGAGCGCTGAAATAAATTTACGTAATTATGGTGGAATTTGTGTTTGCGCTAAATTTACTTTGCATGGAAATAACTAATTCTACAGTACTTTAGATAATTAAAGGGACACGGTAAGTCTGACTTACTTTACCTGCCCTTATTCTCAAAGGTGCCTGCACTCGCTGCAGTCATCCACATGGCGATTCAGTATATATGCTTGCAGTGGCTACCTCAAATTAACCCAGGTTCTTACAAATTTTACTGAAAACTGCAACCCTGGCAGTTCGCTCTTATTCACCGCTGCCCAATGTCAAAGCACACTCACATTTGCAAATGGTGCCAGAGCGCTGGCAGGCTCATCCTGAATGAATCTGGTCCATTTTAACTGAGTTTAGCTAAACACGGATTTTCATACTAGACAGCAAACTGAACTCGGCAAAGTATCTTTTTTTCCAAAACGAGTGCTCCAACCTATGTAAATCCCTGTCTGAAAGTCAAGCTGCATGGGGGTTTACATAAGTTAGAGTGCTCATTTCGGAAAAAGCGCTATTTTGAAAAGTTAAGCTTGCTTTCAAGTATCAGAATTCATGTTTACCTGAATTCCGTTAAAATGGATCAGACTCATCCACGAATGAGCATACCACCACTTCAGTGCCATCTGCAAATGTGAGCGTGCTTTAGCATCGGACAGCTGCGAATGATAGCAAACAGCCAGGCCTGCAGCTTTCAATAAAATTTATAAAAAACTATGTTAACTGGAGGCATCCAACTGGCCCAGTGGCGCTGAAGGTTGAGGTGCCAGAGACCCGGGTTCAGGAATGGACTCTGGCCGTTGAGGGACGGCAGGGGAAGGAAAGGATTGGGACTGCTCTCCTCTCTTGGGGTGGGGATTGGGGACGTGCCACTCTGCAGTGGCCCCTGGTGGAGACTGGGAGCAACACAATAGTGTGCACGTTCAGGGGTGAGGTGACGGCGGACATCTGCTGAGGGTACACCCTCGGCGTAGACATCAGTGCACATCCGCACTTCAGGGGGAAACGCAATCAAGCAAGAGAGGAAAGCTCCGGAGCTTTGGGAGGCGATGGCAGGGGACTCATGCAGTGGTAGCCCATATGCCCAATGTCGGTCCTGATCCCAACTTGACTCTCCATGGCCCTGCCTCTCCCTTGCAGGGGGGGGCAGCACCTGATTCCTCGGTCAGGAGAAGGGCACAGCGAGTGGCAGAGGCGACATCAAGGAGATCCCCGTGCCGGAGAGATACCCAGTAAGTACCAGTGACCATAGGTAAACAAAGTTGGAAAACAAATTGGAGGCATCCATTGCTGTCATACATATATACATACACACACACATATATATATATATATATATATATATATATATATATATATATATATATATATATATATGAGACTCACCATGCAGATGGCTGCAGAGAGTGCAAGCACCTTTGGGAATAAGGGAAAATAAGTCAAAGACTGACAGCATCCCTTTAAAGGTGTGCTCCTGTAAATATGGCTAGCCTCAGGTTTTCATCAGAATTCTCAGCTATTTCTGAACACCCATTATCCCATAAGTTTAGGGAGCGCTGGTTACTACATTTACTACATACTAGTACACCTTATACACAAAAATAGAAAGGAGAGTCAGCCAAAATGCTTCTGTTAGTAATACTAGTTCAACTACTAGGATAGCTAACATTCAAATGAAGTTTAAATGAGCCCACAAACTATTTAATGCCTTCAAATCTTTTTCAAATATATAGTGAGTTTTACTAAAATTCTTATAATCCAAAGTATCATTATTAATCACTTACGATTGTTGACCTGAACACAGAGTAGTAGGTTCTGTCCCGTCTCTGTGACAATCGTTGTCTGAAATGGAGTATTACTTCTGAAAATCAGGAATTCCTCTACACAAACCTGGCTCACAGCCCTGCGACAAGAGAAAGAAATGGAGAATTAAATTTACAATTTTGGCACAGAGGAGGCGGCTGGAATGGATGGTCAAAACATGAAAAAGTTAGGATCAAATTTTTAATTATAATACATCGGGGAAGGAAGAGAGACAGTTGTGGACAAGATGAAAGCGAGAGTCAAATTAAAAGCTATGAAACAAAGGAGCTGGATGGGAAGGGGGACAGAAAAAGAAATAAAGTGCAAGTCAGCTTTACAGCCATGTCACAGAAGAAACGGAGAAAGAGCCAGAGGTGGAAAGAAAACGCAAGTGCTGAAGTAGAACAATTTTAAAGATGCATAGGTTTGTGGTTTTTTGCCACAGTCATGGAAGCTGCATTGAACCACAGAAATGACTGCGCTGCAACAGGTCAAAACAGCTGCAAACATAATGACTTCCAAGATGGTGGGGGCCATGAAATAATGTCCTTTCAAACAATACATACGATAGTATGTCATTGTCAGTGGCTCAGTAGGTAGCACACTCGCCTCTGAGGGCGTGAGATCAGAGGGCTGTGGGTTCAGTTCCCACGTCTGGCACTTGGGTTAATATCCCAGTACTGACACTGTAGTGCAGCACGCGAGGGGTGCTGCACTTCTGAGGTGCTGTCTTTCAGATGAGACGTTAAACCGAGGTCCCATCTGCCTGGACTGGTCGTAGTTCAGGTGGATGTTAAAGATCCCATGGCACTTATCGAAAAGAGTAGGGAAATTTCCCTGATGTCCTGGCCAAATTTTTCTCATTCACTAAAAATACCACCAACAGCTTAATCTGGTTTAAGGTCAGTTGGCATTCATCCGTATCCCCCTCCCCGGGTCGTGCCTGAAAATAGGCAGGATTTGTCTAGTGCACCTACCCGGTCAACAAAAACTAAATAAAATAAATAAACAAATATTGTTGGCTTTATTTTCAACATATACCTCTCCCCCACACTGGCCATCTTATATTAAACCCTCAGGGCAACCCCAAAGCCCAACAACCTCTTCCATGCGCTGTTGTGCCCCCCCCCCCGGCGGGGCTGGTAGGTGCATCCTCCCCCCATCAAAGCACACAATCTGGTGCAGTCCAGGTGAGGGGCCTGAGAGGGTTAGGATCATCATCTATGGCTGGTGCTCCTATTCCTGCAGTTTTCTTCTAACCCTGAGTATGCAGATGGCAAGGACACCAAGTATACCCACAACAGGGGGATGGCTGCCATCCTCTCAGTGAGAAACCACGCACATCATGGCATTCCAACATGGAGCCAGGTGCCATCCTCCCACCCACTCAGCACAGGGCCACATGTACGCATGCCATGGCGTTCCAACACAGAGTCGACCACCATCCTCCCATCCACTCTACGTGGGGCCCAGTGCATGCATACCTCAGCGATTCAACACAGAGTCAGCGGCCATCCTCCCACCCACTCAGCGAGCGTGCATGCATGCCATGGTGTTCCAACACAGAGTCGACTCCCATCCTCCACCCACTCAGCGAGAGGCAAGCTGCATGCCTGCATGCCATGGCATCCCACAAGGAGTCAGCTGCCATCCTTCCACCCACTCAGCGAGGGTGCATGCACGCCATGGCATTCCACATGGAGTCAGCTGCCATCCTCTCACCCACTCAGCGAGGGTGCATGCACGCCATGGCGTTCCACACGGAGTCAGCTGCCATCCTCCCACCTACTCAGCGAGGGCGCATGCACACCATGGCGTTCCACACCGAGTCAGCTGCCATCCTCCCATCCACTCAGTGAGAGGCAAGCTGCATGCACATCATGGCGTTCCACACGGAGTCAGCTGCCATCCTCCCACCTACTCAGTGAGGGTGCATACACGCCATGGCATTCCACATGGAGTCAGCTGCCATCCTCCCACCCACTCAGTGAGAGGCAAGCTGCATGCACGTCACGGCATTCCACATGGAGTCAGCTGTCATCCTCCCACCCACTCACCGAGGGTGCACGCACGCCATGGCGTTCCACATGGAGTCAGCTGCCATCCTCCCACCCACTCAGTGAGGGTACATGCACGCCATGGCATTCCACATAGAGTCAACTGCCATCCTCCCACCCACTCAGCCAGGGTGCACACACGCCATGGTGTTCCACACAGAGTCAGCTGCCATCCTCCCACCCACTCAGTGAGGGTGCATGCAAGCCATGGCATTCCACACGGAGTCAGCTGCCATCCTCCTATCCACTCAGCGAGGGTGCATGCACACCATGGCATTTCACACGGAGTCAGCTGCCATCCTCCCACCCACTCAGCGAGGGGCAAGCTGCATGCACACCATGGCGTTCCAAAAGGAGTCAGCTACCATCCTCCCACCCACTCAGCGACAGTGCGTGCAAGCCATGGCGTTCCACACGGAGTCAACTGCCATCCTCCCATCCACTCAGTGAGGGTGCATGCATGCCATGGCATTCCACACGGAGTCAGCTGCCATCCTCCCATCCACTCAGCGAGGGTGCATGCACACCATGGCATTTCACACGGAGTCGGCTGCCATCCTCCCACCCACTCAGTGAGAGGCAAGCTGCATGCACACCATGGCGTTCCAAACAGTCAGCCACCATCCTCCCACCCACTCAGCGAGGGTGAATGCACGCCGTGGCATTCCACATGGAGTCAGCTGCCATCCTCCCACCCACTCAGCGGGGGTGCATGCACGCCATGGCATTCCACACGGAGTCAGCTGCCATCCTCCCACCCACTCAGTGAGGGTGCATGCACGCCATGGCATTCCACACAGAGTTGGCTGCCATCCTCCCAACCCACTCAGCGAGGGTGCATGCACGCCATGGCATTCCACATGGAGTCAGTTGCCATCCTCCCACCCACTCAGTGAGGGTGCATGCAAGCCATGGCGTCCACACGGAGTCAGCTGCCATCCTCCCACCCACTCAGCGAGGGTGCATGCACGCCATGGCGTTCCACACGTAGTCAGCTGCCATCCTCCCACCCACTCAGCGAGGGTGCATGCACGCCATGACATTCCACACATAGCTGCCATCCTCCCACCCACTCAGCGAGGGTGCATGCATGCCATGGCATTTCACATAGTCAGCTGCCATCCTCCCACCCACTCCCCTACCGTCAGTTACCTGACAATGGCTTCACTTGGTTGAAAGCTCCACCTCTCTCCCACCTCAGATGATGCCACCTGCCTGTGCTAATATGATAGTACCTTGCCCCCAGTTTTCCAATTACCTACCCCTCTCTACATCTTTCTAATATGTACCTTTTTTTTCTTAATCCACTCCCCTACCCCTATTACCTGACGATGGCTTTACTTGGTTGAACACTCCACACCTCTCCCACCTCAGATGATGCCACCTTCATCTGATCCCCCACAACCCCCTCTTATTTAATCAGTCTATCCGTTAATATTTACTAATTGGATGTGTGTAAGTTCAAATTTTACTGTTACTGACTGTCTATATGCTTCAATTTTTTTTTCTCGGTAAACCTTGTATTTTTGTAATGTTTGTTCAACACTGATGTGGAACCTTTGAAAATGAGTCCTTGACTCAAAGGTATTAATCCCAAACTGAAATAAATATATTTAAAAAAGGGAGGTGGAAGCACAGCCCTCCCCACCATAACAAAAATACCTGATATTTGGGATTTTGTTGTATAGGGGGGTAGTAACGGCGGTTCAGAAAAAGATTCTCCCTAGTCTGATTGGGACGAGGCTTTCCTTTCCATCATCCAGCAGCATTTCCTGACCCAGTCTGGGTCGGCAGCAGGGTTACTATGTCCCCCCTAGTGTGGATTTTGTCTAGCCAGCTGTGACTCCTCGCTACCTTTCTGCGTTTGGGGTGTTCTGTCACAGGCAACTGTAGGGCTCAAGGTTAGGTACAGTGGGCTTGCGCTTCTATGGCCTAAAAGTGAGTAAGGCCCCCTGTCCTTGCCAAACTTCAGGGCACCTGGTTTTACATAGAAACATAGAATCTGTCAGCAGATAAGGACCATACGGCCCACCTAGTCTGCCCATTTCTTACCCCAGGAGTCCTTTAGCATCAGTAACCATTTTGCACTTAGCTGGCTAGGTGCAACTGCCCCGGAGGAGTGCCTTTAATAGATATTTAATGAGCGTAGGGCCAAGCCAATCAGAAGACAGGAGGGGGAGTGAGCTGAGTGAGAGCTGTTGAAGGCTTCAGAATTTTTTCTCTGCTGGACTGAGCAATATTGCCTCTGAGGTGTCTCCCAACTTTCCTTGTTGACAGCCTCCTAGTGTTTATCTGGGTAAAGTTTTCCTCATAAATTATTTCCTTTCGTGTGCTGAGTGAAAGTTCTACTTTTTCATTAGCGCTGCGCAAATGTTTTATTTTTAGCGCAACAACGATATTTTGACTTTATTTTTACCACGACTATTTAGTTTGAAGCCTAATTTTATCACAGGTGCTTATTTTCGATGGTTTCCTTCATTTTTGGGGCAAATTCTTGTGGGAACCGTCGAATTAGGGACAGTTAACATACTAACATACTAACATACTATTTGCCAGCAGATTAGGCCTTGCGGTCTATCGAGTCTGCTCGAACCTAGATCCTTAGTTGGGTGCGAGATCCTCCCATCCCTTGTTCTCTAGAAACCCTATCATCCATCCCCACCCCCGGACAGGCTATCATCTGATACATCCACTTTCTGTGTCTGTCCCACCTCTCTTGAAGCCCTCCACTGTGGATCTCTGAACCAGCTCACCAGGCAGTGCATTCCAAGGGTCCACCACCTCTCGGTGAAAAACCTCCTCCTCTTTACCCCCTCACCCTTCCACCTTCCAACTTCAAACCATGCCTCTGGTGATACCTCCCTGCTTTAGTCTAAAGATCCTCCATGTTTACCCTATTTATTCCTTGAGGTACTTGAAGACCTCAATCATGTCCCCTGCTCTCCTCTCCTCCAATGAAAACAGGCAGAGCTCCTCAAGTCTGTCCTCATAAGTCAAATCCCTAGCCCTCGTATCATCTTTGTTGCCCTCCTCTGTACCTCTCCAGGAGCTGTATGTCCCTCTTCAAATGTGGTCTCCAGTACTGTACACAGTACTAAGGTGTGGTCTAACCAGTCCATTGTACAGCGGCAGAATCACTTCCCTGCTCCTAGAGGTGATCCCCTACGATGCATCCCAACATCCTGTTTGCCTTGCTAGCTGCTCTCCTGCACTGCTCAGAGTTATTCATACATGTATCCACCATGACCCCTAGGTCTTTTTCCCTATTGAGGCCTCAAGCCTCCTCCCAGGGTGTACCTGTGTTAGGGTTTCCCGACCAAGATGCAACACCTTGCACTTGGTGATATTGAAATTAATTTCCATGTGTGAGCCCAGCTTTCCAGGGTGTCCAGGTCCCCTTGCAGGGCCACCCTCCCTCTTCTCCCTCAACTACTGCTCCCATCTTGGAGTCATCCACGAAGAGACTCATTTCATACCCTATACCCTCCTGATGTCCGATATGATGCATTAAACAGGATCGGACCCAGGACCGAGCCCTGTGGTACCCCACTACCAACCTCTCTAGGGTTTGAGAGCTCCCCACAGACCACTACTCTCTGAGTGCGTCCTGCTAGCCAGTTTTCAATCCATCTGACCATCAAAGGGCCTACTCCTAACCCCATCAGTTTCTCCACCAGACCATTGTGGGGGACAGAGTCAAACGCCTTGCTGAAGTCCAAGAATAATACATCCACAGGCTTACCCCTGTCCAGTTCTGATGTTACCCATTCATAGAACTCCACAAGGTTGGTTTGACATGATCTACCTGGCACAAACCCATGTTGCCGACTATCCAGACCTCCCACCTCCTCCAAGTACACCCCCAATCGTTCCTTTAGAATACTCTCCATTAATTTTCCCACCACCGAGGTCAAACTGATGGGTCTATAATTACCTGGTACTTCCCTCGACCCCCCTTTATGGATTGGTACCACATGTGCCTCTCGCCAATCCCTAGGTACCCTCCCTGTCTCAAGTGACCTGCTGAAAAGCTCCGCCAGGGGTGCAGCCAGTATGTCCGCCAATTCCCATAGTACTCTCAGATGAATGCCATCCGGCCCAGGAGATTTGTTTTTCTTTAGGGCCTTGAGGGCTAACCACACCCTTTTGGTGGAGATAGCATCATCCGTCCCCTTCCCCTTACTGATCTTTTTATCCTTATCCAGATGTGACCCCCTGGGGTACCTTTCCCTCCCTCTTGCTCCATTTCTGTTGCTCCCCTGATCCCACTCCCTGCCGCTTCTATCCCCTTCGTGTCTTGCTTTGTAGATATCCCATCCCCCTTCCTAGTGAACACAGAGGCAAAATACTCGTTAAATACCTCTGCCTGGTGCCTCACCTCTTCCACCCATCCTCCTTCTGATCTCAATCTGCTGAGATGGCCCTTAGTTTTTCTCCGCTCCCCAATGTACCGGAAGAACCCCTTTTCCCCTCCATGTATCCCCTGTGCCAGCCGCTGCTCTTTACTGGACTTTGCTCCCTCACCATACGGGTGACTTTTTCTAGATGCAAGCTGGTACATTTCCTTATCCTATCCCTCTTGTTGTTTTATATTTTTGTAGGCCGCCTTCTTTTTCTGACTGCTACCTGTACCTCACTGGACCACCAGCATGGTTTACGTGACCTTGCTCCCTTACGTTTCAACTTAGCGCAGATCCTGACTGCCTCATGAAGTCCCCGTTTTATGACCTCCCATCTCCTTTCCACACTTGTCATTGAGGTAATCCCCTTCAAGTGATCCTTGAGAATATTTCCCATGCCCATAAAGTCTGCTCCCCTGAAGTCCACTGCCAGTGTCCTAGATCTCACCCCACTCCCCCATGCTTATTTGAAACCAGACAGTATTGTGGTCACTCCCAGTCAGGGGGTCCTGTACAGCTATGTCCCTTACCAGATCCCCATCTGCCAGAACCACATCCAGGACATGCCCCTTCCTTGTGGGCTCCATCACATGCTGTGTTAAGAACACATCCTGGAAGCCATCCAGCAGCCTCTGCTCCTTGGCCACCTTAGAGGACATGGTTCTTGCCTTGTTTTTTTAACCTCAGACCTCACGGGGTTTACTGCAAGGCACCTGCAGTAGATTTCAAATTTAAATAGTGCCTGGGGGTTTTCTCTCTAGATTAGCAATTACGAGGAAACCTTTTTTGTTATATTACTGGACCTTGGTATCCTCTGTGTTAGCGCTGTCCGTAAGGGTCCAGTAGCCACCTGTGTGCAGTTGAGTATTACTAGGTTTCTATTAAGATTGGCACTGGTACAGATCCCAGTTTTACAACAACAACAAAAAGGCACTGGTAATAGTTTATAAACTGGGGCAGGACTGACCGGTGGCATTTTCACAGAAACCTGCACTCAGTTCGTAGGTCCAGAACTGGTCTGCTTTGCATAAATTGGCAAACATAGCAGACAAATCTTTTATTATTATGGCTGAGGATAAATTAAAGGCTTCCAGCAAGGGGCCATTCCAAAGTACTAATACCAAAAGCAGAGGTGCAGAGGAACCCTCCAGATCCCAGTCAAAAAATAAAGCTTCCAAAGATGAAGTTCCTCACAAATTGAAAAATAGTAAGAGTGACGAAAAAAGGAAGCTTGATCAAACCTCTGAAGTGGCTAAAAAGAAACTCTGTCAAGACAGATATGTTCCCATTACTCCTGGGAAAGCCAATAGTGAGACAACAGGCAGCTTAAAGCATACAGAAAAAACAAAACACTTACAAACTGCGCAGGTTCTTCTGTCAGTGCAAGATATGGAAAAAGTATGGCAACTGTTTCAGACCCTTCAAACGATGGGTCCTCTTTGCTGGGGCTGGCAAACAGTCTTCCACAGTTCTCTGTTCTGTAGACTGTGAGGGTGACGCAGATGATTATCAATTTTATGATGCCTCTGACATGGATTTTGAGGGTCTTGAGCGCCAGGAGTCCCCGGACTCTCACCTTGTGGATCCCCGAGGTGACCACGAGGATCCTTCCTTTATGTTTACATTTATACAAAATATGCTGGATACCCTGGATCTCCCTACGCAGGAGCTCAACCAGGATGTCGATGAAGACGAAGATTATAGGGAGATGAAGGGTCTTTCATCCTCAAAGACCCTGGTCGTCCCTATCTATAATGCATTTAGAAAATATACCATGAAGGTGCTTCAACACCTCACTTCAGTATCTGGGGTTGATAAGTGGCTTGAGAGAAAATATAAATTGTTTAAAAATGGTACCGAGTTCCTGTCTGCACACCCTAGCCACGAAAGTATAGTGCAGCAGGCAGCTTGTGTGAAAGCTGGAGTCTCCTTGTCGCCCTCTCCCCTGACAAGGATTCCAAAAAAATTGACTTTAAAGCAAAGAAAATGAATGCCACAGCTTCCTGCTTCTCAGGCTTTCTTTCACATGACATTCACAGCCAAATATCAGAAAGTCTTTGGAAATCTGTCCAACTGTCACCTGCAATGGATCAGATTCTATGGTGCAGGAAGTGGTGGATCGTCAAAACTGCCCTGGAAGCTACTATGTACCAGTTCCGCATGGCAGATATCAACAGTGATGTGCAGCTCTAGGGCGATGGCCCATGTCATCTCTCTGAGACGCTTCGCCTGGCTTAGAACAACCAGTCTGACCACAGACACTCAGAACAAGGCCATGGATTTTCCCTGTGATCAAAATATGTTGTTTGATTACAGAACCACTGACTACATGAAAAAAGTCAGAGTACAAGGCCTCCTGGCAGAGCCACTCATCCAAGCCTAAACCCGTCACACCTCAGAGATCCCATCCCGGGGCGGTAGGGGCAGAAGTTTTGTTCCCAGGCCTTACAGTCCCTATCCTCAATCTGACTTTAGCCAGTACAGGGGGTCATTCAGAGACAGGGGCTGAAGGGGCCAGAGAAGAGCCACCTCTACCCAGCCATCTGCCTCTCAGTCTAAGTCCTGATGTGAGCATCCAGGTCGCCTCCCCGTTTCCAGTTGGAGGCAGACTCTCCCACTATCTTCAGCACTGGTCCCTCATCACGTCAGACAAGTGGGTGCTGGAGATAGTGGAGAAGGGTCTGTCATTACAGTTCAAGCAGCTGCCAGACCTCAAGCGTACCCAGGTGTCAAGACCTCTGTCCCCAACACAGATACTGCTGTTGGAAATGGAGGTACAAAACCTTCTGGCTTTACGAGCAGTGGAGAGGGTCCCCACCCACAAGAAGGGCAAGGGCCTCTACTCCAGGTATTTTCTGACACAAAAGAAACTGGGGAGTGACGACCTATCTTAGATCTCAGATATTTAAACAAACATCTGAAAAAACCCAAATTCAACTTGGTCACTCTGTCACTGGTCATACAGTCCTTACCGCTGGGAGACTGGCTAGCCTCCCTCGACTTAAAGGACGTCTACTTTCACATACCCATAAGGAGATCTCCCTGGAAGTTTCTCAGGTTCAAACTCCCTTCGGGTCACTATCAGTTCACCGCAATGCCCTTCGGTCTGTCCTCAGCCCCAAGAGTCTTTACCAAGTGTCTCGCAGTGGTAGCAGCACATCTGAGGAGACTGGGTGTCGCTCTCTACCTCTGTCTGGATGACTGGCTCATAGTAGCAAAGTCTCCTTACCAGGTCAAGTAATCTCTTTCCCTCACAGAACGCACTCTGGAGTCTCTGGGTTTCCTGGTAAATCTAAAGAAATCTCACCCGGAACCCACCCAGCTGCTCACCTTCATAGGGGCCCAGCTGGACACTCAGAAGGGATATGCTTTCCTCCCACAGGAAAGAATTCAGAGTTTCCTTTCAGTGGCAGATTCATTTGCCCAAGGACAGCTAAGACCAGCCAGACATTTCCTCAAACTTCTGGGACATATGGCCTCTGTGACTGCAGTAGTCCCAGGGGTCAGGTACAGGATGAGACTCCTGCAAGCCTACCTCAGAGCTCGCTGGTCTCAGAGAAGCAAAACATTTTCAAAGTTAATACCTGTGTTGGAAGCAGTTCCTCCAAAACTTGCTGTGGTGGAAGAACCCTGCAAATTTGCAGGCAGAGGTTCCCTTTCAAGCTTCTCTTCCCACAAAGGTGATCACCACAGATGCCTCCCTTTTGAGCTTGGGAGCTCATTTTGACAGTGCCTCAGTAAGGGGCAACTGGACTCCCGAAGAGTCACAGTTGCACATAAATCTTTTGGAATGCAGAGCAGTCTTACTAGCTCTCAAAGCTTTCGCTCCCAACATAGAAGGGCAGGTGGTTCAAATTTGAATGGACAACACCACTGCAATGTTTTGCATAAACAAGCAGGGTGGTACCAGATCAGGAATACTGTTTGGAAGCTCTGAAGCTCTGGTCTCTAGCACTCTCCCTGGGAGTCAGCCTCTTAGCTATTCACCTCCCAGGCAAACTCAGTACTCTGGCAGATGCTCTAAGCCGCATCAGTCAAGGTCAGAGCGAATGGACACTGAACAGGCAAGTACTAGCCACAGTGTTCAGGCAGTGGGGCACACATGGATCTGTTTGCCTCTCCTCTCCTCTCAATTTTCAGCTTCCTCAGTACTGTTGCAGGCCTCCAGTTCCAGGAACACTTCCTCTGGATGCCCTGATCCTGGACTTGTCAGGGAGGTTCCTATACGCATTTTCTCCCTTTCCCCTGATATTCAGGGTTTTGCTGAAACTCAGACAGCAGCCTGTAGCGATGATCCTAGTGGCTCTGGACTGGCCCAGGCAAGCCTGGTACCCTCTCCTTCTCTCAATGTCCTGCAACAGGCCCATTCACCTGCCTCCGACTCGCTCCCTGCTGACCCTTCCTCAGATGGTAGTGCAGTACCCAGATATACATTCTCTTCACCTCAAGGCCTGGTTCTTCAGGAGTTAGAGTTTCCATCCTCACAGTACTCTGAACAGGTCCTTAAGATACTGAGGATGGCTAAAAAACGAACACTAAGAAGACTTATGCAGCCAAATGGAAAAGGTTTTCCCTCTGGTGCAGAAGCAAAAAGGTCGAGCCCCTATCTGCTTCAGACCCTCAGCTGCTAGACTACCTGGTACTCCTACAGGCGTCAGGCTTGAAACCATCTTCACTCAAGCTACACCTGGTGTCAGTTTCAGCATACCTTTTGGTGGGAAAGAAAAAATCATTTTTTTTTTTCCACTACATTTTTAAACAGTTTTTCAAAGGCGTCTTGCACCTCCAACCAGGGAGCCCGTTCCTCCTTGGAGCTTGAACCTTTGCATAGATGGACTCATGAATCCACCCGTTGAGCCTATGTCTATGGCCCACATCAAGTTCGTAACTTGGAAGACCGTCTTTCTGGTAGCCATTACATCTCCTAGGAGGATTTCAGAGTTACAGGCCCTGTGCACTGAGCCGAATTACATCATCCCTCACAATGATAAAGTTGAGCTCCAGACAAACAGGACATTTCTGCCAAAGGTGGTTTCAGAGTTTCACTTGAACCAGTCCATTACTGTGCCTGTCTTCTTTACTGAGCCATCCACTCCTGGCGAGCAAAAGCTCCGCAACTTGGATGTCAAAAGAGCCATCTTTCACTACCTAGAGCACACTAGAGAGTCCAATTCAATTCAACTTTATTTTTATAGCACCTTTCAAAACCAAGGCGCTTAACATAAAAACAGAAACAACCGATATAAATAACATTAAAACATAGCATTTACATTATCCATCGCTAGGGAAGGCAAATCAAATAAATAAGCTTTTAATTCAGTTCTAAGTCTACTGTAGTTGGCATTCTCTCAACCAATGAGGTAGAGAATTCCACAGGGTCGGAGCTGAAAAAGCAAAGGCACAGGAACCAGACATCTTTAATCGTACCCTGGGAATCTCTAGCAATTCCTCGTTGGTGGAATGGAAAGGATGGAGATGGCTGTAAGGTACCAGGAGATCTTGCAGGTAGCCATTCCAGAGGCTCTTCCACTCGGTTGTTCCTCACCTATGGGGATGTAGGCAGAGAAAGACCAGCTACCAAGAAAACTATTTCTGGTTGGTTGGTCTCTTGTATTAGATTCTGCTATGAGAAGGCTGGTCAACAACTTCCAGTGAGGCTCAGGGCCCATTCCACCAGGGGCACCGCAGCCTTGCTTGCAGCAGCAAGGGGCATTCCCCTACTGGATGTCTGCAAAGCAGCTACCTGAGAATCTGTGCACACCTTTGTGAAACACTACAGTTTGGATGTGCAGATCAGATCTGATGCCAAATTTGGCAGGGCGGTTCTGCAGAGCCTCTTTCCTAAGTAGGTTCTCTGCCCACCTCCCACTTGGTAATGCTGGGTAGTCTGCAGAAAGTTACTGATGCTAAAGGACTCCTGGGGTAAGAAGAAAAAATACTCAGTGCAGTAATCTTCTTTCTTCCAAGGGGTCCTTTAGCATCAGTAAGCTCCCACCCTTCCTCCCCAGTTCACCTGTCGGAGAAGGGCTCTTATGTCACCTTTTACCAAATTTGGAGTTTCTTATTGATGAGTTTTTAGCTCGTGCTGCTGTTTCTATTTCCACTTTCATGGACATTTGCATGTTTTTTGAATCATGTTGATTCTTTTTCAGGGCATTTGCCCTCGTTTTTCCTTGAAAAAATTCTGAAGCATTCAACAGCTGTCACTCACCTCACACCCCCTCCTGTCTTTTGATTGGCTTGGCCCTACGCTCATTTAAATATCTCTTAAAAGCTACCTTCGGGGCAGTTGTACCTAGCCAGCTAAGTACAAAAAAGATACTGATGCTAAAGGACCCCTTGGAAGAAAGAAGATTACTGCTGTGAGTAATCTTTTCTTCCAGTTGTACAGTTAGACAAAATAATACAGTGTCCAGAGAAGCTTTACATAGCACGGAGTGAGCTACAAGGAATTACAGATTTGCTATTTAGACCTCTGCATTGTAGGGTGCATCTGACAGTTATCAATAAGAGCAGCCACTAGGGGCAGTGTTGAGAGGTGTTTGGCAGCTGCTATCAGGCAACTAGCGGAGCCCGAGCTCAGCTGGCAGGCAGTTGCACGAGAGGGAGCTGCCTCATGGGGGCCTTGTCAGTGCGCAGCCTGTAGAAGCATAGGTGTGGTGGTAGGCCAGCAGACTGGGACTAGCTGGTACACTGGCAGCATCTTGAGGAGAGAATGTGGTCTTTAATTGCTAACTTGAATGAACCTAAGTTGGTAATGGCTGAGGGGAGCTCATTGTACCAAGCTGGAGCTCTGAAGGGAAAGGACCTTTGAGCTAAAGAGGTACTGACTCTAGGAATGGACCAGATCTGTTTATTAGCAGTGCGATTGTTAACTGAGGTGTGGGATGTGAGAAGAGAGGCAGAGACCCCTAAGGGGGTAAGCCCCAGGTGGATTTTTTTTTTTTTGGTGAGGAGACACGTTTGGTAGTGTAACCTTTCATCTAGAGTGAGTATACTTGTTAGGGCACGTAAGGTACAGGTATGGGTATATTTATTCACCCCAGAGAGGAGGCTGCACACTTTGTTTATGGCCAGATGGATTTTATTCAGGGTGTGTGATCAGCTTCAGAGTTGATAGCCCATAGTCAACTAGTGAGAGAACTGAGGAGGTAACAGCTAGGTTCAGGGTCTCTGGGGGAAGACAGTCTCTATGTCTATAAGGTAGGCCTATGTGGGTATTTATGGCAGATGAGAGGCTCTTAACATGACAGTGGAAGGAGAGGCTGGAGTCGAAAGTTAGACTGAGGTATTTATATGTACAGATCTGTTCTAAGGGGAGGAGGGCATGGGAAAGGATGGTTAGCTGTGCATCCATAAACTTACTCTGTCGATGGGCAAAGAGCGTTTTCAATCTGGTTGTAGGCATGCTGAAGGGAGGACTGCAAGTCTGTGGGGTCCAGGTGGGAGACAAAAAGGACCGCATCATCTGTGTAAAGCAGTAGCTTACCAGAGCAGGATTTTGGTAGGGCATTCAACAGATAGTAGAGGACCAGGATTGGAATCCTGGGGGACCCCAGAGCGGACAGACAGGGTGGATGAGAGGGTGTCATTTATCTTGACACATTGGGACCGTGAGATGAAGTAACTGGTAAACCACGAGATGGGTCCTGGGGAGAGACCAATGCGATGGAGCTTATTTAGGAGTAGGGGGTGGGAGACTGTGTCAAAGGACTTGGACAGGTCAATGAAAACAGCTCCTGCAAGGTGTTTTCTATCCAGGGCGGTGTGAATGAAGTTAGAAAATTCCATAAGGGCTGTAGTTGTACTATGCCCAGATCTGAAGCCATGTTGCTCTTTGCATAGAATGTTATGTGCAAGCAAGTATTCGGTGAGTTGTGAAGCTATATTTTTTTTTAAGGGCTTTGGAGAGTGGGGGAAAAATGGAGATGGGCCGGTAGTTATTAGGGGAGGTGGTATTGCCTCTCTTAAGAACTGGGGTGATAGTGGCCAACTTCCAAGCTGTCGGGAACTGACTCAGGCACAGAGACTGGTCAATGAGGTCAGTCAGGGGGGAGAGAACAGTGTCTAGAACCATATGAAGGATCTGCATGTCAAATGAATCTTTGCAGTAGCAGGACCCACTGAGAGCATTTGCTAGGTAAGGCCTTGCCTTACTCATGGTGATGACACTGAGGAGGAAAGGGGAGTATTCGGTGTTTGGCTTAGTGATTCCCAGGACTTGGTCAAAAAAGTTGTTTGGAAGTACGGCACTTAGGTCGGAGAAAGTAGAGTTAAGGCAATCGGAGATGGTCCATGGGTCTTAAGTAGTCTGAGGTGGTGACATTGTTTAATAACAAATAAATGTTCGCAATTTTAAACCAGAGTAAAATTATATTGCGATAGTTAATTATATTTAAATATATACAGGTAAACACTCAACAGAAAACATATTCAAATCTATACAAATACAGTGTGTGTGTGTGTGTGTGTGTGTATATGTATATATATATATATATATATATATATATATTATAGTGGCACGGTAGTGCCACTATAGTTAGGGTTGAGGAGCCATTTCTATGTTAAACCCCAAAACTTTGCACCTTAATAACTTTGCAACTGTTTGACAGATTTGCCTGAAATTTGGAATACACAATCAAGAGCCATAGGCCTTGGGATCTGCCAAGTTTTGTACCGGTCGGATATACGGCTGCGGAGTTATTAAGCATGATCTGTGCACGTTACGCTTTTTCTGGAATTCTACGGTTGCGCCTACAGGTCGTACGGTTTGCGCGACTGGCCCGAAATCTTCAGGGAACGTTCGGCCGGGGTCCCTGATGTGCCTTTTGAAGATTTTGTGAAAAAATATTAAACGGTTCAAAAGTTATTCAAAAAACAGTTTCCCATTATAAGTCAACGGGAAAAGTTAACCAAAAGTTCGACAGTGTCGCAAATGCATTTTTACTTTCACAAATGGGCCTGTTACTTTTGCAAATCAGCCATTTTGTTTTCAGTTGGTGATCAGAGAAATGGTTTTGCATTTAAATTTGGGACCCTCTAGCAACCTAATTCTTTTGTATTCACCTAGTCGGACCCTGAGGATGCTTGCCATGTCTTTATTTTGTGGTAAACACCCCAGAAATATGTTTTCAAATTTCTGGAAAAGTACTTTGTAAATTACTGGTGGTTTCACTTAAAGTGTCGAATATTTTGTAAAAGTCGCGAACGCGACAGTAGTTTTCCATCTGTGGGAAAGTGACAGCGATTCTTTGGCACTGTGCTGTAAAAGAACCGTTGGGAGTTTTGGGCTGAAATGTGGAGGGAACGGAGCCGACATCCCACAGATGTGCCTTTCAGTGTTGTATTGAAAAAATATTACACAGCGGCAAAGTTACGGCACTCCAAAGTTGACGTTTTTTTCCCATAGGATAACATTATGGTGCCCGATGCATTACAGAAATCCTTTGGCACCCTGCTGCAAAATAAGTTTGGTCTTTTTTCCTGAAATTTGGAGGGAAGACAGCCAACAGCCCACAGATGTGCCTTTCAGTGGTTTAGTGAAAAAATATTACACGGCAGCAAAGTTACGGCACTCCAAAGTTGACCATTTTTCCCATAGGATAACATTACGGCGCCCGACGTGTTACAGAAATCCTTTGGATCCCTGCTGCAAAATAACGGTTTGGTCTTTTTTCCTGAAATTTGGAGGGAAGACAGCCAACAGCCCACAAATGTGCCTTTCAGTGGTTTGGTGAAAAAACATTACAGGGAGGCAAAGTTATGGTGCTCCGAACTTTTCCTTTTTTCCCATAGGATAACATTACGGCGTTCACCGCGCCTTTCAGGGCCCGTATCTCGGAAACGGTGCGAGATACGGACTTTTCATCAGAAATGCGCTTAGCCCCCTAATGGGGACTAAGTGCAAAACTAGCCAGGACAGTCGTAAATCATATGACTTTTACATTTTTTTCTACGTCGTACAGTTCCTGAGATATAACCTATTTATCTATCAATCAATCAATCAATCAAAATCTTTATTTAATCAGGCGAACATCATTGAGCATAGCTCATTTACAAGATGGACCTGAGTGGTCAAGAAGTGCAAGTGTTATTACATTGACAAGGGTAGCAAAAACAGTAATACAATGACAGGGGTAACATAAACAGTAATACAATGACATAAGTGCTAATATATAACAATATACATATGTACAAGGCACATTAAAACTTTTAATCTGTGAGACAGAAGGTAATGGGCACATCAGGAGTAATATGTAGATTATAGGACCTATGAGCATTTTGAGGTGAATCTTGGGACTGGAAGCGGAGTTTTATCAGCATATAGGAACACGGGGGGTAGGTAGGGCGGGGTTTAGGCCTTGTGGAAGCAGTTGCAGAGTTCTAGGAATAGGGTGGTGAATAGTCTTTTGAAGGATATTAAGGGTAGGAGGTTATTTAGCTTCATGGTTTTTTGGAGTGAATTCCAAACAATTGCTAGTGAGTAGCTGATAGCAGCCCTCCCAAACTGGGTGCAGACATTGGGGACCTTAAGATTGATAATTTTGCTGATCCTTAGGTTGTATGGCCTAGAAGTAATTTGAGTAAAACAGTCTGAGATATAGGTAGGTAGCTTGCCTGATAGGGCTTTGAATATCCAAATTGCAGCATTCCTATTTCTTCTGTGTTGTAATGATGTCCGGTTAACTGCCTTATAAAGGGAGCAATGCTGGGTACTGAAGGGAAGGTCAGTAATGAATCTGATGGACCTGTGGTATAGGGTGTCCAGTTTATTTAAGAGGGGAGTGAACAATGTCCGTACAGAAAGTCAGCATAGTCAATGAGGATAGGAATGAAGCCTGGATTAATCTTTTTTGAGTCTCTGTTGAGGTAGTGTTTATTCTAAAAATAAACCAAGCCTTTGTCTCAGTTTCTTTAGTAGCTCCTCAATATGGAAAGAATAGTCAAGCTTGTTATCAATCCAGACTCCAAGGTATTTGAGTTATCAACGAATTCCAGCTTCTCTCCAAGTAAGGTGGTTAGTTGTAGGGTGGTGGATGGTGGGGTAGTGGCAGAGCAACTCTTTGAGGTAAAGAACATAGCTTTTGGTTTTTTGGCATTTAGAAGTAGTTTTTTATCCAGCAGGTTGTGTTGTAGGATGGAAAATTCAGATTGTAGCAGTTCACAGGCTTTAGATAACGAAGGATTGCTAACATATAATACAGTATCAATTTAGTATTCCAAGTCCTCATTTTCTGCTCCGATACCCATTATTATGCATACATTATTTGTACTCACTGTCTTTCTCTATGCAGGTTTTGGGGAAAACCAGCCTGTGCTGTTACATTACTGTTACCGTTGCCCTTTCGCTTGTGGTTCCGTACTCGTTTCACTTACCGGTTGCGCGTCACGCTACCATGCGTTACCTTTGCGTTTCATTTGCGCTATGCTTGTTATTTTTTGCCATTTGTGTCTACAGTACTGTTTCTCTTTCTGTTTCACTTTGTGTCACCATGCCCATTGACATTTCCGTTTGCAGGTACCATGTTACTATGTGACAACACATCACGTGGCAGACCGTTCCTGTCTGCGCCACCATGTGCGTTACCCTTTCTGTTCTCATTCGTGCTTGCATTACCATGTGTGCCACTGTTAGCGCTTCTGTTTGCGTTGCTGTTCCTATTACTATGGGTCCCGCGCTTCCGCCACCGCATTATGTGGCGGCTCCCACCACTGCATTACATTCACTATTTCTTGTTATCATTCTCAAAAAGAAGGGAAATTAGAGGCAAAAAACTCCATTTAATGCATTAGTTAGGGTTGTTCCACAGCAACAAAGTGAGGAGGTTGTTGTTGAGTTGACCCCACCAGTAACCCGTCTGGGTGCGCATTGGGGTCGTCGTAGTTCCCAACTCACCCCATTCTCCTATACTTCTGCTGCTTTACACATGTGATGGGGTGAGAGTTAGGGCTGATGACCCCAATGCGCACCTTCAGTGCCGGTTGAGGGGTGGCTAAATCAAGGGTTTCAACCCCACATCAATTCCTCACTTTTATTGGCTGTGGAACAACCCCTAACTTTAGTTGGACCAGCATAACATTCTGTGGTGATTTGCATATGCAGCCCATGATGCTTGCATTGTGGGGGGCATGTGTGATTTTGTATTTCTTGAAACTTGGCTTCCCAGCCAAATGCCCTTTGGGGTAACCCTTGCCTCAGTGTTTGCGCACAGAGGTTCTTTGTCTTTTAAATAGTTTTTTATTTTAATGGGTTCACCACAATATATCCAAGGCACACTGCCTTAAGGGTAGCTGGTCCATTCCACTGGGGTGTCAAACAGATGAGGCATACTGATGAGTACTGGTAGGATGAGACACATGTCTATATTTTCTGTTAGCACCCTTTGCAAACTGTGTGAGAGGCCTTTCGGCACCATGCAATTGTGCTTAAAGTTGGACCAGCATAACATTCTGTGGTGATTTGCATATGCAGCCCATGATGCTTTGCATTGTGGGGGCATGTGTGATTTTGTATTTTCTTGAAACTTGGCTTCCCAGCCAAATGCCCTTTGGGGTAACCTTTGCCTCAGTGTTTGCGGACGGAGGTTCTTTGTCTTTTAAATAGTTTTTTATTTTAATGGGTTCACCACAATATATCCAAGGCACAATGCCTTAAGGGTAGCTGGTGCATTCCACTGGGGTGTCAAACAGACGAGGCATACTGATGAGTCCTGGTAGGATGAAACACGTGTCTATGTCTTCTGTTAGCACCCTTTGCAAACTGTGTGAGAGGCCTTTTGGCACCATGCAATTGTGCTTAAAGTTGGACCAGCATAACATTCTGTGGTGATTTGCATATGCAGCCCATGATGCTTTGCATTGTGGGGGCATGTGTGAATTTGTATTTTCTTGAAACTTGGCTTCCCAGCCAAATGCCCTTTGGGGTAACCCTTGCCTCAGTGTTTGCGCACAGAGGTTCTTTGTCTTTTAAATAACCCTAACTAATGCATTAAACGGAGTTTTTTGCCTCTAATATATATATATATATACCTTGAAATTGCTCGGCTACTAAGAGTGCAAACTTGCACAGCTAACTTTCACAGGATAATCTATTTGAAATTACAGAAAGTAACGTTCCCAGCATGGAAGACACATATTCAGTTATGCAGGAAATAGAGTACCACAGGTTTCATGGGGAGCTGCTGTGTCTCTGAACAAATGTACAAACATTCTTCGATTAAAAGTATTGGGGACCCTTAAAAAGTTGGAAAACCACAAACCATGGAAGAGCACCCCTGACGCATCTTATGCAGGAAGTGCAAGAGAAGTAATTAGGCATGCCCTCGTGGTCTCATGCCACCAAAGTGTCAAATATGCAGGGCTAATCGGGAGCTATGGAGTCCAACATCTGAAGATAGCAGGAGTGTTGCACTGTTTTCTTTGCTTATAAATGAGTCTGTTCTGGAATTGAGGCACATTACATGCATTATGTTCATTCCACAGTTATGTCCATTTCACAGGTTAGGCAAAATATGTTTACTCCTACACATCTGACATAAAGCTGTACACTTTACATGTACACTCTTACACATCTGACATAAAGCTGTACACTTTACATGTACACTCCTACACATCTGACACAAAGCTGTACACTTTACATGTGCACCTCTACACATCTGACATAAAGCTGCACACTTTACATGTATACCCCTGCACATCTGACATAAAGCTGCACTCTTTACATGTACAACCCTACACATCTGACATAAAGCTGCACACTTTACATGTACACCCCTACGCATCTGACATAAAGCTGTACACTTTACATGTACACCCCACACATCTGACATAAAGCTGTACACTTTACATGTACACCCCAATAATCTGACATAAGCTGTACACTTTACATGTACACTGTACAGTTGACATAAAGCTGCACACTTTATATGTACACCCCACACATCTGAAAAGCTGCACTCTTTACATGTACACCCCTACACCTGACATAAAGTTGTACACTTTACATGTACACTCCTACACATCTGACATAAAGCTGCACACTTTACGTGTACACCCCTACACATCTGACATAAAGCTGCACACTTTACATGTACACCCCTACGCATCTGACATAAAGCTGTACACTTTACATGTACACCCCACACATCTGACATAAAGCTGTACACTTTACATGTACACCCCACACAACTGACATAAAGCTGCACACTTTACATGTACACCTCTGTACAGCTGACATAAAGCTGCACACTTTATATGTACACCCCTACACATCTGAAAAAGCTGCACTCTTTACATGTACACCCCTACACCTGACATAAAGTTGTACACTTTACATGTACACTCCTACACATCTGATATAAAGCTGCACACTTTACGTGTACACCCCTACACATCTGACATAAAGCTGCACACTTTACATGTACACTCCCATCCCTAAGACACATATCATTGTACCACTCACGTATTAAAATGCTATACACTATGTGCAAACATCTCAGAGGACGCATTTTTTATGTTTCAGTATCATTTGTGATTTTGTGTCATATTCTAAATTTGTTATGCATTAAATGAAGGCTTTGCTGCCTGTTTGACAGGCCTTTGCATCATCTTTAGCTGTCTGCAAGTTCAGAGATGTGCAGCTGGCTGTAACAGAGACGGAAGAGCCACCCCTTAGTGGTTTCCTATGTTACAGTTCCACCCAGTGAATGGCAGTGCAGAGTTGCCTGTGTGTCAGAGATAAGGGCCCTTGAGGACACGCATTTGAAATCTAGGGGCTGTGATACACAAGTTGGCCACTGGGTGTCAGCCTTGGGCCATTTATGTTTGTAACTAGTTTCTGTAAAGTACTCTCAGGAGCCACTGAGTTGAGAAAATGTATCAGACTGCTGTATCAGAGAACCCACATGTACTCTCCATGATAGAACTGACTTGCATTATTGAACAGAGAACACGTGTACTCTCCGTGATAGAACTGACCTGCATTATGGAACAGAGAACACATGTGTACTCTCCGTGATAGAACTGACCTGCATTATCAAACAGAGAACACACGTGTACTCTCCGTGATAGAACTGACCTGCATTATCGAACAGAGAACACACGTGTACTCTCCATGATAGAACTGACCTGCATTATCGAACAGAGAATACATGTGTACTCTCCATGGTAGAACTGACCTGTATTATCGAACAGAGAACACATGTGTACTCACTGTGATTTAGAATGGACCTGCTGGTTTGGACAGAGGACACGTGTACTCACTGTAACACTGAATGGACCTGCTGTGTCAGACATAGAACCCATGTGTAATCACTGTGATACAGAAAGGATCTGCTGTGTCAGACAAAGAAATCCTATTTCTTACCCCAGGAGTCCTTTAACATCAGTAACTTTTTTGCACTTAGCTGGCTAGGTGCAACTGCCCCGGAGGTGTGCCTTTAAGAGATATTTAAATGAGCATAGGGCTAAGTCAATCAAAAGATAGGGGGTGAGAGCTGTTGAATGCTTCAGAATTTTTTCTCCGCTGGACTGAGCAATATTGCCTCTGAAGTGTCTCCCAGCTTTCCTTGTTGACAGCCTCCTAGTGCTTCTCTGGGTAAAGTTTTCCTCATAAATTATTTCCTTTAGTGTGCTGAGTGAAAATTTGACTTTCTCATTAGCACTGCGCAAATTTTTTATTTTTAGCGCAACAGTACTATTTTGACTTTATTTTTACTGCGACTGTTTAGTTTAAAGTCTCATTTTATCACGGATGCTTATTTTTAACGGTTTCCTTTATTTTTGAGGCAAATTCTTGTGGGAACTGTCGAATTAGGGACAGTTGCCTTGTTTTTCACCTCAGACCTCTCAGGGTTTACCGCGAGGCACCTGCAGTACATTTCAAACTTAAACAGTACCTGGGGGTTGTCTCTCAAGACTGGCAATTACGAGGAAACCTTTTTTGTTATATTACTGGACCTTGGTATCATCTGTGTCAGGACTACCGTAAGGGTCCAGCAGCCACCTGTGCGCAATTGAGTATTACTGGGTTTCTATTAAGATTGGCACTGGTATAGATCCCAGTTTTACAACCAAAAAAAAAAAGGCACTAGTAATAGACAGTTTATTAACTGGGTCAGGACTTGCCAGTGGCATTTTCACAGAAACCTGCACTCAGTTCGTAGGTCCAGAACTGGTCTGCTTTGCATAAATTGGCAAACATAGCAGACAAATCTTTTATTATTATGGCTGAGGATAAATTAAAGGCTTCCAGCAAGGGGCCATTCCAAAGTACTAATACCAAAAGCAGAGGTGCTGAGGGAACCCTCCAGATCCCAGCCAAAAAATAAAGCTTCCAAAGATGAAGTTCCTCACAAATTGAAAAATAATAAGAGTGACAAAAACAGGAAGCTTGATCAAGCCTTTGATGAAGTGGCTAAAAAGAAACTGTCAAGACAGATATGTTCTCGGTGCTCCTGGGAAAGCGAATGGCGAGACAACAGGCAGCTTAAAGCATACAGAAAAAAACAAAGCACAAACTGCGCAGGTTCTTCCATCAGTGCATGATGTGGAAAAACAATGGCAACTGTTTCAGACCCTTAAAAGATGGGCCCTCGATTTACTGGGGCTGGCAAGCACTCTTCCACAGTTCTCTCTTCTGTAACTGTGAGGGTGATGCAGATGATCAATTTTATGATGCCCCTGACATGGATTTTGAGGGCCTTGAGCCCCAGGAGTCCCCGGACCCTCGCCTTGGGGACGCCCTGAGTGACCACGAGGATCCTTCCTCTGTGTTTACATTTGTACAAAATATACTGGATTCTCTGGACCTCCCTATGTAGGAGCCTAACCAGGATGTCGATGAAGACAAAGATTATAGGGAGATGAAGGGTCTTTCATCCTCAAAGACCCTGGTCGTCTCTATCTATAATGCATTTAGAAAAAATTTTGTGCTTCAACACCTCATTTCAGCATCAGCGGTTAAGTGGCTTGAGAGAAAATATAAATTTTCTAAAAATGGTACCATGTTCCTGTCTGCACACCGTAGCCACAAAAGTATAGTGCAGCAGGCAGCTTATGAGAAAGCTGGAGTCTCCTTGTCGCCCTCTCCCCCAACAAGAATTCCAAGAAAATTCACATTATAGCAAAGAAAATGTATGCCACAGCTTCCTTGCTTTTCAGGCTTTCTTCTTACATGGCATTCACAGCCAAATATCAGAAAGCCCTTTGGAATTCTGTCCAGGCTATCGCCTGCAACAGATCAGACTCAATGGTGCTGGAGCTGGTGGCTACATCAAAAACTGCCCTGAAAGCTACTGTGTACCAATTCCACTTGGCAGATGACAACAGTGATGCCGCCTCTAAGGAGATAGCCCATGCCATCTCTCTGAGACACTTCGCCTGGCTTAGAACACCTAGTCTGACCATAGACACTCCGAAAAAGACCATGGATTTTCCCTGTGATCAAAATATATTGTTTGATTACAAAACCACTGATTGCATGAAAAAAGTCAATGAGTACAAGTCCTCCTCGCAGAGCCACTCATCCAAGCCTAAACCCACCACACCTCAGAGATCCCGTCCCAGGGGCAGTAAGGGCAGAAGTTTTGTTCCCAGACTTTACAATCCCTATTCTCAATTTGACTTTAGCCAGTACAGAGGGTCTTTCAGAGCCAGGGGCAGAAGGGACTAAAGAAGAGTCACCTTTACCCAGCCATCTGCCTCTTAGTCTAAGTCCTGATGTGAGTGTCCAGGTCATCTCCCCGTTTCTGGTTGGAGGCAGACTCTCTCACTATCTTCAGTACTGGTCCTGCATCATGTCGGACAAGTGGGTGCTGGAGAGAGTGGAGAAGGGTCTGTCATTACACTTCAAGCAGATGCCAGACCCCAAGCATACCCAGTGTCAAGACCTCTGTCCCCAACACAGATACCGCTGTTGGAAATGGAGGTACAAAACCTTCTGGCTTTATGAGCAGTGGAGAGGGTCCTCCCCCACGAGAAGGGAAAGGGCCTCTACTCCAGGTATTTTCTGACACAAAAGAAAACTGGGGAGTAGTGACCTATCTTAGATCTCATATATTTAAACAAACATCTGAAAAAACCCTAATTCAAAATGGTCACACTGTCACTGGTCATACAGTCCTTACAGCAGGGAGACTGGCTAGCCTCCCTTGACTTAAATGATGCCTAGTTCTACATACCCATAAGGAGATCTCACAGGAAGTTTCTCAGGTTCAGACTTCCTTCGGGTCACTATCAGTTTACTGTAGTGCCCTTTGGTCTGTCCTCGGCCCCAAGAGTCTTTACCAAGTGTCTCGCAGTGGTAGCAGCACATCTCAGAAGACTGGGTGTTACTCTCTTCCCCTATCTGGACAACTGGCTCATAGTAGCAAAGTCTCCTTGCCAGGTCGAGGAATCTCTTTCCCTCATAGAACGCACTCTGGAGTCTCTGTGTTTGCTGGTAAATCTAAAGAACTCTCACCCGGAACCCACCCAGCTGCTCACCTTCATAGGGACCCAGCTGGACACTCAGAAGGGATATGCTTTCCTCACACAGGAAAGAATTCGGAGTTTCCTTTCAGTGGCAGATTCCTTCACCAAAGCACAGCCAAGACCAGCCAGACATTTCCTCAAACTTCTGGGACATATGGCCTCTATGACTGCAGTAGTCCCAGGGGTCAGGTAAAGGATGAGACTCCTGCAAGCCTACCTCAGAGCTCACTGGTCTCAAAGAAGCAACACATTTTCAAAGTTGATACCTGTGTTGGAGCAGTTCCTCCAAAACTTGCTGTGGTGGAAGAACCCTGCAAATTTGCAGGCAGAGGTTCCCTTTCAAGCTCCTCTTCCCACAAAGGTGATCACCACAGATGCCTCCCTTTTGGGCTGGGGAGTTCATTTAGACAGTGTTTCAGTAAGCAACAACTGGATTCACAAAGAGTCACAGTTGTACATAAATCTTTTGGAACTCAGAGCAGTCTTACTAGCTCTCAAAGCTTTCACTCCCAGTACAGAACGGCAGGCAGTTCAAATTTGAATGGACAACACCACTGCAATGTTCTGCATAAAGGAACAGGGTGGTACCAGATCAGGAATATTCTGTTTGGAAGCTCTGAGGCTCTGGTCTCTAGCATTCTCCCTGGGAGTCAGCCTCTCGGCTATTCGCTTCCCAGGCAAACTCAGTACTCTGGCAGATGCTCTACGCTACATCATTTAAGGTCAGAGCGAATGGACACTGAACAAGCAAGTTCTAGCCACAGTGTTCAGGCAGTGGGTTACACCAGGCGTGGATCTGTTTGCCTCTCCTCTCAATTTTAAGCTTCCTCAGTACTGTTGCAGACCCCCAGTTCCAGGAACACTTCCTCTGGATGCCCTGATCTTGGACTGGTCAGGGATATTCCTATATGCATTTCCTCCCTTTCCCCTGATATTCAGGGTTTTGCTGAAACTCAGACAGCAGCCTGCATTGATGATCCTAGTGGCTCTGGACTGGCCCAGGCAAGCCTGGTACCCTCTCCTTCTGTCAATGTCCTGCAACAGGCCCATTCACCTTCCTCCAACTCGCTCCCTGCTGACCCTTCCTCAGACGGGAGTGGAGCACCCAGACATACACTCTCTTCACCTCAAGGCCTGGTTCTTGAGGAGTTAGAGTTTCCATCCTCACAGTACTCTGAACAGAAAAACCGAACACTAAGAAGACTTATGCAGCCAAGTGGAAAAGGTTTTCTCTCTGGTGCAAGTGCGAAAAGGTCGAACCCCTATCAG
This sequence comes from Neoceratodus forsteri, assembly GCA_016271365.2. Taxonomy (NCBI): domain Eukaryota; kingdom Metazoa; phylum Chordata; order Ceratodontiformes; family Ceratodontidae; genus Neoceratodus; species Neoceratodus forsteri. The sequence continues at coordinate 1,633,188 of JADMNL010000033.1, forward strand.
CTTCAGACCTCAGCTGCTAGACTACCTGGTACACCTACTGGCATAAGGTTTGAAACCATCTTCACGCAAGCTACACCTGGCTGCAATTTCAGCTTACCTTTCAGTGGGAAAGAAGAAATCATTTTTTCCCCCACAACATTTTTAAACAGTTTTTCAAAGGCCTCTTGCACCTCCAGCCTCCAACCAAGGAGCCTGTTCATCCTTGGGGCCTGAACCTTTGCATAGATGGGCTCATGATTCCACCTTTCGAGCCTATGTCCACAGCCCACATCAGGTTTGTAACTTGGAAGACCGTCTTCCTGATAGCCATTACGTCTGCCAGGAGGATTTCAGAGGTACAGGCCCTGTGCACTGAGCTGAATTACATCATCCCTCACAACAATAAAGTTGAGCTCAGGACAAATAGAAAATTTCTGCCAAAGGTGGTTTCAGAGTTTCACTTGAACCAGTCCATTACTCTGCCTGTCTTCTTTACTGAGCAGTCCACTCCTGGTGAGCAAAAGCTCCACAGATTGAATGTCAAAAGAGCCATCTTTCACTACCTAGAGCATACTAGACAGTTCAGAGGCTCTTCCACTAAGTTCTTCCTTACCTACGGGGATGTAGGCAGAGGAAGACCAGCTACCAAGAGAACTATTTCTCATTGGTTGGTCTCTTGTATTAGATTCTGCTATGAGAAAGCTGATCAACAGCCTCCAGTGGGGTTCAGGGCCCATTCTACCAGGGGCACTGCAGCCTCGCTTGAAGCAGCAAGGGACATTCCCCTACTGGATGCCTGCAAAGCAGCTACCTGGAAATCTGTGCACACCTTTGTGAAATACTACACTTTGGATGTGCAGACTAGAGCTGATGCCAAATTTGGCAGGGCGGTTCTGCTTAGCCTCTTTCCTAAGTAGATTCTCTGCCCACCTCCCACTTGGTACTGCTAGGTAGTCTGCAAAAAAGTTTCTGATGCTAAAGGACTCCTGGGGTAAGAAGAAAAAATTATTCACTGCGGTAATCTTCTTTTTCCAAGGGGTCCTTTAGCATCAGTAAGCTCCCACCCTTCCACCCCGGTTCACCTGTTGGAGAAGAGCTCTTATGTCACCTTTTACCAAATTTGGAGTTTCTTATTGATGAGTTTTTAACTCATGTTGCTGTTGTTTCTATTTCCACTTTTGTGGACATTTGCATGTTTTTTAAATCCTGTTAATTCTTTTTCGGGGCATTTGCCCTCGTTTTTCCTTGACAAAATTCTGAAACATTCAACAACTCTCGGCTCACACCTCCTCCTGTCTTTTGATTGGCTTGGCCCTACGCACATTTAAATCTCTCTTAAAGGCACACCTCCGGGGCAGTTGCACCTAACCAGCTAAGTGCAAAAAAGTTACTGATGCTAAAGGACCCCTTGGAAGAAAGAAGATTACTGCGGTGAGTAATTTTTTCATACTCACTGTGACACAGAATGGATCTGCTTTGTCATACAGAGATGACACATATACAGACTGGACCTGCTCTGTTGGAGTGGGAGCCCATGTGTACTCACTGTGACACAAAATGGACCTGCTGTGTCAGACAGAGAACATATGTGCACTCACTGTGACACAGAATAAACCTGCTGTGTTGGAGAGGGAACCCATGTGTACCCACTGTGACACAGAATGGAACTGATGTGTGAGACAGAGTGCACACATACGCTCACTGTGACACAGAATGAGCCTGCTGTCTTAGAGAACACATGTGCACTCACTGTGACATGGAAGAAACCTGCTCGGTTGGAGAGGGAACCCATGTGTACTCACTGTGACACAGAATGGACTTGCAGTGTCATATAGAGAACATGCGTACACTCATTGTGACACAGAATGGACCTCCTGTCTCAGACACAGAACCCATGTGTAATTACTGTGATACAGAATGGACCTGCTGTGTTGGAGTCGGAACCCATGTGTACTCACTGTGACACAGAATGGACCTGCTGTGTTAGACAGAAAACACACATGCACTCACTGTGACAAAATAAACCTGCTGTGTTGGACAGAGAACACATGTGCACTCACTGTGACACAGAATGGACCTGCTGTGTTGGAGTGGGAACACATGTGCACACTGACACAGAATGAACTTGCTGTGTTGGACAGAAAACACATTATGTACTCACTGTGACACAGAATGGTGCAGATGTGTCAGACAACACACGTGCACTCACTGTGACACAGAATGAACTTGCTGTGTTGGACAGAGAACACAGGTGTACTCACTGTGACATAGAATGGAGCAGATGTGTCAGACAACACATGTGCACTGACTGACACAGACTGGATCTGCTGTGTTGGAGTGGGAACCCATGTGCACACTGACACAGAATGGACCTGATGTGTCAGACAACACATGTGCACTCACTGTGACACAGAATGGACTTGATGTGTCAGACAACACGTGCACTCACTGTGACACAGAATGGATCTGCTGTGTTGGAGTGGGAACCCATGTGCACACTGACACAGAATGGACCTGATGTGTCAGACAACACATGTGAACTCACTGTGACACAGAATGGACCTGATGTGTCAGACAACACATGTGCACTCACTGTGACACAGAATGGACCTGATGTGTCAGACAACACATGTGCACTCACTGTGACACGGAATGGACCTGATGTGTCAGACAACACATGTGCACACACTGTGACACAGAATGGATCTGGTGTGTTGGAGTGGGAACCCATGTGCACACACTGTGATACAGAATGGACCTGCTGTGTTAGATAGAGAACTCATGTGCACTCAGTGTAACACAGAATGGACCTGCACTTTTGGACAGAGAACACATATATTCTCATTGTGACACTGAATGGACCAGCTGTGTTGGACAGAGAACAGAACTATACTTACTGGGATGCAGAATGGTCCTGCTGTGTCAAAGGACTCATATCTACTCATGTGACACATGACTGACGTGCTATGTAGGCCACAGAATAAATGTATACTCACTGCAACACTGAATGTACCTGTTGCATTGGGCAGAGAATACATGTCTACTCACTGTGACACAGAATGGACCTTCTGTGTTGGGCAGAGAACACATGTATCCACTGTGAGACCAAATGGACCTGCTGTGTCATACAGAGAACACACGTGTACTCACTGTGATAAAGAGAGAACTTGCCGTGTCATACAGAGAACACACGTGTACTCACTGAGATACAGAAAGAACCTGCTGTGTCATACAGAGAATACGTGTACTCACTGTGATACAGAAAAAACCTACTGTGTTGATTGATTTGTTTATGCCATTTGGTGGTTTCATGGGCTAAAGACCCATTTTGATGGGCGACCAGAGTACCAAAAAAATCATATTGTTACAATACATCTGTTAATAAATATCTAAACATATAAAACATTAGGCACAGATTAAAACAGAAAACAATTAGCTTTAAAAGGAAACATATATGACACAATCAAGGTGAGATTATTTCACATAGCATGCATGTTCACTATGTGATAACAAATAGTCTTTCAATACCTTTCTATATCTACATATTGTATTTCCTAAACAATCAATTTTGGTCATAGTTGTATTGAATATCAATGGTAGGTTATACAGCAATGATCTCTGACCAAGCATGGTTTTCATTTTTGGAACAGAAAAGTAACTGCAAGCAGAAGAACGAGTAAATTTAGGATTTTTTGAAAATAGTTTGAAAAAAGGCAGGAACTTTATATGTGGTTACCTTCTTTGCCAGGATTCCAATTTGAATTTTAAATCTCTGCTCTAAAGGGAGCATTGCTGCTTGCTTAAGGTATACTTAATGATGTGTGCAAGATGAAAGCTGTGTGCAAATCATGCAACCTGGTTTAATAAGTAAGGTTCTAACCTTTGCAAGCCAGGTTGCACGATTTGTGTTGGATAGAGAACACACATGTACTCACTGTGGCACAGAATGGGTCTGCTGTGTCAGACAAAGAACACATGTGCACTCAGTGTGGCACAGAATAAACCTGTTGAGTCATACAGAGAATGTGTACTCACTGTGACACAGAATGGGCCTGCTGTGTTGGACAGAGAATACACATGTAGTCACTGTGACACTGAAATGGACTTGCTTTGTCCTACAGAGAACATACACACTCCCTGCGACTCAGTATGGACATGCTGTGTCAGACAGAGAACACTTGTACTCACTGTGATACAGAATGGACCTGCTGTGTTGGGCAGAAAACACACATGTAAACACTGTGACACAGACTGGATCTGCTGTGTCAGAACACACATGTACTCACTTTGATACAGTATGAACATGCTGTGTCAGAGCGCATGTGTATTCACTGTGATACAGAATGGACCTGCTGTGTCGGACAGAGAACAGACGTACTCAGTGTGACACAGAATGGATCTGCTATGTCAGAGAAGACGTGTACTTGCTATGACATGGAATGGACCGGCTGTGTCAGAGAACACACATGTGCTCACTGTGACACAGTATGGACATGCTGTGTCAGAGAACACACATGTACACACTGCGAAACAGAATGGGCTTTTTGTGTCAGATAGAGAACAGACATGTACTCACTGTGACACAGAATAAGTCTGCTGTGTCAGACAAAGAACACACGTGCACTCACTGTGGCACAGAATAAACCTGTTGAGTCGTACAGAGAATGTGTACTCACTGTGACACAGAATGGGCCTGCTGTGTTGGACAGAGAATACACATGTAGTCACTGTGACACTGAAATGGACTTGCTTTGTCCTACAGGGAAAACACACACACACTCACTGCAACTCAGTATGGACATGCTATGTCAGACAGAGAACACTTGTGCTCACTGTGAAACAGAATGGACCTGCTGTGTTGGACAGAGAACACACATGTAAACACTGTGACACAGACTGGATCTGCTGTGTCAGACAGAACACACATGTACTCACTTTGATACAGTATGAACATGCTGTGTCAGAGCGCATGTGTACTCACTGTGATACAGAATGGACCTGCTGTGTTGGACAGAGAACACACGTGTACACAATGTGAAACAGAATTAACTTTCTGTGGCAGACAGAGAACAGACGTACTCAGTGTGACACAGAATGGATCTGCTGTGTCAGAGAACACACACGTGCTCACTGTGACACAGTATTGACATGCTGTCAGAGAACACACGTGTACACACTGTGAAACAGAATGAACCTTTTTGTGTCAGATAGAGAACAGACATGTACTCACTGTGACACAGAATGGACCTGATGTGTCAGTGAACATACATGCACTCAGTGCGACACAGAATGGACTTGCTGTGTCATACAGAGAACACACGTGTGCTTACTGTGACACAACAGGGACCTGCTGTCAGACAAAAAACCCATGTGTACTCCATGTGACACAGAATGAACCTGCAGTGGCAGACAGAGAACATATATGTACTCCATATGGCATTAAATTGGCATGTGGGGTCAGACAGAGAACATGCTTGTACTCTGTGTGATGCAGAAATGACCTGCTGTGTCACACACAGAACAAATATATTTACTCACCGTGACAGAGAATGAACCTGCGGTGACAACCAGAGACAACATGAGTGTTCCCGCTGTGACCTTTATGAAGGTCACCTTGATTCAGTTTTTACTGATTCTGCCTCCAAATTAAAAACAGTGTTTTGATAACACAGATACAGAAACAACAATTGATGCTGTTTAAGCCTCAAGAGACAAACGGACCATGAACACTCAGGAAATGAACTCTGAGATCACCTCCAGGGATCCTTCTTCCCAGTAGAGGTAGGACAGGTGGACAGGGCAGATGGCACTAGAATCCTGTCTGGCAATGACTGGGGTTTCTACTGTATATGGAGACAGTGGTGCCCTAGTACATCATAGCCAGGGGGGCTGTCTTATTGGATGTCTTTATTATGTGCAGCACAGCTGAAGTGGATCTCTGCTTAGATGTGGTCACCATCCCATTCTGTGGACAACCTGCAGCAGGGATTTATTTAACTCTAAAAATTGATTAGCGTTTTGCTCATAAAAGTGCTAAATCTTTGTGAAAATGCATAGCTCTTGCCTCACTGTGTTTAACAAACACAGCACTTCCAGAAAATCTATATAAATACTTTCTGTACAGTTAGTATCATCCCAAGAAAAAAACTGCTAATCAGTTCTTTAAAACCCTGCTGCAGCAATCTTTTGTCATTTCACTTCTCAGTGGCTTCAAGCAGCCAGGTTCGTGCATCGATGTGCATCTCATGCAAAGCAGGCTCTAAACATGGAGCGTAACAATCTGTTGAGATGAGATCCAATAGGAATGAGGGGAGTGTAGAGGGGTTGTGGGATAACAGATGGACCAGACACAGAACTTAAGGCTTAAGACACAATCTCTGTATGATGTTTATTTAAAACACAGATGATAATCTTAAGCAATGGCATATCCCTTCTGCAATGCATCAGTTTGCAGCAACAGACTATGCATGTCCTTCCTCTGCACTTGGTCAGCATCTACTGACCCAGTGATCTATCAAGGCCAAAATAAATTATTATCGCAATAAATTAAATCATAATACAAATACCCCCAAAATTTGGAATACTGTCAAGTTCTTGTCAAATCCTTGAGGGCAAGGGGGACAAGCTAAAATACATTTAAGGGTAAATTATGTCATAACTGAGGTCCCAGGTCTGATTTCGAATACTTTAAATAATGATTTTATAGACCTCACTGATCTGGGGTTACCATGTGATATAGTGACAATAAACACTACTGAGTTAGAAAAATAACCTTTGATTCAACATCCTTCTTTTAGATTTAAAAAAATTGACATTATCAGACATGACAAAGGAACTATTAAAAATAAATCCACATAAATCTGCAGGACTAGATAATTTAGAGGGACGTTTTCTAAAGATAGCTGCTCCTCATGTAGCCCATCCAAGCTTGGATATATTTAATTGGAGTTTACAATCAGGTCCGTTCCCTACTCTTTGGAAGACCAGTAAAATAGTAACCATCTATAAGGCAGGTGATAAAACATCTCCAAATAACTATCGCCCTATTGCTATTTTGCCTGTCCTCTGCAAATGTTTGGAGAGATTGGTAAATAGGCAAATGGGGGACTATTTGGAAAAATATAACTTACTTACACAATATCAATCTGGATTTCTGAAGGGTTTTTCAACTGCTTCGGCTTTGGTTGAATTTAATGATTTGATCTGTACATCCTTAAATGAAGGAAAGGATACAACAGCAGTATATGGTGATCTTTCAAAAGCCTTTGACCTGGTGAACCACTCCATTTTGTTTAAAAGGTTGGTGGGCCTGGGTTTCTCTGGGGATCCACTGACCTGGTTCATGTCCTATTTAACGGGCCGCTCTCAGGGGGTTCAAGTGCAACATCATCTCTCCGATTCCCGGATTGTTCATAGGGGTGTTCCGCAAGGGTCAATTTTAGGACCCTTATTGTTTTTGATTTTCAATAATGAATTACCATCAGTAATCCAGCATACGGCCATGAGGATGTATGCAGACGATACAGTCCTGATGGCTTCTGGTCAGGGCTTGGTGGATCTCCAGAGAAAACTCCAGGCTGACTTTACCAGGGTACAGGAGTGGTTCACCAGGTCTCAGCTTATAATGAATGAAAATAAGACTAAATTAATGTACTTTGCCACTAATAAATCTAATGCGACTCCGTCATTACAAATACTTACAACACAAATTCCAGTAGAACAAGTAACCACATACTGTTATTTGGGAGTAAACTTTGACTCTTTATTGACTTTCAAAGGACATATTGAAACAACTATTACTAAAACAAATAAAAAATTAGGAGCATTGAAAAGGACAACCAGATGTCTGAAGTTACAGGACAGGAAAAAGATTGCAGAGCAGCTTATACTTCCAGTACTTAAGTATGGTGACTTTATTTATAGGTCAGCAAATAAACAGTTATTAAACACACTAGATAAATTATACTAGAGGACTGCAAGATACGTCCTGTGCTGTGATTTCAGAACTCACTACTGTATCCTGTTAACTAGGCTAGATTGGTTATGTCTTGATTTGGGCTGTAAGAAGAATTGGTCGATTTTTATTCACAAATATAGGACAAACTACTTAAATCATAACATTTCTAAATTGTTGGTAATTAAGGATTCTGCCAATAGGAAATTTCCAGTTAGGATGACACATCAAAATAAAATTGACTCAGACAAGCAAAACAATAGGTTTGGGGACAGAATGCTAGCATCTCAAGCCCCGCTCGGTATGCTGGAACATACTTCCTTCCTCAGTATGAGCTGAGCAAGATCAAAAGAAGTTTATTATGGCATTAAATAAGTGTTATGTTTATACACATACCTGTTTAGGATTATAGGTTCATAGGATTTGAGTTCAGTGGGTAAGATTACCCTTAATGGACTCGCCACCAAACAATCACTGGTGGAATTCAAATTTAATTTCACCCATATGTAGGTCTAAATTTGTTTTAAAGGAGTCCAATGTGGTACTTTGTACTACGTACACAGGTAGACTATTCCAAATATTAACCACTTTTTGTATGTACCACTTGCTTCTCTTTAGAGTATTATTATGGGTACATTTTAATTTTAATGAATGTGATCTAGTGTTAACCAGTGACTGATTCCTGTTTAGGCCTATTGTTTCCAAGATAGCATCGCTATTCATAGCTTTGTATGTAAGGCATAAATCTCCACGCATTCTTCTATATTCCATGGAATAAAGTCCCATCATTTTCAATCTAGATGTATAATCAGTTCTTTTTAATGCATAAACCCTTTTTGTAGCTTTACGTTGTACTTTTTCTAGAAATTTTATATTTCTTGTCAAACATGGTGAGACTACTGAAGAACAATATTCCGAATGAGGTCTAACGAGACCAGTATACAATGGAATAATTACGTTTTTATCCCTACTTTTTAGATTTCTAAAAATACAATTTAGTATTTTTGCCCTTTTTTAACAGCATCGATTGTATGAGCAACAAAAGTAAAGTCTTTTGAAATTATCATGCCTAGATCTTTTTCCTGATCAGTTGTTTGAAGATTGATGATGTTCATTGTATATGTAAAGCTAGGGTTATTCTTGCCCAAATGCATCACCTTGCATTTTGATTCATTAAACAATAGATTATTTTTTTTTGACCATTCAACTAGGTGATTTAAATTATTCTGTAGGTCTAAAGCAGATTTGGCATCTGTTATTGCGCTGCCTAATTTGCAGTTGTCTACAAATTTGGCAAGCCAGCATGAATTGGTTAAAGGACTCATGGCAGATATCAAAATAGTAAAAAGAGTAGGTCCCAACACAGAGCCTTGGGGAACCCCCGCTGGTAACTGGACCCCACTCAGACAGATGACCTTTTACAGAAACCTATTAAGTACAGTCTGATAACCATGCGTTTATCCAATTTGTGATTGCTGGATGTAATTTTAGAAATTCAAGTTGTTTAATAAGTATTTGATGTGATACCAAATCAAATGCCTTTGAGAAATCAAGAAAAATGATGTCCACTGATAATCCCTTATCCAAAGCTTCACTGACTGGCTCTAAGAAATGTAAAAGGTTAGTTTGACATGATCTGCCTTTGACAAAACCGTGTTGGTATATGTCCATATAGTTGATGCCTTCTAAATATTTCATTATTCTATTTTTGAGGATTCTTTCCATTATTTTGCAAAATACTGCAGTCAAATTAATAGGTCTATCATTTTGTAAAATGTTTTTGCTGCCACCTTTGTGTAAAGGAATAACAATGGCTTTATTCCATATTGAAAGAGTAGTACCAGCATCCGATTACCGATTGAACAATATGGTTAAAGGTCCACTCAGTGGTTCAATCAATTTTTTTTATAAATATCGGTGGAATACCGTCAGGGCCGGGTGAACCACTAGTTTTTAATAAATTTATCCCATCCCTGACCTCTTGTTCAGATATTGGTAGAATATTAGTATCTTGTTTTAATTGGTAGATAATTTTTATGTTTTGGTTTAAATATACTTGTAAACTAATTTTTTAATTTGGAAGCAATTTCTGTCTCATCAGTTATGATTCCTTCTAAAATATGTAAACGACCTATAGTAAGACTGTTATTTTTTAGTGAACCGATATAATTAAAAAAAGCCTTTTTGTTGTCCTTTACAGTTTGGGCCAACTTTTCTTCAAGTAATTTGTTTTGCTTCCTTATCATGTTCTTGCTTTAATTAACTGTCTTTTTATATAAATTCCAATTAGATGCTGAAGGATTCATTTTACACTTTCTGCTTTTTGGCTAGAATTTTTTTATATTTTTGTTCCATCATAATGGAGATCTTTTGTTCTTATTATATTTCCTTCTTATAGGAACCTAGGAATTTATACAATATTGAAGTTTACCTTCGAATATGTTCCATGTTTTATCTAAATTGCATCCTGTAAGGTCATTGGCCCAATCCCTTTTTTAAATATTCAATAATACAGGGTTTTTTTGCCTTATTGACATTTTTAATTTCTGTACAACCAATCTGTTCTGGAGTATATGTAAGTTTCATTGGTGTAAGGATCATATCATGGTCATTGTTTGATAATGGATATGTGACATTTACTATTGAATTTGCATTGTCAATGTTGGTAAAGACTAAATCTAGATTGTTTCTATCTCTTGTAGGAATTTTAACTAATTGTTCCATGTTATTTATGGTCATAAGATCAAGAAAGGAATTTTCAAAAGCAGAGCTTCCTTTATAGACGTCCCAGTTTATATTAGGGAGGTTGAAATCCCCCATAAATATACAATTTTTGTCAACTAAATTATCTTCGATGTTAGCCACAAAAATATAATTTTCTTCTTTGTTCAGATTTGAAGTATGACGTAATCCCTGTGTTATTATTTTTTCCTCCCCTGCCCATTACACAATACAGATTACCCTCAATCTCTTTTAGATTGTTATGTATAAATGTGCATAGGTTAGTTTTTATGTGTTTGTATTTTCTATAGTTGTATTAATATCGTGAAACTTAGATAATGTACAGGACTGTGTTGTAAACTGTATTATATAATCCAAATGACACGTTTCTTATTCCTATATAAAAAAATTTTTTTTTTACTTTTTACTACTACTGTCTTTTTAGTGAAACATTTTCAATTCCTATGTTTGTCTTGTGTGTTTGGGTGATGGGGAGCTCAAAAAAGAAAAACTCCAAAAACAAACTAAAGACAAAGAACTTCAGTGCAGGAGCACTGAAGCAAGGGTTACTCCAAAGGGCATTGGCAATAAAGCCAAGTTTCAAAGAAAAACAACATCACACATACCCCTATAATGCAACATGATCTGTATGCAAATCACCATGACATTTTAGGCTTGTTTAGCTTAAAGCAGGAATGCATGGTACCAAAGGGCCGCTTAAACGATCTGTAATTTACATGCATTTTAAATAACACGACTAACTTAAATTGTATAATACAGTCCCGTAGTAACTTTTTACCATGAACAAAAACATCTAGTGCAGTGGTATTTTTAACATTTACAGGTATCATACACATAAGGCGGATACATCAAGTATTTTATGACCTAGTGCCATTGCATACTAAATCCAACAACGAGGAACACAGCCTGTTGTTTTACATCAGCTCGGAGGTCACCACAATAACCTCCCTGTATGAGGACATGAGAGGGAAATGGAAAATTAAAGAGGACATTATAGCATAGTCAAGAAAGGGGAAGGAGGTGCCCATAGGTGGCCAACCTTATGGACTAGAAATTGTAAAGGATAGATTAGGCTAAGAAATAGAAGAACTGCTGCAACAGATTTAAAAAAAGGTTGGTCCTCAAGAGTGGCAGGATTTCCCTGTCACGTATCCCCCACCTTAAGATGGAAGCAGTTATCTCAGACTGCTTACCACATTCCAGCCACAGGAAGGGATGGAGCTTCCACCCATCCATCTTCAAAAGCTCTGTCTCAGGGTCCCTATTAATGATTAACATCCCATCATAACATAGTGGATATTATCGTCTTTACCCTGAGGCATTAACACATTTCTCAACAGAGACCAATGGTACCAGTCTCTGTACTAATTTTAGAGAAAGTCAATAACATCATCATGATTTACAGTGGTTATCTCAGCAATATGTGCAGTAACAGTACTGAGGAGTGTTACCATCTGGTACCATATGTTCAAGTTTATTGACAGGAAATACTCTATTGAGTATGCTCATTTACAAGGAGGTCCTGGAGGACACGTTGGTCATACAATAAAGGTACAAATACATGTAAGCTATAAATACATATGATATAGAGTACAAAGGCATTGGACATACAGTGTAGATACAGAACATGTAAGCTATTGAGTCATTGACATCATTCACATGTTTGTGGCTGTCTAGTACAGTATGCCCTGCAGGCCCATTGGTCCACAGTGTGGACCAATGGACTTACAGCTCATACTGTAAGCTGTCATTCGGCGGACGGGCAGTATGCGGGCGTGTTGCAGCTGCCTGCCGATGGGGAGGAACTGGGTGGGCAAGGGGTCCTGTGTGGGTGGGAGGGATGGGGGTGCCACTGGAACACCAGGGAGTACGATCTGTAGAGGTTACCCATGATTGAGGTTATGGTGGGTGAAGGAGCCACTAGACTACCAGGGATTGCAATGTTTCATTTTACCGGCGATTGGGGCTAGGTGTGGGGAGAACCACTGGACTACCAGGGATTGTGTTTTATTTATTATTACCTGCAATCGCTGGACGGAGGAGGGAGGGGTACCACTAGACTACCAGGGATTGTGTTTTATTTATTATTACCTGCAATCATGGCTAGGGGAGGGAGGGGGTACCACTAGACTACCAGGGATTGTGTTTTGTTTTATTATTACCTGCAATCGCGGCTACAGGAGGGAAGGGGTACCACTAGACTACCAGGGATCATATGGGTGCTTGTGGATGATGTTCTGGGTGGGCAAGTGGCCACCCACGGCTGGTGGCTGCTGTGTTGCACCCTGCAGTACAGCAGCCCACCTGTGGGTGGCCAGGATTTCTTCCTCCTTTTCACGGGCTCAACTTTGAGCCCCCCTGTGCAGCGCAATACAGGGTTGTGCCACCATATGTGCTGCACATTCTGGGCTGAATATCAGGATGTGCCGCATATGCATGGGCACGCCTCCTGTATTTGCACCACATACATTACCACTGCACCCTAGCACATTGTGATTTGTGCAGTGCACACTGGCCATTTGAATATCACGAGGGGGCACAGTGGGGGGTTGTGCGTGGCGCAACCCTGTTGCACCATGTGCAACCCCTTTGAATATCCTGGCCACAGTGTAGATACAGAACATATGAGATATACAGTAAATACATATGATATAGAGTACAAAGGTGTTGGACATACCGTGTAGATATGTAGATATAGAACATATAAGCCTCCCGGATGCCCTCAGTGATTATCACCCAGTCTTCATAGTCAGGAAAGTCCATAGACCTAAACTGCCTCATAAAATTCTGCAACTCCACTCCTTCAGCTCCTTAGACCTTACTCCCCTTCTTAATGAACTGGCCAGCTCCGATTGGTCCCCTGTTCCCTTTGCCCCTTCCATTGACCAAGCCCTCACTTGTTTTAAAGATAAATTTATAACTACATGGAACTCCTATGCTCCTTTCAAATGCACTAGAGTTCATGGCAACCATCATCCCTGGGTCTCCCCTGAGTTACTGTCCTATCTCAGGGAGTGAGACAAAGCTTGGGGAAACATAAGGCCTCCCAGCTTGCCCCAGACCATGCCAGGTATTGCATGTTAAGAAATGCCTGCACAAAAGCTACCAGACTTGCCAAGTCTGACTATTTTAAATAATCTTTTCTCAAAAACATCAATTCCCCCTCCAAATTCTGGAAAGTGGTCCATGCCCTATTCTCCCCCTCTTCACATCCGCCTCCCCCGTGCTTAAAATAAACAACTCATTGGTCTCCGAACCATGTGCAGTGGCTCAAGAGTTTAACTCCTATTATACCTCCTGCACCACAGCACTTCTAAAGTCCCTTTCTCTAACCTCCTCATCCTCCCACACCCAGCACTCAACCCATCCACACCCAACCTTCCTTCTCCTTTTCTGTGGTGTCCCCAGAAGAAACACAAACAGCCCTTCTCTTAATCCTTCCAAAAGTTCATCGCCCGATGACCTTGACCCTAAACTCATCTACCTTTCAACTTCTACTATAGCTTATCCTCTATCCTTAATCCTAAATATTTCCTTCTCGTCCTCATCTGTCCCTTCACCTGGAAACATGCGGTGGTCCTCCCTCTCCCAAAGGGTGGTGACCTCCCCCCCCCCCCACAAATGTTCATCCAATCTCCTCCTTGCCCATGCTAAACTCCAAGAAGACCTTGTCCTCTTTCAACTAGCCTCCTTCCTCGATGACTCTTCCTTTTTCACCCCGTTCCAATCTGGTTTTTGGAAGAACCATTCCACTACCACCTCCCTACTCAGGCTCACTGATTTCATCCTCACTGGGATGGATAATGGCCTCATTACCTCTGCCATCTTTGTTGACCTTGCCAAGGCGTTCAACACAGTATCCTGTGCCCTACTTCTTGACTCCCTTACGGCTGCTGGGTTGTCTACTTCTTCCCAAAACTGGTTTAGAGCTTACCTCTCAGGCAGAACACAATCAGTCAAGATCAAAGATACAATCTCTTCCCCCTCTCCATTTCCACAGGAGTCCCACAGGGCTCAGTGCTTGGACCCATTCTCTTCTCTTCTCCATCTTCCTAAATGACTTGCCCTCAGTATGCTACCCCCCCTCCTCTATCCATATGTATGCCAACTACACCATCCTGTTCTCCTCTGGCAAATGCCCTGCCAATATAGCAACCACCCTTCAGCTTGACTTCCACCAGGTTCAGTTATGGTTTGCCTTGCATCAACTATTCTTAAATGCCAAAAAGACTGTCTCCATGAGCTTTGGCACTAGACAGAGACTCTCTAGGCTCCACCCTTTTCCATCTTTCCATACCCTTGATGGGACAATCCTAGAGGACACCTCCTCATTCAGATACCTTGGGGTTTGGTTGGACCAACACCTCAACTTCTCTGGCCACATTGACGCCATCCTGAAAAAAGTGTGCCCCAAGCTTTGTGCCTTATTCCAGAACCGTAGTTGCATCTCTCCTACAGTGCAGTGTTAACTAGTCCAGAAGAAGATCCTCCCCATTTTCAACTACTGTGATGTAGTCTATGGTGCCACTCCTAAATCCTCATTTACCAGACTGGATACTCTCTTTAACTCCTTTTGTTGATTTGCCCTTGATGCTCCATCATGCACTCATCACTGTGTCCTCTACCACGCCGTGTCCCTTCCCCCACTTGCCAACAGATGCCACATTGTGCCAAACTCACTTCTAAATTTTGGTTAGGAGAACTTCCCTCCTACCTCTTATGGTCCCTCTCTCCCCCTCCCTCAGATCCTCTGACACTTGCACTTTGTTGGTCCCCCGTCTAACCACTCTCATCAGTCAGTCAGGCTTTACCCATCGTTTCCTACAAATCTGGAACTCCCTTCCCACAATACGGCACTCCTCCTCCTACTCCCTTGCCTCTGCCTTACATAACTTTCTCTCATCTAACTGCTCCTACTTTAACCCTCCTTAACTGTCCTCCTATGCCTCTGCTCCTCTCCATGACTCACATCACCTATTAAACCTTCTACCCACCGAGCCTACATCTCAGCACGCTCTCCTGTCCCTCCACCACTATGTACTATGTTCCTCAGATACGCCACTTGTAATTAAATGCATATTCCACAGGTATGATATATATTTAATGGTATGTTATGTCACAAATGCAACTGTATGATTATTTATTATATTTTTTAACAGTATGTCTTGTTACAAATGTAATTGAATGTTTAATTTCTCAGATATGTTAAATGTCAACTGTATGTCTAATTCTTCATCCAGTTGTCCCCCCCAGGTTGCACCGGGAGGCGAACAACTTGTTTTTCAGTGTGCCTTCCTGGTGAAACTTTTCAATAAATAAATAAAACTATAAGCCATAAATATAGTACATATGATATAGAGTACAAAAACATTGGACATACAGTGTAACTATAGAACATATAAGCTGTAAATACATATGATATAGAGTACAAAGGCATTGGACATACAGTGTAGATATAGAACATGTAAACTGTAAATACATATGATATAGAGTAGAAAGGCATTGGACATACAGTGTAGACATAGAACATGTAAACTGTAAATACATATGATATAGAGTACAAAGGCATTGGACATACAGTGTAGATATATTACATGTAAGCTGTAAATACATATGATATAGAGTACAAAGGCATTGGACATACATTGTAGATATATTACATATAAGCTATAAATACATATGATATAGAGTACAAAGGCATTGGACATACAGTGTAGCTATAGAACATGTAAGCTATAAATACATATGATACAGTATTTATAAGGTAAACAAAAAGTACAATCTGCAACAGACTGCCTCATGCTAAATAAATAGCGCAGTGGATAGGCTGAACACAATTTGCAATAAAATCAGCAATGGGGCTGGAAGATACACGCTATTTAGCTTGCAATCTGGGCTGGGAAGCATAGAGGATGGGGAGTACCAAGGGTAAACAGGTAGTAATATGAGTCCTTGGTGTGAGGTTTCCCCTATTCCAAGGGCACCATTTCTTCTCCATAATGACCCCTTCCTTTTGGGACACACTCCCCATGAACCAGTACCTCTGCTGAATGGATACCTTCTGTTCCCAGCAGGAACCTCCACTACACTGGACAGGTCTTAATATAGGCCGCCACCTGTCTGTACATACTAGACCAGTAATAAGAAGGTGTTAACTGAGCCAAGACACTGCTATGGCTCAGATGCCCCCAGGAACTGGAGTTAGCAGCCTCCATCACCTGTTGTCTGTAGGCCTCGGGCACCACCACGTGGGCAACCACACTTTTTGTACAGGGGTTGGGCCTCATGTGGTACAGAACACCCTTAGTTCATACCACCAACATTGTTTTGCCCCAAACCACCATTAATCTGCATTCTCTCCTTGATCTTAACATACTGTAACAGTTTGGCAACATTAGCATCTTTAGCATGCAGTATGCCCCAGTCAATACTGTTAATAGATTTAGCTGCATCAATACAAGAAAAAGTCCCTTCAGCCTCATAGGCTTCTTCTTGCTTGCTTGGAGTCTTCAACCCCAGCTCAATATCACTATGCACAGTCTTACCTGGGGTCTCACTTTCAAGTTCCATACTTGCATCTCTGACCTCCAACAGGTAACATCCTGGGAACATAGGCAACAAAGGAATATCCTGCTCAGTCGGGGGTTCTCCTCCTCCCACTGAGCCCATGAAAAATCCTCCTCTGATTCTTTATCCAAACTTTTTGGCAGGGACCTCGCGAGCACCTGGCAGTAGTGTTCTGCCTCTCTGCGTAATCGGTCTGCCTCCAGCCATTGCCCACTCATCCACCATATTAGCCTCACCAGGTTTTCCACCATCGAGGCATCGTCTTGCATCTCTGGTCTGTCTTGACTCCTTGGTTGTTCCTCATGCCCTTGCATCTCTTTGTTGTCTTCAGGCTTGGCCTTCCTTCGAGCTCCCAGGTCCAGTCCAGGCAGCAGCTTCTATCCCAGTCAGTTGGCCATGGTCTGGTCAGAACCCCACAAACTTTCTTCTCCTGGTTCTCCTCTGGCAACTTCTGGTGCATAGTTCCAACTGGGATATCTGGGCAATATTCACCAGAAAACTTCCCCTCTTAGGCCAGTCCAGATGTTTCCAGCAAGTTATCCCATATCTGACACCAAGTCTGTGGAGGGGTTGTGGGATAACAGATGGACCAAACACAGAAATCCAGGCTCAACACACAATCTCTGTGTGATGTTTATTTAAAATACAGGATAACTTTAAGCAATGGCGTATCCCTTCTTCAGTACATCAGTTTGTAGCAACAGACTATGCATGTCTTTTCTCTGCATTTAGTCAGCACCTACTGATACATCTTTTTAGAGAAAATGTTTCAATCCCTGTGTTTATCTTGTGTGTTTGGGTGATGGGGAGCTCGAAAAGAAAAACTCCAAAAACAAGCTAAAGACAAAGAAAGTCAGTGCAGAAGCACTGAAGCAAGGGTTACCCCACAAAGGGCATTGGCAATAAAGCCAGGTTTCAAAGAAACACAACATCACACATACCCCCACAATGCAATGGGATCTATATGCAAAGCACCATGAAATGTTTGGCTTGTTCAGCTTAAAGCAGGAATGTATGGGGCCAAAGGGCCTCTTAAACAATCTGTAATTTACATGCATTTTAAATAACTCAACTAGCTTAATTTTTATAATACAATTCCCTAGTAACATTTTACCTTTTGAAAAACATCTAGTGCCATGGTATTTTCAACATTTACAGGTTTCATACACATAAAGCATACACATGAAGGTATTTTATGACATAGTGCATACTAAATCCAACAACAAGGAACACAGCCTGTTGTTTT
Source organism: Neoceratodus forsteri (assembly GCA_016271365.2). NCBI lineage: Eukaryota > Metazoa > Chordata > Ceratodontiformes > Ceratodontidae > Neoceratodus > Neoceratodus forsteri. The sequence goes on from JADMNL010000033.1 coordinate 1,651,676, forward strand.
ACATCAACTCGGAGGTCACCACAATAGCCTCCCTGTAGAAGGACCTGAGAGGGAAAAGGAAAATTAAAGAGGACACTATAGCATAGTCAAGAAAGGGGAAGGGGTGCCTATAGGTGGCCAACCTTATGGACTAGAAATTGTAAAGGATAAATCAGGCTAAGAAATAGAAGAACTGTTAAAACAGATTTAAGAAAAGGTCGGTCCTCAAGAGTGGTAGGAGCTCCCTGTTACAGGGAGGAGAGTAGCTCAGCCTCAGTTCTGGTTCATGAAGTATGCAAATTCAGAAGTAACAGAATAATTAAAATAAATTAAAGTTCAAGGTGATGAAAACAAATGAGCCACAGGAACGGAAATGTGCCACTGGAACAGAAACATGTCACAAGACTTTTCTGCATCATCATATCTGATTACTGTTTGGACATGCAGCATCTGTGAACCACTGCACGGCATGCTGTCCTCCTCTGTGCAGCAGCCAGGGATCCCGACAAAGTGCAAATGGCCGGCTCTTCTCATTCTGCAGAATGGCACTGTGTAGCTGTCTGGGGTGAGTTCCCACTCAAAGTGGAGAATCTGTAGGAAAAAACAGAGCTTTATTGACTCAGAAGTCATTCTTTCATCATCTCGGTTATTTCTAGCAACAATAGTTTTGCATTCTGAGAAAGAAGGGGAACTTGAGACTCACCACTTGAGTAGGGCTGCTAGTCTGCTAGAACAGCAGGACTGTATTCTGGGAGCCTACATTCCATTCACAGTTAGGCAACACTACTTATTTTTTTATAGCAACTTGTATGTGAAATGCTTAGCAGTATCCAAGACTACGTCATTAACTGTTTCCATCATAGAAAAAGCCAAACTCTCCTCAGAAGTGACATATTGTCATGTTATGTTTAACTGAGAGCAGTTCAGAAACACTGCAGTGTTCTGTCAAACTGAGAGCAGGTCAGAAACCCTGCAGCGTTGAGTTAAGCTGAGCGCAGGTCAGAAACACTGCAGTATTCTGTTGAGCCGAGAGCAGGTGAGAAACACTACAGTGCTGTGTCGAGCCGAGAGCAGGTCAGAAACACTGCAATGATGTGTCAAGCCAAGAGCAGGTTAGAAACACTGTAGCGCTGTGTCAAGGCAGTAACAGGTCAGAAACACTACAGTAGTGTGTCAAACCAAGTGCAGGTCAGAAACACTGCAGTGTTGTGTCAAGCTGAGTGCAGGTCAGAAACACTGCAGCACTGTGTCAAGGCAGTAACAGATCAGAAACACTACAGTCTTGTGTTGAGCTGAGCACTGGTCAGAAATACTGCAGTATTGTGTTGAGCTGATAGTAGGTCAGAAACACTGCAGTGCTGTGTCAAGACAGCAACAAGTCAGAAACATTGCAGTGTTCTGTCAAGCTGAGTGCAGGTCAGCAACACTGCAGTGTTGTGTTAAGCTGAGTACAGGTCAGGAACACTGCAGTGTTGTGTCGAGCCGAGAGCAGGTCAGAAACACTGCAGTGCTGTGTCAAGGTAGTAACAGGTCGGAAATATTGCAATGTTTTTATCAAGCTGAGTGCAGGTCAAAAACACTGCAATGTTGTGTCAAGCTGAGCACAGGTCAGAAATACTGCAGTATTGTGTTGAGCTGAGAGTAGGTCAGAAACACTGCAGTGCTGTGTCAAGACAGCAACAAGTCAGAAACATTGCAGTGTTCTGTCAAGGCAGTAACAGATCAGAAACATTGCTGTGTTGTGTCAAGCTGAGAGCAGGTCAGAAACACAGCAGTGCTGTGTCAAGACAGTGACAGGTCAGAAACATTGCAGTGTTCTGTCAAGCTGAGTGCAGGTCAGCAGCACTGCAGTGTTGTGTTAAGCTGAGCATAGGTCAGAAACACTGCAGTGTTGTGTCGAGCTGAGAGCAGGTCAGAAACACTGCAGTGCTGTGTCAAGGTAGTAACAGGTCAAAAATATTGCAATGTTTTATCAAACTGAGTGCAGGTCAAAAACACTGCAATGTTGTGTCAAGCTGTACGCAGGTCAGAAGCACTGCAATGTGTCATGCTAAGAGCAGTACAGAAACACTGCAGTGTTGTATCAAGCCAAGAGCAGGTCAAAAACCCTGCAGTGTTTTGCAAAGCTGAGCACAGGTCAGAAATACTGCAGTATTGTGTCAAGGCAGTAACAGGTCAGAAACACTGCAATGTTGTATCAAGCTGATTGCAGGTCAGAAATACTGCAGTATTGTGTCAAGGCAGTAACAAGTCAGAAAAATTGCAATGTTGTGTCAAGCTGAGCACAAGTCAGAAACATTGTAATATTGTGTCGAGCCAACAGCAGATCAGAAATATCACAGAGTGTGTCAAGTCGAGAGCAGATCAGAAACACTGCAGTATTGTGTCAAGCTGAGCGCAGGTCAGAAACACTACAATGTTGCAGCAAACTGAGAGCAGGCCAGAAACACTGCAATGTTGTATCAGCTGATTGCAGGTCAGAAACACTGCAGTGTTGTGTCAAGGCAGTAACAGGTCAGAAACAGTGCAGTGTTGTGTCAAGCTGAGAGCAGGTCAGAAATACTGCAGTGCTGTGTCAAGCTGAGTGCAGGTCAGAAACACTGCAGTATTGTGTCAAGCTGAGCGCAGGTCAGAAACACTACAATGTTGCAGCAAACTGAGAGCAGGCCAGAAACACTGCAATGTTGTATCAGCTGATTGCAGGTCAGAAACACTGCAGTGTTGTGTCAAGGCAGTAACAGGTCAGAAACAGTGCAGTGTTGTGTCAAGCTGAGAGCAGGTCAGAAATACTGCAGTGCTGTGTCAAGCTGAGTGCAGGTCAGAAACACTGCAGTGCTGTGTCAAGCTGAGAACAGGTCAGAAACACTGCAGTGCTGTGTGAAACTGAGAGCAGATCAGAAACACTGCAGTGCTGTGTCGAGGCAGTAACAGGTCGGAAAGAATGCAGTGTTCTGTCAAGGCAGTAACTAGTTAGAAACACTGCAGTGTTGTGTCAAGCTGAATGCAGGCCAGAAACATGGCAGTGTTGTGTCAAGCTGAATGCAGGTCAGAAACACTACAGTGCTATGTCAAGTCAGTAACAGGTTGGAAACAATGCAGTGTTATGTCAAGGCAGTAACAAGTTAGAAACACTGCAATGTTGTGTCAAGCTGAGAGCAGGTCAGAAACACTGCAGTGCTGTGTCAAGCTGAGAGCAGGTCAGAAACACTGCAGTATTGTGTGAAGCTGAGAGCAGATCAGAAACACTGCAGTGCTGTATCAAGCTGAGAGCAGGTCAGAAACACTGCAGTGCTGTGTCAAGCTGAGAGCAGGTCAGAAACAATGCAGTGTTCTGTCAAGGCAGTAACAAGTTAGAAACACTGCAGTGTTGTGTCACGCTGAATGCAGACCAGAAATACAGCATTGTTGTGTCAAGCTGAATGCAGGCCAGAAACACTACAGTGCTATGTCAAGGCAGTAACAGGTTGGAAACACTGCAGTGTTGTGTCCAGCTGAGAACAGGTCAGAAACACTGCAGTGTTGTGTCCAGCTGACAGCAGATCAGGATCCCTGCAGTACTGTGTCAAGCTGAGAAGGTCAGGAACCCTGCAGTGTTGTGTCAAGCTAAGAACAGGTCAGGAACCCTGCAGTGTTGTGTCAAGCTGAGAGCAGGTCAGGAACCCTGCAGTGTTGTGTAACACTGAGAGCAGGTCAGGTACCCTGCAGTGTTGTGTAACACTGAGAGCAGGTCAGGTACCCTGCAGTGTTGTGTGACACTGAGAGAAGGTCAGGTACCCTGCAGTTGTGTGTAACACTGAGAGCAGATCAGGAACCCTGCAGTGTTGTGTGACACTGAGTGAAGGTCAGGAACCCTGCAGTGTTGTGTGACACTGAGAGCAGGTCAGGAACCCTGCAGTGTTGTGTGACACTGAGTGAAGGTCAGGAACCCTGCAGTGTTGTATAACATTGAAAGTAAGTCAGGAACCCTGCAGTGTTGTGTAACACTGAGACAAGGTCAGGTACCCTGCAGTGTTGTATAACACTGAGAGCAGATCAGGAACCCTGCAGTGTTGTATAACACTGAGTGCAGGTCAGGAACCCTGCAGTGTTGTGTGACACTGAGAGAAGGTCAGGAACACTGCAGTGTTGTGTGACACTGAGAGAAGGTCAGGAACACTGCAGTGTTGTGTGACACTGAGCAGGTCAGGTACCCTGCAGTGTTGTGTAACAATGAGAGCAGGTCAGGAAGCCTGCATTGTTGTGTAACACTGAGAGCAGGTCCAGCTGCAATACATTTATTAAAAGGAGGCTGAAACATCTGGGCTTGTCAGGAGAAATCCCTTCAGAAGGATCACTAGATAACATCTGAACTGGAAACAGTGTGCCTGTATGAGAACGGGAGGAGTTACTGTATAGTGTATAACTTGGGGAAGGAAGCTTTAGAAGGGAACAGAGATTATATGCACCACTGGAGTGGGACGGCAGGCCTGGGGAGAGCAGGGATTGTCTGGGGTGGGGGGTGGAGTACAGTGCCTGACTTGAGGAAAGAAGATTGTGAGGCTTTCAGGGAGAAGGGCACCATCTGGGGATAGAAGCCTGATGGAGAACAGAGATGGTGTGGGCATGGAAGTACCTCACATGTTACTCAGGACAACAAGATCTAAATCTAACTCATAGTTCTCATAGTGTTACAGGAGCAAGTGAGGCTTGATGAGCTATTTAGAGTTCACCCCTTTTTACACAAGGGGAAGTCCTCTTTCATGCCATATAAAATACTTGTCCATCCTGACTTTAAACTGGAACATGTCTTTACTGCCCACCACTTCCAAGGGAAGGCCATTCCAAAGAGCAACCACTCTCTGGTTAAACCAATGTGCCCTTCGCTGAAACTGAGATAGTTTGGGGGTTTCAGTTCTCTCTCTGAAGTCTTTTTGCCCATTTCCCTCATTTTATTTTATTTTCCTCCTCTCCAGCATTTGTTTAGTACATCATAGCACCCGACGCAGCTGATGGATGATGACTTTTGATGAGGCCTGCCACCTGCTGTTCATTTATCACCTATGAGGGTGATATTCTCTGTGAGAGCCACCAACTCCCATTCACTGGAAAGCCACAGTAAAGGAGGATCTGGTGAGATCCACTACCTCTAATTCATTGAAATACTCAAGGGTATATATGTGGGATCTTGAATACTTGCCAACTTCCATTTATTGTTAAGCCACAAGGACTTCAGACACCAAAAACACAACTTGTTTCCAAACAATGGTCTCTATGTACCAAGGGTGCTGGTTAATGCATGATTTGTACATTGCTGACATGCTGAGGTCTGTGCAGGGATGCTGCCACGCACTCATAGACAGGCCAGCAACATGCAAGGAACTCAGCTGTGGCTGCACACTGATGCAGAGCTCTACACTGTCAGTGGTGGCAAACATGGAGTTGTGTAATGGTTGGCATCTAGTCGGATGTCCTGCTTGGCCTCCCAGTGGATCCCCTGCTGCATTCCCACATGAGAATCTGGGATGTGGCTGCCCAGGTGTTAACTACCATATCACCTTCACATCAGGAATACACAGTCATTGCCACCTGACCAGTGCTCTGCACCCCATTGCGAAGGTAGGTGATGGGTGGTGGGTGGGCACAGGTCTATGTCTGTCCAGTCAGGGCTGTCTGGCCACAAGAGTGTAGGTGGCAGGGATGTGGAGACACTTATGGCTTGGGTCTTCCAGCCAGAGTATATGCATCCTCTGCTGCCCTACTTCACACATAGGTGGTACTGTGCATCCTGCTTTGTGGGGCTACATCTCCCTGAAACACACCCATCTTGACCATACACAGAGCTATGCTTTCCAGCTGGGATAGGGAAGGTCACACAGAACCCTGCTGCAAGTTGTGTCATGCATGTCACAGAGTTTCCGCACCCAGCCATGTGCAGCTATAGGTAGTACTGTGCATCCTGCTTTGTGGGGCTACACCTCCCTGAAACACACCCATCTTGACCATGCACAGAGCTACGCTTTCCAGCTGGGATGGGGAAGGTCACACAGGACTCTGCTGCAAGTTGTGTCATGCATGCCACAGAGTTTCTACACCCAGCCATGTGCAGCTATCAGCCATACAGTATGTTCAGAGAAAGCTTACCTGGGGGTGTGGTTTAGACACTATAAAAGCAGGTGAGTCAAATTACAACTTCCTGTTGCTAGCTTTGCTTGTAGAGCAGAAAGCAGCTAACTAAAAGAAGCTACATTTTCTTATTAATTTAAAACTTGTATCTCAGCAGGAGTCAGTGTCTGTTAAGATTAAGTAGACAGATAACTTTATTAGAAGTAGAAGGGGTCTTATTTAGGGTTAAAAAAGAAAAGAAAGAAAGTCAGTGTGTGTTCTGTGCAGTGAAGGGTCCTGTATCAGCTGACTTTGCTAAACCAGTAGGAGGAAAGAGAGCTTACCTGGGGTGTGGTTTAGACACTATAAAAGCAGGTGAGTCAAATTACAACTTCCTGTTGCTAGCCTTGCTTGTAGAGCAGAAAGCAGCTAACTAAAAGAAGCTACATTTTCTTATTAATTTAAAACTTATATCTCAGCAGGAGTCAGTGTCTGTTAAGATTAAGTAGACAGATAACTTTATTAGAAGTAGAAGGGGTCTTATTTAGGGTTAAAAAAAGAAAAGAAAGAAAGTCAGTGTGTGTTCTGTGCAGTGAAGGGTCCTGTACCAGCTGACTTTGCTAAACCAGTAGGAGGAAAGAGAGCTTACCTGGGTGTGTGGTTTAGACACTATAAAAGCAGGTGAGTCAAATTACAACTTCCTTGTGCTAGCCTTTTTTCTTACTAATTGCCCTCCATCCTACCCACCCACCCAAAGCCAGTTCTACTTTTATAGCCACTGGATTTGACTGTCAACAGGAACTTCCTGTTTGGCAGTAGGAAGGAAGGAAAAGATCATAGAGAAACATTGGTTTTGTCAACCCTAAAGTAAAAAAAGTAGCTCACTCTTCCCCTCCCCCCCCAGCTGCTGGTGGTCTGACATTGAGCAAGGAAGAAGGAGGCTACTGAAGAAGATAGGAAGTTGCTGTCCCAGAACAGGAAGGGTGAGAGTTGTAAGGAGAGGAGAGAATAAGCATCCAGAGAAACAGTAGAGAGGACACAAAATAAGACATAAGAGTGGTGCAGTGCAATGGCTGTAGGGCGGCAGTGTTCGGGAGACATTCTGGAGGCTGCGATGTTGCCCTATTTGCAGGCACCTCTCTGGTCTGAGAGAGGAGGTTGCCTGTCTCCAGGCTGACCTGGCTAGGATTCAGAAACCTCCTCCCCACCCAGGGACCACTAGGCCAATGCCACTACCTCAGAGGTTGCCAAGAAAGAGGAGAGGCTGGACCAGGTGGGCTCAGGAGGGAAAGGGTGGTGGAACAGAGTTGCATCTCTCCAGCTGTACCTCTCCACAATTCATTCGCTTTTCTGGTGGATAGTGGTTCCTCTATGGAGGCACCTGCAGTGAGACCAAGGAGGGTGCTGGGAACCTTCACAAGGAGACCCACAGGAGGGTGGCAAGGGACCACAGGGGAAGGAAACAACTCCTGGTGGGGACTCAATCATTGGGTAGAAATGGGGAGGAAGGGGAGAGGGAGGTAAGGTGCCTTCCTGGCGCCATGGCTTGGAGGGACAGGAAGCGAATCCTCAGGATCATGGGAGGAGCTGCACGAGGGAGGGAGCTGGATGTCATTGTCCACCTAGGGGCAAATAACCTGGCTAGGAATGGGATCAGAGCAGTGCAAGAGGAGTTTGTAGAGTTGGGAAGGGGCCTTAGAGAAGTAGCGCATGCGGTAACCTTCTCGGAGGTGCTGCCTGTCTATGGCAAGGGAGATGCTAGGCACTTCTCACCAGGGAATTCAATGAGTGGTTGAAAACTGGTGTGGAGCTCAGGGTTTTGGCTTCATTGGGGACTGGGAGCTACTCTGGAGGATGCAGACCTATACTAGTGCGATGGTCTGCATCTGTCTGGGGGAACCAGGATCCTAGGTGAGAGGTTTAAATGCTCATTGGCAAGCATTTAAACTAGCCAAGGGGAGGCACTGAAAAGGAGCAGGAAATCCCAGCCTCCCCACAAAACATGGTGATTAGTGAGGTAAACACCAAGGCACAGAAGTTATTAGGGAGCAGAACAGATTTAAATGTAAAAAGGCAAAGGCAGTAAGGACAGAAATGGGCTAAAGGGTAAGGCTATCAAAAGTGGAAGGTGATGAGTACCAATGCCCGTAGTCTGTGTAACAAGCTCCCTGAACTAGTGGCCTTGATGGAAGAGGGTTGCCTGGATATTGTGGCAGTCACAGAAACATGGTACACAGAGAACCATGACTGGGATGTCAACATACCAGGATACACAATCTACAGGAGGGACAGGCAGGGTAAAAGAGGAGGAGGAGGAGTAGCTCTCTATGTAAAGGAAGGGATCAAAGCAACAGAACTAAAGAGTAAACAGGGAGCAGATGAGGCACTTTGGGTCACCCTGGAGACAGGAAATGGCACCACAATCTGCATGGGGTTGTATACAGACCCCCATCTCAGGGGAGGGAATGGACAAGGAAATGATAGAAGGCTTTTAGAATGGCAGAAAAAGGGAGATATTGTTGATGGGGACCTGAATATGCCAGATGTTAACTGGATCACCTTGCTGCAGCAGCACATCCAAGAGCAGGGTCATTCTTGATGCCCTACAGGGGCATGCCTCAGACAGCTAGTATTGGAACCCACTCGAGAGGAGCAATCTTAGACCTGGTACTTTCAAATGGGGATGGAGAAAGAATCTAGATTTAGAAGTGGTAGCCATCTGGGAACAAGCGACCACCAAACAGTGTGGTTCACTATAAACACAGCCATACAATCAAGCTCATACAAAAGCAAGAGTACTAGACTTTAGGAGGGCTGACTTTGGGAAAATGAGAGAGTGCCTTAGAAAAGCACTAGCAAACAGGCAAGAAGGAGGGGTGGAGGAACAATGGGGAGTGATCAAAACAGCTATCGCAGAGGCAACAAGCCTTTATGTAAAGCAAATCAATGAAACACAATGAAGGAAAAAACTGCTATGGTTCACAAAAGAGGTGGCAGGGAAAGTTAAGGAGAAAAGGACAGCATTCAGGAAATATAAGGAAACACAGAAGGAGCAGGACAGAGAACTTTATCAGTTAAAGCAGAAAGAGGCTGGGAAGGCAGTCAGAATAGCAAAGGCCCAAACCGAGGAAAGGATAGCCACCCTGTTAAGAAGGGATAAGACCTTTTATAGGTACATTAGGAGCCAAGAAAGACCAAAGGAGGGATACTGAGGCTTAATAAAGGGAGGGAATGTGGGTAGAGGGTGACAGTGAAAAAGCAGGGATACTGAACGAATATTTCTGCTCAGTATTCACAAAGGGAAGAGGAGGGGGAGGTACCTAAACCAAACAAGAGAAACACTGAAGACGGGGGTCGATACCAGTCCATTTACAGAAGAAAGGGTTCTGAAAGAACTAATAAAATTGAAGGTGGACAAAGCAATGGGGCCTGATGGGATCCACCCAAGAATTCTAAAAGAACTAAGGGTAGAACTAGTGACACCACTGACTACTCTCTTTAACAAATCATGGGAGGATGGGGTGGTACCCGAGGACTGGAGGAGGGCAGATGTGATTCCTCTTCACAAAAGTGGGAGCAGGACAGAGGCAGGAAACTACAGACCAGTTAGTTTGACCTCAGTGGTAGAGAAAATGATGGAATCACTTCGAAGGAAAGAACTGTTGAGTACCTAGAGGCCAGTGGGGCACAGGACCCAAGGCAGCATGGATTCATGCTGGGAAGGTCATGTCAGACGAATCTAATAGATTTCTTTGACTGGGTGACCAAAGTAGTAGACCAGGGAGGGCTGTGGACATGGCCTACCTAGATTTTAGCAAGGCATTTGATACAGTCCCACAAAAGATTAATATACAAGATAGCCAGCCTTGGAGTGGGTCCCAAGGTGGTAGCCTGGATAAAAATTGGCTAGACAACAGGACGCAAAGGGTAGTAGTAAATGGAGTACACAGTGAAGAAAGGAGGGTTACTAGCGGGGTACCGCAGAGTTCAGTACTGGGACTGGTCCTTTTTAATGTCTTTATACGTGACATTGCAGAGGAACTGGAAGGAAAAGTATGTCTCTTTGCAGATGACACAAAGATCTGCAACAGGGTTGATACACGATGGAGTGGAAAGGATGAGAAGGGATTTGGCAAGGTTGGAGGAATGGTCAAATGTATTGCAGCTCAGATTCAATGCAAAGAAGTGCAAGGTAATGCACATGGGAAACAAAAACTCAGGGAAAGCGTACACAATGGGGGGGTGAGATACTGACAACAGTAAAAATAGAAAGGGACCTGGGGGTAATTATATCAGATGACCTAAAGGTGGGCAAGCAATGTGAGAAGGCAGTAAGTGGGGGGATACTGGGATGCATAGGAAGAGGCATCAATAGTAGAAAACAGGAAGTAGTTATCCCTCTGTACAGACAGTTGGTGAGACCCCATCTGGAGTACTGTGTGCAGTTCTGGAGACCCCATCTCCACAAAGACATAGACAGAGTGGAGGCTGTCCAGAGGAGGGCATCAAAATGGTGCAGGGTCTGCACCAGAAGACATACTAAGAAAGACTAAAGGAGCTTAATATGTATACTCTTGAGGAAAGAAGGGAGAGAGGGACATGATAGAAACTTTCAAGCACCTCAAGGGAATTAACAAAGTCCAAGAGGGTAGCATCTTCCAGAAAAAGAGATGTGCAAGAACAAGGGGGCACAATTTGAAGATAGAGGGGGGGCGGCTCAGGGGTAATGTGAGGAAGTATTTTTTCACTGAGAGGGTTGTGGATGCATGGAACAGCCTCCCTGAGGAGGTCGTGGAGTCAAGAACAGTGTGGGACTTCAAGAATGCATGGGACAGGCATAAGGCAGTCTTAGTGGCTGGTAAGAGGAAGTAAGCTGTTGGTTAACTAGGATCTGCAGCTTATCTGTTAGGTAGGAAAATGGGCAGACTAGGTGGGCCAAGCGGTCCTTATCTGCTGTCAAATTCTATGTTTCTATTCAGCTATGGGTCAATCCTAGCAGTGTGCAGGCTCCAAGACGTGTAATATTTCACTTGCTAGGAGCTGGCATGGTTGAGCTGTCATAACATTAGTGTAGTAATTAACTCTAATTATACAATGGGTAGGAAAAATCCTGTCTTCTGATTGGTTGTTACTTGTGCATTGGAGTAGTCTCATGCACAGGCAAAAACTAGTACCCAGAACCAGACAAATCAATGTGCCATATGGAATTTCCAAATTGTAGAGAACCAGCATTTCCCACCACTCTCTAGCAAGAAAAAGTACTGCATTGTTCACAACTAGAAGAAAAGGCGTTATGACCACCATACCATGGAACAATATACAGAACAGTTTACAAAATCAATCACTGTCTCACATATGCTAAAAGAACAAGCAAACATTCAAAGAAAACAAAACCATGTCAGCTCACATACCACTAATGCTAAACCCCTCCCGGACGTGCCTACTGTATTTTACTCCATGGCGGGTGCCGCGTTGCTCACATTTAATATTTTTTTTTAAACTAACTTCTCTGCTGCTTACTGTCGTCACCTGTTATGCTTTCAGATGGTCACCCCACTAAAACCTGCTGGCATGCTGTGAACCCTCCAAGCTAGTGCTGTTACCTTTTTCCCAGCCCAACTTTCTGTTTTGATCTTGTTCCCATTTCCCATTTGACTGACAACTCCATCCCAAACAAAAGCAGCATTTAAAGTACTGAAGGCCATCACACAGTACAAATTTAGATGTGTGTGTGTGTGTGTGGCGGGGGGATGGGGTTCACGGCACATCTTTATCTTTTAATCAGGCTCCCGGTATTGCTAGCTTGACACACCTCACAGTTCTGACATCTGTCTTGAACAAATGCAGCATTTTAAGTATAAAAAAATACTAAAGGCAGTCATGCACTAAAACAGAAATTAGGGGTGTGTGTGTCTGTGTACTGGGGAAGGGCATGCTGAGAATTACGGTTCTTTAATATTGGGAAAACTGCAGCTGTAGTGGCCATAATGGGATAGATTAGTCGAAGGCATAAAAACATCATCAGTTCATGCAGGCAAAAGGACTTTTATTTTTTTTGCTCCACCCAGGCCCCCCCAGAACACCCACTCCTTCAGGCTCCCACACTCTGCTCACCAGCCTCAACCTTCCTCACCTTTACTTACCTCCAGGCTGCCTGAGATCCTGCAAAACCCCTTCATATTCCTGCTTATTCCTGCTGGGGGCCCCCCTGCTGCCAAAACAGAGGAAGTACCTCTGACATCAGAGGAGATGGTCAGGGGGTAAGGACGGTGCACTGGGCAGTCTGTGACATGGGGGGACTCACAGAGGTCTTCATCTGGTTGGGATGGGCTGTTTTCCTGTTTTCTCCCTTCCCTCTGCCCTCTCCCATATGATGGCTGCATGTCGTAACATCCTGGGAAGGACGCACAGCAGTGCATGGTCACCCATATCCTGAAGTGTGCCTCTGCTGGCCTACCACCAGGGGTCAATCAAGGAGCAGCACAGACCATACCCATCCTCCCAGGGAGGAGAGCATCCATGCAGGTGCTCCTAACCCTCCCCGCTGATCTCCGTTCCAGTCGTCATGGGTGCGGATGGCAAACCTGGACTGCCAGCGTGCTGAGTGGGTGCCTCATCACTTGGTACCATGGAGCCAGTTGGGAAGGGTTATTTTATCTAAAACTAAGCTAAACCTTTTAATATTTACAACCATAAACATCATTTGTTTTCCTCCTGCTCTCCCTGATGGCCCCCTTCTGCTTGTCCCTGCTCCCAGCCCCTTCATCCTGCTGTCCCCTGGGGCTTTCCCGGGTCCATCCCTTGTTTCCCCAGAGCTTCCCCCTCTGGTGGGCCAGTTGAGGCCCCCCTTACTTTTTGTCATGGACTGGATCTGGTTAGGAAGGGTCTGTACCTGAGTAGCCAGGTGCAGGGCCTACAAACCAGATTCAGTTATGGAGGAACCATGCCTGAGTAGCTAGGTGCAGGGCCTGGGGACTGGATCTAGTTATGGAGGGACCATGCCTGAGTAGCTAGGTGCAGGGCCTGCAGAGCTGGTTATGGAGGGACCATGCCTGAGTAGCTAGGTGCAGGGCCTGCAGAGCTGGTTATGGAGGGACCATGCCTGAGTAGCTAGGTGCAGGGCCTGCAGAGCTGGTTATGGCGGGACCATGCCTGAGTAGCTAGGTGCAGGGCCTGCAGAGCTGGTTATGGAGGGACCATGCCTGAGTAGCTAGGTGCAGGGCCTGCAGAGCTGGTTATGGAGGGACCATGCCTGAGTAGCTAGGTGCAGGGCCTGCAGAGCTGGTTATGGAGGGACCATGCCTGAGTAGCTAGGTGCAGGGCCTGCAGAGCTGGTTACGGAGGGACCATGCCTGAGTAGCTAGGTGCAGGGCCTGCAGATCTGGTTACACGGGGACCATGCCTGAGTAGCTAGGTGCAGGACCTGCAGAGCTGGTTACGGAGGGACCATGCCTGAGTAGCTAGGTGCAGGGTCTGCAGAGCTGGTTACGGAGGGACCATGCCTGAGTAGCTAGGTGCAGGGCCTACAGAGCTGGTTACGGAGGGACCATGCCTGAGTAGCTAGGTGCAGGGGCTGCAGATCTGGTTATGGAGGGACTATGCCTGAGTAGCTAGGTGCAGGGCCTGCAGATCTGGTTACAGAGGGACCATGCCTGAGTAGCTAGGTGCAGGGCCTGTGGACTGGGTCTGGTTATGGAGGGACTATGCCCTAAAAAGCCAGGTGCGGGACCTGCGGACTGGGTCTGGTTATGGAGGGATCATGCCTGAGTAGCTAAGTGCAGGGCCTGTGGACAAGATCTGGTTATGGAGGGTCCATGCCTGAGTGCTAGGTGCGGGGCCTGTGGACTGGATCCAGTTATAAAAGGGACTGTACCTGAGTAGCCAGGTGCGGGGCCTGTGGACTGGATATGGTTATGAAAGGACCATGCCTGAGTAGCCAGGTGCGGGGCCTGCAGACTGGGTCTGGTTATGAAAGGGACAGTACCTAAGTAGCCAGGTGCAGGGCCTGTGGACTGGATCCAGTTATGAAAGGGACTGTACCTGAGTAGCCAGGTGTAGGGCCTGTGGACCGGATCTGGTTATGGAGGGACCATGTCTGAGTAGCCAGGCGTGGGGCCTGTGGACTGGATCCGGTTATAAAAGGGACTGTACCTGAGTAGCCAGGTGTGGGGCCTGTGGACCAGATCTGGTTATGGAGGGACCACACCTGAGTAGCCAGGTGCAGGGCCTGTGGACTGGATATGGTTATGAAAGGACCATGCCTGGGTAGCCAGGTGTGGGGCCTGTGGACCAGATCTGGTTATGGAGGGTCTGTACCCGAGTAGCAAGGTGTGGGGCCTGTGGACTGGATCCAGTTATGGAGGGACCATACCTGAGAAGCCAGGTGAGGGGCCAGCAGACCGGATCTGATTATGGAGGGACTGTACCTGAGTAGCCAGGCATGGGCCTGTGGATCTGGTTATGGAGGGACTGTACCTGAATAGCCAGGTGAGGGGCCAGCAGACCAAATCTGGTTATGGAGGGACTGTGCCTGAATAGCCAGGTGAGGGGGCTGCAGACCAGATCTGGTTATGGAGGGACTGTACCTAAGTAGCCAGGTAAGGGGCCAGCAGACCAGATCTGGTTATGGAGGGACTGTACCTGAGTAGCCAGGTGCAGGGCCTGCGGACTGGGTCTGGTTATGGAGGGTTCATGCCTGAGTAGCCAGGTGCAGGGCCTGTGGATCAGATCTGGTTATGGAGGGACTGTACCTGAGTAGCCAGGTACAGGACCTACAGACGAGGTCTGGTTATGGAGGGACTGTACCTGAGTAGCCAGGTACAGAGCCTCCAGACCAGGTCTGGTTATGGAGGGACTGTACCTGAGTAGCCAGGCATGGGCCTGTGGACCAGATCCAGTTACAGAGGGATCATGCTTGAGTAACCAGGTATAGCGCCTGTGGACCAGGACCAGTTATGGAGTGACCATGCCTGAGTAGCCAGGTGTGGGGCATGTGGACTGGGTGGCTTCATCCTGCTGTTGGAGAGTGTTTTCCCTTGTTGCATCCTCCAGCCTCCTAGGATGTTGACGTCAAGGGTGTACCCTGTCCCCCTCCCACACACCGCTCCTGCTGCACTGCCAGCTGTGGTCACCCAGGTAGCAGTATAGCAGCGGAGCTGGCTGTCCTCAATCCCAAGAGCCACTCCAGCTGCACTGCCACCTGTTATCACCCAGGTAGCAGTATAGCAGTGGATGTGGATGCCCTCTGTCCAATGAGCCATTCCAGCTACACTGGCACCTGTGGTCACCCAGGTAGCAGTATAGCAGCAGAGCTGGCTTCCCTCCGTCCAATGAGCCATTCCAGCTGCACTGCCACCTGTGGTCACCCAGGTAGCAGTATAGCAGCAGAGCTGGCTTCCCTCCGTCCAATGAGCCATTCCAGCTGCACTGGCACCTGTGGTCACCCAGATAGCAGTATAGCAGTGGAGCTGACTGCCCTCCCTCCCATGAACCCTCCAGCTGTACTGACACCTGTGGTCGCCCAGATAGCAGTATAGCAGTGGAGCTGGCTGTCCTCCCTCACTGGAGAAGAGCATATGTTGGGATACTCAGTCCTTCTCCATCCTGGCTGAACCTTTGAAGGCTGAGTTCATTCGTGAACTCAGGCTACCAGCATAGGAGAGGTAAGGCACCTGGTGCCTCAGCCCTCTGCGCCACTAGGCCTGCTCAAACATAATAATGCTTTAAATCTAAATACCCATTTTATAAGTGCAATAATGCACTTTGGGGATGTTCATTAGACCTTTCTAACGCAGAGTCAGGGGCTGACAACACTCAGCTTGTGGCCTCTTGCCTTACTGTGCCCCTGGCTGTGTGTTAGAACTGCATAATGCACACCCCATAGTGCCTTATTGCTTACATAACCAACTAATCCTACAGTAATTAACTCTGTGATGAAAACAATTCACTCAAGTTTGTTCTAGTTACAGTTGCCCTCCATTGTCCTCCATATCAGGGTCCTTTTAACCCCAAGCTTATGAGAGACCTCTGCCAACCAATAGTGACTGTTAAAGGGTTCAACATCACACTTACAGTTTAGTTAATGTTCCATCCAAAATGGCTCTTTCCTTCGTCCCTGCATGTCTGTTGCTCTCCTATAGTGTTTAATATCTGTGGCACAAAACACAGCATGTTTATACATTTGAATAAAAACATACCGTAAAATATCTGATTGATATTTTCCAACATGTAAACATGTACATAACTTAAAATGAGAGACAGGTGTTCAAACATGCAAACATGTCCATCTCTTAAATTTACAATAACTGATGGACATTCAAACATGTATTTAGATACATACCCGAAAATAACTGATAGGTATTCAAAATAGTAAACATATATATATATATACCCTAAAATCAAAGACAGGTGTTCAAACGTGTAACCATGTATATACAGCATCCTAACTAAACAGGTGTTCAAATGTGTAAACATGTACACTAAAATAAGTGATAGATGATGAAACATGTAAACATGTACATATCCTAAATTAACAGATATGTGTTGGAGCATGTGAACAAGTACATATCCTAAATTAATGGGTAAGTGTTGCAACATATAAACATGTACATATCCTGAATTAATAGATGTGTGTTGAAACATGTAAGCACGTACATATCCTAAATTAACGAATGTAAACATGTTAACAAGTACATATTCTAAATTAATGGATAAGTGTTGGAACATGTAAACATGTACATATCCTAAATTAACAGATGTATGTTAGAACATGTAAACATGTATATATCCTGAATTAATGGATAAGTGTTGGAACATGTAAAAAAAAGTACATATCCTAAATTAATGGATATGTGTTGGAACATGTAAACATGTACATGTCCTGAATTAATGGATGTATGTTGAAACATGTAAACATGTACACATCCTAAGTTAACAGACATGTGTTGGAGCATGTGAACATGTACATATCCTAAATTAATGGATGTGTGTTGGAACATGTAAACATGTACATATCCTAAATTATGGATATGTGTTGGAACATGTAAACATGTACATATCCTAAATTAATGGATGTGTGTTGAAACATGTAAGCATGTACATATCCTAAATTAACAGATGTAAACAAGTACATATCCTAAATGAATGGATATGTGTTGGAACATGTAAACATGTACATAGCCTAAATTAATGGATAAGTGTTGCAACATGTAAACATACATATCCTAAATTAATGAATGTAAATATGTAAACAAGTACATATCCTAAATTAATGGATATGTGTTGGAACATGTAAACATGTACAGGTCCTGAATTAATGGATGTATGTTGAAACATGTACACATCCTAAGTTAACAGATATGTGTTGGAACATGTAAACAAGTACATATCCTAAATTAACGGATATGTGTTGGAACATGTAAACAAGTACATATCATAAATTAATGGATGTGTGTTGAAACATGTACATGTCCTAAATTAATGGATGGATGTTGAAACATGTAAACAAGTACATATCCTAAATTACTGGATATGTGTTGGAACATGTAAACAAGTACATATTCTAAATTAATGGATATGTGTTGGAACATGTAAACGTGTACATATCCTAAATTAACAGTTGTATGTTAGAACATGTATATATCCTAAATTAACAGATATGTGTTGAAACATGCAAACATGTACATATCCTAAATTAATGGATATGTGTTCAAACATGTAAACACATACATATCCTAAAATAAGTGATATGTGTTGAAACATGTGAATAAGTACATATCCCAAATTAATGAATGTGTTCACAGAAGTAAACATGTACATTTCCTATATTCATGGATACATTTTCAGACATGTAAATAGTTGCATTAGGGCTGTGTGTGAGAGCCTTCCTGTGAATACTCAGTAAGTTTTCATGTTTGGGCTGTATGAGAGGATTCCTGCAAATACTCAGTAAGTATTCATGTTTGGGCTATGTGAGATCCTTCCTGTGAATACTCAGTAAGTACTCATGTTCGGGCTGTTTGAAATTCTTCTTGTGAATACTCAGCAAGTATTCATGTTCAGGCTGTGTGAAAGCCTTCCTGTGAATACTCAGCAAGTGTTCATGTTCAGGCTGAGAGAGAGGCTTCCTGTGAATACTCAGTAAGTGTTCATGTTCAGACTGTGTGAGAGGCTTCCTGTGAATACTCAGTAAGTGTTCATGTTCAGACTGTGTGAGAGGCTTCATGTGACTACTCAGTAAGTATTCATGTTCAGACTGTGTGAGAGGCTTCCTGTGAATACTCAGTAAATAGTGTCAGTGGCTCAGCAGGTAGCACACTCGCCTCTAAGTCCAGGAGATCAGAAGGCTGTGGGTTCTATGCCCACACCAAGCACTTGGGTTAATATCCTAATACTGACACTGTAGTGCAGCATGAGGGGGGTGCTGCACTCCTGAGGTACCATCTTTCAGATGAGATGATAAACCGAGGTCCCATCTGCCTGTTCTGGTGTATGTTAAAGATCCCATGGCACTTCTCAAAAAGAGTAAGGGAATTTTTATTTACAAACCAAAAACAAATATAAAAGAAACAAAAGCATAATTAAATTCTATAGTCCAACAAATATATTTGCATTCTTATCCTGGTCAATCATTCCTTTATTAATCCATTATATTTACCTATAATTCTTTCCCTTTTTCCCCAAAGGCTTCACATTCATTGTGATATACTTTGTCTATTTCATCTTATATTTTAAATAACAAATCTTGTATTGTTAGATCCTTATTCTGTAGAAATTTTTGGCACCTAACTTGCCAAAAACACCATTTTAAAACTGAAAAAATGACAAACCATATGTTTATTCAAATTTGCCCACTCTTCTGTTAACTGTCCATACGCTAGAATATTGTACGTCATGTTTTTGAAAGCGTTCATACCCCAAAAAGTTGCTAATTTATCCCAAAAGTTTTTTTCATTAAAGAGCATTCCAAGAACAAATGCTCCATACTTTCTTTGTTCAATCCACAATCCATTTCCATACAGATGTTCCTCCTTCTTTTCATGTTTTTGATTACCTTTTACATTCAATTTTCAATGACTACAAAGCCAAACTGTCTCTTTCATTTTCTTTGGAATTCTTTTTTCCAATGTTATCTCCAAGATTTTATTTGTGTCAATACCCTTATCCACCTTAAAAACTGTTTCTTCATAATAACTTTTCTCCACTATTTCTTTATATGCTTATTTTCTATTTTTTCTAAAAAGGAAATCAGTTGTTATACCCCATTTTGTCAGATATTTCCTGCTTAATTCCATATACGGAGGCACTTCCTGCTTCCTTTTTATATTTCCCTTAGCCCCTATATTTTTAATCATTATTGAACTCCATCTATGGGCCAAGGGCCTCCATAAACCTCCCTCTCCGTCATAAAAAGTACCAAGTTTGCATAGATAAAAATAGTCTAAAAAAACAATATGGGATGTATCGTATTTAACTCGCCTTTCTTCACTGGCCTGTATGTACAGTATGTCCTCTTTTAACTGGAGTCAGTCTAGATCCCATAACATTTGAAAAAAAAAAGTCCCAACATTTTTGTCTGCATCTTCTGTGGAATCGGGAATGTATAAGCAATATATAGAGGATAATGTATGGTCCTCTATCCGTAACACGTTGTAAACTCTTCGAGAGGTCATTATATACGCTTAGAAACCCCAGGAGCTTAAGCTTGAGAGGTTCAGTCGTCATGACGACCTCGAGAAGAGTTTTCAAACTTGTTACGGATAGAGGACCATACATTGTCTTTTATAGTGTATGGTCACCTATCTTTTGTATTTCAAGTTTGAAATCGCATTACATGTGCTATTACCCTTATGCTTTTGACAGAAACAATCAGTCGGTAAATTTGGTTAATGAAATACTGTACTCACGTTTGGTGTGTACAGCGAGAATCGCATCGCTAGTGCCACATTGAAGAAAAAATAGTGTATTTTAACTATTTTTTTTACTTAGAGATTTAGTCTTTTTTTTAAATTAGTCTATTGTGGTGCAGATGATCCGATGTGCTGCCATGACCTCCGACGTGACCTGCGATTAGACAAATAAGAGGGGAAGTTGAAGTCAACGTTCAAAGGAAGTAATTTTGTTAGGGCAGGGGTCACGGGAGTTCATGTACTCACAGTTCGTCGGTGTCCACATTGCAGTTTTTGTGATGACCGCCTGTGAGGTAATTAATAATTTTTACGTTTACAGCCCCTTGTTGAAAAACACAGTTATCACCGAACAGCTTAAAGTTGGTCAGGTCGGTTTACTATTTGAGGAGTGAGCAGCTCGTGCCGTGAGCTTTTCTGAGAAGATTCTAATCTGTTATGCTGCAGTAGCTATGTTCCTAGTGCAGCATAACAAGAAGCTACTGCAGCATAACAATTTTTAGGCTTGTATGGATTTTTATTTGTAACAGCGTTCTACCATACATTATATAGAAATACTGTATAGGCACAATGAAAGTTTTCAGCATATAACTATGTTTCCCCTTAGTCATGCTCCAGTCTTTCCATCTGTCCACTTTCCCTTTCGCTATCTTAAACATGGCTTCCCAATTCCTTTCTGCAACCTCCCCCCAAAACTAACCCCTAAAATATCTATCTGATCCTGCATTATTTCCAAAGTCCCTGCCTTCTACACACTCACCTCACCTAAAGGATAGATCTCACTCTTACCTAAATTTATGTTAATCCCTGTATAATCCTTATATATAATAAATAGGCTCAACATCTTCTCACCTGATTCTTGATCTTTAAGCAAGATAATGCTGTCATCTGCATATGTGCATGTTTTCTGCAGCCATTCCGACCCTCATCTAATTCCCTTAATGTCTTTCTCTTCACTCCTTAAAACTGGATCCAAACAATACACATACAGAAGTGGCTTAGAGGATATCCTTGTCTCAGCCCATTTTTAACATACATGGGTATCCCAAATGTCCATTTACCATCGGGCGTACCTGCACTTCTGTGCATAGGGTTTTTATCAAATTAACTAATTTCATTGGAAATCCACATCCTCCTAGAGCATCTCGCGCATATTCATGTTGAATAGAATCAAAAGCAGTCTCTTGGTCTATTGTATGCAGATAACCCTTTAACCCATTTATCTGCCCTTCACTCATGATTTCCCTTATATAAATTACATTTTGACTGATGTCCCTCCCCGGCACAGCACATGATTGTGTTTGTAGTATTAATTTATCTGCATAAGTTAACATTCTTTTATTAATAATTTTTGCCAGTATTTTATAATCTGATGTAAGTAAACTAATCGGCTTCCAGTTCCCTATATTTGCCTTATCACCTTTTTTGTGTAAAAAGATAGTCACCCTTAATTTCATACTTTCCATCATTTTACCCCCCTCTAAAATGTAATTAAATACTATTGTTAACATGGGAGAAACCTTTTCTACATATTTTTTATAAAATATATTTGAAATGCCATCTATCCTTGGGGCTGTATTTAAAGTCAAAGATTTCATGGCCTCTCTTACTTCGCTCTCTTTTATTTCTCCACTTTGTACTGTAGCCTCTATTTCACTTAATCTGGGGCGTTCTGCTTTTTCTATTAAATCTATTTTCTTCACCCCTTTATGTTTTTGATATTTAACTTTTACATGCTCCTGTACTATATGTTTTATCTTTCTTATATCTGTTTGTATACGTCCATCTCCATCTAATAATTCATACATTACCCTGTTTTCTGTCATGTCCTTATTAATATCAAAGGGATTTGTATGAAACGTTATGCCTCGAGTTCCACTCTTCTGTTCCATAATTAAAGTTTTCAATCCATTATACTGAAACCTTCTTATTTGATTTTTGATTTCCTCTATCTGTTCAGCCTCATTTACCTTATGTATTACTTGATGAGTCAAATGTTTATATAATTTAGCTCTTAGTCCTAAAATATTTTTTATAATTTGATATTTCTT
Source organism: Neoceratodus forsteri (assembly GCA_016271365.2). NCBI lineage: Eukaryota > Metazoa > Chordata > Ceratodontiformes > Ceratodontidae > Neoceratodus > Neoceratodus forsteri. The sequence goes on from JADMNL010000033.1 coordinate 1,673,691, forward strand.
CTCTCTCTGAGATTCTTCCATTAGTTGTTTTATGTCTCTTTTAGTATCCTCCCACCATTCTATATTTAAATCATATAACTCTTTTACTGATTCTCTAGTGTCAAATAACTCTAAAATTTTTTGGTTACATCCTTCTTCCTCCAACCTTCGGTCGGACCATCACCCTATAAAGTTCAGTTTCGCGGCTGCCCCTGTGAGACCTGCCCCTTTGGAGATGGCCTACTACTGCCCTTTGAGGCGTGTAACCCCAGAGGATCTTTTGGTGGTACTGGACCCATCAAGTTGGCCATTGGAGTGCTTGGACCCAGGTGACCTAGTAGTGCGCTATAACAGTATGGTGCTGAGGGTCCTGGATTCCATGGCTCCTGTCCGAGTTCGCCCCTTCCTCTCCACCCTCAGTCCCCCTGGTTTGATGGGACTTTGAGGGAGTTGAGGAGAGTGGAGCAAAGATTGGAATGTTGTTGGCGGAAATCTGACCTGCAGGAGGACAGACTTAGGTTGATCACCCATTATTCAGACTATCAATCAGAAATCTCCCTTAAGAAGGCAGAGTTCCTGTCCAGGGAGATAGCTGCAGCAGGGAATCAACCAGGTCAGCTCTTCCAGACCATGGACAGGCTGTGTAATCCAGCCTGCCTTCTGGGCCGGAGTGCCTTTTCACAATCTAAGTGTGATGAGTTCGCTTGGTTCTTTGCTGATAAGGTGTCCTCAATCAGATTGGAGAGCTGCTTAATATGTTCAAATGAATACAGCGGTGGTCGATGCAAGGGCACAGGCACTCGGCCTATAGGGACAGACTTCAGCCAGCCAGCAATCATGGATATCATGAAGATGGTTCGAGGCTTGCAACCGACATACTGTAGTTTGGACCCTGGTCCAATGCATCTCCTTGTGGGGTGTATGGATGTGATCAGACCAGTCCTTGCTGAGATAGTCTGATGTTCACTGGATCAGGGGGTGTTTCCAGATCCCCTGAAGGAGGCTGTTGTGACACCCCTTTTAAAGAAACCTTCCTGCAACCCAGACTGTCTTGAGAACTACAGACCGGTCTCTAACCTGCCCTTTTTGGGCAAGGTTATTGAGAAGGTAGTTGAGTTACAGCTTGAGAACTTTCTTACCACCAATGAAGTCTTTGATACTCTCCAATCCAGTTTCAGGAGGAGGCATAGTACTGAGACGGTATTGGTTTGGGTACTTAATGATCTCCTAATAGTGAGGGATCGGAGGAGTCATTTGATCTTAGTCCTCCTTGATCTGTCTGCAGCATTTGACATCGTGGACCATGGGGTGTTGCTGGAATTCCTGCGGCTACTCTGTGGACTGTTGGGGACAGTTCTCAGATGGTTCCATTCTTTCCTCACAGGCAGGACTCAGAGGGTGGTGTCAGTAATTTTTTCCTCAGCCCCCCTCGCCCTGCGGGGTGCTGCAGGGTTCCATGCTGTCCCCCATGTTTTTCACGATGTATATGTTGCTGTTGGGAGACATTATAAGGTGGTATGGGCTGAGTTTTCACTGCTATGCAGATGATACTCGGCTCTACATGTCCTTTGTACCCGAACAAAATAGTGCAATCTCGGTCTTTACAACTGCCTCTCTGAGATTCAGGACTGGATGAGTGCTAACTGGTTGAGACTGAATCCAGACAAGACTGAGGTGTTGGTGGTGGACCCAGGTCATCGTGTAGAGAAGTTGACTCCTGGGCAACCGTCTGGCCTTGTGTTAGGAGGTAACCAGCTGAGACCTTCTGAACAGGTGCAGAATCTGGGTGTAGTGCTTGACAACGAACAGATGCTAAAAGCACAGGTGTCAGCAGTTGTCAAATCCTCATTTACCATCTGAGGAACATCACCTGGATAAAGAACCATGTTTCACACGATGACCTTCCTATAGTGGTTCACGCCTTTGTGTCCTCTTGTCTTGATTACCGTAATGTTCTATACCTAGGGTTACCAGGGGTGGATCTCCATCGCCTGCAGCTGGTGCAGAATACTCGGCCAGGTTGCTGACCGGGTTGCCAAGAACTTGCCATGTCATGCTTGTGCTATGTGAACTGCACTGGCTGCCGGTGTGGTGGAGGATCACCTTCAAGGTCTCATTGCTGACCTATAAGACCCTACACGGACAGGGACCGGGTTACTTGCAAGACCTCCTTCAGCCCTACCGCTCTCTCCATCCACTCCAGTTCACAAATGAGGGATTACTGGAGGTTCCCAGGGTCTGTCTTCAGTCATCAGATGCCAGGGCTTTTTCTTTTGTGGCCCTGACCCTGTGGAATGCTCTACCTCCTTGGATTAGAGAGTGCTTGTCCACCGAGACCTTTAAAGCCTCATTAAAAATGTATTTATTCAACTTGGCTTTTGGGGATAATGCTTAGTTTTACTTTTGCTGCCTTTTTATCTTTTTATATGTTTTATTGACTGAATGTTTGTCTGTTTTTCTTACAATGTATATGCTCTTTGGTTTTTGAAAAGCGCTCTACAAATAAAGTTGATTGATTGATTGATTCATCCTCCAGAAGACTTTCCAAAAATCACGTGTTCCCCCAAATTAAGAGTCAAGTTAATCCCAAGGTTGTCAGATGTTTCTGTTGGTATGGTTTTAACATCTCTAATGTTTGTATTTTTAGAAACCATCCAAAAGTCAATCCTTGTGGAATATCTTCCTCTTACATAGGTATGTTCTGCCTTCTTTTTAAAAAAAAATATGCATCCTCCAATCCTTCTTTTTTAATACGTCTGTTAAACAAAATGTATCACAAAAGGTTTTCCCTATTTTCCTTCCCCAGTCTGCCTTCATCAAACCACAATTAAAATCCCCTTCCCATAAAACTAACTTGGCTGCATACAGAAAGGGTTCCACACTTCTCATCAACCTGCTTTAGTCTGGGGGGTATAGATTGTTATTAACCTGATCTCTAACTGCCTAATGATAACATCAGCTATAAAAGCCCTCCCTGGTTCTAGGTTTGTTATTTTTTGAAATTTAACATTATGCATTGTGAAAGCAATTCTTACCCTGGAACATCTTTTGTCCCCTATAGATCATAGAGAAAACCCCCACCTCCAATCTTTCTGAGCCTGTTTATTTCCTCTAATGTTTGCATTCTGGTATCTTGCATCATTACTATATCATTCTTTAATTCACTAAGAATTTTAAAAGTTAACTGCCTTTTCTTCCTATGTTTAATACTGTTTACATTGATAGTAAAACAAGATAATTGATCCATAGTAACCAGGGAAAGCAAAACAAACTAGATGCATCATAATTCTTTTGTTTTTTTTTCCTTTTTGGAAACTTGGGTGTCGGTCGTGCCCTCCATTCGTATCCTCTAGGTCTGAAACATCCAAGCCAGATGGTAGTCAGTCTTCTTCCATTGTTGCCCATTCCTTATCTTGCAACAGGGTATATCTGTTTGTCAGTATTATCCCGTCCCCATCTCCCTCTCGCTAAAGTTTTACTTTTCGAATGTTTAGGGTGCATACTCTTTTTTGAACTTGTTACAATGGTGAACTTAGGCTCCATTTTTTTCCCTTTGTGTTTCTTCACTTGTCTCCTCAGCTTTTTCTCTTTCCTCATTTCCTCCTTGAAGGCCTTTTGCTTTTTGCTCCAAAGCACATTCCATTTGGGATGAAGAAGGACGGTGAGGTACTGTGTCCTTTCTATTTAAAAGTTCCCATACGGATTCCATATTTAACTCAAGGTCTTCCTTATTCCTTGTGTCAAAAATAATTCTGTCTTCTTTCCCTTTTTTCTTTTTGGGCCTTTGCTAACACAACATCTTGCTCTGCTATCTCCCCAGGGTTTGGACTATTATGTGCTGCCCACGGACAGTTAACAAAAAAGTGCCCCTCTTCCTCACATAAGCTGCACTTGGGTTTACTTTTACAATCCATACCATGGTACCCAATTGTTCCACACAGGCCACAGACATTGCTCAAATAGCCCTTTTCACGACACCTATAACAGGCTTTTGGTTGTCCAGCACAAAAAAAAATTACTGTCTCTTCCTAAAAAAAAGGGCAGTTTGCCAGATGCTGCATTTCTCCATCCACTTGTTTTAAAATCACTTTGTATCTCACCCCGTCCACAGACATTCATCATCCAGAATTGGTTCAGGGGGTCCATGAATTACACATCTCGGCTTCAACCAAAAGGTAATGTCAGATATGGTTACCCCCTCATTTCTAAAAATAACAGTAACAATTTTAAAGGCTGGTTTTGTTATGGGGATTGCAAAGAAGCTATTCCATTGTGGGGTGTTCTTGATCTGACATAAAAGTTCCTCAAACCTGTCCAGTTCTCCTGGATGTTTAAAACAGATATCGTACTCGGTACTTCCTGGTGCATGTATCAACACACAGATTTTATGTGAATAGAATTTCATGCACCATTTTAGTAATTCTCACCCAATCTACAGCCTGTCTGGGGCATCTGCAGCTGCCTCTCTAAATTTAAGTCTGACTGCATTCCTTCTTTTCGCTTGCTGAGGAATTTGATTCTCAGGAAAAAAATTTTCCCTGGTATTTTCACCCCATACTTTTTCTTTCTGTTTGTTTTCATTTTCACTCTGATTTTCTGTTTGAACTGTTTTTTGTTCAGGTTCCATAGAGGTTTTCCGCCTCTCTTCATCTGTTAGGCCAGCCAAATCTATGGTAACATCTGGCTCTTCTATGTCAACATTTTTGGGCCCTCCCCCATATTTTCTTTTTCCATCTTCCCCCAGTACTTCATTTTGTATTTCCTCATTCACATTAGAAGTACTAAGTCTATTTGGGTCCCAGCCCTGTCTGCCCTTCATTCTCTTCCATCCAGCTTTAAGTAACACATCTGCCACCCAATCTGAAGTGTCTCTAAATTCATAGCCTAGGTAAAAAGCTCTCTGAAATGGCGGCCTTGATGGAAGAGGGATGCCTGGATATTGTGGCAGTCACAGAAACATGGTACACAGAGAATCATAACTGGGATGTCAACATACCAGGGTACACAATCTACAGGAGGGACAGGGTGGATAAAAGAGAAAGAGGCTCTACATAAGGGAAGGGATCAAAGCAACAGAACTAAAGGGTAAACAGGGAGGAGAGGAGGCACTGTGGGTCACCCTGGAGACTGGAAATGGCACCACAATCCGAACAGGGGTTATATGCATACTCCCGTCTCAGGGGAGGGAATGCACAAAGAAATGATGAAGGCTTTCTTACAATGGCAGAGAAAGGGGAGATATTGCTGACAGGGGACCTGAATATGCCAGATGTTGACTGGAGCACCTTTGTTGCAGCCACATCCAAGAGCAGGGCCATTCTCGATGCCCTACAGGGGGCATGCCTCAGACAGCTAGTTTTGGAACCCACTCGGGAGGGAGCAATCTTAGACCTGGTATTCTCAAATGGAGACAGAGTGGATCTCAGATCTAGAAGTGGGTAGCTATCTGGGAACAAGCGACCACCAAACAGTGTGGTTCACGATAAACTTAGCTGTAGACTCAAGCCACACAAAAGTGAAGGTACTGGACTTCAGGAGGGCTGATTTTGTCAAAATGGGAGAGTGCCTCAAAAAAGCACTTGCAAACAGGCAAGAGGGTGGGGTGGAGCAACAATGGGGAAATATCAAACTGCCATCACAGAGGCAACAAGCCTTTGTATGAAGCAAATAAACAAATCAAAATGAAAGGAAAAAAACACTATGGTTCTCAAAAGAAGTGGCGGGAAAGGTTAGGGAGAAAAAGATAGCATTCAGAAAGTATAAGGAAACACAGAAGAAGCAGGACAGAGACCTGTACCAGGGAAGGCAGTCAGAATAGCAAAGGCCCAAACCAAGGAAAAGATAGCTAACTTTTTATAGGTATATTAGGGAGCAAAGAAAGACTAAGGCAGGGATACTGAGGGTGAATAAAGAGGAAGGTGGTTGGGCAGAGAGTGACAGTGAAAAAGCAGGGATACTGAACAAATAGTTCTGCTCAGTATTCACAAAGGAAGAGCAGGGGAAGATACTTAATCCAGTCAATAGAAGCATTCTGGATAGAGGGGTTGATATTAGTTCTTTCACAGAAGAAAGGGTTCCGGAAAAACTCCTAAAACTGAAGGTGGATAAAGTAATGGGGCCTGATGGGATTCACCCCAAAATTCTAAAAGAACTAAGGGAAGAACTAGTAAGACCATTGACTACCCTTTTTAATAAATTATGGGAGGATGGTGCAGTATATGAGGACTGGAGGAGGGCAGATGTGATTCCCCTTCACAAAAGTGGGAGCAAGACAGAGGCAGGAAACTACAGACCTGTCAGTTTAACCTCAGTGGTAGGGAAAATGATGAAATCACTTCTGCAGGAAAAAACTGTTGAGTACCTAGTGGCCAGTGGGGCACAGGACCCAAGGCAGCATGGATTCACAGCAGGAAGGTCATGTCAGACAAATCTAATTGATTTCTTTGACTGGGTGACCAAAGTAGTAGACCAGGGAGGGGCTGTGGACATGGCCTACCTAGACTTTAGCAAGACATTTAACACAGAGTCGCACAAAAGATTAATAAATTAGCCAGCCTGGGTAAAACACTGGCTGGACAACAGGAAACGGAGGGTAATAGTAAATGTCCACATTGAAGAAAGGGGGGTTACTAGTGGGGTACCGCAGGGTTCAGTACTGTGGCTGGTCCTTTTTAGTGTCTTTATAAGTGACATTGCAGAAGGACTGGAAAGAAAAGTATGTCTCTTTGCAGATGACACAAAGATCTGCAACAGGGTTGACATGTAAAGTGTGGTGGAAAGGACGAAAAGGGACTTGGCAAGGTTGGAGGAATGGTCAAATGTATGGCAGCTTAGATTCAATGCAAAGAAGTACAAAGTAATATACCTGGGAAACAAAAACCCAGGGGAAGAGTACACAATGGGGGGTGAGATACTGACAACAACAAAAATGGAAAGGGACCTGGGGATAGTCATATCAGATGACCTAGAGGTGGGCCAGCAATGTGAGAAGGCAGTAAGTAGGGCTGGGGGGATACTGGGATGCATAGGGAGAGGCATCACCAGTAGAAAACAGGAAGGTCTTGTCCCCCTGTACAGACAGTTAGTAAGACCACATCTGGAGTACTATATACAGTTCTGGAGACCCCGTCTCCACAAAGAAATAGATAGGGTGGAGGCTATGCAGAGGATGGCAACCAAAATGGTGCAGGGTCTGTATCAGAAGACATATGAAGAAAGACTAAAGGAGCTTAAGATGTACAGCCTCGAGGAAAGGAGGGAGAAGGAGGGACATGATAGAAACTTTCAAATACCTCAAGGGAATCAAAGTCCAAGAGGGTGGCATCTTTCAGAAAAAGAGATGTGCAAGAACAAGGGGGCACAATTTGAAGATAGAGGGGGGACGGCTCAGAGGTAATGTGAGGAAGAATTTCTTCACAGAGAGGGTAGTAGATGCATGGAACAGCCTTCCTGAGGAGGTCGTAGAGTCAAAAACAGTGGGGGAATTCAAGAATGCATGGGACAGGCATAAGGCAGTCCTAGTGGGGTATAGGAGGAAGTAGGCTGTTGGTTAACTTGGATCTGCAGCTTATCCATTAGGTAGAGAAATGGACAGACTAGGTGGGCCAAGCAGTCCTTATCTGCCATCAGATTCTATGTTTCTATGTTTCATATGGGCCTTTAACATTCAAATCTTCTGTCTGTGGGCCCAGAGTATCTCTTTATTTTGTAATTTCCTCCCCTTCTTTTTCTTCTGTTTGTTTTTTTTTAAATGTTATCTCTCGTTACTCCAGCCCACCTTAGGCTGAGCCTTTTTCGGCTGCCTTTGACCATTCCTTTCAGGACTGAAGCCGTGGCTGTTTCTTTTTTTTTTCCCAGCATTTCAGGTCTTAGACATGCCGGGCATGATTGGTGCAGTGTCTGCCGCATCAATGCCCAACAGCTGTCTCTGACAAGCCTTCCCCTTGCCTCTCGGTTCTTTTCTTTTGACTTGCACTAGCCTCTTTTTTCCCTCATTACTTTCTGCTTTTTCCACATCAACATCAGATAACTTAATATCAGACTTACTGCATCGTAAATTTCCTTGCATTTCCTCCGTTTTGTCAGCCACCAGTACTATTTCCATCTTCACAGTTTCTCCATTATTCTCTGGTCTTCTTTGTTCTTTAGATTTAAATCCATCATCGTCTTATTTGGCGTGCTTGTCTCCATGGGTATTGAGGCTGAGGTGGAGACCTGTTCCCCAGTCTCCCGTACACCCTCTCACATAGCACAACTCCCAGCAGCTGAAACGACTCCCTGTCAGACACAGGGTCCCCCTGCTGGTCGAGTAGAGGAATTTCTCTGGTGCCCTGGCCAAAGGTCTCCCCATTCACTAAAAATACCACCAACAGCTTAATCCGGTTCAAGGTCAGTTGGTATTCATCTGTATCCCCCTCGCCTGGATCGTGCCTGAAAATAGGCAGAATTTGTCTAGTGCTTTTACCAGGTCAACAAAAACTAAATAAATAAATTCATGTTCAGGCTATGTGAGAGGCTTCCCTGTGAATACTCAATAAGTATTCATGTTCAGACTGTGGGAGAGGCTTCCTGTGAATACTCAGTAAGTATTCGTGTTCAGACTGTGCGAGGGCTTTCTGTGAATACTCAGTAAGTATTCATGCCCAGACTGTATGAGAAGCTTTCTGTGACTACTCAGTAATTGTTCATATTTAGGCTGTGTGAGAGTCTTCCTTTGAATACTCAGTAAGTATTCATGTTCGGGCTGTGGGAGAAGCTTCATGTGAATACTCAGTAAGTATTCATGTTCAGACTGTGCGAGGGCTTTCTGTGAATACTCAGTAAGTATTCATGCCCAGACTGTATGAGAAGCTTCCTGTGACTACTCATTAAGTATTCATGTTCGGGCTGTGTGAGAGCCTTCCTGTGAATACTCAGTAAGTATTCATGTTCGGGCTGTGCGAGAGGCTTCCTGTGAATACTCAGTAAGTATTCATGTTCAGACTGTGTGAGAGGCTTCTTGTGAATACTCAGTAAGTTTTCATGCTCAGACTGTGGGAGAGGCTTCCTGTGAATACTCAGTAAGTATTCATGTTCAGACTGTGCAAGGGCTTTTTTTGTGAATACTCAGTAAGTATTCAGGCCCAGACTGTATGAGAAGCTTCCTGTGACTACTCAGTAAGTATTTATGTTTGGGCTGTGTGAGAGGCTTCCTGTGAATACTCAGTAAGTATTCATGTTCAGGCTGTGTGAGAGGCTTCCTGTGAATACTCAGTAAGTATTCATGTTCAGACTGTGTGAGAAGCTTCCTGTGAATACTCAGTGAGTATTCATGTTCGGGCTGTGTGAGAGGCTTCCTGTGAATACTTAGTAAGTATTCATGTTCAGACTGTGTGAGAAGCTTCCTGTGAATATTCATTATGTATTCATGTTCTGTCTGTATGAGAGGCTTCCTGTAAATACTTAGTAAGTATTCATGTTCAGGCCCCAAATTACTTGGGGACAGATATTCAAAGAGTGACAAAGGGCTTGGGTTCAGCCCTGCATCAAACCCTTTTTTTGGCGCAGCTGCACCAGACACCATTACTGCAACTGCATCTTATTTTCTATTCTCGGACACAGTAGCAACTGTTATCTCACTTTATGACAACTTGTGCTAAATATTTGGTGCAGGACTAATTTGTGGCTCTTGGTGCACAGCAGTAACAGTCCCGATCGTCAGCCATAGAATGACGCAATCCCCGTACTCCATATGATTAGTGCACCAAGGGCTTGCAGTATTGTCTGGGCTTGCAAATCTGGTCCTTTATTCAGACTACAGCAGGTAAAAAAACAAAACATCCTTAAAACTCACTCCTCCTCCTCTCTCAAAGTGGTGAGGGCTAGTCTTGTGGTGGGGTACCCTTGAGTCATCACCTGCCCCACTCCCCTCCTCCCCCAGGACACATCTGTAAATGAGATTCCTGTATATCTCATGAACTTGAGTTAATTTAGTCTATCTCCCAAGTACCCACCCAGGCTCATCAGTAAATGAGATTACTGTATCTCTCAGGAGCATGTTACTGTATATCTGAACCCCCCCAACTCATCTGTAATTGAGATTACTGTATTTTACAGGTACACAAGTTGCTCTTTCTCCCAATCCCTCTGACTCATCGGTAAATGAAATTGTTGTATTTTACAGAAACATGAATTACCTTATCTCCCAATACCCCCTGACTCATCTGTAAATGAGATTACTGTATTTTACGGGAACATGAGTTACTCTATCTCTCAATCCCCCGAACTCACCTGTAAATGAGATTACTGTATTTTACAGGAACATGAATTACTCTATCTCCCCGTCCCCCGACTCATCTGTAAATTAAGTTATTGTATTTTACAGGAACATGTATTACTCTATCTCCCAATACCCCTGACTCATCGATAAATTAAATTGTTGTATTTTACAGGAACACGAATTACTCTATCTCCCGGTCCCCCCCCCCGGACTCATCTGTAAATGAGATTACTGTATTTTACAGGTGTAACCCCTAGATGGCGCTATCCCAGGGGCTACTACCCCTGCCTGATTTGCCACTAACAGGTTGAGGGGCCTGGATCCAATGGCGGGTGCCTCCACCCAGAGGTCAGGGTTTGCAATAGTTAAACTAACTTGGTCACAGCCCTCTGGGACACTGCAACCCCCTTCTTCCCACTAGTGGCCCACACAATATATCAAATTACCTTCACAGTATACACTTACCCCCAGGTCTGGTTCCGGCACTGGGACCTCCTGTGAAATGAGATACAGTGCAACAATCACAGTACAGTACTTTAACATAGACAAATACCTCAGGCAGTATAACTTTGCTGAAACAAGCAGCTCCTGATTTATTTAGGGGATATAACAAGGACGGGAAATCAGGTTAATTAGCTTATCACTCTAATAATCTACCTATGGCTCTGTGCAGGCCTATCCCTATCAGTTACTGTCCTGGTACCCAAGCCCTAGTGGCTAGGTCAAACCGTGGCAGCTGGTAGGGGCCTTTCACACAGAGAAAAGGAGAATTAAACAGTCAGCAGTACAGTAATTCCATTTGGATTTAATTGGCAATTCAACAGGAGCGACCCTGAATTAGTACTCACGACCTCCAAATAAGATAGGGTCCTTCAATGTCAGCAGGGCTCACTTGAGGTACACAAACCTTTCACCCATCCATATAAAAGAAAGCACTATACCAGGCAGGCTGCATCTGTATCCCGATCGCAATTACTGCACAATACCCGGAGAACACACAGCAGATTCAGTTCTGACAGACCGAGTGCAATTTTCAGCAATTCCTCCAGTCTTCACAGGGTGAGCCTGGTTTCTACTCTTCAGAGATCCTTTGATTCTTTTCACAGGACTGATTCAGTCCTAACAAGCTGCAGACCGGAACTCTGGGCCTTACACACGGTTTTTGACTAAAACTGCACACTGAAAAAGCACAGGGCTCCTTCCTTCTTCACTGCCAAAGCTCAACTGAAACTCCAACCGACAAAACTGGCACTTCCTTTGAGTTCCTCCCAGTTCTTGACTGGATTGGCTGTCACTCACAATAGACTGCTGTTGGTCCAAAAGGCACTGAAGTCTAAACTACATCTCCCAGAGTCACTGCCCATACAATCCTCTTGTGGCTGGCTCAGATTATGAGTCCAAGTTCTGATTCGTCTAAGGCACCATTTTAGAGCTAGCTTACCCCACACTGATTGGTCCAGTTCAGCAGTTCAAAACTAGAATGGGAACTAGCAGACACAGTTCTGACTGCAAAGAAAGCAGGTTAGACAAACTGTAATTTCATTATTACTCTAAATAATTTCTGGCAAACAGTTACATCTTTCAGATAGGTTCCCTTTGCACTCCTAGTGACTGCAAAATGAAGTGAATTGGCAGCAGCTCGAGTGGTACTCAGAGAAGCACACAGTCCCCCCATACAAACTAATTATGTCTGCAAGCAGACAACTCTTAAAGAGACAGTACCAGAGGCTCTAAAAACACTCACTGATAAATGGCTTAAATGCCAAACACCATTCAGGCTTGGAGCATTCAAGCAAGCTCCTGGAAGTCTTTTGGGAACCCCCATTTGCAGGGGAGTTACACAGGAACATGAGTTACTCTTATCTCCCAACCCCCCTGACTCATCTGTAAATGAGATTACTGTATTTTACAGGAACATGAGTTACTCTATCTCCCAATCCCCCCGTCTCATCTGTAAATGAGATTACTGTATTTTACAGGAACATGAGTTACTCTATCTCCCAATCCCCTTGACTCATCTGTAAATGAGATTACTGTATTTTACAGGAACATGAGTTACTCCATCTCCCAATCCCCCTGACTCATATGTAAATGAGATTACTGTATTTTACAGGAACATGTATTACTCTGTCTCCCAATCCCCCTGACTTGTCTGCAAATGAGATTACTGTATTTTACAGATACAGATTCCTGTATGTCTCAGGAATGTGGGTTAGTCTAATCTATCTTCCAGCCCCCCCCCGATATGTCTGTAAATGAGATTCCTGTATGTGTGAGGAACTTGGGTTTGTCTAGTCTATCTCCCAGCCCTCCCCCCATACCTCTCAACCTCCAAGGCCGCAAATCAGGGACACTACCCTTTAAAATCAGGGACAAATACTCAAAATCAGGGACACCGTTTTTCGCGCCACGTAAAGAGCTGCGTCACAGGGTTCGCATCTTTAAAATGCGTGAAATTCAAAGTTATTGAATACTACATTAAGAATACAACATAGAGCATGATAGTTTTACTTTTAAAAACTTTATTTTGGGCTATTTATAGGGTATTACATACATTTAATGACATATAACAAACAGATTAAATGAAACCTACTTACCTATATACAGTATTGTACATGCTATCTAGTCTATGCACGAATTAAAATTGAAAACCTATCTACACACATTTTACTTATTTGTACCCTATACTAAAAAAACATGATACAATAGTTTACACTAAAAACAAACACGCAATATTTTATCTCATCTATACTAAAACACACACACACACACACACACACAATATTTTACATATCTACTCTATATCATATACATGCTATTGTATACTAAAAATGAAATCATGCTATCTACTGTACACTACAAATTTAAACCTATGTACCTATACACAAACAATTGGTTTGGAAGAGTCATTTGTCTTCGCTGCAAGGTGCTCTCGGTTGTAAAGCACAGTTGCTTTTCCTGCAGCCTCAAGACTCCCTTTGTATGGAGTTACCTCATAGCAGTGTCTTTCTTCATTCATCTTTATAGCGATAATGGAGTTCAAAGTCTTTACATTCAGTGACTGTCTTAGCTCAGTCTTCACTTTTCGCACCATACTGAAGGCCCGCTCTGGCTCTGCATTGGAGTGAGGGAGGCATAAGACTGTCTCCATCAGACGCCTGAATAGGGGCAGATCGTCACCACTGGTGCATAGCTGGGAGAGCATCACGCCCAATACTTTAGTGCAGAACTGTTAGTTTCAGGCCTGGGCAGATCCAGTTTCTGCAAACTGGTATGTTCCAAACTCATCCAAAAGCTGGTCACAGTCAGAGTGTGACTGCATACGCCAAGTTCCTTGGCAAGGTTCACCACAGAGCTTCCACTTACGTAGTTTTAGTGCTGGGTTCAGCAATGTGGAGACCTGCTTCAGGACACTGCATTTCAGTGGGAGCTTTGTTAACATTTTTGCAGCACAGCACAGTAAAAGGATTTGGCCTTTTATAAATACTTAGTTCCACTGATGTCCCTACCATATCATCATTGCTTGCAATGAATTCTTGCACTTCAGGGCCAACACGACATCTTTTAGTGCAAGAAAGTTTGCCCTCTTTTAGGTCCAAAACACCTTCTTTGTACAAGGCAACTGCAGCCTGAGGTTGCAAAACCCTGCTGGCATACAACTGTATGACTTTGCTGATGTCACCCTGCAGAGTCATCAGCTGGCTCTCCTGCTCTGCAGTTTCTTATTAAAATTGCACAGTGGCTCAAGGGCATATTTAGAAAAAGAAAGGTCATTTGAATTTCTTGGCGCCTCGGCGGTCACATATTAGTTTGACTTTGGCACCTCTGGGTTCCACAGACCTAAAATAAGACAGCAGAGCGGGCACATAGTCAGTTATTCGTTTAACAACTTTACTCAAACTGAGCCATCTTGTGGGTGCATGCTTAATGATTTTTAATGGGTCAATATCGACAAAGAGAGCAAACTCTTTCAGCTGCTGTTGCCGTAATGAGCTGGAAGAGAAATGGCAATAAATGTCAGAAATTAGTTCCTCAACAGGTGAGGACAAGGCCTTGACCCCTGATTTGGAGCACAGGTCTAGCAGATGGCACAAGCATCCCATATTTATGAGGTTTGGGTTCACCTGCCTTAATCTGGAAAACACAGAGTTGTGCTTTCAATCATTGCTGCAGCATTGTCAGATGAAAATGCCACAAGGTTTTTACAGGGATGTCCAGCTGCTCCAGAGTTCTCATCATGCAGTCAAACACTGCTTGTCCAGTCCCTGAAGTGCATGCCGGCATGTCAAGAAACTGTATGACATTTTTCCCTGTCAATGTCATAGCAACCTGCAAGGATGACCAGAAGTTTCTCATCCCCATGTCCGTGCTTTGGTCAACATAGAGGCAAAAATGGCACTCGACGGCAAAGGGAAGCTGCAGTCTCCCTGGTAGCTGGGACCAAGCACATCTCTGGCAATGCAGGTGGATTTGGTTGCTCCACAGCACATCTTCTTGACTACCTCTGGATCTGTGCAGTACTTCTTCATAAATTTCAGGAGGTGGTCTGCACAAGAAAATGACAAATTGTGCTCCGCCAACATGTTCACAAATGCCACCTCTGCCTCCAAAACTTTTGAGGTACTCTCTGTGCTTGGAAGAATTGGGTCAGCTTCTTCCTTCTGCATGCTTCCTACTCTGGAGATGTTTCTGCTAAGATTCGCGTCTCTGTATGTCGCTTCGTCCCTCCATGGCTGATGCTGATGTCACATCCACAGGACTTGCAGAATGCATACAGTGGCCCTTTCTTGCTCTGTGCGATCCACTCAAAGGAAGCCTTCCAGGAACTTTGGAACACTGAATTCCTCTTCTTCTTGGTTGGTGTGGAGACGGAGTTACCACTGGCAGTGCAGTCAGCTCGCATTTGAAGCATCTGTTCGCAATCCATCTCCTATTGAGGACGGCAATCAAGAAAAATATGTAACACTGACTTCAGGCAAGATGGACGGGTAGTCCGTAACATTTATTTGGCAGAGGCAAAGAGGTAGAGCAGCATCAGTTCTAGATCGCTGGATAACACCTTCAGTGTCCACGGTCCACCTTTGACATGCATTACCAAGTATACCTAAGCACTCAGTAGTTAATGAGTCCAAACGCTTAAGCTATCCCCATTTTTTTTTTTTTTAACATATGTCCTACAAATTCTACCAGGTGCACATGATGAGCTGCTAATGTATCCTCATCTATATGCATGTTTTCCATCTTGCCTGGCTCCAACACATTCTCTCAGGCACACATAAAGAGCTGCTAATGAGTCATTACTTAGCTGAATCACACTTCTGTAAAAATCTTCCTGCCAGATCTAGCTTAATGGTTTGGGTCATGACCCACACTTTTGTAAAAGTCCTCCTGCCAAGTCTGAAACAGTTTAAGCATGCTATTTTAAAAGTCCTCCCACCAGGTCTGAAACTTCTAGACCTTGTCAACCACAGCAAGCAAAGGCAGGAAAACAAGCAATATACATTTATATTTTAACCAGTGCCCACAGGAGGGCTTTGTCGTGGCGGCACTGCTTTGACAAAAGCTCCTACCCAGTTCACAATCACAGGACCTGAGTGAGAGTTCTCTCTCAACTCCAGGCCTGGCCAACATATTAATTTTGAAATGAGCTGCTGTACTGCGGGAATAGGTGTGTCGTGTATTATATATACACACACACACACACACACACACACACACACACACTCTCTTCTCTCTCCCGAAGCCCGATAATATCCCTTTTCAGATGCAGTATGTGGGTTAAACATAAGAAAATCAAAGAGTCTATGTTTGTCTATTGCTACTAGCTGGATGGTGTTGTGACAACTCCATCCAGACAGTAGCAAATAGCAATAGACAGAAATTCAGACATTGTCCAAGACAAGTTTCAGTGACTCAGGTAGCACACTGGCCTCTGAGCCCAGGAGATTACAGGGCTGTGGGTTCAGTTCTACAGCATGAGGATGGGGGTGCTGCACTCCTGAGGTGCCGCTCTTTCAGATGAGACATTAAACCAAGGTCCCAACTGGCTGGACTGTGGAAGTTCAGGTGGATGTTAATGAGTGTAAGGAATTTCCCAGTGCCCTGGCCAAATTTCCTCATTCACTAAAAATACCACCTACAGCTTAATCTGGTTCAAGGTCAGTTGCTTATCATCTGTATACCCTCCCCAGTTACCCCTGAAAAGGGACTTCTAGGCCCAGTGGGCTTACTGGGTCAACAAAATTAAACAAATTCTGATTTATAGGCACGGCAGTAGAAGAAAATAGGACAGTAGTACCATCGCTTCTTTTGGTTCTCTTTACTCATGGAGTAACTACATGGAGGTTCTGCCCCCCAATTTTAAGTGACTGAACTGTAATTTTAAATTTCAATATAAAACTAGCTTTCCCCAGAGGGAGCAGGACAGAACCTACATATAAATGACTAAGATACTTCTGTTCTGAGTTCTGACTGTCCCACCCAGAGTGTGGAACGAGAGAAGAACACAGAACCAACTACATACAAAAACTTAAGGAAAACCTTTCTGTATACTATACTGTATTATATTTTACAATGTAGGCATTAATCAAATCACCACCTCAATTTGTCTTGCCATGCCATCTCTTTTAGGTTCTCTTACTCTGTTATATGTAGTTCTGACCTCCCATTTTTAAGTAACTGAAGTTTGAACTATATTTTAAATTTCACAATACAAAGTAGCTTTCCCCAGAGGGAGCAGGACAGAACCTACATATAAATGACTAAGTGATGGCAGTCTAGCTCTCAGGGAAGGAAATATCACAGGTAACTGCACTTTGATACCCCACATGTGTTGCTACATAAAAAAAAGGGCCTTTACAGTTATTTATTAACAATTCATCTCCTTAGCATAGCCATATACATAATTATTAGTTAATTCTTCACCTCCTTTTTGTGTGTAACATTAACTTCACTTAGTGTCCCACACAGAAGAGAACACAGACAGAACTTCTGGACTTCTCTAGTCTGGCCAACAGATTACAGACCAATAGTCCTTCTCCTATCCCCATTCCCCTGTTTATATACACAGTGACTGGCACTGCACTGGTCTGTGTCTGATACTGTCAGAGTACTAGTTGGCATTTGGCAAGTTGGCATTAATTGTTGTGGCAAGTTTGGCAACCAGACAACGATATGGTGGCAATCATTATTACTACCTTGTAAAGGCAGGCAGTCACTGGTGTGGTGGACCTTCTGGCAGAGTTTCAGGCACACTGGGTCAGTCTCAGGTCGTCCTCGTCTGCTGTGCTTCGCTGCTCTGCTCCTCTGTGCTAAGCTGGCACAGTCCCCTTCGATCAAGCAATGCTCCTGCTGTGCTGGTGGTGCTGGAGCCTGCTGGCGGTCGGTATTTTTACTAGCGCCTGCCCCTAATCGTCGATCGCGATCGGTACCTGCTCTGCCAGCACTGCTGCTGCTTAGTTCTTGTTTTATTTACTGATTGAAGTGATTTATAGCAGCAGACAGCAGCTAGGCTAGGCAGAACTAAAAACCGGGCTGGCGGCGATTCAATCGGTGGTGTGTGACACATAGTGTCCCTGTCTCCCTCTCCTGGCTCTGTCTCTCTACTCCCTCTCCAGCAGCGGCGATCACGCTAATTCTCCCCCGATGCGCTGGAACTCTTCTCTGGCTCAGTTGGTGTGAGCTCAGAGCGCCGAGTGGTCCTGTTTATATGCTCCTCATTCGGACCTGAGGGGGGACACAAAAATCAGGTCCGTGTGTGGGTGGGGGTGCGAAAACAGCGATGGACAGCATGGGAGGCATGCGATTGGCTACAAGGGCAGGCTACGTAACGTCACTGCTGCAGCTCGAATATGGGGACGTGGGGATTTCTTCTGGTGAGGCTGAGACAATGGCGACTCGGCGACGGCGAGCGTGGCGAAGGTGGCATCTGGCGTGGACGCATGGGCTACAAAAATCGTGCAGATGGCCAGTCAGTTCGGGACGGCGGGACAAACGGCAGAAAAACCGGATTTCCCGCAAAATCCGGGACAGTTGAGAGGTATGCCTCCCCCCATACATCTGTAAATGAAATACCTATATCTGTGAGGAACTTAGGTTTGTCTAGTCTATCTCCCAGCCCCCCCCATGATACATCTGTAAATGAGATTCCTGTAGCTGTGAGGAACTTGGGTTAATCTGTTCCGTCTCCCAGAGCCCCCCGATACATCTGTAAATGAGATTCCTGTAGCAGTGAGGAACTTGGGTTAATCTGTTCCGTCTCCCAGACCCCCCCCGATACATGTGTAAATGAGATTCCTGTACCTGTGAGGAACTAGGATTTGTCTATCTATCTTGAGGAACTAGGGTTTGTCTATTCTATCTTCCAGCCCCCCCCCCGTTACATCTGTAAGGACAGGAACATCAGCACTGCACACTCATACCTCAGATACTCTGATTTGCAAATAAATTAAGCAACTTAACTTTTCTGGAGGTGTGAATGAGAGAGAGACTAGAGAGGATTATCATGGGGAGCCAGTAAGGTTGCCACCTGTCAGTTTTTCACCTGCTGATCATGTTTTCAAGGTCCCTTTCAGAAAATCCAGGTTTGTTGTGTGCTGGTCAGGTTTTTGAGCCATTTTGAGTGCTCATATACTTTTTAAAGATATTTTGTCATATTCATTGTTTCAGCTGCATGTCCAGCTTATAGACACATTCTCTTGTTAATACAGCCTTTTGTTTGTGAAAGCAGTCAACTTAAGCGGTGTAAAGTATGGGTATTAACACCATTAGCACTTACTTAACCTAGCCTTTTCCATTGCATCTTAGAGCGCCATAGCAGCAAAGATGCCCCCACCTTTTGTAACAGTAACAGAGCTAGTTGTCTTCCACTTTCATTTGCTGGTAAACTTTTCATTTCTAACAGAACTTGGCTATTTTTAAATGTTTTTTAAATATTTTTTTTCCCTTAAGGAAAAAGGTATGGACCCCCAAAGTGCAGGGGCACAACTTACACCTAGCTCAGGCCGGCCCTGTGAGGAACTTGGGTTTGTCTATTCTATCTGCCAGCATCTCCCCCAATACATCTGTAAATGAGATTCCTGTTTCTGTGAGGAACATCTCCCAGCCCCCCCGATACATCTGTAAATGAGATTCCTGTATGTATGAGGAACTTGGGTTAATTTATTCTGTCTCCCAGCCCCCCCGATACATCTGTAAATGAGATTCCTGTATCTGTGAGGAACTTGGGTTAATTTATTCTGTCTCCCAGCCCCCGCCGATACATCTGTAAATGAGATTCCTGTAGCTGTGAGGAACTTGGATTAATCTATTCGGCCTCCCAGACCCCCGATACATCTGTAAATGAGATTCCAGTAGCTGTGAGGAACTTGGGTTAATCTATTTCAACTCCCAGACCCCTCCCGATACATCTGTAAATGAGATTCCAGTAGCTGTGAGGAACTTGGGTTAATCTATTCCAACTCCCAGACCCCCCCGATACATCTGTAAATGAGATTCCTGTATCTGTGAGGAATTTGGGTTAATCTATTTGGTCTCCCAGCCCCTCGATACATCTGTAAATGAGATTCCTGTATCTGTGAAGAACTTGGGTTAATCTGTTCTATCCCCCGTTACATCTCTAAATAGGATTCCTGTATCTCTCAAGAACATGGATCAATCTAATTCTGTCTGCCAATCCCCTCCCCGATGCATTTCTAAATGAGATTCCTGTATCTCTCTGGAACTTGGGTTAATCTATTCTGTCCAGCCCCCGACACGTTAGTAAGTGAGATTCCTCCAACTGTCAGGAACACGGGTTAATCTAAATTTATCCCCCAATTCCCTACACCTACCAGGATACAACTGTGAATAAGATTGCTGTATGCCTCAGGAACTTGGGTTAATCTGCTTTATCTTGCAGTCCCCTTCCCCTAACACATCTGTAAATGAGATTCCTATATCTGTCAGGAATGTGGGTTAATCTAAATCTGTCCCCCAATTCCCTCCACCCAGCAGGACATATCTGTGAACTTGCACTTGCTATCTGTGGGGAAGCGTCCATTGCTGTTAGGAGGAGGACCGGGAGAGATGAACCGGGCAAGTGGCCGTTGCCGCAGAAAGGGGAAAAGGTAGCCAGAGCTGCTGAAGACCCAGAGGAGTGCTGAAGGGAGAATGGGTGGCCGTTGCTGCCAATTGGGCAAGGCTTCATGAATCAGGGGGAGACAATTGGGTGCAAGGGACCAAAAGTTTAAACAGACTGGCGCTCCGCCACTATAAAAGCAGAGCTCCCCTGCACCACCATTAATTAAATGGGCAGCTTGGGGTTCCACCCAGTGGAAGATACCAAGAAGGCTCTGGTGGAGGGGGGTCCGTACAGGTGTGCACTAGGGTAAGGGAGTGGTTTTTAACCTGATACAGAGTGCTAGGAAGATGGGGGTTATTAGCAGTTTTTTTTTTCTCCAATTATTTAACCAGGTGAGACACTCAGCTGAAAGCTTGTTTAAAGGTGCAAACTGGGAGCACAGGGAAGTTAAGTGACTTGCTCAGGGTCACACAGTATGCAAGTGGGGGCTATGGGATTCAAACCCAGGTCTCCAGATTTTCAGCTCAGAGCCTTAAACCACTGCACTGTACTGCCTTCAGTTATGGACTGCAGTATCTAAGGGAATAACGGATGCTAGACTAAGAGTGCTATATGTTAAGTAGATATGTTCAGCAAATAGCAGGGTCTGAGGGAATAACTGTTACTTTATGGTACTGAGTGCTATATGTAAGAAGAATCTCTGGCGCAAACAGGCAGCAGTTAGAGCAGTGGAGAAGTGGCTGGAAGTGTGAGAATGGGGCAGACTAGTGAAGGTTACTATAGAGGGGCAAGGGGCGAACATGGGGAGGTTGGAGGAAGAGGAGGGAGAAGGGTACAGGGGGCAGCAGGATGATAGGGGGAAAAGTTGGGGAGAATAGTGGGCTGTAATGGATGTGGGGCAGCTGTTTGGATGAACATGCTATGGAGGCTAGGAGATGCCCTGTTTGTCTAAGGCTGAGGAGACTGGAGCCAGAAGTGCAGTGGCTTGGGAGGGAGCTAGAGAGGGTGGGGGGAGAAAACGGGAGTGGGATGGCCTCCTCCAGGGAGGAACAAGAGTTCAGGTTCAAGGAGTAGCATAAGACCTGAACCAAGAGAAGGGAAGAAGTTGGGGTTCAGGGTCATAGACCACAGAAGGGCCGGCAGAAGGGGGGAGACTAAGAATGACAGGAAGAAACCAATGCATTACAGCACAGCAGTGAGAGTGAATAGGTTTGCAGTGCTGGTTACAATGAGGGATGAGGTCGGAGGGGATATCTGTGAGGGGACAGGTGTAGGAAGGTGGAGCAAATGCCCAGGGGACACCACTCGGCCAGAGGAGGTGGGCATGGTTAAGGGGCAGAGTTTTCTGGCAAAAAGGATGGACATGGGAAGCACATCAGTGGTGAGGGAAGAGTGGAAGGGGCCTGTGGCGAAGTGGAGAGAAGATGGTGATAGAGACAGAGCTTTGGGGAGTGGGGCAAGTCAGACAGGGAGGGCACTAGGGGAGGGGGTGACACGGGGCAGAGGATGGAGGCAGCACAATGAGTAATGACTGTGATACAGTAGTGCAGGGTGGGGGAGGTTCAGATGAATAAGCTGGGGTGGTGTCTCAAAGCAGTAACAAGAAGAAAGGGAGCATACTAGTGCTGGGAGACTCCATACTGAAGGGGGTCAGATGGAGAAGTAAAGGGGAAAGGCATAGTCGCATATGGGTAGTGTCCATACCTGGGATAATGGCAGGTAGGGCAGGACAGTCTATTCTTAACTGTGTAAGAAGGGGAAGCTCGAAAATGCATGTTGTGGCGCACTTGGGGATGACCAACTTAGTGAGTGAAACATTGGCGGTGGTAAGGGAGAGGTTTGAGGAACTGGGAAGGTTGTGTGAGGAGGTAGGGGTGTCAGTTGCCTTTTCTGAGGTACTACCCATGCCCCATGCAAGTACGGTGAGGAATGGTAGGATTGAGGAGTTAAACACCTGGCTGTGGAAGTGGCATCGATCCAAGGGGTATGGGATAGTGGGGGGCTGGGGCAGGGTCCGGGACAACAGTGATCTGTTCAGAGGGGCAGATTACACTTGAGCAGGGAGGGACATGGGATAGGGGAGTACATTGGGACAAATGTTAATTTGAACTAGATGGGGAGATGGCGGTGAGTGGGCAGCTAGTAAGCAGTGTCTCCGAAGAGGGGAGCCCAAGTAGCCTACCCCCCTGTACAAACAAGAATGAATTCAAGGTGGGGTTGATGGAGGGGGTTAAGAAGGGCATGATAAGGGATAAGGAAGGATAGGGTTCAACTTGGATGGGGTTCAACTTGGAGGGTTGTCTCCTTGAATGCTAGAAGCCTAGGAAACAAAACTGCAGGACTTCAGGCTCTATTGGCAGAAGGGGGGTGGACATAACGGCCATCACAGAAACATGGGCCAACCATTACCAGGACTGGGACCTAATGATCCCAGGGTATAGGATCTACAGGAAGCAGAGAGCACAGGAAAAGGGGTGGTGGTGATTTACGTGAGGGAGGGGATAAATTGTGCAGGGGAGGAGGGTAGAATCGAGGCCTTGTGAGTGCAGTTCCAGGACATGAGAAATAGGACTCTCAGGATGGGGGTGGTGTATAGGCCATCGGCTCAGGAGGAGGACTTGGATAGGGAGCTTGCAGAGCAAATTAGGAAGGTGTGCAGGAAGGGTAACACAGTGATCGTGGGGGACTTCAATCTGCCAGGAGTGGCTTGGGGTACCCCAACCACATCAAGTGCTATGGAACAGATACTCCTGGAAGCATTCCAGGACTTCTTCATAGCACAGTTGATAACTGTGCCAACTAGATTGGGTAATACGCTGGATCTATCCAATGGAGAGGCTAGGCTGTAAGGGAGGTGGGGGTGGTGGACCCCCTGGCAGGGAGTGACCACCAGTCTGTATGGTTCGCTCTCAAGATGAGCAGGGAGGCGGTGAGTACAGGGACCAAGGTGGCTGACTTCAGACAGCCTGATTTCAGGCAGATGGGTGAAATCATAGGGGGGTACCTGGCAGGAATTCAACCACACTGGGATGCAAACCAGAAATGGGAAAACATCAAAATGGGGCTTGTGGAGGCTACTGGGACCTGAACCAAATTACAGAGCAAGAAGGGAAGGGCTAAGAAGCCAAGCTGGTTGAGAAAGGAAGTCTTAGATAAGGTGACGGTGTAAACAACATTTAGTAGACACAAGAAATCCAGGAAAGAGGAAGATAGGGAGGAGAATGTGAAGAAGTTCAAAGAAGTCACCAAGAGTGTTAGGGTGGCCAAGGCCTCCAGGGAACTGAGGCTGGCTCAGGGAATCAAGGATGGGGAAAAGGACTTCTTCCAATATGTATGGGAGAGAATGAGCTGCAAGGACCAGATAGGGAGGATCAAGAAGGATGTGGGGTGGGCAGAAAAAAGAGCAGAACAGGCAGAAGCACTAAATTAGTACTTCTGTTATGTATTTACGAGGGAGAAGGGCGGGCAGCTACCACGGAGGTGGGGGTAAGGGGGGAGGGGATGACAGACAGGGTAATCACTGAAGGCAGGGTATTGGAGGGTCTGAGGGCTTTGAGGGTGGATAAGGTACTGGGACCGGATTGCGTACAGCTCAGGATTCTGAGGGAACTGGTGGAGGTACTTGCTGGGCCACTTGTGGACCTATTCAATACCTCCCCGGACACAGGGTATGTTCCACAGGACTGGAGGATGGCTTATGGGGTGCCCTTCCATAAAAGTGGCCCTAAGGATGAGCTGGGAAATTGCAGATCTGTAAACCTGACATCCATCACGGGAAAACTGATGGGGACAATCCTGTAGGAGAGGCTGGTGACATTTCTGGAGGCTAATAGACTCCAGGACAGCCATCAACATGGGTTTGCCTCGGGAAGGTCCTGTCAGACTAACCTAATTGAGTATTATGACTGGTTAACAAGGGAATCAGACAAAGGTCATGTGGTGGATGTCATATTTTTGGACTTCAGCAAGGCTTTTGATTCAGTGCCACATGGGAGGTTGGAGGGAAATTGAGATTCGTGGGGTGGGGACTAAGATGGTTAACTGGATTGAGAATTGGCTACAGAGAAGACAGCAGAGGGTAGTGGTGGTGGGGGGAGCTTTTGTCTCCAAGGGCGGTGTCGAGTGGTGTGTCACAGGGATCGGTTATGGGGCCGGTGTTTGGTATATTCATTGCAGACATCTCGCATGGCATCAGGAATAAGATCAGCCTCTTCACTGATGATATCAAGTTGGGGGCAGTGGGGAGCAACATAGAAGGATGGCAGGGACTGCAGAATTATCTGAATAAACTGGAAGAGTGGTTGGAAGCATGGCAGCTGGGGTTCAATGCTAAAATGTGCAAGGTACTGCACTTTGGAGTAAAGAACCCAGGGAGGAGTTACCAGCTGGGTGGAGTACAGCTAGGAACCACTGAGGAGGAAGAGGATCTTGGGGTGGTTATAACGGGAAAGATGAACTACTCAGAGCAGTGCAGGAAGGTGGCAGCAAAGGCCAACAGGATGCTGGGGTGTATTGCGAGAGGCATCTCCTCCAGGAAAAGGGAGGTGATCCTGCTTCTCTACAGGTCACTGGTCAGGCCACACATGGAGTACTGCGTTCACTACTAGCACCCATATCTGAAGAAGGATATCAGATTACTGGAAGGGGTACAGTGTGGAGCAACTATGATGATCCAGGAACTGGGGGCAGGCCATACAAGGAGAGTCTGAGTGAGATGAATCTGTACTCCCTGGAGGAGATGAGGGATTGGGGGTGGGGGGATATGATCATGACCTTTAAGTACTTGAAGGGATTAGCAAGACAGGAACAGAAGGGTTATTTAAGTTAAGGAGTGGGAGGGGCACGACAGGTCGTGGTCTGAGATTGGAGCGGGGAAGATATAGGAGGGAAATGAGGAGACACTTTTTTACGGAGAGGGTGGTGGCAGATTGGAACACTTTGCCAGAGGAGATGGTATCCTGTATGACAGTGGGGGGATTTAAAAGGGGATGGGACAGAGTGAGGGGGGGAGTTATTGTGAAGGGGAGGGGCAGCTGCAAGGTAAGGGTGCTAGCTGCACATTCGAGCAGACTTTATAGACCACGCGGCCTGTTTCTGCTGGCTAATTCATATGCTACTGTGTCTCAGGAACTTGTATTAATCTGTTCTGTTTTACAGTCTCCTCCTCCCCCCAGGACACATCCGTAAATGATATTCCTGTACCTCTGTATATTGTTTTCTAGATTAAATAATTACGTTAAAACTCCCAATGCCAGCACTTTCTTGCAGCATGGTGGTGGGGGTGCTGCTGTGTTGAGATGCTGTCATATGGATGAGATGTTTAACTGAGGTCTCTTCTGCTCCTGTCAGGTGGCTGTCCAGGTGGATGTTTAAGATACCATGTATTGTAAGAGTACTAGATTGTCCCCAGAGTTCTGGCCAACATTCCCCCTGGTAATTTAAACAGGTCCATGTAACCCACCCCACAGGACGCACCTGGAAGCAAGCAGGTCCATATAACCCACCCCACAGGATGCACCTGGAAACAAACAGATCCATGTAACCCACCCCACAGGACACACCTGGAAACAAACAGATCCATGTAACCCACCCCACAGGACACACCTGGAAACAAGCAGGTCCATGTAATCCACCCCACAGGACGCACCTTGAAACAAGCAGGTCCATGTAACCCACACCACAGGACAGACTTGGAAACACGCAGGTCCATGTAACCCACCCCACAGGACACACCTGGAAACGCGCAGGTCCATGTAACCCACCCCACAGGACACACCTGGAAACACGCAGGTCCATGTAACCCACCCCACAGGACGCACCTGGAAACAAGCAGGTCCTTGTAACCCACCCCACAGGATGCACCTGGAAACAAGCAGGTTCATGTAACCCACCCCACAGGACACACCTGGAAACACACAGGTCCATGTAACCCACCCCACAGAACACACCTGGAAACAAGTAGGTCCATGTAACCCACCCCACAGGACACACCTGGAAACACACAGGTCCATGTAACCCACCCCACAGGATGCATCTGGAAACACGCAGGTCCATGTAACCCACCTGGAAACAAGCAGGCCCATGTATCCCACTCCACAGGATGCACCTGGAAACAAGCAGGTCCATGTAACCCACCCCACAGGACACACCTGGAAACACGCAGGTCCATGTAACCCACCCTACAGGACACACCTGGAAACACACAGGTCCATGTAACCCACCCCACAGGATGCACCTGGAAACAAGCAGGTCCATGTAACCCACCCCACAGGATACATCTGGAAACACGCAGGTCCATGTAACCCACCTGGAAACAAGCAAGTCCATGTATCCCACTCCACAGGATGCACCTGGAAACAAGCAGGTCCATGTAACCCATCCCACAGGACACACCTGGAAACAAGCAGGTCCATGTAGCCCACCCCACAGGACACACCTGGAAACACGCAGGTCCATGTAACCCACCCCACAGGACACACCTGGAAACAGACAGATCCATGTAACCCACCCCACAGGACGCACCTGGAAACAAGCAGGTCCATGTAACCTTCCTGACAGGACACACCAGGAAACACACAGGTCCATGTAACCCACCCCACAGGATGCACCTGGAAACAAGCAGATCCATGTAAACTACCTGACAGGACACACCTGAAAACAAGCAGGTCCATGTAACCAACCCCACAGAACACACCTTGAAACACGCAGTTCCATGTAACCCACCCCATAGGATGCATCTGGAAACACGCAGGTCCATGTAACCCACCTGGAAACAAGCAGGCCCATGTATCCCACTCCACAGGATGCACCTGGAAACAAGCAGGTCCATGTAACCCACCCCACAGGATGCACCTGGAAACAAGCAGGTCCATGTAACCCACCCCACAGGACACACCTGGAAACAAGCAGGTCCATGTAACCCACCCCACAGGACACACCTGGAAACAAGCAGGTCCATGTAACCTTCCTGACAGGACACACCTGGAAACAAGCAGGTCCATGTAACCCACCCCACAGGATGCATCTGGAAACAAGCAGGTCCTTGAAACCCACCCCACAGGACACACATCAACGTTCAGTGCATTGTACAGTGTGAGTCTAGGCAGAGCTGACAGTACAGCAACTTTCAATGCATTGTACAGTGTGAGTCTAGGCACAGCTGACAGAACATCAACCTTCAGTGCATTGTACAGTGTGAGCCTAGGCACAGCTGACAATACATCAACTTTTAATGCATTGGACAGTGTGAGTCTTGGCACAGCTGACAATACATCAACTTTCAATGCATTGGAGGGGGAGCTCAATCTGCAGACTCTCACTAAATAGTGCCAGGGAGACTGTAATAGAGGGTTGGGAGGAACTACGGAGTGTTCAGAAATGTTATTGATGCTACAGTCTCACCTTCATACTCGTCTTTCCTGTCTTCTCTCATAGTCACACTCCTTGCCATCATGGAGGCATCAGAATCAAAGTCGATATAGTCGTCATCTATGGAAGGAAAAGCTTGTAATTCAGTGACACGTAACAGGACAGTAATTTAATGTTTAAAGGGACTCTAGGTCCATTATTAATGAATTCCCATATCCCTAACCCACTCACAGCAACAAAAAACCACAAGTAAAGTCCTGTCCTAACTGTTCGGCACATTGAACAGGCATGCAAAAATCTTGCAGACATGTTACCTTGAAAAACATCAGTCTGCAGTTCTGCCAACCACAACAAAGGGAAACACAGAACATCACCCTTCAAGAGCACCCCTCCATGGTTCCTCTGAAGGCATGTTACTGTACTTTAAGTCGATATTGGAGAAATATAATTTGAGAGTAGACTTCCCCAGTATCTCTGAAGGCATGGCACTGGAATTTGAGTTGATGTAAGAGAAACATCAGCACATTAAGAGTAAAGGCCCCCTCCCACTACCACTGAAGGTAGGCCACTGTACTTTGAGTCGATGTTGGAGAAACAGCACTTTGAGAGTAGGAGCCCCCCAGTACCTCTAAATGTATGCTGCTGTACTTTGAATCAATGTACATGTTTAATAGCTGAGAGATACTTACCATCCTCCATCCTTGACACCTTCTTGTGCAGTGGCATTGTGGCAGTCCTCCCATGAATTCCACACCCCATCCGTAATTCTGAAAGTGGAGAATAATTCCATTAACCATGCAACATGCACAGTGCTCCAAGAGAACAGGGTTCAAGCAATGAGCCATGCACAGTGCTCCAAGAGAGCAGGGTTCTAGCGATGAGCCATGCATAGTGCTCCAAGAGAACAGGGTTCAAGTGATGAGACATGCACACTGCTCCAAGAGAACAGGGTTCAAGTGATGAGCCATGCACAGTGCTCCAAGAGAACAGGGTTCAAGTGATGAGCCATGCACGGTGCACCAAGAGAACAAGGTTCAAGCGATGAGCCATGTACAGTGCTCCAAGAGAACAAGGTTCAAGCGATGAGCCATGCACAGTGCTCCAAGAGAACAGGGTTAAAGTGATGAGACATGCACAGTGCTCCAAGAGAACAGGGTTCAAGAGATGAGCCATGCACGGTGCACCAAGAGAACAAGGTTCAAGCGATGAGCCATGTACAGTGCTCCAAGAGAACAAGGTTCAAGCGATGAGCCATGCACAGTGCTCCAAGAGAACAGGGTTAAAGTGACGAGACATGCACAGTGCTCCAAGAGAACAGGGTTCAAGCGATGAGCCATGCACAGTGCTCCAAGAGAACAGGGTTCAAGTGATGAGACATGCACACTGCTCCAAGAGAATAGGGTTCAAGCGATGAGCCATGCACGGTGCGCAAAAGAACAAGGTTCAAGCAATGAGCCATGCACAGTGCTCCAAGAGAACAGGGATCAAGCGATGAGCCATGCACAGTGCTCCAAGAGAACAGGGTTAAAGCGATGAGCCATGCACAGTGCTCCAAGAGAACAGGGTTCTAGCGATGAGCCATGCACAGTGCTCCAAGAGAGCAGGGTTCAAGCGATGAGACATGCTCAGTGCTCCAAGAGAACAAGGTTCAAGTGATGAGCCATGCACAGTGCTCCAAGAGAACAGGGTTAAAGCAATGAGACATGCACAGTGCTCCAAGAGAACAGGGTTCTAGCGATGAGCCATGCACAGTGCTCCAAGAGAGCAGGGTTCAAGCGATGAGCCATGCACAGTGCTCCAAGAGAGCAGGGTTCAAGTGATGAGCCATGCACAGTGCTCCTAGAGAACAGGGTTCTAGCGATGAGCCATGCACAGTGCTCCAAGAGAACAGGGTTCAAGCGATGAGCCATGTACAGTGCTCCAAGAGAACAGGGTTCTAGTGATGAGACATGCACAGTGCTCCAAGAGAACAGGGTTCTAGTGAGTGCTCCAAGAGATCAGGGTTCAAGCGATGAGCCATGCACAGTGCTCCAAGAGAGCAGGGTTCAAGCGATAAGACATGCACAGTGCTCCAAGAGAACAGGGTTCTAGTGATGAGACATGCACAGTGCTCCAAGAGAACAGGGTTCAAGTGATGAGCCATGCACAGTGCTCCAAGAGATAAGGGTTCAGTAGGGAGCCTGGAACAGCATGACAGGGATTTCATTGCCACACAAAACCGATATGACAAAAATGTTATTCACTAAACTAATGACTGCGTCCTCATTCTCCTGGACTCTTCATGAGGAGAAATAAGTGCACTTTATACAAAACTCCACTCCAACTAAACCTGCTGTCATTAAGTAGTGTATAGAAAGTAGCAGTATGATTAAGTAATAATGCATAACACAGTGTGTATCATGTTGAAAGTACATTACACTTCAGATGGTTAGTCAAAAAAAAAAAAATAATCTACTGCATCCAACACCTGTAAAGTGACAGTAACCCTGCACAGCACACGCCCGTGGTATTACTGCTATTATACAATGGCTCTTATTTGTTAATATTGTGGGGAAAAGACGAGCACACATGGATGGCTAAAAATTTCATAGTTAGGCAGCGTCACATCTTTCTACTGTGGGAATATCTCTTCTATAGTATTAGTTTAAACAGTTTTATTTATTTATTTTGAGGAAAACACTGCCCATGTGAAAGCACTGTATCATGGGAATGCAAATAATCAATTGTCTGGCATCACTGTAGTGTGTTATGTGATACTGGGCAATTATGTATTTGCATACCCATGATGCACTGCATTCAGATGTGGTGTGTGTTTCCTCATAAAAATAAAACTGTAAAACTAATACTATAAAACAGATGTCCCCACAGTAGAAAGGAAGTGTTCTGACACCTGTTCTCTGCCTATGAAATGTTTTAGCTATGACAAATACGTTAGTTCCCCACAATATTAATAAATAAGATTTTTATATGAAACTAAGCTTTTGGTACTTTTTGCTATGACTTTAAATTTTTTTATTTTATAAAATGTGATCATGTATGTGGCTGGAGTTCACACAGTGTTGTTGTACTGAAATATCACTGTTCTAGGCACACAGTGAGTACTCAAGAGTTTTTTTTTCTTTGACATTGTATAATTAAACAATAAAGCATGATAGGTTGTGATATATCATCATGCTTTGGGTGGTTGGGCACAAGGCTGCAGGCCAAGTGTGTCCAACTGTCTGAGAAGTGATGATATCCCATGATATACCACACCCTGGAGTGCCTTATTGCTATTATGAACTGGACTGAAAATTTTTTTTGTACTAAAAAAAAAAAAATACTTTTAAAACCTTAAGAAATGACTTCATTTAGGATGTTGTAAGAGTATGTTTTCACAGTGCTCCAAGAGATCAGGGTTCAAGCGATGAGACATGCACAGTGCTCCAAGAGATCAGGGTTCAAGCGATGAGACATGCACAGTGCTCCAAGAAAACAGGGTTCAAGCAATGAGACATGCACAGTGCTCCAAGAGAACAGGGTTCAAGTGATGAGCCATGCACAGTGCTCCAAGAGAGCAGAGTTCAAGCGATGAGCCATGCACAGTGCTCCAAGATAACAGGGTTCTAGCGATGAGCCACGCACAGTGCTCCAAGAGAACAGGGTTAAAGCAATGAGCCATGCACAGTGCTCCAAGAGAACAGGGTTCAAGCGATGAGACATGCACAGTGCTCCAAGAGAGCAGGGTTCTAGCGATGAGCCATGCACAGTGCTCCAAGAGAACAGGGTTCAAGTGATGAGACATGCACACTGCTCCAAGAGAACAGGGTTCAAGTGATGAGCCATGCACAGTGCTCCAAGAGAACAGGGTTCAAGCGATGAGCCATGCACGGTGCACCAAGAGAACAAGGTTCAAGCGATGAGCCATGCACAGTGCTCCAAGAGAACAGGGTTATAGCGATGAGCCATGCACAGTGCTCCAAGATAACAGGGTTCAAGCGATGAGCCATGCACAGTGCTCCAAGAGAACAGGGTTCAAGCGATGAGCCATGCACAGTGCTCCAAGAAAACAGGGTTCTAGTGATGAACCCTGCACAGTGCTCCAAGAGAACAGGGTTTTAGCGATAAGACATGCACAGTGCTCCAAGAGAGCAGGGTTCTAGCGATGAGCCATGCACAGTGCTCCAAGAGAACAGGGTTCAAGCAATGAGCCATGCACAGTGCTCCAAGAGATCAGGGTTCTAGTGATGAGCCATGCACAGTGCTCCAAGAGAACAGGGTTCAAGCGATAAGCCATGCACAGTGCTCCAAGAGATCAGGGTTCAAGCGATGAGACATGCACAGTGCTCCAATAGAGCAGGGTTCAAGTGATGAGACATGCACAGTGCTCCTAGAGAACAGGGTTCAAGTGATAAGACATGCACAGTGCTCCAAGAGAACAGGGTTCAAGTGATGAACCATGCACACTGCTCCAAGAGAACAGGGTTCTAGTGAGTGCTCCAAGAGATCAGGGTTCAAGCGATGAGCCATGCACAGTGCTCCAAGAGAGCAGGGTTATAGTGATGAGCCATGCACAGTGCTCCAAGAGAACAGGGTTCAAGTGATGAGACATGCACAGTGCTCCAAGAGAGCAGGGTTCTAGCGATGAGCCATGCACAGTGCTCCAAGAGAACAGGGTTCAAGTGATGAGCCATGCACACTGCTCCAAGAGAACAGGGTTCTAGCGAGTGCTCCAAGAGATCAGGGTTCAAGCGATGAGCCATGCACAGTGCTCCAAGAGAGCAGGGTTAAAGCGATGAGCCATGCACACTGCTCCAAAAGAACATGGTTCTAGTGATGAGACATGCACAGTGCTCCAAGAGAGCAGGGTTCTAGTGATGAGCCATGCACACTGCTCCAAGAGAACAGGGTTCTAGTGATGAGACATGCACAGTGCTCCAAGAGAGCAGGGTTCTAGCGATGAGCCATGCACAGTGCTCCAAGAGAACAGGGTTCAAGTGATGAGCCATGCACACTGCTCCAAGAGAACAGGGTTCTAGTGAGTGCTCCAAGAGATCAGGGTTCAAGCGATGAGCCATGCACAGTGCTCCAAGAGAGCAGGGTTCAAGCGATGAGCCATGCACACTGCTCCAAGAGAACAGGGTTCTAGTGATGAGCCATGCACAGTGCTCCAAGAGAGCAGGGTTCTAGTGATGAGCCATGCACACTGCTGCAAGAGAACAGGGTTCTAGCGATGAGCCATGCACAGTGCTCCAAGAGAACAGGGTTCAAGTGATGAGCCATGCACACTGCTCCAAGAGAACAGGGTTCTAGTGAGTGCTCCAAGAGAGCAGGGTTCAAGCGATAAGACATGCACAGTGCTCCAAGAGAACAGGGTTCTAGTGATGAGACAAGCACAGTGCTCCAAGAGAACAGGGTTCAAGTGATGAGCCATGCACAGTGCTCTAAGAGATAAGGGTTCAGTAGGGAGCCTGGAACAGCATGACAGGGATTTCATTGCCACACAAAACCGATATAACAAAAATGTTATTCACTAAACTAATGACTGCGTCCTCATTCTCCTGGACTCTTCATGAGGAGAAATAAGTGCACTTTATACAAAACTCCACTCCAACTAAACCTGCTGTCATTAGGTAGTGTATAGAAAGTAGCAGTATGATTAAGTAATAATGCATAACACAGTGTGTATCATGTTGAAAGTACATTACACTTCAGATGGTTAGTCAAAAAAAAAAATCTACTGCATCCAACACCTGTAAAGTGACAGTAACCCTGCACAGCACACGCCCCCGTGGGCATTACTGCTATTATACAATGGCTCTTATTTGTTAATATTGTGGGGAAAAGAAACGAGCACACATGGATGGCTAAAAGATTTCATAGTTAGGCAGCGTCACATCTTTCTACTGTGGGAACATCTCTTCTATAGTATTAGTTTAAACAGTTTTATTTATTTATTTTGAGGAAAACACTGCCCATGTGAAAGCACTGTATCATGGGAATGCAAATAATCAATTGTCTGGCATCACTGTAGTGTGTTATGTGATACTGGGCAATTATGTATTTGCATACCCATGATGCACTGCATTCACATGTGGTGTGTGTTTCCTCATAAAAAATAAAACTGTAAAACTAATACTATAAAACAGATGTCCCCACAGTAGAAAGGAAGTGTTCTGACACCTGTTCTCTGCCTATGAAATGTTTTAGCTATGACAAATACGTTAGTTCCCCACAATATTAGTAAATAAGATTTTTATATGAAACTAAGCTTTTGGTACTTTAGCTATGACATTAATTTTTTTTTATTTTATAAAATGTGATCATGTATGTGGCTGGAGTTCACACAGTGTTGTACTGAAATATCACTGTTCTAGGCACACAGTGAGTACTCAAGAGTTTTTTTTCTTTGACGTATAATTAAACAATAAAGCATGACAGGTTGTGATATATCATCATGCTTCGGGTGGTTGGGCACAAGGCTGCAGGCCAAGTGTGTCCAACTGTCTGAGAAGTGATGATATCCCATGATATACCATACCCTGGAGTGCCTTATTGCTATTATGAACTGGACTGAATTTTTTTTTGTACTAAAAAAAAAAAATACTTTTAAAACCTTGAGAAATGGCGGCCCGGCGCGGTGGTTGATTTCAGCTATGACGCCAGCGACCCTGGTTCGGAATGAGCCCGAAGCTGGAGGGTCGGGCCGGGGAGAGGGCTTGAGCATCCTAGGGACTGCCTGGCCCTTCTCCGGGGAGGGGGAACCAGAGCTTGGCTTCTTGTCTGACCCTCGGGTGGAGACCCGAGGGCCAAGACCCCCATGCCTAACATGGGGGGGCGATGTGCCAGACGTTGGCGCTTAGCGCCTTGACGTCAGGGGACACGGCACATCGCGAGAGAACACCGGAAAAACACTTTGCGGCCTCCGGGTAGACAGAGCACCAGGCCCCGACCCTCAACGCCCCTACCTGCCCAGAGACAGCATCCTGACGAAACACAGACATCTCGGGGTGCATGGGCCCCCACCCTGTACCCTGCCTGGGGGGATAACCACGGCTCCATGGGGGATGGACTGCTCTGGTCACCAGGTAGGTGAGCGAGGGCTGAAAAGGCCGTAGGAGGCTCCCCCAAGAGAAGGGGGTCGCAAGGAGGAGGGGAGCAAAAAAAAAAAAAACCTTGAGAAATGACTTCATTTAGGATGTTGTAAGAGTATGTTTTCACAAAATAGTTCCTGAAGGGCTCGGGGCAGTAGGTGGTGCTGTTGTAACTAGCACTGCTCTTCCATTAAGTGTGTTCTCCATGCGTTTCACCTGGTCATGCCATTTAGTCTGGGACCGGCTGAAGATGTGTTTGATTTCCAGTTTCTTTGTTTTGGTAGTTAGAGCTTGTCGGCACTGTGACTGTTATTTTCATTTTTTTTTTTTTGTGTAAGAAGAAAGTCACGCGCTGTGACGCTGTGAAAATGGTGCTAGTTCAGGCTGAATAGTTACATCAGTCGGGCAACATCATATTCCTCAGGAGTTTGGCTGAGGTAAGAAAATCTACGGTGGGCTGTGTAACAATGCTGGCAGTTGCAGCGGTTGTAGGAGGGATGGCTTTTATTTTGGTTTGTGGAGCATGGCTCTGTCAACGGTTGTGCCTTATTTATAGTTTGCTGGGAGATTGAATTAGTGGTGTAGCAGAGCAAATGTGGTGCTACAGGTGGGGAGGCTGGTGAACAAGAGGTTTTTTGAAGCCATGATGATGTAGCCCAATATCATCACAGTTTCAAAGAACTCTCGGCCAATCAGCTTCCTCCATTTATGGCACCCAGTTCATAATGGTTCTTATGACAACAAAAATGAAATTTTGTTACTGTTAGCAATTCAGTGCTTTTGAATTTGCAGAGACAGATACAGTGTGGTGCAGGGAAAGTACATACTGCCTCACACTGTGATGTATTAATTGCTGTTGAAAGGTGAGGAACTGACAGCACTGGAGACTGAATCCCTCTGTTTATCCACAGGGCCAGGTACAGTGTCTGGCGGGGACAGTGCAGGCTTCCCCACACTGTGATGTATTTAGGGCTGGTGAAAGATGTGGGACAGACAGCACTGGAGACTGAAGTTCTCTGTTTATTCATAGGGACAGGTACAGTGAGGGACAGGGACAATGCTGGCTTCCCAACACTGTGATGTATTTAGTGCTGGTGTAAGGTGAGGGACTGATAGCACTGGAGACTGAAGCCCTCTGTTTATCCACGGGGCCATGCACAGTGCAGGGCAGGGACAGTGCAGGCTTCCCCACACTATGATGTATTTAGGGCTGGTGAAAGATGTGGGACAGGCAGCACTGAAGGCTGAAGTTCTCTGTTTATTCATAGGGACAGGTACAGTGCTGGCTTCCTAACACTGTGATGTGTTTAGTGCTGGTGAAAGGTGCAGGACTGACAGCACTGGAGGCTGAAGCCCGCTCTTTATCCACAGGGCCAGGCACAGTGTGGGGCAGGGACAGTGCAGGCTTCCCCACACTGTGATGTATTTTGTGCTGGTGAAAGGTGAGGGACTGAAAGCACTTGAGAATGAAGCCTTCTGTTTATTCATAGGGAAAGGTACAGTGTGGGACAGGGGCAGTGCTGGCTTCTCCACACTGATGTATTTAGTACTGGTGAAAGGTGAGGGACAGACAGCACTGGAGACCGAAGCCCTCTGTTTATCCACAGAGACAGGTACAGTGTGGGGCAGGTTCAGTGCAGGCTTCCCCACACTGTGATGCATTTAGTGCTGGTGAAAGGAGAGGGGCAGGCAGCACTGGAGACTGAACCCCTCTGTTTATACATAGTCACAGGTACAGTGCAGGCTTCTCCACACTGTGATGTATTTAAGGCAGATGAAAGGTGAGGGACAGACAGCAATGGAGACTGAAGCCCTCTGTTTATCCACAGAGACAGGTACAGTGTGGGGCAGGTTCAGTGCAGGCTTCCCCACACTGTGATGCATTTAGTGCTGGTGAAAGGTGAGGGACAGACAGCACTGGAGACTGAACCCCTCTGTTTATACATAGTGACAGGTACAGTGTGGGGCAGGTACAGTGCAGGCTTCTCCACACTGTGATGTATTTAAGGCGGGTGAAAGGTGAGGGTCTGACAGTACCGCAGACCGAAGCCCTCGGTTGATCCACAGGGACAGGTACAGTGTGAGGTAGGTACAGTGCAGGCTTCCTCACAATGTGATGTATTTAGTGCTGATGCTCTCTCCCCTCCCTCCCTCTCCTCCCCCCATTTCTCTTTATCTCTCTCTCAGTTTCTCTCCCTTCCCTCTCTGTCTCCCCCTCTTTCTCGTACATTCAGTGTTGCTTTAGTAACATGACTATAGTACCAGGATTGTCAAAGCTGTTGCACCCTAATAACATAAAGAGCAATGTATGGACAGCAGTAACAAATTGTTTTTTTTACACACCCAAGGAGGAGGTGCTGGAAGATAGTAAAAGCCAAGGGGGCGGAGGATCGGAAGGGAACTTACAAGGGTACAAAGGACACTTTTTCTAAACTAATTTTTGCCATACAAAAGAAAAGTATTGGGGGGGGGGCTGCCACCCCTTCCGCCCCCCCGCCACTTCCTATGCCTAAACACGAGACCACAGGTTGAGTGGTGTGTAATGGTCTCTCACACTGAGGGTGAGTAACAAAAAGCAGCCTTCATTGTTGCCCATTTTTCATTGTTTACAATTACTGGCTATCAGAAGCATGGCTGTCGTGGAGCCAATTTAAAATGAAAGTACACCTGTGCTGCAGCTGTTGTGTTTCCCACTTGGTGCTGCATTTGAGAGCATGGCAGTTCTCCATTATACACCCTCATGTGTACTGCAGTGTGTGTAATGAGAATTGTATGTACTGCTTTCAGGTTGTAATGGAGCCTAACCAATAATTATAACAATACTAAAGAAGAATGGAACGTTACAGGCTAATGCAGCCAACATGTATTAAATCTGATATTGAACAAGTAACCAACTGACCAACCAACTAAGCAAACAAACTACTGTTAGGGAGAAGTGTGTTGCCTCAGAATTTCTGATATTGTAAAATTTTATTTTAATACTCTGCAGTTATCATTTTTTTCGATATGTTCATCTAGAATAACACGAGTACTGTTTTCATTATTTAATATATTGTCTTTGAATTAAAGAATTCTGTCTCATTCTCTCTCTCTGTCTCCTTCCCTTCCCTCTCTGTCTCTGTCCTTGACTCTCCCTTTCTTCTTCCCTTCCTCTCTCCCCCTCCCTCAGTGTTCCTCTCTCTGTTTTTTCTTTCTCTCTCTCTCTCTGACTCTCTCCCCTCTTTCTCCCACTCTCTCTCTTGCCTCTCTCTCCTTCTCACCCCTTTTCTGCCCTACTTTCCCTTCCCTCTTATTTCTCTCTCTCTCTTTCCTTCTCTCTTTCCCTCCTTCTCTTCTTCTCCATTTCTCTCTCTTTCCTCCCCTCTGTTTGTCTTTCTCATTTTCTCTTTCCCTCTTACCTCTATCATCTTCTTTAAACGCTGCTCCACTTCTGCAGGGTGAAACACAGGCAGGACCTTCCATGTTCTCATAAGAGTCAGCATCTGAAAACAGAGCAAGAGAGTATGTCAGTGATAAACTGATTCAGAAAGAACACTGCAGTAATGTAAAGCCCTTTGGGGTATGTTTGTATGCATGACAGTTTATAAAAACTAGATAAAGGTGTTTCATGGGTTTAAACATAAACATTTATTTATTTAAAAAAATATCAGATTTACAAACCTTTGATTCAGAGATTCATTTACAAAGGCACCTCGTCGAAACTAATACAAAGACAGCACAGTTAACAAATACAAAAACAATGGCTCGGAGAGCAGACAGTTATAACAATCATTCACTGGAGATACATGGGTAGTAGTAGATAAACAGATTACATAGTTTAGGCACACAGGCACCACATCAAGAAGACCAAAGCAGTTCAAACAATATACAATAGCTAAAGCAAATAGACATCAGGGGTCAAACAGAAGCCCAGAGTGTTCACATGAAGGCTGTTGCATACACTAACTGAATCAAAGTATAGTACATTGAGAAAGGGCAATACTTAAGCAATAAGGCACGACAGGGTGTGTGTTATGTAATCATGTCACTCCTGGAGTAGGTTGAAGTACGAGGTGAAGGCGAGTATTTATTTATTTGCACGTATTTATTGATCCACTGGATCAGCAATATTTGCACAAGCTGTGCCCAGTGCAGATTTTACAGCACTGGTCCTGGTCTGGTGATCTGGGTTTTACCCATACCACACTGTATATGGCTTAGTGATATACTGTACAGATGGCTGCAGAGTCTAACCCATTGTAGGTTCAAGTTTCAGAAAACCATTATGCTTCAAATATCACGACTCACTCCCTCCCTCACCCCCCAGTCACAATTAATCCTCTACCAAAGTCATGCTTAAATAGTGGTGCCTCTACATCCACACCACTAAGCTTTTAATGCCAACATGCTTCTTCTGCTGCTGTGAGTTAAACTCTTTATTTAAAAACATTTTGTTGAGAAATTTTTGTTTTAGTATATCCATGGTCAGGAAAAATGAATTTGTAAAAGAAACCTAAATCCCCATTTATCAGTTCTTTGAATCACAATACAGCATGTTATGAATTTTTCAGATTCTGTGTAACCTACAGTAAGTCAAACAGAAATTAGACACAAATGCCTAACTATTTGCAAGTGAAGCAAATGTGGTTATTATCATTCAGTTGTAAACATCTATAATTACAGCCAGGATTCACATTGCTAGACTCTGGGTAAGTATGACAAGTTTCCTAAATACTGGTACCTTATCCAGCTGTGTTCTGCTTGGGGTGTGTGTGTGTTTAAACATGTAACTTTCTATAGTATATTGTATAGCACTGTGAATCCTGGCTGCAGTGTTTTTTCTCTGCTGTGGTTAAGCAAGACACTGTAACAAAACACTGACCTGCTGTAGGGGCTATTAGACATAAAACCAAAGGGTACGCTGTGAATACTAACTTGGAGAAGATGCATATAAAACAAACTTGAATGACAGCCCCCCACATGTCATAAAACACCCAGGGGAAAATTAGAAAAACTCTCTTAACAGCCTAGGCAGAAACAAAACACTGGATTGAAGTGAGAACTCAAAACTGGTAAGATTCAGTAAAATATGAACAGTAGCCTAGAACTGCCTGCCTGAGAATGAAGTTGGTATATTATTTGGAAAAAGGGAACTCCACGTCTCAAACTTAAAAAGGAGTAGTCCACCCAGAATGTGCAACAAACATATGTTATGTAGAGTGTTTTGATATGTATGTTAAGTCCTAGTGTGTCCTTCCCTCTGTCTGCTATTTGGAGTTTTTCCTAAATTGCCTGCTAGCTGTATGGTAGTTTTATAACCCCTGGAGAGCTCCATAACAAATAGTTTTTTTTTTTGCTTTCTTTCTCCTACAATGCCCCCTGTCTCATGTGACAGTGATGTAGCCATGCCCTTAAATTTAGTATGTGTACTGCTTTAAAATTAGTTTAGCAACAGCAGAGCCTTGTAACTGTTCTTATCCGGGGAGCACAAATGTCAACAGTTAGTTTAGCAGATACCTGAAAGCTATCTAACTGGGGTTTCTGTAAGAAAACAGCTGCTAAATAGCTTTCATTCACTGTTTGTGTTTTTGATGTTAAAACACTCCTGCTAGCTAGACCTGATGTACAGAGAAAACAAAAATAGTGAATTAAAGCTATTTAGTAGGTGTTGTCTTACAGAAACTCCAGTTAGCTTGCTCTCAGGTATCTGCTACAGTTAAACTAACTGTTGACAGTTGTGCTCCCTGGATAAGAACAGTTACAGTACAAGGCTCTGCTGTTGCTAAACTAAAGCAGTACATATGCTAAATCTAAGGGCATGGCTACATCACTGTCACATGAGACAGGGGGCATCATAGGAGAAAGAAAACCAATAAAACTATTTGTTATGGAGATCTCCAGGGGTCATAAAACTACCATACATCTAACAAGCTAATTTAGGAAAAACTCTTACTAGCAGACAAAGGGAAGGAAAAACTAGGATTTAACATACATATCAAAAGACTCTACATAACATATGTATTTTGCACATTCTGGGCTGGATATTCAAAAGAGTTGCGCCATACGCAATAGGGTTGCGCCTGAGCAAGTCCAAAATTGCACCATTCTGCGATATTCAGCAGGAGGCAGTTGCACCCCAAGTCATGCTGAGCAACAGCGCAATGCTAATGAAGGCATGCTCAACCGGAGGGGGAGGAACCATGCATAAACTGCACAGCCCGATATTCATCTGGGCTGTGCAGAGTTGTGCAGGCGCAA
The DNA here is from genome assembly GCA_016271365.2 of Neoceratodus forsteri. Lineage (NCBI taxonomy): Eukaryota > Metazoa > Chordata > Ceratodontiformes > Ceratodontidae > Neoceratodus > Neoceratodus forsteri. The sequence continues at coordinate 1,714,666 of JADMNL010000033.1, forward strand.
CCTACAACCTGCACCTGCACAACTTTGAGCCAAAAAAAAGGAGTAAGTTGAGGGCCACCCACAGGTGAGCTGCTGCATTGCAGGGCACAACACAGCAGCTGCCACCTGTAGTGTAGCCTCCACTATTCCTGCTGCCCCCACTTGTGTCAGCGGGCATAATAGTAACTGAACAACCCCCACTGGCCCGATCGCGGGCAAAATAGAAATGAACCTCCACTGTCCGGATCATGGCATAACATTATTGACCCCTGACTGGGTCTCGGATCACTGGCAAACACAGAACTCACCCCACCGACTGGCCTGATCAGGGCAAAACAGAGCCCCACCCCGACTGGCCCAATCATGGGCAAAACAGAATCCCACCCCTGACTGGCCCGATCATGGGCAAAACAGAACCCCACCTCCGACTGGGTCGATCGCGGGCAAAACAGAACTTCAACTGGCCCGGACGAGGCAAACAGAACCTCACCCCCTGACTGGCCCGGACGAGGGGCAAAACAGAACTGAACCCCACCCCTCACTACCCCAATCGCAGGCGAACGGAGTTCAACCCCCAAAGACCAATATCCCTGGTGAATGAAAGTGGACCCATGAAGCCCGATCGGCGGGCATTAGAGTCAAACCCCGGTCCAATTTCCCTGGTGATCTAGTAGCCCCCACCCACCCATGGAGCCCCACCACCCTGCTCCCCGTCAGCGGCGAATGTGAATGAATGAATTCATTCATGTATCTGGAATACCTTATGCAGTATGGGCTGCACACACCGTGGCTTCTCTGAACCAATGGGCTGCAGCCCTACCGAGCAGAGTCGGGCCGGCGGGGGTGGCAGGCGGTGGGAGCTGCCACCACGCTGACGGGGGCGGGTGGTGGGGTTTCTGTCAGTCACTCTGCACAGAATCCACCCGTTCCTCATGCATTAGTCCAGAGTCAGCATGGGTTCATCTGCTGCTATAGGTGAGAGTTTCTGCAAGTCACTCTGCACAGAACCTACCCATTCCTCATGCATTAGTCTAGTCAGCATGGGTTCATCTAGTGTTATATTCTCACCACACAAAGTGCATTTCCCAGCTCCACAGAGGTGTTATACCGGAGACAGTCACCTAGTGTTGGATAATTTTCTAATACAACATGCAGAATTCCCCACTTTCTTAAAAGTGTTAGCCCTGAGTCACCATGGGTCCTGGTTTTGTGTAGTCCCTCCTCACACATTGTACAAAATGATCACTACAGCTCCTCAGAGGCGATAGGCCTCAGTCAGCATTGGCTCATCTGGTATAGTCTCTCCTCACACATTGTGCAGACTGCACACTGAGCTCCTCAGAGGCGTTAAGCCTCAGTCAGCATGGGCTCAGCTGGTATAGTCTCTCCTCATACATTGTGCAGACTGCACACTGAGCTCCTCAGAGGTGTTAGGCCTCCATCAGCATGGGCTCATCTGGTACAGTCTCTCCTCACACATTGTGCAGACTGCACACTGAGCTCCTCAGAGGTGTTAGGCCTCAGTCAGCATGGGCTCAGCTGGTACAGTCTCTCTTCACACATTGTGCAGACTGCACACTGAGCTCCTCAGAGGTGTTAGGCCTCAGTCAGCATGGGTTCAGCTGGTACAGTCTCTCCTCACACATTGTGCAGACTGCACACTGAGCTCCTCAGAGGTGTTAGGCTTCAGTCAGCATGGGCTGATCTGGTACAGTCTCTCCTCACACATTGTGCAGACTGCACACTGAGCTCCTCAGAGGTGTTAGGCTTCAGTCAGCATGGGCTGATCTGGTACAGTCTCTCCTCACACATTGTGCAGACTGCACACTGAGCTCCTCAGAGGTGGGTGTTAGGCCTCAGTCAGCATGGGTTCATCTGGTACAGTCTCTCCTCACACATTGTGCAGACTGCTCACTGAGCTCCTCAGAGGTGTTAGGCTTGAATCAGCAGGGGTTCTTCTTGTGTATTTGCTCCTCACAAATTGCACAGAATGCACACTGAGTCCCATAGAGGTGTTATACCTGACTGAGTAGGGGTTCATCTGGTTTATTCTTGCTTCACAATTTGTACAGAATCCACGCTGAGCTCCTCAGAGGTGTAAAGCCTGAGTCAGCATGGAGCTATCTGGTGATTTGTCTCCTCCCAGCTTGTACAGAATCCAAACTCAGCTCCTTTGAGGTGACAGAAAAAGGGGACATTGTTTAACTAGAAAAGGCACACTAAGGCAGAGCTTTGTTTCAGGTGCAACCTAGGAGTGCAAGGAAGTTAAGTGACTTGCTCAGGGTCACACAGTATGCAAGTGGGGGCTGGTGGGATTCAAACCCAGGTCTCCAGGTTTGCAGCTTAGTGCCATTAATCACTACGCTGTACTGCCTCCCAAATCCTGGATGACAGATCTGAATCAGACACCCTAACATGGATAACATTCTCACAGACTGTGCATCATCTCTTGGCTTAGCTCTTAGATCTGCAACAGGGTTGATACACAAGGAGGCGTGGAAAGGATGAGAAGGGACTTAGCAAGGTTGGAGGAATGGTCAGAAGTGTGGCAGCTTGGATTCAATGCAAAGAAGTGCAAAGTAATACACCTGGGAAACAAAAATTCAGGTGTAACCCCCCTGCAAATGGGGGTTCCCAAAAGACTTCCAGGAGCTTGCTTGAATGCTCCAAGCCTGAATGGTGTTTGGCATTTAAGCCATTTATCAGTGAGTGTTTTAGAACCTCTGGTACTGTCTCTTTAAGAGCTGTCTGCTTGCAGACATAATTAGTTTGTATGGGGGACTGTGTTTCTTTTGATTGAGTACCACTCAAGCTGCTGCCAATTCACTTCATTTTGCAGTCACTAGGGTGCAAAGGAACCTATCTGAAAGATGTAACTGTTTGCCAGAAATTATTTAGAGTAATAATGAAATTACAGTTTGTCTAACCTGCTTTCTTTTGCAGTCAGAACAGTGTCTGCCTAGTTCCCATTCTGGTTTTGAACTGCTGAACTGGACCAATCAGTGTGGGGTAAGCTAGCTCTAAAATGGTGCCTTGGACGAATCAGAACTTGGACTCATAATCTGAGCCAGCCACAAGAGGATTGTATGGGCAGTGACTCTGGGAGATGTAGTTTAGACTTCAGTGCCTTTTTGGACCAACAGCAGCAGTCTATTGTGAGTGACAGCCAATCCAGTCAAGAACTGGGAGGAACTCAAAGGAAGTGCCCGGTTTTGTCGGTTGGAGTTTCAGTTGAGCTTTGGCAGTGAAGAAGGAAGGAGCCCTGTGCTTTTTCAGTGTGCAGTTTTAGTCAAAAACTGTGTAAGGCCCAGAGTTCCGGTCTGCAGCTTGTTTAACAGCTTGTTAGGACTGAATCCGTCCTGTGAAAAGAATCAAAGGATCTCTGAAGAGTAGAAACCAGGCTCACCCTGTAGAAGACTGGAGGAATTGCTGAAAATTGCACTCGGTCTGTCAGGAACTGAATCTGCTGTGTGTTCTCCCGGGTATTGTACAGTAATTGCGATCGGGATACAGATGCAGCCTGCCTGGTATAGTGCTTTCTTTTATATGGATGTGTGAAGAGGTTTGTGTACCTCAAGTGAGCCCTGCTGACATTGAAGGACCCTATCTTATTTGGAGGTCGTGAGTACTAATTCAGGGTCGCTCCCTGTTGAATTGCCACATTAAATCCAAATGGAATTACTGTACTGCTGACTGTTTAATTCTCCTTTTCTCTGTGTGAAAGGGCCCCTACCAGCTGCCACGGTTTGGATTAGCCACTAGGGCTTGGGTACCCAGGGACAGTAACTGATAGGGATAGGCCTGTGCACAGAGCCATAGGTAGATTATTAGAGTGATAAGCTAATTAACCTGATTTCCCCCTGTCCTTGTTATATCCCCCTAAATAAATCAGAGCTGCTTGTTTCAGCAAAGTTATACTGCCTGAGGTATTTGTCTATGTTAAAGTACTGTACTGTGATTGTTGCACTGTATCTCATTTCACAGGAGGTCCCAGTGCGGAACCAGACCTGGGGGGTAAGTGTATACTGTGAAAGGTAATTCTGATATATTGTGTGGGCCACTAGTGGGAAGAAAGGGGGTTGCAGTGTCCCAGAGGGCTGTGACCAAGTTAGTTTAACTATTGCAAACCCTGACCTCTGGGTGGAGGCACCCGCCATTGGATCCAGGCCCCTCAACCTGTTAGTGGCAAATCAGGCAGGGGTAGTAGCCCCTGGGATAGCGCCATCTAGGGGTTACACAGGGGAAGATTACACAATAGGAGGGAGGTATTAACAACAAAAATGGAAAGGGACCTGGGGGTAGTCATATCAGATGACCTAAAGGTTGGCAAGCAAAAGGAGAAGGCAGTAGGAATGAATTGGGGGATACTAGGATGGATAAGGACAGGTATCACCAGCAGAAAACAGGAAGCTGTTATCCCTCTGTACAGACAGATGGTGAGACCCCATCTGGAGTACTGCGTCCAGTTCTGGAGACCCCATCTCCGCAATGACATAGACAGGATGGAGGCAGTTCAGAGGAGGACAACTAAAATGGTGCAGAGTCTGCAAGAGAAGCCATACGAGGAGAAACTAAAGGAGCTTAATATGTATACCCTTGAGGAAAGGAGGGAGAGGGGGGACATGATAGAAACTTTTAAGTACCTCAGTGGAATCAACAAAGTCCAAGATGGTAGCATCTTTCAGAAAAAGAGATGTGCAAGAACAAGGAGATGCAATTTAAAGATGGGGGGGGGGGCAGTTCAGGGGCAATGTGAGGAAGTATTTTTTCATAGAGAGAGTGGTGGACGCATGGAACAGCCTTCTTGAGGAGGTTGTGGGGTCTAAAACTATTGGAGAATTCAAGAATACATGGGACAGACATAAGGCAATTCTTTGGGGGTAAGAATAAATAGGCTGTTGGTTAACTAGGATCTGTAGCTTATCCTGTAGGTAGGGAAATGGGCAGACTAAGAGGGTCAAGTGGTCCTTATCTGGCGTCAAAGTCTATGTTTCTATGTAGTTAGCTGTAGGCAGTGTTTAGAGCACAGAGGTGGGACCCTGGAGACCCCAGTGTGAATCCCATAATAGTCACTTACTTACAGTGTGACCCAGAACAAGTCAATAAACCTTCTTGTGCTTAATTCAGATGCTCTCTCTTTGCACCTAAGCCCCTGACATTTTATTAATCTCCCTGTGCACACCTGTTGGTTCCTGTCAGTTCTTTATGGATTGTAAAACACGTTTTGATAGATTGTGTAAAACAGACATTATGTAAAACCAAGTTATTATTCTTTTCTCATCAACGATGTCAGGTCTGAACAAGCCACTGTCTGCTTTCTCCACTGTTTGTACAGCCACTACTCCAAACCTCTGGAACTTTTCACGGCAGATGGATTCATGTACACTGTAAAGTGAAATGATTATTGTGATGTCACTTGTTCTTAATTAGCTATGGTTCTATTTATTAGAATTAAATAATTCCTGACTAGGTTCTTACCATCCTCCTCCACCACTTCCTTCTTCTCAAGGTTCTTCATGTCGCTTTGCAGTTTGTTACTGTTCTGTGAAGCCACGTGGAAGGTTTGTTCCATATCCTCATAAGATTGGGAGTCTGAAGAAGAGGAACATGTCAGCTTCCTTTTCTTTTCACAATACAATATATTTTTAGTAAGCGTTTCTGCATACATACACAATAGTAGGAATAACAAGTATTATTTGAGGTCAACAACATGCATGTGTTATGCAGATTAGAATAGCCATCTATTTTTACCATCTGTAGTTCAACCAGCTTTCCAAATTTCATCAGTGGAAATCACAAAGAGACTATCATCTGGTGCTAACAGAGGACCTCTGGCACTAAAACAGGACATTGGGTGCTCAAGCCATTAGGGGAAAGTTAATATGTACTTTTGCTTACTATATAGATGGACTGCTGGCACTGACATGATACCCCAAACAACAACACACAAGTCCACTATGACTGAAACCTGGAGCATCCCCACTTGTTCTTTAAAATCCTTTGTGTTTGCCAGCCTGCCGGCGCAGTAGTAGCACTACTGCTTGCGATTCTGACACCCCAGGTTCCGGACTTAAGATAGGGTGTCAGGGGCCAGCTGGGAGATATGGACTGAGTGTCCCATGGGCTGCTGTTCTTCTCTGGGGGGGGGGAGGGGGGAAGTTCCTGGCACTCACCTAACCCCTGGTGGAGACCAGGGGTCTGGCAGCTGGAGCTGGCATCTTCAGGAGATGAGGCAGGAAGAAAGAAAACTCAGGCCTTACAGGGTGCCGCCTGCCTTACCCTGCACTGCTGACCCGTGGCACCCCTGGACACAGAGTTTAGGCATCCGATGGAAGAAAGGAGTCCTTCCTGAAGTCCCCACCTGGGGGCGTAAGCCAGGGAGGAACATCCAGTAAGGTACGTCCCAGAGGTAGCGGATGATGGGGCAGGGCACGGGGTCATGGCCAATGGTGGTTGGTCATTAGAGGGAGCAAAAACAAAACTCCTCTGTTTGTTTCCTTGGTTCTCTTTACACTCTGCTCTTGTCTGCATCTCTTCGAGCCTTCCAGAAAAATAAGTGCTTTGATACAGTCTATATGCAGTACTAGAGTTTTTACTGTACATACCATGATGCAGTCTATATACAGTACTGGGGTTTTTACTGTAAGTACATCACCACCATCTATATACAATACTGGGGGATTTACTGTACTCACTGCGATACAGTCTATATACAATACTGTGTTTTTTACTGTACATACTGTGATACAGTCTATATACAATACTGGGGCTTTTACTGTAAGTACATCACCTATATACAATACTGGGGGGTTTACAGTACATGATGTGATACAATCTATATATAATACTGTAGTTTTTACTGTAAGTACAACAATACAGTCTATATTCAATACTGTTTTTTTACTGTAAGTACCACGATACAGTCTACATACAATACTGGAGTTTTTACTGTAAGTACCATAATAGTCTATAAACAATACTGGAATTTTTACTGTATGTTCCGCAATACAGTCTATACACAATACTGGAGTTTTTACTGCAAGTACCACGATAGTCTATATACAATACTGAGGTTTTTACTGTGCGTACCATGATAGTCTATATACAATACTGGAGATTTTACTGTAAGTACCACAATACAGTCTATATACAGTACTTGCGTTGTTATCCTGAGTACTGTGATACAGTCTATATATAATACTGGGGTTTTTACTGTATGTACCACCATAGAATCTATTTACAATGCTGGAGTTTTTACTGCAAATACAGTGATACAATCTATATACAGTACTGGAGTTCTTATTGTAAATACTGCTATAGAGTCTATATGCTATGGTGGAGTTTTTACTTTAAGTACCGCAATACAGTCTATATACAGTACTTGAGTTGTTATCCTGAGTACTGTGATACAGTCTATATACAATACTGGAGCTTTTACTGTAAGTACTGCGATACAGTCTATACACAATACTGGAGTTTTTACTGCAAGTACCACGATAGTCTATATACAATACTGAGGTTTTTACTGTGCGTACCATGATACAGTCTATATACAATACTGAGGTTTTACTGCAAATACAATGATACAATCTATATACAGTACTGGAGTTCTTATTGTAAATACTGCTATACAGTCTATATGCTATGGTGGAGTTTTTACTGTAAGTACTGCAATACACTCTGCGCTGGATATTCAAACTGCGCCATTCTGAGGCGCAAGCCCTTGCGCTGCACAAAATAGTTGCATGAGAGTGTGGCAGGCGATATTCAAAGAGTTCGCTATTGAGCAACCTTTGAATATCACCAACCACAACCACTGTGCATAGGCGCCAGTGGAACTTGCGCCACAAGAGATTATCGAAAGTAGAGCATTCAACTTGCGGTGGCGCCAAATACTCGATATCATCGCGAAATCACGATATTCAAAAGGTGACATGAAAATGGGGCCATAATTCATGCAAGGTGCAGGAGGGCCATTTGCATCTGATTATAGCCCCATTTGCATGCCATTAGCATGTGGTGCGCCGATCGAGGACTTGCGCCTGGCATCCTGCCAGGCAGCAGCCATCGAGGGACGCGTACCCTGTATCGATCGCGGGCAGCAATGTAGCTCCCCCACCTCCTCCGTACATATCCCTGGTGGTCAGTGGACGAAATGCCCGATGCGGCGGGGTATGTTTAATAACTCCCCTTCCCGTTCCATCCCTGGTGGTCCAGTGGACCGAAATGCCCGTCCTTGGTGGTATGTTTAATAACTCCCCATTCCACATCCCTGGTGGTCAGTGGACGAAATGCCCGATCAGCACAAGGGAGATGTTCTGGGGTTCAGTTACTTCTGCCCGATCGGGCACAAAGGAGATGTTGAGGGGTTCTGTTTACTTTCTGCCCGTGATCGGGCACAAGGGAGATGTTTGGGGGGTTCCGTTCTATTTTCTGCCTGCGATCGGGCATTTTGGTCCACTGGACCACCAGGGATGTGAACAGGAGGAGGCCACATTGATGCCCGCGATTGGGCTGGTGGGGGACACAGGGACTGAGTTGGGGCCAGCCATTAGTGGCAGCTGCTGTGTTGCGCCCTGCAATACAGCAGCTTACCTGTGGGTGGCCCTCGACTTAAGCCTTTGGTTTTTGGCTCAAAGTCCTGCAGGCGCAGGTTGGGGGTTGCGCCTGCACAACTTTGCACAGCCCCGCTGAATATCGGGCTGTGCAGTTTATGCATGGTTCCTCCCCCTCCAGTTGAGCATGCATTCATTTGCATTGCGCTGTTGCTCAGCCTGTTTTCAGTGGCGCAACTGCCTCCTGCTGAATATCGCAGAATGGCGCAATTTAGGACTTGAGCATGCGCAACCCTGTTGAATATCTGGCCCGTTATATACAGTACTCGAGTTGTTATCCTGAGTACTGCAATACAGTCTACAGGTATATACAATACTGGGGTTTTACAGTATGTAGTGCGATAGTCTGTATACAATACTGGGGGTTTACTTTAAGTACAGTGATACAGTCTATATACAGTGCTAGGTTTTCACTGTAACTACTGCAATACAGTCTATATACAATGCTGGAGGTTTTACTGTAAGTAGTGCAATACAGTCTATATACAATACTGAGTTTTTACTGTACGTACTGGGGCACATGGTAAAAACATGGTCTTGAGTGGCTCCAAAAATGAGCACCTGGGTGGGGGGGTGGCGATGGGCACAAGGAAAATGGAGGATGTACTGGTTTGGGGACTCCATACTCAAGGGGATCAGATGGGGTGGCAAGGGGGGAGAGGCACAGTCAGATATGGGTGGAGTCCATATCAGGATTAAAGGCAGACATGGCAGGACAGACAATCCTAAGGTGTGTAAAGAGGGGAAGAAGGAAACCACACATTGTGGTACATGTAGGGACAAATGACCTAGTGGGGGAAATGGTGGAGGTAACAAGGGAGAAGACTGAGGAAGTGGGACGGTTGTGTGAGGAGACTGGGGAGTCTGTGGCCTTCTCTGAAGTGCTCCCAGTAGCCTGTGCTAGCACAGTGAGAAAGAGGATTAGAGAGTTGAACACATGGTTGGTAGAATGGTGTCAAACTAAGGGATATGGGGTTGTAGGCAGCTGGGGCAGTATCTGGGATAATAATCTGTTTGCAAGGGATAGGCTGCACTTGAGTGGGGAGGGGAAGGAGGTATTAAAGCAAAGACTGGAGAGGATAGATTTAAACTAGATGGGGCTGGCAAGTGGACAGCAGGTAGGTAGGGATCTGATAGAGTGGAGTCACAGCCTGCCCCCCAGGCTAGCAGGGAAGGACTCAGAGAGGCCAAAAAAGGAGGGGGTAGAAGGGACGAGATGGAGGCTAGTGAAGAAAAGGGGGCATTCTGAAGGGTGGTCTCATTGAATGCAAGAAGCCGAGGAAACAAATCCGCTGAGCTACAGGCACTCTTAGCAGTGTGGAGGGTGGATATTGCAGCTGTCACAGAAACGTGGGTAACTGAGCACCAGGACTGGGATCTGGCGATCCCAGGATACAAATTATGCAGGAAGGACCGTAAGGGAGGGTGGGGTGGCAGTCTATGTGAGGGACGGGATCAAATGCACAAGGGATCAGGGAGAAGAAAGGAGAACTGAGGCAATCTGGCTGCAGCTCCTAGACTCAAGGGGTAGGAAACTAAGGTTTGGGGTGGTATACAGGCCGCCATCCCAGTCTGAGGAGCTTGACAGGGAGCTAGCAGGACAAATCAAAAAGGTATGTAGAAAAGGAAAGGTGGTCATCGTGGGGGATTTCAACTTGCTGGGGGTTGACTGGAGCATTCCGGTCACTTACAGTGCTAGGGAGCAAGTGCTCCTGGATGCAATCCAGGAGGATCTCCTGACACAGTAGGTTACTGTACCCACTAGGCTATAGAACACCTTAGATCTAGTATTGTTGAATGGGGAGGCAGTGAGAGAAATAAAGGTAGAGGAGCCACTATCTGACAGCGATCACCAGACAGAGTGGTTTAATATCATGATGTGTGGGGAGCCAGAGAAATCGATTACCCAGGTGGTAAACTTCAGGGGGGTGGACTTTAGGAGGATGAAGGAAGTACTGAAAGGGAAACTGGAAAGCATAAGGCATGAGATGGACATGGAGCTGAAATGAGATATTATTAAATGGGGGGTTAAAGAGGCAACAGAAGCCTGCACCAAGGCACAGAGTAAGAGAAGCAGAGCAAGAAAACCATGCTCTTTGAACAGTGAAGTTGTGGAGGTGGTGAGGGCAAAACGAGTGGCTCACCAGAGGTTTAGGAGGACAGGGAAGGAAGTGGACAGGGAGGAATATACAAGATGGTCCAGGGAGGTGACCAGAAAAATGAGAGAAGCCAAGGCCCAGAAGGAGCTGAGATTAGCGCAGGGAATTAATGGTGGGTGGGAGAAAGACTTCTTCAGATACATCAGGGAGAAAAGAAAGTGCAAGGAAACATAGTGAGGATAAAAAGGGATGGGGAGTGAACGGAAAAAGGGGAGGAGCAGGCAGAATCACTGAATGAATACTTTTGCTCAGTGTTCACAGAAGAAAAGCATGGGCTGGGAGGGTGGGGACAGGAGGAGAGGAGGCAACAGATGGAAGAATTGAGGCAAGTAGAGTCCTAGAGGGACTGAGGGCACTGAAGGTAGACAAGGCACCAGGGCCAGATAGTATCCACCCCAGGGTGCTGAGGGAGATGGCGGAGGTGTTGGTGGAGCCGCTGGCAGATCTGTACAGCACCTCCCTGGAGTTAGGATGTGTGCCACTGGACTGGATGATGGTACATGTAGTACCATTACACAAGAGTGGGCCAAGGGATGAACCGGGTAATTATTGTCCGGTAAGTCTCACCTCCATAGTGTGCAAACTCATGGAAACGACACTAAAGGAAAGACTGGTGTCATACCTGGAGGACAGTGGCCTCCAGGATATGAGGCAGCATGCGTTTGTTTCAGGGAAGTCTTGTCAAACCAACCTGATACATTATTATGACTGGGTGACAGGTGAGCTGGATATGGGTCATGCGGTGGATGTTCTTTACTTGGACTTCAGAAAAGCCTTCGATTCGGTGCCTCATGGGTGGCATGGGGGGAAGCTAACTGGTGTAGGAGTAGGGGAAAAATGATAAACTGGATTACAAGCTGGCTGAGTGGGAGGCTGCAATGGGTGGTGGTGAGAGGGGAGCTCTCAGTTCCAAGGCCGGTGACGAGTGGGGTGCCACAGGGCTCTGTGTTGGGGCCAGTATTGTTTGGGCTCTTCATATCAGACATTGGACATGGGGTGGTGAGCAAGGTAAATCTGTTTGCTGACGACACCAAAATCGGAGCAGTGGTGGATGGAGAGGAGGGGTGGAAGCAGCTGCAGGGGGACCTAAGCAAGCTAGAGGAGTAGTCAGAGAGGTGGCAGCTGGGGTTCAATGCAAAGAAGTGTAAGGTTATGCACTTTGGCGTGAAGAACCCAAGAAGAGAACACTGGCTGGGGGAAGGGTTAAGCTGGGGATCACAGGGGCGGAGAAGGACCTTGGGGTAATGATAACAGGGACCATGAACAACACTGCCCAGTGCAGGAGAGTGGCTGCAAAAGTGAACAAAATGCTGGGGTGCATAGCGAGGGGGGTTTCATCCAGGCGAAGTGAGGTGATCTTGCCCTCTACAGATCACTAGTAAGGCCACACTTGGAGTACTGTGTGCAGTTTTGGAGGCCATACCTAAAGCGTGATATCAGGCTGCTGGAGGGGGTGCAGTGGAGGGCAATAAAGATGATATGTAGAATGGTGGGGAGAGACTATGACAGCAGGCTGGGAGACCCTGGAGGATAGAAGGGATGGGGGGACATGATAGAGACATTCAAGTATCTGAGGGGAATCAATAAGGATGGGGCAGATGGGGTCTTCAAGTTAAGTAGGGGGTCACCAGGGGCATGGGCTAAGAATCGAGGGGAAGATTTAGGAGGGACATGAGGAGACACTATTTCACAGAGAGAGTGGTAGCAAAATGGAATGCCCTACCAGAATGGGTGGTATCATGTAAATCTGTGAGCAGCTTCAAAAAGGCATGGGGCAGGGAACAGGGGAGAGTGAGGGTAGGGGTGGCAGTGGGATGACAAAAGGGATGGGGGTTGGGGTAGCTGCAAACTAGGGGTGTTGGCTACACACTCGAGCAGGCTTAGATTGACTGGGTGGTCTGCTTCTGCTGACACATTCATACGTTCGTATGTATGTTCATAATACACTCTATATACAGTACTGGGGTTTTTATTGTAAGTATAGTGATACACTCTATATACAGTACTCAAGTTGTTATCCTGAGTACTGTGATACAGTCTATGTACAATACTGGGGTTTTTACTGTAAGTACTGCGATAGTCTATATGCAATACTGGGGGTTTACTTTAAGTATAGTGATACAGTCTATATACAATGCTGGAGTTTTCACTGTACATACCACGATAGTCTATATGCAATACTGTAGTTTTTACTGTAAGTACAGTGATACAGTCTATATGCAATACTGGAATTTCTACTGTAAGTACCACTATACAGTCCATATACAATACTGGAATTTTTACTGTAAGTTCTTTCATACAGTCTGTATATAATACTGAAGTTTGTACTGTAAATACATTGTTACTATATATGTTGTTGTATTTTATACTGTAAGTATGACAATACAGTATATGTACAATACTAGAGGTTTTACTGTAAGTACTGCAATACAGTTTATATGCACTACTGGAGTTTAAGTGCATGTACCACGAGACACTCCATATACAATAGTGTTTTTTTTCTGTAAGTCCAGTGGTACAGTATATATACAATACTCTGTTTTTTTACTGTAAGTACCATGGTACAGTCCTTATACAATGATGTGGATGTTACTGTAAGTACCGCAATACAGTCTATATAGAATACTGTTTATTTTGCTGTAAGTACCATGATACAGTCTATATACAATACTGAAGTTTTTACTGTAGGTACTGTGATACAGTCTATATACAATGCTGTTTTTTCTACTGTAAGTGCCACAATACAGTCTATATACAATACTGTTTTCTTTACTGTATGTACCGTGATTCAGTCTATATACAATATTTTTTACTGTACATACCATGATAGTCTATATGCAATACTTACGTTTTTACTGTAAGTAATGCGATAGTCTGTATACAGTATTCAAGTTTTTACTGTATGTACTGTGATACAGTCTATATATAATACACAAGTTTTTATTGTAAGTATCGTGATACAGTTCTGTTTTTTTACTGTAAGTACCACAATACAGTCTATATGCAATACTCGAGTTTTTACTGTAAGTACCACGATACAGTCTATATAGAATATTATTTTTTTTATTGTAAGTACAGTGATACAGTCTACATACAGTACTGGGGTTTTCACTCCAAGTACCATGATACAGTCTATATACAATACTGTTTTGGTTTTGTTTTTTTACTGAGGCAGCAGAAATATCATAGTGAAAAGTGCACTCTTAGTACTTAAAGTGATTTCTAATTTTTAAGTCTGTGGGCGGAGCCTACAGCCCTTCTGTTATCGATCAGGCTCTAGCTCTAAAATGGCTTTTCCTGCAACTACCTTTTTAGACATTTAGATGTATTCCTCCACAGCTGCAAAGTAGTGCACTCTCCCTCTGATTTTTGCTATTTGCTGCTCTATGTTAAAGGCATCTGAAGGGAGGAGGGATGCTACAGTATTGCGCCTCAAAACTTCTCAGGATATTACAAAAAAAACACTTTTTAAACTGCTGTTTCTATCCTCTGTCCAGCTCAGTCTAATAGATGTATTCTATTTCTTTCAGCAACCTTGGGGTTAACTCATTAGATGATGTATGTAGTCTACAGTGTCAGATTACAGACATTGAATGGTGCAGTCTGAGCTATTTCATTCCTATGGGCAAACATATGAACTGCAGGGTGGGGGGGGGCTGTAGCCCCATCACTTTTTTTGGCCTGAAGCATCTTGCCCTTTAAACAAACAAACAAGTAAGCAGTGGTCTAAGGCTCTGAGCTACAAATCTGGTGACATCCAGCGGACCAGACCTGGGTTTGAATCCCACAGCTTCCACTTGCATACTGTGTGACCCTGAGCAAGTCACTTAACCTCCTTGTGCTCCCAGGTCACTCCTGTAAAAAAAACTTTCAGCTTAGTGTGCTATACCTGGTTAAACAACTAAATAAAAAAAAAAACAAAAAAACTAGCGTACATTTTCTGGAGTTGGAAGTGTCAAGTGGAAAGTATTTTTAAGTGTGTGTGTGTGTGTAATCTTGCTTTGGGATGGACCATGTGATGTAGACTGCTCATCTCTTATCTGGAATTTACGATCTGAGGCTCTGTTTCACTGAGCATTCCCTCCTGTGCAGCAGACAGTCAGTTTAAAACTAAACTGCAAAGAAAAAAAAATTACAGATTAACAGAAACACTGGAGCGATTAAGTGACTTAACCAGAGCCACACAGTATGGAAATGGAGAGTGTGGGAATCAAACCCATGTCTGAATGCTGGATGTACAAAGCCCATTTATATCTCTTTACTCTAACCTCTAGGCTATACTGCCAGCCCCATAAACAGTGAACAATTTAGACTGAACTGTTGATATCTCAAAGGAGAACTGCCTTGAATCAGCAACCATGCATTTTTGTAGAAGTAGATGTTATTTTTTTAAAATACCAGTTCTCATTTTGTTACTGCTTAATCTTAATTGGCCTTTTAGTAAATTAAGTGAGTGTTTCTGATTCATACACTGCTGGCATTGACCATTTTAGAACAATATGATCTTATCAAGAACTTACATTGTTGGTACAATGCATCTGTGTTCTAATTTAGAATTCTTAGGTTCTTGGGGACATAAACAACATCATATAATTCTTAGATGGCACTTTGCAGCAGTGTGTAACCCAGAAATATCCAATGGGTTAACTAAAAGGCCAGCAAAAATGGGGCAGAAACAGAAGGGGACCTACTATATGAAAAAAACAGCTTCTACAGGAAACATTACTCACAGGTTCAGTGCAGTTCTCCTTTAACTAAGCTTGTAGGGAATGTCAGGTATTTTATCTAAATGGTAAGGAACTCTGTTTACAGGGATTCGGAGCCATCTACAGGGAAATTCTTCCCATAGACTTGCATTAGTTATACAGGAAAACAGAGGAATTTGGCTTCCACCCAAAATAATGTATGATTAAAAAGCACTATATGACACCAACAAGAAAATAAGTTTCATCATTTGGTAGCTCTTCACAGCCTTAGCTCTGGCTAGATCTTGTTTTGGAAAGCAGTGACCGTCGGTATGACCTGGACTCTAATCTCATAAAATTCCCTAAAATTTAGAATTTCAGGGCATTCCGTTCTTTAGTCCTAAAGTCACTTGCAGGACAACAGGCCCTTTGCCACTTAGATTTCACGTATTCCTGCTCTGTATTCATAATCCTCTGTTGAGATGTTTTGCAAAGGATATGACTGATGTAACAAGCAGAGAACTGAAACTTCAAAGCAGGAACAGATCAAGCCTAAAGAGACACATTCCCATTTTTGTGGAGATGCCTCTAGTTATAACAAACTCTAGCCAGAGCCGATAGGGCTGTGAAAAGTTACCAAATGACCAACATCATTTATTTGTTGGTGCCATATAGTGCTGCTTAGTCGCAATCATACTGCTGCTGGTGTGTGTGTGTGTGTGTGTGTGTGTGTGTGTGTGTGTGTGTGCTTGCCCAAAGGAATCAGATTGCTAATATAGGCTGCAAACTGCACTGCCTGAAATCTGACACTGCAGTCCGAGGTTCAGAAGTTCAGTAAACTCCAGACAACTTTATAATGAGTTAACCCCTATGTTGCCGAAAGAAATATATTACACCTATTAGACTGAGCTGGACAGATAATAGAAACAGCAGTTTAAAAAGGTTATTTTTCATTAATATCCTGAGAAGTTCTGAGGTACAATACAGTAGCATCCACCCCTCCTTTCAGATGCCTTTAACATAGCACAGCAAATAGCAAAAATCAGAGAGGGAGTGCACTATTTTGCAGCTGTGGAGGAATACATCTAAATGTCTAACAAGGGAATTCCAAGTTCAGCCATTTTAGAGCTACAATCCCAATAGTGCTGTAGGCTCCACCCACAGCCCTAAAAACTGAATGTCCAAAGCTTCATACACTATGGGGGGAGGGGGATAATTGGTGTAACAAAATTCTGTTCTAAGTTTGTATGTACAGTTCCTGTTTCCCTTGTGGTTATAGGGGTACATTCGTGTGTTCTTTGGGTGACAGAACTGCAAAACCAAAGTTAAACAGTTCTGGCATATAACAGACTTGAGAAGAAACTTTTATAACCATAATAGATGCAGGAATTGTACACGTAAATGTTATAAATCATGGTAAAGATTTTCAAGAAGAGAACTGGAGCTTGGATTTAAAATCAAAGTGTTATCCTTGTTCAAAATAAGGGAACTCCCCATATGGGAAATGGACTATGCCAACTGAACACAGAACTTCAGAATTTTGGATCTATCTGCATGAGACACGCTCTTGTGATTACAAGGCTACCAGGAATATTTGAAAATAAACAGTTCTGACTGGCTAAGAATTACGTCATGATTTATAATTACACCACTTGTGGATATTTTGCTAAATATCTGAAAAATCATTTTTAGTTTAAATCTGCATATTCAGTTATCCGTTGTCAGTGTCAGTGGCTCAGTAGGTAGCACACTCACCTCTGAGGCCGGGAGATCAGAGGTCAGTGGGTTCAGTTCCCATATCTGGCACTTGGGTTAATATCCCAATACTGACACTGTAGTGCAGCATGATCGGGGTACTGCACTTCTGAGGTGCCATCTTTCGGATGAGACATTAAACCGAGTTCCCATCTGCCTGGATTGGTGGTAGTTCAGGTGGATGTTAAAGGTCCCATGGTACTTATCGAAAAAGAGTAGGGGAATTTTCCCGGTGTCCTGGCCAAATTTCTACCACTCACCAAAAATACCACCAACAGTTTAATCTGGTCCAATTTCAGTTGCTTACCATCTGTATCTCCCATCCCCCTGGTCACCCCTGAAAAAGGGACATCTAGGCCCAGTGGGCTTACTGGGTCAAGAAAATTCAATAAATCAATAAATCAATCCCATTACCGTGGGTAGTTTTTCAGGGGGAGCATATCCACTGATGTGTGACATGCAAGACTACGCTGAGTACTGATCACTGGTGATTTTTGTGCTTCATGATTTCTCCAGTATTGCATATGAGCTATGCATTAAGTCACTGTATGTCCACATCTCTCTGTCTCTCTCTTTCTTCCATGTTTCACCTCTCTTTTGGAATCTCTCTCTCTTTCTAGTTCCCCACTTTCTCCTTCCCTCTTTCTCTTTCTTCATTTCTTTCCCTTTCCCCAACTTTCACCTGATTGCCCCATCAGTCTCAGTCTCTCTCTCTCTCTCTCTCTCTCTCTCTCTGCCTCTCTGCCTCTCTGCTATGTCATGCATTTTGGTTCAGGTTCAATTAGTACAAAATTGCTTTGGTACCAGAAGGCTCACGGCTCCATCTGCCTTGGTCTGGCTGGGAAGCATCCGGGTTCTCTACAGGCAGCACATAATCTGGAAAGAAATGAATAAACCGATACCTGTTACAACTACAGGGAATAAACCCCATGATAAAAAAGTATTCCTCAGTACAATACACACTGTAGTATAACACACACCTCACTGTAACACACAATACACTGTAACACACACTACACTGTAACACACACCTCCCTATAACACACATCTCACTGTAACATACACCTCACTGTAACACACATCTCACCATAACACAACCTCACTGTAACACGCACACACACACACTCACTGTAACATATATCACACTTTATAAAACTGGTGAGAAAAATTGGTAAAAAATCTGTCTCCTTCCTTAGATCCCAGTGCTGCTGTTGACCATTGGGATCATCATCTGTAACTGACATCCGTGGCAACACAGTGTAATTGCCCTATGTTGCCGCTATAACTGTCTACAGTCACAGTTTTGCAACTCTGACTGATGCGTTGCATCCCTCACCCCCTCCTCTTCCCCCCACCCGGTCCCTTACCATGTTCCCTCCTTTCCTCCCTCTCCAACTTTGACATCATCCTCTTGCCTGGCTCGTTGGTCTGTCTTGCTGGTGCCTGGTGGTTGGTCCATTTGGACTGCTGTGCTCCCCCATTTAGTAGCTGCTATGGGAGAGGAGGAGCTGAACACTTCAGGTGTGCTTTGCGCAGCAAATCAGTTGGCGGGCTGATCTTTGAAGCAGGGTATTTTTTTTTTTAAAACATTAAATTATTTATTAAAATTTTCACAATACAGGCCCAAAACATCACAATATAACAATGTGGCACAGCAGGTCAGTCAGGAGGAAAAAAAATAACAAGCATTTGTCAATGCCAAGTGTTGCTTGCTGTCATCAGCAGTGGAGGTGCAGGAGTTAGACAGATGCAGTATAGGAATGGCAGTGAAGTATTGAAGTGACGCCAACTCCACACCCACCCTGCAGAGATGGACAGGCATTGGGGTGTGCCTTTGGGTTGTCGCCCATAACAGTCATGACATTTCACCTCACCCTACCCTGCAGACACTTACAAGTGTTGAGGTGTGCTTTGAAGTGTTTGGGCTTTACACTCACCTCATTCCATAAGGAAATACACTGAAATGGGTGCAGTATAGGAGAATAGGGTGAACTCTGGGGCCAAAGGGTCCAAGGTACACCTCAATGCCTGCCATTGGCTGCAGGATGGGGGTGGAATGGCATGAGCATTACTGTCAACAATCCCAAGTCACACCCCTGACGCCTGTCAGTCCCTACAGGGTAGAGCGTTATGGTTGAAAACCCTAACACCCTAGGCGTTTCTTGGTACTTTTACTCCAAGTTTTCAACATGGGCTTTTTGTGATCCCACCGCATGAACAGCGACACTATCAGTTTGTTAGCAGGTGATTTTGCATGGCGCCTAAGCCATTTGGCACCACAGGTGTAAAAACACATTTTGAACAGGATGTGAAAAATGACAGCTGTACTGTTCATGAGGAGGTGTAAAAAATAGCAATGTTGAAAATCTGGAGAGAAAATATAAAAAAAAACTGGTGAAGTCACGAGTGTGTGTAGAAACTGCACAATGCACACCCATAATGTAATTAGTTTTGGGATTTTTTACAGCAGATTTTCAACATAGGCATTTTGGGACCTCCGCTCATGAACACTGTCACAGTGATTTTCTTAATCTCTCCCGAGCACTGATTTCCCACAGCGACTGCGCTATTCTGCACTGGAAGTGTGAAAACACATTTCAGCCAGGGTGTGAAAAATGACAGCTGTACTGGTCATAGGGAGGTGTGCAAAAATACCAGTGTTGAAACTCTGGACTGAAAAGATTATGAATTTGTGAACTTATGAGGGTGCATGGAAATTGCACAGTGCATGCTCATAACACAGTCATTTTATGAACTTTTATCACCAAATTTAAAACATAGCCAGTTTAAGACCTCTGCTCATGAACAGTGTTACTGTGATATTCTTAATCTGTCCTGAACATTGATTTCGCACACTGACCGTGCCATTGTGCGCTACATGTGTAAAAACACATTTCAGGCGAGATGTGAAAAATGATAGCTGTACTGTTCATAAGAAGGTGTGATAAAATGGCAATGTTGAAAATCTGGAGTGAAAATATTAAAAATGCTTAAAGTTACGAGCGTGCATAGGAACTGCGCAATGCTCGCTCGTAAAACGGTCATTTTTGGAAATTTGTTCAATTTTTCAACATAGGTTTTTGGGGGCCTGCCTCATGAACTGTGACACTGTCATTTCGTTAATCAGTCCCGAAAGATGGTTCCGTGCAGTGACCGAAATCACCTTTGGGACCAAATAACTAAAATGACAGTGACTGAGTTCATGAGGTGGGATCCCAAGAACCCATTTGAAAATTTGGCAAAAAATTCCCAAAATGGCAGATATGCACCAAAGTTGAAAAAAAAACCATTTATGCCATTATACAGCTTACTGGCATTTCTTCAGTTAGTGGATGGCTTTGAAGAGTGCAGGCGTGTTCCTGGTCCACGAAGATCATCGCAGTGGGATATGGAGGAAGGTATGGGGTAAGGGGTGTGTGGGGAGGTGGGGTACTCAGAGGGTGGGTGCGGGTTGGGGGAGGGACCACTGGAATCAATGAGGGACTGTTTTCTAGTTTATAGGTTTATTAAAAAAAAAAATCGTGAGAAGATTTTCTTTTTTGCAGAGACATTTAATTTTGGCATGCTGGGGTGGGCTTCCAGTTTGCCACCTGAGTGTTTGGGGGGCTGTAGCTGATGGGGGATTGGGCACCCCCATTGGCACATACCGAGTGCTGGGGGGGGGGAACAAGATATAAAGGTTGTGCACCCCATCAGCACCTACGAAATTGAGGCATTATGCTGATGGGGAGTGGGCTCCCCTTCTGCAAAATGACCAGAAAGGGGCATGCCAACAGGGGATTGGGCACTCCTGTTGGCACACAAAATTGGGAGGGGACATTATGCCGACGGGGAGTGGACTCCCCCGTTGGCAGATTGAACTCGAAGGGGGCATGCCAACAGGGGGATTGGGCACCCCATCAGCTTTTTTTTTTTTATTGAAATGTTTCACCAGGAAGACACACTGAATGGCAGGTGGTGGCTTTCTGTCGGCTTCCTGGGGCCTGTGAGAGGCCGACGGAGAAGCCGTCGTCATGGGGACACCAATCAGCTGTTTTGGTAGCTTGTAATGCACCAAAACAGCTGATTGCATGGTTACGTGGCCCGAATTTCCTGACGCATTTAGGCATGCTCCCTAACTGCTGTAAGCAATGTGTTTCTTGCACATGAGTGCAAGCAGCACAAAAAGGTGGTATAACAGTATGTGACTGTGAAGATAACTGTAAACCAGCAGTGAGAACAACAGGATACAACTAATATATGACAGCACAACAAACAACCCGCTATAACTGAAACAATGCCACTGTTACAATGTTACTATAACACTGTTAACCAGCTATAACTGAAACAATGCTATTATAACACTGTTACTCTAACACTGCCAACCAGCTATAACTAAAACAATGCTACTGTAATGTTACTGTAACACTGTTAACCAGCTATAACTGAAACAAAGCTATTGTAACAATGTTACTGTAACACTTAACCTGCTATAACTGAAACAATGCTACTGTAACACTGTTAATCAGCTATAACTGAAACAATGCTACTGTAGCACTATTACTGTAACACTGTTAACCAGCTATAACTGAAACAATGTTACTGTAGCACTGTTACTGTAACACTGTTAACCAGCTATAACTGAAACAATGCTACTGTAACAATGTTACAGTAACTTTGTTAATCAGCTATAACTGAAACAATGCTGCTGTAACACTGTTAACCAGCTATAACTGAAATAATGCCACTGTAACACTGTTAAATAATCTAGAAGCAAGCAGTCTACCCAGGGCTACCCCCCCTTTCAGCACTCAACTACACAATTAAGGGTTCAAAACTACTTATTACCTTGTTTAGCTGCCCTCACGGCAGTTAGCATACCCTTGGTCTACGTCTGTCCGCCTGCATTGAGTGTTCTTTATGTAACTGTACTTTGCCTGTCCCCTACTCAACTACTTTACCTTCCACTCCCCTCCCCTAGTTACACTCGGCAGTCCTCTGCCCTTGGATTGTATGTTGCCACTGTAAATGTATATTGTATTGTACTATACCTGTCTCTACTCTGCCACTGTAAATGTATATTGTATTGTACTATACTTGTCTCCACTCTGCCACTGTAAATGGATATTGTATTGTACTGTACATAGCACCACTCATGCTCAATTGTCATATTGGATGCTTCTGTTTCTACAGTTATCACAAGGCTGATTCATAACCTCTGTATGTACCTCCACTTCCCTCTCCCCCACGATGCACTGTGAGACAAGCAACTTGTTGCTCAGTGAGCCTTTCCTGGTAAAACTCTTCAATAAATAAAGTCGATCCATTTACACACAGCCACAAAGTGAAAAAATACCCAATCAAGCAAAGCATAAGGGACACCTACTCTTCTAGTAAGCTAGAGATGGCAGATTACTAGGAGGAGGAGTGGGGGCCGAGCATAGATGGGAATGTAAAGAAAGGTCCCACGTTTTGTTGTCTGCCTCCAATTTCCCCATTGTATCAAAAAGAGTTGTTCAAAGAGAGCCACCTTTGATAATGCAGAGTGCCAGGAGAGTAAGGAGGGAGCAGGCGCCTGTCTCCAGACCAACAAAATAAGCTTCTTGGCTTTCATTAATGCTACCAGGAGCCAGTCTTGGTGCAGTCTGGGCAGCGCAGCCACCAGGGCTATGAACCTGAGGACCACTAGCTCAGGAGAGCTAGGTTGGGCACATGTAGGGTTATTGAACAATCTACTAATTCCCGCTGCCAAAAAAGGAAAGCCTCAGACACCCCCACAAGACATTGTAACAATCCAGCTTCAGATTGGGCACAGTGCCAGCACCCAGAGTGGGAGAGGAGGCCTAGGGAATGCAGAACACACTGGACTACTGTAATGCCCTGTACTTAGGGCTATCTGGAGGCAACCTCCACAGGCTGCAGTTGGTGCAGAATGTGGTGGCAAGGCTGCTGACTGGGGTGAGATGGTGTGAGTGTATCACCCCAGTCCTCTGCGGACTGCACTGGCTGCCAGTCAGGTGTAGGATTGTCTTCAAGGTAGGGCTCCTGACCTACAAGACCCTGCATGAAAAGGGACCTGTCTATCTGCAAGATCTCCTTGTCCCCTACCATCGACCCCAGGCACTCCATTCTACCGGGGGAGGACTCCTTGGAGTTCCCAGGGCTAGGTTGCGGCACTTTGGGGACAGGGCATTCTTGGTGGTGGCATCTACCCAGTGGAACTCCCTTCCTGGTTATTTAAAGGAGGCTCCCTCGTTAGAAGCCTTTAAAAAGGGGTTAAAAACATACTTACTCCAACAAACTTTTACTGACTGATAAATTGTTGTTTTAAAGGGATGGCTAGAGGAATTTTAAATCCGTTTTATTGACGAACTATTGTGGGTATATATTATTGTTTGTTTTTTATTGTATAGCGCCCAGAGTCTCAGGAGATGGGTGGTTTTATAAATAAAATTATCTATCTATCCATCTATCTATCTATCTATCTACAGACAGTATCCATCTGTCTGTCTACAGACAGTATCTATCTATCTAGCGACAGTATCTATCTATCTATCTATCTATCTATCTATCTACAGACAGTATCTACATATCTCTCTATCTACAGACAGTATCTACATATCTATCTATCTATCTATCTACAGACAGTATATATCTATCTATCTGTCTATAGACAGTATCTATCTATCTACGGACAGTATCTATATACAGACAGTGGGCTGGATATTCAAACTGCGTCATTCTGTGGTGCAAGCCCTTGCGCTGCTCAAAAAAGTTGCGCAGAGGTGTGGCCAGGGCGATATTCAACGGAGTTGCGCTATTGAGCAACTCCTTTGAATATCGCTCCTGGGCTACAGCCACTGTGCATGGCACAGTGGAACTTGCACCACCGCAAGTGGTCAGAGTGGAGCATTCAGATGCAGTGGCGCAAGTTCCATTGCGCCATGTGCAAATTTCTGATATTCAAAAGGTGACATGCAGATGGGGCCATAAGTTATGCAAGCCGCGGGGGGGGGCCATTTGCATCTACTTATGGCCCCATTTGCATGCCATTAGCATGTGGGTGCGCGATCCCGACAACTTAGCCTGGCGCCCTGCCGGGCAGCAGCGCGTGAGGGACCGGCGCCCTGCAACCCGATCGCAGGCATGAGTAAATCTCCCCACTGGCCCGATCGCGGGCATAACAGTAATAAACCCCCACTGGCCCGATCGCGGGCATAACAGTAATGAACCCCCACTGGCCCGATCGCGGGCATAAGATCAACCCCAAAGACCAATATCCCTGGTGGTCCAGTGGACGCATGAAGCCCGATCGCGGGCATAAGGTCAACCTCCCCAAAGTCCAAGTACCCTGGTGATCTAATGGCCCCTCGCCCCACCCACCCACGGAGCCCCACCACCCGCTCCCCCATCAGCCGGCGGGCGGCAGCACTCACCGCCTGCCGACTGACAGCTCGATAGGGCTGCACGCCCATTGGTTCAGAGCAAGAGCCAATGGGCTGCAGCTCTCTATTACAAAGGCAGTCCAGATTTGTGAATGAATTCTTCACATGAATGAATTCATTCACATATCTGACTGCCTTCACAGCTATCAAACTGTACGCCCAGCGGCTCTGCCTCTCAGACTCGTGAGCATCGCCCATCGAGCTATCGTCGGCAGGCGGCAGGGCACAGCAGGTGGGTGGGGGGCCACTAGATCACCAGGGAATTACCGAAGTTGACCTATGCTTGTGATCGGGCTCGGGGTCCACTGGACCACCAGGGATGATTGGTCTTTGGGGTTTGATCTATGCCCGCGATCGGGCCAGTGGGGGTTCATTACTGTTATGCCCTTCATCAGGCCAGTGGGGGTCATATAGTTATGCCCGCGATTGGGCCAGTTGGGGGGTGAGATCTGCCTGCAATCGGGCTGCGGGGGGAGCACAGGGAACAAGTGGTGGGCCACCCACAGGTGGCAGGTGCTGTGTTGTGCCCTGCAATGTGGCAGCTCACCTGTGGGTGGCCCTCGACTTACTCCTTTTTTTTTTGGGCTCAATGTTGTGCAGGCGCAGGTAGGGGGTTGCACCTGCACAACTTTGCACAGCCGGGCTGAATATCAGGCTGTGCAGTTTATGTATGCTTCCTCCCCCTCCGGTTGAGCATGCCTTCATTAGCATTGCGCTGTTGCTCAGCATGACTTGGGGGGTGCAACTACCTCCTGCTGAATATCGCAGAATGGCGCAATTTTGGACTTGCGGAGGTGCAACCCTATTGCGCATGGCGCAACCCTTTTGAATATCCAGCCCAGTATCTACATATCTCTCTATCTACAGACAGTATCTACATATCTATCTATATACAGACAGTATCTATCTACATACAGTATCTATCTATAGACAGTATCTACATATCTATCTATCTACAGAGAGTATCTATCTACAGACAGTATCTATCTACTGTATCTATCTATGTAGCTATAGACAGTATCTATCTATCTATCTATCTACAGACAGTATATATCTATCTACAGACAGTATCTATCTATCTATCTATCTACAGACTCTATCTATCTGACAGTATCTATCTATTTATAGACAGTATCTATATATCTAACAGTATCTATCTATCTATAGACAGTATCTATTTATCTATCGATCTATCTATCTATGCATAATTTTAACCAAGATCAGATGACTATTTTTGTCACGACAGACATAATGTGCCTTCTGGAAGCCATCTTCCCATTGCTGCTGAGAAATGGGACCACCCAATTCTTGTTCCCATTTAAGTTTGGTAGACTCTGGTGTTGGAGTCTGGGCATCACAAATAGTGGAATAGATTCTGCCAGTTGACCCTTGTGAGGTAGCCAAAAGATCTGTCTTCTGCAGCAAGGACTGGGCAGATTGAAAAGGAAGGATTTTATCAAAGGCCTGTATAGCTGCATATAAAAACTTTCAAAACTTCAAGTGAGGGAGACTTTAGAGAATTTAGGGAGTACAAATGTGAAATAGCCTCAATCTTCCCTGAGAAGGTCAATCTAAGTTTCAACCAGTGCCTAATGTCATGGTCAAAGTCAGCAAGGAGAGGGGCGAAATTGGCTGATATGAGATTCTCCCTTCTGGCAGTAATCCTTACCCCAAGATACTTAAATCCATCTCCCACCCATGTCACCTGTGTGCCCTGATAGCACCTGCTGTCACACAAAGAATTTAAAGGAGACAACTTAGTTTTACCAAGGTTACCTTGTAACCCCGACAGGTCTGCAAAGGCCAAGAGGACCTTCAAGGACGGGGGAGAGAGAGCTCACAGGTTGCACCATGGTAAGAAGGAGATCATCCGTGTATGTATGCACCAAGTAGACAGAATGCCACATTACAATACCCTGTATTGCAGGAGTTGGCAGCAATTTCCTGAATAAGGGGTCCAGAACCAGTTGGAATAAAAGGGGAGATAGAGAGCAACCCTGCTGCATGCCCCTGTGTAAATCAGAAGGAGGGGGAAGGGTGCAGTTAGTATGAACCACTGCTATAGGGGCACTGTTAAAGAAGGGTGGTTGATGTAGTGGCAGCAAGCAGAAGCTCAGAATGCACAAGGCAGGTAGAGCAGTCGAGGGCCTTGCGAGGCATTGCAGGCCGGGGACTGTGGTGAGAAAAGGAACAGCGCATGGCATGAAGCACGGGTGGCACAGGGAAGGAAAGCTGAGGTGGCAAGCAGTGAAGTGTGACAGCAGCAGCCTAGCCGGTGAAATGACCAAAAATCCAGCCTCTTGAATCCTCCCTTTCATTTCTAGTGGAGCCATTACGTGCCATAGGCCCCAACCAGGCAGAAGACAGCAGGCTCGTGAGAGGACAAAAAAACGCACACAGCACATAGCATAGATGTTTTCCATTAAGCTCTGCTTTCTGGTTTAACTTGTAGGCTAGCCTTAAGTGGGGAAGACTGGCAGGCAGTATGTGATAACTCAATGAAAAAAAGAGAAAGACTCGCACTCGAGAGTTCCGAAATCCAAGCAGAAAGTGCTAATGTTTATTCGAGCAGGGTGCCCAGCAAACCAGAGTGCCTATGCTTTGACCCCAGTCTGGGTCTCCCTAAGGGAGTGTATCTAAAGTACAACAGACTAATGGTACATTTATATTCCTCATTTAAAGTGACATATGCCAATTGTGAGACAGTGGAAAGATCAAGTACAATAAAAATCTTTAGAAAAAAATTAGTAAACAGACATAAGCATTTTAAGTGAGTTCAAGCAGTCAGATCAATTAACAAATTCTATTTAGTACTAACTCATTAGGGCTGCTTAAATTAATTTATATCACATTATCACTGATTGAGTAGTACACACCACTGTTTGACTTAGGAGGTAGAATAAATCCACAGAATACAAAAGGAGTATCGGGCAAGTACAATAGAGTTAAGTTCACTTCAAAAAGAATAGTAGAAAAAGGAGGCTTAAATTAGAATTTTCTAATTACATAAGTGGAAGGTCAAATTGATGGTCTGAAGGTCAAATTTAACAAACGTATGTGATAACTAACTGAGCCACATGAAGTTGCAAACGTGAGCGTGTGAAGGATGCAGGAAACCGAGAAGGAACCTGCCGCAGGCTTAGAGTTATTGACACTGGCTATGCTGTACAGAACTGTTGGTAAGTTACTTTTTAAAATCAGTTGGTCAGGTCTCGGAGACTACTAATCAAGAAAGCCCCCACTGTGTGTTCTGAGCCTGAGTTTGAGTGAATGGGGCCCAGCTCAGCTTTAATATTATCGAAGTGTGAGCAGCAAGCACAAGTTTGTTTATTTATTTATTTGAGCATCAGTTTATAACCTTTGAGCCAGAGGCTCATTTCCAAAGGTACCTCGTCACATTGAAGACAAATACATTGCATTACAGGCTCGTTGTTACTGACGGGAGGGTGGCTGCAGTGGCCTGGTGGCAGATGGCAGGAACTAAGTTAAAGTTTCATCATGTTGTTGCAGTCATCACTGGGCTGGGTGCTAGGGCTGGGTACTGTGCTACAACTAATAGTCAAGTTGGAAGTTGGTCTAGGCCATCTCTCTCTGTCGCTCCCCCGATCTCTGCACCCTGCTTGCCTCCTACTATAAGTTAAGTCATCAGATTTAGTTACTCTGCTTGTGTAAATGTGAAAATAAGAATAAGTGTGTGGTTGTGGTGGTGGGGTCATTTTATTTGGTATCCCATGTATAAAGTGACTATGATTGAGCACTTTCAAAAAGGGTGATTCAATCATGACGCTTTTCCACAGGGCTACCTGTCAGGGAGGGCGACCAGATAGGGGGTTTGGTGACTATAGTGACATGATGTTGCTATGTATACACATCTGCAGGGGGGGTGGTGGGGAGGGACCACACCCTGCGATGGGCAGAATGGAAGGGAGGGTTTGTGGGGTGTAGTGTGATGGTGGGCTGCCGAGCTGACCGTGTGGTGTGATGGGTTGGTGGCAGGCTGGGGCTGGGAGGGTGCCAGGTTTGGTTCTGGGCCCGCTCATTTTTTGTGCTGGGCCGGGTTTTTCTTCACTTTTACACACACCCACCCTTGGAGTTGAGAATACTTTAGTGGGGGAATGGGGCAAAATCCTGTGAAGTGCAGCCCCTTCATAAAAACAAATCCTACTTCTCTTCTGGGGTGCTGTTTTGCTCTTTGACATGAGTCTACATTGCTGAAATTCATTTTCGGCAATGTAGACTCGCTCAAACGGCGATCGCTATTATGCGGTCGCCGTTATCACATGGTTCCTTTTATTTAACCAGGTAGAGCCTCAGAGGAGTCAGAAAAACTAGCCTACTGGTGTTTATTCGATGCTGGCATCTGCATTTACTGACCAGTCAATACATCTGTCAACAAAAAATGGAGGGATGAGGGTTAGTACAACTCAAGCAAAGAAATCGACAGTTTGTAAGTTTATCCAACTGCTGCTAGGGGGGTGTGTGTGTGTGTATGTGTGTTTTAGTATGTGTGTGTATATATGTGTTTCAGTGCATGTGTGTGTGTTTTGATGGAAGGATCTTAATAAGATGATGAATTAAATCTGTGTTTTTTAAGTGTAAATAAAAATTGTGTCTGCATGAACCCATGAATCAGTGTAAGCTGATAGATATTCAGGCCAGGGGACTTATAGGGTGAGGTTAGTGTGAAACAGCCAGCAACTCAGCGGACAGTAGTTAAGGTGAGTGCCTTGTCCTCTGAGGGAGCCTGCTTGCATCTCAAATCAAGTTGGTAGGATTTGTGTCGGGCAGATGGGGTTAGTAGGTTGTATGTGTGTGGTGGACCCGAGTTCAGTGAGGACTGGAGAGTTGGGACTTGGTTTGGGAGCACAGCTGGAAAGCTAACTCTTCTTGGGGAAAATGACAACACAGAAACACAGAAACATAGAAATTGTTGGCAGATAAGGACCGCTAGGCCCATCTAGTCTGCCCGTAGGCCCTATACATTGTATGTGATCAATGGTTTTTCATCGCTCCGTCCCATCTCAAGCTTCCTTTTTGCCTGTCCCAGGCATGCTTAAGCCCCCCTACTATGCTTGCCCCCACTACCTTCTGTGGAAGACTATTCCAAGAGTTGACTACCCCCTCTGTGTAGAAAAGTTTCCTCACATTACTTCTTAATCTACCTGCTTCCAATTTCATATTGTGCTTCCTTGTTTTAGTACTTTTTCTACATTGGAAAAGGTCCCTTACCTGCACCTTGTTTATGCCCTTGAGGTACTTGAAAGTTTCAGTCGTGTCCCCCTGCTGTCTCTTCTCCTCCAGTGAGTACATATTGAGGTCCCTTAGTCTGTTCTCATGTTTTGTGGTGTGAGCCCTGCGCCATCTTTGTTGCCCTTCTCTGGATAGTCTATACCTTATCTATATCCTTGAGCAGGTGTGGTCTCCAGAACTGCGTGCAGTACTCCAGGTGAAGCCTTACCAATGTTTTATACAATGGCATCACCACCTCCCACCTCCTGCTAGTGATACTCCTGCCTATGCACCCTAGCATGTCACTGGCCTTCCCTGCCATGTTTGTGCACTGCTTTGAACCCTTAAGGTCATCAGAGATGATAACCCCTAGGTCCCTTTCCTCTTTGGTGACAGTCAGCTCCTCCCCCCTACCTGTAGCTCTCTCCAGGGTTCCCTCTACCCAGCAGCATTATTTTGCACTTCTTTACATTGAACCTCAGTTGCCACATCTCCAACCATCTTTCAAGCTTCTCCAGGTCCCTCTTTATTTTCTGCACCCCTTCTGGAGTATCCACCCTGTTGCAGATCTTGGTATCATCTGCAAACAGGCAGACCTTTCGTTCCAGCCCCTCTGCAATGTCACTAATGAAGACATTGGACAGGACTGGTCCTAGTACTGATCCCTGTGGTACCCCACTGGTCACCCCCCTCTCCCTAGCCTGTACCCCATTTACCACCACCCTCTGTCTCCTGTCTGTTAACCAGTTACTAACCCAGTTCACCACCTTGTCCCCCACCTACCGGGTCCTAATGTCGTATGCTTAATCGCATGAGATGTATGCCGCATGGTAACGATTGTGCTGTAGTGGCAGCGCGATTGTAGCATGTGGCATAATGTCTCACGACATTATGACCCCATACCTGTCTGTCATGCCCAGACTACCCATCTTGTTAATCAGCCTTCTGTGTGAGACGGTGTCAAAGGCTTTGCTGAACTATAGGTAGGCAACATCTACCACCCCTCCCTGATTTATTTCCCTAGTCACCCAATCAAAAAAAATCTGTTAGATTAGTTGGACATGACCTTCCTGCTGTGAATCCATGTTGCCTCAGATCCTGAGCTCTGCTGGATTCCAGATGTGCTACTATCCTTTCTTTCAGCAGAGTCTCCATGATCTTTCCCACCACTGAGGTGAGGCTGACTAGCCTGTATTTCCCCACCTCCTCCCTACTGACTCTTTTGTGCAGTGGGACTACATGTGCCCATCTCTAGTTTTCTGGAATGACACCTGTGTTGAATGACTCTGAACAGGGCTGCCAGAGGTACTGCTAGTGCCCTTTGCAGCTCCTTTAATATCCTTGGGTGGATGCCATCTGGCCCCATGGCCTTATCCACCTTCAGCTTTGTGAGTTCTTCCAGAACTCTCTCCACTGTGAATGGACTGGGGTCCACGTCTCCTCCCCTCCCACTGCCTCTGCAACCCAACCATGGTCCTTGACCTTCCCCCTCTTTAGTGAATGCTGAGCAGAAGTATTTGTTCAGTATTTCTGCCTTGTCCAGATCCCCTCCTTACACTGCCCTTCTCCCTTTGAGCCTCACAGCCCCTAGGGTTTTCTTTCACTGATGTACCTATAAAATGCCTCATCCCCTCTGTTTACAGACTGTGCTAAGCCCTCTTCTGTCTGCTCCTTCACCCTCCTAACAGCCTTCCCTGCTTCCCTTAGACATGCAAGGTACACCTCCCTGTCCTCCTCCCTTTGGCTCCCCTTATATTTCCTGAAACTCAGTCTTTTAGCCTTGACTTTGTCCCTCACCTCTCTGCAGAACCATAGTGGTTTCCTTCTTCTTCTTTTCCCTTTGGCCACTATCCTAATGCATTGATTTGTTATATCCACTATGGCTCCTTTCAGTTTCTCCCATTGTTCTTCCACCCCCTCTACTATCTCTCCCTTTCCCAGGACTGATTGTAAACATCTACCCATTTCAGTGAAATCTGCCCTCCTGAAATCTAATACTCTTGCCCTTGTGTGGCTTAATTGAGTCCATGTCTCCATGCCAAACCACACCATGTGGTGGCTATTGGACCCCAGTTGCCCTTCCACCTATATTTCTTCAACTCTGTTCCCATTGGTCCATACCAGGTCCAGAACTGAGCTGTCCCTGGTTGGCTCATGCACCAGCTGCCTGAGTCCAACCCCCTGCAGGGATTCCAGGATGGCTGTGCTTCTGGCTGAAACAGCCATCTGGGTGGCCCAATCCATGTCTGACATATTGAAATCCCTCAGAAGCAGGATTTCACCTTTAGCTGCCATGTTATGTATATTCTCCACTAGTTCCCTATCTACTTCCTCCCTCTGTGCTAGAGGTCTTTAGATCACCCCTGTGTGTATTGCTGTTCTATTCTGTGGCTCCAGGGTGACCCACATTACCTCGGCTTCCCCCTGTCTTCCCTGAACTTCTGTAGCCTTTACACCATCTCTGATGTACAGGGCCACTCCCCACTCTTTTTACCCTTCCTGTCCCTCCTAAACAGTGTATAGCCTGGTACACTGACTTCCCAGCCATGATTAGCAGAGTACCACATATATGTTATTGCTGCTATGTCAAGGCTTTCATTTACTAACAAGGCCTCCAGGTCTGGAACCTTATTTCCTAGGCTACGGGCATTTGTTAGCATGACCTTCCATGTTTTACAGCCTGTCCTTCCTCTGCTCTTGTTCTCTCTCTTTAGCGTCTTCCCCCCACTCCGGTGTCCTTTCTTATGTGCTCTGCCCCCCCATATCACTCATTATACATTCTTCCCCTGCCTACCCTTCCCTGCCTGCTTTAGCTATTCCTGTAGTCAACTTATGTTCCTGAATGTTCCCATGGGGGGAGGGCATTTCTAAGCCTCCTGGCTCTTCCCCCCTTGGCCAGTTTAAATGCTCCCAGCTGAAGCATTTAAAGTTCTCACAAAGAACCAAGGTTCCCTTCTCGGACAGATGCAGGCCGTCCTCCTTATATAAGCCTGCATGTGCCCAGGTCAGGCCCCAGTCCCCTGTGAAGGCAAAACTCTCCCTTCCACACCAATCCTTCAACCACGAGTCGAAGGTATGGATGTGGAGTGCCCTAGCTTCCCCTGTGTCCTGGACAGGTAGCACATCTGAAAATGAGACGGAGCATGCTATTTGTTTTAGGTTTTCCCCCCAGCTTCCTGAAATATGCTACAGGGTATGCAGGTATCAGGCAGGAAGTCCTGGTGGCTGCTGCCACTGCACACTGTAAGATGAACTAGCTACCCTACAATTTTTTACAGTGTTGATGTTTGATTTAGTGAATTGGCTGTGCAACTAGCTTAGTGTGTTTTACTATTTCTTCTAAATCAGCTTTCTGACTATATGTCCAACTATGTATAAGATCAAATACCGCACATTGCTTTCCTTATATGTGAGAAAAATCAAAAAGAAATGATGCACACATCACTGTCACATCATTCGAGGCCCTATAAGTGTTCTAGTAAATGATAACGGCAATGTGTTGCTAATATAGGGGAGGTACCTTGACTGACTCTCAAGTTGGAAGAATTAGTTAAATTTGCTTTGCTGAGTTGAATTAATAAACTTGCAACTAGTTGGAACAATAACTCATATTTTCACTCACCACTCATATTTTGCAACAGTCAGTCATAATTTAACATTAAACTGACTCTGGGGTCTACTTGATTGGACAAAACACACAACATGACCATGCATTATCCCACAATGACCACACGCCTGCACAACTTTCTATTTTTCACCCCACCTCCTAAACAATTTTGGCCATTTTATAAGACAGATAATCCACTCTAGGATGTGCAGTCATGCTCTAATATACGTAGCCTTGGATGGTTTAAGGCACTTGGCCTGCGGCCACTACACCAAGGCATGCATATATCAGAGAACGACTGCATGCCCTGTAGTGGATTATCTGCTACATAACACATACCTCAGTATACTACACACCTCACTATAACACACATCTTAGTATACATACCCACTTTAAACCAACAGCTGTTACTACTGCTGGGAATGCACCTCCCGTTTACTCCTGATAACACTCCTTAGTACAGTATATGCCTCACTGTCCCACACACCTCACAATAACACACATCACAGTATACACACTCACCTTAAACCAACAGCTGTTGCTACAGCAGGGAATGTACCTCCCATTTACTCCTGATAACACTCCTTAGTACAGTATATGCCTCACTGTCCCACACATCTCACTATAACACACGTTCCCAGGTCACAAAATTAAAATTAATTAATTGGAGGGGAATGTCTTTACCATCATAAATGTCATCATGTCCCACTTTATCCATGTTTTCATAGCTGTCCTCATCTGCAGAAATAGAAAGAAAGGAAAGGAGAGAATGAGAGGGGTGTAATGCAGAAATACAAACAAGGATCTGTGCTCCCCCAGCATGGTATTTATGTAAGTTAGATTTTTTTGAAACAAAGCAAAACTGTCAGTTCAAACACAGCATTTCTCTCCTCTCAACTTTACAGTACAGTTGGGTGTCACTTAATTAGTACAGTTCCAACACTGAGGTGACCTTTTACACTGTGCCCTGTCTCATAAGCAATTCCCTCTGTAGAGGCATAAAAGTTAGCAATTTATTCCAGTGCCAGTCAGTACAGTCTGAATTCCTGTTACACTCATATGAAAGCCATTCCATGAGCACAGGTTCCATTCCAATGTAAGTCATTGAGCCAAGCTGGATGTACTAGCCACACCATGTGTTTAATAAACATTTCCTAGCTACCAGTAACTGTATGTGGACCACTCTGGGAAGGAGGTCCCTGGAATGAGATTTTAAACATTCCCCCAGTGTCTCTACAACTCACTTCATAGCTCTCTGCATTAAGGAGTGGGGTGATAAAAACTACATTACATGGTTTCTGGCTGTGATTATGCCTTCAAGTCTCTCTTCATCATATTCAATTCTCAGATAATACAATGCATACAACTGGAGTAAGTGATCAAGTGATGCATCACATGACCACTGTGCAGAAGTGTGAACATGTGATATGTCAGGACATGGCCACTGTGCAGAGGTGTGAACATGTGATATGTCAGGACATGGCCACTATGCAGAGGTGTAAACAGGTGATGTTCCACATGGTGCATAGGTGTGAACAGGTGAGGTGACATGACAATTGTGCAGAGGGGTGAACAGGTGGGGTGACATAACCACTGTGTAGAGGTGTGACAGGTGATGTCCCACGGCCATGGTGCACAGGTGTGAGCAGGTGAGGTGACATGAAAATTATGCAGAGGTGTGAACAGGTAAGATGACATAACCACTGTGCAGAGGTGTAACAGGTGATGTCCCACAGCCATGGTACATAGGTCAGAACAGGTGAGGTGACATGAACATAGTATGGCGGTGTGAACAAATGATGCCTCATGGCCATGGTACAGAAGTTGAACTTGTGGGGTGACATGACCACTGTCCAGAGGTGTGAAGGCATGATATCACATGACCACTGTGCAGATGTGTTAACACATGATGTGTCACATGACCATTGTGCAGAGGTGTGAACAGGTGGGGTGATATGACTGCTGTGCAGAGGTGTGAACAGGTGAGGTGACATGACTGCTGTGCAGAGATGTGAACAGGTGGGGTGACATGGCCACTGTGCAGAGGTGTAAACAGGTGATGTCCCATGGTCGTGGTACATAGGTGTGAACAGGAGGGGTGACATGGCCACTGTGCAGAGGTGTAAACAGGTGATGTCCCATGGCCATGGTACATAGGTGTGAACAGGTGGAGTGACATGGCCACTGTGCAGAGGTGTAAACAGGTGATATCCCATGGCCATGGTACATAGGTGTGAACAGGTGAGGTGACATGACCACTGTGCAGAGGTGTAAACAGGTGATGTCCCATGGCCATGGTACATAGGTGTGAACAGATGGGGTGACATGGCCACTGTGCAGAGGTGTAAACAGGTGATGTCCCATGGCCGTGGTACATAGGTGTGAACAGGTGGGGTGACATGGCCACTGTGCAGTGGTGTAAACAGGTGATGTCCCATGGCCATGGTACAGAGGTGTGAACAGGTGGGGTGACATGGCCACTGTGCAGAGATGTGAACAGGTGATGTCCCATGGCCATGGTACAGAGGTGTGAACAGGTGATGTCCCATGGCCATGGTGCAGAGGTGTGAACAGGTGATATCACTTCACCGTTGTGCAGATGAGTTATTTATTTTATTTATTAATTGAAAAGTTTCACCAGGAAAGGCACACTGAACAATTTAAAATTGCTCGTCTCACGGTGCGACCTCAGGAAGTTAACGGTGTGTGATGTACGACATGACCACTGTGCAGATGTGTGAATACGTGACATCACATGACCACTGTGCAGATGTGTGAACACGTGATGTGTCACATGACCACTGTGCAGATGTGTGAACACGTGATGTGCCACATGACCACTGTGCAGATGTGTGAACACGTGATGTGCCACATGACCACTGTGCAGATGTGTGAACACGTGATGTGCCACATGACCACTGTGCAGATCTGTGAACATGTGATGTGCCACATGGCCACTGTGCAGATGTGTGAACATGCAATGTCACATGGCCACTGTGCAGATGTGTGAACATGCAATGTTACATGACCACTGTGCAGATGTGTGAACACGTGACGTCACATGGCCACTGTGCAGATGTGTGAACATGCAGTGTCACATGACCACTGTGCAGATGTGTGAACTTGTGACATGTGTTACGTCTGTCACTACTACTTGGGTGGATGTGCCTCCATTACTATTTATTTATTTATTTTTAATTTAGTTTTTGTTGATCGGGTAAGTGCGCTAGACAAATCCTGCCTATTTTCAGGCATGACCCGGGGGAGGGGGATACAGATAAATGCCAACTGACTTTGAACCAGATTAAGCTGTTGGTGGCATTTTTAGTGAATGAGGGAAATTTGTCCAGGACACCGGGTAAATTCCCCTACTCTTTTTGATAAGTGCCATGGGATCTTCAACATCCACCTGAACTACCACTAATCCAGGCAGATGGGACCTCGGTTTAACATCTCATCTGAAAGATGGCACCTCAAAAGTGCAGCACCCCTCTCATGCTGCACTACAGTGTCAGTACTGGGATATTAACCCAAGTGCCAGATGTGGGAACTGAACCCACAGCCCTCTGATCTCCTGGCCTCAGAGGCGAGTGTGCTACCTACTGAGCCACTGACACTTGCTAGGAATCAAACTGGAGATCCTGATTCCCAAAGGCAGAAGCTTTAAAAAGTTCAGCAAAAGGGAAATACTCACAAGCCGGGAGGTTAGAGTGTTCCTTTGGTTTCATACTTGCTGTCCCATGAACCACCACTAAAGACCTCTTATTATTACAATTACTCAGCTCTGCCTTGACTGTTATACACAGCTTTCACCTCCAGAGGGCTCCGCTTTGATTGTTATTCACAGCTTTCACCTCTAGAGGGCTCTGCTTTGACTGTTATTGACAGCTTTCACCAGTAGATGGTGCTGCTTTGACTGTGATTCACAGTTTTAACCACTGGATGCTCAGCTTTGACTGTTATTCAGAGCTTTTTCTAAGTAGATGGCTCTGTTATGCACTGACTGCCTCCTCTGTTTTATAGTGTGGCACATGACCTCAGTACAAATGTATGAGCACATGCTGTGCTCTTGACTCCAGTGCAGGCGTGTGAAGACATGCTGAGTCTCTTGACCCCAGTGCAAATATGTAAACAAGTGATGTGTCCCTTGATCCCAATGCACATGTGTAAAATGTAATGCATCCCTTGACCCCAGAGCAAATATGTAAACAAGTGATGTGTCCCTTGACCCCAGTGTAAATGTGTGAACACCTGACATGTCCCTTGATCTCAGTGCAAACACCTGATGTGTCCCTTGACACCAGTACATGTGTAAACTAGTGATGTGTCCCTTGACACCAGTGCAAATATGCAAACAAGTGATGTGTCCCTTGACCCCAGTGTAAATGTGTGAACACCTGACATGTCCCTTGATCTCAGTGCAAACACCTGATGTGTCCCTTGACACCAGTACATGTGTAAACACCTGATGTGTCCCTTGACACCATTGCAAATGTGTAAACTAGTGATGTGTCCCTTGACACCAGTACAAATGTGTAAACACCTGATGTGTCCCTTGACATCAGTACAAATGTGTAAACACCTGATGTGGCCCTTGACATCAGTACAAATGTGTAAACACCTGATGTGGCCCTTGACACCAGTACATGTGTAAACACCTGATGTGGCCCTTGACACCAGTACAAATGTGTAAACACCTGATGTGGCCCTTGACACCAGTATATATGTAAACATCTGATGTGGCCCTTGATACCAGTATATGTGTAAACACCTGATGTGTCCCTTGACACCATTGCAAATGTGTAAACTAGTGATGTGTCCCTTGACCCCAATGCACATGTGTAAAATGTAATGCATCCCTTGACCCCAGTGCAAATATGTAAACAAGTGACGTGTCCCTTGACCGCAGTGTAAATGTGTGAACACCTGACATGTCCCTTGATCTCAGTGCAAACACCTGATGTGTCTTTTGACACCAGTACTTGTGTAAACACCTGATGTGGCCCTTGACACCAGGACAAATGTGTAAACACCTGATGTGGCCCTTGACACCCGTACATGTGTAAACTAGTGATGTGTCCCTTGACACCAGTACATGTGTAAACACCTGATGTGGCCCTTGACACCATTGCAAATGTGTAAACAAGTGATGTGTCCCTTGACCCCTGTACATGTGTAAACACCTGATGTGTCCCTTGACACCAGTGCAAATGTGTAAACACCTGATGTGTCCCTTGACACCAGTACATGTGTAAACACCTGATGTGGCCCTTGACACCAGTGCAAATGTCTAAACACCTGATGTGTCCCTTGACACCAGTACATATGTAAACATCTGATGTGGCCCTTGACACCAGTACAAATGTGTAAACTGGTGATGTGTCCCTTGACACCAGTACAAATGTGCAAACACCTGATGTGTCCCTTGACACCAGTATATGTGTAAACACCTGATGTGTCCCTTGACACCATTGCAAATGTGTAAACTAGTGATGTGTCCCTTGACCCCAGTGCACATGTGTAAAATGTAATGCGTCCCTTGAACCCAGTGTAAATATGTAAACAAGTGATGTCTCCCTTGACCCCAGTGTAAATGTGTGAACACCTAACATGTCCCTTGATCTCAGTGCAAACACCTGATGTGTCTTTTGACACCAGTACATGTGTAAACACCTGATGTGTCTTTTGACACCAGTACATGTGTAAACACCTGATGTGGCCCTTGACACCAGCACAAATGTGTAAACACTTGATGTGGCCCTTGACACCATTGCAAATGTGTAAACAAGTGATGTGTCCCTTGACCCCTGTACATGTGTAAACATCTGATGTGTCCCTTGACACCAGTGCAAATGTGTAAACACCTGATGTGTCCCTTGACACCAGTACATGTGTAAACACCTGATGTGGCCCTTGACACCATTGCAAATGTGTAAACAAGTGATGTGTCCCTTGACCCCAGTACAAATGTGTAAACTTGCTCCCAGAGTACCACATAGTGGCGGTCCCAAATTGTAGTGCACATAACACAGTCTATGGTTTCCAATGAGTCAGGCTCTCCCACTCATTTATTTTCTACTTTGCCAACCATAATTCTTCGTAGGCCTCCTGGATTCAAACATCTCCAGTGAGGACCCTCCAGGTTTCCATGCAGGTTACTGTTTCCCAACACATTTAATCTACGGTGGTAAAAAAATCCTTGCTGCCACAGGTGCATATTGCGACCTTGTTGACTCTGGGACAACAAACCAGACACATGCATACAACGTGCACATGCTCACGTACACTTACGTTTTGGCCACGTTTTCCTCAGAGCTATTGGCGCATGACTGCATGCCCTGTAGTGGATTATCTGTCACATGACCCATACCTCAGTATACTACACACCTCACTATAACACACATCACAGTATACACACTCATCTTAAACCAACAGCTGTTACTACTGCAGGGAATGCACCTCCCATTTACTCCTGATAACACTCCTTAGTACAGTATATGCCTCACTGTCCCACACACCTCACTATAACACACGTTCCCAGGTCACAAAATTAAAATTAATTGGAGGGGAATGTCTTTACCATCAGAAATGTCATCATTTCCCACTTTATCCATGTTTTCATAGCTGTCCTCATCTGCAGAAATAGAAAGAAAGGCAAGGAGAGAATGAGAGGGGTGTAATACAGAAATACAAACAAGGATCTGTGCTCCCCCACCATGGTGTTTATGTAAGTTAGATTTTTTTGAAACAAAGCAAAACTGTCAGTTCAAACACAACATTTCTCTTCTCTCAACTTTACAGTACAGTTGGGTGTCACTTAATTAGTACAGTTCCAACACTGAGGTGACCTTTTACTCTGTGCCCTGTCTCATAAGCAGTGCCC
This sequence comes from Neoceratodus forsteri, assembly GCA_016271365.2. NCBI lineage: Eukaryota > Metazoa > Chordata > Ceratodontiformes > Ceratodontidae > Neoceratodus > Neoceratodus forsteri. The sequence continues at coordinate 1,755,002 of JADMNL010000033.1, forward strand.
TCCGTAGAGGCATATAAATTAACAATTTATCCCAGTGCCAGTCAGTACGGTCTAAATTCCCATTACACTTCTACGAAAGCCATTCCATGAGCACGAGTTACATTCTAATGTAAGTCATTGAGCCAAGCTGGATGTACTAGCCACGCCATGTGTTTAGTAAACATTTCCTAGCTACCAGTAACTGTATGTGGACCACTCTGGGAAGGAGGTCCCTGGAATGAGATTTTAAACATTCCCCCAGTGTCTCTACAACTCACTTCATAGCTCTCTGCATTAAGGAGTGGGGTGATAAAAACTGCATTACATGGTTTCTGGCTGTGATTATGCCTTCAAGTCTCTCTGCATCATATTCAATTCTCAGATAATACAATGCATACAATTGGAGTAAGTGATCAAGTGATGCATCACATGACCACTGTGCAGAAGTGTGAACATGTGGTATGTCAGGACATGACCAAAGTGCAGAGGTGTGAACATGTGATATATCAGGACATGACCACTGTGCAGAAATGTGAAAATATGATATGTCGGGACATGACCATTGTGCAGAGGTATGAACATGTGATATGTCAGGACATGGCCACTGTGCAGAGGTGTGAACATGTGATATGTCAGGACATGACCACTGTATAGAGGTGTGAACATGTGATATGTCAGGACATGGCCACTGTGCAGAGGTGTAAACAGGTGATGTCCCACATGGTGCATAGGTGTGAACAGGTGAGGTGACATGAGAATTGTGCAGATGGGTGAACAGGTGGGGTGACATAACCACTGTGCAGTGGTGTAACAGATGATGTCCCACAGGCATGGTACATAGGTCAGAACAGGTGAGGTGACATGAACATAGTATGGCGGTGTGAACAAATGATGCCTCATGGCCATGGTACAGAAGTTGAACTTGTGGGGTGACATGGCCACTGTCCAGAGGTGTGAAGACGATATCACATGACCACTGTACAGATGTGTTAACACATGATGTGTCACATGACCACTGTGCAGAGGTGTGAACAGGTGGGGTGACATGACCACTGAGCAGAGATGTGAACAGGTGGGGTGACATGACCACTGTGCAGAGGTGTAAACAGGTGATATCTCATGGCCATGGTACATAGGTGTGAACAGGTGGGATGACATGGCCACTGTGCAGAGGTGTGAACACATGATATCCCATGGCCATAGTACATAGGTGTGAACAGGTGGTGTGACATAGCCACTGTGCTGAGGTGTAAACAGGTGATATCCCATGGCCATGGTACATAGGTGTGAACAGGTGGGGTGACATGACCACTGTGCAGAGGTGTGAACGGGTGATATCACTTCACCGTTGTGCAGATGGGTTATTTATTTTATTTATTTATTGAAAAGTTTCACCAGGAAAGGCACACTGAACAATTTAAAATTGCTTGTCTCACGGTGTGACCTCGGGAAGTTAACAGTTGAGTTAACATGTGATGTGCCACATTACCACTGTGCAAATTTGTGAACACGTGATGTCACATGACCACTGTGCAGATGTGTGAACACATGATGTGCCACATGACCACTGTGCAGATGTGTGAACACGTAATGTGCCACATGACCACTGTGCAGATGTGTGAACATGCAAGTTCACATGACCACTGTGCAGATGTGTGAACACGCAATGTCACATGACCACTGTGCAGATGTGTGAACACGCAATGTCACATGACCACTGTGCAGATGTGTGAACATGTAACATCACATGGCCACTGTGCAGATGTGTGAACACGTGATATCACATGACCACTGTGCAGATGTGTGAACACGTAATGTTACATGATCACTGTGCAGATGTGTGAACATGTGACATGTGTTATGTCTGTCACTACTACTTGGGTGGATGTGCCTCCATTACTTGCTAGGAATGAAACTGGAGGCCCAGATTCCCAAAGGCAGAAGCTTTAAAAAGCTCAGCAAAAGGGGAATACTCGCAAGCCAGGAGGTTAGAGTGTTCCTTTGACTTCATACTTGCTATCCCATGAACCACCACTAAAGACCTCTTGTTATTACAATTACTCAGCTCTGCCTTGACTGTTATACACAGCTTTCACCTCCAGAGGGCTTTGCTTTGATTGTTATTCACAGCGTTCACCTCCAGAGGGCTCTGCTTTGATTGTTATTCACAGCGTTCACCTCCAGAGGGCTCCGCTTTGATTGTTATTCACAGCTTTCAACTCTAGAGGGCTCTGCTTTGACTGCTATTCACATGTTTCACTAGTAGATGGCGCTGCTTTGACTGCGATTCACAGTTTTAACCGCTGGATGCTCAGCTTTGACTGTTATTCAGAGCTTTTTCTAAGTAGATGGCTCTGTTATGCACTGACTGCCTCCTCTATTTCACAGTGTGGCACACGAACTCAGTACAAATGTATGAGCACATGCTGTGCTCTTGACTCCAGTGCAGGCGTGTGAACACATGCTGGGTCTCTTGACCCCAGTGCAAATATGTAAACAAGTGATGTGTCCCTTGACCCCAATGCACATGTGTAAAAAAGTAATGCGTCCCTTGACCACAGTGCAAATATGTAAACAAGTGATGTGTCCCTTGATCCCAATGCACATGTGTAAAAAAGTAATGCGTCCCTTGACCCCAGTGCAAATATGTAAACAAGTGATGTGTCCCTTGATCCCAATGCACATGTGAAAAAGTAATGCATCCCTTGACCCCAGTGTAAATGTATGAACACCTGACATGTCCCTTGATCTCAGTGCAAACACCCGATGTGTCCCTTGACACCAGTGAAAATGTGTAAACATCTGATGTGTCCCTTGACACCAGTACATGTGTAAACACCTGATGTGTCCCTTGACACCATTGCAAATGTGTAAACACCTGATGTGTCCCTTGACACCAGTGAAAATGTGTAAACACCTGATGTGTCCCTTGACACCAGTGCAAATGTGTAAACACCTGATGTGTCCCTTGACGCCAGTGCAAATGTGTAAACACCTGACGTGTCCCTTGACACCAGTACATGTGTAAACACCTGATGTGGCCCTTGACACCATTGCAAATGTGTAAACAAGTGATGTGTCCTTTGACCCCAGTACATGTGTAAACACCTGATGTGGCCCTTGACACCAGTGCAAATGTGTAAACACCTGATGTGTCCCTTGACACCAGTACATGTGTAAACACCTGATGTGGCCCTTGACACCATTGCAAATGTGTAAACAAGTGATGTGTCCCTTGACCCCAGTACAAATATGTAAACATGCTCCCAGAGTACCACATAGTGGCAGTCCCAAATTGCAGTGCACTTAACACAAGTCTATGATTTCCAATGAGTCAGGCTCTCTCACTCATTTATTTTCTACTTTGCCAACCATAATTCTTTGTAGGTCTCCTGGATTCAAACATCTCCAGTGAGGACCCTCCAGGTTTCCATGCAGGTTACTGTTTCCCAACACATTTAATCCATGGTGGTAAAAAAATCCTTGCTGCCACAGGTGCATATTGCGATCTTGTTGACTCTGGGACAACAAACCAGACACATGCATACAACTTGCACATGCTCACGTACACTTATGTTTTGGCCACGTCTTCCTCAGAGCTATTGGAGCACGACTGCATGCCCTGTAGTGGATTATCTATCACATGACCCATACCTCAGTATACTACACACCTCACTATAACACACATCACAGTATACACACTCACCTTAAACCAACAGCTGTTACTACTGCAGGGAATGCACCTTCCAATTACTCCTGATAACACTCCTTAGTACAGTATATGCCTCACTGTCCCACACACCTCACTATAACACACGTCCCCAGGTCACAACATTAAAATTAATTAATTGGAGGGGAATGTCTTTACCATCAGAAATGTCATCTTTTCCCACTTTATCCATATTTTCATAGCTGTCCTCATCTGCAGAAATAGAAAGAAAGGCAAGGAGAGAATGAGAGGGGTGTAATACAGAAATACAAACAAGGATCTGTGCTCCCCCACCATGGTATTTATGTAAGTTAGATTTTTTTGAAACAAAGCAAAACTGTCAGTTCAAACACAGCATTTCTCTCCTCTCAACTTTACAGTACAGTTGGGTGTCATTTAATTAGAACAGTTCCAGCACTGAGGTGACCTTTTACACTGTGCCCTGTCTCATAAGCAGTGCCCTCTGTAGAGGCATATAAATTAACAATTTATCCCAGTGCCAGTCAGTACGGTCTGAATTCTCATTACACTTCTACGAAAGCCATTCCATGAGCACAAGTTCCATTCTAATGTAAGTCACTGAGCCAAGCTGGATGTACTAGCCACACCATGTGATTAATAAACATTTCCTAGCTACCAGTAACTGTATGTGGACCACTCTGGGAAGGAGGTCCCTGGAATGAGATTTTAAACATTCCCCCAGTGTCTCTACAACTCACTTCATAACTCTCTACAATGAGGAGTGGGGTGATAAAAACTGCATCACACTGTTTCTAGCTGTGATTGTGTGTTCAGGTCTCTCTGCATTATATTCAGTTCTCAGATAATAAACAATAAGGCATAACATAGTGTGGGTTATTGTGTAATAATGTCACACCTCGGGTAGTTGACGCACGAGGCAGCAGGCCGAATGTGTTCAACACCCGAGAAGTGATGTTATTACACAATAACCCACACCCTGGAGTACCTTATTGCTAGCATACAATGGCTCATTATATTTAGAATAAAAAGTACAAGGATTAGATATGACTGATTAATTGGTGTGTGGAAGGGTATTTAGAGAAAAAGAAGTTCCTTTTCATAGTTGTGCAGCAGGTGGCACTGTTTGCTCTGTGTTATTTGACTCTCTGTGCTTTTCTCTGTGCCTTCCATCCCGCATGTTGTTTCTGGTTGTTGATCACCATTTTGGGGGGTGGGGGGGTCTGACTGAGAGTGTGTAACATTTATATTTAAAATAATTTGAACAGTGTGGTAGGGGAGAATGTGTTTAATGTATTTATATGGACGAATTAAACAAAAGGACATGAAGAGCAAGTGAGCATTATCAGAACAGTGCTACGATGACTGTTGAGAGGAACGCTTGGTGGCTTGCTCACACAGTCACTCATGCCTCTCTTACTGAGTCCCCCCCCCCCAATCACCACAGTAACCCGAATGGAGACTGTTTAATTTTTTTTATTGTGGAACTCTAGGAACACTTTACAAAACAGCTGGCAAAAAAGTGATCAGTAAATAACAAGCGTGCGTAGTGCTTTTCAAAAGCAGAGACATTCCAAGTAAAAGTCTGCTTCAGCGGAGCGACTGTGATATTCCATTTTCTCCGCTCTGCTTTGGAAGCATGACAGGTTCTCTAGTTTAAATAAATTAAGGCACTGGTATTTTTTTTGTTAATTTCTTTATCTCCTCTGCTGACCGGTCCCAATCCAACAGCCCCGGTCCCATCACCCTGGCGTCCGCTGATACTCACTTCGTGGCTCTGAGGTGCCAGCTAGCTGCAGAGCCAGTGGGGGATCAGCTTCATTTCACCAGCTGGCAGGATTTTCATCCTCCATTTTCCTCCCATCCCCAAGAGTGCAGCGTGGCAGTGTGCAATGATGCCAGTGGCCAAGCCATGCATGCTTCCGTACGTGGCATGCCAGGCGTCTGTTCCTCCTCCACCCCCTGCTTTCTTTGGAGCCGGTGTGCCAACTCCCAGCTGCCACTAGGGGCCAGGCATGCACTGATCGCCAGGCCTACCCCTCCCCAGGAGAGGAGAGCTGTCTTCTGGACACTCAATCCTCTCCCTCCCTGGGAGTTGCGCATGCGCAGGTGATGATAATGCTGTCTTAGGACTGGAGTGCCAATGCTACTCGGACATCCTGCAAGATAATTTTTTTCAAAGTGTTTATTTTGCACTTCAGTCATGATCGCTTTGTTAAACAAACTACCAACAGTCCAAAAACTGAAAACCGGACCGAACTTTATTTTTTTTGTCAGAAATCATGCTTAAAGTTCCAGCGGCTCTAGCTCCAGATGGCGCCAGGGAATGGTCGAACCAGCATGGAGCACAGCAACTGCCAAAATGGGCCATCTCCTGTCCCTTCTACAGTACGTTCTCCCAACAAACGAGTAATTTCAGGTAAAAATGATGAATCAGCCTGTGAGGACAAGACTGATCTGTCCTTTATCAAAGATATGTTGCTGTCAATAAAAGACGACATTGCTGGAGTTAAGCTAAATGATTCTTCAACTAATAAGAAAATTGCAGCGGTAAATACACGAATGGGTAATTTTGAAGAGCATTTGGCATTTATTGAAGTCACTAACCAAGTTAAAAGACAAAGAATCTCAGTGCACAAGCACTGAGGCAATGGTTACCCCAAAGGGCACTGGCCGGGAAGCCAAGTTTCAAAGAAATACAAAATCACACATACCCCCATGATGCAAAGCATCGTGGGCTGTATACACAAATCACCACAGACTATTAAGCTGGTTCAACTTTAAGCAGAAATGCATGGTGCCGAAAGGCTTCTCACACGGTCTGCAAAGGGTGCTAGCAGAAAACACATACACATGTTTCGTCCTACCAGGACTCATCAGCGTGCCTTGTCTAACCAAGTTAGAAGACTTCGTTGAGAGAGAGGCAAGACAGTTGACCCGTATTACAGAAAAAAATGATGATTTAGAGAACAGGGGGAGATGCAATAATTTAAGATTTGTGGGTATTCCTGAAGGGCTAGAGGGAACAGATACATAGTCCATTTTTTACAGGAGTTCATTCCTGCTGTCTTAAACTTTCAATGAAACTGCCTGTCTGATTTGAAGGTAAAAATAAAAGTTCTGATTTGAACTATTATACTTAGATTGAAGTTCGATAAAGGATAATAACGGATTATTTTCTTGATTTAATATGTCACGAACAGTTTCAACGCCTACCTTACTCCACCCTACATCCTTAATAGGTTTATTGGAGTTCTGCACAATGACATTGTTCCACAAGGGACAATAGTGTAAGGCAAGCATTTTATTTTCCATGAGCAAACTAAGCTGTTTACAGAGCCTAACGGAGGCAGTAATGGCGGGATGGTTATGCAGGCCGTTAGGCATCCAAAGAAACAACAGGTTTGTTAAGGCTAACGGTTTCACTAGACTTTGCTCCACTACTAACCAGCAAGGGACCTCAGTAGTAGGAATTGGTTGCAACCAGCCAGATGTTTGTTTATATTGAAAAGCCCAGTGATAGCCCTGCTACCAATGGTATGCAAAGCCACCCTCGCTTTTGTTCACTCTGAGTTCTGTAATGTTAAGTCTAGGGGGCTTCCCATGCTAAAGATATAATGAGATGATTCTATCATTTTTTTTAATCATTTGGCATGAATATGGAAAGGGAGGTTGTTTGGAACATAAAAGATTTTAGGAGCTATAATCCTCTTGGTGGTGCTAATTTCCCCCCATAATGATATAATTATTTTGTTTAATTCATTTAGGTCTTCTTTTATCAAGGTAATTAAAGAGTTTAGGTTGGCTTAAACTGTTTGGTTAACTGTATTACGTATTGAAATTCCTCAGTGTGTTAGTGAATGGGATGTCAATTTAATGTTGGAAGAGGAAAACAATCAGGGGCCTGATTCCAGACAGTTACGCCAGGTGTAAATGTAGAATGCCAGTCCTGATCGTGCAAATCGCAAGTTATGCCAGCGATTTGCGACATGTGTGATTCCAGAAGAACACTTACACTGCAACCAGCAACTGCTGTGACAAACACAAATTACGCCGCAGTTACACCAAAGAATGCCTACGCCACTGCATAATGAGGCTTGCGACATGCGTAACACACCAGCGCCGTGGATCTGCTATTCCAGTACAGGTGGTGTAATGGACCATGCCAGAGGATGGTAACGTAAGTTAGAACAAGGAAAAGCTGTCCTAACCAGAGCACAGGCCATAGAAACACCCCCCACCACAAAGCCAGACTGCAGCATACCCCCAACAAGTAGGCCCCAAATGTGGGACTAATGGACAAACAGTGCAACACCCATGAAAACATGCCTTAGGAAGCCTAGAACACAGTGAAATAGGTCGCAGCATGGCCAGACAGGCCAATAGTAAGTGAAATACATACCTGGTGCAACATGTACCACAGCATGTAGCACAGTAGCCAAACACAGACTGTGGGACAAGGCATCGTGCTGTGGGACAGAGAAGTGATGGGACGTACAGTAGGGAACAGTACCATGTACTGTGGGACAGAGAAGTGATGGGACGTACAGTAGGGAACAGTACCATGTACTGTGGAACAGAGAAGAGATGGGACGTACAGTAGGGAACAGTACCATGTACTGTGGAACAGAGAAGAGATGGGACGTACAGTAGGGAACAGTGCCATGTACTGTGGGACAGAAGAGATGGGGCGTACAGAAGGGAACAGTGCCATGTACTGTGGGACAGAGAAGAGATGGGGCGTACAGTAGGGAACAGTGCCATGTACTGTGGGACAGAGAAGAGATGGGACGACAGTAGGAACAGTGCCATGTGCAGTGGGACAGAAGTGATGGGACGTACAGTAGGGAACAGTACCATGCAGTGGGACAGAGAAGTGATGGGACGTGACAGTAGGGAACAGTACCATGTACCGTGGAACAGAGAAGTGATGGGACGTACAGTAGGGAACAGTACCATGTACCGTGGGACAGAGAAGAGATGGGACGTACAGTAGGGAACAGTGCCATGTACCGTGGGACAGAGAAGAGATGGGGCGTACAGTAGGGAACAGTGCCATGTACTGTGGGACAGTGAAGAGATGGGAAGTACAGTAGGGAACAGTGCCATGTACCGTGGGACAGAGAAGAGATGGGAAGTACAGTAGGGAACAGTGCCATGTACCGTGGGACAGAGAAGTGATGGGAAGTACAGTAGGGAACAGTGCCATGTACCGTGGGACAGAGAAGTGATGGGACGTACAGTAGGGAACAGTGCCATATACCGTGGGACAGAGGAGTGATGGGACGTACAGTAGGGAACAGTGCCATGTACCGTGGGACAGAGGAGTGATGGGACGTACAGTAGGGAACAGTGCCATGTACCGTGGGACAGAGGAGTGATGGGACGTACAGTAGGGAACAGTGCCATGTACCGTGGGACAGAGGAGTGATGGGACGTACAGTAGGGAACAGTGCCATGTACCGTGGGACAGAGGAGTGATGGGAAGTACAGTAGGGAACAGTGCCATGTACTGTGGGACAGAGAAGTGATGGGGGTACAGTAGGGAACAGCACCATGTACTGTGGGACAGAGAAGAGATGGGGCGTACAGTAGGGAACAGCGCCATGTACTGTGGGACAGAGAAGTGATGGGACGTACAGTAGGGAACAGCGCCATGTACTGTGGGACAGAGAAGTGATGGGACGTACAGTAGGGAACAGCGCCATGTACTGTGAGACAGAGAAGTGATGGGGCATACAGTAGGGAACAGTGTCATGTACTGTGGGACAGAGAAGTGATGGGACGTACAGTAGGGAACAGCACCATGTACTGTGGGACAGAGAAGTGATGGGATGTACAGTAGGGAACAGCACCATGTACTGTGGGACAGAGAAGTGATGGGATGTACAGTAGGGAACAGTGCCATGTACTGTGGGACAGAGAAGTGATGGGACGTACAGTAGGGAACAGTGTCATGTACTGTGGAACAGAGAAGTGATGGGAAGTACATTAGGGAACAGTGCCATGTACCATGGGACAGAAAAGTGATGGGATGTACAGTAGAGAACAGTACCATGTACTGTGGAACAGAGAAGTGATGGGACGTACAGTAGGGAACAACGCTATGTACTGTGGGACAGAGAAGTGATGGGATGTACAGTAGGGAACAGTGCCATGTACTGTGGGACAGAGAAGTGATGGGATGTACAGTAGGGAACAGTGTCATGTACTGTGGGACAGAGAAGTGATGGGACGTACAGTAGGGAACAGCACCATGTACTGTGGAACAGAGAAGTGATGGGACGTACAGTAGGGAACAACGCTATGTACTGTGGGACAGAGAAGTGATGGGATGTACAGTAGAGAACAGTGCCATGTACTGTGGGACACAGAAGTGATGGGATGTACAGCAGGGAACAGTGTCATGTACTGTGGGACAGAGAAGTGATGGGACGTACAGTAGGGAACAGCACCATGTACTGTGGGACAGAGAAGTGATGGGATGTACAGTAGGGAACAGTGCCATGTACCGTGGGACAGAGAAGTGATGGGAAGTGCAGTAGGGAACAGCGCCATGTACCGTGGAACAGAGAAGTGATGGGAAGTACAGTAGGGAACAGTGCCATGTACCGTGGGACAGAAAAGCGATGGGATGAACAGTAGGGAATAGCGCCATGTACTGTGGGACAGAGAAGTAATGGGACGTACAGTAGAGAACAGTACCATGTACTGTGGAACAGAGAAGAGATGAGACGTACAGTAGGGAACAGTGCCATGTACTGTGGGACAGTTGAGAGGTATGTACTGCTGACAGTATTGCAAGTTGCGACATGCATACTGCTACACTGCTATTGCGAGTTACATCATGTCTTGCGGGCGTAACTTGCGACATGCATAATTCTGCATTTTCTATTGTATCTGGTGATTCTCTTGGAATATGGTGCAGCTCGCATGTGTAACCCCCCTGCAAATGGGGGTTCCCAAAAGACTTCCAGGAGCTTGCTTGAATGCTCCAAGCCTGAATGGTGTTTGGCATTTAAGCCATTTATCAGTGAGTGTTTTAGAGCCTCTGGTACTGTCTCTTTAAGAGCTGTCTGCTTGCAGACATAATTAGTTTGTATGGGGGACTGTGTGTTCTCTGAGTACCACTCGAGCTGCTGCCAATTCACTTCATTTTGCAGTCACTAGGAGTGCAAAGGAACCTATCTGAAAGATGTAACTGTTTGCCAGAAATTATTTAGAGTAATAATGAAATTACAGTCTGTCTAACCTGCTTTCTTTGCAGTCAGAACTGTGTCTGCTAGTTCCCCATTCTAGTTTTGAACTGCTGAACTGGACCAATCAGTGTGGGGTAAGCTAGCTCTAAAATGGTGCCTTGACGAATCAGAACTTGGACTCATAATCTGAGCCAGCCACAAGAGGATTGTATGGGCAGTGACTCTGGGAGATGTAGTTTAGACTTCAGTGCCTTTTTGGACCAACAGCAGCAGTCTATTGTGAGTGACAGCCAATCCAGTCAAGAACTGGGAGGAACTCAAAGGAAGTGCCCGGTTTTGTCGGTTGGAGTTTCAGTTGAGCTTTGGCAGTGAAGAAGGAAGGAGCCCTGTGCTTTTTCAGTCTGCAGTTTTAGTCAAAAAACGGTGTAAGGCCCAGAGTTCCGTCCACAGCTTGTGTAACTGCTTGTTAGACTGAACTGTCCCAGAAAAGAATCAAAGGATCTCTGAAGAGTAGAAACCAGGCTCACCCTGTAGAAGACTGGAGAAATTATTGAATTGCACTCGGTCTGTCAGGAACTGAATCTGCTGTGTGTTCTCCGGTATTGTGCAGTAATTGCGATCGGGAGAGAAGCAGCCTGCCTGGTATAGTACTCTCTATTTTTTACCATATAAATGTGTGAAGAGTCACTTGGAGCTCAAGAGTAGCCCTGCTGATATTGAAGGACCCTATCTTATTTGGAGGTCGTGAGTACTAATTCAGGTCGCTCCTGTTGAATTGCCACATTAAATCCAAATGGAATTACTGTACTGCTGACTGTTTAATTTTCCTTTCTCTCGTGTGAAAGGCCCCTACCAGCTGCCACAGTTTGGACTAGCCACTAGGGCTTGGGTACCCAGGGACAGTAACTGATAGGGATAGGCCTGTGCACAAAGCCATAGGTAGATTATTAGAGTGATAAGCCACTAACCTGATTTCCCCGTCCTTGTTATATCCCCTAAATAAATCAGAGCTGCTTGTTTCAGCAAAGTTATACTGCCTGAGGTATTTGTCTATGTTAAAGTACTGTACTGTGATTGTTGCACTGTATCTCATTTCACAGGAGGTCCCAGTGCCGGAACCAGTCCTGGGGTAAGTGTATACTGTGAAGGTAATTCTGATATATTGTGTGGGCCACTAGTGGGAAGAAAGGGGTTGCAGTGTCCCAGAGGGCTGTGACCAAGTTAGTTTAACTATTGCAAACCCTGACCTCTGGGTGGAGGCACCCGCCATTGGATCCAGGCCCCTCAACCTGTTAGTGGCAAATCAGGCAGGGGTAGCGCCCCTGGGATAGCGCCATCTAGGGGTTACATCTTGGAGGCTCACCGCTGGGATTGTGTGTCCTCTAGTGGCCATATTACGAACCACTGTTAAGAAAAATGGGTACCCGACAGAAGTGGCTGTGCACCGCTGGTGGAGTGGTGTACTGGGAGGAGATCGACCCCAAAATGCTATGCTTATCCTGGACATCCCCTGGGTATCAATGCGGACACTGTGCAGGAGTACTTTCCAAGGTGGAAGGTTTACAAAACCCTGTGGTGGTGGGTCGGCATGCTAATCTGCTCACCCACACTTTCCTGGCCCTAGTAGAGTTTAAGGATCCCATAGATAGCTCCAAAGTGCCACAGACCATTACCCCAGAGGGAGCCCTCACTGCTTGGAGAGTGATAACTAAGGAAAGTAAAGACCCGGGGGGGAATCAGCCCCCACCACTATCTGAAACTTTTGAGGAGAAATTTGCTAAATGGTTGCTGGGAGAAGGGAAAACTGTGGAGGACTTGAAGAAACTATTCTTGCCACCTGGGGGTGTTCCTCCCCAACACCCTCCTGCTCCAGTGCCCGTAATGGTGGCTGAACCAATGCAGACTCCTATTTCTGCACCTGCCATTAGTCACGACTCTTACCGAAGGTTGAGGATCTCTCTGGCACCTCCCACCCCCAAGGGAGGATGACTGGGAGAACTGGATAGACTATGTTGCCCCCAAGTGCTAGAATGGCAATGCTCGGAAGGTGAAAAGCGAAGAGGGTTAGTGAGAGCCCGAGGTCCTGCCCTGGCTACCATCCGTGCTAAATGGGCCAGTAACCCTGAAGCGACTGCACAGGCCTATCTTGAGGCCTTGAGAATGTGTATGGGAGCCCAGATTCTGATGAGGACCTATGGTGGAGAGTAAGAAATGCACAACAGTACCAAGGAGTTGTTGTCTGTGTATGTCTCTCGGCTGGAAAAATTGTTGCAAGAATGCCTCAGAAAGGGTAGTTTGCCAGCGATTGAACTGGACCGAACCAGACTGGACAGAATCCTTAAGTCTGCCCCCTTCTCAGAACTGCTGTTGCTTCAGTTACACCTGGCAAATCGACTGGAATCCCCACCCTCCTATGATGAGCTAATGAGAGAAATTCGAGGAGTTGAGAAAAGGCGACCTCGGGAGGGACCTGCACCAACAGCTGTGGCTACGACTCGAGTGACTGAGGGTGACCCATCAAGTGAAGGTCAGGGCAGAGGTTGACAGTCAATGAGTGCTCTGACAAGGAAAAGATATGCCACAATGGGCGAACTGTTGAGAGAGATCCGGGAATTCAAAAACAGTCCCTTTATGAAGGCCACGCCTGCAAATGCAGACTGACCTATATCCGACTGCATCTGCTATGGGGGTGGGGTACCCACCCATGTATCTCCTGCTGATAACAGCTCCAAACTCAATTCCTTGACCATGGAAGTGGAGAAACTGACGTGATGTCTCCAAATGCTTATCACGTCGAGACAGAGATGGCACCCAGGTTTCCAGTTAGTATACCCGCCCTGGCTCCCAGTGTGGCGCCTCGGCCAGCTCAAACTCCAGAAAGTATGTTTTGCTATAATTGTGGGAAAGCTGGGCACATGAAAAGGAATGCCAGTCCCAAAAGACACTGACAAAGTTGCATATAGGCTACAAGGAGAGCTTGGAGAACAAATCAGTGGTTAAGAGGTGCACGACATGATCCCAGTGAGGGCACCAAAAATGCTACTTCACGCCCTTTTTGTGGCAAGGTCAGTTGCCCAGGCCCCACTACCGCCTCTCCAGACTGGTCCAGAATAGTGGGTCCCTCCATGGAGACCACTGTAAAGGTGAATGGAGTGTCTACAAGAGCTGTATTAGACAGTGGCTCCCAAGTGACAATTATGTTCCAGGATTGGTATCAGAAGCATTTGTCAGACGTACCCTTACAGCCATTAGAAGGACTGCATGTATGGGGGTTAAGTGAGAAGGCCTACCCCTATTCCGGGTATATCCGAATTTGGCTGTCTTTCCCCACCTCCGTGGCTGGAGTGGCTGAACAAGTAGAGACCCTAGCCTTAGTGTGTCCCCCACTGACTGTATGATGGTGTCCCTTTGTTGATTGGAACAAATGCTCATATGTTCGGAAGGCTGGCACAGTTGTGTTATGAAAAACAGGGGTCAAAGACTAGTAGAGCTTTAAGAGTTCCGGCTTTAATTAAGAAGGCCTATGAGGCACAGAGAGATGCTGAAAAAACAGAACCAGAGGAACCGGTCGGAATTGTATGGAAGAAGGATCCTGAGTCTCTGATCCTGGCGCCAAATGCCCAGTGTACCTTACAGGGAGAGGTCCGTATCAGAAAGGATGTTAAGAATAAAATATTAATGTTGGATGCACCAGGCGATGGAAAATTGCCAGAGGGACTGCTGGTCAAGCCTAGTATTTTGCCCGCTAGAGCCCATGCTTATGCCAGAAGGGTAATGGTCCAAGTTCATAATGTGTCTGAAAGAGACATTCGAGTGAATAGAGGTTGCATCCTGGCTAATGTGCATTGTGCAGACACTGCAGTGCTACCCAGCAGCAAGAGTTCAAGGAAGAATGACAGAGTAACGCCTGACTTGTTTGATTTCGGACTCCCGCTGCCAGCTGAATGGAAAGTGAGGATCAGTGAGAAGCTTGCCCAGAGAGACCAGGTGTTTTCTTTTAAGGAATGGGATGTAGGATGGCAAGGAGCTGAGCACAATATCCGCTGCATGATCAAAAGACCATTTCTGAGAGGTCTTGACGCCTGGCACCTGCTGACATAGATGATGTGAGACGGCATCTGCAAGAGATGTTAGCTGCTGGTGTAATACAAGAATCCAGAAGCCCTTATGCTTCCCCATTGTGGTAGTGAGGAAAAAGAATGGAACAGTAAGGATGTGTGTGGATTATCGCACCTTAAACCGGCGGACTATCCCTGATCAGTACACAATGCCCGCATTCAGGATGCTTTGGACTGCCTAAGCGGGAGCAAGTGGTTCTCTGTGCTGATCTCCATGATGGGTACTACCAGATCCCGATGGCCCCAGAGGACCGTGTGAGAAGACGGCCTTTATCTGTCCGCTTAGCTTCTATGAATTCATGAGGATGCCTCAAGGATTTCAGGTGCCCCAGCCACTTTTCAACGATTGATGGAGCGTGCAGTGGGGACATGAACTTACTAGAGTGCCTGGTATACCTAGATGATGTTATTGTGTTTGGCAGCTCACTGGAGGAACATGAGAGCAGATTATTTAAGGTATTGGACCGACTGGAGGACTTTGGCCTTAAACTGTCCATTGATAAGTGTCAATTCTTTCAAACATCAGTAAAGTATGTGGGACACATAGTATCCACCGAGGAATAGAGACCGACCCAAGTAAAGTTGAGGCCTTGACCACCTGGCCACAGCCCAAAAATCTAAAAGAACTGCAAAGATTCCTGGGATTCTGTGGTTATTATCGGCGCTTCATCAAGGACTATTCAAGAGTGATCCGCCCTTTACTTAACCTTACTCAAGGGTATCCCCCAACCCACAAAAAATACCAAAAGTCAGTGTCCCTCAAGACTGAAAGAGTGTATTTTCATCCGAGTGAAGTATTTGGGGCCCGCTGGACTCCTGATTGTGAGACTGCTTTTCATGAGATCATATATCAACTACCCATGCTCCAGTGCTGGCCTATGCGATCCAAGAAAACCTTACGCCCTGCACACTGATGCTAGCTTGCAAGGGTTGGGGCTGTGTTGTACCAAGAGCACGAGAATGGCCTGAGACCAGTGGCCTTTGCCAGTAGAAGCCTGACCCCATCCGAAAAGAACTATCCTGTACATAAGTTAGAGTTCCTAGCTTTGAAGTGGGCTATTGTTGACCAATTCCATGAGTACTTGTATGGGGCTAAAATACTAGTAAAAACTGACAATAATCCTTTGACCTATGTGCAGACCTCAGCTAAGTTGGATGCCACTGGCCATAGGTGGCTTTCTGCATTATCTACATATGACTATGCTCTAGAATACGAGCAGGTCTGAACCACATAGATGCTGATGCTCTCTCCCGGAGCCTGTTCCCCAGAATGATTGGGTCCGATTAGCAGAACCTGACATTCGGGCACTCTGTCGGAAGTTTGACAGGGAGAACAAATGTCCACGGACTAGTGGACTGCATGGTGGATTGCTTGGGACCCTCTGAGAATTGCATACCTGCTGCTTATTGCCACTTTTCTGCAATAGACATTGGTGCACTGCCTCAGCTGGACAATGACAGTATTCGGCGGGCTCAATCCCGCGATCCCATGATCAAAGCAGCTTTAGAAGCCCTCTATGCAGGAAAAGATGTGTCCAAATTACACTCCACTGATTTGAGAACTGCACTGTTATACAAAGAAGGTCCTAAGTTGAAACTGATCAATAAACTGTTATACAGAGAAACAGTAGACAGAGGGGGACAAGTAGACAAACAACAACTAGTGCTGCCCACTGCCTTCGAGACTCAGTACTGAGGTCCTTGCACAACCACATGGGCACCTTGGTATAGACAGAACACTTGACTTGGTGAGATCCAGATTCTATTGGCCTAAGATGGGGCTGATGTGAGCAACACATTCGAACTTGTAGTCGCTGCTTACAGAGGAAAGCTTTGCCCCAGAGGGCTGCCCCCCTTGTTAACATCACCACCAGTGCACCCATGGAGCTGGTCTGTATTGATTTTCTGAGTCTGGAGTCAGATCAAAGAAATATCAGTAATGTGCTGGTGGTCACTGACCATTTCACGAGATATGCCCAAGCTTTCCCCACCAAAGACCAGAAAGCATACACTGTGGCCAAAGTACTTGTAGAAAACTTTTTTGTTCACTATGGGGCTCCACAAAGAATCCATTCTGATCAAGGGAGAGACTTTGAGAGTCGTCTGATCAAAGAGATGCTTTCTCTGTGGGGAGGCGAAGTCCAGAACCACTCCTTACCACCCCAGGGGACCCACAGCCTGAACGTTTCAACCGCACTTTGCTAGATATGCTAGGCACCCTGCACCCAAAGGACAAGCTCTAGATGGAGCCAACAAATTAGCACCCTGGTACATGCTTATAACTGCACCAAAGTGATGCCACTGGATTCTCCCCTACCGCCTGATGTTTGGAAGAGAAGCTCGACTACCAGTAGATGTGTGTTTTGGGTCTCTCCTGATGGGGTTCAAGCTGACAACTATTTACAGTATGTGCAAAAGTTAAAGGCCCAGCTAACTCATGCGTACTAACTGGCTCAAACCATGGCTGCCAAAAAGAAATCTGGCCAACAAAGAAAGGTATGATAAAAAGGTGAAAGCACAGGAACTCCAGGAGGGAGATCGGGTATTGCTAAGAAATCTGGGACTGCATGGCAAACACAAGATTGCTGACAGATGGCACCATCTCCCTCACATTGTAGTGGGCAAACTAGATGATCTGCCAGTGTACAAAGTAAGGCCTGAGAACAATTCAAAAGATGTAAAAACAATGCATAGAAATCATTTACTGCCCATTGGACAAATCCTGATCGAGTCTGAGCCCCCAGAAGATGCCCCCTCTGGACCAGTGACTAGAGCTGCTGCTAAGAAAAGATCAAGGAAGTCTGCACCTACAGAAGCAGAGTTAAAGTGTTCCCCTGCACAAGTCCCAGTTGAGCATGACTGTCAGTCCATATCAGAAGAAAGTGAGAGTGACTTTGAATACTATCCTTCTTACGAACTGAGTCAATTGTTTCGGGGCAATCCCCTAGTCAATACTGGAGACAAAGCTGGGCCTTCTGGACTGTCTAAGCCTCACTCTTCATCCCTGGAGCCGATGCTCCCAGAAAGTGAAGTGCAGAGCATCAGATCAGATGAAATGGAATCATTGTGCATGGTTGAACTGTTTGAGCTTTCAGGGAGGAAAATGATGGATTGGGTCAGACTGGTGATACACCAGAACAAGAAGAGTATTTTGAGTGCCCTGACAGTCCACTGCCAGTGTCCAAAGCTCTCCTCGAGCCAAATGTTGTGGACTCAGAAACTGTAACTCCTGGAGCTGAAAGTGCCCCAAGTTCTAGCCTCTATACCCCCATGGAGACTCCCCGACAAGTGAGGACAATGCTGAAAATGAGGCTCAGAGTGCAGAGACTATAACAGTTCTCCCTAGAAAGACTGGTCGAGCTGTAAAGCCTGTGGTGCACCTCAGTTATGATTCCCTTGGGAGGCCTGTGGATTTGCCTCTCAATGTTGTCCATAAAGGAGTGTATGTGTCCCCGAGCTCATTGCCCAAACTGAGCGTCAGTGCTAACTCCAAGTTACTTGTGTTGCCCTCTAAGTATGGTGCCCTTGTCCCGTCCAGCCCCAAGGTAACTGATAGGGAAGGGCCCCCTCTCTTCAGGTTTCATGTACAAGAGGTAATAACTTGAGTTATGGTACAATGTGTATGTAATACTGTGTAAAGAGTGACGTACTGCAATGTTTCAGAAATGTGTTCTTGGTAAAATGATATATTGACTGATGATTACATGTGTGAGCCTAATGCAAATGTATATGGTTGCAGTTAAAACTTATGGGGGTACTTGCTTGACGCGGACGTCAAGCTTTCCCAGGCCAGGAAGGGTGTAACCCCCCTGCAAATGGGGGTTCCCAAAAGACTTCCAGGAGCTTGCTTGAATGGTGTTTGGCATTTAAGCCATTTATCAGTGAGTGTTTTTAGAGCCTCTGGTACTGTCTCTTTAAGAGCTGTCTGCTTGCAGACATAATTAGTTGTATGGGGGACTGTGTGCTTCTCTGAGTACCACTCGCCGCTGCCAATTCACTTCATTTTGCAGTCACTAGGAGTGCAAAGGAACCTATCTGAAAGATGTAACTGTTTGCCAGAAATTATTTAGAGTAATAATGAAATTACAGTCTGTCTAACCTGCTTTTGCAGTCAGAACTGTGTCTGCTAGTTCCCCATTCTAGTTTTGAACTGCTGAACTGGACCAATCAGTGTGGGGTAAGCTAGCTCTAAAATGGTGCCTTGGACGAATCAGAACTTGGACTCATAATCTGAGCCAGCCACAAGAGGATTGTATGGGCAGTGACTCTGGGAGATGTAGTTTAGACTTCAGTGCCTTTTGGACCAACAGCAGCAGTCTATTGTGAGTGACAGCCAATCCAGTCAAGAACTGGGAGGAACTCAAAGGAAGTGCCCGTTTTGTCGGTTGGAGTTTCAGTTGAGCTTTGGCAGTGAAGAAGGAAGGAGCCCTGTGCTTTTTCAGTCTGCAGTTTTAGTCAAAAAACGTGTGTAAGGCCCAGAGTTCCGGTCTGCAGCTTGTGTAACTGCTTGTTAGGACTGAATCGTCCTGGAAAAGAATCAAAGGATCTCTGAAGAGTAGAAACCAGGCTCACCCTGTAGAAGACTGGAGAAATTATTGAATTGCATCGGTCTGTCAGGAACTGAATCTGCTGTGTGTTCTCCGGTATTGTGCAGTAATTCGATCGGGATAGAGAAGCAGCCTGCCTGGTATAGTACTCTCTATTTTTTACCATATAAATGTGTGAAGAGTCACTTGGAGCTCAAGAGTAGCCCTGCTGATATTGAAGGACCCTATCTTATTTGGAGGTCGTGAGTACTAATTCAGGGTCGCTCCCTGTTGAATTGCACATTAAATCCAAATGGAATTACTGTACTGCTGACTGTTTAATTTTCCTTTTCTCTGTGTGAAAGGGCCCTACCAGCTGCCACGGTTTGGACTAGCCACTAGGGCTTGGGTACCCAGGACAGTAACTGATAGGGATAGGCCTGTGCACAGAGCCATAGATAGATTATTAGAGTGATAAGCTAATTAACCTGATTTCCCTGTCCTTGTTATATCCCCTAAATAAATCAGAGCTGCTTGTTTCAGCAAAGTTATACTGCCTGAGGTATTTGTCTATGTTAAAGTACTGTACTGTGATTGTTGCACTGTATCTCATTTCACAGGAGGTCCCAGTGCCGAACCAGTCCTGGGGGTAAGTGTATACTGTGAAGGTAATTCTGATATATTGTGTGGGCCACTAGTGGGAAGAAAGGGGGGTTGCAGTGTCCCAGAGGGCTGTGACCAAGTTAGTTTAACTATTGCAAACCCTGACCTCTGGGTGGAGGCACCCGCCATTGGATCCAGGCCCCTCAACCTGTTAGTGGCAAATCAGGCAGGGGTAGTAGCCCCTGGGATAGCGCCATCTAGGGGTTACACATGTCATAGGGATTTTGGTGTAAGTTTACGCACTGGCGTACTTTGCACCTTGCTCTCATCGCTGTCTTGGAGTTGAACTCCTGTTTCTTTCATATGGTGTAATATTAAATATCAGTCCTTCCATCTTACTCCAATTGTGTGTTAGTCCTGATAATTTTCTAAAAGTTTGCAATAAACTGTTAAAATTACAAATGGAGAAACAAGGCTGGGGAATGGTTAGCAGCAAATCATTTGCATGAGCTGAGATTTTATGGTTAGCTGCACCAGCTAAAATACCATGTATATTGCAAGTATCTGAAATTTTCCAAATCAGTGGTTATATGCATAGAATAAACAAGATTAGGGAAAGAGGACAACCTTGTCTGGTGCCTCTATTTGAATTAGCAGGTTGAGAAATATGACCGTTTGTAACAACAGCTGAATTAGGCTTCCTGTATATCAATTTAACCCAACTACATATGTTTGCACTAAAATTGAATTTTTCCAATACCTGAAAGCGAAAGTGCCATTCTAATGTGTCAAATGCTTTACTGATGTCTAGGGGTAACAGGGCTGTGGGTACTTCATGGGTTTTTTATACACCTATGAAATTAAGAATAGCCTACAAATGTTATTAG
The DNA here is from genome assembly GCA_016271365.2 of Neoceratodus forsteri. Taxonomy (NCBI): domain Eukaryota; kingdom Metazoa; phylum Chordata; order Ceratodontiformes; family Ceratodontidae; genus Neoceratodus; species Neoceratodus forsteri. The sequence goes on from JADMNL010000033.1 coordinate 1,776,002, forward strand.
CAGGATTTCTACATCTCATGAAGTCCACCTACTCTTTTCCTATAAACTTGTGAATTATGGCTTGAAATCTAAAAGCTAAAACTTTGGCCAGGATCTTATAGTCTACATTTAGTAGAGATACTGGCCTAAAGTTGACGCATTCCACTGAATCTCTTTATTTCTTTCAGGTATCAAAGAAATAAAGGCTTCATTCATGGAGTTAACTAATGAATTTCCTTTAAAGGATTTCATGTAAGACAAATGTAAATATTTGGTTACAAAAGGGTCAGTTTGTATATGTAATTCTGCACAAATCCTGTCAGGACCGGGGGCTTTCCCAGAAGCAAATGGTTTTAAGGCAAAAGTAATTTCTTGTTTTGATATCAGGGCATCTAATCTGGTTATGTCTTCTTCAGAAAGTTGTGCAAGGTTTACTGAGTCTAGGAAGTCAGCAATATCCAAACATCTTTTGTTAAGATTAGAGGCATATAAAGAAAGATAATACCGTCGAAAGGCATTGTTGATATCCTCAGTATCATAAGTTATATTGTTATTTTGGATACAATTAATAGATCTGAGGGTATGTTGTTTCCTATGACAGTAGGCTAAAAGTTTATCAGCTTTAACTCCTGATTCCCAGCATTTCTGTTTAGTATGAAAAAGGGCATATTGAGAGTTTTGGGATGGATTTTATTAACTTCATATTTAGGCAGAATGAGTTTATGCATCAGCTCATGTCTACCCTTAGGACCGTCTCTGTGTCTATTCTGTAATTTTTCTTTTTCAGGAAGTTTGTTTTTCCCTTGCCTTCTTTTTGTTTGCAGCAAATCCTATTATTCTCACTCTAACAAAAACATAGACATAGAGACATAGAATTTGACAGCAGATAAGGACTGCTTGGCCCATCGAGTCTGCCCATGTCCCTACCTAATGGATAAGCTGCAGATCCTAGTTAACCAACAGCCTACTTCTTCCTACCCCCCACCACCTAGAATGGCCTTATGACTGTCCCATGCATGCTTGAATTCCACCACTGTTTTTGACTCCACAACCTCCTCCAGAAGGCCATTCCATGCATCCACAACCCTCTCTGTGAAAAAATACTTCTTTAAATTACCTCTGAGCTGCCCCCCGCCTTCAAATTGTGTCCCCTTGTTCTTACACACCTCTTTTTCTAAAAGATACTACCCTCTTGGACTTTGTTGATTCTCTTGAGGTATTTGAAAGTTTCTAGCATGTCTCCCCTCTCCTTCCTTTCCTCGAGGCTATACATATTAAGTTCCTTATGTCTCTCTTGATATGTCTTCCGGTTCAGACCCTGCACCATTTTAGTTGCCCTCCTCTGGACTGCCTCCATCCTGTTTATGTCTTTGCGGAGACTGGGTCGCCAGACCTGCATGCAGTACTCCAGATGGGGTCTCACCAGCTATCTGTACAGAGGGATAAAAACTTCCTGTTTTGTACTGGTGATGCCTCTCCCTATGCATCCCAGTATCCCCCAGCCTGCCTTACTGCCCTCTCACATTGCTTGCCCACCTTTAGGTCATCTGATATGACTACCTCCGGTCCCTTTCAATTTTTGTTGTTGTTAGTATCTCACCCCCCCATTGAGTACTCTTCCCCTGGGTTTTTGTTTCCCAGGTGCATTACCTTGCACTTCTTAGCATTGAATATAAGCTGCCATACATTTGACCATTCCTCCAACCTTGCCAAGTCCCTTCTCAACCTTTCTACCCCACCTTGTGTATCAGCTGTGTTGCAGATCTTTGTGTTGTCTGCAAAGAGACATACTTTTCCTTCCAGTCCCTCTGCAATATCACTTATGAAGACATTGAAGAGGACCGGTCCTAGTACTGAACCCTGCGATACCCCACTAGTAACCCCACTTTCTTCAGAGTGGACTCCATTTACAACTACCCTCTGTGTCCTGTTCTCCAGCCAATTCTTTACCCAGGCTACCATCTTGGGACCCACTCCAAGGCTGGCTAACTTGTATATTAATCTTTTGTGTGGGACTGTGTCAATGCCTTGATAAAGTCTAGGTAGACCATGTCCACTGGCCCGCCCTGATCTACTACTTTGGTCACCCAGTCAAAGAAATCTATTAAATTCGTCTGACATGAGCTTCCCACTGTGAATCTATGCTGCCTTGGGTCCTGTGCCCCTCTGGCCTCTAGGTACTTGACAATTCTTTCCTTCAGAAGTGATTCCATCATTTTCCTTATCACTGAGTTTAAACTAACCGGTCTGTAGTTTCCTGCTTCTGCCCTGCTCCCACTTTTGTGAAGTAGAATCACATCTGCCCTCCTCCAGTCCTCAGGTACCACCCCATCCTCCCATAATTTGTTAAAGAGGGTAGTCAGTGGTGTTACTAGTTCTATCCTTTGTTCTTTTAGAATTCTGGGATGAATCCCATTAGACCCCATTGCTTTGTTCATGTTCAGTTTTAACAGTTCTTTCAGAGCCCTTTCTTCTGTAAATTGGCTGCTATCAACTTCTGTATCCAGAGTGTTTCTATTGTTTGGTTTAGGTACCTCCCCCTCTTCATTTGTGAATACTGAGCAAAAACATTTGTTTAGTATCTCTGTCTTTTCACAGTCACCCTCTGCCCACCCCCCTCCCCTTTATTAAGCCTCACTGTCCCTCCCTTGGTCTTCCTTCACTCCCTGATGTACCTGTTAAAGGTTTTATCCCCCTTCTTAACTGAGTTGGCTATCTTTTCCTCGGTTTGGGCCTTTGCTGTTCTGACTGCCTTTCCAGCTTCCTTTTGCTTTAACTGATACAGTTCTCTGTCCTGCTCCTTCTGTGATTCCTTGTACTTCCTGAATGCTTTCTTTTTCTCTTGAACCTTCCCTGACACCTCCTTTGAGAACCATAGTGGTTTCTTACATCATTTTATTTTATTTGCTTCACACAAAGGCTTGTTACCTCTGTGATGGCAGTTTTTATTATTCCCCATTGTTCTTCCACCCCTCCTTTCTGCCCATTTGCTAGTGCTTTCCTTAGGCACTCACCCATTTTGGCAAAGTCAGCCCTCCTAAAGTCCAGTACTTTTGCCTTTGTATGGCTTGACTCTATCGCTGTGTTTATTGTGAACCATACTGTTCGATGGTCGCTAGTTCCCAGATGGCTACCCACTTCTACATCTGTGATCCTGTCTCTATCTCCATTTGAGAGGACCAGGTCTAAGATTGCTCCCTCTCGAGCGAGTTCCAATACTAGTTGTCTAAGGCACGCCCCCTGTAGGGCATCTAGAATAACCCCACTCTTAGAAGTGGCTGCTGCAACTGCACTCCAATTAACATCTGGCATATTCAGATCCCCCATCAGCAATATCTCCCCTTTTCTGCCATTCTAAGTATACTTTATATCATTTCCTTGTCCATTTCCTCCCCGTGAGAGGGGGGTCTGTATACAACCCCTGTGCGGATTGTGGTGCCATTGCCTGTCTCCAAATTGACCCACAGTGCTTCCTCGCCTCCCTGTTTACCCTTTTGTTCTGTTGCTTTGATTCCTTCCCTTATGTACAGAGCTACTCCTTCTCCTCTTTTAGCCTCCCTGTCCCTCCTGTAGATAGTGTATCCTGGTATGTGTACATCCCAGTCGTGGTTTTGTGTGTACCATGTTTCTGTGACTGCCACGATATCCAGATGTTTCTCCTCCATCAAGGCCACTAATTCAGGAAGCTTGTTACCCAGACTACGGGCATTGGTACTCATTGCTTTCCATTTTTTGATGGCTTTACCACTTGTAGCAACATCCCCCACTGACCTTTCTACCTCGGTCTTTTCCTCATTTAGTACCCTGTTTTGTAGGGGGAGGCTGGGAATTCCCTGCTGCTAATCAGTGCCTCCACCATTGACTAGTTTAAAAGCTTGCCAACGAAGCTTTTAAACCGATTGCTCAAAAGACTTGTTCCTTTCCTGGACAGATGCAGACCATACTGCCAGTACAGGCTGGTATCCCTTTAACTTTAAAGGTTCCACGTAGATACTATTTACTTGTTTCTCCATTGTCATTTATTTCAAGAAAAGTTTGTTTTCTCTACTTTGGACACCGATAAGACCCAAACTGAGTATGATAGGTTCATGACAACCTTCCAGGGTACTTATTTTGATTGGTGTTAAATGTTCTTTTTTTTTTTAAACTTTCTATTTCTCCCCCTTACCCCCACCCTGGAGCTGTGCTTCTTCAGGAGACTCCTATGTGTCCCCCCACCCATGACTGATCTACCTGAATCCCCGGGAGTTCCCCCATGGAGCTATGGCTATACCCCCCCCAGGTGGGTACAGGGCAGGGCCCAGACATCCCAATATCTTCTTCTAGTCTCATCGGGTCCCCCAGTGGTCAGGCAGGCAGTCACAATCAGGGCTGGCATTGGAGCTCCGTCTAGCTGTGCTCCAGCTGTGCTTTTTCCTGTTTCTCTCTGTGTGGTGTATGCCCTGACATCAACATGTTATGCTGATGTCCACCGCACAGCTCCCCATTGGTCTGTCCTACTACCTTGCTGTACCTCGGGCCTCCACCCAGGGTCAGACAAGCCGCTGATCCTGTCCCTTCCTTCCCCCCTGGAGAAGGTGAGCAGTCTCTAGGATGCTCATGCCTTCTCCTCCGGCCAGCCCTCCAGCGAACAGAGTCTGTTTCCAAACCCAGGTCGCCAGCGTCACAAATGGAAATCCAGCCGCTGCGCTGATGGGCCGGCTGTTGTTAAATGTTCTAACACTGCTCTTGTATCCATGAATATTAATTCTGATATACTGATGTTACATTACTCCTGGAATTGTTGATTGAATTGTTATGTTCAAATTACTCAATACAAAGATTAACTGCAAAAAAAAAAGTTTCTGCTTCTTTGTTTAGCTACTCTGCAAAAGTACTGTCTTGTAGAAGAGTTGCATTAAAAAATCATCTTGGATGTTTTAAAGAGGCATTACCTAGGTATATATTTGCTTTAAGCATACTGTGATCTTAAATGATTCTGGGCTCGTAGATGATGTTAGTCAAGTTATTACATACATTTAAAGGGAGAAAATATCATTCAGTCTGTTCAGAGAGTTGTTACAAGCAGAGAAGAAAGAATATTCCCTGCTCTGAAGGTTTGCTACTTACTTACCATCCAAAAGACCTAAGTCACCAATTAAAGTCTGTAAGGATTTCCCAGATTTGGGAATCTTAGAAGCTCTATGAAGAGTTGTTGTATCAAGTAATGGGTGACATACTTCATTGAAGTCTTCACAGACAATTCGTTCAGTGTCAGATACTTTACTGGTCTCAAGCAGCAATGTGGTAAAAAAAAAAATTCTGAGTGGTTGCAGTTTGATGCGTATACATTACATAAGGCAAGCTTTATGCCACTAAGAAGCCCTGTACGAAAATGACCTTCGGGGTCTGTAACCTGGGAGATTTCTGTGAAGCTTACATCTTTCCTGATAAGAGTAGCCACTTCTCTTTTTAGTGTTGAAACAACTATATTGCATTACTGCCACCCATCCTCTGTTAAGTATTTCTGCTGCTGTAGGAGAAAGATGAGTTTCCCTCAGAATGGCAGTATCAATTTTATGCTTATTTAAATAATCGAGGACTTTTTTTCCTCTTAATGGGAGATCCAAGGCCTTGTATATTCCAGGTTGCTATGTTAAGAGCTCATAATCAATACTGAATTCAGAAATTATGTATAAAATGCAAAATATTATTTAATATACAAAAGAATAATTGACCAACGATCCAATTCACACAGAGCAAAATCACTAAAACAGTAACTACAATCAATAAATGCTATCGAACTAACAGTAGTACATGGATTACACTTTAACAACTTATAAGTAAAAAAGGGAAGGAAGGTAAGTAACCAACAAGCAGCAGTTCAAGTCTCACTGCGGGAGGAAGTCAGAATTTGAACACGCCAAGGCTTCAGCTGTGAAAACCAGGCAACTCATTAAGGGGCAGCTCCGTCAGGCTTCAAAGAAAAACATCTGTTTAGCATATAAATAAAAGCAAAAACAAGTGTCTTAAATTATAGGATTTCTCCAGTTAAAAAAATATATATATTAACAAGATTACGAAGGTTGTAAGAAGGTTATTACTTGGATATGAGTTGGTATTATGACTTCAGAGTCAGCTTCATCAAAGGATTCGAAGCGTAGATTAGTACATGAGCAATGTTCATATGTTAATTCCCTAAAACAAAACCATAAACTTATTCATTTGATGGCTATGCAAGAACAAGCATTTGTCAACGCCGAATGTTGATTGCGTTGGTCTGTTGAGCTCGCTCACTGCCCCTCTGTCAGGCACTCAGTCTGTTTGGTCCGGGGCTGCAGGCTGCTCTTTTGTACTGGGCTCCTGCCTGCATTGGCACCTTGTTCTGCCCACTAAGAATTCTGCAGCTGTCCTGACAGAACTCCGTTGAGGTGGCTCACTCCCCCTTTCTCACTCATTCATTCTGTTTCTCCTGGTGCTGCAGGCTGCCCTGTTGTTTATTTTATTTATTTATTAAGTCTAGGATTACAAATACCTTTGAGCCTTGGCTCTTTTACAAAGGTTCCATGTCAGAGAAATACAAATTGTGGGGAACATCAAGACAGGCATTACAACAATGTGGACATTGCAAACAGAGTACAGATTAATACAATTCAAGGGTAGCATTGTAACAAGGCAGCCAGCGACGATTTGTCAGAGAAAACAGACAACAGATAAGTGCCAGAGTCATTGGGGGGGGGGGGGAGGAATGTAGGAACGGTTGGGAGAGGGTGAAAAGTGCAGCACTGGGTATACCAAGATGTGAGGGTAGAATCGAGTGAGGAGGGGAGTGGGGTACCACTAGAGCAGGAAGAGAAGTGGAGAAACAAGGTTAAGTTGGGCAGTCGCAGGAGCTGTTGGTAGTGAGATAGCCCTGGAGCCTAGTTTTAAACATACCAATTGTTGGGGCAGAGGAAATGGTGGGGCTGAGGCCATTGAACCAGAGTGGTGCTCGATAAGCAAAAGAGCGTTGTCCCTGTGAAGTGTGACAGTGGGGGACTTTCAGTAGCTGTAGCATGGATCTCCTAAGGCATCATTTGTTAATTCAGTGTTGTAACAGAGTTGAGACCCCAGAAGGTGCAAGGTCAAGGTAGATTGTACTGGGCTCCTGCCTCTGTTGGTGGCTTTTTTTGCCCACAAAGAAATGTGCAGCAGGCCCGACACAGGTCTGTTGAGCCTGCTGACTCCCCCTCTCTCACTCACTCGTTCCATTTCTGCCGGCGCTGCAGGGTGGCTTTTTGTAGTAGGCTTCTGCCTGCGGTGCCGCCTTTTTCTGCCAACAAAGACATCCGCAGCAGTCACGATAGAGTACCATTGAGCTCGCTCACTCCCCCTCTCTTACTCACTCATTGTGTTTCTCCCAGCGCCGCAGGCTGTATTTTTGTACTGGGCTCCTGCCTGCATTGGCACCTTTTTCTGCCCACAAAGAAATCCACAGCTGTGCCGACAGAGCTCCATTGAGGTTGCTCACTCCCCCTGTGTCACTCACTCATTCTGTCTGTCCTGGTGCTGCAGGCTGCCCTTTTGTACTGGGCTCCTGCCTCTGTTGGCGCCTTTGTCTGCCCACAAAGAAATCTGCAGCACTCCTGACAAAGCTCCGTTTAGCTCGCTCACTCCCCTTCTCTCACTCACTCATTCTGTTTCTGCCAGCGCTGCAGGCTGCCCTTTTTTATTGGACTCCCACCTGCGTTGCCGCCTTCTTCTGCCCACAAAGAAATTTGCAGCAGTTGCAATAGAGCTCTGTTGAGCTCGCTCACTCCCCCTTTCTCACTCACTCACTCACTCATTCTGGTTTCCCCGCCAGTGCAGGCTGCCCATTTGTACTGAGCCCTTGCGTGCATTGGCACCTTTGTCTGCCCACAAACAAATCCAGCAGCTGTTCCGACAGAGCTCTGTTGAGGTTGCTCAGTCTCCCTGCCTCACATGCTCATTCTGTTTGTCCTGGTGCTACAAGCGGCCCTTTTGTATGGGACTCCTGTCTGCATTGGCGCCTTTTTCTGCCCACAAAGAAATCCGCAGCAGTCCTGACAGAGCTTCATTGAGCTCACTCAGTCCCCCTGTCTCACTCGCTCGTACTGTTTCTCCCACCGCTGCATGCTGGCCTTTTATACTGGGCTCCTGCCTGCATTGATGCCTTTTTCTGCCCACAAAGAAATCTGCGGCAGTCCTGAAAGAGCTCCGGTGAATTCGCTCACCCCTCCTCCGTCACTCGCTCTCTCGTTCTGTTTCTCCCAGTGCTGCAGGCTGCCCTTTTGTACTGGGCTCTTATGTTGCACCCTTTCTCTGCCCACAAAAAAATCTGCAGCTGTCATGACAGAGCTCTGTGGAGGTCGCTCAGTCTCCCTCTCTCACACGCTCATTCTGTTTGTCCTGGCGCTGCAAGCGCCCTTTTGTACGGGACTCCTGCCTGGATTGGCGCCTTTTCTGCCCACAAAAATCCGAGTAGTCCTGACAGAGCTCCGTTGAGCTCCTCAGTCCCCTGTCTCACTCGCTCGTACTGTTTCTCCCACCACTGCAGGCTGGCCCTTTGTACTGGGCCCCTGCTTGCACTGATGCCTTTTTCTGCCCGCAAAGAAATCCGCAGCAGCCCTGAAAGAGCTCCGGTGAGTTTGCTCACTCCCCCTCCCTCACTCGCTCTCTCGCTCTGTTTCTCCCAGTGCTGCAGGCTGCCCTTTTGTACTGGGCTCTTGCATTGGGCCCTTTCTCTGCCCACAAACAAATCCACAGCAGTCCTGAAAGAGCTCAGTTGAGCACAGTCACTCACCCCCTCTCACTTGTTCGATCTTAATGTGTCCCAAACAGTGATGTCCCACAGCGACCGTGCTATTCTGCGGCAGGAGTGCAAAAACACAAATTAGCCACGATGTGAAAAATGGCAGCTGTACTGTTCATAAGGAGGTGGGGAAAAATGCCACTGCTGAAAATGTGGCGTGAAAATATTACAAAATTGCGAAGGTACAAGGGTGCGTGGAAACAGTTCAACGTACGCTTGTAGCACAGTCATGTTATGGAGTTTCGTCACCCGATTTTCAACATAGGCATTTTAGGACCTCTGCTCATGAACAGTGCCACTGTCATTTTCTTAATCTGTCCCGAACAGTGATTTCCCACAGCGACCGCGTTATTATGCGCCGGAACTGTGAAAACACTTTTCGGTCAGGATGTGGAAAATGACAGCTGTACTGCTCATAAGGAGGTGTGGAAAAATTCCACTGGTGAAAATGTGGCGTGACAATATTACAAATCTGCAAAGTTACAAGGGTGCGTGGAAAGTGTGCAACGCACACTTGTAACACAGTCATTCGATGGGCTATTATCACCAACTTTTCAACACAGGCATTTTAGGCCCTCTGCTCATGAACAGTATCACTCTCATTTTCTTAATCTGCCCTGGACAGTGATTTGCCACAGCAACCGTTCTATTCAGCGCCGGAAGTGCAAAAATACATTTCGGTCAGGATGGGGAAAACGACAGCTTTACTGTTCATAAGTAGCTGTGGGAAAATGGCAATGTTGGAAATCTGGAGTGAAAATATTATAAATTCGCGAACTTACGAGCATGCGTGCAAACTGCGCAACGCACGCTCGTAACACAGTCATTTAATGGAGTATCCTTACCAAATTTTCAACATAGCCATTTCAGGACCACTATTCATGAACAGTGTCACTGTCATTTTCTTAATCTGTCCCGAACACTGATTTCCCACAGCGACCACGCTATTCTGTGCCGGAAGTGCAAAAACACATTTTGGCCAGGATGTCAACAATGACAGCTATACTGTTCACAAGGAGGTGGGACAAAATGCCAATGTTGAAAATCTGGCATGAAAATATTGCAAATTCACGAAGTTACGAGCGTGCGTAGCAACTGTGCAGCGCACATTCGTAAAACAGTCATTTTTTTTATTTTTACCACCAAATTTGCAACATAGGCTTTCTGAGAGCCCACCTCATGAACACTGGCACTGGCGTTTTGTGAATCGGCCCCAAAAGGTAATTCCGCGCAGTGACCGTGAAACCACCTTTCAGGGCCGATTAACGCCATGACAGTTCAAGAATTCATGAGGAGGGGTCCCAAAAACCTATGTTGAAAATTTGGTGAAAAAATTCCCAAAAATGCCCGAGATATGCACTAAAGTTGAAAAACCCTATTCATTACATTATACAGCTTACTGGCATTTCTTCAGTTCGTGGTCGGCTTTGAAGAGTGCAGAAGTGTTCCCGTCCAGCGAAGATCGTCGCTCCGAGCTCGGAGGTAAGTATGGGGTACTGGGGGTGGGGAGGCTGGGTGCGCAGTGGTGGGTGCGGTTGTGGGGTGGGGAGACTACGAGGACCGCTTTTCTTCCTTTCAGGTACAGGAAAGGAAGAAAATGTCGGACGCATTAGCATGTGGCATGCTGGGGTGGGCTCCCAGCATGCCACCGAGTCTGGGGACAGCTGCAGCTGATGGGGATTGGGCACCCTGCGGCAAACAACAAAAGGGGATTATTTATGCCGATGGGGATTGGGCACCCGTCAGCAAACAACAAAAGGAGGAGGGTGGAATTCCTTTCTGCCGACGGGGATTGGGCACTTCGTCGGCACACAATTAAACGGGGGGGGGGTGTCACATTATGCTGCTGGGGAGTGGGCTCCCCCATCAACAAACAACTTGGGGGGGTAGATATTGTTTGTGAATATGGCAGCAAGCCACCGCCATGTTCACAAACAATATCAGACATCCTACATCCCGCCCTGCAATGACGGGTCACTCCCTCATTGCAGCGGATGGCTGACGTTGCAATGACAAGGCGGCCCCTGATTGCAGTGGCTGATTTTTTAGAAAGTTGTGGCATGCTAGCTGAACTAGTGTCAGCAGCAGCGTGCCACGGCATTGGGGGATGGGGGACAAGCCTTTGCAGGCTGTGGGGTCATTGGGCACAACACTGCCATGCCTCCACAACCTGCTTCTGGAGAAACCTGTCGTAACATGTTTCTTGTGCATGCGTGCAATCAACATAAAAAGGGCTATTGAGGATATGCTGGCAGTCCTTATTAAGCTTCAGGGATGTCATGAGAGGGCTCAAGGAAGCCATCCTTTTGAGACATTCCTCCAAGAGTCCTCCTGTAAGATATCCGGATATACCTGAGCTTCTGATGTTCAGCTCATATCAGAAACGCTCACTGAGGTGCATCATTTCCTAAAAGTCAATTAGGAGGAGAACATTTAAGAATCACGACAGTATTAACAATTAGAACACTGCATAAGAATAAAATTGATATATTCCGTAAACGCGCATAAATAAAGATATAAATAATCAGAATCTGTAATTACAGCACCAAGTTATTCCAAAATAGTGTATATTGAAAAAGTCAGTCCGTTAAAAAAGACACAGAAGAAATTACCCATGGGGGGGGAGGATAAATTAAACATAGAATACATTTGATGTAGTTAATATTATAATCACCTGACACTGGAAGTTAAGAACATATGGCAGCCTTTAATGTATTCATTCATTTGGTATTGTGGGACCCCTTGGAGAATGAGATGCATCAAAAACAGTAAGCAATACACTGTATGTTAATTTCAACAGCTATCAAAAAAGAGAGCTATGTGGTAAACAAAACACATACTAGAAATAATCAAGTTTGCTTATCTGAGGCTACAAATCACGTGGAATCTCTTACCAGCTGTAGTTCGTGTCAAAGAGTTAATTTGTAGCTGAGTTTATTTATTTTTGTATTATCTGTTTAAGTGCCTCCCACCTGTGTCTCGGCCGGCCTCTTCTTCGAGCCGCCAAGGACCTCTCGTCCCCGGTAACCCCCTGTCACCAACTGCTGCCCCCTATTGCAACTCCCCCCAGGGTAATCTGACCTGTCCCTTCGTCAGGCTGGTCATTTCCTTTCAGAGAGAATGACCTTATGGCCTTACCTTCTTGGTCCTGGGTGCTACTGAAGTCAGTCCCGGCTATCCGGGGGCTCAGTGGTGGCGAGGGTCTGGGCGGCCATCATCCAGTCAGCTGAGATGTGATTTTCCTGTTTGCTCCACCCTGCCCCATCAAGTTCTCTGCCGTGCGTGGGTGGCATCCTCAGGTGGTGGCATACAGGGGGCATGTGGAGGCCTCACATCTCCCAAGCACATGTCTAATCAGCCAAGAGGTGCTAAGGCAGATCCCACCCCCCCGGGAGGGAAACATCCAATGGACGCTTGCACAACCCCTCCCTGCTGATCTCCTCACCCGGTACCTGGACTCGGGATGTGAACCCGGGTCACCAGCATGCCAAGCGAACCCCTTCACTTGGCTCCACGGAGCCGGCATGCAGTGATTTATAAATGAAATGCCTACCACACAGAAAGGGTTCAAATACATTATAAATAAATAAAAATCACATTGAACAGTCAGATAATTAAAGCCAAATTAGGCAAGTATTAGAGTTGAGTCTTAAAATTAATTTGATCTGGTGCCAGAAGTGAATAAGGTCAAAATATAACGTCTGGGTTCACACTGTGCATTAGGCTATGGGGGAAACCACATTTTAGTTAAGTGATCATTACAAATTCTAGCGGATACTCCAGTCTGCTTTCAGACTTTCTCTGTTTCAGGAGATTCTTCCATACTGCATAACTCGAGAGAAGATTCAGAGGACTTCAAGGTAGAGTTACTTTCTCTACTGTTGCTCCTGCCTCCTTTTTGGGGATTTTTGTATGACTGAATATGATTGTGTGCATTGTTGGATCTAGATGGGAGACAAGATTTCCACGGAATGGCACGGTTGGCCGGTGTAACAGAGGATTTTTTGTTAGTTGAGATAAGTTTGGCAGGGTTGGTCTGTAAAAGACGAATGCCTTCATTGGGAGGAAAGTTCTGAGAGTCAGGATTCTTACAGGCTTTGCTGCGTGAGCTAAGCTGAGAAGAATGTCTTGAGGTTACAGATTGAGTTGAATTTCTATGATTAGAGTTCTGGGTGTAACACTCATTAAGAAAGTCTCAGACCTTGCATGGAGTGTTACAGGTCAACAGTGATTTCCCTGAAATGTGCACCACCATTGTGGCTGGGTATTTAATGTGGCACGGGGTCATAATGTCACGGAAATAACCACGGACATTAACAATATCACATGCAAATAAGCATGGGGCAAAACAAGGTTAGCACAAGATGCCAACTAGTACAGCAACATGCACACGGGAACAATATCTTTGTTTTTGTGGGGGGCTATGCCCCCTGCACCTCCCGGACTTATTATAATCAACGCCAGAGGTCATGGACTTCGAGGTAAAGGGAATCCCTGGAGTGGGGAAAACTTGATTTTTCTTTTTTTAAATAATATGCCGCAATACAGTGGGACCTGGGGAGAACTGAACCGCAGCCCCAGATCCCTGACTCCGCCAGAGGCAGGTGCTCTAGACGCTCCACCATGGGAGCCGCTCAGCAAGACACTGCCCTGGCAGCGTCCTTCACATTACTGCATGGCACCGTACAGTGACAGGGGTAGCGGTTCTTACTGCATACTATGAAACCCCCTGTCACTGTATACCCATTCACACTATTCCATGCGCAGTATTTCATGGACGGTTTTATCCATGCTGTAATAACCCAGTACCATTTAATGTAGTATGGCAAACCATAGAGTTGAAGTCCCCATACACTTTCCTTTTTTACATAACTTCATTAGAGAAGTCCTGAAAGATCTGTTTCCTGTCCCGTCTCCAAGTCAATTGTTTTCTCTCACTAGCCACCCATACCATTTCTTCTTTAACGGAGTATTGGGGGAAATAAGCAATTATGGGTCTAGGCTTGTTTCCTTTCAGTGGTTTGGGAGCAAACAATCAATTTGCTCTTTCAGTTTCTAAGGGCCAGGACTATTTATGATTCAAAGGGCCCGATTTTCTAACAACTTGCTGTTGCTGCAAGGGACTTTTGGCACAGAGTTTGATGCCATTGGCGACTTGCATCAAACCTGTGCCGCAGTGCAATTTTTAATAGAAGCTTGCCACAACTCCCCTGCAGTAATGTAGCACAGTTGCGCCAGCTCCCCCTGGCATGTCTTTGCATCCATGGGGGAGCCGGTTTACAGGGATTGCACCACAGCTTTGGCGCAAGCTGCTGTAAACTGAGGGCACTGTTGCAAACAGCATCCAGGGTTCCAAAATTAGCTGCAAACCCTTGGACACAGGTGCTGCGAACTTTGCAGGGATGCAGGACTTGGTTGCAAGCCCTGCGTCCTGGTGCGAAAGTCGGGCTCAAAATCTCAAGCAAAGCTTGTTGTAGAAAAGAAATCATGTTTGAACCTTCCACCCATTCAGGGATGCCCAAAATTCTAATGTTATTTCAAGTCTAGGTCAAAACAGCTACAACAGAACAGTGTGGCACAATACTGCAACAGCAAAAGAGCATTAGGAAAAACAGCTACCGTGGAAAAGAGCTACAGTTGAAACGGCTCAGAATGCATGCACTGATAGACTCAGGTGCAGTCTGGATGGCAATTTGAGGAGCAACCTCATAAACAATACCTGTAAAATTAATGTATACACATAGACTAACTGTTACACATAAACTAACTGTTACACATAGACTACATATTACACAACGACTACATGTTACACATAGACTAAATGTATACACATAGGCCCAGATATTCAAACTGCGCCAGGCTGTGGTGCAAGCTTGGGCGCAGCTCAACATGGCTGCGCAGGGGTGTGGACTGCGCGATATTCAACGGAGCTGTGCCATGGCCCAGCAGCATTGAATATCGACACCCTGGTCACCCGCACTGTGCATGGCGCAGTGGCACTGCGCCAGCGCAAGTGGCCAGAGTGCAGCATGGAGATGCGCTAGTGCAAGTGCCATTGCACCATTCACAGCACCAACGATATTCAAAAGTTGACATGCAAATAGGGCCATAATTTATGCAAGGCACACATGGGGCCATGTGCATGTCATTATGGCCTCATTTGCATGCAGGGTGCACCGATCTCCGACAACTTGCTCCTGGCGCCCTGCCAGGCAGCAGCCATCGGGACTGACGCCCCCTGCAGCCCGATCGCAGGCATCTGTTTAAATAACCCCCCCCGTCCAACATCCCTGGTGGTCCAGTGGACTGATTGCTGCCTGATTGCGGGCATCTGTTTAAATAACCCCCCCATCCAATATCCCTGGTGGTCCAGTGGACCGAATGCTGCCCGATCGCAGGCATCTGTATAAATAAAAAAAAAAAAAAACGGCCAATATCCCTGGTGGTCCAGTGGACTACTCTCCGCCATCAAGGGCATCTGTTTAACAGAAAATGTCCTATTACCCTGGTGGTCTAGGGTACCCTCCCCACCCGCCCACTGAGCCCCACCGCCCCGCCACGCTCGTCAGCTGGCGGCGGCACCCCACCCGCCTGCTGCCCCGCTGCCCACCGACTGACACCGGTAGGGCTGCACGCCCATTGGTTCACGCTGACTGTTATTTGACTGTTATTCACAGCTTTCACTAGTAGATGGCACTGATTTGACTGTGATTCACAGCTTTCAGCACTAGAAGGCGCTGCTTTGACTGTTATTCACAGTTTTCAATAGTTGATGGCACTGCCTTAACTATAATTCACAACTTTCACCACTAGAAGGAGCTGCTTTGACTGGTATTCACATTTTTTTCTAGTAGATGGCTCTACTTTGCACTGACTGCCTCATCTCTTTTATAGTGTCACATGACCGAGTATAAATGTGTGAACACATGCTGTGTCCCTTGACCCCAGTGCAAATCTGTAAACAAGTGCTGTATTCCTTGACCCCAGTGTAAATGTGTAAACACCTGATGTGTCCCGTGACACCAGTACAAATATGTAAACATGTGCTTCGACCTTTGACCATGGTGCAAATGTGTGAACATGGGCTCTACCTCTTGACCCCAGTGCAGATGAATAAACGTGTGCTGTATTCCTTGATCCCCAGTGCAGATGAATAAACATGTGCTGTATTCCTTGACCCCCAGTGCAGATGAATAAACATGTGCTGTGTTCCTTGACCCCAGTGCAGATGAATAAACATGTGCTGTGTTCCTTGACCCCAGTGCAGATGAATAAACATGTGCTGTATTCCTTGACCCCCAGTGCAGATGAATAAACATGTGCTGTATTCCTTGACCCCCAGTGCAGATGAATAAACATGTGCTGTGTTCCTTGACCCCAGTGCAGATACTGAGGTCTTTCAATTATTTCAGAAAACTAACAGTCCCACATTGGTGTGTGTGTGTGTGTGTGTGTGTGTGTGTGTGTGTGTGTCACTAAACTGTTACAATTCCGAATGACGTTTGGTCTATTTCCACACTCCCACTTGGTCCAACTTTGCAGGAGAGCATTCTGTCTAGCAGTAAATGGAAGACAAAACCTCAGAAAATCCATTAAACAGCAAAAGTCCTCAGTACCTTCAGAATCCAGGGATTGTGCTTTTGGACCTTTCTTGGTTGCTATTTCCTCCTTTTCTTCACTGGGAAGCACGTAATCTGAAACAAGAACAAAGAAAGCACTAGTGATTTCACTACACATTGAGACATTTTAGGGGATCAGCATAGCGCTCGGCTCCTCAACCCAGGACAGGAAGTTTAAATACTACCTATAATTATATCGCTTGTGATGACATGCCAATAAAATATGCTAGTGATTAAATTAAATACATTGCTAGAAGATCTGGGAACATAATAGGGTTTTTAGTTATTATTTTTTGGATTAATGTCACAGGTTGACTAAGTGTTCCATTTGGCACAACATTTTTGGTGCAGAACAAAAAGGGCCCAAGGCCTTAGTGTGAGGGTTGCAGACAGAACTCGGATGGACCACTAGGACTGAGCCAGTACTAACCAACCACAGCTGGCCAAGGCCACTAAGTAGTGAGCCTGTCATTTTCAAGTCGAGCTGTTTGGTGGTTGTTCCTCTGGGACACACACTAATCTACCCCATGTTTTTACCCTTACATTTATTTCATCTTCCTCTGGGATTTTCTCTGGTTTTCCTTAAGCCTGATTTCCACTTGAATTTTACTCCTCATTTAATTTTGTATACTGGTGTGCACAAGGATCCCAAATATCCCAATTTTCTCAAGCGACCAGTTGTAAAAACAAACTAAACACTGACAAGACAGGCCATACAAACAAACAAGCTTAAGTTCCATTAGGACCAGATGGTAACACTTGGTACACATTAGAAAATTAACAATCAGGTACAGTTACAGTGCATTTTATCAGCCAGATGCCCCTTGGTGTTTCCCTCGTGATGTCCCTTGGTCCCCTCTCTCCCAGACTTTACCTCAGTTTTCCCCCATGATTTTACCTCAGGTTTCCCCTTGGATTTTTCAGGCCACAGTTCCCCCTGGTTTTAACCCCGGGTTTCCCCTTGGATTTTTCAAGCCACGATTCTTCCCAGATTTTACCCAGGTTCCTCCTTGGATTTTCCAGGCCATGGTTCCCTCTGGTTTTTACCCCAGGTTTCCCCTTGTATTCCCTGGTTTTCACTCAGGATTTAATTTCTCCCAAGAGCTGCATCCTGAGCCACGAGATTTCCCCATTAGATTACATCAGGATTTAACTCCTGATTTCCTCCAGGATTTTACTCTAAGTTCCCCCCGGCCCCAGTGCAGATGTTGTAAGGCACTGTTGTATATGCACTGCTGCATACTGATGTGTTATGCATTATGTTTCAATACCTGATGGTGTGAAGTGTATGAAAGGTCCATGGAAGGTTCAGAGTAAGGTTCATATAAAGTACAAGCCTTGTGGTCCGGAGCTAGTTGAAACTGACATCATTCTGAATTGACATTACTTTGACCTGACATTATTCTCACCTGATGTTGAGTACATGGTGGAAAGAATGTACTAAATTTGCAAGTTTTCAATAAGCTATTGAGTAGCTCATTTACAAGATGGACCTGAAGATGATCTCAGTGCAGATGTGTAAACACTCAATATGTCCCCCAAACCCAGTGCAGATGTGTAAGCACTTGATGTGTCCCTTGAGCCAAATGTAAATGTGTGAACACTCGTCGTGTCCCTTGACCCCAGTATAGATATGTGAACACTTGGTGTGTCCCTTGACCACAGTGCAGATATATGAACACTCCATGTGTCCCCTGACCCTAGTATAGATATGTGAACACTTGATGTGCCCCTTGACCTCAGTGCAGATGTGTAAACACTCAATGTGTCCCTTGACTCCAGTGTAGATGTGTGAACACTCCATGTGTCCCTTGACCACAGTATAGATATGTGAACACTTGATGTGTCCCTTGACCCTAGTGCAGATATATGAACACTCAATATGTCCCCCAAACTCAGTGCAGATGTGTAAACACTTGATGTGTCCCTTGACCCAAATGTAAATGTGTAAATGGTCAATGTGTCCATTAACCCCAGTGCAGATGTGTGAAAACTCTATGTGTCCCTTGACCCCAGTGTAGATATGTGAACATTCCATGTGTACCTTGACCCCAGTGCAGATGTGTGAACACTCCCTGGGCCAGATATTCAAACTAAGCCATTCTGGCGCCAGAAATATCGCTGCTCAAAAAGTTGCACGGGGGTGTGGCCAGGGGATATTCAATGGAATTGCGCTATGGATCCTTCTTTGAATATTGCCCCTGGCCACAGCCACTGTGCATGGCACAGTGGAACTGCGCCACTGCAAGTGGTCAGAGTGGAGCATTCAAATGCGGTGGTGCAAGTTCCATTGCACCATGCACAAACCTGCAATTTTGAAAAGGTGACATGCAAATGGGGCCATAATTTATGCAAGGCGCACGGGGGAGCCATTTGCATCTACTTACAGCCACATTTGCATGCCATTATCATGTGGGTGCGCCGATCCCCGATGACTTGCGCCTGGCGCCTTGCCAGGCAGCAGCCATCGGGGAGCGCGCCCTGCAGCCCGATCATGGGCATAACCAAAACAGCCCGATCATGGGCATAATAGTATCCCCCATTAGCCCAATCACAGACAGAATGTTATTTCCACCCCCATTAGCCTGATTGCGGGCAGAATGTTATGTCCCCGAGCAGCCCGATCGTGGACATCAGACTTCCCCTCCCCAAGTCCAATATCCCTGGTGGTCCAGTGGACCGTGAAGCCTGATCGCGGGCATAACGTCAACCCCAAAGTCAATATCCCTGGTGATCCAGTGGCCTCCCACCCACCCACGGAGCTCCACCACCCTGCTCCCCCCCCATCAGCCGGTGGGCGGCAGCACCCTACCCGCCTGCTGCCCCGCCGCCCACTGACTGACAGCTCGGTAGGGCTGCACGCCCAGTGGTTTAGAGCAAGAGCCAATGGGCGTGCAAGCTAAACTATTAAGGCAGTCCAGATATTTGAATGAATTCATTCCATTCACATATCTGGACTGCCTTAGCCGGCATGGGCTGCACGCCAGTTGGCTCTTGCTCTGGACCAACGGGCGTGCAGCCCTACTGAGCTGTTGTTGGGCGGTGGGCGGAAGGCGGTAGGTGCTGCCACCCACTGGCTGACGGGGGAGCGGGTGGTGGGGCTCTGTGGTGGGTGGGGGCCACTAGATCACCAGGGATATTGGACTTTGGGGGTGGGTTTGACGTTATGCCTGCGATCGGGCTTCGTGGTCCACTGGACTACCAGGGATATTGGACTTTGGGAGGAGGGAGGTCTGATGCCCCTGATCGGGCTGCTGGGGGACATAACATTCTGCCTACCTATCAGACATAATGGGGGGATACTAGCCCATGATCGGGCATGGAGGGTGCCGCTGAATGAGTGGAGGGCCACCCATAGGTGGCAGCTGCTGTGTTGCACCCTGCAATTTGGCAGCTCACCTGTGGGTGGCCCTTGACTTGGTCCTTTTTTTGGGGGCTTAAAGTTGTGCAGGCACAGGTAGGGGGTTGCGCCTGCATAACTCTGCATGGCCCGGCTGAATATCGAGCTGTGCAGTTAATGCATGGTTCCTCCCCCTTCGGTTGCACATGCCTTCATTAGCATTGCGCTGTTGCTCAGCATGATTTGGGGGGTGCAGCTGCCTCCTGCTGAATATTGCAGAATGGCGCATTTCGGACTTGTGCAGGTGCAACCCTATTACGCATGGCTCAACTCTTTTGAACATCTGGCCCCCTGTGTCTCTTGACTCCAGTGTAGATATATGAACACTCCATGTGTCCCTTGACCCTAGTATAGATATGTGAACACTTGATGTGTCCCTTGACCTCAGTGCAGATGTGTAAACTTTCAATGTTTCCCTTGACCCCAGTGCAGATATATGAACACTTGTTGTGTCCCTCAAATCCAGTGTAGATGTGTAAACACTTGATGTGTCCCTTGATCGTAGTGTGAATGTGTGAACGCTCAATGTGTCCCTTGACCCCAGTATAGATATATGAACACTCCATGTGTCCATTGACCCCAGTGCAGATATATGAACACTCGTTGTGTTCCTTGACCCCAGTGCAGATGTGTAAACACTCGATGTGTCTCTTGACCCCAGTGCAGATGTTTAAACACACAATATGCTCCTCGAACCCAGTGTAGATGTGTAAACACTTGATGTGTCCCTTGACCCCAATGTAGATATGTGAACACTCCACGTGTCCCTTGACCCCAGTGTAGATATGTGAATACTCCATGTGTCCCTTGACCCCAGTGTAGATATGTGAACACTTGATGTGTCCCTTGACCTCAGTGTAGATATGTGAACACTCAATGTGTTCCTTGAGCCCAGTGTAGATGTGTGAACACTCGTTGTGTCCCTTGACCCCAGTGCAGATGTGAAAACACTCGATGTGTCCCTTGACCCCAATGTAGATATGTGAACACTCCACATGTCCCTTGACCCCAGTGTAGATATGTGAACACTCAATGTGTTCCTTGAGCCCAGTGTAGATGTGTGAACACTCGTTGTGTCCCTTGACCCCAGTGCAGATGTGAAAACACTCGATGTGTCCCTTGACCCCAGTGTAGATATGTGAACACTTCATGTGTCCCTTGACCCCAGTGTAGATATGTGAATTCTTGATGTGTCCCTTGACCACAGTGAAGATGTGTGAACACTAAATGTGTCCCTTGAGCCCAGTGTAGATATGTGAACACTCATTGTGTCCCTTGACCCCAGTGTAGATATGTGAACACTTGATGTGTCCCTTGACCACAGTGAAGATGTGTGAACACTCAATGTGTCCCTTGAGCCCAGTGTAGATGTGTGAACACTCATTGTCACTTGACCCCAGTGTAGATATGTGAACACTAGTTGTGTCCCTTGAGCCCAGTGTAGATGTGTGAACACTCGTTGTGTCCCTTGACCCCAATGCAGATATGTAAACACTCAATGTGTCCCTTGACCCCAGTGTAGATATGTGAACACTCCATGTGTCCCTTGATCCCAGTGTAGATATGTGAACACTTGATGTGTCCCTTGACCACAGTGAAGATGTGTGAACACTCAATGTGTCCCTTCAGCCCAGAGTAGATGTGTGAACACTCCATGTGTCCCTCGACCCCAGTGTAGATGTGTGAACACTTGATGTGTCCCTTGACGCCAGTGTAGATGTGTGAACACTAAATGTGTCCCTTGAGCCCAGTGTAGATGTGTGAACACTCATTGTGTCCCTTGACTCCACTGCAGATGTATAAACTTGATGTGTCCTTTGACCACAGTGCAGATGTGAGAACACAACTAATGTTTCCCTTGATCCCAGTATGGATGTGTGAACATTGGATGTGTCCCTTGGCCCCAGTGCAGATATATGAACACTCAATGTGTCCCTTGATCCCAATGCAAATGTGTCAACACTCAAATTGTCCCTCGATCTCAGTGCAGATGTGTAAACACTCTATGTGTCCCTTGACCCCAGTGTAGATATGTGAACACTCCATGTGTCCCTTGACCCCAGTGTAGATATGTGAACACTCCATGTGTCCCTTGACCCCAGTGTAAATATGTGAACACTCCATGTGTCCCTTGACCCCAGTGTAGATATGTGAACACTTGATGTGTCCCTTGACCCCAATGTAGATGTGTGAACACTCCACGTGTCCCTTGACCTCAATCTAGATATGTGAACACTCCACATGTCCCTTGACCCCAATCTAGATATGTGAACACTCCACATGTCCCATGACCCCAGTGTAGATATGTGAACACTCCATGTGTCCCTTGACCCCAGTGTAGATATGTGAACACTTGATGTGTCCCTTGACCCCAGTGTAGATGTGTGAACACTCCATGTGTCCCTTGACCCCAGTTTAGATATGTGAACACTCAGTGTCTCTTGACCCCAGTGTAGATATGTGAACACTCGATGTGTCCCTTGACCCCAGTGTAGATATGCGAACACTTGATGTGTCCCTTGACCCAAATGTAAATATGTAAATGTTCAATATGTCCCTTGACCCCAGTGTAGATGTGTAAACACTTGATGTGTCCCTTGGCCCCAGTTCAGATGTGTAAACAAACAATGTGTCCCTTGACCCTGGTGCAAATGTGTGAACATTTTGACCCAGTGCAAACAAGTAAACACATGCTGAGTCCCTTGACCCTAATGCAGATGTGAGAACACTCCATGAGTCCCTCGGCCCTAGTGCAGATGTGAGAACACTCCATGAGTCCCTCGACCCTAGTGCAGATGTGAGAACACTCAAGGAGTCCCTCGACTCTAGTGCAGATGCTGAGTCTTTCAGTTATTTCACGAAACTAACCGACCAACATTGGCGCGTGTGTGTGCACACATACTGGTAACACTAACAGACCCATATTGGCATGTGTGTGCACACATACTGGTAACACTAACAGACCCACATTGGCGTGTGTGTGTGCGCACATAATGGTGACACTAACAGATCCACATTGGTGTGTGTGTGTGTGCGCACGCGTACGTACTGGTGACACTAACAGACCCACATTGGCGTGTGTGTGCACACATACTGGTGACACTAACAGACCCACACTGGCATGTGTGTGTGTGCACATGTACTGGTGACACTAACAGACCCACATTGGCGTGTGTGTGTGTGCACGTACAGGTGACACTAACAGACCCACATTGGCTTGTGTGTGCGCATGTACCCGTGACACT
This sequence comes from Neoceratodus forsteri, assembly GCA_016271365.2. Classification (NCBI taxonomy): domain Eukaryota; kingdom Metazoa; phylum Chordata; order Ceratodontiformes; family Ceratodontidae; genus Neoceratodus; species Neoceratodus forsteri. Next base: position 1,799,036 of record JADMNL010000033.1, read on the forward strand.
AACAGACCCACATTGGCGTGTGTGTGTGTGTGTATACACGTACTGGTGACACTAACAAACCCACACTAGCGTGTGTGTGTGCATGTACTGGTGACACTAGCAGACCCACACTGGTGTGCATGTGTGTGTGTGTGTGTGTGTATGTGTGCACGTACTAGTGACACTAACAGACCCACATTGGCACGCGTGTGTTTGTGTGTGCACATACCAGTGACACTAACAGACCCACATTGGCATGTATGTGCGCATGTACTGGTGACACTACCAGACCCACACTGGCATGTTTGTGTGCGCACATACTGGTGACACTAACAGACCCACACTGGCATGTGTTTGTGTGCATGTACTGGTGACACTAACAGACCCACAGTGGTGTGTGTATGTGTGTGTGTGCTCACACGTACTGGTGACACTAACAGTCCCACATTGGCGTGTGTGTGTGTACGTACAGGTGACACTAACAGACCCACATTGGCTTGTGTGTGCGCATGTACCCATGACACTAACAGACCCACATTGGCGTGTGTGTGTTTGTGCACACATACTGGTGACACTAACAGACCCACTTTGGCATAAGTGTGTGTGTGCATGTACTGGTGACACTAACAGACCCACATTGGCGTGTGTATGTGCTCACATACTGATGTCACTAACAGACCCACTTTGGCATATGTGTGTGTGTGTGTGTGTGTGTGCATGTACTGGTGACACTAACAGACCCACATTGGCATGTGTGTGTGTGTGTGTGTGTGTGTGTGTGTGTGTACTGGTGACACTAACAGACCCTCATTGGCGCGTGTGTGTGCGCATGTACTGGTGACACTAACAGACCCACACTGGCATGTGTGTATACATGTACTGGTGACACTTACTAAATTGCTACAGTTCTGAGTGACTTTAGACTATTTTCCCACTCTCGCTGGGCCTGGCTTTCCTCAGTGGTAGGAGGGCATTTTGTCTGGCAGTAATTGAAGACAAAACCTTAGAAAGTCCAATCGACAGCAAAGCTCTTCAGTACCTTCGGAATCCAGGGTTTTTGTTTCAGGGTTATTCTGAGTTGTTTCCTCTTCTCCTTCATGGGGTTGCACATAATCTGAAACAAGAACAAAGGAAGAGCTAGTGATTTCACTACACATTGAGACTTTTGGGGCTTAGCATAGTACTCAGCTCCTAAGCCTAGGACAGAAAGTTTAACTACAGCCTATACTTTATATCGCTTATGATGACATGCCAACAAAATATGCCAGTGGTAAAAATAAATACATTGCTAGAAGATCTGGGAACATAATAATGTTTTCTTATTAATGCTGCAGGTTGATTAAGTGTTCCGTATGGCACAACCTTTTTGGTGCAAAACATGTAGGACCTGAGGCCCTGGTGTGAGGGTTGCAGACAAACCTTGAATGGGCCACTAGGACTGAGTCCGTGCTAACTGATCACAGCTGGCCAAGACCACTCAGTGTTGAGCCTGGCATTCTGGTGTCAAGCTGTTTGGTGTATGGGACACCCATGTTGTTACCTCATGTTGGTACCCCAAGATTTAGTTCAGCTCTCCCCTCTGGATTCTCCATGGTTTTCACCAGGATATTACACTGATTCCACCAGGATTTCTAATGGTTCCCCCCCAAGATATTACCCCAATTTCCCTTTGGATTTTATCTGGGATTTCCACAGAATTTTAACCCTGACTTTCCCCTTGAATTTTCCCCTCATTTTCCATTAAGGTTTCCTTTGGAATACCCCCTGGACTCCCCTAGACTTTACCTGTTTCCCCCATAATTTTATTCCAAGTTCTCCTTGGATTTTCCACAATCTCCCCCGTATTTTACCCCAGGTTTTCCCCTGTATTGCCTGGTTTCATCCGAGACTTAATTTTCCCCAGGATTTGCACCTTGTTCCACAGGATTTTCCCTTTGAATTCCGGTAGGGTTGTACCCCCATTTCCGCAAGGATTTTACTCTGGGTTCCCCTTCCCCTGGATTCTAACCCTGCTGTTCTCCAGCTCCAGAAACTTATTGCAGAGTTGAGTTTTACCTGTGATTTGGCCCGAGGTTTTCCTCTGGATCACCACTGGTGTCACTGCAGCACGTCACGTCAAGGTTTTCCTGTGGATCACCATTGGTGTCACTGCAGCATGTCACATCTAGACTTTCCTCTGGATTACCATTGGTGTCACTGCAGCATGTCACATTGAGGATTTCCTCTCACTCACCATTGGTGTCACTGCAGCATGTCACATCGAGGATTTCCTTTCAATCACCACTGGTGTCACTGCAGCACGTCACATTGAGGTTTTCCTCTGGATTACCATTGGTGTCACTGCAGCACATCATGTCAAGGTTTTCCTGTGGATCACCCCTGATGTCACTGCAGCGCGTCACATTGAGGTTTTCCTCTGGATTACCATTGGTGTCACTGCAGCACATCATGTAAGGTTTTCCTCTTGATCACCACTGGTGTCACTGCAGCATGTCACGTCTAGGTTTTCCTCTGGATCACCATTAGTATCATTGCAGCATGTCATTTTGAGGTTTTCCTCTGGAACACCATTGGTGTCACTGCAGCATGTCACATTGAGGTTTTCCTCTGGATCACTATTGGTGCCACTGCAGTACATCATGTCAGGTTTTTCCTCTGGATCACCATTGGTGTCACTGCAGCACATCACGTCCAGGTTTTCCTGTGGATCACCCCTGATGTCACTGCAGTGCGTCACATTGAGGTTTTCCTCTGAATTACCATTGGTGTCACTGCAGCACATCATGTAAGGTTTTCCTTTTGATCACCACTGGTGTCACTGCAGCACGTCACGTCAAGGTTTTCCTCTGGATCACCACTGGTGTCACTGCCGCACGTCACGCAAGGTTTTCCTCTGGATCACCATTGGTGTCACTGCAGCCTGTCATGCAAGGTTTTCCTCTGGATCACCATTGGTGTCACTGCAGCACATCATGTCGAGGTTTTCCTCTGGATCACCATTGGTGTAACTGCAGCACATCACATTGAGGTTTTCCTCTGGATCACCATTTGTGTCACTACAGCATGTCACATCAAGGTTTTCCTCTGGATCACCATTGATGTCACTGCAGCACATCACATCGAGGTTTTCCCTCTGGATCACCACTGGTGTCACTGCAGCACATCATGTCGAGGTTTTCCTCTGGATCACCGTTGGTGTAACTGCAGTATGTCACGTCGAGGTTTTCCTCTGGATCACCACTGGTATCGCTGCAGCATGTCACTTCGAGGTTTTCCTTTGGATCACCACTGATGTCACTGCAGCACATTACGTCAAGGTTTTCCTCTGGATCACCACTGGTGTCACTGCAGCACATCATGTCAAGGTTTTCCTCTGGATCACCACTGGTGTCACTGCAGCATGTCACGTTGAGGTTTTCCTCTGGATCACCATTGGTGTCACTGCAGCACATCACGTCGGGGTTTTCCTCTGGATCACTGTTGGTGTCACTGCAGCACATCATGTCAAGGTTTTCCTTTGGATCATCACTGGTGTAACTGCAGTATGTCATGTTGAGGTTTACCACTGGTATCGCTGCAGCATGTCACATCGAGGTTTTCCTCTGGATCACCACTGGTGTCACTGTAGCACATTATGTCAAGGTTTTCCACTGGATCACCACTGGTGTCACTGCAGCACATCATGTAGAGGTTTTCCTCTGGATCACCATTGGTGTAACTGCAGCATGTCACACCAAGATATTCCTCTGGATCACCATTGGTGTCGCTGCAGCATGTCACGCTGAGGTTTTCCTCTGGATCACCATTGGTGTCACTTCAGAATGTCACATCAAGGTTTTCCTCTGGATCACCATTGGTGTCACTGCAGCATGTCACGTCTAGGTTTTCCTCTGGATCACCATTAATGTCACTGCAGCATGTCATGTTGAGGTTTTCCTCTGGAGCACCATTGGTGTCACTGCAGCATGTCACATCGAGGTTTTCCTCTGGATCACCACTGGTGTCACTGTAGCATATCACGTTGAGGTTTTCTTCTGCATCACCACTGTGTCACTGCAGCACGTCACATCAAAGTTTTCCTCTCGATCACCATTGGTGTCACTGCAGCACGTCACGCTGAGGTTTTCCTCTGGATCACCATTGGTTTCACTGCAGCACATCCCTGTCTTTAGCTGACAGCTCAGGTGATAGAGGCAGCTACAAATGTAGCAACATGGGGCACAAACCCTGATGGGTGACGCATAATGACAGGATACAGCCCACCCAGATAGAGTAAACACCCTTGTAAATAGCTACTGTGCCCATGTTGTGCCCTAGCAGACACATGGCTGCCAGTACCATCCCATATGTAAGGTATAGAGAATCAGTTACTGGATGTAGAGTGCCACCTAGTGGAGAAATGGCATAAATACTTTGGCGGACAAAAACAGGAGCAGTCTAACACCGGGGCTAAAAGGAAGTTCCATTCAGAAAAAATGTCCCCCACAAAGCTGGGGATAGACTTTACACCACAGGTCGAAGTTTAATGTTGGCAGTCACTGACAAAAATAAAAATCATTTTGATATAACGTTTAGTTTAGTGGGCAAGTTTAACTCATTTTTTGTGTAATACCAACACAGTCCCACCAGGGCCAGATGAGCAAACACACCTGATAAACCCCCACTTTGTGGGGCTGTGCCACAGCAGTGACCCATGGTTACCAACATAGCCCTGCCGGAACCAGATTGGGAACACACCTGGGTAAACCCCTGCTGCGCCAGAGTATACCCCAGCAGTGACCCATGGCTACCAACATAGCCCTGCCGGAACCAGATTGGGAACACACTTGGGTAAACCCCTGCTGCGCCAGAGTATACCCCAGCAGTGACCCATGGCTACCAACATAGCCCTGCCGGAACCAGATTGGGAACACACCTGGGTAAACCCCTGCTGCGCCAGAGTATACCCCAGCAGTGACCCATGGCTACCAACATAGTCCTGCCAGAACCAGATTGGGAACACACCTGATAAACCCCCACTTTGTGGGGCTGTGCCACAGCAGTGACCCATGGTTACCAACATAGCCCTGCCAGAACCAGATTGGGAACACACCTGATAAACCCCCACTTTGTGGGGCTGTGCCTCAGCAGTGACCCATGGTTACCAACATAGCCCTGCCGGAACCAGATTGGGAACACACCTGGGTAAACCCCTGCTGCGCCAGAGTATACCCCAGCAGTGACCCATGGCTACCAACATATTCGTCGAACCAGAGATTGGGAACACACCTGTTAAAACCCCTGCTGCGCCAGAGTATACCCCAGCAGTGACCCATGGCTACCAACATAGCCCTGCCGGAACCAGATTGGGAACACACCTGGGTTAAACCCCTGCTGCGCCAGAGTATACCCCAGCAGTGACCCATGGTTACCAACATAGCCCTGCCGGAACCAGATTGGGAACACACCTGGGTAAACCCCTGCTGCGCCAGAGTATACCCCAGCAGTGACCCATGGTTACCAACATAGCCCTGCCGGAACCAGATTGGAAACACACCTGGGTAAACCCCTGCTGCGCCAGAGTATACCCCAGCAGTGACCCATGGCTACCAACATAGCCCTGCCGGAACCAGATTGGGAACACACCTGGGTAAACCCCTGCTGCGCCAGAGTATACCCCAGCAGTGACCCATGGCTACCAACATAGTCCTGCCGGAACCAGATTGGGAACATAGCTGGTAACCTAGTAAACCCCTGCTATACCCTGGCAGTGACACATGACTGCTGGCATAGTCCTGTCTGGACCATATTGGGAACACACCTGGTAACCTAGTAAACCCCTGCTATTCCCCGGCAGTGACACATGACTGCTGGCATAGTCTTGTCTGGGCCATATTGGGAACACACCTGGTAACCTAGTAAACCCCAGCTATTCTCCGGCAGTGTCACATGACTGCTGGCATAGTTCTGTCTGGGCCATATTGGGAACACTCCTGGTAACCTAGTAAACCCCTGCTATTCCCTGGCAGTGTCACATGACTGCTAGCATAGTCCTGTCTGGGTCATATTGGGAACACACCTGGTAGTCTAGTAAACCCCTGCTATACCCTGGCAGTGACACATGACTGCTGGCATAGTCCTGTCTGGGCCATATTGGGAACACACCTGGTAACCTAGTAAACCCCTGCTGTGCCCCAGCAGTGTCACATGACTGCTTGCATGGTCCAGGTTAATACTCCACCTGTGCTCCTGGTCACAAGGCATCTGTGCCCTGCTTGTGCCCTGTTATTCTTCCTCTACTGGGCAGCCTTGCTACCTTCTGCATGCCCTCCCAGCCCAGTCTCCACCTTCTGTGAGACTTACCTCCTGAAAACCCCCATGTCAGGCCCTCAGGGAGGGTAACTGCTGAGAAGGCCAAATCCATTGCAGGTGTTCCCAGTTGGTGGTGTGGGGTTTGGGAGTGGAGTGCAGCCTGAGAGTAGTGTTGGGTCTGAAAGCAGTGTGGAGCCTGAGAGCAGTGTGGGGCATGAGACTATTGTGTGGCCCTGGAGCAGTGCGGGGCCTAACAGCAGTGTGAGTCCCAAAAGCAGTGGTCACAGGAGTATTGTGGGGTCTTAGATCAGCGTGGGACTTCAGAGCAGTGTGGGGCCCAGGAGCTCTGTGGAGCTGAGATTGGTGTGGGGCCCAAGAGAATGGTGTGGGGCTGAAGAGTAGTAGGAGGCCTGAGAGTGGCATGGGACCCAATAGTGGTGTGAGTCCTGAAAGCACTGTGGGGCCCAAGAATGCAGTGGGGCTTGAGAGTGGTGTGAGGCCCAAGAGTGATATGTTACCCAAGAGTTGTGTGGGTCCGAAGAGGGACATGGGGCCTAAGTGCAGTGTGGGGCCTAAGAGTGGTGTGGGGTCCGAGTACGGTGTGGGGCCCGAGTATGGTGTGGGCCCGAGTGCAGTGTAGGGCCTGAGAGTGGTGTGGAGCCCGAGTGCAGTGTGGGGCCTGGGAGTGGTGTGGGGCCTAAGAGTTTTGTGTGGCACGAGAGTGATGTTTGGGTCCGAGTGCGGTGTGGAGCCTGAGTGCAGTACTGGACTTGAGAGTGGTGTGAGGATATAAAGTGGTGTGGAAGGTCTCTCAGTCCTGTAACTGTTTTTTTTTTTTTTTTTTTTTATAAAGGACTAAAAGACAACTGGCTTTACCCTCTGAATTGTCATCATCTTCCTTCCCATCAGGGCAGCCTTCCATGTTCTCGTAGCAGTCTCCATCTGCAGGGAAGGAAGGATACAGTCAGTCAGTCAGTGGGGCTCCTTCTCAGCCAACATGTGCTACACCTACACTAAAGAGGGCCCCAGTTCAACTCTCCCCCACATACTGCCCCAAAGCTTAAGCTCCCTGAAAGAATGGGACACTTTTATGAACAAAATGAAGATCCCTGCCTCAAATAAAGGGGCCCCATTAGCTACCCTAAACAGATGGACCCTTTACCGCTCTTTTCTGGTACACATGTGCCTGGGTGTAATGGGACAAAATAAGACCACAAAGAGGAGGAAGTCTAAGGAGAATCTGCATTTCTATAACACTTTGCATACACACTGTATCGCAAGGTGCTTATTGGCAACGAGGGAGGCTGGTTGTGCTGGGACTGTAAATATGAGGTGAAGCTGTTCTGTTCATCTGCACTCATACACAGCCATTGATAACTGCCTGAAGGGGAAGGGGTATGCTAGACAGGACACCCAGGAACATCCCACTCTCTTAACAAAAAGTGCCATGGGTTCTTTGATTTCCACCAGGACACTCACCAGGACAGTACCAGGTCATGACTGAAGGGACCACAATCTGACATCTCATCTGAAGGATGGCACAACCTGATAGTGCAGCAATACATTAGTACTGCAGTGCAGTGCCAGGCATGACCCGACAGTGCAGCACTACGTTAGTACTGCAGTGCAGTGCCAGGCATGACCCGACAGTGCAGCACTACATTAGTACTGCAGTGCAGTGCCAGGCACGACCCAATACTACAGTAATACACCAGTACTGCAGTGCAGTGTTAGGCATGACCAACAGTATGGCAATACATTAGTAGTGCAGTGCCAGGCATGACCCAACAGTGCAGCAATACATTAGCAATGCAGTGCAGTGCCAGGCACGACCTGACAGTGCAGCAGTACATTAGTACTGCAGTGCAGTGCCAGGCACAACCCAACAGTGCAGCAGTACATTAGTACTGCAGTGCAGTGCCAGGCACGACCCGACAGTGCAGCAGTACATTAGTACTGCAGTGCCAGGCACGACCCAATAGTACAGCAATACATTAGTACTGCACTGCAGTGCCAGGCACGACCCAACACTACAGCAATACACCAGTACTGCAGTGCAGTGCCAGGCACGACCCAATACTACAGTAATACACCAGTACTGCAGTGCAGTGTTAGGCATGACCAACAGCACGGCAATACTTTAGAAGTGCAATGCCAGGCATGACCCAACACTACAGCAATACACAAGTACTGCAGTGCAGTGTTAGGCATGACAAAGTTTCTCATAGAATACTTTTACAAGAACTGATAAGAATGAATGTACATCCCAATATTATCAACTGGATACAGTCATGGTTGGATGGCAGGCTGTAAAGAGTATCTGTAAAAGGGCATATGTCTGAATGGGGTGGGATTACTAGTGGTGTGCCTCAGGGCTCAGTGTTGGCCCCCACCCTGTTTAACATGATGGTGTCTACAATGTCTGTTGCTGACAGTGCATGGATATGCAAATACGTAGACGATTACAAGATTGGAGGACTCGTAAGGACAGCAACTGATTGACTACTTTTGCAAAACCAACTTGACAAACTAACACATTGGGCTAAAGTTAACAAAATGAAGTTCAACAAAGAGAAATGCACCTTGGGAGAAACAATCCACAATATGACTATAAATTAAATAACATTAAATTCAAAACTACAGTTGAATAGAAGGACCTGGGTGTCGTAATGTCTGATACTATGTCCTTTGATAGAAATACTGCCATCATGGTTAAAAAATGTCATAAAATTGTTGGAACAATACTCAGTACAGTAATATAAAAAGTAGAGACCCTAAGGTGATTGTACCACTTTATATCAGCTTGGTGCACCCACACTTAGAGTACTGTTCCTAGTTCAGTGCACCCAAAACTGTAAGAAGTCAAAAATTAATTGAGGGTGTACAACAAAGACTAAGAAAATTACATCAGTTAAACACCATACCTACAATAATAGGCTAGCACAATTAAAACTATTCTTTACAAAATATAGGCAGATAAGAGGTGACGTATGCCTGACCTATAAAGCAGTTAACGATGAGTATATCAGAGAAACAATAAGGCTCACTAGGTATGAAGGCTTAACATCAACAAAAAGTAGCAACTTAAAACTTTTAGGTGATAAAAACTTGACAATTAAAAGGAGTCAAGTTTTTACTCAATGAGTGGTTGTAATGTGGAATAAACTTTCTCAATCCTGTAGGTAGGGAAATAGGCAGACTAGGTGGGTCAAGCGGTCCTTATCTGACGTCAAATTCTTTGTTTCTATGTTGTTAATAGTAGTAATTTTTAAACATAGACTGGAACAATACATGAGAAACAAAAAGTATGAATCACTCATAAGACACATGGGTGGCGAGTTCAATAAAAGGCCTTACAGCTTACTGAACCCATATAACTCCTATGAACCTATGTCCAATCTCATCACATTCCTATGTCCCTCTATACGAGGTTATCCTCCCTCACATCCAGTCTCACCTGTCCTTCTATACAAGGTAATACTCCCTCATGTCCAGTCTCATGTGTCCCTCTACATGAGGTAATACTCCCTCATGTCCAATCTTCTCTATATTCCTATGTCCCTCTGTTGAGCTGTATGACGTATCCCTCATTTCAGATCTCTTGCACATTCATTCATACACTCATACTATCCCTGTATGAAGTAATACTCCCATGTTCCTATTACCCTCTGTATGAGGTAATATTCCCTCATCTCCAATATCTCCAACATTTCTATGTCCCTCTGTTTGAGGTAATACCCCTTCAATTCCCTCATGTCTAATCTCCCCCACATTCCTAGTACCCTCTCTATGAGGTAATATTCCCTCATCTCCAATCTTCTCTATATTCCTATGTCCCTCTGCATGAAGTAATACTTCCTCATGGCCAATCTCCCTATGTCTTTATGTCCCTTGATATGAAGTAATACTCCCTCATGGCCAATATCTCCCACATCCCTATGTCCCTCTGTATGAAGTATTACTCCCTCATGGCCAATATCTCCCACATCCCTATGTCCCTCTGTATGAAGTAATACTCCCTCATGTCCAGTCTCCCCCACATCCCTATGTCCCTCTGTATGAAGTAATGCTCCCTCATGTCTAATCTCTTCCACATTCCTATTACCCTCTCTATGAGGTAATATTCCCTCATCTCCAATCTTCTCTATATTCCTATGTCCCTCTGCATGAAGTAATACTTCCTCATGGCCAATCTCCCTATGTCTTTATGTCCCTTGATATGAAGTAATACTCCCTCATGGCCAATATCTCCACATCCTCTTGTTCCTCTGTATGTAAGTATTACTCCCCATGGCCAATATCTCCCACATCCCTATGTCCCTCTGTATGAAGTAATACTCCCTCATGTCCAGTCTCCCCCACATCCCTATGTCCCTCTGTATGAAGTAATGCTCCCTCATGTCTAATCTCTTCCACATTCCTATTACCCTCTCTATGAGGTAATATTCCCTCATCTCCAATCTTCTCTATGTTCCTATGTCCCTCTGCATGAAGTAATACTTCCTCATGGCCAATCTCCCTATGTCTTTATGTCCCTTGGTATGAAGTAGTACTCGTTCATGGCCAATATCTCCCACATCCCTATGTCCCTCTGTATGAAGTATTACTCCCTCATGGCCAATATCTCCCACATCCCTATGTCCCTCTGTATGAAGTAATACTCCCTCATGTCCAGTCTCCCCCACATTCCTATGTCCCTCTGTATGAAGTAATACTCCCTCATGTCCAGTCTCTCCCACATTCCTATGTCCCTCTGTATGAAGTATTACTCCCTCATGTCCAGTCTCTCCCACGTTCCTATGTCCCTCTGTATGAAGTAATACTCCTTCATGTCCAGTCTCCCCCACATTCCTATGTCCCTCTGTATGAAGTATTACTTTCTCATGGCCAATATCTCACATGTTTTTATCTCACTCTGTATGAAGTAATACTCCCTCATCTTCAGTCTCTCCTATAGTCCTATGTCGCTCTGTATGAATAGTCTCTCATGGCCAATATCTCACATGTTTCTATGTCCCGACCCTCTGTATGAAGTAATACTCCTTTATGTCTGGTGTCTCCCAAATTCCTATGTCCCTCTGTATGAAGTAATACTCTCTCATGGCCAATATCTGACATGTTTCTATGTCCCTGTGTATGAAGTAATATTCCCTCAAAGTCCAGTCTCGCCCACATTCCTATGTCCCTCTGTATCAAGTACTACTCCCTTATGTCCAGTCTCTCCCACATTCCTATGTCCCTCTGCATGAAGTACTACTTCCTTATATTCAGTCTCTCCCACATTCCTATGTCCCTCTGTATGAAGTACTACTTCCTTATATTCAGTCTCTCCCACATTCCTATGTCCCTTTGTAGGAAGTAATACTTCCTCATGTCCAGTCTCTCCCACATTCCTATGTCCCTCAGTATGAAGTACTACTTCCTTATATTCAGTCTCTCCCACATTTTTATGTCCCTTTGTAGGAAGTAATACTTCCTCATGTCCAGTCTCTCCCACATTCCTAGGTCCCTCTGCATGAAGTACTACTTCCTTATATTCAGTCTCTCCCACATTCCTATGTCCCTCTGTATGAAGTACTACTTCCTTATATTCAGTCTCTCCCACATTCCTATGTCCCTTTGTAGGAAGTAATACTTCCTCATGTCCAGTCTCTCCCACATTCCTATGTCCCTCAGTATGAAGTACTACTTCCTTATATTCAGTCTCTCCCACATTTTTATGTCCCTTTGTAGGAAGTAATACTTCCTCATGTCCAGTCTCTCCCACATTCCTAGGTCCCTCTGTATGAAGTAATACTCCCTTATGGCCAGTACCTCCCACATTCCTATGTCCCCAAGATATGAAGTACTTCTCCCTCATGTCCAGTCTCCCCCACATGCTCTTGTCCCTTTGTATGAAGTACTACTTTCTCATGGCCAATATCTCACATGTTTTTCTGTCCATCTGTATGAAGTAATACTGTCTTATCTTCAGTTTCTCCCACATTCCTATGTCCCTCTGTATGAAGTAATAGTCTCTCATGGCCAATATCTCACATGTTTCTATGTCCCGACCTTCTGTATGAAGTAATACTCCCTCATGTCCAGTCTCTCCCACATTCCTATGTCCCTCTGTATGAAGTAATACTCCCTCATGTCCAGTCTCTCCTGCATTTCTATGTCCCTCTGTATGAAGTACTACTTTCTCATGGCCAATATCTAACATGCTTTTATGTCCCTGTGTATGAAGTACTACTCCTTCATGTCCAGTCTCTCCCACATTCCTATGTCCCTCTGTATGAAGTACTACTTTCTCATGGCCAATATCTCAGGTTTTTATGTCCCTCTGTATGAAGCAATACTCTCTTATCTTCAGTTTCTCCCACATTCCTATGTCCCTCTGTCTGAAGTAATAGTTTCTCATGGCCAATATCTCACATGTTTCTATGCCCTGACCCTCTGTATGAAGTAATACTCCTTCGTGTCCAGTCTCTCTCACATTCCTATGTCCCTCTGTATGAAGTACTACTCCTTCATGTCTAGTCTCTCCCACATTCCTATGTCCCTCTGTATGAAGTAATACTCCCTCATGTCCAGTCTCTCCCACATTCCTATGTCCCTCTGTATGAAGTACTACTTCCTTAAGTCCACTCTCTCCCATCATGCCTATGTCCCTCTGTATGAAGTAACTACTCCTTCATGTCCAGTCTCTCCCACATTCCTATGCCCCTCTGTATGAAGTACTACTTTCTCAAGGCCAATATCTCACATGTTTTTATGTCCCTCTGTATGAAGTAATACTGTCTTATCTTCAGTTTCTCCCACATTCCTATGTCCCTCTGTCTGAAGTAATAGTTTCTCATGGCCAATATCTCACATGTTTATATGCCCCGACCCTCTGTATGAAGTAATACTCCCTCGTGTCCAGTCTCTCACATTCCTATGTCCCTCTGTATGAAGTACTACTCCTTCATGTCCAGTCTCTCCCACATTCCTTTGTCCCTCCGTATGAAGTACTACTCCCTCATGTCCAGTCTCTCCCACATTCCACGTCCCTCTGTATGAAGTACTACTCCCTTATGCCCAGTCTCTCTCACATTCCTATGTCCCCAAGATATGAAGTACTACTCCTTCATGTCCAGTCTATACCACGTTCCTGTGTCCCTCTGTATGAAGTAATACTCCCTCATGTCCAGTCCCTCCCACATTCCTATGTCCCGCGATATGAAGTAATATGGGTTATCCCTTTTTAATGGTTTACTGTCATGCACACATTTCCCTGGCCCCACCCAACCCCATCGCAGTTTTTGCATGGCTGTCCTTTTTATATTTAAAATGCATTGTTTTTCATTATGAACACCAACATACAGATAACCAATATGCTAATACTACATTCAGAATAATTTGGTTTAAGCTGACAGTATATGATGCTGACCTGAGAGTCCAAGGTGCAATTGCTGAGGCTTACAAGGCACGTATCAGCGGAATATGCAATTTTGGTTTTTGTATACTTTTACTTGCCTTACTTCCTCAGCAGGGGTGGTCCTATGGTTCCCCTTCCAGTTGGCTCCAGTGGCACTGCACCGGGCACCAGGCCTCAGCTCATCCCCTTGCCCTCTCCACCTTTTCAGCCACATCCCTTACCCCATGTCGTGGAAGACCCCTTAAGGAGTCAGGCTCAGAGGGAGCACCCTTGGAGCATTCAGTGCACTGCCGATGGGGGCCGACCATCACAAGCGCTAGAGGGTTGGGGCTATCTTCTCGGTTCTGGCCCCCTATGGTGCAAGCAAGCAATGATGTTGCAATGTGCACTTCTGCACACTGCACATCCCTTACCCCATGTCGCGGAAGACCCCTTCGGGGAGTCAGGCTCAGAGGGAGCACCCTCGGAGCATTCAGTGCAGTGCCAGTGGGGGCCGACCATCACAAGCGCTAGAGGGTTGGGGCTATCTTCTCAGTTCCTGGCCCCCCCATGGGTGCAAAAGCAAACAATGATGTTGCAATGTGCACTTCTGCACACTACATCCCTTACCCCATGTCACGGAAGACCCCTTCGGGGAGTCAGGCTCAGAGGGAGCACCCTCGGAGCATTCAGTGCAGTGCCAGTGGGGGCCGACCATCACAAGCGCTAGAGGGTTGGGGCTATCTTCTCGGTTCTGGCCCCCCATGGTGCAAGCAAGCAATGATGTTGCAATGTGCACTTCTGCACACTGCAAATCCCTTACCCCATGTCACGGAAGACCCCTTCGGGGAGTCAGGCTCAGAGGGAGCACCCTCGGAGCATTCAGTGCAGTGCCAGTGGGGGCTGACCATCATGGCCAGGAGGTTGGGGCTATCTTCTCGGTTCTGGCCCCCCATGGTGCAAGCATGCAATGATGTTGCAATGTGCACTTCTGTGCACTGCACATCCGAAGTCAGCCCGTGCCAACCGCACAGCTAACTGCAGCATGCCGCGACCACAAGGCGCCACCAGGAGCCAGAGAGCAAGTGCGGTTGTCCCACCCACCCTCCTGGAGCAGAAGAACAGTCCCTGGGATGCTCAATCCTCCTCCCCAGCCGACCCTCTGACACCCGAGGTTGCTTCTGACCCTGGGTCATCAGTGTGGTGTGAGGGATTGCATCCAGCGCCTCAACCCGCAGCACCACTGGGCCGACCAGAATATGTAATTTTGCATGCTTATATTTTTATTGGCATATACTCGCTCGCTATAACCTGTATTTGTTATAGCTCCCCATTTGTTACATCGAGGGACACTTGAATACTGCGCCAATGTATCTGAAGTCAGTGAGCTGTCTTGTCCTCATGCAGTACTTTACTGTACTGAGTTGCTGCTCTCATTCAAAGAATATTGTTAAACTAAAGAATGAAAAAGTGGACATAGTCAATTCTATTGTTCTGATCAGATTGCAATACTTGCACTGTCCCCATGCCCCATGCTCGGCCAGTTACAAAAAAGAAAACACTCGCCCGTTGCCTGTCACATTCATACCAAACAAGAAGCCACCTCCATGTCTCCAGTTTTAATAATTTCTGATGAACTGTTGCATTTGCTTTCTCTCCCTGCTCGTGGTGTCTTGCACCGCTTCCCATTTAGTAAATAAAGTTCCACTTGCTTTATCTCTCCCTACTCTCAGTGTCTTGCGCTCACTCTCACCTCCTGCTCAGTCAGAAAATAAAGTTACACTCAGCTTTTAATCTCACATTTTGGTTTGCTAACTAAATCCCACAGCAGGCATTTGTTTGTCATGTTTTGTGTCTTATCATGGTAGCCCAAACGTTTCTACAGCATGTGACACTGATGAGAGAAAGAGAGAGAGTGTGTGTGTGTGTGTGTCCAAGCTTCTGAGCGGCAGCTTCATGGTTTCAATCTCCGGTTTTGTGTGTTCTCCACACCACAGGAAATTACAGCACAGCCCTTTATTATTGCGGTGTCACTATTTATTTATCTGTCATGAGTTTAGCTTTTTATTTTACTTTACCTGCCTAGCAATTGTGTGCTAGGAGGCAGTCGGTAATAGCGTGCGAATGCAGTGTTAAACCAAAACAGCCAATTAGCTTGGGAGCCACAGTCATTGTTCATTATACCTGCGTTTGCACTATAGTGGGGTTCACTACAGTGAGGAAGCACTATACTTCTGTGGCTGGAATGTGGAGTACGGACAGCTTTGTGCAGGGTTTGCATGGCACATCTTTCCAGATTTCATTAATAACTGTTTCCATGGGATTTCTGTCTCTGAACTGTTTTGTTGCTCCCCAGTGATCTCTAGTGATAGTTACTTATTTTGCCATTTGTATCTCAAACAGGAAGCTTCAATGATGCTTCATTTAATTACATGGAAGAGCTTATAGGGTGGGTAGTTGCGACAGTAGTGTATTTGTTTATTTATTTAGAAAGTTTTGCAAGGAAAGGCAAACTGAACTATTGCTCATTTACAGATGCATCCCGGGGAGGGGACAGTGGGATCCAATACGGAGCATATCATGTTTTTTTTTTTTAACCAGGAGAGAGACACTAAGCTGAAGCTCGATTCCAGGTGTGACCTGGGAGCATAAGGAAGTTAAGTGACTTGCTCAGGGTCACACAGTATGCAAGTGGGGGCTGTGGGATTCAAACCCAGGTCTCCAGGTTTGCAGCTCAGACTCTTAAACCACTGTGCTATACTGCCTTTTGAGTATGGCATCCATGTGTCCAGAGAAGTTGAGGTGTTGGTCAAGTCACACCGCAAGGTACCTGACTGAGGGGATATCAAAGCAACAACAGTGGGATTACAATACAGCGCATATTAGAGCAACAACGGTGGGATTACAATACAGAGCATATCAAAGCAACAACAGTGGGATTACAATACAGAGCATATCAAAGCAACAACGGTGGAATTACTGTACAGAGCATATCAAAGCAACAACAGTGGGATCACAATACAGAGCATATCAAAGTAACAACAGTGGGATTACAATACAGAGCATATCAAAGCAACAACGGTGGAATTACTGTACAGAGCATATCAAAGCAACAACAGTGGGATCACAATACAGAGCATATCAAAGCAACAACAGTGGGATTACAATACAGAGCATATCAAAGCAACAACAGTGGGATCACAATACAGAGCATATCAAAGCAACAACGGTGGGATTACAATACAGTGCATATTAAAGCAACAACGGTGGGATTACAATACAGAGCATATCAAAGCAACAACGGTGGGATCACAATACAGAGCATATCAAAGCAATAACAGTGGGATTACAATACAGAGTTTATCAAAGCAATAACAGTGGGATCACAATACAGAGCATATCAAAGCAACAACAGTGGGATCACAATACAGAGCATATCAAAGCAACAACAGTGGGATCACAATACAGAGCATATCAAAGCAACAACAGTAGGATTACAATACAGAGCATAGCAAAGTAACAACAGTGGGATTACAATACAGAGCATAGCAAAGCAACAAGGAATAATAACAAGGTGTCATACACAGAGATTCAACTCCAGTGTAACATAGGCAGGAGAAGTACATGGCAAGAGCTTTACAGGGTTGCAGGTTTATTTAACAGACTCATAATCGAAGGTCTAGCAAAACTGCAAAATACCGGAGTTAATCTTTAGAGAGTTTGTAGAGGGGAAGGCAGGTATGAAAGGTGAACAATTAAGAACTGTTACAGGAAGGGGAGGTGAGATGACGACATAGAGTAATGTGGCAAAAGCTCGGGAGGAAGAGGCATGATGACTGGAAGGGGGGTGTGGGTTCCAGAGTTTGGGGAATTGGTGGCTGAAAGCAGATTGGCCAGCAGTGGTAGAGGTGGGGGGTACAGCCAGCGTCCGAGGGTCAGAGCTCCTAAGGGCACTTGAGGAGGGAGGATGTAAGGAGAGAGAGAGAGAGGCAAAGTGGTAGGGGAAGGATGCCAAACCAGTAGTTACCTATGCGGTTAATACAGTGGGCACAGAATCTGTCCTCAAGAGTGGGAAGCAATAGGGACTGATATAAAGAACAATTGTGAGTGCGAGGGGAACAGTTAAGCACAAAGCAGCAGAAAGAATGGAAGAGCATATCCAGTCTGGCTAAGAAATACCGCGGTCAGCACTGCAGACACTGTCACCATAGTGAAAGACTGGAAGGAATATTCTCTGTATGATGATGAGGCGTAAAGGGATGCAATCATGGTTCCTGTACAGGGCACTGAGCTTGGGGTGCAACTTTTTGAGTAAGGCATCCACGTGTCCAGAGAAGTTGAGGTGTTGGTCGAGCCATACCCCAAGGTACCTGACTGAGGTGACATCCTCCAGTGGGGACCAGTCCAAGGTGTGGAAGATGGGAGGGATGGGAGCCTGGAGAGTCTCTGCCTCATGCTGAAGATCATGGAGATTGTCTTCTTGGCATTCAGGAAAAGCTGGTTGGAGTGTAGCCAGAGCTGGACTTTGTTGAAGTTGTGCTGGAGTCTGGATGCCATGTCAGCAGTCGAAGGGCCAGAGGCATACAGGACCGTGTGATCTGCATACATGTGTATGGCCTTGGATGAGCAGGCTCAGGGGAGGTCATTTAGAAAAATAGAAAATAGCAGCAGTCCAAGTACTGAGCCTTGAGGGACTCCTGTGTTAATAGGGAGTGGTGGGGAGAGGATGTTGCAAATTTTGACAGATTGGGTTCTATCATCCAGGTATGACTGGAACAAACAGATGGTCATTCTAGAGAGTCTAGCTGCTGAGAGTTTAGAGAGGAGGAGGGGTGGGAGACGGTGCCAAAAGCCTTAGCCAGGTCGACGAAGATGGCAGAAGTGATAAAACCCTGATCCATGCCTGTGAGGATGGAACTGGTGAGCCTGAAGAGGGAGGTGGTTGTTGGGTGGCACTTCCAAAAGCCTGATTGTAAAAGGGTGAAAAACAAAGAGGAGTCAAGGAAAGGAGAGAGTTGGGAGAGCGCAATGCACTACCGTAGAGTTGCAGAGATTGTTTCACATGTAACTTCCAGTCTTTAACTGAGACGTGGAATTGTTGATGCCCTCTTAATTAAAATGCCAATGAGCCCTGGTTAATTATTACAGGCTTTTTGTTTTCTTAATTATTTATTTATTTATTTCACTTTAGGATTAATACCTTTGAGTCAAGGACTCATTTTCAAAGGTTCCGAGTCAGTTAAACGAGCAGATACAGACAACATAACACATAGTACAGCAGTGGATTACAAAATAAGGTTACAGAGGGTTGCACATACTTTTAGGTTTAACTAATACATAGGAGTCTAGGTTTCACTAGTACGCAGGAGTCTAACATTGTAAGTAACAGCACTAAGTGCAGGCATAGTAGTGTTAGAAACAGGAAAGAGGGGGAGAGGCCAGGGATTGAGTCTCTGCTGGGTAGTACTGGGGCAAGTAGGGGGTGGGGCATGGATGGTTGGCAGAGTGGTAGGCTGAGCTCATCAGTGGTGGCCAGAGGTGACAATGGGGGGAGCAGCCCAAGGTAGGCATTGTCAGATGTTCACATATGTAGTTGAATGGATTGGCGATCTGTGGGGGGGAGGAGGTTGACAGTTTATTGTAGTGTAGACTATGCAAGGTAGGTATTTTGTGGATAGGGGGATTTGTTGAAGAGAGCAGGGTGTGGGAAGAGTGCAGAGGGCAGTGGTTGGGTGATTTGAACCAAAGGGTGGGTGGGATAGCCTAGGGGCCCTGAGCATGGGCTAAGTGTGGCAGACACAGATTTTTTAGTTCTAGTTGGGAACAAAGCCCAATTTTAAATTGTCTGAGTTTGGTGCATTCTAAGAGTGTGGTAGGCAGCTCACTGAACCACTTTGGGCCCAGGAAGGCGCGTGATCTCTGTGCCAGTTTAGTACGCTTGAATGACACATGGAGGCCCCTTTTTGCAGCGCTCCTAGTCTGCTTAAAGAGTAACACCTTTGCAAAAAGCCTGTTAGTGGACACTGGCATAAGCCCTTGCAAGGCTTTTTTTGATAAGCATGCAAGTTTGGAGTTGAGCTCGGAGGTGGAGCGGGAGCCACCCTGTCACATTGAAGAGGGTGCAAGTGTGGGTGGAGAGATTAGCACCCAAGGTTAAGCGACACGCCTTATTTAGGAGAGTGCCCACTCTCTTGAGGGCAGTGTCAGAGCCCGACTACTTCAAAGATCTCCTGACTCCCTACTCCCCCAATCACCCTCTCCAATCCACTGATGAGGGATTGCTAGAGATTCCCAGGGTTCGTCTTAAAACCTCTGGAGCTCGTGCTTTTTCACATGCAGCACTGACCCTGTGGAATTCCCTGCCTCGTCGATTAAGAGAATGCCTGACCATCAGCAGTTTTAAATATATGCTGAAAAAGTATTTATTCTCTTTGGCCTTCCCTGACTAAGTAATGGATTGATTTTAAATAATTGTTATATTGTCTGTTTTTACATTGCATTTTTTTTTATTATGTACAGCGCCTTGGTTTTTGAAAGGTGCTTTAAAAATAAAGATTTGCTTGCTTGCTTTGCTTGCTCCATAGACTGGGAGCCCATAGTTGATGGTGGCTAGTACCGGGCTACTTATCATTAATTTCAGAGCCGCAGGTGGTAGGGAGTGCTTGTGGTGGTACAGAATACCCAGTTTCATGTTGGAGGTCTTGATGACATGGTCAATATGACTGGAGAAATTGAGTGTCATTGAGGTAAATTCCTAGGTATTTAAATATGGAGACTTGCTCTAGGGGGTCTCCCTTAGGGCTCAGGATTTGCAGGGGGCTGAACTTTTTATTTTGGGGAACTGTGGACAGCATGCTCTTGGCTTTTTGTGGTTGAGCGGTGTCTTGTTCTTGCAGAACCAGGATTCGAGCTTATGGTAGCTGTCCTGCAGTTCAGTAGTGATGGTATGCAGGTCTCTGCCTGGGACGGATATGACAGTGTTGTCGGCATACAGTACAATGTGTGCAGGGCAGGCAGAGGGGAGGGAATTTATGAACAGACTAAAGAGTAGAGGGCCAAGGATAGCTCCCTGGGGGACTCCTAGGCTCACCTCCTTTGGCTTCGAGTATGTGTCTCCTATTCCGACTTGTAGAGTTCTATGGGAGAGACAGCTTCCAAACCAAGTCATCGTGCAAGTCACCATGCCTGGAGATAGGCCAGTTGATGACAGGCTGCTGAGGAGAAGGTGGTGGTTCACTGAGTCAAAGGCCTTTGTGAGGTCTATGAATACAGACCCCACTGCCATCCCTTTATCCAAAGCATCATAGAGCTGAGAGGTGTGATTGACTAGTGCTGAAAGTGTTGAGTGGTTTTTATGGAAACCATGCTGTTGAAGGCCGAGCAGATTATACTTCTTCAAGTACTCAGTGAGCTGATCTGAGACCATCCTTTCCAAAGCTTTCGAGGGGGGGAATTGAGACTGGCCTGTAATTGGATGTGTTAGTTCTGTCTCCAGTTTTGAAGACAGGGGTAACTAGTGCCAGCTTCCAGGCATCTGGGAACACACTCGACCTAAGGGAGGAGTTAAAAACCTTAGTAAGGGCGTCAGCTATCTCCACCAGAGTTAGGGTGACCAGCTTCAGGTCAATTAGGTCAGTCCCCATCCTGGTCTTGCCTAGGACCTGCTTGACATATTTGATTGTCTCAGTTCTTGAGATCTGCTTGAAATGGAAAGACAGTAGTCCATAACCTGTAGGTGTGGGTCTATCCAGACCTGGGGGTTGCTCCGTTGGTGGCACAAGATATTCACCCAGTAATAGGCCAGTCAGATCCATGAATACTAAATTGAAGGAGTTAGTGATATCAAGAGGTTCCTGGATCGTCCTAGTATTTGAGGTGATCGGGTCTGGTGGTGCTCTCGGGGTGCTACCAGTTGGCTGTCATCAGCTGAAAATGTTAGCAAGCAGCATTTCCATTGGCACCAGGGAAATGGCAACTCACTGCAGCCCACTGCACAAGTTACAGCTGCAGCTGCAGAAGTCAAGAAAGTCCCGCTGTTCTTATACAGAGAACGCAGCAGAATGACTCCTCTCGCTAAGTTGGCCACCCTGCATTTTGAGTGCCCGGAAAACATATTTCTGACAACTTTAAAAAATGAAACAAAACACCAGAATCCAGCTAAATGGATCCGTTGACCTAGATTCAGGTATTTTTTAAATGACAATATTTTTATTTATTTGAAATGTTTGTAAGTTTAAACAGTAAAAAGAAAATGGCGGCCATACAAAAAAAAGGATTTTTTTCTCACAAAAAAGGACTGGCCCCATGTGAAAAAGGATCCTTTTTCATATGGACCAAATTATTTTTTCATTTCAAACAGCTATCCCCAAAGACTGTAGTGAGCATGCTCAGAACTGAAATTTTAAAATGTAATGACTTTGGAATGGATTAATATTTTTTTCACCAAACCAGTGAAAGGCACATCTGTGAGCCTAGCCCTTTGTACCATCTGAGCACAAGGTAATGACAAAACCCCCCCAGCAAAAACCAGCAATTTATTTTTACATGTTTTTGCTATCTGCATCTCGGAATCCACACATCTGACCAGAATGAAACTTGGCATGTCAAGAGAACTATCCTTTGAGACCTCATTTGAAAACTGTCATGCAACTAACATACTAAAATGCCAGCAGAATAGGCCTAACGGTTTCTCGAGTCTGCTCAATTTCAGCACCCGCAGTGAGGGCCAATTTTGGTATCCCCTCACCCTTGGGTTATGCTATCCCCAGTCGTTCCACCTGTATTGGGCCTGGTCAGATTTACTCTTCCTCTGTACTTGTCCCATCTCCTCTTAAACCCGTCCACAGTCCCCACCTCTACCAGCTCCCTGGGCAGTACATTTTATGGCTCCACCACCCTTTCAGTGAAATAACATCTCCTCCTCTCCCCTCTGAGCCTACCCCCTTCCAGCTTACACCTGTGCTCTCTCATTGCCTCATCCTCCTTCCTTTGGAGCACCCTGACTGGGCCTTCTTTATTGATCCCTTTCATGTACTTAGAGACCTCTATCATGTCTCCCCTTGTCCCTCTTCTCCTCCAGGGTGTACATGTCAAGTTCCTTGAGCCTCTCCTCATAGGTCCTGTCCCCCAGGCCCCAGACCATTTTGGTTGCCCTCCCTTGGACCCCCTCTAGGAGTGTTTTGTCTCTCTGTAAATGTGGTCTCCAAAACTGTACACAATACTCAAGGTGTGGCCTAACCAAGCAGTTGTACGGTGGAAGGATAACTTCCACCTTTCTGGAGGTAATCCCCCTGGTAATGCATCCCAGCATCCTATTTGCCCTTGCTGCTGCCCTCCTACAGGTCTCTGAGTGGTTCATTTTGATATCTACCACTACCCCCAGGTCCCTATCACCCTCTGTGACTTGAATCATGTCTCTCAACTCTGTTGAATGGTTGTAAAGATGTTAAAGTGCAACATTTTAGGTTTAACATAGAAACCCCTGCTCAGCCCTAACTATGGAGGCATTACCATGCCACTATAATATGTATGCCTGTGTCTGTCTGTCTGTCTATCTATCTGTCTGTCTATCTATCTATCTGTTCAAGCCTTACACCAGGCACTTGAGGTAATTTCCATAACTGACACTGCAATGCAGTATGGGGGGGGTGCTGCATTGATGAGGTGCTATCCTTCAGATGAGATGTTAAACTGAGGCCCCCTCTCCCTATGTCTGATCATTGTCCAGGTGGAAGTAAATGATCCCATGGCACTTAATTATGAAGAGCAGAAGAGTGTCCCTAGAGTCAAGGCCAACTTTCCCTATGTCAATAAAACAGATCTATGCAACCCCGCCCCGGACACTGCAAACAAGCTATCATAGTTCACTGTACCTTTCAGGAAAACAAATACAAACAATAAATCGTCAATACAATTACAAATAATAAATAAATACATCAATTAAATTACAAATAATAAATAAACACATCAATACAATTACAAATAATAAATACATCAATACAATTACAAGTAAATAAATACATCAGTGCAATTACAAATAATAAAGACATCAATATAATTACAAATAATAAATAAATGCGTCAATAAAATGATAAATGATAAATAAATACATATTAAATAAAAATAATGGAAGGAAACCTTCCCATTCCCTTTTGACTATGGAGGGATACGTGCTTGTTCCCTATTGATTACTGAGGGAGATCAGCCTATTCTTCATTGGAAATGGAGGAATACATGCCCAATATTTCTACGTTGGGAGTGTTTAGTAGAGGATGACTCAATCTCATGGGATAAATGCAGTGCCTATTTGGATATACATGTAATAGAAACATGGAAATTGTCAGCAGATAAGGACCGCTAGGCCCATCCAGTCTGCCTGTAGGCCTTAACAATCAGGAGGTAATGGTTGCTGCCAACAAGAGTGAGACTAGCTGGAAATGTCTGATCCCATGGGGGGCTCTTTAAAGATACAAAGAGAATCCTTTTACAGTCTGCTAAGAGAAGATCTCACCCTCTGTGTTGCTGGTCATGGAAGGTGCCAGGGAGCTTTGGATTTCTGCTTTTGTTTCCTGAATGTTCTCGTAGCTGATGCTGTCCTCGTCTTCCTCCACAGCCCCATCTTTGAGGAAAATGGTGAAATAAAACACAAAGTTAATTCCAATCATCTCTTGTGTCCAGTTCAGCTTGCTAAATCTATGCTGAAGTTTGTGTGTTTCTATTGGGGCAGGGGGTGGGAATTTTTGCAGTTGTGAGAAACAGTGCTGAATTTATGGGGCAGTGCTGGGGTTATGGGACAGTGCTAGGGTAATGGGGCAGTGTTGGAATTATAGGGTAAGTATTGGGAGTTGTGGGAACACTGCTGACATTAGGAGGTAAGTGCTTGAGTTATGGCACAATGTTAGGAATATCGGGGAACAGTGTCTGACCTATGCGGGATGTACTAGAATTATAGGGAAACAGCTTTAGAGTTATGAAGGACAGTATTGCAGT
The DNA here is from genome assembly GCA_016271365.2 of Neoceratodus forsteri. Classification (NCBI taxonomy): domain Eukaryota; kingdom Metazoa; phylum Chordata; order Ceratodontiformes; family Ceratodontidae; genus Neoceratodus; species Neoceratodus forsteri. The sequence goes on from JADMNL010000033.1 coordinate 1,823,676, forward strand.
TATTGGGGTAATGGGAAAGGCTTGGGGTAATGGGGACAGTGTTGGGTTAATGGAGACAGTGTTGGGTTAATGGAGACAGTATTGGAGTTATGGGGACAGTGCTGGAGTTATGGGGACAGTGCTGGGGTTATGGGGACAGTGCTGGAGTTATGGGGACAGTGTTGGGGTTATGGGGACAGTGTTGGGGTTATGGGGACAGTGCTGGGGTTATGGGGACAGTGCTGGAGTTATGGAGACAGTGCTAGAGTTATGGAGACAGTGCTGGCGGTATGGGGACAGTGTTTGGGTTATGGGACAGTGCTGGAGGTATGGGGACAGTGTTGAGTTATTTATTTATTTATTAGGAAGTTCAGAATTACAACCTTTGAGTCAAAGTCTCCTTTACAAAGGCTCCACGTCGGTTAACAGAGACTAGACAGTAACAGAACATTGATGATAAAAGTACAGTTTGTGAGAACATAATGAGCATATTCAAAATACAAAATAGATACATACAGTTCACAGTACAGAAATATAGGTCTGGAAATGGACCTTGGGATGAAGATATAGTCACGGTAGTATAGCACCCGGAGGGAAAGAGGAGGAGGGGAGGAGGGAAAGGAAGGAGCCAAAGCTGGGGTGTAAAAGGTGGCTCAGCAGTAAGGGGGAAAATAGGGGGAAATGATGGAGTGGAGGGTAGCAGGAGGGGAGAGCTGGACAGAGTCCATTGTCTGAGTTAGTGATTGTGGAAGAAAACTAGGGGGGGGAATAGCAGAGCATAAGTTGGGAAGAAGGGAGACGATAAGTCAGGACAGAGTCTATGGTCAGACTGCTGAGCAATTATGGGCAGTTACAGGAGTGAGTGGTGAGAAGGTGAGCACAGAGGAGGGACTTAAATAGACCGAGCTTAGTCTCCCCAAAAATATGGGAAGGGAAGGCATTTAACCACGTGGGGGCATGGTAAGTGAAAGAGCGCTGACTGAGCGAGGTTTTATGTCGTGGCACTACATGGATGGACTTGAGGGAGATACTACTGGTCCTTGTGGGTAGATCAGGTTGTATGAGTGTGGAGCGGCTGGGGGCAGTGAGCCCCAAGGAGATCTTTTTGGCAAGAAGACATGTGGTATTGAACTCTATCACTGGAATCTGGCCAATTAGTTTGGCTATAGAAGGTGCAGGTCTAGGTGGTCCTTGGGCATCCTAGAGAGAGACTGCAGGCTTTATTAAGGGTCTCTCTAACTTTGTGGAGTGCCGAGTTATCCGCAGCCCCATATATGGTAATGCCATAGTCTAGAATTGATAGAACAGAGGAGGAGATGGCAAGTTGGAGGGCTTCAGTGGGGGAGGCAGTTCCAGTGACGGTATAGGAGGCCTGTGCGGGAGTTGAGAGTGGAACATAGGTGATGTATATGGTTGTGGAAAGTGAGGGCCAGGTCGAATACAATACCCAGGTATTTGAAAGTGTGGACTTATTCAAGTGGAAGTGCGAGGGAGGTGTTGATGCACAGGGGGTATTTTTAAGTGTGTTTTGGTAGTGAGCGAAGAGCATGACCTTGGATTATTTCTGGCTGAGCTCCAGTTTGTAGTCTGCAAACCAGGACTCTGCCTCGGTGAAGGCAGTTTGAAGGGAGAATTCTAATTGGGCTGGGCTAGAGTCAGAGGCATAGAGGATGGCATCATCCACTTATAGCAGGATTTTTCCCAAGCAAGCTTTTGGGAGTGAGTTAAGGTAAAGACTAAGGAGGAGGAGACCTAAAATGGAGCCTTGTGGGACTCCAGAGAGAACTGGAAGTGGTTTAGATAGTGTAGAATGGATTTTCACTTTCTGGGTGCAGTTCAACAGATAGTCAGTGAACCAGGCTGTGGGTTCTTGTGACAGCCTGAGGTGTGAGAGAGTGGAGAGTAGGAGTGGGTGGTTAACGGTATTGAAAGCCTTGGACAGGTCTAGGACTACAGCTCCAGCCAATCTGCCATTGTCAAGGGCAGAGTGAATATAACTATAGAATTCCAATAGGGCGGCAGTGGTACTGTGGCCCCGTCTGAAGCTGTGCTGTTTAGGGGGAAACAGGTTGTATTTAGAAAGGTGCTTGGTGAGTTGGTCGGCCACTATACACTCAAGGGCCTTGGAGAGAGGGGGAAGGATAGATATTGGCCAGTAGTTGTTAGAGGTAAGACAGTCTCCAGATTTGTGAATGGGGTGATGTGGACCATCTTCCACAGTGTGGGGAACTTACCCAGGCAGAGAGAAAGGTTAAGGAAGGAGGTTGGGGGGAATGACCTCGTCCAGTGTCAAGCGCAGGAGCTGAAGGTCGAGAGTGTCACTACTATATTGTGAGTTCCTGATGGCTTTGAGGATGTAGGGTCTGGCATCCTGACTTGTGAGAGCATGGAAATGGAAGGGGGGCAATGACAGGGGGTAGGTGAGGGGTGTTGCAGGACTGAAGAAATTAGGGGGAGGGTAGCACTGAGGTCCAAGAAGGTGGAGATGAGTGTTTTGGCCACCAGGTCTGTGTCCTTCATGATGGACCCATTTATGTTCAGTTGGTCTGGGGTGGGAGGCAGACTTGCCATTGAGGGATTTCAAGTTGTCCCAGAATTTGAGCTCATTGCCCCATGTAGCAGACAGGGCAGCTTTGAAGTGATCAGCCTTCGCTTTTCAGATGGCCCAGGTGCAGCTATTTCGGGCAGCATGGTAGATCTCCCTGTCCAGTGGGTTGCCCAATTCAAGGTCCTTGCTCCACAGGTCATCACAGCATTTCATAAGGCCTAGCAAGTGAGGGGTGATCCATGGTGTGTCAAGGCTTTTAGTGATTTCCTTAATGAGGGGAGCAAATCTATTGCAAGCGTCATTAAAGGTGATTATAAAGAAATTTAGAGCCTCACCAAGATCCTGACAGAGGTATAAGGGGGTCCAGTTATAGTAGGCAAGGTAGGATTTAAGTTCATTTAACTTACTGGGCTCAATAGGTCATGTGTGGATAATCTTGGGGGTGGTGTATGTGCAAGGCAGGACCAGGTGAAGAAGATGGGAAAATGGTCACTAAGAGCATTTGGTTGGACTGAGATATCAGAGATCTTTGGGGGCAGTTGGAGAGAACTAGATCAAGCAGTGAGGCTGTCTCAGTATTCTGACTGAGGCAAGTAGGGCAAGAGACTAGTTGGGAGATATCCATGGTAGCCAGGGCATCTTTGTAGTGAGAGGAAGAGGAGGAGGAGGAGAGCCAGTTAATGTTAAGGTCTCCAATTGTGATAAGTTCAGTTTTTGGGGTGAGGGTGGTGAGATAGTCTATAAGAGACTGGAAGGCAGGTTGCTGCCCATGAGGTGGTATATAAACTACAGTGAGGATGAGTGAGGCCCTGGAGCGGACGGGGTGATATTAAGGGATAGAGCTTGGGCACCATTTGCAAGTTGGGGGGAGGGCATGGGCCTGAAGGTAGTCATGAAGATAGATGACACCGCCACCCCCACGCTTGCCAATTCTATCGAGGCGGTGCAGGGTATAACCAGGGAGAGTTATATAGGAGTCAGGGGTGGATTTTGATAGCCAGGTTTCCACAACAGCTTTAATATCAGGATTGTGCTGGACTACCAGAACCTGGAGGTCACTGAGTTTTTTTGGCAAGCTACAGATATTGATTGATGTGATACATAGGCCAGGGGTATTTGCCTGGGGTCGGGTAGCTGGGATGGTAGGGCCAGGGTTAGGGTGTACGTTGCCAGACAACAGAAGGAGGGAGAGAGTCCTGAGCAACAGCTGACGTAAGGCTTTCTTCTGGGTAGTTTTGCTGTTACGTGAATTTATAGGATGGGGGAGATGTGGGGATGGGTAGGGGGCAGAGGGAAGGGGAAGCTAGGAGGAAGTCCAGGTACCTGAGGTCAGAGAGTGGGGGGGGGTGGTACTGAGGGGAGGGTGGGAGAAATGTGCATCTAGAGTAGGTAGATACTTGTGGCATGTTGATACAGAGTATGGTTTGACTGAAAGGTCAGGGTAGGTGTGGCAGTAAGGGGGGGTGAGATGAATGGAGGTGATACAGAGCAGAGTGATGTCCACAAACAGTGGGAGGAGGCAGACCATGGCGTCAGGGGGATATGGGGGAGAAGAGGATAAGAGATACCAAAAAACACTAGTCAGTAGGGCAGCCGAGGTGATGCAGTGGTAGTGTGCCTGACTGTAGTGTAGAAAGTACAGGGTTCAAGACTAAGGGGGGGAGAGAGGAAAGATGGCTGGGATACAGGGTAGAACAGCGAGAGAAAAAGGTCAGGAGGTGGTTGGAGCGTAGTCAGGGAGAAAGGTGGAGCCTAGAGAACAAGCTAAACCTTAGGGTAAAATACCACCTTCTAGTGGACAGGTGGTACAATTACAGGTAGTGGTAGGGAGTACAGGAGATTTAGTGGAGCGTAGAGTTAGTAAAAGGACAGTGTGAGGAGAGGTGGTGAGACCTCTAGTGGACTTAGTCATGTGATTAGGAGGGGCTATAAATTAAGGGATGTCCCTGGGTGGGAGGGCAGTTAGAGCAGGGCAGTTGATGTGAAGTGTTGATGGACTAACACCTTTAGAACTCTGTGGTGTTGCCTAGTTCCCCCATGCAGTGTTCTGGCTTGTGTTAGGGGCAATGCTGGAGTTTTGCTATGGACTGAGTATGTTGGGGCTATGAGGACAGTGTTGGAGTTATAGGGACAGTATTGAATTATTAGGGGCTATTCTAGAGTTTTGCTATAGCTGGACTATGTTGAGGTTATGGGAGCAGTGCTAGGGTAATGGGTTATGGGGAGGACTGTGATGGGGTTGTGGGGACAGTTTTGGAGTTATGGGGTCAGTGTTGGAATTACGAGTCAGTGCTGGAGTTATGGGGACAGTGGTGGGGCTAGAGGCACAGTGTTAGAGTTAAAGGGTCAGTATTGGAGTTATGGAGATAGTGCTGGAGTTATGGGGCAGTGGTCGGGCTATGAGGACAGTGTTAGGGTTATGGGGATAGTGTTGGAGCTATGGAGACAGTGGTGGGGCTATGGGGACAGTGTTGGAGTTATGAGGGCAGTGTTGCAGTTATGGGGACAATGCTGGGGTTATGGGGACAGTGTTGGAGCTATGGGGACAGTGTTGGGGTTATGGAACAGTGTTGCAGTTGTGGGCACAGTGGTGGGGTTATGTAGACAGTGCTGGGGTTATGGGGACAGTGCTGGAGTTATGAGGACAGAGTTGGAGCTATGTGGACAGCATTGGAGTTATGGGGACAATGCTGGAGTTATGGAGACAGTGCTGGAGTTATGAGGGCAGTGTTGCAGTGCTGGGGTCATGGGGACAGTGTTGCAGTTATGGGGACAGTGCTGGGGTTATGGGGACAGTGTTGGAGCTATGGGGCAGTGTTGGGGTTATGGGGACAGTGCTGGAGTTATGGAGACAGTGCTAGAGTTTTGAGGACAGTGTTGGGGTTATGTAGAGAGTGTTGGAGTTATGGGGTCAGTGCTGGAGTTATGGGGACTGTGCTGCAGTTATGGGGACAGTGTTGGAGCTATGGGGACAGTGGTGAAGTTATGAGGACATTGTTGGGGTTATGGAGAAAGTGTTGGAGCTATGGGGACAGTGTTGGGGTTATGGGTACAGTGCTGGAGTTATGGAGACAGTGCCAGGGTTATACAGACAGTGTTGGAGCAATGGGGACAGTATTGGAGTTGTAGGGACAGTGCTGGGGTTATGGAGATAGTATTGGAGCTATGAGGTCTGTGCTGGAGTTATGGGGACAGTGTTGGAGATATGTGGACAGTGTTGGAGTTATGAGGACAATGTTGGGGTTATGGAGACAGTGTTGGAGCTATGGGGACGGTATTGGAGTTATGCAGACATTGTTGGGGATATGGGGACAGTGTTGCAGTTATGGGGACAGTGGTGGGGTTACAGGGATAGTGTTGGGTTTATGGAGACTGTATTCTATTATGAAGGGCAGTGCTGGAGTTGTTATTGGTGGACTATGTTGGGGTTATGGGGACAGTGCTGGGTTATGGGAACAGTGCTGCAGTCATGGAGACAGTGTTGAGGTTATGGGGACAGTGGTGGGGTTATGGGGACAGTGTTGGAGCTTTGGAGACTGTATTCCATTATGAGGGGCAGTGCTGGAGTTGCTATTGGTGGACTATGTTGGGGCTATAGGGACAGTTCTGGGTTATGGGGACAGTGTTGGGGTTATGGGGACAGTGGTGGGGTGATGGGGACAGTGCTGGCGTTGTTGAAACAGTGTTGGGTTAATGAAGACAATGTTGGAGTTATGAGAACAGTGACGAAGTTATGGGGACTGTGTTGGAGTTCTGGGGACAGTGTTGGAGTTATGGAGACAATGGTGGAGTTATGGGGCAGTGGTGGGGTTCTGGGAACAGTGTTGGGGTAATGGGGACAATGTTGGAGTTATGGGGAGAGTATTGGGTTATGGGGACAGTGTTGGTGCTATGGGGACTGTGTTAGAGGTTATGGGGCAGTATTGGAGTTATGGGACAGTGCTGGGTTATGGGTTATAAGGGGCTGTGTTGGGGTTATATGGACAGTGTTGGGGTTATGGGGGGACAGTGTTGAATTGTGGGGGTAGCACTGGGTTATGAGGGTCAGTGCTGGAGTTTCTATTGGTGGACTATGTTGGGGTTATGGGGACAGTGCTGATTTATGGGAACAGTACTGAAGTTATGGGGGTAGTGTTGGAGTTATGGGGACAGGGGTGGGGTTATGGGGATTGTGTTGGAATTATGGTAACAGCGTTGGCTTAGGAGGGCAGTGTTGGAGTTATAGAGACAGTGTTGGAGTGATGGGGACAGTGGTGGAGTTGTGGGGTCAGTGTTGGAGTCATGTAGACAGTGTTGGAGTTATGGGGACAGTGCTGCTGTAATGGGGACATTTTTAGGGTTATGGAGACAGTGTTGGAGTTATGGAGACAGTGTTGGAGTTATGGGAACAGTGTTGGAGTTATGGTTAGAGTGCTGGTGTTATAGGGTCAGTGTTGGAGTTATGGGGATGGAGTTGGAGCTATGGGGACAGTGCTGGAGTTATTGGGTCAGTGTTGGAGTTTTGGGGTCAGTGTTGGAGTTAAGGGAATGGAGTTGGAGCTATGGGGTCAGTGCTGGAGGTATCGGGGCAATTGGGTTATGAAGGGCAGTGCTGGGGAAATAGGGATAGTGTGTGAGTTATGGGGTAGCATTGGGTTATGAGGGGAAGTTCTGGAGTTGCCATGGGTGGACTATGTTGGTGTTATTGAGACAGTGTTAGGGTAATGAGTTATGGAGCGAGTATGTTGGGGTTATGGGGACCGTGTTAGGGTAATGAAGATAGTGTTGTGGTTATGGAGACAGTTTTGGAGCCCTGAGGGGAGTATGTTGAGGATATGCAGAAGTGTTAGAACTTTAAGGACAGGACTGGATTTATGGTAATAGTAGGCACACATACCCCCCCCCCCCACACACACACACCACAACACAATACAACACTACATCACAGCACAGCACAACACACACACACACACTAAACTAAGCAGCCCTGTGCTCAGTGGTACTTACTGGGAGTCTGTGTGGGAACAGATGTTATATAATCATTGAAGGTTTCATTCCTTCTTCCATTGAAGACACTGTTTCAATAAACAAATGGATTAGTGATTGTCATTAAAAGCCAACGCAAAGGTTAGAAGCCTAGTTCAATCAGAGCCAGCTCAATTGTGAAGATTATAAATGGGCTAGAACTCTATGCAAATGGGCCAATACCACTGGGAGGTAATGGTAAGCTGCTGTTTTTCATTTTACGCATTTTTTACCACAGGTTTTCTCATAAATACCATCACTTCCCTTCTGGTTTGTTTATCTTCCTAATCCCAGGGTAACTGCAATATAAAGGACAATCTCATGGTGATATAGAGTGACCGAGAGACATGCTGTGAGGATAGGGTGTATTGTCGTGGTTATACATAGGTCTGAAGAGGACAGAGACAGTGTCACAGTGCAGTTGAGGGTCTTGGAGTTGGGGCCTGTTGTCTTGGGGTATTGACTGTACTGCACTCAGAGGCATGCCATGTGTTGTGAATCAGCACTAAGGGGTAGTGAGGGGAAATGAGTCAAGCTGTCCCCCTGGATCCACAGATCTCCTATAAATGCACAGCTGGCCCTGGTTATAACAGCTGTCTCCTGGTACCACAGCTGGCCCTAGCTATAACAGCTGTCCCCTGGTACCACAGCTGGCCCTGGTTATAACAGCTGTCTCCTGGTACCACAGCTGGCCCTGGTTATAACAGCTGTCTCCTGGTACCACAGCTGGCCCTAGCTATAACAGCTGTCCCCTGGTACCACAGCTAGCCCTAGCTATAACAGCTGACCCTGGTTATAACAGCTGTCTCCTGGTACCACAGCTGGCCCTGGTTATAACAGCTGTCTCCTGGTACCACAGCTGCCCCTGGTTATAACAGCTGTCCTCTGGTACCACAGTTGTCCATGGTATCACAGCTTACCCTAGTTATAACAGCTGTCTCTGGGCATCCCCAGAACATCCTCTGAATGAGGAGCTGGCACCTGTTATTGGAGCTGGCCCTTTGGAGCCTCAGATCTTCCCCTTGATTCACAGTGGGTCTCTGTTTCAACAGCTGTGTCCCAGGAACCCCAGACCATCTCCTGAATGTACAGCTCACCAATGGTTTCACCACTAGCCCCTGAATGTGTAGCTTGCCCGTGGTTTCACCCCTAGCTCCTGAATGTACAGCTCACCCATGGTTTCACCACTAGCCCCTGAATGTGTAGCTCACCCATGGTTTCACCACTAGCCCCTGAATGTACAGCTCACCCATGGTTTCACCACTAGCCCCTGAATGTGTAGCTTGCTCGGTACCATAGTGAGACCCAGAATGTACAACTGGCCCCAGATACACATGTGCTCCTGGTACCCCAATTGAACCCAGAATGCACAACTGACCTTAGATACATATATAGCCCCTGGTACCCCAGCAGGCCATCTGGAACCCCAAACTGACTGCTGAATGCACAGTTGCCCCTGGATACACATCTAGCACCTAGCAACACAACTGGCCCCTTAAGTTTCATATCTTCCCCTGAATGTGCATTTGGCCCATGGTACCACAACTGGCCCTTTGGAGTCCAGATTTTCCACTGAATGCATAACTCACCCCTGCTACCCCAGCTGTACCCTAGCACAGTACTGCATCTGGACCCGAAATATACATCTTGCCCATGGAGGTACATCAGATGCTGGGTACCATAGCTGGCTCCTTGGAGCTTCAGCTCTTTTTATGAATGTACCACTGAGCCTAGGCACCCAAAATACTCCCCTGGAGTTGATCCATCATACCATAGCTAGTCTCTGAAGGCACATCTAGCACCATGATGCACAGCTTACCCCTGCTACCATAGCCGGACCCAGATTTGGCCACTGTATGCATAGATGGCTCCTGGTACCACAGCTGGACACTAATGTGGCCACTGAATGCATGGCTGGCCTCTGGTATTACAGCTGTACCCTGATCTGACCACTGAATGCATGACTGGTGCCTGGTTCCATAGCTGGACCCTGATTCAGCCACTGAATACATGGCTGGACCCTGATACCACAGCTGGACACTGATTTAGCCACTGATTACATGGCTGGACCCTGATACCACAGCTGGACACTGATTTAGCCACTGATTACATGGCTGGACCCTGATACCACAGCTGGACACTGATTTGGTCATTGAATGCATGGTTGGCCCCTGGCACCATAGCTGGACACCGATTTGACCACTGAATGCATAGATGGCCCCTGGTACCACAGCTGGACCCTGATGTGGCCACTGAATGCATAGCTGGCCCCTGTACCACAGCTGGACACTGTATACACAGCTTGGTCCCATGCAGAATGGGCTGGTATTAGCTGGACTCAGAGTAGTAAACTTCCATCAGGCCTGCACCAGCCCAGAGAGCATGAGCAGGTGGCTGGGGGCACTGACCCTACTTAAATAGATGGAGTGGGGTCCATCCTATAATATCCAATATATTTGGCATTTTAGATACTATATTTGAGTAACTATAACATTGATTACCTAAGTAAAGTAAAAATCGTATTAGCTGGGGGGTACAAAATGGGGTGTGAGGATGCAATTGGGGTCCCTGGACATAATTAGACAGATGGAGTAAGGGTTGGTGATTGAGGACTCTCAGCCTAATTAGGCAGAGTATGGGGTCAGGAGACCCATAGCCCAATTAAACAGATTGTTGGGGAGGGGGGGTAGAGAACCTGGACCTAATTAGACGCTGAGTGTAATTAGCTAGAGTGTGGGGTAAATGTGGCTGTACATGTTTCAGAATGGGGGGATCACTAAATGTGTACGGGGAGGTGGAGGGGCACTGTGCCACTGAATATCACCTTGTAGATAGAGTTATGTCTTCTAATCCTTGTGTGATGCAACCTGTGAATTGTAATACAGCAGTGATAAGTAGCAGTGAGGTTCGGGGGTGTAACTGGGGCTACAACACCTGGCTATTACCTCATGCATCTTGTCATTCTCTGCTGCTTCTGTTTCTTCGATGCTGTAATAAGAATAAAAATAACTTACGTCCATGCCACATTTGCACACCGGTGCATTCTGTTCATGAATACAGTACAAAGAATTTCACAGGGGTCTGTCAGTGCAATATTTTCATGTCTAGCTGAACATTATTTTCACACTCCAAGCAGTTTTTCGCAGCTTTGCATGAGCAGCCATTTCACACCTTGGCTTGAACAACATTTTTGCACTGGTTTGCTTGTGGCATGTTTCTCATTTACAGTATTTTATGCCAGTCAACTTGGGAAATTTTCACTTATGTCTACACTTAAGAGCCAACATATTTTGTAGTTTGCGAGGCTGTGAATTTGCAAACCAAATGAATAACACAGCCCCACAAGAGTTATCTTCAGAAGGCCAGTTTGCGATACATAAATCAAATAGCAGTTCGCTAACACAAAAATTGTTCTCATTTGGATGAGAGGTGATGACTATGTACCCCGCACTATCCTATTTTCACAGTCCATCAGATGCCAAACAGTGCCATCTGTGCTGCACTATATCCTATTTCCTAATACTATAGAATCATCGACAATGTCAACAGAAAAGGACTGATGGTCCTTCCAGTCTGCCTGTGGTTACCTATCTACCTCCAAGACCTAACTGCCACCCAGGGCATGCGGGTATTACATTTTACCTGGGCACAAATGGTTGTGGACCATCAAAGCCACCATACTGGTGGCATCACTACTAGCAGCACAGAGGGCTCCATGGGACATGGGGGAACCATATCCTGCTCCTGCACCATACTGGTGGCATCACTACTAGCTGCACAGAGGGCTCCATGGGACATGGGGGAACCAAATCCTGCTCCTGCACCATAGTGGTGGCATCACTACTAGCAGCACAGAGGGCTCCATGGGACATGGGGGAGCCAAATCCTGCTCCTGCACCATACTGGTGGCATCACTACAAGCAGCACAGAGGGCTCCATGGGACATGGGGGAACCAAATCCTGCTCCTGCACCATACTGGTGGCATCACTACTAGCTGCACAGAGGGCTCCATGGGACATGGGGGAACCAAATCCTGCTCCTGCACCATGCTGGTGGCATCACTACTAGCTGCACAGAGGGCTCCATGGGACATGGGGGAACCAAATCCTGCTCCTGCAGCATGCTGGTGGCATCACTACTAGCTGCACAGAGGGCTCCATGGGACATGGGGAACCAAATCCTGCTCCTGCACCATACTGGTGGCATCACTACTAGCTGCACAGAGGGCTCCATGGGACATGGGGGAACCAAATCCTGCTCCTGCACCATGCTGGTGGCATCACTACTAGCTGCACAGAGGGCTCCATGGGACATGGGGGAACCAAATCCTGCTCCTGCACCATACTGGTGGCATCACTACTAGCTGCACAGAGGGCTCCATGGGACATGGGGGAACCAAATCCTGCTCCTGCAGCATGCTGGTGGCATCACTACTAGCTGCACAGAGGGCTCCATGGGACATGGGGAAGCCAAATCCTGCTCCTGCACCATACTGGTGGCATCACTACTAGCTGCACAGAGGGCTCCATGGGACATGGGGGAGCCAAATCCTGCTCCTGCACCATGCTGGTGGCATCACTACTAGCAGCAAAGAGGGCTCCATGGGACATGGGGGAGCCAAATCCTGCTCCTGCACCATGCTGGTGGCATCACTACTAGCAGCACAGAGGGCTCCATGGGACATGGGGGAGCCAAATCCTGCTCCTGCACCATGCTGGTGGCATCACTACTAGCAGCACAGAGGGCTCCATGGGACATGGGGGAGCCAAATCCTGCTCCTGCACCATGCTGGTGGCATCACTACTAGCAGCACAGAGGGCTCCATGGGACATGGGGAGCAAATCCTGCTCCTGCACCATGCTGGTGGCATCACTACTAGCAGCACAGAGGGCTCCATGGGACATGGGGGAGCCAAATCCTGCTCCTGCACCATGCTGGTGGCATCACTACTAGCAGCACAGAGGGCTCCATGGGACATGGGGAGCCCATCCTGCTCCTGCACCATGCTGGTGGCATCACTACTAGCAGCACAGAGGGCTCCATGGGACATGGGGAGCCACATCCTGCTCCTGCACCATACTGGTGGCATCACTACTAGCAGCACAGAGGGCTCCATGGGACATGGGGAGCCACATCCTGCTCCTGCACCATGCTGGTGGCATCACTACTAGCAGCACAGAGGGCTCCATGGGACATGGGGAGCCACATCCTGCTCCTGCACCATGCTGGTGGCATCACTACTAGCAGCACAGAGGGCTCCATGGGACATGGGGAGCCACATCCTGCTCCTGCACCATACTGGTGGCATCACTACTAGCAGCACAGAGGGCTCCATGGGACATGGGGGAGCCAAATCCTGCTCCTGCACCATGCTGGTGGCATCACTACTAGCAGCACAGAGGGCTCCCATGGGACATGGGAGAGCCACATCCTGCTCCTGCACCATACTGGTGGCATCACTACTAGCAGCACAGAGGGCTCCATGGGACATGGGGACCAAATCCTGCTCCTGCACCATGCTGGTGGCATCACTACTAGCAGCACAGAGGGCTCCATGGGACATGGGGAGCCAAATCCTGCTCCTGCACCATACTGGTGGCATCACTACTAGCAGCACAGAGGGCTCCATGGGACATGGGGAGCCAAATCCTGCTCCTGCACCATACTGGTGGCATCACTACTAGCAGCACAGAGGGCTCCATGGGACATGGGGGAGCCAAATCCTGCTCCTGCACCATACTGGTGGCATCACTACTAGCTGCACAGAGGGCTCCATGGGACATGGGGCCAAATCCTGCTCCTGCACCATACTGGTGGCATCACTACTAGCTGCACAGAGGGCTCCATGGGACATGGGGGCAAATCCTGCTCCTGCACCATACTGGTGGCATCACTACTAGCTGCACAGAGGGCTCCATGGGACATGGGAGCCAAATCCTGCTCCTGCACCATACTGGTGGCATCACTACTAGCTGCACAGAGGGCTCCATGGGACATAGGGAACCATATCCTGCTCCTGCACCACACTGGTGGCATCACTACTAGCAGCACAGAGGGCTGCATGGGACATGGGAAGCCAAATCCTGCTCCTACACCATACCGGTGGCATCACTACTAGCAGCACAGAGGGCTCCATGGGACATGGGGAGCCAAATCCTGCTCCTGCACCATACCGGTGGCATCACTACTAGCTGCACAGAGGGCTCCATGGGACATGGAGAGCCAAATCCTGCTCCTGCACCATACTGGTGGCATCACTACTAGCAGCACAGAGGGCTCCATGGGACATGGGGAGCCAAATCCTGCTCCTGCACCATACTGGTGGCATCACTACTAGCAGCACCACAGAGGGCTCCATGGGACATGGAGAGCCAAATCCTGCTCCTGCACCATACTGGTGGCATCACTACTAGCAGCACAGAGGGCTCCATGGGACATGGGGGAACCATATCCTGCTCCTGCACCATACTGGTGGCATCACTACTAGCTGCACAGAGGGCTCCATGGGACATGGGAGAGCCAAATCCTGCTCCTGCACCATACTGGTGGCATCACTACTAGCTGCACAGAGGGCTCCATGGGACATGGGGAGCCAAATCCTGCTCCTGCACCATACTGGTGGCATCACTACTAGCTGCACAGAGGGCTCCATGGGACATGGGGGAGCCAAATCCTGCTCCTGCAGCATGCTGGTGGCATCACTACTAGCAGCACAGAGGGCTCCATGGGACATGGGGGAGCCAAATCCTGCTCCTGCAGCATGCTGGTGGCATCACTACTAGCTGCACAGAGGGCTCCATGGGACATGGGGGAACCAAATCCTGCTCCTGCACCATAGTGGTGGCATCACTACTAGCTGCACAGAGGGCTCCATGGGACATGGGGGAGCCAAATCCTGCTCCTGCACCATACTGGTGGCATCACTACTAGCTGCACAGAGGGCTCCATGGGACATGGGGAGCCAAATCCTGCTCCTGCACCACACTGGTGGCATCACTACTAGCAGCACAGAGGGCTCCATGGGACATGGGGGAGCCAAATCCTGCTCCTGCACCATACTGGTGGCATCACTACTAGCTGCACAGAGGGCTCCATGGGACATGGGGAGCCAAATCCTGCTCCTGCACCATACTGGTGGCATCACTACTAGCAGCACAGAGGGCTCCATGGGACATGGGGAGCCAAATCCTGCTCCTGCACCATACTGGTGGCATCACTACTAGCTGCACAGAGGGCTCCATGGGACATGGGGAGCCAAATCCTGCTCCTGCACCATACTGGTGGCATCACTACTAGCAGCAGAGGGCTCCATGGGACATGGGGAGCCAAATCCTGCTCCTGCACCATACTGGTGGCATCACTACTAGCAGCACAGAGGGCTCCATGGGACATGGGGAGCCAAATCCTGCTCCTGCACCATACTGGTGGCATCACTACTAGCTGCACAGAGGGCTCCATGGGACATGGGGGAGCCAAATCCTGCTCCTGCACCATACTGGTGGCATCACTACTAGCATGCACAGAGGGCTCCATGGGACATGGGGAGCCAAATCCTGCTCCTGCACCATACTGGTGGCATCACTACTAGCTGCACAGAGGGCTCCATGGGACATGGGGAGCCAAATCCTGCTCCTGCACCATGCTGGTGGCATCACTACTAGCTGCACAGAGGGCTCCATGGGACATGGGGAACCATATCCTGCTCCTGCACCATACTGGTGGCATCACTACTAGCTGCACAGAGGGCTCCATGGGACATGGGGGAACCATATCCTGCTCCTGCACCACGCTGGTGGCATCACTACTAGCAGCACAGAGGGCTCCATGGGACATGGGGAGCCAAATCCTGCTCCTGCACCATACTGGTGGCATCACTACTAGCTGCACAGAGGGCTCCATGGGACATGGGGAGCCAAATCCTGCTCCTGCACCATACTGGTGGCATCACTACTAGCTGCACAGAGGGCTCCATGGGACATGGGGAGCCAAATCCTGCTCCTGCACCATACTGGTGGCATCACTAGCACAGAGGGCTCCATGGGACATGGGGAGCCAAATCCTGCTCCTGCACCACACTGGTAGCATCACTACTAGCAGCACAGAGGCTCCATGGGACATGGGGAACCATATCCTGCTCCTGCACCATACTGGTGGCATCACTACTAGCTGCACAGAGGCTCCATGGGACATGGGGAACCAATCCTGCTCCTGCACCATACTGGTGGCATCACTACAGCAGCACAGAGGGCTCCATGGGACATGGGGAACCATATCCTGCTCCTGCACCATACTGGTGGCATCACTACTAGCTGCACAGAGGGCTCCATGGGACATGGGGAACCATATCCTGCTCCTGCACCACACTGGTGGCATCACTACTAGCAGCACAGAGGGCTCCATGGGACATGGGGACCAAATCCTGCTCCTGCACCATACTGGTGGCATCACTACTAGCTGCACAGAGGGCTCCATGGGACATGGGGAGCCAAATCCTGCTCCTGCACCATACCGGTGGCATCACTACTAGCTGCACAGAGGGCTCCATGGGACATGGAGAGCCAAATCCTGCTCCTGCACCATACTGGTGGCATCACTACTAGCAGCACAGAGGGCTCCTATGGGACATGGGGACCATATCCTGCTCCTGCACCATACTGGTGGCATCACTACTAGCAGCACAGAGGCTCCATGGGACATGGGGAACCAAATCCTGCTCCTGCACCATACTGGTGGCATCACTACTAGCTGCACAGAGGGCTCCATGGGACATGGGGGAACCATATCCTGCTCCTGCACCATACTGGTGGCATCACTACTAGCAGCACAGAGGGCTCCATGGGACATGGGGGAGCCAAATCCTGCTCCTGCACCATACTGGTGGCATCACTACTAGCAGCACAGAGGGCTCCATGGGACATGGGGGAACCATATCCTGCTCCTGCACCATACTGGTGGCATCACTACTAGCTGCACAGAGGGCTCCATGGGACATGGGGGAACCAAATCCTGCTCCTGCACCATACTGGTGGCATCACTACTAGCTGCACAGAGGGCTCCATGGGACATGGGGGAGCCAAATCCTGCTCCTGCACCATACTGGTGGCATCACTACTAGCTGCACAGAGGGCTCCATGGGACATGGGGGAGCCAAATCCTGCTCCTGCACCATACTGGTGGCATCACTACTAGCAGCACAGAGGGCTCCATGGGACATGGGGGAGCCAAATCCTGCTCCTGCACCATACTGGTGGCATCACTACTAGCTGCACAGAGGGCTCCATGGGACATGGGGGAGCCAAATCCTGCTCCTGCACCATGCTGGTGGCATCACTACTAGCTGCACAGAGGCTCCATGGGACATGGGAAGCCAAATCCTGCTCCTGCACCATACTGGTGGCATCACTACTAGCTGCACAGAGGGCTCCATGGGACATGGGGGACCAAATCCTGCTCCTGCACCATGCTGGGTGGCATCACTACTAGCAGCACAGAGGGCTCCATGGGACATGGGGATCCAAATCCTGCTCCTGCAGCATGCTGGTGGCATCACTACTAGCTGCACAGAGGGCTCCATGGGACATGGGGAACCAATCCTGCTCCTGCACCATGCTGGTGGCATCACTACTAGCTGCACAGAGGGCTCCATGGGACATGGGAGCCAAATCCTGCTCCTGCACCATACTGGTGGCATCACTACTAGCTGCACAGAGGGCTCCATGGGACATGGGGGAGCCAAATCCTGCTCCTGCACCATGCTGGTGGCATCACTACTAGCAGCACAGAGGGCTCCATGGGACATGGGGGAGCCAAATCCTGCTCCTGCACCATGCTGGTGGCATCACTACTAGCAGCACAGAGGGCTCCATGGGACATGGGAGCCACATCCTGCTCCTGCACCATGCTGGTGGCATCATTACTAGCAGCACAGAGGGCTCCATGGGACATGGGGGAGCCACATCCTGCTCCTGCACCATACTGGTGGCATCACTACTAGCAGCACAGAGGGCTCCATGGGACATGGGGGAGCCACATCCTGCTCCTGCACCATGCTGGTGGCATCACTACTAGCAGCACAGAGGGCTCCATGGGACATGGGGGAGCCACATCCTGCTCCTGCACCATGCTGGTGGCATCACTACTAGCAGCACAGAGGGCTCCATGGGACATGGGGGAGCCACATCCTGCTCCTGCACCATGCTGGTGGCATCACTACTAGCAGCACAGAGGGCTCCATGGGACATGGGGGAGCCACATCCTGCTCCTGCACCATGCTGGTGGCATCACTACTAGCAGCACAGAGGGCTCCATGGGACATGGGGGAGCCACATCCTGCTCCTGCACCATACTGGTGGCATCATTACTAGCAGCACAGAGGGCTCCATGGGACATGGGGGAACCATATCCTGCTCCTGCACCATGCTGGTGGCATCACTACTAGCAGCACAGAGGGCTCCATGGGACATGGGGGAGCCACATCCTGCTCCTGCACCATACTGGTGGCATCATTACTAGCAGCACAGAGGGCTCCATGGGACATGGGGGAGCCAAATCCTGCTCCTGCACCATACTGGTGGCATCACTACTAGCAGCACAGAGGGCTCCATGGGACATGGGGAGCAAATCCTGCTCCTGCACCATACTGGTGGCATCACTACTAGCTGCACAGAGGGCTCCATGGGACATGGGAGCCAACTCTGCTCCTGCACCATACTGGTGGCATCACTACTAGCTGCACAGAGGGCTCCATGGGACATGGGGGAGCCAAATCCTGCTCCTGCACCATACTGGTGGCATCACTACTAGCAGCACAGAGGGCTCCATGGGACATGGGGGAGCCAAATCCTGCTCCTGCACCATACTGGTGGCATCACTACTAGCTGCACAGAGGGCTCCATGGGACATAGGGAACCATATCCTGCTCCTGCACAACACTGGTGGCATCACTACTAGCAGCACAGAGGGCTGCATGGGACATGGGAAGCCAAATCCTGCTCCTACACCATACCGGTGGCATCACTACTAGCAGCACAGAGGGCTCCATGGGACATGGGGAGCCAAATCCTGCTCCTGCACCATACCGGTGGCATCACTACTAGCTGCACAGAGGGCTCCATGGGACATGGGAGCCAAATCCTGCTCCTGCACCATACTGGTGGCATCACTACTAGCAGCACAGAGGGCTCCATGGGACATGGGGAGCCAAATCCTGCTCCTGCACCATGCTGGTGGCATCACTACTAGCTGCACAGAGGGCTCCATGGGACATGGGGGAACCAAATCCTGCTCCTGCACCATACTGGTGGCATCACTACTAGCTGCACAGAGGGCTCCATGGGACATGGGAGAGCCAAATCCTGCTCCTGCACCATGCTGGTGGCATCACTACTAGCTGCACAGAGGGCTCCATGGGACATGGGAGAGCCAAATCCTGCTCCTGCACCATACTGGTGGCATCACTACTAGCTGCACAGAGGGCTCCATGAGACATGGGGGAACCATATCCTGCTCCTGCACCATACTGGTGGCATCACTACTAGCTGCACAGAGGGCTCCATGGGACATGGGAGAGCCAAATCCTGCTCCTGCACCATACTGGTGGCATCACTACTAGCTGCACAGAGGGCTCCATGGGACATGGGGGAGCCAAATCCTGCTCCTGCACCATACTGGTGGCATCACTACTAGCGGCACAGAGGGCTCCATGGGACATGGGGGCCAAATCCTGCTCCTGCAGCATGCTGGTGGCATCACTACTAGCAGCCACAGAGGGCTCCATGGGACATGGGGAGCCAATCCTGCTCCTGCACCATAGTGGTGGCATCACTACTAGCTGCACAGAGGGCTCCATGGGACATGGGGAACCAAATCTGCTCCTGCACCATAGTGGTGGCATCACTACTAGCTGCACAGAGGGCTCCATGGGACATGGGGGAGTCAAATCCGCTCCTGCACCACTACTGGTGGCATCACTACTAGCTGCACAGAGGGCTCCATGGGACATGGGAGCCAAATCCTGCTCCTGCACCACACTGGTGGCATCACTACTAGCAGCACAGAGGGCTCCATGGGACATGGGGGCCAAATCCTGCTCCTGCACCATACTGGTGGCATCACTACTAGCTGCACAGAGGCTCCATGGGACATGGGGAGCCAAATCCTGCTCCTGCACCATACTGGTGGCATACTAGCTGCACAGAGGGCTCCATGGGACATGGGGAGCCAAATCCTGCTCCTGCACCATACTGGTGGCATCACTACTAGCAGCACAGAGGGCTCCATGGGACATGGGGGAGCCAAATCCTGCTCCTGCACCATACTGGTGGCATCACTACTAGCAGCACAGAGGGCTCCATGGGACATGGGGAGCCAAATCCTGCTCCTGCACCATACTGGTGGCATCACTACTAGCAGCCAGAGGGCTCCATGGGACATGGGGGAACCAAATCCTGCTCCTGCACCATACTGGTGGCATCACTACTAGCAGCTCAGAGGGCTCCATGGGACATGGGGGAACCAAATCCTGCTCCTGCACCATACTGGTGGCATCACTACTAGCAGCACAGAGGGCTCCATGGGACATGGGGGAGCCAAATCCTGCTCCTGCACCATGCTGGTGGCATCACTACTAGCTGCACAGAGGGCTCCATGGGACATGGGGGAACCATATCCTGCTCCTGCACCACGCTGGTGGCATCACTCCTAGCAGCACAGAGGGCTCCATGGGACATGGGGGAGCCAAATCCTGCTCCTGCTCCATACTGGTGTCATCACTACTAGCTGCACAGAGGGCTCCATGGGACATGGGGGAGCCAAATCCTGCTCCTGCACCATACTGGTGGAATCACTACTAGCTGCACAGAGGGCTCCATGGCACATAGGGGAGCCAAATCCTGCTCCTGCACCATGCTGGTGGCATCACTACTAGCAGCACAGAGGGCTCCATGGGACATGGGGGAGCCAAATCCTGCTCCTGCACCATACTGGTGGCATCACTACTAGCTGCACAGAGGGCTCCATGGGACATGGGGAACCATATCCTGCTCCTGCACCATACTGGTGGCATCACTACTAGCTAGCACAGAGGGCTCCATGGGACATGGGGAGCCAAATCCTGCTCCTGCACCATACTGGTGGCATCACTACTAGCAGCACAGAGGGCTCCATGGGACATGGGGGAACCATATCCTGCTCCTGCACCATACTGGTGGCATCACTACTAGCTGCACAGAGGGCTCCATGGAACATGGGGGAACCATATCCTGCTCCTGCACCATACTGGTGGGATCACTACTAGCTGCACAGAGGACTCCATGGGACATGGGGGAACCATATCCTGCTCCTGCACCACACTGGTGGCATCACTACTAGCAGCACAGAGGGCTCCATGGGACATGGGGAGCCAAATCCTGCTCCTGCACCATACTGGTGGCATCACTACTAGTTGCACAGAGGGCCCCATGGGACATGGGGAGCCAAATCCTGCTCCTGCACCATACTGGTGGCATCACTACTAGCTGCACAGAGGGCTCCATGGGACATGGGGAGCCAAATCCTGCTCCTGCACCATACTGGTGGCATCACTACTAGCACAGAGGGCTCCATGGGACATGGGAGCCATATCCTGCTCCTGCACCATACTGGTGGCATCACTACTAGCAGCACAGAGGGCTCCATGGGACATGGGGAGCCAATCCTGCTCCTGCACCATACTGGTGGCATCACTACTAGCTGCACAGAGGCTCCATGGGACATGGGGAACCATATCCTGCTCCTGCACCATACTGGTGGCATCTAGCAGCACAGAGGGCTCCATGGGACATGGGAACCATATCCTGCTCCTGCACCATACTGGTGGCATCACTACTAGCTGCACAGAGGCTCCATGGGACATGGGGAACCATATCCTGCTCCTGCACCATAGTGGTGGCATCACTACTAGCTGCACAGAGGGCTCCATGGGACATGGGGGAACCAAATCCTGCTCCTGCACCATACTGGTGGCATCACTACTAGCAGCACAGAGGGCTCCATGGGACATGGGGGAGCCAAATCCTGCTCCTGCACCATACTGGTGGCATCACTACTAGCTGCACAGAGGGCTCCATGGGACATGGGGGAACCATGTCCTGCTTCTGCACCATACTGGTGGCATCACTACTAGCTGTACAGAGGGCTCCATGGGACATGGGGGAGCCAAATCCTGCTCCTGCACCATACTGGTGGCATCACTACTAGCTGCACAGAGGGCTCCATGGGACATGGGGGAGCCAAATCCTGCTCCTGCACCATACTGGTGGCATCACTACTAGCTGTACAGAGGGCCCAATGGGACATGGGGAACCATATCCTGCTCCTGCCCCATACTGGTGACATCACTACTAGCTGCACAGAGGGCTCCATGGGACATGGGGGAGCCAAATCCTGCTCCTGCACCATACTGGTGGCATCACTACTAGCAGCACAGAGGGCTCCATGGGACATGGGGGAGCCAAATCCTGCTCCTGCAGCATGCTGGTGGCATCACTACTAGCAGCACAGAGGGCTCCATGGGACATGGGGGAGCCAAATCCTGCTCCTGCAGCATGCTGGTGGCATCACTACTAGCTGCACAGAGGGCTCCATGGGACATGGGGGAACCAAATCCTGCTCCTGCACCATAGTGGTGGCATCACTACTAGCTGCACAGAGGGCTCCATGGGACATGGGGGAGTCATACCCTGCTCCTGCACCACAGTGGTGGCATCACTACTAGCTGCACAGAGGGCTCCATGGGACATGGGGAGCCAAATCCTGCTCCTGCACCACACTGGTGGCATCACTACTAGCAGCACAGAGGGCTCCATGGGACATGGGGGAGCCAAATCCTGCTCCTGCACCATACTGCTGGCATCACTACTAGCTGCACAGTTGGCTCCATGGGACATGGGGAGCCAAATCCTGCTCCTGCACCATACTGGTGGCATCACTACTAGCTGCACAGAGGGCTCCATGGGACATGGGGACCAAATCCTACTCCTGCACCATACTGGTGGCATCACTACTAGCTGCACAGAGGGCTCTATGGGACATGGGGAGCCATATCCTGCTCCTGCACCATACTGGTGGCATCACTACTAGCAGCACAGAGGGCTCCATGGGACATGGGGGAACCAAATCCTGCTCCTGCACCATACTGGTGGCATCACTACTAGCTGCACAGAGGGCTCCATGGGACATGGGGGAACCATATCCTGCTCCTGCACCATACTGGTGGCATCTAGCAGCACAGAGGGCTCCATGGGACATGGGGAACCATATCCTGCTCCTGCACCATACTGGTGGCATCACTACTAGCTGCACAGAGGGCTCCATGGGACATGGGGGAACCATATCCTGCTCCTGCACCATAGTGGTGGCATCACTACTAGCTGCACAGAGGGCTCCATGGGACATGGGGGAACCAAATCCTGCTCCTGCACCATACTGGTGGCATCACTACTAGCAGCACAGAGGGCTCCATGGGACATGGGGGAGCCAAATCCTGCTCCTGCACCATACTGGTGGCATCACTACTAGCTGCACAGAGGGCTCCATGGGACATGGGGGAACCATGTCCTGCTTCTGCACCATACTGGTGGCATCACTACTAGCTGTACAGAGGGCTCCATGGGACATGGGGGAGCCAAATCCTGCTCCTGCACCATACTGGTGGCATCACTACTAGCTGCACAGAGGGCTCCATGGGACATGGGGGCCAAATCCTGCTCCTGCACCATACTGGTGGCATCACTACTAGCTGTACAGAGGGCCCAATGGGACATGGGGAACCATATCCTGCTCCTGCACCATACTGGTGACATCATCTAGCTGCACAGAGGGCTCCATGGGACATGGGGAGCCAAATCCTGCTCCTGCACCATACTGGTGGCATCACTACTAGCAGCACAGAGGGCTCCATGGGACATGGGAGCCAAATCCTGCTCCTGCACCATACTGGTGGCATCACTACTAGCAGCACAGAGGGCTCCATGGGACATGGGGAGCCAAATCCTGCTCCTGCAGCATGCTGGTGGCATCACTACTAGCTGCACAGAGGGCTCCATGGGACATGGGGAACAAATCCTGCTCCTGCACCATACTGGTGGCATCACTACTAGCTGCACAGAGGGCTCCATGGGACATGGGGGAGTCATACCCTGCTCCTGCACCACAGTGGTGGCATCACTACTAGCTGCACAGAGGGCTCCATGGGACATGGGGAGCCAAATCCTGCTCCTGCACCACACTGGTGGCATCACTACTAGCAGCACAGAGGGCTCCATGGGACATGGGGAGCCAAATCCTGCTCCTGCACCATACTGGTGGCATCACTACTAGCTGCAGAGGGCTCCATGGGACATGGGGAGCAAATCCTGCTCCTGCACCATACTGGTGGCATCACTACTAGCTGCACAGAGGGCTCCATGGGACATGGGGGCCAAATCCTGCTCCTGCACCATATTGGTGGCATCACTACTAGCTGCACAGAGGGCTCCATGGGACATGGGGGAGCCAAATCCTGCTCCTGCACCATACTGGTGGCATCACTACTAGCAGCACAGAGGGCTCCATGGGACATGGGGGAACCAAATCCTGCTCCTGCACCATACTGGTGGCATCACTACTAGCAGCACAGAGGGCTCCATGGGACATGGGGGAGCCAAATCCTGCTCCTGCACCATACTGGTGGCATCACTACTAGCAGCTCAGAGGGCTCCATGGGACATGGGGGAACCAAATCCTGCTCCTGCACCATACTGGTGGCATCACTACTAGCAGCTCAGAGGGCTCCATGGGACATGGGGGAACCAAATCCTGCTCCTGCACCATACTGGTGGCATCACTACTAGCAGCACAGAGGGCTCCATGGGACATGTGGGAGCCAAAACCTACTCCTGCACCATGCTGGTGGCATCACTACTAGCTGCACAGAGGGCTCCATGGGACATGGGG
The DNA here is from genome assembly GCA_016271365.2 of Neoceratodus forsteri. Classification (NCBI taxonomy): domain Eukaryota; kingdom Metazoa; phylum Chordata; order Ceratodontiformes; family Ceratodontidae; genus Neoceratodus; species Neoceratodus forsteri. The sequence continues at coordinate 1,848,179 of JADMNL010000033.1, forward strand.
GAACCCTATCCTGCTCCTGCACCATACTGGTGGCATCACTAGTAGCTACACAGAGGGCTCCATGGGACATGGGGGAACCATATCCTGCTCCTGCACCACGCTGGTGGCATCACTCCTAGCAGCACAGAGGGCTCCATGGGACATGGGGGAGCCAAATCCTGCTCCTGCTCCATACTGGTGTCATCACTACTAGCTGCACAGAGGGCTCCATGGGACATGGGGGAGCCAAATCCTGCTCCTGCACCATACTGGTGGAATCACTACTAGCTGCACAGAGGGCTCCATGGCACATAGGGGAGCCAAATCCTGCTCCTGCACCATGCTGGTGGCATCACTACTAGCAGCACAGAGGGCTCCATGGGACATGGGGGAGCCAAATCCTGCTCCTGCACCATACTGGTGGCATCACTACTAGCTGCACAGAGGGCTCCATGGGACATGGGGAACCATATCCTGCTCCTGCACCGTACTGGTGGCATCACTACTAGCTGCACAGAGGGCTCCATGGGACATGGGGGAACCAAATCCTGCTCCTGCACCATACTGGTGGCATCACTACTAGCAGCACAGAGGGCTCCATGGGACATGGGGGAACCATATCCTGCTCCTGCACCATACTGGTGGCATCACTACTAGCTGCACAGAGGGCTCCATGGAACATGGGGGAACCATATCCTGCTCCTGCACCATACTGGTGGGATCACTACTAGCTGCAAAGAGGACTCCATGGGACATGGGGGAACCATATCCTGCTCCTGCACCACACTGGTGGCATCACTACTAGCAGCACAGAGGGCTCCATGGGACATGGGGAGCCAAATCCTGCTCCTGCACCATACTGGTGGCATCACTACTAGTTGCACAGAGGGCCCCATGGGACATGGGGAGCCAAATCCTGCTCCTGCACCATACTGGTGGCATCACTACTAGCTGCACAGAGGGCTCCATGGGACATGGGGGAGCCAAATCCTGCTCCTGCACCATACTGGTGGCATCACTACTAGCAGCACAGAGGGCTCTATGGGACATGGGGAGCCATATCCTGCTCCTGCACCATACTGGTGGCATCACTACTAGCAGCACAGAGGGCTCCATGGGACATGGGGGAACCAAATCCTGCTCCTGCACCATACTGGTGGCATCACTACTAGCTGCACAGAGGGCTCCATGGGACATGGGGGAACCATATCCTGCTCCTGCACCATACTGGTGGCATCTAGCAGCACAGAGGGCTCCATGGGACATGGGGAACCATATCCTGCTCCTGCACCATACTGGTGGCATCACTACTAGCTGCACAGAGGGCTCCATGGGACATGGGGGAACCATATCCTGCTCCTGCACCATACTGGTGGCATCACTACTAGCTGCACAGAGGCTCCATGGGACATGGGGGAACCAAATCCTGCTCCTGCACCATACTGGTGGCATCACTACTAGCAGCACAGAGGGCTCCATGGGACATGGGGGAGCCAAATCCTGCTCCTGCAACATACTGGTGGCATCACTACTAGCTGCACAGAGGGCTCCATGGGACATGGGGGAACCATGTCCTGCTTCTGCACCATACTGGTGGCATCACTACTAGCTGTACAGAGGGCTCCATGGGACATGGGGGAGCCAAATCCTGCTCCTGCACCATACTGGTGGCATCACTACTAGCTGCACAGAGGGCTCCATGGGACATGGGGGAGCCAAATCCTGCTCCTGCACCATACTGGTGGCATCACTACTAGCTGTACAGAGGGCCCAATGGGACATGGGGAACCATATCCTGCTCCTGCCCCATACTGGTGACATCACTACTAGCTGCACAGAGGGCTCCATGGGACATGGGGGAGCCAAATCCTGCTCCTGCACCATGCTGGTGGCATCACTACTAGCTGCACAGAGGGCTCCATGGGACATGGGGGAGCCAAATCCTGCTCCTGCACCATACTGGTGGGGCAAGGGTGGAATGTACTGAAGAAAAAATGAAGTACTCAGAGATACACTGAACATCCCAATTTTCTCCCTCCCCTGAGGTTTGTGGAGCCATAAAACCTCTCCATGAGATCTGTAAATACTTCAGTACATGCTCTACAGTTCTGCTTTTGGGCAGACTTTGTAATAACCCTTATCAAACTATTCACTTCTTTGGGAAGCTCATATCCCTCCTCCTTCGTGAGGAGCAATATGTGCTATTAATGATCATTTAATGAAACAGAGAAACATTGATACTGCCTTGCAAACCATCAGATCTGCCCAAAACCTGTCTATTAAAGGGACATGCCCTGATGGATGTTTTCCACCCTTACTGATTAGCCAGTCTGATGCCCTCTTTGGGCTACCCAGAACCTCAACCCCTTCCCCCCACCTATTCCCAGGGCTTACCTTGCTCCTTACATTGCACCCATGCTATCACCTCCCCACCATACAGGTCCTTGGGCTAACCCACTTCCCTTGGAAAGGCTAGCAGTATGTGCAAGGAGCTAGCCAGGGTTAATGGGTGCAAGGTCAGTGACCTACGTGACCATCATTCTGCGTGGCTGAGGTGTTTTCCAGGTTTTCCTCCCTTCTCCAATCTGAGATGCATATGTTGGAGCTGACAGGATCCATGGCATCGATTTGTCTCAGCGAATGGTGTGCTTCCCTTCCTCTGCTCACACTTCAGCCTGCACTGCTAGCTTTGGTCACCAAGGGGGCAGACGCATGGCAGTAGTGGTTCCCCTCCTGTCCTGTGTCTGATACAAGTAATGAGAACATTACATGTGCATTAGAACATAAAGTATCAGAGCAAGTGGGAAATGTTGTTTAGAGATTATGGGATATCCTAAAAGGAGCCCCTAAGCTAAAAGAGATACTATGAGAAACACCTAGGGTCACTTTTAGAAGGACTGCAAAAAACTAAAAGAGAAACTGGTTAGAAGTCATTTTTTCAAAAAAGAAACACCCACTAGCACATGGCTACCAAGTAACCTAGTGGGCAACCACAAATGCAAGAGATTTAATGTGTGCCAACATATGGTTAATGGTAATGAATTGACACTACCAAATGGCACACACGTTGAGATACAGAATTTTATTTCATGTCTCACAACATTTCTTGTATATATTCTTTGGTGTTGTTGTAACAGGCATTATATAGGCAAAACAGCGAGACAACTAAAAGAACGAATACTGGAGCATGTGCAATCTATTTTAAATAAGAAGTTTGATACACCAGTAGGGAGACATTTTATTTATCAGCATACATCTGATCTTGTAAGTTTCAGATTTATGGGGATAGAACAAATAAAATGTCCCCCAAGATGGGGGGACAGATCTAATTTGTTATTATAAAAGGAGAGTTCTTGGCTATTTAGACCTGAAACAGTGAATCCCACAGGTTTGAATGAAAGATGGGATTTAAAACCTTTTCTTAAAGCATAGGAAATGAATTGAATTTAATATAGCTTGGAATGATTAAACAGTGGTGTGTAAAATTTGTTTTTAGAAAATATTGCTTTGTATTAAAAATATATATTTTTGTTTCAAGTACTTGTGTAAAAAACATTCTGGTACAGATGGCAGCATGAGCTCATGCTTCATCTTCCCAATGCAAAGGTCCTGGACAGACTTCACAAACAAACTAACCCTCTCTTTCTCACTTTTCCTGTGATATCTTGAGGCTAGGTAGTAAGTAAAATTCTGAATTGATCTGTGAATGGAAACTTGTCTTTTAGTGGCTCCTTATTTATCCTGTAAATGAATATTGACTTCAGTGTATCCCAATTATGGAGAACCTGTTTATCTGATAATGGAATAGAACTAATAAGTATTATAACCAAAGTAGAAGTTAACAAGAGAAATGACTTAACATTCTCGATTGTACCACTGCTCCAGCAAAAAGAGAAATTAGTTTGTGTTTATTATTCTTACTAATGGTATGATGCATATGAGGTGTAATGTGAGTGAAATGAAGTGTTAGGATACACAGATAAATTTTGTAATGGTAGTTTTTTAATTAACAGGTGATTGGTCTTTCTAACATGATGTCACAGTTTTGTATGTAATTAAATGTGCATTGACAACCAGGGTGTAAAATGCCCCCTGAAGACACTAAGCCGAGGTGATAGGGGCTCTCACAAGGTGGATTTATACAATACAATATTAGTTGTTTAAGTTTTGTTGTTTTGTGTTTTTTTTTTTGTGGCATTCATAGGAGCACTACAACATTTTGAATTGTTTGCTATGTAGCCGCCCATTTGTAAGCGCACCCCTCATACATTGAGCGCAGTCTGAGTTTTTTTTTGTTCTTTTTATTCGACAGACGGCCAGCCGATGTGGCGACTGGCTTGACCCCCTTACTTACTCCTCAGACGGACCTACATGGAGGTCCTGCCTGTCTGTTAGGCCTATGTGGAGGCCTAGCTCTCCTACACTCACTACTCTTTCCTCAGGCTGACCCCTGTAGAGGTCCAGCAAGTCTTGCTGGCCTAAGTTAAGGCCTAGCTCGAATCTCTCTCACATTCCCTTCCTTGGGCTGACCTCCGTGGAGGTCCAGCCAGTCCTGCTAGCCTACGTGGAGGTCTAGCTCAACTCACTCTCATTTCTCCTACCTCTGTTGACCTGTGTGGAGGTCTAGCCACACTGCTAGCCTATGAAGAGGCCTTGCTCTGCTCATTCTTACTACACTTATCTTCGGCTGCCCTACATGGAGGTCCAGCTGATCCTGCTAGCCCACATGGGGGCCTAGCTCACTCATACTTGCAGCCATCCTTAGCGGACTTATGGTTGGCTCAATCGCTGAACATTCAATTATAGCCAGATACAACCTATGTAGGATTCTCTTCAGCTGACCTTCATCTTCGCCTACCTTACCGCATCAGTCTTCATGTTTTCTGCAGTACACTGCCATTCTCTATGCCTGGATACTGTGAAGGTACCTTGATTCTTGGACTTAAGGATGATTATAGTCCTCTACAGCATCATTGGTTAAACCACACCACTGCAAACTTCTATCATGGCTGTATCACTCTCAGTTCCAAGCTCGGACTACCTTTCACCCTCATCCATCACCAGCTCAAGCTACATATGCCAGATATTCCTTTTCAATGTTGTCTTCATGCTCGTCCCTTTGATCATCTGGACTTAGAATTCAAGAATGTTAACTTCATCTGCCTTTCGTTTTACTGTGAGTAGTTGGTGCTTACCTCCTTTTCAAATTGGACCATTTCACTGCTCTCTGCTGCCACCTGAATCCAAATTACCCTTCGTCCTTCTTTAGATATCAGCTCTATGGGATCTTCATCTACCCGATGCTTAGTTCAACACTGCTTACTCATCACCACTGTTGTAAAACAGGATTAGGAACTCTTCCAGTGCTGCTACCCTTCATAAAGGTCTCAGGTACTGGGCTTTATCAGCTGCCGTACCTTTACCTACTTATGCCTAGCCTGCCGACAGTCAAGAACATGCTTGCGTGCTTCATTATAGATTCTACTCTGCTTCTTCTTGAAACAGTCACAATACATTAATCATCGGTTCTACCTCGATGCCAACCGCCATGTTTCTAACTTCAGTATGCTCTGGAATATTTTGTGGCTGCTTTAACATGCCCAGGACGTCCTATTCTCACTCATGCTCACACGTACCCCTACACTGCCATCTACAGGGCCGTGTATATAAGTATATCTGTAGCTTGCTCTACGCATTCCGGCTTTGACCCCCAAAGGAGGCCTGGAGGGTCTTCCATTTAGCCGCTAACAGCTAGCTCTTACTCGACTTACTCCTACTTTCCCTTTCAGGCCTATATGCTTACTCCACACATATCTGCCTCACCTCGCATGGAGCATGGAGGTTTTTAACTGCCTCACTGTAAAAGTCTGGCTTCTACTCAATGAGTTTTCTGCTTGCCTTCACCTGGCATATATTGCCTACTCTACTCATGTCTGCTTTGCCTACGTACAGGGCCAGGAGGCTCTACCTGCTTTGCCGTTTTGACCTGGCAGCCTGCACTCTACATTCCTATTCTCCCTTCTTAGGACTGCACGCATCGATATTGCTTATCAGAGTATATGGATCAACATTCTTCTACACTGCCTCGAAGAAGAACTCTGTTCACTTATCTTAACACTCTTCTGAAATTAATTTCCTTCTTCAAACTCCAGGATTGTCCAGCAACCAGTTTTACTCCTGCCTTTCCAAGATGGAACTCTGTCACAACTATTAATCGGGCTTGCCTTGTATGAGAATACTCAACCTATTCACCTACTGATACGCGATTGGGATTAGCTAACTGACATGCAACGTCTTCTTCTTGGACACCAATCAGTACTTCAGCTTCAGAATTACTGCTCCTAATCAACGCAGACCTACTCTTCAATCAAAACAAATTTGAAATTCAGATTATACAATGACCTATTATTTTTAGTTAATTTAGGATTACTCTCCTTTAGTATGCCCAAAGGACGAGCAGGTCAGTAGCCATGGGACCCTCAGAGCTTTCTCCCTAAGGGGGTTTTTCTTCTCTTGTGTGCTACTGGCCACACTCTTTGGAGTTGGAGGAGGTACTCATACTCATGATTACATTTCTTTTTGGGCCTTCAATCCTACTCTCATTCAAATGTCCTGCTAAAGGTGGGATACAGAGAAAGGCCAAAACATCCAAGTTCTAACATCTACTATATCATTCAGTTCAAAGTGTCTTAGCACCAATCATATCTCATCCAGTTCCTATGTACTACAACCATTGGCTTCTGCTCATATCCAAAGCTAAAGTATTCAAGCACTAAACATATCATTCAGCGCCTGCATCCTGCAAGCACTGTCCTACATACTGTTCTCGCTCTAATGTGTCTAAGCACCAACCATGTCTCATTCAGTTGTACATATCACAAGCCCTAAGTTATGTATCACACATTGAAATTATGTATATTGTAACTACATGATGGATATTGCAACTATATGATGGCTATCTGGACTTCAGTAAGGCATTCGACTTGGTGCTGTATGGGAGGCTGGGAAGTAAGTTAGAAGGCACGGGGGGGTGCAAAGCTGGTGAGATGGGTAGGGAACTGGCTTCAGGGAAGGCAACAGAGGGTGGTGGTGGGTGGGGAGCTCTCACACCCAAGGGTAGTGATGAACGGTGTTCCTCAGAGCTCGGTGTTGGGACTGGTGTTATTTGGGATATTCATTGTAGGCATATCATTGGACATCAAGAGCAAGATCAGTCTGTTTGCTGATGATACCAAGATGGGAGTGGTGGTGGATGACCTAGGGGGATGGCAGGGGTTGCAGGATGATCTGGCAAAGCTTGAAACCTGGTCAGACATCTGCAACTGGGGTTTAATGCCAAAAAGTGCAAGGTGCTGCATTTTGGGGTGAAGAACCCAAGGAAGAGTTACCAGCTGGGGGAAGTGCAGCTAGCCTAGACAGAGGAGCAGAAGAATCTGGGGGTGCTCATTACAGGGTTAATGAACAACTTGGCACAATGTAAGAGGGCAGCTGCAAAGGCCAACAAAATGCTGGGTTGCATTGCAAGAGGTGTCTCCCAATGGGGGGAGGTGATTCTGCCACTGTATAGGCCATTAGTTAGACCGCACCTAGAGTACTGCATGCTTTACTGGCACCCATATCTGAAGAGGGACATTAAGTTACTGGAGGGGGTGCAGTGCAGGGTGGCAAATATGATCAAGGGACTGGGGGACTTATCATACGAGAGGAGCTGAGGGAGTTGAACATCTACTCGCTGGAGGGGAGGAGGGACAGGGGACATGACTGAAACCTTTAAGTACATGAAAGGAATAAACAAGACAGGTACAAAGGGGCTGTTCAAAGTAAGGGAGGGGAGGGACACCAGAGGCCATGATATGAGACTGGAGGGAGGAAGGCTCAGGAAGGAGATGAGGAGACATTTTTTTACAGAGAGGATGGTAGCTGGGTGGAATGCATTGCCTGCAGAAGTGGTATCCAGTAGAACAGTGGACTGCTTCAAAAGGGGATGGAACAGGACAAGGGTGCGGGTCAATGGAGGGGAAGGGTGGAAGGGAGGAGCAGCTGCAGAATAAGTGGTGTTAGCTGCACATTTGAGCAGACTTGATAGACCTCTAGGCCTTTATCTACTGGCAAATTTTGTATGTTTGTATGTTCGTATATTGTAACTATATGCCGTATATTGTAACTATAGGATGTATATTGTAACTATAGGATGGATAATGTAACTGTGATGGATAGTGTAACTATATGATGGATACTGTAACTGTATGATGTATATTGTAACTGTATGATGTATATTCTAGCTATATGATGCATATTGTAACTATATGATGGATATTGTAACTATATGATGTATATTATAACTACTGTATATGATGTATATTGTAACTATATGATGTATATTGTAACTATATGATGTATATTGTAGCTATATGAGGTACATTGTAACTATGTGATGTATATTGTAGCTATATGATGTAAATTGTAACTATATGATGGATAGTGTAACTATTTGATGTATATTATAACTATATGATGTATATTGTAGCTATATGATGCATATTGTAACTATATGATGGATACTGTAACTATGATGGATAGTGTAACTATATGATGGATAGTGTAACTATATGATGGATACTGTAACTAGGATGGATAGTGTAACTATATGATGGATATTGTAACTATATGATGTATATTATAACTATATGATGGATATTGTAACTATATGATGGATACTGAGACATTTTCTTGCTAGTGCTGTTTACCACTGTTTGAATTGGGACTGTCTGAATACAGCATCCTCGCTACACCCTCGCTATTTAGGACACGCTACAACAATTAGCTCTGGGTTTGGCACCAGCATCGAATATGCTTCCCACAGGTGTTTTCTGATCACTCTGCTCACTGTAACAGACTTTACAAGCACATTAGCATCCCAGCCAAAAGACACATTTGTTATCTAGCTCTAAAGTTGGCTGTGAGATCATTCGCATGGTTTTTAAAGCAGCAGTGAATGTTGTGAAAATACGGTACTGGATCCTTTTTCATTTCATTCCAGATCCCCCTTTTCCTCTGGTTTTGTAGGATGTCCCACTTTCCTATTTTGACGCTGCTCTAGCATTCTCTTTTAGAGTTGAAATAATTCCTTCCGTGCTGGAGGTTTCTGGTTTCTACTCTAGTGATAAGGAGGGCCATTTTAGAACTGTATATTGTGGTGTGTGTGTCCTTGTCCAACTCTTGTGTTATCATCCCAATGCATCTGTGTTGTGGTATAACACTCTGTGGTTGAAACAGCTGAAAAATACATTGCACAGTTTTGAAATGATCCTTACCACCAGGGTGTGAATCAGAAGCACCCACTGTGTTCCCTGAAAGATCAGTAAAAATGGAACAAGAACAAGTGAAACCTTCATCTAAAAAGCTATGTCATGTGGAAAAGACTGTCTTACATGTTCAAGTCAGTTCTTTACAAGGCAGCTCTACCCTTCAGAAATGTTTCCCCTATCACACGGCTTTGGAGAATTTTCCTTTCCAGAGTTTGACACATCATGGTAGGCTTTCCAAAATGTTTATATAAAAACAGATTCCACCCCAAATGTGGTGTGCATTACAAGCATCCCGTTTCCTACCCATAGAAAGATCCCCTTGAAGATCATTCTCCACCATTTATAACTATAGTGACATTGTTTAGAGTGCTGCTCCCAAGTCAGTCTTACCCAGACCGAACCCCCTTTTCACTCCTATCAGTTTGCCCTTGAAAAATCCTTGCTGACTCACTACTGTCCTTTGTACACCTTCCTCTCCCTTCCCTCCATTGATGCCAGGCACCTCACCACTGTGCCTCCTTTTTACTCAAAATGCTGTTTTGACTCCCTCCCCTCTTATCTTGCTTCTCTCGTCTCTTCCGCCTACTTCCTCTTTCTACCTTTGCATTTCTTGCTCTCGCTCTCTAGCTCCCCCCCCCCAATGAATTCCAATGCTGCTCAGTCTGCTTTCTGTTTCTGCTCCCTGGAACTCTGGGGCTCTCTACCCCCTTCCATCTGCTCTCCGAAATCTCTTCTCCATGATTTACTCCTCACTTCTGCAGTTGCCCCCACTGCCCTGCACTGTCACTACTACATTCCCCTCTCCCCAAGGTTTCAGCCACGGCCCCCCACTACCACAGCCACCACCCCTTTTATTATTGCATTCCAGTAAAACGTTTGAAATTAATAAACCGATTGTCCCCAACCGATCTCATAGTTCAAGTCTTTGTCTATGCTATCATAGTGATTACTGTGTCAACAAGCTGTGATGTCACAAACAGCAATTATTAGGTTAGTTGGGGACAGAGTAATTTTGAAAGACACACAGTGAAAAAGGTCTAGCATTATCTAAAATAAATAGCAGTCCAATAACAGGAAAAGGTATAACCACAACAAAACAATAACGTTCAACAAAATTGTTGTAAAAAAAAAAGTGTTAATTTTTCTATTTTAGCCACTACTCTGTCTTTAAAACTTTTGCTATATTTAATTTTTTTTTTTTTAAGTTTTAATTTGCCGGGGGGCAGGGGAGTAGTTGGGTGAGTGAAAAATATTCTTTATGTGACCCCACTAAAACACAGATAGCAACTCTGAGAGAGGTAATGAACTGTAAACTATGTTTCTTTTAAGCAGCACAAAGGATAAAAGCAGACCTTTTCTTGCCCGGATGCATAGGTAGATTACTATTGCAATGGCTGAGATGGTGACGTAAGCCAAGATACCCACTGCAATCGCCCAGTAGCGTTTCTCAAGGAATACTGTCCACCAGTCTGAAAAAGAAAGGCGGCATCAATTATTACTTGATACAACTGCACTTTGCCACTCCTAACAGAGAGCCCTATACTGACTGCTCACACAATACTATATGAAAGTGACCACAGACTGTCCAGTTCTGACCACTCACCTCACACTCCTTTTCACTGACTGCAGACTGTCCAGTACTGACCACTCACATCACACTCTGTTTCACTGACTGCAGACTGCCCAGTACTGACCACTCACACAGCACTCTGTCTCATGGACCAAAGACTGTCCAATACTGACTACACATACTACCCCACTGAATGCACACTATCCAGAAGTGACCACTCACACTGCATTGTGTCCCACTTACTGCTCACATTACACTCTATCCAACTGATTGCACTGTCCAGCACTCTGTCCTACTGAATGCAGACTGTCCAATACTAACCACACACACTGCCCCACTGAATTCAGACTGTCCAGTAGTGACCACTCAGACTGCAATGTCTCACTGACTGCTCACACTGCACTGTGTCACACTGACTGCTCACACTACACTCTATCCAACTAATTGCAGACTGTCCAGTACTGATCACTCACACAGCACTCTGTCCCACTAAATGCAGACTATCCAGTACTGACCACTCACACTGCACTCTGTCCCACTGACTGCTCACACTACACTCAATCCCCCTGAATTAATAGCGGATCTTGTAGGGTCATCGTACCTGGCTTGCATCACTGAGACCTGGCTGGATGAAAATGCTGGTCCAGTGTTGCCTTCAGCAAATCCAGCTGGGTACTTGGTGACACATCGCCCAAGGATGGATCGCAGGGGCAGGGGTGTAGCCATCTGTTTTAGATCAGAATTGAACCTTGTGGAGGTTCCAATGGGGAGCACTAAATTCTTTGAATGTATCATGGGCGAGGGTGTAGGGTGCAGGGTGCAGGATTCGTCTCATCTACCATCCACCAGGAGAGGAGAATGTTTTCCTGTGGGAAGTCGCGGACTTCATTGTCGTCCTGGCATTGGGATCCCCCGGATGGCTGATCTTGGGGGATTTCAATTGCTGGGTTGACGAGGAACTCTTGCAATTTGGTCAAGACTTCCTCCAGCTAATGAGTTTGTTGGGCCTTACACAGGTTGTTACCTCCTCAACCCATATTGGTGGTCATTCATTGGACTTGGTGTTCCTCCTGGAGATGGAGATATCCGATTTTGTGGTGGAGCCAGTCAGGTGGTCTGACCATCAAACCATTGGGTTCAAGTTTTGTGGCTCCCCCAGTAGGCCTGCCCCTATGGAGATGGTCCAGTACTGCCCTTTGAGGGGTGTTACCCCAGATGGCTTAATGGCAGTGCTGGATCTGTCTGGAGTACCAAGTGAATACATGGATCCGGGGGGATCTAGTACTTGCCTACAATAAGGCGGTAGTAATGGCCCTGGATTCCATAGCTCCTGTTCACATTCATGCCTTCACTCTTCGTTTAAGGTCTCCATGGTTTGATGAAACCTTGAAGGAGTTGAGGAGAGTGGGACATAGGCTCAAGAGGACCTGTCGGAAATCGGGCCTGGAGTGTGACAGACTTAGATTGACGGACCATTATGTGGTCTATAAATCAGCAATCACCCTTAAGAAGGCAGAATTCCTGTCCAGGGAGATTGCTGCTGTACAGAACCGACCAACTCAGCTGTTCCGGACTGTGGACAGATTGTGCAATCCAATCTGTCTCCAGCCTGGGAGAGCCTTTTCACAAGATCGGTGTGATGAGTTTGCTTGGTTCTTTGCAGATAAGGTTGCACAATCAGATCCAGCATCTGTCTGGCTCCCTCTAATGGGATTTGCAGTGGCTGGCAGGAGATGTCGAGCACCCAGTTTACCTGGTCTGAATTTAGCCGACCTGAAATCACTTACATTGTGATGGTCATCCAGAAGCTGCAACTAACCAGCTGTAGTTTGGATCCAGGCACCAAAAGCCTTCTTGTAGGATGTGTGGATGAGATCTGCTCAGTCCTAGCTGAGATAGTCTGGAGGTCATTGGAGAGGGGAATCTTCCTGGATCCCCTGAAGGAGGTGGTTGTTTGACCCCTCCTTAAAAAGCCCTTCCTTGACCTGGCCTTTCTGGTTAACTACAGACCTGTCTCTAACCTACCCTTTGTGGGAAAGGTTATTGAGAAGGTGGTTGAGTTGCAGCTGTATGATCATTTGACCAGCCACAATGTCTATGATTCTCTCCAGTCAGGATTTAGGAAGAGACATAGTACCGAGATGGCCTTTGTCTGGGTACTAAATTATCTCCTAATAGTGAAAGATCAGAAGACCTGCTCCATCTTGGTCCTCCTTGTTCTCTGCAGCATTTGACACTGTAGACCATCACCATGGTGTGCTGTTGGAGCACCTGTGGTTTATCTGTGGACTGTCTGGTATGGTCCTCAAGTGGTTGCAATCTTTCCTTGAGGGTAGGACTCAGAGAGTGGTTTCTGGGATTTATTCCTCTGCCCCTCTCCCCCTATCCAGCGGGGTGCTGCAGGGCTCCATCTTGTCACCCATGTTGTTTGCCGTAAGGAGAGATTATTAGGCTGTACGGCCTGAGTTTTCACTACTGTGTGGCTGATGCTCAGCTGTACATGTGCTTTGTACCCAGTCGGGATGTGTTGCTCTCGGTATTTAACAATTGTGTAGCTGAGATCCAGGATTGGATGAGTGCGAACTATGGTAGAACCCAGTTAAAACTGAGGTGCTGGCTGTGGACCCAGATTGTCAGGAGGTGAGTTTGTTGGAGGGCCTGCCCTCTGGACTGTGGCTTGGGGGTGTTCAGCTGACAACCTCAGACCAGGTGCGGAACCTGGACATTATTTTTGACAACGGCCTGACCCTTAAATTCCAGGTGTTTACATTTGTCAAAACCTCTTTTTATCATCTGAGTAATATCGCCTGAAAGAAACATCTGGTTCCTCCTGATGATGTTCCAGTGGTGGTCCATGCCTTCATTACCTCCCGCCTTGACTACTGCAAAGCCCTTTACCTAGGGCTACTGGGAATTGATATCCACCTCTTGCAGCTAGCGCAGAATGCTACAGCAGGGATATTGACTGATACTTCTAGGACCAGTCATATAATGCCTGTGTTCCGCAGACTGCACTGACTGCCAGTACAGTGGCGAATCACCTTCAAGGTTGGTTTGCTGACCTGTAAAGCACTACACAATCAGGGACCTAGTTACCTGCAAGATTGCCTTTGCCCTTACTGTCCCCCCTTCCCTTACTAATCTACCGATGAGGGATTGATAGAGATTCACAAGGTCCGTTTAAAGACATCTGGGTTCCGGTCTTTTGATTTTGCGGCCCTGAACCTGTGAAATTCTCTACCTTGAGAAAGTAGATTGCCTGACGGTCCAGAGTATTAAATTGTACTTAAACCTTATTTATTTCGGCTTTGGCATACCCAGATTCTTAGCTGCCATTGTAATATTTTATAAAGTTTTAGTTGTCGGATTTTATTAATTTAATTGACCTGTTACGATTATTTATTATGTTTGTGTTATATAGGTACAAGCACCTTGGTTATAAGAAAGTCGCCTTTTATGAATAAAGATTGATTTTATTTGAATAGAAACTTTCTATTACTGACCACCCATACAGTACTTTGTCCCACTGAATGCAAACTATCCAGTACTGACCACTTAAACTGCACACTGTTCTACTGACTGCAGATTGTCCAGTACTGACCACTCACACAGCACTCTGTCCCACTGAATGTAGACTGTCCAGTACTGACCACTCTCACAGCACTATGTCTCACTGACTGCATACTGTTCAGTATTGACTGCTCACACTGCACGCTGTCTCACTGAACACAGATTGTCCAGTACTGACCACTCACACGCACACTGTCCCACTGAATGCAGACTCTCCAGTACTAACCACTCACACAGCACTCTGTCCCACTAAATGCAGATTGTCCAGTACTGACCCCTCACATAGCACTCTGTCATAATGAATGCAGATTGTCCAATATTGACCACTCTTACAGCACTCTGTCCCACTGAATGCAGATTGTCCAGTACTGACCCCTCACATAGCACTCTGTCCCACTGAATGCAGATTATCCATTACTGACAGTTCACACTGCACTCTGTCCCACTGAATGTAGATTGTCCAGTACTGATCACTCACACAGCACTGTGTTCCACTGAATGTAGACTGTCCAGTACTGACCACTCACACAGCACTCTGTCCCACTGAATGTAGACAGTCTAGTACTGACCACTCACACAGCACTCTGTCCCATTGAATGCAGATTATCCATTACAGATCATTCACACTGCACTCTGTCCTACTCAGTGCAGATTGTCCAGTACTGACCACTCACACTGCACTCTGTCCAGCTGAATGTAGACTGTCTAGTACTGACCCCTCACAGATCACTCTGTCCACTGACTGCAGATTGTCCATTACTGATTGTTCACACTGCACTCTGTCCTACTCAGTGCAGATTGTCCAGTACTGACCACTAACACAGCACTCTGTCCCACTGAATGTAGACTGTCTAGTGCTGACCCCTCACACAGCACTCTGTCCCACTGAATGCAGATTATCCATTATAGATTGTTCACACTGCACTCTGTCCTACTCAGTGCAGATTGTCCAGTACTGACCACTCACACAGCACTCTGTTCCACTGAATGCAGACCGCTAGTGCTGACCCCTCATAGAGCACTCTGTCCATTGACTGCAGATTGTCCATTACTGATTGCTCACACTGCACTCTGTCCTACTCAATGCAGATTATCCAGTGCTGACCCCTCACATAGCACTCTGTCCGTCTGAATGCAGACTGTCTAGTACTGACACCGCACACAACACTCTGCTCCACTGAATGCAGACTGCCCAGTATTGACCACTCACAGAGCACTCTGTCCCACTGACTGCAGATTGTCCATTACTGATTCTTCACACAGCACTTTGTTCAACTGAATGTAGACTCTCCAGTACTGACTACTCACAAAGCACTCTGTCCCACTGAATGCAGTCGGTTAAATACTGACCACTCACACAGCACTCTGTTCCATTGAATGCAGACTGCCCAATATTGACCACTCACAGAGCACTCTGTCCCACTGACTGCAGATTGTCCATTACTGATTCTTCACACAGCACTTTGTTCAACTGAATGTAGACTCTCCAGTACTGACTACTCACAAAGAACTCTGTCCCACTGAATGCAGATGGTTAAATACTGACCACTCACACAGCACTCTGTTCCATTGAATGCAGACTGTCCAATACTGACCTCTCACAGAGCACTCTGTCCCACTGAATGCAGATCGTCCAGTATTGATTGTTTAAACTGCACTATGTCCTATTGAATACAGATTGTTCAGTACTGACCACTCACACTGCACACTGTCCCACTGACTGCAGATTGCCCATTACTGATTGTTAACACTGCACTCTGTCCAGCTGAATGCAGATTGTCCAGTACTGACAACTCACACAGCACTCTGTCCCACTGAATGTAGACTGTCTAGTGCTGACCGCTCACACAGCACTCTGTCCCACTGAATGTAGACTGTCCACTACTGACCAATAACACAACACTCTGTCCCACTGCCTGCACTGTCCAGTACTGACCCTTCACACAGCACTCTGTCCCACTGAATGCAGATTGTCCAGTACTGACCCTCACACAGCACTCTGTCCCACTGAATGTAGACTGTCCAGTACCGACCACTCACACAGCACTCTGTCCCACTGAATGCAGACTGTCCAGTACCGACCCCTCACACAGCACTCTGTCCCACTGAATGCAGATTGTCCAGTACTAACCCCTCACACAGCACTCTGTCCCACTGAATGCAGATTGTCCAGTACTAACCCCTCACACAGCACTCTGTCCCACTGAATGCAGATTGTCCAGTACTGACCCCTCACATAGCACTCTGTCCCACTGAATGTAGACTGTCCAGTACTGACCAGTCACACAGCACTCTGTCCCACTGAATGCAGATTGTCCAGTACTAACCCCTCACGCAGCACTCTGTCCCATTGAATGCAGATTATCCAGTACTAACCCCTCACACAGCACTCTGTGCCACTGAATACAGATTGTCCATTATGGATTGTTCACACTGCACTCTGCCCTACTGAAAGCAGATTTTCCAATACTTACCACTCACACAGCACTCTGTCCCACTGAATGTAGATTGTCCAGTACTGACCACTCACAAAGCACTCTGTCCCACTGAATGTACGCTGTCCAGTACTGACCACTCACACAGCACTCTGTCCCACTGAATGCAGATTGTCCTTTACTGATTGTTCGCACAGCACTCTGTCCCACTGAAAGCAGACTGCCCAGTGCTGACCCCTCACACAGCATTCTGTCCCACTGACTGCAGACTGCCCAGTACTGACCCCTCACACAGCACTCTGTCCCACTGAATGTAGACTGCCCAGTACAGACCCCTCACACAGCATTCTGTCCCACTGACTGCCGATTGTCCATTATGGATTGTTCACACCGCACTCTGCCCTACTGAAAGCAGATTTTCCAATACTGACCACTCACACAGCACTCTGTCCCACTGAATGTAGACTGTCCAGTACTGACATCTCATTCAGCACTCTGTCCCACTGAATACAGATTGTCCTTTACTGATTGTTCGCACAGCACTCTGTCCCACTGAAAGCAAACTGCCCAGTATTGACCCCTCACACAGCATTCTGTCCCACTGACTGCAGACTGCCCAGTGCTGACCCCTCACACAGCATTCTGTCCCACTGACTGCAGACTGCCCAGTACTGACCCCTCAAACAGCACTCTGTCCCACTGACTGCAGACTTCCCAACACTGCCCCACTCACACAGCACTCTGTCCCACTGAAAGCAGACTGCCCAATACTGACCACTCACACAGCACTATATCTCACTGACAGAATACTGTCCAGTACTGACCCCTCACATAGCACTCTGTCCCACTGCCTGCACTGTCCAGTACTGTCCCTTCACACAGCACTCTGTCCCACTGAATGCAGGCTGCCCAGTACTGACCCCTCACACAGCACTTTGTACCACTGGATGTAGACTGTCCAGTTCTGACCTCTCACACAGCACTCTATCACACTGAATGCAGACTGACCAGTACTGATCACTCATATAGCACTCTGCCCCAATGAATGCTAGCTAGCCATTACTGACCTCTCACTGCCCCAATGAATGCTGATTAGCCATTACTGACCTCTCACAGAGTACTCTGTACCACTGAATGTAGACTACCCAGTACTGACCCATCACACAGCAGTATGTCCCACTGAATGCAGACTGCCCAATACTGACCACTAACAGTACATCCTGTCCCACTGACTGCAGATTGTCCATTACTGATTATTCACACTGCACTCTCTCCTGGTGAATGTAGGTTGTCCAGTAATGACCACTCACACAGCACAATGCCCCACTGAATGTAGACTGTCCAGTACTGACCTCTCGCACAGCACTTTGTCCCACTGAATGCAGATTGTCCAGTGCTGACCACTCACACAGCACTCTGTCCCACTGAATGCAGATTGTCCGGTACTGACCCATCACAAAGCACTCTGTCCCACTTAATGCAGATTGCTCAGTACTGACGACTCACACAGCACTCTGTTCCACTGACTGCCGATTGTCCAATACAGATTGTTTACACTGCACTCTGCCCTACTGAAAGCAGATTTTCCAATACTTAACACTTACACAACACTCTGTCCCACTGAATGTAAACTGTCCGATACTGACCCCTCATACAGCACTCTGTCCCACTGAATGTAGAATGTCCAGTACTGACCCCTCACAAAGCACTCTGTCCCACTGAATGCAGACTGTCCAGTACTGACCTCTCAAACAGCACTCTGTCCCACTGAATGCAGATTGTCCAGTACTGACCACTCACACAGCACTCTGTCCCACTGAATGCAGATTGCTCAGTACTGACGACTCACACAGCACTCTGTCCCACTGACTGCCGATTGTCCATTACGGATTGTTCACACTGCAGTCTGCCCTACTGAAAGCAGATTTTCCAATACTTACCACTCACACAGCACTCTGTCTCACTGAATGTAGATAGTCCTGTACTGACCCCTCACACAGCCCTCTGTTCCACAAACTGTAGATTGTCCTTTACTAATTGTTCACACTGCACTCTGTCCTACTGAATGCAGATTGTCCAGGACTGAGTACTCACACAGCACTCTGTCCCACTGAATGTAGACTGTCCAGTACTGACCCTTCTCACCGCACTCTGTCCCACTGAATGTAGACTATCCAGTACTGACCCCTCACACAATACTCTGTTCCACTGACTGCAGACTGTCCAGTACTGATCCCTCACACAGCACTCTGTCCCACTGACTGCAGAGTTTCCAGTACTGACCACTCACACAGCACTCTGTTCCACTAAAAGCAGACTGCCCAATACTGACCACTCACATAGCACTATATCCCACTGACAGAATACTGTCCAGTACAGACCCCTCACACAGCATTCTGTCCCACTGACTGCAGACTGTTCATTACTGATTGTTGACACTGCACTCTGTCCCACTGGATGTAGACTGCCCAGTACTGACCCCTCACACAGCACTCTATCCCACTGAATGTAGACTGACCTGTACTGATCATTCACACAGCAGTCTGCCCCAATGAATGTTGATTAGTCATTACTGACCTCTCACAGAGCACTCTGTCCCACTGAATGCAGACTGCCCAGTACTGACCACTCACACAGCACTCTGTACCACTGAATGTAGACTACCCAATACTGATCAATAATAGCACACCCTGCCCCACTGACTGCAGATTGTCCATTACTGATTATTCACACTGCACTCTGTCACAGTGAATGTAGGTTGTCCAGTAATGACCACTCACACAACACAATGTCCCAATGAATGCAGACTGTCCAGTACTGACAACTCACACAGCACTCTGTCCCACTGCACTCTGTCCTACTGAATGCAGATTGTCCGGTACTGACCACTCACACATCACTCTGTCCCACTGACCACAGACTGTCAAGTATTGACCACATACACTGCACTCTGTCCCACTGACTGCAGACTGTCAAGTATTGACCACGTACACAGCACTCTGTTCCACTGACTGCAGATTGTCCTGTACTAAACCCTCACAAAGCACTCTGTCCTGCTGAATGCAGATTGTCCAGTACTGAACACTCACACAGCAATCTGTCCCACTGAATGTAGACTATCCAGTACTGACCCTCACACAGCAATTAGTCCCACTGACTGCAAATTGTCCATTATTGATTGTTTACACAGCACTCTGTTCCCCTCAAGGCAGAAAGTCCAGTACTGACCACTCTGTTCCACTGAATGCAGGCAGCGCCGTACAGACCACTCACAGAGCACTCTGTCCCACTGACTGCAGATAGTCCATTACTGATTGTTCATACTGCACTCTGCCCACCTGAATGCAGATAATCCATTACTGACCACTCACACTGCACTTTGTCCCACTGAATGTAGACTGTCGAGAACTGACCACTCACACTGTACTCAGTCCTACTGAATGCAGACTGTCAAGTACTGACCACTCACACAGCACTCTGTTCTACTGAATGTAGAATGTCAAGTACTGACCACTCACAAAGCATTCTGTGCCACTGACTGCAGATTGTCCAGTACTGACCACTCTGTTCCACTGAATCCAGGCAGCGCAGTACAGACCACTCACATAGCACTCTGTCCCACTGACTGCAGATAGTCCATTACTGATTGTTCATACTGCACTCTGCCCACCTGAATGCAGATTTTCCATTACTGACCACTCACACTGCACTTTGTCCCACTGAATGTAGACTGGCCAGTACTGACCTCTCACACAGCAGTCTGTCCCACTGAATGCAGACTGTGCAGTACTGAATGCTCCCAGAGCACTCTGCCCCACTGAATGCAGACTGAACAGTACTGACTGCTCCCAGGGCACTCTGTCCCATGGAATGCAGACTGTCTACTATTGATTGTTCACACTGCACTCTGTCTTATTGAATGCAGATTGTCCAGTACAGACCACTCAAATGGCACACTGTCCTACTCACTGCAGATTGTCCATTACTGATTTTTCACACTGTACTCTGTCCTGCTGAATGCAGATTGTTCAGTACTGACTACTCACACAACACTGTGCCCCACTGAATTCAGACTTCTCAGTACTGACCACTCACACAGCACTCTGTCCCACTGAATGTAGACTGTCCAGTATTGACTGCTCACACTGCACTCTGTCCTACTGAATGCGGATTGTCCAGTACTGATCACTCACACAGCACTCTGTCCCACTGAATGTAGAATGTCCAGTATTGACCACTCACAAAGCACTCTGTCTCACTGAATGCAGATTGTCCAGTACTGACCACTCACACTGCACTCTGCCCCACTGAATGCAGACTTCTCAGTACTGACCACTCACACAGCACTCTGTCCCACTGAATGTAGACTGTCCAGTATTGACTGCTCACACTGCACTCTGTCCTACTGAATGCAGATTGTCCAGTATTGATCACTCATACAGCACTCTGTCCCACTGAATGTAGAATGTCCAGTACTGACCCCTCACATAGCACTCTGTCCCACTGAATGCAGATTGTCCAGTACTGACCACTCACACTGCACTCTGCCCCACTGAATGCAGACTTCTCAGTACTGACCACTCACACACCACTCTGTCTCACTAAATGTAGACTGTCCAGTATTGACTGCTCACACTGCACTCTGTCCTACTGAATGTAGAATGTCCAGTACTGACCACTCACACTGCACTCTGTCCTACTGAATGCAGATTGTCCAATACTGACCACTCACACAGTACTCTGTCCCACTGAATGCAGATTGTCCAGTTCTGACCCCTCACACAGCACTCTGTCCCACTGAATGTAGACTGTCCAGTAAGGACCACTCATACAGTACCCAGTCCCACTGAATGTAGGCTGTCCAGTACTGACCACTCATACAGCCCTCTGTCCCACTGAATGCAGATTGCTCAGTTCTGACCACTCACAAAGCACCCTGTTCCACTGACTGCCGATTGTCCATTACAGATTGTTCACACTGCACTCTGCCCTACTGAAAGAAGATTTTCCAGTACTTACAACTCACACAGCTCTCTGTCCCATTGAATACAGATTGTCCAGTACTGATCCCTCACACAGCACTCTGTCTCACTAAATGCAGATTGCTCAGTAGTGACCACTCACACAGCCGTCTGTCCCACTGAATGTAGACTGTCCAATACTGACCCCTCACACAGCACTCTGTCCCACTGAATGTAGACTGTCCAGTACTGACCACTCACACGGCACTCTGTTCCACTGACTGCCCATTGTCCATTACGGATTGTTCACACTACACTCTGCCCTACTGAAAACAGTTTTCCAATACTTACCACTCACACAGCACTCTGTCCCACTGAAAGTAGATTGCCCAAAACAGACCATTTAAAGCACACTCTGTCCCACTGACTGAAGACTGTCCATTACTGATTGTTCACACTGTACTTTGTCCCAGTGAATGCAGGTTGTCCAGTACTGACCACTCACACAGCACTCTGTCCCAGTGAATGTAGACTGTCCGGTACTGACCCCTCACACAGCACTGTGTCCCACTGACTGCATTTTATCCATTACTGATTGTTCACACTGTACTCTGTCCCACTGAATGCAGGTTGTCCAGTACTGACCACTCACAGTGCACTGTGTTCCACTTAATGAAGATTGTCCAGTACTGACCACTCACACAGCACTCTGTCCCACTGAATGCAGACTGCCCAGTACTGACATTTCACATAGCACTGTGTCCCATTGACTACAGATTGTCCAGTACTGACCCCTCACACAGCACTCTGTTCCACTGAATGCAGATTGTGCAATACTGACCCCTCACACAGCACTCAGTACCACTTACTGCAGACTGTCCAGTACTGATTTTTGACACTGTACTCTGTCCCACTGAATGCAGGTTGTCCACTACCGACCACTCACACTGCAGTCTGTCCTACTGAATGCTGACTGCCCAGTACTGATATCTCACATAGCACTGTGTCCCAGTGACTGCAGATTGTCCAGTACTGACCCCTCACACAGCACTCTGTCCCACTGAATGCAGATTGTCCAGTACTGATCACTCACACAGCCTTCTGTCCCACTGAATGCAGATTGTCCAGTACTGACCACTCACACAGCCTTTTGTCCCACTGAATGAAGACTGTCCAGTACTGACCTCTCACACAGCACTCTGTCCTACTGACTGCAGGCTGTCCAAGACTGATTTTGTATGCAACTTATGACTTTCAGTAAGATTCACAAGGGCAGGGCCCTCTGCTTACCCTTTTCTCTGACAGTAAGGATTATGGCATAATTTTTATTATTACGGGTGCAGATGTAGTATCCCGCATCGCTGGATATCAGGTCGGAGATTACAAGGAAAAAGGTGCCATTCACAATGATGCTGAACCTTTCATGCCCAATTCCTGTTTTGTTCATAAACATCTTGACTGTTAATGTTTCATTAGAAGTTGTATTGGTGTTTGAGGTGGAGTTGAACCTGAACTGGACAGTTTCATGATTACAAGTGACTTGAACAGTGCTGATGCTATTACCTGCAGGGTGACATGGAAAATGTTAAGCAGCAGAGAGAAGAACATAAACGTTATGTATAACTTTTGTATAGTCTTTTTAATCGGTGATATTTATGGAGTGAAACAAACTGCTGCTGTAGACACAGACAGACAGACAGATTATGTTCAACTAACCATGGACCATCAGAACCTACCTAAACATCAACTGACAGACACAACCTGCTACTCTGATCCATGAATGGGTATGTAACCTCTCCTGAGTATTAGCTGTGAACCTGTGAGCAGTTTGGATGGCTGTCAGTGATTAAACTTGGTGAAGTCACCGAAGGGTGACTGGAGACTGGGCTACTATGTGACCTGACATATCTGATCCCCCTCAGGCACACAGTTTCCCAACCAAAACCTATATCCTCTCTGTAGTGACTGATTCTATATACAACAAGCTACCCTGGCTTACATTACCAGGACATCTAGTCACCCCATGTCTTACTACTTGGACAGCTAGCCACCCTGACTGACTACTGAGACAGCTAGCCTCCCCAACTCTGACTTCTCAGTCTGCTGGTGACCCAAACTCAAATTACCTGTATGATAGACACCCTGGCTCTGACTACTCTGACAGGTAGCTAGCTCTGACTATCCAGACTGCTAGCCACCCTAACTCTGACTACCTAGGCAACCTAGGCTCAGATTATCTGGAGTGCTAAACACCTCGGCTGTGAATACCCATGCAGTTTGGTCACCCCAACTCAGGTTACATAGACAGCTAGCCATCCCTGCTCTGACTACCCATCCAGTTAATCACCCAGCTCCAACTACCCATAAAACTAGACACCCCAATACTGGCTTCCCAAACAGGTAACCATCCCCAGTCAGATTACCCAGATACCTAATTAACACAGCTCTGACTGCCTAGACAGTTAGAAATCCTGACTTGGACTATTTAGATAGCTAGCCACCCTGGCTCTGACTTCCCAAACAACTAGCATCCCTGGCTCAGATTAACTAGACAACTAGCTCCCCAAACATGCTAGCGAGACAGCTAGCCACCCCAGCCCCAACTACCCAGGCAGCTAGTCACCCCTGCTCTGACTACCCAAACAGCTAACTAGCCACACCAGTTGAGGCTATCCAGAAAGCTAGCTGCCCTGTCTCAGATTATCTAGACAGTTAACCACCCCAGCTTTAACTACACAAATAGCTAGTCACTCAGCTGGGATTACACAGCTAGCTAGCCCCCCTGACTTTCTGAACAGCTAGC
This sequence comes from Neoceratodus forsteri, assembly GCA_016271365.2. Taxonomy (NCBI): domain Eukaryota; kingdom Metazoa; phylum Chordata; order Ceratodontiformes; family Ceratodontidae; genus Neoceratodus; species Neoceratodus forsteri. Next base: position 1,872,805 of record JADMNL010000033.1, read on the forward strand.
CACCCCAGTATGGATTACCTAGACAGCTAGCCATGCCAGCTCTGACTACTCAGACAGGTAGTAACCACAGTTCTGAGTGCCCAGATAGCTAACCATCCCACCTCTGACTTCCTGGTCTGTCAGTCAGAACAAATACTAGGATAGCTGTGCAAATGGAAGAAAGTTGCGTGCTGTCTGAGAAAATCTACAGAAACCATGGAGGACAAAGGGATGTACTGCTAGAGCCTCATAAAATAATGTACCAGGTAACGAAATGCTAGGAAATGGAGAGTTTATTTAAACTCAAACCGAAGTTAGCACACACAGAAAAAAAACAACCTCACTGCTTCCCCTCCACATGAATCATTTTTGATTAGTTAATCTCTGAATATCCATTCCAACTGAGGCAACCTGGACAGCCATCCACTGGGACTCAAACAGAAATGCTGACACATGCTTAATAGAACAGAGTAAGCGTGGTGTACAGTGAACACAATTTTATGCATCTGGTGCACCAAACCTGCGGGGTGAATGCTGGCATTCTCTTCTGCACCACTTTCATCTTGGCATATGATTGCAACATAATCCTGGATCCCGTTATGTACTGTCAAGTAAAACATGTCTCTACTCCAGAGTAGCTTTCTTCCCTCAAAAATGTTGCCCTTATTACTTATATTCAAGCCAGCCAAATTCTGAATCCTGTTGGAATCGTTCTTCTTCCAGTGGACCACCTCTGTGTCGCTAAAGGTTTGATTATTTCCACAGGGCAGCAGTACACTTCTGGACACTGCAGAACAAAAAGAAATAGAAAAAATCATCTGTCACATCAGAAAAGGCGACACCCATTTTTAGTCACTGTCTGGCTGTTCTGCTACATTATGAGGCTGGAACTGCAAACACAAAGAAATAATCTTGCCCACTCACTGTTCTGCCATTTTCATTGTGACAGTACTGTTTTCGGCTATCAAAATGAAGATAAACCAGGCACTTCTTCAGTCACATGGCACAGCACCAGTCACATGGCATAACAATAGTCACATGGTATAGCACCAGTCACAATGCACTGCACCAGTTACATGGCATAGCACCAGTCACATTGCATAGCACTAGTCACATGGCCATGCAGCAGTCTCATGGCATAGCACCAGTCACATGGCATAACAATAGTCACATGGTATAGCACCAGTCACAATGCACTGCACCAGTTACATGGTATAGCACCAGTCACATTGCATAGCACTAGTCACATGGCACTGCAGTAGTCACAAGGTATAGCACCAGTCACATGGCATAACAATAGTCACATGGCATAGCACAAGTCACATGACACTGCACCAGTCACATTGCATAGCACTAGTCACATGGCCCTGCAGCAGTTTCATGGCCTAGCACCCGTCACATGGCATAGCACTAGTCACATGCTATAGCACCAGTCACATGGCATAGCATCAACCTCATGGTATAACAGTAGTCACATGGCCCTGCTCACATGGCATAGCACCAGTCACATGGCATAGCACTAATCATATGGCCCTGCTCACATGGCATAGCATCAGTCTCATAGCACTGCACTAGTCAAATGGTATAACACCAGTCACATAGCCCTGCTCACAGGGCATAGCATAGCACCAGTCACATGGCCCTGCTCACATGGCATAGCACCAGTCACATGGCACTGCTCACATGACATAGCACCAGTCACATGGCATAGCATCAGCCTCATGCCATAGCAATAGTCACATGGCATAGCAATAGTCACATGGCACTGCTCACATGGCATAGCACCAGTCACATGGCATAGCATCAACTTCATGGTATAACAGTAGTCACATGGCCCTGCTTACATGGCATTGCACCAGTCACATGGCATAGCACTAGTCACATGGCCCTGCTCACATGGCATAACATCAGTCTCATAGCACTGCACTAGTCAAATGGTATAACAACAGTCACATAGCCCTGCTCACAGGGCATAGCATCAGCCTCATGGCATAGCACCAGTCACATGGCATAGCACCAGACACATGCAATACCATCAATCACATGGCAGTTCAGCAGTCACATGGCACAGCATCAGTCACATGGCATTGCACTAGTCACATGGCATTGCACTAGTCACATGGCAGTGCAGCAGTCACATGGCACAGCATCAGTCACATGGCATTGCACTAGTCACATGACATTGCATCAGTCACATGGCATTGCACTAGTCACATGGCAGTGCAGCAGTCACATGGTACAGCATCAGTCACATGGTATTGCACTAGTCACATGGCATTGCATCAGTCACATGGCACAGCATCAGTCACATGGCATTGCACTAGTCACATGGCACTGCACCAGTCACATGGCATTGCACTAGTCACATGGCAGTGCAGCAGTCACATGGCACTGTTCCAGCTACATGGTAGCAAATCAGAGTGACCAATATAATTTAGGGCTAACAGGTCAGATCTCATGAATATCTTTTCAAGGCACTGAACATGTACTCACTGGAGACCAGATGAGAGAGGGGAATATGCTAGAGACCTTGAAGTTCCTAAAGGGAATAAACAAGGTTAATGACAGGGAACTATTTATCAGGAGTACAGAGTCCAGAACTTGAGATCATTAGTGGAAACTGATGGGGGGAAGGTTTAAAAGAGATGTGAGGAAGTTCTATTTTACAAGAAGGGTGGTGGAGCTGTGGGGCAGTATGCTAGGAGAGGAGGTGGGCACCGCGACTGTAAATGGTTTCAAGCATGGCTGGGACAGAGTGAAGTGCTTAGTTGTTGCTCAAGTTGGTAGCAGCAGGGAGGGAAGCTGGAGGGGTAGACCAGGAAGGATAAAACCCCATATGGACAATAGGTTCCAGGGTAGATAGGGAACTCCGGACAGACTAGATAAGCCTTTTGTCTTTTCCTATCATCATTGTTTAAGTGTCTCTGTTCCTATAGCACCAGTTGCATGGCCCTGCAGTAGTCAAAGGGCAAAGCATCAGTCACGTGCCATAGCGCCAGTCGCAAGATATTGTACCAGTTATATGGTATAGCACCAGTCACATGGCAAAGCATCAGTCACCTGGCATAGCACCAGTCACATGGCATAGCACCAGTCACGAGGCACTGCACCAGTCACATGGTATAGCACCAGTCACATGGCAAAGCATCAGTCACCTGGTATAGCACCAGTCACATGACATAGCACTAGACACATGGCATAGCACCAGTCACATGACATAGCACCAGTCACATGGTATAGCACCAGTCACATGACATAGCACTAGACACATGGCATAGCACTAGACACATAGCATAGCACCAGTCACATGACATAGCACCAGTCATATGGTATAGCACCAGCCACATGACATAGCACTAGACACATGGCATAGCACTAGACACATGGCATAGCACCAGTCACATGACATAGCACCAGTCATATGGCATAGCACTAGACACATGGCATAGCACTAGACATATGACATAGCACTGGACACATGGCCTAGCACTAGACACATGGCATAGCACCAGTCACATGACATAGCACTAGACACATGGCATAGCACTAGACACATAGCATAGCACCAGTCACATGACATAGCACCAGTCATATGGCATAGCACTAGACACATGACATAGCACTGGTCACATGGCATAGCACTAGACACATCGCTCAGCACTAGACACATGGCATAGCACCAGTCACATGGTATAGCACCAGTCACATGACATAGCACTAGACACATGGCATAGCACCAATCACATGGCATAGTACAAGGCACTGGCATTGTATCTTTCTTATAGCATAGCACTAGACACATGGCATAACACCAATCACATGGCATAGTACAAGGCACTGGCATCGTATCTTTCTTATAGCATAGCACTAGACACATGGCATAGCAACAGTCGCATAGTATAGCATCAGTCAGGTGCCATAGCACCAGTCGCATGATATTGTACCAGTCACATGGCAAAGCATCAGTCACCTGGTATAGCACCAGTCACACGGTATAGTGCCAGTCACATGGCAAAGCATCAGTCACCTGGCATAGCACTAGACACATGGCATAGCACTAGTCTCATGGCGTAGCACTAGACACATCACTCAGCACTACACACGTGGTGTAGCACCAGTCACATGGTATAGCACTAGACACATGGCATAGCACCAATCACGTGGCATAACACCAGTCACATGGTATAGCACCAGTCACATGGCATAGCACTAGACACATGCCATAGCACCAGTCAGATGACATAGCACCAGTCACATGGCATAACACTAGACACATGCCATAGCACCAGTCACATGACATAACATCAGTCACGTGACATGGCACCAGTTACATGGTATTGTACCAGTCACATAACATAGCACCAGTCACAGGGCATGGCACCAGTCACATAGCATAGCACCAGTCACATAGCTTAGCACTAGACACATGGCATAGCACCAGTCACATGGCATAACACCAGTCGCATGGCACTGCACCAGTCACATGGTATAGCACCAGTCACATGGCTTAACACTGAACACACGGCTTAGCACCAGTCAAATAACATAACACTAGAGATATGGCATAGTAGTTACATAGCATAGCACTGGACACATGGCATAGCACTGGACACATGGCATACACCAGTTGCATGATATTGTACCAGTCACATGGAATAGCACCAGTCACATGGCATAACACTAGACACATGCCATAGCACCAGTCACATGGCATAACATCAGTCATGTGACATGGCACCAGTTACATGGTATTGTACCAGTCACATAACATAGCACCAGTCATAGGGCATGGCACTAGACACATGGCATAGCACCAGTCACATGGTATAACACCAGTCGCATGGCATTGCACCAGTCACATGGTATAGCACCAGTCACATGGCTTAACACTGAACACACGGCTTAGCACCAGTCAAATGACATAACACTAGAGATATGGCATAGTAGTTACATAGCATAGCACTGGACACATGGCATAGCACTGGTTACATGGCATAGCACCAGTCACATGGCATAACATCAGTCATGTGGCATGGCACCAGTTACATGGTATTGTACCAGTGACAAGGCACTGCACCAGTCACATAACATAGCACCAGTCACAGAGCATGGCACTAGATACGTGGCATAGCACCAGTTACATAGCTTAGCACTGGACACATGGCATAGCACCGGTCAAATGACATAACACTAGAGATATGGCATAGCAGTCACATGGCATAGCACTGGACACATGGCATACACCAGTCGCATGATATTGTACCAGTCACATGGAATAGCACCAGTCACATGGAATAGCACCAGTCACATGGTATAGCACCAGTCACATGGCTTAGCACTGAACACATGGCATAGCACCGGTCAAATGACATAACACTAGAGATATGGCATAGTAGTTACATAGCATAGCACTGGACACATGGCATAGCACTGGAAACATGGCATAGCACAGGTCACATGGCATAGCACTAGATGCATGGCATAGACCCAGTCACATGGCATAGCACCAGTCACATGACATAGAAACATAGAATTTGACAGCAGATAAGGACTGCTTGGCCCACCTAGTCTGCCCATTTTCCTATCTGATGGATAAGCTGCAGATTCTAGTTAATCAACTGCTTACTTACTCCTACCTCCCACTAGAATTGCCTTATACCTGTCCCATGCATTCTTGAATTCTCCCACTGTTCCTGACTCCACAACCTCCTCAGGAAGGCTGTTCCATGCATCCACAACTCTCTGTAAAAAAAAAATACTTTCTAACATTACGTCTGAGCTGTCCCCCCTCTATCTTCAAATTGTGCCCTCTTGTTCTTGCACATCTCTTCTGAAAAATACTACCCTCTTGTACCTTGTTAATTCCCTTGAGATACTTGAAAGTTTCTATCATGTCCCCTCTCTCCCTCCTTTCCTCAAGGGTATACATATTAAGCTGCTTTAGTCTCTCCTCGTATGTCGTCTGGTGCAGACCTTGCACCATTTTGGTTGTCCTCCTCTGAACAGCCTCCACTCTGTCTATGTTTTTTCGGAGATGGAGTCTCCAGAATTGCATGTAGTACTCCAGATGAGGTCTCATTAACTGTCTGTAGAGAGGGATAACGACTGCCTGTTTTCTGCTGTTGATGCCTCTCCCTATGCATCCCAGTATCCCCCCAGCCCTCCTTACTGCCTTCTCACATTACTTGCCCACCTTTAGGTCATCTGATATAATTACTCCTAGGTCTCTTTTGATTTTTGTTATTATTAACTCACCCCCCCATTGTGTACTCTTCCCCTGGGTTTTTGTTTCTCAGATGCATTTCCTTGCACTTCTTTGCATTGAATCTGAGCTGCCACTTATTTGACCATTCCTCCAACCTTGCCAAGTCCCTTTTCATTCTTTCCACCCCACCTTGTGTATCAACCCTGTTGCAGATCTTTGTGTCATCTGCAAAGAGGCACACCTTTCCTTCCAGGTCCTCTCCAATGTCACTTATAAAGATATTAAAGAAGACCGGTCCCAGTACCGAACCCTGCGGTACCCCGCTAGTTACCCTCCTTTTTTCACTGTGGATTCCGTTTACTATTACCTTTTGAGTCCTGTTGTCCAGCCAGTTTTTTATCCAGGCTACCACCTTGGGACCCACTCCAAGGCTGGCTAACTTGTATATTAATCTTTTGTGTGAGACTGTGTTGAATGCCTTGCTAAAATCTAGGTAGGCCATATCCACAGCCCCTCCCTGGTCTGCTACTTTGGTGACCCAGTCAAAGAAATCTATTAGGTTTGTCTGACATGACCTTCCTGCTGTGAAACCATGCTGCCTTGGGTCCTGTGCCCCACTTGCCTCTAGGTACTCAACAATTCTTTCCTTCAGAAGTGATTCCATCATTTTCCCTACCACTGAAGTCAAACTAACTGGTCTGTAGTTTCCTGCCTCTGCCCTGCTCCCACTTTTGTGAAGTGGAACCACATTTGCCCTCCTCCAGTTCTCAGGTACCACTCCATCCTCCCATGATTTTTTAAAGAGAGTAGTCAGTGGTGTTACTAGTTCTACTCTTAGTTCTTGTAGTATTCTTGAGTGAATCCATCAAGCCCCATTGCTTTGTCCACCCTCAGTTTCAAGAGTTCTTTCAAAACCCTTTTTCTGTGAATGGACTGGAATCGACCACCCTATTCAGAGTTTCTCCCTTGTTTGATTTAGGCACCTCCCCCTCCTCATCTGTTGTGAATACTGAGCAGAAGTATTCGTTCAGTATCCCTGCTTTTTCACTGCCACCCTCTGCCCACATTCCTTCCCCTTTATTAAGTCTCTGTATCCCTCCCTTGGTCTTTCTTCACTCCTTAATGTACCTATAAAAGGTTTTATCCCCCTTCTTAACAGAGTTGGCTATCTTTTCCTCAGTTTGTGCCTCTGCTATTCCGACTGCCTTCCCTGCCTCCTTCTGCTTTAACTGATAAAGATCTCTGTCCTGCTCCTTCTGTGTTTCCTTATATTTCCTGAATGCTATCCTTGTCTCCTTAATCGTCCCTGCCACCTCTTTTGAGAACCATAGTGGTTTTTTCCTTCTTTTTGTTTTATTGATTTGCTTCACAAAAAGGCTTGTTGCCTCTGCGATGGCTGTTTTGATTATTCCCCATTGTTCCTCCACCCCTCTTTCTTGCCCATTTGCTAGTGCTTTTCTAAGGCACTCTCTCATTTTCCCGAAGTCAGCCTTCCCAAAGTCCAGTACTCTTCCTTTTGTATGGCTTGACTCTATGGCTGTGTTTATTGTGAGCCACACTGTTTGGTGGTCACTTGTTCCCAGATGGCTACCCACTTCTAAATCTGAGATCCTTCCTCCTTCCCCATTTGAGAGTACCAGGTCTAAGATTGCTCCCGTCCCGAGTGGGTTCCAACACTAGCTGACTGAGGCATGCCCCCTGTAGGGCATCAAGAATGACCCTGCTCTTGGATGTGCCTGCAGCAAAGGTACTCCAGTTAACATCTGGCATATTCAGGTCCCCCATCAACAATATCTCCCCTTTTTCTGCCATTTTAAAGATGCCTTCTATCATTTCCTTGTCCATTTCCTCCCCCTGAGATGGAGGTCTGCACACAACTCCCATGCGGATTGTGGTGCCATTTCCTGTCTCCAGGGTGACCCATAGTGACTCATCAACTTCCTGTTTACTCTTTAGTTCTGTTGTTTTAATCTCTTCCCTTATATAGAGAGCTACTCCTCCTCCTCTTTTACCCACCCTGTCCCTCCTGCAGACTGTGTATCCTGGTATGTTGACTTCCCACTTATGGTTCTCTGTGTACCATGTTTCAGTGACTGCCACAATTTCCAGGCATCCCTCTTCCATTAAGGCCACTAGTTCAGGGAGCTTGTTGCACAGACTGCGGGCATTGGTACTCATCACCTTCCATTTATTTTTTATGGCCTTACCACTTTTAGCCCCACCCCTGTCCTTGACACCTTTTTCTGCTTTTACCCCTGTCCTGCTCCCTACTGATTTCTCTGCCTTAGTGTTTGCCTCTCTAACTACTGTGCTTTGTGGGGGAAGGCTGGGATTTCCCTGTTCCTTTGCAGTGCCTCCCCCCTTGGCTAGTTTAAATGCTTGCCAGTGAAGCATTTAAACCCGTCACCTAGGATCCTGAATCCCCTGGACAAATGCTGACCATCACGCCAGTATAAGCCAGCATCCCTCTAGGTGGCTCTCCAGTTCCCCAATGAAGCCAAAACTCTGAGCTCCACACCAGTTTTTCAACCATTCATTGAATCCCATGGTGCAGAATACCCTAGCATCATCCTTGCCATAGACAGGTAGCACCTCCAAAAAGGTTACTGTACATGCTACTTGTCTAAGGCCCCTCCCCAACTCCACAAGTGCATGGGGGTCTTCAAGAGAAAGACAGTTACTGCATTACAAAGCCATGTACAGTCTGCACTACAGTAGCCAAGGATGTGTGTGTGTGTAAACAAAGGAATGGCCAGGTATGAGTCTATGGAACAAAAGGTGGGAGACCCCCCCACCTGGCGTAACAGGGCTCACCTCTACAGATCCGCTTTGAGACACCACATACCTTTCTGTCAGGTAATGGCCAGTGCCCGAAGAGGGTGCCCAGACATTGGGATGGAGTAGAGGGTGGTAGAGTGCCACTAGTTAAAGAGTCCATGACATATGGAAGTTTAGGATCCAAGAATGGATTGTGTCTGTGGAATCACCTTATCTGCATTACAAGGAGTGTAGCCCCATGGGGGTCCATCTGTTCCTTTCATTCAGTGTTGTTGAATAAAGTCACACTTTAGAATCCCATCTCCTGGTACTGGACAATCTGTTATTGCTTCTAGTATCTGGATTACTTGGGTACCCCCGGTCAGAGTAGCCAAACCTAGCCAATATGCCAAGTGACATGTTCTCCCCGACCCTGGAGGTTACAAAATGGAGGCACTGCATCATAGGACCTAGGCCCCTCAGCCCGTGACTAGCCACACAGGCAGGGGTAGTAGCCCTCTTAGTTTAGCACCGACTGGGGTTTCCACTTACTTTTAATATGTCTGTGTATACATCCCAGAACTGAAAACATTTGACAGTTTTTTTGTATGTATGTCAAATTTTAGATCATTAGTAATAATTACTCCCAAATCTCTTTCCTCTGTGATTGTTTGAAGTATACTGTCATTCAAAGTATAATTAGCCCTCATGATATTCTTACCAAGGTGCATCACCTTGCACTTGGATACATTGAACGTCCTTTTATTCTCTCTCTGGCCCATATGCCTATATTTTTTATACAATCCTGGAACCTCTCAACTGATTCTTGGTTATCAACTATGCATCCGATTTTGCAATCGTCTGCATATTTAAAAGTCCAGACATGATCAGTAGTTTGCATTGTTGACACTAGGATATTAAATAACAGTGGGCCCAATACAGAACCCTGTGGCACACCGCTTGTCACTGAGGCCCAATATGATTCATGCCCTTTTAATACAACCCGTTGCTCCTTACCATTTAACCATGAAGAGATCCAACTAATAATGTGCTGGCTCAATTTTATTTTAAGCAGATGTTCCATAGCACCAGTCACATGACATAGCACCATCACATGGCACAGCACGTCACATGGTACAGCACCTGTCACATGACATAGCACCATCACATGGCACAGCACCAGTCACATGACATAGCACCATCACATCGCACAGCACGTCACATGGTACAGCACCTGTCACATGACATAGCACCATCACATGGCACAGCACCAGTCACATGACGTAGCACCATCACATGGCACAGCACCATCACATGGCACAGCACCATCACATGGCACAGCACCATCACATGGCACAGCACCAGTCACATGACATAGCACCATCACATGGTACTGCATCAGTCACTTGACACAGCACCATCACATGGTACAGCACCAGTCACATGGTACAGCACCATCACATGGCACAGCATCAGTCACATGACATAGCACCATCACATGGCACAGCACCAGTCACATGGTATAGCACCTGTCACATGACATAGCACCATCACATGGCACAGCACCTGTCACATGACATAGCACCATCACATGGCACCATCACATGGCACAGCACCAGTCACATGACATAGCACCATCACATGGTACAGCACCTGTCACATGACATAGCACCATCACATGGTACAGCACCTGTCACATGACATAGCATCATCACATGGCACAGCACCAGTCACATGGCATAGCACCATCACATGGTACAGCACCTGTCACATGACATAGCACAATCACATGGCACAGCACCAGTCACATGACAGCACCATCACATGACATAGCACCAGTCACATGGCACAGCACCATCACATGGCACAGCACCAGTCACATGACATAGCACCATCACATGGCACAGCACCAGTTACATGACATAGCACCATCACATGGCACAGCACCTGTCACATGACATAGCACCATCACATGGCACAGCACCAGTCACATGACATAGCACCATCACATGGCACAGCACCATCACATGGTACAGCACCTGTCACATGACATAGTACCATCACATGGCACAGCACCATCACATGACATAGCACCAGTCACATGACATACCATCACATGGCACAGCACCATCACATGACATAGCACCAGTCACATGACATACCATCACATGGCACAGCACCAGTCACATGACATAGCACCATCACATAGTACTGCATCAGTCACATGGCATAGCATCAGTCACATGGTACAGCACCAGTCACATGACATGGCACCAGTCACATGATACAGCACCAGTCACATGACATGGCACCATCACATGGTACAGCACCTGTCACATGACATGGCACCATCACTTGGTACAGCACCAGTCACATGGCATAGCACCATCACATGGTACAGCACCTGTCACATGGCACAGCACCATCACATAGTACAGCACCAGTCACATGACATAGCACCATCACATGACATAGCACCATCACATGGTACAGTATCAGTCACATGACATAGCACCATCACATTGTGTAGCACCAGTCACATGACATAGCACCATCACATGGCACAGCACCATCACAGGGCACAGCACCAGTCACATGACATAGCACCATCACATGGTACAGCACCAGTCACATGACCTAGCACCATCACATGACATAGCACCATCACATGGCACAGCACCAGTCACATGACATAGCACCATCACATGGTACTGCATCAGTCACTTGACATAGCACCATCACATGGTACAGCACCAGTCACATGGTACAGCACCATCACATGGCACAGCACCAGTCACATGACATAGCACCATCACATGGCACAGCACCAGTCACATGGTATAGCACCTGTCACATGACATAGCACCATCACACGGCACAGCACCTGTCACATGACATAGCACCATCACATGGCACAGCACATGTCACATGACATAGCACCATCACATGGCACAGCACCAGTCACATGATGTAGTACCATCACATGGCACTGCACCAGTCACATGGTACAGCACCTGTCACATGACATAGCACCATCACATGGTACAGCACCTGTCACATGACATAGCACCATCACATGGCACAGCACCAGTCACATGACAGCACCATCACATGGCACAGCACCAGTCACATGACAGCACCATCACATGGCACAGCACCAGTCACATGACATAGCACCATCACATGGCACAGCACCAGTCACATGACATAGCACCATCACATGGCACAGCACCATCACATGACACAGCACCAGTCACATGGCACAGCACCTGTCACATGACATAGTACCATCACATGGCACAGCACCAGTCACATGACATAGCACCAGTCACATGACATACCATCACATGACACAGCACCAGTCACATGACATAGCACCATCACATAGTACTGCATCAGTCACATGGCACAGCATCAGTCACATGACATAGCACCATCACATGGTATAGCACCAGTCACATGGCATAGCACCATCACATGGCATAGCACCATCACATGGTACAGCACCAGTCACATGACATAGCACCATCACATGGCATAGCACCAGTCACATGACATAGCACCATTACATGGCACTGCACCAGTCGTACGGCATAGAATCAGTCACAAGGCACAGCATCATCACATGGCACTGCACCAGTCACATGGTACAGCACCTGTCACATGACATAACACCATCACATGGCACTGCACCAGTCACATAGTACAGCACCTGTCACATGACATAGCACCATCACATGGCACTGCACCTGTCACATGGCATAGCACCAGTCACATGACATAGCACCATTACATGGCACTGCACAAGTCACATGGCATAGCATCAGTCACATGACATAGCACCATCACATGGCACTGCACCAGTCGCATGGCATATCACCATCACATGGCACTGCACCAGTCACATAGTACAGCACCTGTCACATGACATAGCACCATCACATGGCACTGCACCAGTCACATAGCATAGCACCAGTCAGATGACATAGCACCATTACATGGCACTGCACCAGTCGCATGGCATAGAATAAGTCACATGGCACAGCACCTGTCACATAGTACAGCACCTGTCACATGACATAGCACCATCACATGGCACTGCACCAGTCACACGACATAGCACCATCACATGGCACAGCACCAGTCACATGACATAGCACCATCACATGGCACAGCACCAGTCACATGACATAGCACCAGTCACATGTCACTGCATCAGTCGCATGGCATAGCACTATCACATGGCACTGCATCAGTCACCTGACATAGCACTATCTCATGGCACTGCATCAGTCACACGGCATAGCATAGGTCACATGGCATAGCGCCATCACATGGCACTGCACCTGTCACATGGCATAGTACCAGTCACTTGACATAGCACCATCACATGGCACAGCACCAGTCACATGGCACAGCACCAGTCACATGGCATAGCACCATCACATGGTACAGCACCAGTCACATGACATAGCACCATCACATGGTACAGCACCAGTCACATGCATAGCACCATCACATGGCACAGTATCAGTCACATGGTACAGCACCAGTCACATGGTACAGCACCAGTCACATGGCACAGCACCATCACATGGCACAGCACCAGTCACATGACATAGCACCATCACATGGCAGCGCACCAGTTACATGACATAGCACCATCACATGGCACAGCACCTGTCACATGACATAGCACCATCACATGGCACAGCACCAGTCACATGACATAGCACCATCACATGGCACAGCACCATCACATGGTACAGCACCTGTCACATGACATAGTACCATCACATGGCACAGCACCATCACATGACATAGCACCAGTCACATGACATACCATCACATGGCACAGCACCAGTCACATGACATAGCACCATCACATAGTACTGTATCAGTCACATGGCATAGCATCAGTCACATGGTACAGCACCTGTCACATGACATGGCACCATCACATGGCACAGCACCAGTCACATGGTACAGCACCATCACTTGGTACAGCACCAGTCACATGGTACAGCACCATCACATGGCACAGCACCAGTCACATGACATAGCACCATCACATGGTACAGCACCAGTCACATGACATAGCACCAGTCACATGGCACAGCACCAGTCACATGGCATAGCGCCATCACATGGTACAGCACCTGTCACATGGCATAGCACCATCACATGGTACAGCACCTGTCACATGACATAGCACCATACAGCCACATGGCACAGCACCAGTCACATGGCACAGCACCAGTCACATGACATAGCACCATCACATGGCACAGCACCAGTCACATGGCATAGCACCATCACATGCACAGCACCAGTCACATGGACAGCACCAGTCACATGACATAGCACCATCACATGGTACAGCACCAGTCACATGACATAGCACCAGTCACATGGCACAGCACCAGTCACATGACATAGCACCATCACATGGCACAGCACCAGTCACATGGCACAGCACCAGTCACATGGCATAGCACCAGTCACATGGCATAGCACCATCACATGGTACAGCACCAGTCACATGACATAGCACCATCACATGGTACAGCACCAGTCACATGCATAGCACCATCACATGGCACAGTATCAGTCACATGGTACAGCACCAGTCACATGGCACAGCACCATCACATGGTACAGCACCAGTCACATGCATAGCACCATCACATGGCACAGTATCAGTCACATGGTACAGCACCAGTCACATGGTACAGCACCAGTCACATGGCACAGCACCATCACATGACATAGCACCATCACATGGCAGCACCAGTCACATGACATAGCACCATCACATGGCACAGCACCACGTCACATGACATAGCACCATCACATGGCACAGCACCAGTCACATAGTACAGCACCAGTCACATGACATAGCACCATCACATGGCACAGCACCGTCACATGGCACAGCACCAGTCACATGACATAGCACCATCACATGGCACAGCACCAGTCACATGACATAGCACCATCACATGGCACAGCACCGTCACATGGACAGCACCTGTCACATGACATAGCACCATCACATGGCACAGCACCAGTCACATGGCACAGCACCATCACTTGGTACAGCACCAGTCACATGGTACAGCACCATCACATGGCACAGCACCAGTCACATGACATAGCACCATCACATGGTACAGCACCAGTCACATGACATAGCACCAGTCACATGGCACAGCACCAGTCACATGGCATAGCGCCATCACATGGTACAGCACCTGTCACATGGCATAGCACCATCACATGGTACAGCACCTGTCACATGACATAGCACCATCACATGACATAGCACCATCACATGGTACAGCACCAGTCACATGACATAGCACCAGTCACATGACATAGCACCATCACATGGCACAGCACCATCACATGGCACAGCACCAGTCACATGACATAGCACCATCACATGGCACAGCACCAGTCACATGGTATAGCACCTGTCACATGACATAGCACCATCACATGGCACAGCACCTGTCACATGACATAGCACCATCACATGGCACAGCACCTGTCACATGACATAGCACCATCACATGGCACAGCACCAGTCACATGACATAGCACCATCACATGGTACAGCACCAGTCACATGGCATAGCATCAGTCACATGGTACAGCACCAGTCACATGACATAGCACCATCACATGGTACAGCACCAGTCACATGACATGGCACCATCACATGGCACAGCACCTGTCACATGACATAGCACCATCACATGGTACAGCACCAGTCACATGGCATAGCACCATCACATGGTACAGCACCAGTCACATGGCATAGCACCATCACGTGGTACAGCACCAGTCACATGACACAGCACCATCACATGGCATAGCACCATCACATGGCACAGCACCATCACATGGCACAGCACCAGTCACATGACATAGCACCATCACATGGTACAGCACCAGTCACATGACAGCACCATCACATGGCACAGCACCAGTCACATGGTACAGCACCAGTCACATGGCACAGCACGCATGACATGCACATATACGGTACAGCACCAGTCACATGACATAGCACCATCACATGGCACAGCACCAGTCACATGACATAGCACCATCACATGGTACAGCACCAGTCACATGACATAGCACCATCACATGGCACAGCACCAGTCACATGACATAGCACCATCACATGGCACAGCACCAGTCACATGGCATACAGCACCATACATGGCACATGCACCATCATGACATAGCACCATCACATGGCACAGCACCAGTCACATGGTACAGCACCATCACATGGACAGCACCAGTCACATGGTACAGCACCATCACATGGCACAGCACCAGTCACATGACATAGCACCATCACATGACACTGCACCAGTCACATGGCATAGCACCAGTCAGATGACATAGCACCATTATATGGCACTGCACCAGTTGCATGGCATAGAATAAGTCACATGGCACAGCACCTGTCACATAGTACAGCACCTGTCACATGACATAGCACCATCACATGGGACTGCTCCAGTCGCACAGCATAGCACCAGTCACATGACATAGCACCATCACATGGCACTGCATCAGTCGCATGGCATAGCACTATCACATGGCACTGCATCAGTCACCTGACATAGCACTATCACATGGCACTGCATCAGTCACACGGCATAGCATAGGTCACATGGCATAGCGCCATCACATGGCACTGCACCTGTCACATGGCATAGTACCAGTCACATGGCACAGCACCAGTCACATGGCATAGCACCAGTCACATGGCACTGCACCAGTCACATGGCATAGCACCAGTCACATGACATAGCACCATCACATGGTACAGCACCAGTCACATGACATAGCACCATCACATGGTACAGCACCAGTCACATGGCATAGCACCATCACATGGCACAGTATCAGTCACATGGTACAGCACCAGTCACATGGCACTGCACCAGTTACATGGCATAGCACCAGCCACATGGTACAGCACCAGTCACATGACATAGCTCCATCACGTGGTACAGCACCAGTCACATGGCATAGCACCATCACATGGTACAGCATCAGTCACATGGTACAGCACCAGTCAAATAATATAGCACCATCACATGGCAATACACCATCACATGACACTTAACCAATCACACTCCCTATCAGCTGACCAAATAACTGCACATTTTCTGTCAGCAGACCTAAACTTTACAATTTCTGTCAGATGACCAAAGAAGTATGCACTTCCCGTCAGCTGACCAAGGAACTGCACTCTTGGAGAAAAGCACATTAATAAGGGACCTAAACCATGGAACACAGCATTATTCCAAGCAGACACATGGAGCAGTGCAATACTGAGACACAACGTGTTTTTGGAATGTTTCTTGTTCCATGCACAATAAAAGAGAGAAGCCAGGTATACGAGGCTGACAACTCGACACTGTCAAGCCCTTCTTTCCCTAATGTTTAAATGGTATAATTTTAATATATTTTTTCCTTTCAGTTTATGCCCTTCTCACACTAGCACCTGGACCCCGCATTGACAGTTACCAGTCAGATATCTTCAGGGGTGCAGTGCAGTTATGGTCATCCCAACATGGGGACAGACAGAGAGGCAGGAAGCCCCCTCTGTCAGGTTGTGTAGTTTTGCCATTTCTGAAGATGTCCCAGTTGAGGCGAGTGGGCTGAATACACCAGAACTGTGAAGTCAGGGTACCAGGGCCCATTTTTGCTGGTTTTCTCCACCCCAGTCCTGAGACAGCATGCGTGGTGATGTCTTGACAAGCGCACACCACAGCATGCTCCATGCTGATGTCCACAGTCCTGAGACAGCATGCGTGGTGATGTCTTGACAAGCGCACACCACAGCACGCTCCATGCTGATGTCCACAGTCCTGAGACAGCATGCGTGGTGATGTCTTGACAAGCGCACACCACAGCACGCTCCATGCTGATGTCCACAGTCCTGAGACAGCATGCGTGGTGATGTCTTGACAGCGCACACCCACAGCACGCTCCATGCTGATGTCCACAGTCCTGAGACAGCATGCGTGGTGATGTCTTGACAAGCGCACACCACAGCACGCTCCATGCTGATGTCCACAGTCCTGAGACAGCATGCGTGGTGATGTCTTGACAAGCGCACACCACAGCACGCTCCATGCTGATGTCCACAGTCCTGAGACAGCATGCGTGGTGATGTCTGACAAGCGCACACACACAGCCTCCATGCTGATGTCACAGGTCCTGAGACAGCATGCGTGGTGATGTCTTGACAAGCGCACACCACAGCACGCTCCATGCTGATGTCCCCAGTCCTGAGACAGCATGCGTGGTGATGTCTTGACAAGCGCACACCACAGCACGCTCCATGCTGATGTCCCCAGTCCTGAGATAGCATGCGTGGTGATGTCTTGACAAGCGCACACCACAGCACGCTCCATGCTGATGTCCCCAGTCCTGAGACAGCATGCGTGGTGATGTCTTGACAAGCGCACACCACAGCACGCTCCATGCTGATGTCCCCAGTCCTGAGACAGCATGCGTGGTGATGTCTTGACAAGCGCACACCACAGCATGCTCCATGCTGATGTCCACATCCACCTCTTTTGTGTTGTGTTCCTCCCCTGCACTACCCCCTGTTGTCAGCCAGGTGGCAGTGTAGTGGCAGAGGAAGCAGATGACCATCCCCTCAGGAGGAGACCATTGTCTGGGACACTCATTTCTCTTCCACCAAGCCAACCTACGATGACCAGGGCTTGCCCCTCAACCATGATCACCAAAACTGCGAGCCATAGCACTACCACTGTGCCAACAGGCTGGCTTTTTTTTTTATTCCCCAGGATGGCACCCAATTATTCAACTGGGTTCCATCATACCAGAATCACCAGCCCTCAAGATTTGGTCCTGGTGTATTGGGATCCTGGTGACACACTGCATGACACGGAGAAGTTTCTTTCTTTTTCCTATTTTTGTGGTCTCAATCCCTGAGAGCACTGGCACAAAGGGCATATATCCAGGCTGGCAATGTGCAGATGTGGTTCCACCGATATAGGGCGGCAGTGTGCCTGGTCATTAGGGTGCCACCTCCTGATGTAACTGTCCCCTCTTTTTGACGGGGCACCCCCTCACCCCCTCTAAATATTCTAACTCCAGCAGGGGGTAGACCTCGGGGATTGGACATTGAATTCAACAATGTAGTGCCCTAATGATGGGTGCACTGCCACTGAGACACAGATGGCTGGAAGGGGCAGATGCATGCTTCAGCCAGGACCCAATGGTGCCCTTCCCTTTTTGGCTCTGTGAGGCTAAGCCTGTTGCCTGTGCTTCCACCGGCTTCAGTACTTGGTAGGGTGTCAGAGCAGCCCTGCATGTCTCTCCTTCCCTCCAGAAGAAGAGCGTCCTCTGGGACACTCTATCCTCCTCCCACCATCCGGCACCAACAACCCTGGATCATTCCCGAATCCAGGTCACTGGTGTCAGGAGCGCTAGCACTACTGCTGTGCTTGTTCCCGAATCCAGGTCATTGGTGTCAGGAGCGCTAGCACTACTGCGGTGATCGTTCCCAAATCCAGCTCACTGGTGTCAGGAGCGATAGCATTACTGCTGTGATCGTTCCAGAATCCAGGTCACTGGTGTCAGGATCGCTAGCACTACTGCTGTGGTCATTCCCGAATCCAGCTCACTGGTGTCAGGAGCGATAGCATTACTGCTGTGATCGTTCCAGAATCCAGGTCACTGGTGTCAGGATCGCTAGCACTACTGCTGTGATCTTTCCCAATTGCAGGTCACTGGTGTCAGGAGCGCTAGCACTACTGCTGTGATCGTTCCCGAATCCAGGTCACTGGTGTCAGGAGCGCTAGCACTACTGCTGTGATCGTTCCTGAATCCAGGTCACTGGTGTCAGGAGCGCTAGCACTACTGCTGTGGTCATTTCTGAATCCAGGTCACTGGTGTCAGGAGCGCTAGCACTACTGCTCTGCTCATTCCCGAATCCAGGTCACTGGTGTCAGGAGCGCTAGCAATACTGCGGTGATCGTTCCCGAATCCAGCTCACTGGTGTCAGGAGCGCTAGCATTACTGCTGTGATCGTTCCAGAATCCAGGTCACTGGTGTCAGGAGCACTAGCACTACTGCTGTGGTCGTTCCCGAATCCAGCTCACTGGTGTCAGGAGCGATAGCATTACTGCTGTGATCGTTCCAGAATCCAGGTCACTGGTGTCAGGAACGCTAGCACTACTGCTGTGATAGTTCCCGAATCCAGGTCACTGGTGTCAGGAGCGCTAGCACTACTGCTGTGATCATTCCCGAATCCAGGTCACTGGTGTCAGGAGCACTAGCACTACTGCTGTGATCATTCCTGAATCCAGGTCACTGGTGTCAGAAGCGCTAGTGCTGTGATCGTTCCTGAATCCAGGTCACTGGTGTCAGGAGCGCTAGCATTACTGCTGTGCTGATGGTCTGGCTGGGCTGGCTTTTTTTAATCATTAAAAAACAAGCATTTGTCAATGCCAAATGTTGCTTGCTTCTATGTGCTGTTTAGGTATTTGGAAATCATTGGAGTGCAAATATTGAAAATTTGCGAACTTACGAGCGTGCGTAGGAACTGCTCAACGCACGCTGGTAAAACAGTCATTTTAAGGAATTTTTTCACCAAATTTTCAACATAGCCATTTTAAGACCTCTGCTCATGAACAGTGTCACTGTGATTTTCTTAATGTGTCCCATACATTGATTTCGCATACCGATTGCGCCAATGTGCGCTACATGGGCGGAAACACATTTTGGGCAGGATGTATTAAATGACAACTGTACTGCTCATAAGGAGGTGTGGTAAAATGGTAATGTTGAAAATCTGGAGTGAAAATATTGAAAATTTGCGAACTTACGAGCGTGCGTAGGAACTGCGCAACGCACGCTCGTAAAACAGTCATTTTTAGGATTTTTTTCACCAAATTTTCAACATAGCCATTTTAAGACCTCTGCTCATGAACAGTTTCACTGTGATTTTCTTAATTTGTCCTGTACATTGATTTCACATACCAACTGTGCCATTCTGTGCTACATGGGCGGAAACACATTTTGGGCAGGATGTGAAAAATGACAGCTATACTGCTCATAAGGAGGTGTGGTAAAATGGCAATGTTGAAAATCTGGAGTGAAAATATTGAAAATTTGCGAACTTACGAGCCTGCGTAGGAACTGCGCAACGCACGCTCGTAAAACAGTCATTTTTAGGAATTTTTTCACCAAATTTTCAACATAGCCATTTTAAGACCTCTGCTCATGAACAGTGTCACTGTGATTTTCTTAATTTGTCCCATACATTGATTTCGCACACCGACTGCGCCATTCTGCGCTACATGGGTGGAAACACATCTTGGGTGAGATGTGAAAAATGACAGCTATGCTACTCATAAGAAGGTGTGGTAAAATGGCAATGTTGAAAATCTGGAGTGAAAATATTGAAATTTTGCGAACTTACAAGCCTGCGTAGGAACTGTGCAACGCACGCTCGTAAAACAGTCATTTTTTGGAATTTTGGCACCAAATTTTCAACATGGGGTTTTTGGGACCCCTTCTCATGAATGATGTCACTGTCATGGCGGTATTCAGGCCTGAAGGGTGATTTACGCGGTCACTGCGCGGTCACTGGCGAAATCACCGCCGGGCCGGATGCCTGCATAACGGCTGATATCATTCATGGACAAGCGACCATTCCCATATTGGTGAAAAAATCCCAGAAATACCTGAGATATGCAACAAAGTTGAACCCCCCATCTAGCCCATTATACAGCTTACGGCATTTCCTCAGTTCGCGGTCGGCTTTGAAGAGTGCAGGCGTGTTCCTGGTCCACTGAAGATCGTCGGCGCCAGAGTCGGAGGTAAGTATGGGGTGAGGAGGCTGGAGTCGCGCAGTGGGTGGAGTGCGGGTTGTGGGAGGGTGTGGAGGCGCGCGGGACCATTTTGTTTTACAGGGTAGAAAAAAGATGTAGTGGGACGTTTGCCTCGCTGGGGTGGGCTCCCAGCATGGCACAAGGATGTTGGAGGGCGTTCAGCCGGCGGAGGATTAGGCACCTATCGCCATGGAGTTATTGCCACACTGGGGTGGGCTCCCAGTGTGGCACGGGGCCAGAGCGTTCAGGCGATGGGGATTAGGCACCCCGTCGGCAAAGGACTGCTTGCCCGCTGGGGTGGGGCTCCCAGTGTGGCACCTGCTACTGGGGGATGCAGCTCAGCCGGCAGGGATTGGGCACCCTGTCAGCTATACAGTGCGTGTGGGGGTGTGCACGCCTGCAGGTGGGGGGGAGCTGCGCGTGAGCAGCCGATATCTTATCGGTGCTCACTGAAGTGTAGCTCCCCCTTTCAACTGTATACCACTGCATTTTGGAGCGTGTTATACACAGCTCCAAAATGCATTGGCTTACAGGGGCCGCACCTGCCAGCACACTGACTGAATTGGAGAAGGAGGTGACACACCTCCGAAATCTCTGATGATGGCACTATGTTTCTTACACATGCGTGCAAGCAACATAAAAATGTAATTTACAGACCAAAGTACTCCTATTGAGAAGTGACAGAGGCACATCAACAGTGGTAAGACAGAATGAAGAACAGAAATAGAGCCTTCTGATAGGCTGACAGCATTCTAAACGCTTATACCAGTGGCTTGGAAAGCCACATAAATAATAGAAAAGTCAGAATTTAAACTATAAAACATTCATTTAAAAAAAAAGAAACACATTTTAGTTTACTAATAGTGCTGACGCACGCCAGGGTTTGGTTTATATACTAACATACTAAAATGCCAGCAGAATAGGCCTAACAGTCTTTCGTGTCTGCTCGTTTGGTCAGTCCCCAACCTGGGTGCTGACCTTGCTGTCCCCCTCGCCTTCTCTGGCTTCTCCCTTCCCAGTTCCGGATATTCTTGCTGCATTGGATTTTGCTTCCAGAACCCTTCCCTGTACCTGTCCACCCCTCTTGAACCCCTCCACTGTCTCTGCCTCCACCAGCCCCTAGGCAGTGCATTCCATGGCTCCACCACCCTCTCAGTGAAGTAGCACCTCCTCCTTTCTCCCTGAATCTTCCCCTCCAGCTTCCAGCCATGCCTCTAGTGGCCTCTTCCTCCTTCCTTCGAAGCACCCCAACTGTTCCTCCCCTATTTACTCTCTTCATGTACCTAAAGACCTCTATCATGTCCCCCCGGTCCCTTCTCTCTTCCAATGTGTACATATTTAGCTCTTCAAGCCTCTCCTCATAGGTCCTGTCTCCCAAGCCCCAAATCATTTTGGTTGCCCTCCTCTGGACCCTCTCCAGGAGGTTAATGTCCCGCTTTAAGTGTGGCCTCCAAAACTGCACGCAGTACTCAAGGTGCGGCCTCACCAAGCAGTTATACAGAAGGAGTATCACTTCCCTCCTTCTGGAGGTGATCCCCCTAGCGATGCATCCCAGCATCCTGTTGGCCTTGGCTGCTGCCCTCCTACAAGTCTCAGAATTGTTCATCTTGACATCCACCACCACCCCCCAGGTCCCTCTCAGCCATCGAGACTTGTAGCATTCCCCAGGGTGTACACTTGACCTGGGTTTCTGGCCCCCAGGTGGAGTACCTTGCAT
Source organism: Neoceratodus forsteri (assembly GCA_016271365.2). NCBI lineage: Eukaryota > Metazoa > Chordata > Ceratodontiformes > Ceratodontidae > Neoceratodus > Neoceratodus forsteri. Next base: position 1,896,368 of record JADMNL010000033.1, read on the forward strand.
TTCCCTGCATTGAACCTCAGCTTCCACTTTCTAGACCATCTTTCCAGAGCCTCCAGGTCCCCTGTAGGGCCACCTCCTCCTCCCCATCCACCACCGCCCCAGTTTGAGTCATCTGCAAAGAGACTCATCTCCTCTGATTCCTGTCCTTATGTCGAATCGTGGGCGTTGAACAAAGGGCCAGGACTGATCCCTGTGGGACCCCACTAATGACCCTCCTTGGGGATGAGACTATCCCACCAACTCGACCCTCTGGGTCCAGTCCTGGAGCCAATTGCCTATCCATCTGATCATCTGGTTCCCACCCCCATTTCTCCAGCTTATCCAACAGGCCCACTTGAGGAACAGAGTCAAATGCCTTGCTGAAGTCCAGAAGCGGACATCCACTGGTCTACCCAGGTCCAGGCACTTGTCACCCAGTCATAGAACTCCACCAGGTTTGTCTGACACGATTTCCCGGGATGAATCCATGCTGTCTATCGTCCAGGCACCCTGACTTATTCAGGTCCCCCAGCCTCTCCTTGACAATGCCCTCCATCACCTTGCCCACCACCGAGGTCAGGCTGACAGGCCTGTAGTTCCCTACCACCTCCTTGATCCCCCTTGTGGATGGCACTATATGCCACCTTCCAGTCTTGGGGCACCCACCCTGTCCTCAGAGAGATGGTGAAAAGCTCTGCCAGGGGTTTTGCCAGGACATCTGCAAGTTCCTTCAGCACTCTGGGATGTAATTTATCCGGCCCGGTGCTTTCTCCGTCTTAAGGGAGCTGAGGCTTCCCTCACTCTCTCAGCTGTGATTTCCACTTCGGTACCCCTTCTCCTGCTAGCCCTCCCCACCTGCCAGTGATGCCTCCCCTCTCCCCAGACCTGCCGATCGGTGAGGGTCCCCCTCCTCAGTATCTCTGTCTCCTCCCATGTATGAAGCAGCACCCCCATTTTCCCTGGAGAAAACTGAGGTGAAGTACTCATTTAGTACCTCAGCCTGCTCCCCCGGGTCTTGTGCTCATCCCTCCCTGATTTAATCCTGCTAATCTGCCCCTTCACCCTTCGTTTTCCCAATGTATCTAAAGACCCTTGTTCCCTCTCCTAATTTCCTGGCCAGGTTCTGCTCCTTCTTGCCTTGTAGCCCTCACCACTCTAGTGGCCTTCTAGCCATCAGCTTCGTACTCCCTCGATCCTTTCCTTCTTCAGCACTTGAATTGCTTATAGGCTGCTTTCTTTCCCGCACCACCTCCTGGACCTCCCTGGTCCACCAACAGAGTTTTGGGCCCTACCGCATTTTCGTCTTACTCTTGCACAGGTGCTGGTAGCATCCTGCACCCTCTCCTGATGATTTCCCACCTACTATAGCGTCCATGTCTGACCAATCCCATCCAAATGCTCCTAAGGATCCTTCCCATTTCCTTAAATCCGCCCCCTGAAGTCATTACTTCATCTTTGTGCAGCCTTCTACCCCTCCTAGGTCCAGGCAGAACCAGACCGTGGCATGGTCACTCCCGCCAATGGGTCCCTTACCTCCAGGCCCCTAATCTGGTCACTGTCTGCCAGGACCACATCCAGTACCCAGCTTCCTGGTCGGTTCCCTCACCTGCTGAGTTAGGAACGCGTCTTGAAAGACATCCAACAACCTCTGTTCCTGGTCACAGAGAGGATGTCATAGTCTCCCAGTCTGTTCCTGGCATGTTAAGTCCCCCAACACCACCACGCTTCCTCTGCCCAGTCTGCAGTGTCTCCTAACATCTGCCACCAGACTGTCTTCCAGCTCCTCCGCCAGGGCAGAGGGTCTATACACCACTCCTATTTTTTACTCTCTGCCCCCTTGTTATCAAGGTGACCCAAATTGCCTCCACGGGTCCCTCCGCCTCCTCCTACTCCCCTATGCCAATGCAGTTTTGACTATCATTGCTACCCTCCTCCCTTCCCTCCCCTGTCCTTCCTGAACATAGTGTATCCTCCAGGTTCAGGTCCCAGTCATGTCTTGCAGTGGCCCAAGTCCAGTGACCGCTGCCACATCTACTGCTCCCTCAGTTAGCATCCGCCTGAGCTCAGGCATTTTATTGCCCAAGCTCCTGGCATTTAGCAGGACTACCTTCCACCCTTTCTCTATAGTTCCATTTCCCTGCTCATGTTCCCATGGGATTCTGTTTTCCCTGGTCTGCACTTTGCCAGTTGGCCTTTCCTGCAATCCTCCTGGTCCCCAGGGGGTGTGAGACAGAGTCCCTCCTTTATCGGCACCCCTGACAGCCTTTTTCTCCCATCCCCACCCCTTCACAAGTTTAAACCCCACTTTCACCAATGAACCCTCTATTTTCGACTTAAGGATTCCCTCTCCTCCAAATTGAGAATGTAGTCTATCTCAGCATACAGCTCCTTATCCTCCCAGGTCTCCCCCAATCCCATCAACCCATACCTCTGGCCTCACACCACTCCCTGAGCCACTGGTTTATCTCCCTAATTTTCCTTTTGTGTTCCCCACTAGCCCTTGGCACTGGCAGGATTTCTGAGAAGGAAACTGTGCATCCTATGTCATGACAGACCCTGGCGAGCTCCCTGAATCTTGCCTGTATCTCTAGCTCGCTCTTTCCCTCAATGTCATTTGTACCCAGGTGGACCAGTATGTCTGGGGAACCCCCACAATCCTTTGCCAGCTGATATACCTCGTGCTTAGCCCTGTGCACCGTTAGTCCAGGGAAGCATCTTGTTCTAACTGGCCAGGCTTCTCCCTCCCTATCCCATTTGATACCCCTGATCATAGAATCCCCCAGCAGGAGCACTCTGACCACTCCTTTTCCTCCATTCCCCCCTTCCATGTCCCTCTTCCTTTCTACAGGCCCCTCCACCCAGCTGGCTCCGTGTTCCTTCCCCTTTCTGGGTGCCCATGCCACTCCTCCTCAATCCTATGCCTCTCCTCCTCCTGGAGTATCCTTCTGTGCCTTGCTAACTCCCCCTCACTGCTCACAACTGGTCCTTCTCCCCATCTGCTAAACTAGCCTGGCTCATCCTCCCTTCCTTCCTGTCTCCATTTAGTTCCTCCTTGCTCGCCGTGCTCCCCTGGCCTAAACCCTCAGCTCCCTTACTGAATCCTCCTTGTACTTCTGGTCCTTCTCCTTTACCTTTCCTCCCAACTGGTCCTTCTCCTTGTGCTTTCCTCCCTCTTCCCCTGCTCTGATTCACTGCTCCCCATTCTCCTGCATTCCAGGTCCCCCTGTTCTTCCTGCTATCTGGCCCCTGCCTCCTGCCTCCCACTCCCTTTCCATCTCTAACTACCCCTGTCATGGCTACATCACCCCCCTCATCCTTGAGCAGAAGAAGAAAATTGAAGCGGTTACTGAGTGTAAGGTCTGATCCACTTCCCTGCCTTGCTTCCTTCTGTCCAGCCCAGGCCATCTGCCTACTTCCCTGAGAATGTTGTCCCTCCATCCCCGCTTTGTGAGGGCCCCCAGTTACCTGCCTGCTTCCTTGGTAGTGTCCTTTTGGACCCCCTCTGCCAGGTTCCCTATGTGACCCCTGAGTATTCTCCTGCACTCCTTTCCCATGCCCCCACCCCAGTGCTTGGTGCAACCCTGTGGAGATTCCCAGCCCCTTCCCCAACCATACCACCCCCTTCCCCAGCTTTCTCCTAATCCCGCAACCTCCTCCCAAGCTGTGCTAGCTGGTAGCACACTGGGCAACCACCAACTTCAAGCCCAGTCCAGTATCATGGCTGCTGCACACCTGTGCACCCCACCACCCTCCCAAAGATGCCGGCCCTAATGATGTGTGGTTCCATCCCCTTCCAAATAGGTTTCCTTGGGTGAGCTACCAGGTTCCCCCCTAGTCCAAGATACCCCTACTGCCTAATCAGGTCACCCACTAATCTTACAGACAGTCCCACTGTACACCAGTAACCCTGTTACTAGGTGCAGTACAACACATTAAACTTATAAGGGAAATGAACAACTCCCAAAGCTCCTCTCTCCCAGCCTTTAAATCCTACCCCCAGTGGCTAGAACTACATGAGCTGCACCTGCAGCCTTTTCCTCCAATTGCAGGGCAGGTGTTCCCCTATAAATTTGCAGAGTTCTGGGGAGGGATGGTCTTGGGCAGACACCTGACTCGAGAGAGAGTGTATCAGCCTTGTGTCTCCCCTCCAAGCCCAGCAGCCAAAGAACTAGGCCCAAGCAAATCCCACCAAATAGGTTTTAAATCAGAAGAAATAGGCCTCTACCAGTGCAGCCTGCTACACAGTGAAACATCCACAAAATGAGCCCCACTTACAGCCACCAAATCAGTTTACAAACATCCAACAGCACCCAAAACAATACCCTGCTAGCCCCTTAGAAGTAAGAAAGAAAAGAACTAACCTACCAAGTAAAATCCACAAGAACCCTGTGAAAACAACAGCAGCAGCTACTGTCCTGGAACACAACTGATCCTGTCCCCTTCCAGTTCTTTCTGAGAAGACAAAGCAGCTAACACCTCAATCTGATTCAGCTCTGCCTCCAGTCAATTGGCTGAGTGAGACCTGGCCAGACCATTAACACCCCTCCCCCACTATGCAGTAACCTTTACAGCTAATGGAGTCAGCACAAGGCATCAAAATTCAAGTCAAAGCCCCCAAAATATGTTTGCTGCCAACGGAAACAGGACTCCAATTTAATCAGCTTCACTAACACGTCAAAATAGGCTTGAAATTAACATATATAGGTCTTCAATTCAAATAACCATCTCCAAGCAAATCCCACCAAATAGGTTTTAAATCAGAAGAAATAGGCCTCTACCAGCGCAGCCTGTTACACAGTGAAACATCCACAAAATGAGCCCCACTTACAGCCACCAAATCAGTTTACAAACATCCAACAGCACCCAAAACAATACCCTGCTAGCCCCTTAGAAGTAAGAAAGAAAAGAACTAACCTGCCAAGTAAAATCCACAAGAACCCTGTTAAAACAACAGCAGCAGCTACTGTCCTGGAACACAACTGATCCTGTCCCCTTCCAGTTCTTTCTGAGTTAGTTGTTAATCTAATCTAAATAGCATAAGAGCGTCAACAACACCACAAACACTAAGGACCTCGACAATGCTGCATACAGTAAGTACTTCAACTATGCCACATGCATTATGGACCTTCATAATGCTACATGCATTAAGGAGCTTGACAGGAACACCTTGGGGGCGGTGCATAGACTATGGGCAAAACATAAACTTTTAAGGGCACTCTGAACATTAAGATGGTTTGTATGGGATAGGGACTTTGAACCGGCAAAACAGAGCCTTACCTTTAGGAGGTGGAACAGATTAGGGTAAACACCCTGGGGCACTTAATGGATGGGGATACAGTAAGGGAATTCTGAGATATTAAAGCATAGTTCCAGTTGAGACACTCAGGTCACTTTAGATATCTTCAACTCAGGAACCATACTCAAAAACTACAGAAACAATTTGGGAACACAATAGAACACTCAGGACTACATGCTACCATGAGAGAAATCCTGAGCTCCCAACAAAGAAAGGACACACCTCTGCCCTTTATGAGGCACTTAGGGACAGAGAAAAGGAACACTCTTCCCCCATTAAGAGTAGGTGGGAGAGGGAGCTGGGGGAACAACTCACAAAGAAAGAATGGGAAAGTGTCTTTGTGCAAGCTCACAAAACCACATACTCCCAGAAACGAAGAGAGTTTGAGTGGAAAATAAGAACACGCTACATCCTTACTCCAGTAGTGAAGAATAAATGGGAGGATGGATACAAATCAAACTGCTGGAGAGAGTGTGGGGGAGAATGGGTGGGTCACTTACATATTCTGAGGCAATGTCCGAAATTGACCCAATTCGGGCAAGGAGTTGAGAGAACTAGAAAATATTTTCTTCCCTGCTGACATACTGACCCAAAAACACCTGAAATTGGGTCTGGTCCCTAAAGGGGTGAAAAGCAGGGACCAGGTCAACTTATGGAATGTCCTGGTGCCTGTTGCCCATAAAGCTGTTACCAGGCAGTGGCATTCAGCAGTCCCACCCACACTACAGTAATGGTATGATGTAATTAAAGAGATACAGGAGAGGGAAGAACTGACACATAAGATCAATTCTAGAGCATCTTTATTTGTAAACAGATGAATGAGGTGGACAATGTGGAAAGAGAGACTGGAAGTGGGGGAACAGGGGGAAGCAGAGATGTTGAGGAAAGAAAGGATAGTAGCACCCAGACCTAACAGTGACTCCTAGTGGTGAGATTGTTTATTTCTTCTTATTAACCAACTGAAAAGGGAAAAAACATTGCTAATATCTTACAAGTTGCCCTCAGGCTATGTGAGCTTCTAGACTACTAAATCTGAATAGAATTTGGATTAATCAATGTTTAATAGATGATAACTGCCTGTAACTAGATGGAAAGGATGGAAACTTGCTCTTGAGAAGATGTATTGTGTAAAGATGCCTAAAACTTCAATAAGCATTAATTTAAAAATATTAAAGGAGCTTGACAATGCCAATATGCAATAAGGACATTGACAATGCCACATGCATTTAGTACCTTGACAATGCCACATGGAGTAAGGCAACACTACATGCATTAAGGACCTAAACAGTGCCACGTGTACTAAGAACTTCTACAACACCAAATGCATTAAGTACTTTGGTGACACATACATTAATGACTTCAACAGTGCCACGTACATTAATGATCTTGACAAAGCCACATGCATTAAGGACCTCAACAATGCCATATGCATTAAAGACCTCAACAATGCCACATGCATTGAGGACCTCAACAGTGCCACACACACTAAGGACCTCAACAATGCCACATGCATTAAAGGGCTCAATAATGCCACATGCATTAAAGGGCTCAACAAAGCCACATACATTAAGGACTTCTAAAATACTACATGTATAAATGACCTTGACAACACCACATGCTTTAAGGACCTTAACACCACATACATTAAGGACCTTGATAATGCCACATGCATTAAGGACCTTGACAATGCCTCATGTATTAAGGACATTAATGCCACATGCATTCAGAACCTCGACAAAACCACATGCATTAAAGACCTCAACAACATCACATGCATTAAGGACCTCGATAACTCAACACACATCAAGGACCTCAACAATGCCATAAACATTAAAGACCTCAACAATGCCACATGCATTAAAGACCTAAGCAGTGCCACGTGCATTGAGGACCTCCTCAATGTCATAAACATTAAATACCTCAACAGTGCCACATGCATTAAGGACCTCAACAATCTCACATGCATTAAAGACCTAAGCAGTGCCACATGCATTAAGGACCTCAGCAATGCCACATGCATTAAAGACCTTAGCAGTGCCACATGCATGAAGGACCTCAACAATGCCATAAACATTAAAGACCTCAACAATGCCACATGCATTAAAGACCTAAGCAGTGCCACATGCATTAAGTACCTCAACAATGCCACATGCATCAAAGACCTAAGCAGTGCCACGTGCATTAAGGACCTCAACAATGCCACATGCATTAAAGACCTCAACAATGTCACATGCATTAAAGACCTCAACAATGCCATGTGCATTAAGGACCTCAACAATGCCACATGCATTAAAGACCTAAGCAGTGCCACATGCATTAAGGACCTCAACAATGCCATAAACATTAAAGACCTCAACAATGCCACCTGCATTAAGGACCTCAATAATGCCATAAACATTAAAGACCTCAGCAATGCCACCTGCATTAAGGACCTCAGCAATGCCACGTGCATTAAAGACCTCAACAATGCCACCTGCATTAAGGACCTAAGCAGTGTCACGTGCATTAAGGACCTCAGCAATGCCATAAACATTAAAGACCTCAACAATGCCACATGCATTAAGGACCTCAGCAATGCCATGTGCATTAAAGACCTCAACAATGCCACATGCATTAAGGACCTCAGCAATGCCACCTGCATTAAGGACCTCAGCAATGCCATGTGCATTAAAGACCTCAACAATGTCACATGCATTAAGGACCTCAACAATGCCACATGCATCAAAGACCTAAGCAGTGCCACGTGCATTAAGGACCTCAATAATGCCATAAACATTAAAGACCTCAACAATGTCACATGCATTAAGGACCTCAGCAATGCCACGTGCATTAAAGACCTCAACAATGCCACCTGCATTAAGGACCTAAGCAGTGTCACGTGCATTAAGGACCTCAGCAATGCCACCTGCATTAAGGACCTCAACAATGCCACCTGCATTAAGGACCTCAGCAATGCCACCTGCATTAAGGACCTCAACAATGCCACCTGCATTAAGGACCTCAGCAATGCCACCTGCATTAAGGACCTCAACAATGCCACCTGCATTAAGGACCTCAGCAATGCCACCTGCATTAAGGACCTCAACAATGCCACCTGCATTAAGGACCTCAGCAATGCCACCTGCATTAAGGACCTCAACAATGCCACCTGCATTAAGGACCTCAGCAATGCCACCTGCATTAAGGACCTCAACAATGCCACCTGCATTAAGGACCTCAGCAATGCCACCTGCATTAAGGACCTCAACAATGCCACCTGCATTAAGGACCTCAACAATGCCATAAACATTAAAGACCTCAACAATGCCACATGCATTAAGGACCTAAGCAGTGCCACGTGCATTTCTTTATTTATTTAAGAGTTTCACCAGGGGGGCACACTGAGCAGAGTGCTGCTCGATCCCAGTTGCACCCTGAGGGAGAGGGAAGGGGAGAACACAACGCAGAAAATATAGATTGCGATCAGACAGTATGTTATGATGCAGCTAACAGCACTACAAGTAAAATTATAGCTTGCGCAGAGCAAGACAACAGGGTGCTTCAAGGAACAAAAGAACAAACAAATACAGTGCAACATAATACAGCCATAGAAACATAGAAACATAGAAGTTTGATGGCAGATGAGGACCGCAAAGCCCATCCAGTCTGTCCATTTATTTTTCTACCATAAGAATGTGCCTCAGGCCTGTCCTCTGTCAGTTGTCTATCTATTCATACTCATCTGTATTGCTCCCTTATGCCTATCCCATGCATGTTTGAAGCCCTGCACTGTATTCATAGCCACCACTTCCTGAGGTAGGCCATTCCATGCATCCACCTCCCTTTCTGTGAAAAAAAACTTCCTCACATTCCCCCTTAATCGGCCTCCACCTAATCTCATGCTGTGTCCTCTTGTCCTGCTATTTTTCTTATATTGAAACATGTTAGACTCTTTCACCTTGTTTATGCCCTTAAGGTGTTTGAATGTTTCAATCATATCACCTCTCTCCCTCCTTTGCTCTAGGGTATACATATTGAGCTCCATTAATCTGTCCTCATATGTCTTACGATGCAGTCCCTGCACCATTTTGGTTGCCCTTTTCTGGACTGCCTCAATTTGGTTAATGTCCTTGTGAAGGTGTGGCCTTCAGTACTGCATGCAGTACTCCAGATGGGGCTTAACCAGTGTCTTGTAAACAGAGATTATTACCTCCCTCTTCTGACTTGTGATACCCCTACTAATACACCCCAACATCCCTCTAGCCTTACCTACTGCTTTAGTGGTCTGCTTGGATGATTTCAGGTCATCAGTGATGATGATGCCCAAGTCTCTTTCTTCCCTTGTGACTGCCAGCAACTCCCCTCCCAACCTACAGGTGGCTTCAGAGTTTCTCTGCCCTATGTGCATGATCTTGCACTTCTTTGCGTTAAACCCCAGTTGTCACTCTTCTTACCATTTTGCTAGTTTATCCAGATCTCTTCTCATTCTGCCCACCCCATCTGGATCATCGACTATGTTGCAGATCTTGGCGTCATCTGCAGACAGACAAACCTTACCCTCCAGTCCATCTGCAATGTCACTGATGAAGATATTGAAGAGGACTGATCCCAGGACTGATCCCTGAGGTACCCCACTTATGACTTGCATTTCTTCTGACTGTATACCATTTACCACCACTCTCTGTTTTCTGCCCGCCAACCAGTTTGCCACCCAATTGACCAACTTCTGACCCACCCCTAGCTACCCAGCTTATTAATCAATCTTCTATGTGGAACAGTATTGAAAGATTTGCTGAAGTCAAGGTAGGTGACATCAACTGCTCCCCCTTGATCAACCACTCTGGTTACCCAGTCAAAGAAATCTATGAGATTAGTTTGACAGGACCTTCCTTTTGTAAACCCATGCTGTCTTGGATCCTGTGCCCCTATAAATTCCAAGTGTTGCACTATCCTTTCCTTAAGGAGTGCCTCCATAATCTTGCCCACTACTGAGCTAAGATTGACTGGTCTGTAGTTCTCTGTCAGTTCCCTGTTACCACTCTTGTGGAGCAGGATCACATGAGCCCTTCTCTAGTCTTCTGGGACCTCTCTTGTGCTCAGAGACTCACTAAACAGTTCTGCTAATGGATCTGTTAGTTCCACCCTTAGCTCCTTTAGTACCCTGGGATGTAAGCATCTGGTCCCATTGCCTTATCCAGCCTGAGCTTAGCGTGCTCTTGTAGGGCCCTTTCTTTTGTGAAGGGAGTAGTGCTCACCTCCATCCTCCCTGTGTACATGGTGCTGAGCTGTGGGCCTTGCCCTAACTTCTCTTCAGTAAATACTGAGCAGAAGTATCTATTTAGGATAGATGCTTTTCCTTGATCTTTCTCCACACACTCCCCCTTATCTCCTTTGATCTTAGCAATACCCTCTCTGGGCTTTCTCCTTTCAGTAATGTATGTAGAGAAAGTCTTGTCCCTTCTTTTACTGTTCGTGCTAGTGTTTCCTGAGTTTGGGCATTTGCCTGCCTCACTGCCTTCCCTGCTTCCCTTAAGGAAGTTTGGTATGCCTCCCTATCTTCGTCCCACTGCATTCCCTTATATTTCCTGAAGGCCAGCCTTTTGGATCTGACCTTTTTTGATACTTAAGGACCTCAATGACACATGCATTCAGGACCTCGACATTGGCAGATGCATTCAGGATGTCAACAATGCCATGTGCATTCAGGACCTCAACATCACCACATGCATTCAGGATCTCAACATCACTAGATGCATTCAGGACCTCAACAACGCCAGATGCAATCAGGACCTCAACAACGCCACATGCATTCAGGACCTTGACAATACCACATGCATTCAGGACCTCAACAATGCCACATTCATTCAGGACCTCGACATCACCACATGCATTCAGGACCTCAACAGTCCCACATGCATTCAGGACCTCAACAGTCCCATATGCATTCAGGACCTCATCATTGCTACATGCATTCAGGACCTCGACAATGCCACATGTATTCAAGACCTCGACATCACCACATGCATTCAGGACTTCGACAATGCTACATGCATTCAGGACCTTGATAACAGCACATGCATTCAGGACCTCGACAATGCCACATGCATTCAGGGCCTCGACAATGTCACTTGCATTCAGAACCTGAACAATGCTACATGCATTCAGGACCTCGACAACGCCACATGCATTCAGGACCTCGACAATGCCACATGCATTCAGGACCTCGACAACGCCACATGCATTCAGGACCTCAACAATGCCACATGCATTCAGGACCTTGACAACGCCACATGCATTCAGGATCTCGACAATGCTACATACATTCACTACCTTGACAATGCCACATGCATTCAGGACCTCGACAATGCCACATGCATTCAGGACCTCGACAATGCCACATGCATTCAGGACCTAGACAATGCTACATGCATTCAGGACCTCGACAATGCCACATGCATTCAGGACCTCGACAGTGCCACATGCATTCAGGACCTCGACAATGCACATGCATTCAGGACCTCGACAACACCACGTGCATTCAGGACCTCGATAACACCACATGCATTCAGGACCTCAACAATGCCACATGCATTCAGGACCTTGACAACGCCACATGCATTCAGGACCTCGACAATGCCACATGCATTCAGGACCTTTAACAATGCTACATGCATTCAGGACCTCGGCAATGCCACATGCATTCAGGACCTCGACAATGCTACATGCATTCAAGACCTCGACAATGCCACATGCATTCAGGACCTCGACAGTGCTACATGCATTCAGGACCTCGACAACGCCACATGCATTCAGGACCTTGACAATGCCACATGCATTCAGGACCTTGATAACAGCACATGCATTCAGGACCTCGACAACACCACATGCATTCAGGACCTTGACAATGCTGCACGCATTCAGGACCTCGACAATGCTACATGCATTCACTACCTTGACAATGCCACATGCATTCAGGACCTCGACAATGCTACATGCATTCAGGAACTCGATAATGTCACATGCATTCAGGACCTCAACAATGCCACATGCATTCAGGACCTCGACAATATCACATGCATTCAAGACCTCGACAATGCTACATGCATTCATTACCACAACAATGCTACATGCATTCAGGACCTCAACAACGCCACATGCCTCCAGGACCTCGACATCACCACCTGCCTTCAGGACCTCGACAATGCTAAATGCATTCAGGACCTTGACAATACCACATGCATTAAGAACACTTAATGCCATTTTTATTTCTATTTGTTCATTTCCAAAAATACAATTAAAACAAATTATAATGAGAAAGAAACAATACGGCCTTTTAGTAAATGAACCTAGGCCCCTAGAATACCATCCTGGTGCTCCAACCACTGAGTTACAGGCTCACAATTTTGGACCTGGAGTTACAGGACACACTTCATATAGTGTTCCGGGGGTCTGAGTTCAATTCCCAGTAGGTCACATGATTTGTTTCTCACTACAGTTTGTGATTTACAATGCTTAGCAGTGGCTAATAGTGCTCCAGAAAACACCGAATTGGCATCTTTGTCGCTAGTTGCAGGATGTGCACTACCAGCGAAAGGAAGTGTGGCGGGGAGTCCTAGGTCCAACCATGTGAGCCTGTAGCATGTTAGGGACAGTATTCCAGGGGCATGGGTTTGGTTCCCAGTAGGTCACATGATTTGTTCCTCACTACAGTTTGTGATTTAAATTACTTAGTAGTGGCTAATTCTGCACCAAAAACATCTGTCAAACACAATTAAACACATTCCTTGGTTCAAAGCCTGGAAGGCATTATCAAGAAATAGAGTGGTAGTATTTGATGCTTATTAAACCATTAAATCAAGTCTTTCATAGAAATAACGTCCAGTAACTGCCTGTGCAACATGCCCATGGATACACATGGTAAGTTCAGAAGGAAGTGTCCTCCTGTGTGCCCAGTATTTATTTATTTATTTAGTTTTTGTTTACCGGGTAAGTGCGCTAGCCAACAGGTGACTATTTTCAGGCACGACCCGGGAGAGTACAATACAGCATAACACATGGAAGCAAACAATGCAACTTAGGCAAACAACCATACATAGTACATTCCTAGTCATATAGAGACGGTTCCAGCTAGTCTAACATGGTTTAGTCTATACTAAGCATGATCAGCAAGCCGAGAGCAGCTTCAGAGGAGTATTGGTACTGGTGGCAGGTAAGGAAGGGGTATAGGACTCGAGGGACTGCTAGCTGCTTTACTGGGGAAAGCATAGGGAGACTGCCGGGTTTGAGGTTCCTTCGACAGCCAGCCAAGCAGCAGTAGAGTACCCAGGGGTAAGGGGAAAGAAGGGGATGCCAAAAAGACATCGGTGACAGGCTAGAGGGATGCCAGGTTCATGGCCCCTGATCGAGGTGGAGAAAAGGGAGGATGAGCAGAGTGAGAGAGGCGGCTAAAGATACGGCTTTGGTGGAAGAAGACGGGTAGGTCCAGCTGGGCAGGTGGTTCCTAGACTGGGCATAAGGACCAGAGGCAGTCCCAGGCCATTATCAGCAGAGGTAGATAAGAGAAGGGGGAGGGAGGTGGTAAAGCCAACAAGCACCTATGGCAAGTATGGGCAGAGCCCAGGTAGCGCAGAGGGTAAGAGACGGGGGAGGGTGAGAGGTGCTGTAGACTGACGGCCGTTAGTAGCCAGCCCGTGCAGCCTCAGGGGGTCCAAGGGAAGTAAGAGAGGATCCCGACGGCAGACTAGAGGGACGCCAGGTTTATGTCCCCGCCGTCAGGGATGAAGAGAAAAGAAAAGGGGGGTGGGTGGGAGGAAAGGCGGCATTAAAATACAGCTTTAGCGGTAGTAAGCAGGAGGGTGCGCCGGGCTTGTGGTTCTGAGGTTGGGCATAGAGGCAAGGTGTCAGCCCCTAGCCGGGTATCCCAAGCGGTAAAGGAGGACAAGTGTTGAGGAGGGAGGAGGAGGGGCTGTACAGTACCAACATCCACTGAAGTAAGTTTGGGCAGTGTCTAGGTAGCACAGAGAATAAAAACAGTACATAATATACAGTAAATGTAGGTAGTAGTAGATAAGTGCAAACATACATTAAAACTTATACTTGATTATAATGATAATGAGTTTGAGGAGAGGAGTAGGATTCAGGGGAGAGAGAACGAAGGAGGGTGGTATAGAGACCAGTAGCAGGGAGGTGGGGAGCAGGGACAGGGGAGATGCGGGAATCAGGTAGGATCAAAGCAGGTGCATGGATCTATGGCAGCCAGGTGTAGTTTCAGTCCCCGTTTGAAAGAGGGATGGGAGGGTGCATGCCTGAGGTCCAGAGGGAGCTGGTTCCATAACTTGGGGGCTGCATGTTGGAAGGAGCCTGTTCCTTTGTTGGTGCGGCAGCGGGGAATTTCCAGCAGGTCTTGTCAGCAGATCTGAGCGTCCGGTTAGGAATCGCAGGAAGAAGGAGCTTCGCAAGGGCAACAGGCTGACTTTGTCTCAGTATAGAGTCATTTAGGCATGCCAGGAAGTAGCTCCTGATGGCCGAGGGGGAGAGCCACCCAAGGTCCTTATATAGCTGGCAGTGATGAAGAAGCCGTGGAGATTGTAAAGCATATCGGCATATGTTATTATAGGTTACATCCCATTTGTGCAGTGCAGATTTGTGGGCAGAGGTAAGTATAGGCACACAGTAGGTAAGCGTTGGTAGCAGGATCCCTCTGGCTATGGCAAGCTTAGCGGAGGAGGTAAGCATATAACTTGTTCTGTAGGCTGCTCCTAACTTGCAGTTAACGTTTTTGCAAGTGGCTTGGATATGAAGGTTTAAATCAAGCGATTGGTCTAGTAGGATGCCCAGGTAACGAAAGGTGGTAACTGTCTGCAGAGGATCGCCATTGAAATCTATGATGCTCAGGGGAGTGGAACACATACGGATCTTTTGAGTAGTGCCTAGTAGCATGGCATTAGTTTTGGAGGAATTCAGGATGAGGCGGTGGGAGTTTAACCAATTCTGGACACTGGAGTAGGCACTATTTAGCGAGGAGTTAATGTGCTCTACATTGGGTGAGCTGGCATAGATAACTAGGTCATCTGCGTAGAGGAGTGATGAACAGGCAGGTATTTCATCTGGTAGGTTATTGATGAATAGAGTGAATAGAAGAGGACCCAGAATGGAGCCTTGTGGCACTCCAATGTTCATTTCCACAATGGAGGAGATGGCTGAGTTGAATTTAACAGCCTGGGATCTGTTGGTCAGGTAGCTCCTGAACCATTCAAGTACAGGGAAGGAGCAGCCTATTTCACTTAGGATAGGAGCAGGGGGTGGTCAACAAGGTCAAATGCCTTGGTTAGGTCAATAAAGACAGCCCCTGTGAGCTTTCCTTGATCCATGCCAGTGAGGCTGTCAGTGGTGAACTTAGCTAGAGCCGTTGCAGTGCTGTGGTTTTTCCTGAATCCATGTTGTGCATCATTGAGCCATTTAGTGGTTTCAAGGAATTCCTGGATCTGAGTGGCAACCAGTTTTTCAAGGATTTTGCTGAGTGGGGATAGTATTGCTATAGGCCTGTAATTAGAGATATCTTTCTTGTTCCCTTTTTTGAAGATAGGGGAGATCCTGGCTATTTCCCATAGTTCTGGGACTGCACCACTGGTGAGGGACAAGGTGAAAATTCTAGCCAGAGGTTTGGAGATAAAATGCTCAGCTAGTTTTAAAAGGCGGGGTTCAGGTTGGTCAGAGCCAGGACTAGTGTATTCCGATAGTTTTTTTAGATGGTACAGAACCTGAGAGCTGGTGATGGCTTTGAAATAGAGGAGGTGTGGTATAGGTTTAGGATCACTGGCAGGGGTGGCAGGGTCAGTAAGAGGCACAGTGTCGACAGTGAAGGTTGCTGGTGGCAGAGTGCTGGTATAGGGGGAGAGATCAGAGAACATGCTATTGAAGGCGTTTGCTATGGTGATGGGGTTATTGCAATGAGAGCCACTTATTACCATGTCAGAGGGTGTAACTGATTGTGATGTCTCCAGGAAGGTTTTTATGTGGCCCCAAAATTTACGGGGGTCATGGGCTGAGTTCTTTAGCAGATTCTGATAATACATGCTTTTTGCCAGCCTTATGTTTTTCCTGCAAGAATTTCTTTCTTGCCTGTAGTTTGCATAGTCCCTAGTCGATTTAGAGTTTTTGAAGGTTTTCCAGAGCTTGTCCCTTACCTTAGTTGTTTTAGGAGATCCTTATGTAGCCATCTAGTTTGTTTTCCCCTGACTCTACATGTGGTTTTTGGAGCATGCTTGTTTTGTACAGGGAGATAATGTTGTAGGAATGTGTTCAGGGCATCCTCTACATTCTCTGCCTGGTATATATTCGACCAGTCAATGTTTGAGATGTCCCGGAGGAAGGGGTCTGTATCCAAGTTTGCAAAATTCGTAAAAGTGACCTGCCGAGGTGGGGGGGGTGGCTGACCGGCTCTCCACTGGCAGTAGATAGGGGAGTGATCAGTGATAGTGTCTTCCAAGATCCCAGAGCAGGTCGTGTGTTCAGGTCTGTTTGTCATGATCCAGTCAATAAGTGTGCCAGACTGTGGCCCAGACAGTCTAGTGATTTCCGTTATTTGTTGATGAAAGTTTAGACCTTGTACTAGTGAAGCCAGGGATTTGTGCGAAGGACCTAGCCAGTTCAAGTTGACATCACCAAGGATGATAGCTTCATTTTTGTTGATGCGTTTTAGGGTGAGCTGGAGTGCTTCCTGAAGCCCATTTATTCCCCCAGAGGGTGGATTATAAATACAGATTATGTGAAGTTTTTTAGAGCCAAGGGACAGGAGCGCATGCATTGATGCACTTGTGGTTTGGGGGTTTGAGTCAGAGATGATACTAACGTCCAGGTGAGATTTATGGTAGAGGGCAACTCCTCCACCCTCTTTGACCCCAGTCTGTCCTTCCGAATAAATGAGTAGCCAGGTATGGTGCACAAGGAATCAGGTGTTCCAGGTTTCAGCCAGGTCTCTGACAGGCACAGTATGTGGGGATCGTGTACATTGAGCCATGCTTCTACTTCAGGCAGGTGATTTACGAGACTTCTGATGTTCATATGCGATATAAAAAATCCCTTGGATTTGTTGAACGATCCATTCGGGGAAGCCCCACTGCTGGGTGGGCCGGGGTTCAGCTGAATATTCCCAGAAAGTCTTATCAGGAGTGATGCTAGGTACAAAAGCAATGTGCTAAGGAGGTCTGGAGCATTCTTGCAACACTTCCATTTATTTCTGAGGGAGGACAGGGCTCGATAAGTGCAGCCTTTGTGGAGGAGAAGGTGTTCCCAGGAGGGTTTCGGTCTAAGGTCTGCAGACATGAGGTTGGAGAAACTGAAATCAGTGGCTGAGTGGGGAGTTCTGAGAGTGTCAGTGCGTACTGACAGAGAGACTTCATTTACGCCCCAGAGGAGGGAGAGGAAGATCAGGGAGATAATCCTATCCAGTCTGCCGTGGGGACATGATGCTTGCGTAGGTGAGGAGGACATGATTCACACTTAGGACCCAACACTTTTGAATGTGCAGCTAAGGGGTTTTTACAGGGGTGAGCTGGGGAGTGGTAGAATTGGAGCAAGGTTCCTAGGAATTAAGTTAGAGCAGATTGGGGGAAAGAGAAAGGAGAACAGTGGCGCTAATGAGAAAGGAAGGTTTAGGAGTGAGTATATATAAATGAAACCGTTCGGTGTACGCCGGAGTAAGAGGATAGGAGGAGGACGATTTGGTTCGGGGGAGGTTACGAACTTTTGGCGCGAGGAGGATTTTGAAAAGTTTGGACAGATGTTAGGGGTAGATCACCCCCAGCGGTGAGAGAGTATAAGGGACCAATGGGAAAGTGGGCACTTAGTCATGTGATGCTCAGAGAGCTATAAATCTAAAGGGTCAACCAGGGTGGGTAAGGTGGGGGGAGGGTGGGGAGCCATCGCGAAGCGCCGGCGGGACAAACTGCCACCGAAGGTACTGTAGCACTTGAGTCTTGAATCCACTCGGAGTTAACCTGAAGCGGGTAGGGAGGCGCTTGCGAGCAGTGCTTAGTAGTCCCAGTCCAAGAAAGTTCCCCAAGGCCAGCAGTTCAGGTGAAAACAGTCGCTTTTCCTGAGGGAGAACAGCCAGGGAGCACTGCAGACTGAGCTGGAGGCAACCGGCAGCTGGAAAGCGGTGAAAACGTACCTGGTGGCTTTTACGCCTTTAGCGGGTCAAAGGACCAGGGTGCGGCCGAGCTCGTGGTTCTCCTTCTGGGCGTGCGTATCAGCGGTCGGCCCCTGTCAACAGGCTTCCTGGAAGGGCTGGGCACAGGACTTTGGCGGTTGTGGCAGGGCTGGTGGCTCTTCGGAGGTACCTGGGTAGGCAGGAGGAGGGTCCTTGGCGGCACTGGGAGTCTCGATGGCGGGTTCCTAAGCCCTGGCAGGCTAGGAGAGGACCTCAAGAGGGATAACACAATTTGAAATTGTCTTAATTCATTTTTCAGTCAATCAGTTCTGCATTTGTTTGCAGTGTATTGAACCCATTCCAAATTTTAACCGCATTTATAGTGTGCACATAAAAGGATAACTTGCTACTTACCCATCTGTCTTCTTCTGATCACCTGATAGATGGCAACTGGCCTGTCTGTATTCCAAAGTTGAATTACCATCAAGTCCTTCTTCTGTAAACTGAATTCCATTTTGATTCTTATCAAGTCTTAGCAATGGAGAGCTGTCATTAGTGAAACGTTGCAATGATCCCTTACTTTCTACATCTAAGTTTAAAGTATGCTTAATGTCACAATGGCACTTTAAGATCAGGGGCAGGCAGTATAGGCTAGAGGTTATAGTAACAAGCTGTGAATGAGCTTGGTACATCCAGCAGACCTGGGTTTGAGTCCCACAACCTCCACTTGCATACTGTGTAACTCTGAGCAAGTCATTTTACCTCCTCAGTGCTCCTGGGTCACCCCTGAAAACAGGCACCTGCACCTAGTGGGCCTTACCCGGTTAAAGAGAATAAAATAAAAATTAAGTTAAGCAATGATAATCAAATCCTAAACACAATGAGGCATGCCGCTATAAGTCCTGTAGGTAGGACGGGCTAGATCTGCCCATAACTGGTTTTTTTTTAGGGGTACTTTATCCTCCTCTGCCCCTGGCTCCACTCTTCTGACTGACCCCTCCAGCCCCATTGCCCCAGTATCACTGGGACTTACCCCTTCCCGGTTGCCAGGTATGGAGCCTGCGGGAGGTCAGTCGTCATCCGCAGCTGGAGATGTTTTTCCTCTTTTCTCCCTTTGCCATTGCTCAGGTGCTCACGCAGGATGTGTGTATGTAGAGGTGTGTGTGCATCCACAGAAGTCCTGCAGCACCCTCCCTTTATCTGGCCCCTCTGACCCACACTACCCTCTGGCTTCCACCTGGGAGTAGTCATTCAGCGGGAGTGCGAGTCCCCCCTCCTTGGGAGAGGGGAGCTGTCCTCTGGATGCTTGATCTTCTCCCTTCCCCTGCTGACCCCTGATGGCTCATGCTCGTTCCTAAGCATGGGCGCTGGCATGGCGTGAGATGTGGTGTCCAGTGCCTCAACCCTCAGTGTCACCGGGCTTGCAGCCCATAACTGTTTTAACATCAGTTTGCAACAGTATTATATGTCAAATGTCTAAAGCAGATAATATATCATACAGTCTAAACTGTGGATGTAACAAACTTCCAAACTAATGACAACAGGCAAAGCTTTGCCCCTTGTGATGGAATTATCATAAAACAGATTCAGCTCCCAGCAATATTTTAGGTAGTCATGGCTGGTCTATTCAACTGTAAGAGCTAAGTCTCTTGTCCCTTCCATGTAGGTTTTTAAAATATACAAGGTGCCAGCAAGTTGAGCGGGGCTCCCAAGGAGTCAACAAGTGGAATGGGGTTCCCAAGTGTACATGCTATGTGCTAGGAGACGAACCATTGAGTGCATATAACATGCTCTCTAGATCCAACAAAGGGTGGTAACCATGTTAGAGCCACACGGCTCCCCACCAGAACCCAATGCCACACCCAAGGTGCACACTAATAGCCCTAAATTGGTCTTTTGGCAAAGAAAAAGCAAACATGGTCCAATCCCAGCATCTAAGTGCTGCAACTAAATAAGCAAACACAGACGCCTACACCACAGGGAAATACACAAGATAGCCAGCCTTGGAGTGGGTCCCAAGGTGGTAGCCTGGATAAAAAATTGGCTAGACAACAGGACTCAAAGGGTAGTAGTAAATGGAGTACACAGTGACGAAAGGAGGGTTACTAGCGGGGTACCGCAGGGTTCAGTACTGGGACCGATCCTTTTTAATGTCTTTATAAGTGACATTGCAGAGGAACTGGAAGGAAAAGTATGTCTCTTTGCAGATGAAACAAAGATCTGCAACAGGGTTGATACACAAGATGGAGTGGAAAGGATGAGAAGGGACTTGGCAAGGTTGGAGGAATGGTCAAATGTATGGCAGCTCAGAGTCAATGCAAAGAAGTGCAAGGTAATGCACATGGGGAACAAAAACCCTGGGGAAGATTACACAATGGGGGGAGGTAGTAACAACAACAAAAAAGGAAAGGGACCTGGGGGTAATCATATCAGATGACCTAAAGGTGGGCAAGCAATGTGAGAAGGCAGTAAGGAAGGCTGGGGGGATACTGGGATGCATAGGAAGAGGCATCAATAGTAGAAAACAGGAAGTTGTTATCCCTCTGTACAGACAGTTGGTGAGACCCCATCTGGAGTACTGTGTGCAGTTCTGGAGACCCCATCTCCGCAAAGACATAGACAGAGTGGAGGCTGTCCAGAGGAGGGCAACCAAAATGGTGCAGGGTCTGCACCAGAAGACATATGAAGAAAGACTAAAGGAGCTTAATATGTATACCCTTGAGAAAAGAAGGGAGAGAGGGGACATGATAGAAACTTTCAAGTACCTCAAGGGAATTAACAAAGTCCAAGAGGGTAGCATCTTCCAGAAAAAGAGATGTGCAAGAACAAGGGGGCACAATTTGAAGATAGAAGGGGGATGGCTCAGAGGTAATGTGAGGAAGTATTTTTTCACTGAGAGGGTTATGGATGCATGGAACAGCCTCCCTGAAGAGGTCATGGGGTCAAGAACAGTGGGGGACTTCAAGAATGCATGGGACAGGCATAGGGCAGTCCTAGTGGGGGGGTAGGAGGAATTAAGCTGTTGGTTAACTAGGATCTGCAGCTTATCTGTTAGGTAGGAAAATGGGCAGACTAGGTGGGCCAAGCGGTCCTTATCTGCCGTCAAATTCTATGTTTCTGTTTCTAAATGATCAAGAAGGCATACTTGAACAACTACAGTTTAACTAATGGTGCAACTTTTTTTAAGTTTAGAATAGCATAATAAAGCAATCTTTTTTATTCATCCTCTTCAGGATCTGATACAAAGGCTGATGATTGTTGAGAAAAGTCTTTCTTGAAAAGTTCTGTTTTTTTGCCAGCCTTTGTAGGATCTGAGTAAAAAAAGTTTTACCTGCAAAGTGAATTCACAGTCTAGCAGGCAGCTGAAGAGCATGTGTGACACCACATGTGCGAAAGCTGGCAGCACCTATCAGCATGAAGGACCATGGCAATGCCACCTGCATCAAGTCTCCCACCTAGGGTTAGATTGACTGACGGTAACCAACCCCTGGTCATAGGCATTGGACTGTTCCTCATACCCAATGATCCTTAGGCCTAGATTAACTGGCAGTAATCCAACCCTTGGTCATGGGCACTCACCTATGCCTCGTGCGTAACAATTGTCTAGGGTTCGATTAACTGATGGTATCCCAACACTTGGACAGTAAACCAATCCTTGGTCATGGGCCCTCGGCTATGCCACACGCTTAATGATTACCTAGAGTTAGAATAACTGATGGCAACCCAACACTTGGTCATGGACCCTCAGCTGCATTTCATGCCTGATGATCACCTCGGGTTAGATTTACTGGCAGTAACCCAACCCCTGGCTATAGGCCCTTCACTGGGCCTCATGCCTGATGATCCCCTAGTGTTAGATTAACTGTCGGTGATCCACTTCCTGGTCGTAGGCACTCAGCTGGGTCTCATGCCTGATGATTCCTTAGTGTTCGATTAACTGTTGGTAACCCACCACCTGCTCATAGGCATTCAGCTGGGTCTCATGCCTGATGATCCCCTACTGTTAGATTAGCTGTTGGCAACCCACCTCCTTGTCATAGGCACTCAGCTGCGCCTCATGCTTGATGACCCCTAGTGTTAGATTAACTGTTGGTAACCCACCTCTTGGTCATAGGCACTCAGCTGGACCTCATGCCTGATGATCCCCTAGTGTTAGATTAACTGTTGGTAACCCACTTCCTGGTCATAGGTACTGAGCTGGGCCTCATGCCTTATGATCCCCTATGTTAGATTAACTGTTGGTAACCCATCTCCTGATCACAGGCACTCAGCTGGGCCTCATGCCTTATGATCCCCTAGTGTTAGATTAAATGTTGGTAACCCACCTCCTGGTCATAGGCACTCAGCTGAACCTCATGACTGATGACCCCCCAGTGTTAGATTAACTGTTGGTAACCCACCTCCTGGTCATAGGCACTCAGCTGGGCCTCATGCCTGATGACCCCTAGTGTTAGATTAACTGTTGGTAACCCACCTCCTAGTCATAGGCACTCAGCTGGGCCTCATGCCTGATGACCCCCTAGTGTTAGATTAGCTGTTGGTAACCCACCTCCTGGTCATAGGCACTCAGCTGGACCTCATGCCTGATGATCCCCTAGTGTTAGATTAACTGCTGGTAACCCACCTCCTGGTCATAGGCACTCAGCTGGGCCTCATGCCTGATGACCCCCAAGTGTTAGATTAACTGTTGGTAACCCACCTTCTGGTCATAGGCACTCAGCTGGGCCTCATGCCTAATGATCCCCTAGTGTTAGATTAGCTGTTGGCAACCCACCTTCTGGTCATAGGCACTCAGCTGGGCCTCATGGATGATTCTCCTCTAGGATTTGATAAACTGATGGTAACCCAAGCTCGGGTCATAGGCAGTCGGCTGTGCCTCATGCCTGATGATCCCCTAGGTTTGGATTAACAGTCAGTAACCCAACCCTGTTCATAGGCATGTCACTGCAGCTCATGCATAACGATTCCATAGGGTTTGATTAGCTGCTGGTAACCCAAGCCCTGGTTATAGGCACTTGGCTGTGCCTCATGCCTGGTGATCTCTCAGGGTTAGATTAACCTGCAGTAACCCAACCCCTGGTCATAGGCACTCAGCTGTGCCTTGTGCTCGATGAACTCTAGGGTTAGATTATGCAACATTAACCCAACTCTTGCTCATAGGCAGTCAGCTATGCCTCATGCCTAATGATTCCCTAAGGTTAGATTAACTAATGGTACACCAACACTTGGTCATAGGCACTCAGCTGTGCCTCTTGCCCAATAATTCCTTAGTGTTTGATTAACTGATGGTAACCCAACCCCTGGTCATAAGCCCTTGGCTGTACCTCATGTCCAATGATCCCTAGGGCTAGATTACCTGACAGTAACCCATCCCTTGGTCATATCTAATGGCCAGATCCACAGGGGTCCCTGAGGCAAGGACTTACGCACCTGCAAGGGGGTTCTTTACATGCATGGTGCATGTTTTAACCTTGCACCACATGTACAGGATCCAAAACTCAAGTTTAGCACCCCCCCCCCCGCATCCGATTCCACTATGTGTGTGCAGCTCCACACGGGGTCCAAAAGAGGACGGGTTTAAGGAGTCACTGCATCTTCGCAGACTCCATGGAGAAAGATCCATGCTGGGAAGGTCCTGCAGTGCCTGGTGGCATTAAGCAGCCTGGAAGATGCCGTACCCCTTGCAGGCCCGGTGTGTAAGTCCTCCCCAGGACCCATCTTCTTGCTGAGGGCTGCAGTATTCCCTGGAATGAGCATTCCCCAGCTCCCTGAGCTAGCATGAGGGCTGGTGGCTCTGTCCCATTGTGTTGTGTTGTTTACAGTGTGCTGTGCCATTTAAGCGATAGGGCATTACTGTGAAGACTGCCATATCCCATGATGCCATGCTTCATGCAGAGCAGGAGACCCGCTGAGGAGCAGAGCAAGGCAAGCAATTGGATAGCTGTTGTCAAGCACAGCTCCACTCCCTGCCCCTGTGTGAAGCGCCACACTCGTGAACAGCTGTGGGCTGGGGCTGTGGATAATGCATGGACAGGCACTAGGGTGTGGGGCTCCACAGCCAGGGACACTTGTGAATTAGCACATATCCCAGCCTTGCTCTGCATTGGACATCAAAGTGTTTAAACACTGTACAGTGTCTCCAAAGAAGGCAGGTGATCTACTAGGTTACCAGCATGGGAACCGGGAAATTGCAGGTTCAAACCCAGCCAGAGGTGCAGTACTCAGTGCATGACCCAGGGGAAGTCACTTAACCTCCCATGCTCTTATTCACCTGTAACACCTAGGTGGCGCTATCCCAAGGGCTACTATCACTGCCTGCTTGGCTAGTTGCAGGTTAATGGGCCTGGGTACTGAAATGGGTGCCTCCTCCTGGAGGACAGGGTTGTTAGTAGCAAGGCTAACCTGCGTACAGCCCTCTGGGACACTATAACTCCCCCTTTCCCCTCTAGTGGCCTAGACAATGTGTAACAAACACTTTCACAGTAGTCCCTATTCAGCATACAAATCCCCACACTGTTTGCACTTACCACCAGGGCTGGTTCCACCAGTTCGACCCTGGAGACCCCCTGTAAAACAAGGTTAGGCACAGCAAATAACAGCAGTACCATGCTTTTGGTACAAAGTGGAATCACAGTCAGATTAAATGCAAAAAGAGTTAGATCTGATTTATTTAAGGGGAATGAACAAGGAAGGGGCATAATCAGGTTGATTGGTTTAAGTACTGATTCAATCAGGCAATCAGGCATGTACTTTAGAGTCTCTTCACAGTCACACACTCTGGGTACCCAGTTGGAAAAAAGGTGGGCTAGCCTGGAACGTTGCCTGGGGTAGGCTGGCGTTGCAGCTGGTCGAGGCCCTTTGATGACAAGAAAAGGCATGCACAACCACACACAATTTGTAATCCGGAGCCGGAAGGCTCAGATCGTGACAGGAAAACAACAACTGAATCAGATGACAACACTTTTGATTTAGCTGATGTTGCAGGGAGCTACCCTGGTGTTTACTCACGCTACCCAGTACAGGACGCAGGATGGATGAAATGGAGACTGCAGGTTGACAAGCTGGTATGTCAGGAGAAGCAGGGCCCACATCAATCACCGAGGCTTTATTCCTGTTTGAGGTGCTGAGCAGGGGGCTGATCCCAGGCAGATACTCTCATCGATGGTCTTCTCTGTGGTGTGAGTAGCTGGCTGGGCCACAGTGGCAGAGCCCAGGCCAAGTGAAGATGAATGCGGATTCAGTCCGGTAAATGCTGGATGCAGCTTCCAGCAAGCAAGGCACAATTAAACAATGGGGAACCAAATTGCGACCCACTAACAGCACACAGCACATTTATAGTAAAGCAATCACCATACCACCAAGCGGATAGCAGTCCAGCTGCAATATCAGTGTCTCTGAGCAAAACTGGAAGTTCTATGGTGAATGGATGTCCTGACAGGCCGATTGTGTACAGCAAATCTTCAGTCTTCTTCAGGTTTCAGCCTGGTCACACTTCAGTGGCTTTTCTCCCACTAAATTCAGACACAGTCCGGATTATTCAGCCTTTCAAAGGATTCTGTAGGGACAGCAGGCAGGCAGGCCAAACTCAGCCTTTCCACCAATCTCCCGTGCAAACTACGCAGGAACAGCTGCTCGAATCTCTCGAGCTGTTCACTCTCTCATTTCCCAACTCAGACTGACTTGACTCGGTGTACCCATTAAGCAGGGTACAACAAAATGACTCAGGCACGTGGTCCAAAATAAAGCTTCTCTAATCTCTCCATGCGGGAGAGCCAAAGGCAGGCAGGCCAGACTCAGCCTTCCAACCGAATCCCCATGCTGCAGCGTGGGGCAGCAGCTCGTACAGCACGAGCTGCTCACTCCTCCAGCTCCAACTCACTTCTCCCTCACTGCTACAGGCAGCTCTGGGATTTTCCTCTGATCCAAAAGGTTTGGTTGGTTGATCCATCTGTCTGTCAAAGCAAGAGCTCCCCCTCCAGGTCTGTTTTGGTGCCAAAATGTAAAAATTACAATTCCTACAGAAATTCACTCCCACAAGACCTCTGGAGACAGGTTCTATTTTAGTGTCCCCAAAGGTACCAATTGGTCCAAACTGCCAGTCCAGAACCAAGATAGTGGAGCAATACAAAATGTCCATGCTGCAAATGAAGGCAAATTAGACAAACTACAATGTCTTTACTATTAAAGTAGATAATCAGCAAACACAGCTCTCAATAGGGCTCCCTCTGCGCAATTAACGATGGCAGAATGGAGCAATAATACAGCAGCCCAGGCGGGACTCGAGCCTGAGACTACTCAGCCCCTATCAAGATTAATTGAACATTACGAAATAGGCAGCTCTTAAAGAGACAGGCACGAAAGCCAACGGAGCACTTGCATGCAAACACTTCTAAGTCGCTAGGACACATAATGCCAGCCTGGCAGTGGGCATTTAGGCACACCCAAGGAAGGTTTCTAGGAACCCCCATTTGTAGAGAGGTTACACACCCAACTGTGGAAATGGGTAGAAACAAGATTCGCCTAAACGATGAGATGCTGCATCTGTGCTCTGCTATCCAGCGTAAATAAACTGTCAAAACAAACGGCAGAGAAAAAGAAGCCCCAAAGAGATGTGAATAAACCTCAAATAAACACTTAGAAAGAAAGTGCAAAGATCTGAGCTGTGAAACAGGGAAAATGAAGACCATACAATATCACTGGACAAGTCCCAATAACAGTGACAGAAGCAGACATTAAAAGGCAGGAAAACATAAAACCCAATATAAGAACATCCCCCAACCAATGAAGCATTTAGCACAGAAATAACTACAGCAGTGAGGTAATTTCCAAAAATATTGTACACTCAAAGCGAAACAAAGGAGAAATGAAACTACCGATTCCTGCAAAAAATACCTATAAACCTGTGGAAAAGACTACTTCCTTCGCACAGAGCAGAAACCAGTAAGAACATGCAGGAAGAAGATTACAACTGGACTCTCAAAACTGAAATGTGACACCCATCTGAAATTTAATTTAGAAAACGACTGGCTCGTTATCAGACTGTGGGAAAGACCTTGGAAGACAGCAGTTTTCACTTTTATGCAGATTAGAATCCCTATAGCTATCCTGCATCAGAGCAAAACTGGGTAACTCCAGCCTGATAACCCCAGCAGATCTCATTGTGTGGCACAGTGCCTGAGAGTAACAAATGAAACCCACCCCACCAACCATGGCACTGCTCATTGCATGACACAGTGCCTCAGACTAACAAGCGCAACCCACCCCAGCAACCACAGCACAGCTCATTGTGTGGTACAGTGCCTGAGAGTAACAAGTGCAACTTACCACAGCAACTACAGCACAGCTCATTGTGTGGCACAGTGCCTGAGAGTAAAAAGTACAACCCACCCCACCAACTACAGCAAAGCTCATTCTGTGACACATTGTCTGACAGTAACAAGAGCAACCTGCCCCAGCAACCATGTCACACTTAATTGTGTGGCACAGTGCATGAGAGTAACAAGATCAGCCACGGCACAGCTCACTGTGTAGCACAGTGCCTGACAGTAACAAGTGCAACCTGCCAAAGAAATCACAGCACAGCACATTGTGTGACACAGTGCCTGAGAGCAACAAGTGCAACAAACCCCAACAACCACAGCACAGCGCATTGTGTGGTACACTGCCTGAGAGTAACAAGTCCAACCCACCCCAGCACCCATGGCAAAGCTCTTTGTGTGGTACAGTGCCTGAGAGCAACAAGTGCAACCCACACCAGCAACCACGGCACAGCTCATTGTGGGGCACACTGCCTGAGAGTAGCAAGTGTAACCTGACCTAGCAACCATGGCACAGCTTATTGTGTGGCACACTGCCTGACAGTAACAAGTTCCACCCATTCCAGCAACCACAGCACAACACATTGTGTGGCACAGTGCCTGAGAGCAACAAGTACAACCCACACCAGCAACCACGGCACAGCTCATTGTGGGGCACACTGCCTGAGAGTAACAATTCCAACCCACCTCAGCAACCACGGCACAGCTCATTGTGTAGCACAGTGCAAGCGAGAAACAAGTTCCACCCATTCCAGCAACCACGGCACAGCACATTGTGTGGCACAGTGCCTGAGAGTAACAAGTGCACCCTGCCCCAGCAAACACAGCACAGCTCATTGTGTGGCACAGTGCCTGAGAGTAAAAAGTACAACCCACCCCACCAACCACAGCAAAGCTCATTCTGTGACACATTGTCTGACAGTAACAAGAGCAACCTGCCCCAGCAACCATGGCACACTTAATAGTGTGGCACAGTGCATGAGAGTAACAAGATCAACCACGGCACAGCTTACTGTGTGGCAAAGTGCCTGACAGTAACAAGTGCAACCTGCCAAAGCAATCACAGCACAGCACATTGTGTGGCCCAGTGCCAGACAGTAACATGTTCACACTACCCCAGCAACCACAGCACAGCTCATAGTGTGACACAGTGCCTGAGAGCAACAAGTGCAACCCACCCCAACAACCACAACACAGCTCATAGTGTGACACAGTGCCTGAGAGCAACAAGTGCAACCCACCCCAACAACCACAACACAGCTCATTGTGTGGTACAGTGCCCGAGAGTAACAAGTACAATCTGCCACAGCAACCACAGCACAGCTCATCGTGGGGCCCAGTGCCTGACAGTAGCAAGTGTAACCTGACCCAGCAACCATGGCACAGCTCATTGTGTGGCACAGTGCAAGTGAGTAACAAGTTCCACCCATTCCAGCAACCACAGCACAGCACATTGTGTGGTACAGTGCCAGACAGTAACACGTTCACCCCACTCCAGCAGCCACAGCAGAGCTCATGGTGTGGCACAGTGCCTGACAGCAACAAGTGCAACCCACCCCAGCAACCACAGCATAGCTTATTGTGGGGCACAGTGCCTTAGAGTAACAAGTGTAACCTGACCCAGCAACCACGGCACAGCTCATTGCGTGGCACATTGCTTCACAGTAACAAGTTCAACCCACCTCAGAAACCACAGCACAGCTCATTGGCACAGTGCCTGAGAGTAACAAGTACAAAACACCCAAGCAACCACGGCACAACTCATTGTGTGGCACACTGCCTGACAGTAACAAGTGCAACCCACCCCAACATTCATGGCACAGCTCATTGTGTGGTACAGTGCCTGAGAGTAACAAGTGCAACCTTCCCCAGCAACTGCGGCACAGCTCATTGTGTGGTACAGTGCCTGAGAGTAACAAGTGCAACCTTCCGCAGCAACTGCAGCACAACTCATTGCATTTCACAATGCCTGAGGGTAACAAGCACAACGTGCCCAAAGAGCGAGACACAGCTCATAGTGGCCCACTGCCCGACAGTAACAAGTGCAACCTGCCCCAGCAACCACGGTACAGCTCATTGCGTGGCACACTGCCTGAGAGTAGCAAGTTCAACCCACCCCAGCATTCAAGGCACAGCTCGTGTGGTACAGTGAATGACAGTAACAAATGCAACCCACCCCAGAAACCACAGCACAGCTCATTGGCACAGTACCTGAGAGTAACAAGTGCAACCCTCCCCAGCAAGCACGCCACAGCTCATTGTGTGGCACTGTGCCTGAGAGTAACAAGTGCAACCTGCCCCAGGAAGTATGGCATAGCTCATTGTGGCGCAGAGCCTGAAAGTAGCAAGTGCAACCTGCCTCAGCAACCACAGTGCAGCTCGTTGTGTGGCACAGTGCCTGACAGAACAAGTACAAACCACGTCAGCAACCACAGTACAGCTGATTGTGTGGCATGATGCCTGAGAGTAACAAGTGTAAAACAACCCAGAAACCATGGCACAGTGCATGAGAGTAACAAGAGCAACCTTTCCCAGCAACTGCGGCACAGCTCATTGTGTGGAAGAGTGCCTGAGAGTAACAAGTATAATCCACTCAGCAACTACGGCACAGGTCATTGGCACAGTGCCTGAGAGTAACAAGTGCAATCCACCCCAGAAACTACAGCACAGGTCATTGGCAGAGTGCCTTAGAGTAACAAGTGGAATCCACCCAAGCAATCATGGCACAGCTCATTGTGTGGCACAGTGCCTGAGAGTAACAAGTGCAGCCTACCCCAGAAACCATAGCACAGCTCCTCATGTGACACAGTGCCTGAGAATAACAAGTGCAACCCACTCAAGCAACCACGGCACAGCTCATTGTGTGGCAGAGTGCCTGAGAGTAACAAGGGTAATCCACTCAGCAACTACGGCACAGGTCATTGGCACAGTGCCTGAGAGTAACAAGTGCAATCCACCCCAGAAACCACAGCACAGGTCATTGGCAGAGTGCCTGAGAGTAACAAGAGCAACTCACACCAGAAACCATAGCACAGCTCCTCGTGTGACACAGTGCCTGAGAGTAACAAGTGGAATCCACCCAAGCAACCACGGCACAGCTCATTGTGTGGCACAGTGCCTGAGAGTAACAAGTGCAACCCACCCCAGAAACCACAGCACAGCTCATTGTGTGACACAGTGCCTGAGAGTAACAAGTGCAGCCCACCCCAGCAACCACGGCACTGCTCATGGTGTGGCGCAGTGCCTGAGAGTAACAAGTGCAACCCACCCCAGCAACCACAGCATAGATCATTGTGTGACACAGTGCTAGACAGTAACAAGTTCAACCCACCCCAGCAACCACAGCACAGCTCATTGTGTGGCACAGTGCCTGACAGAAACAAGTGGAACCAGCCCAAGCAACCATGGCACAATTCATTGTGTGGTACACCGTCTGAGAGTGACAAGTGCAACCCACAACAGCAACCATGGCACAGCTCATAGTGCACGCTGCCTGAGAGAAACAAGTGCAACCTGCCCCAGCAACCACGGCACTGCTCATTGTGTGGCACACTGCTTGACAGTAACAAGTGCAATCCACCCCAGCAACCACGGCACAGCTCATTGCATGGCACACTGCTTGACAGTAACAAGTTCAACCCACCCCAGCATTCATGGCAGTGCTCATGGTGTGGTTCAGTGCCTGAGAGTAACAAGTGCAGCCCACCCCAACAACCACGGCACAGCTCATGGTGTGGCACAGTGCCTGAGAGTAACAAGTGCAACCCACCCCAGCAACCACGGCACAGCTCATTGTGTGGTACAGTGCCTGAGAGTAACAAGTGCAACCCACCCCAGCATTCACGGCAGTGCTCATGGTGTGGCACAGTGCCTGAGAGTAACAAGTGCAACCCACCCCAGCAACCACGGCACAGCTCATTGTGTGGTACAGTGCCTGAGAGTAAGAAGTGCAATCCACTCCAACAACAACAGCACAGCTCATTGTGGGGTACAGTACCTGTAAGTAACAGGTGCACAACGCCCCAGCAACCACGGCACAGCTCACTGCATGGCACAGTGCGAGAGTAACAAGTGCAATCCACCCCAGTGACCACAGCACAGCTCATTGTGTGGCACAGTGCCTGACAGTAACACATGCAACCTTCCCCAGCAACCACAACACAGGTTATTGTGTGGTACAGTGCCTGAGAGTAACAAATGCAACCCACCCCAGCAACCACAGCTCAGTTCATTGTGTGGTATTGTATAGTACCCGAGAGTAACAAGCACAGTCTGCCCCATCAACCATGGCACAGCTCATTGTGTGACACAGTGCCAGACAATTAGATGTTCAACCCACCGCAGCAACCACAGCACAACTTATTCTGTGGCACAGTGCCTGAGAGTAACAGGTGCAGCCCACCCCAGCAATGATGGCACACCTCATTATGTAGCACTGTGCCTGGGAGTAACAAGTTCAACTAACCCCAGCAACCATTGAACTGCACACTGTGTGGTACACTGTCTGACAGTAACAACTGCAACCCACCCCAGCATGCATGGCACAGCTCATTGTGTGGCACAGTGTCTGAGAGTAACAGGTGCAGCCCACCTCAGCAATGACGGCACAGCTCATTGTGTGGCACTGCGGCTGGGAGTAACAGGTGTAGCCTGCCCTAGCAACCACGGCACAGCTCATTGTGTGACACAGTGCCTGAGAATAAAAAGTGCAACCCATGCCACCAACCACAGTGCAGCTCATTGTGTGGCACAGTGCCTGGGAGTAATAAGTGCAATCCACCCCAGCAACCACGGCACAGCTCAGTGTGTGACACTGTGCCTGACAGTAACAAGTGCAGCCCACCCCAGCAAGCATGGCACAGCTCATTGTGTGGCACAGTGCCTGAGTGTAACAAGTGCAACTCACCCCACCAACCACGGCACAGCTCATTGTGTGGTACAGTGCCTGAGAGAGACAAGTGCAACCAGCCCCAGGGGCATGGCACAGCCCATTATGTGGCCCACTGCCTGAGAATAACAAGTGCAACCTGCCCCAGCAACCACAGCACAGCTCATTGCGTGGCACAGTACCTGGAAGTAACAAGTGCAACCCACCCCAGCAACCATGGCACAGCTCATTGTGCGGCAAAGTGCCTGAGAGTAGCAAGTGCAACCTGCTCCAACAACCACGGCACAGATCATTGCATTGCACACTGCCTGATGGTAACAATTTCAACCCACCCCAGCATTCATGGCACAGCTCATTTTGTGGTACAGTGCCTGACAGTAACAACTGCAACCTGCCCCAGAAACCACAGCACAGCTCATTGGCACAGTGCCTGAGAGTAACAAGTGCAACCCACCCCAGCAACCACGGCACTGCTCATTATGTGGTACACTTCCTGATAGTAACAAGTGCAACCTGCTCCAACAACTACAGTACAGCTCATTGTGTGGTACAGTGCCTGACAGTAACAAGTGCAACCCACCCCAGCAACCACAGGACTGATCATTATGTGGTACACTTCCCGAGAGTAACAAGTGCAACCTTCCCCAGCAACTACAGTACAGCTCATTGTGTGGTACAGGTCCTCAGAGTAACAAGTACAACCTGCCCCAGCAACCATGGCACAGCTCATTTTGTGGTACAGTGCCTGAGAGTAACAAGTGTAACCCACTCCAGCAACCACAGTACAGCTCATTGTGTGGTACAGTGCCTGAGAGTAACAAGTGCAACCTGCCCCAGCAACCACGGTACAGCTCATTGAGTGGTACAGTGCCTGAGAGTGATAAGTGCAGCCCAGCCCAGCAGTCATGGCAGCTCATTGTGTGGTACACTGCTTGAGAGTAACAAGTGCAACCTGCCCCAGCAACCATGGCACAGCTCATTGTGTGACACCCTGCCTGAGAGTAACAAGAAGCACCAGAAGACATATGAAGAGAGTCTAAAGCAGCTTAATATGTATACCCTCGAGGAAAGGGGGAGGGGGGGGGACATGATAGAAACTTTCAAGTACATCAAGGGAATTAAGAAAATCCCAGAAGGTAGCATCTTTCAGAAACAGAGATGTGCAAGAACAAGGGGGCACAATTTGAAGATAGAGGAGGGATGGCTCAGAGGTAATGTTAGAAAGTATTTTTTCATGGAGAGGGTTGTGGATGCATGGAACAGTCTTCCCGAGGAGGTTGTGAAGTCAAGAACAGTGGGAGAATTCAAGAATGCATGGGACAGACATAAGGCAATTCTAGTAAGGGGCAGGAGGAAGTAAGCTGTTGGTTAACTAGAATCTGCAGCTTATACATCAGGTAGGGAACTGGGCAGACTAGGTGGGCCAAGTGGTCCTTATCTGCTGTCAAATTCTATGTTTTTATGTTTCTAACAAGTGCAACCCATCCCGGCAACCACACCTCAGCACAGCTCATTGTGTAGCACGGTGTCTAAACATAACAAGCACAGTCTGACCCAACAACCATGAAACAGTTCACTGTGAGACACGCTGCCTGAGAGTAACAAGTACAACCCACCCCAGCAACCACAGCGCAGCTCATTTTGTGACACAGTACCTAAAAATAACAAGTGCAACCTGCCCCAGCAACCATGACACAGCTCACTGTGTGGCACGCTGCCTGATAGTAACAAGTTCAACATACCCCAGCAACCGTGACACAGCTCATTGTGTGGTACAGTGTCTGAGAGTAACAAGTGCAACCCACCCCAGCAACCACGGCACAGCTCATTGTGTGTCGCAGTGTCTGAGAGTAACAAGTGCAACCCACCCCAGCAACCACGGCACAGCTCATTGTGTGTCGCAGTGTCTGAGAGTAACAAGTGCAACCCACCCCAGCAACCACGGCACAGCTCACTGTGTGTCGCAGTGTCTGAGAGTAACAAGCGCAACCCACCCCAGCAACCACAGCACAGCTCACTGTGGGGCACACTGCCTGATAGTAACAAGTTCAACATACCCCAGCAAATGTGACACAGCTCATTGTGTGGCACAGTGTCTGAGAGTGATGATTGCGTCCCAGTGAAAAAAAACATGGCCCAGTTCATTACGCGGCACAGGACGTAGCGTTGTGAAAAAATTACAGTTAGTAAATTATCAATTACAGATACTTAGAAAGGAGACGAACGGAGACAAGACTGATGGCGTAAGAATTTAATGATTATAACAATAATCACAGCGAGAGATTACAAGTGGTACATTCTTCAAAATAACAGTGTGTGCAGGCTTGCTTATATAGTGCAAGACAGCATCATCATTTTCTATGGTTTTCTATGATTGGTTTAAAACAAGCACAAGCATCAACTTATAAGGTAATACTTTTTCTTTGGTATATGTATGAGCTCATCCTTGGTCAGCACAAGTATAGATAGTGTACATTCTATTATCATATATGGCTAGTAACAGCTGTCACCACCAGTAACCAAGGTTCAGGGGGAAGAAATAGGTTTGGACTTAGGAATGTGCATACAAGCATTTTGGCCTGTCCTGATAAGGACAAGCACTACAGACTAGTTAAAAGGGGAACTTGGACTTTACCCTGTGTTCCTGCTTACAGTCACATAGGCCAAATGTTTGCTATTGCTTACATGGTCAGCACAAATGTCAAAAGGCACTGTAATATTGCAGCTGTGGCTTAGTTTGTCTTGTGGCTTCACAAGCTTTATATGATCCAATTATATAGGCCAACATTTGTTACACAGACACATGATATTTCAGACCAAAATGAGGTTAGGCTGCAATATGGGGACAAACTTCTTTATCCCTTGTTACACAGGACCTGAGAGTATCTGGTACCTCCCATTCCCCACAACTATGGTACAGCTCATTCAGTGCACAGTACCTGAGAAAACCTAGTACCAACCAGCCCAGACAACCATGGCACAGCCCATTAGGTGGCTCAGTGCCTGAGACTAATGAGTACATTCCCACCCTCACACCCCCACACAGCTCATTGTGTGTATAGTAGTTGAGAGTACCAGGTACTTCCCCACCTCCACAACCATGGCACAGTCCATTAAATAGCTTAGTGACTGAGAGTAATGTGTACATTCCCAACCCAAGAACCATAGTACAGCTCATTGTGGGGTATAGTAGCTGAACTTACCAGCTACCTCCTAGCACCAACAGCCATGGCACAGCTCATTGTGTGGCACAGGACATGAACGTACCAGATACCTCCAAGCCCCCCCCAACTATGGCACAGCTCATTGTATGGCACAATAGCTGAGAGTACCGGGCACCTCCCAGCTTCCACAGCACAGCTAATTGTGTTAACACAGTAGCTGAGAGTACCGGGCACCTCCCATCTTCCACAGCCACACAGCACAGCTAATTGTGTTAAAACAGTAGCTGAGAGTACCTGGTACATCCCAGCCCCCACAACCATAGCACAGCTGATTGTGTAACACAGTAGCTGAGAGTATCTGGCACCTCCCAGCTTCCACAGACGTGGCACAGCTGATTGTGTAACACAGTAGCTGAGAGTACTGGGCACCTCTCAGCCTCCACAGCCATGGCACAGCTGATCATGTAACACAGTAGCTCAGAGTACCTGGCACCTCCCAGCTTCTACAGCCTTGGCATAGCTTATTGTGTAACACAATAGCTGAGAGCACCGGACACTTCCAAGCTTCCACAGCCATGGCACAGCTGATTGTGTAACACAGTAGCTGAAAGTACTGGGAACCTCTCAGTTTCCACAGCTATGGCACAGCTTATTGTATAACTCAATAGCTGAGAGTAACAGGCACCTCCCAGCTTCCACAGACATGGCACAGATTATTGTGTAACTCAATAGCTGAGAGTACCGGACACTTCCAAGCTTCCACAGCCATGGCACAGCTGATTGTGCAGCACAGTAGCTGAGAGTACCTGGCACCTCCCAGCTACCACAGTCACGGTACAGGTGATTGCGTAACACAGTAGCTGAGAGTAACAGATACCTCCCAGCTTCCACAGCTATGGCACAGCTGATTGTGTAACACAGTAGATGAGAGTACCTGGCACCTCCCAGCTTCCACAGCTATGGCACAGCTAATTGTGTAACACAGTAGCTGAGAGTACTGGGCACCTCCCAGCTTCTACAGCCATGGTACAGCTGATTGTGTAACTCAATAGCTGAGAGAGAATCAATAAAGTCCAAGAGGGTAGCATCTTTCAGAAAAAGAGATGTGCAAAAACAAGGGGGCACAATTTGAAGATGGGGGGGACGGCTCAGGGGCAATGTGAGGAAGTATTTTTTTCACAGAGAGGGTGGTGGATGCATGGAGCAGCCTTCCTGAGGAGGTTGCGGGGACAAAAACAGTGGGAGAATTTAAGAATGCATGGGACAGACATAAGGCAATTCTAGTGGGAGGTAGGAGGAAGTAGGCCGTTGGTAAAACTAGGCTCTGCAGCTTATCCAATAGGTAGGGAAATGGGCATACTGTGGGGGCCAAGCGGTCCTTATCTGCTGTCAAAGTCTATGTTTCTGTGTTGTTTTGGGGTGATATTACTTTGGTAAAAAAGTGAAGGGTAAATGACGGATGTGTGGGCAAGGCAGGATTTAAGCTGTCTGCATCTCAACTAAAAATGTTGATGAGGGATAAGTCGATTTTCCAAAAGAGCACCGGTGCAGCTTCAAAGTTTAAACAATAAACATACATATTTTGATCTTTCAATACAGTAGTCAAAGTAAGCAAACAATTATTTAAGAATGGGACTTAACGTATGTCACTGAATCAAATGTTGGCTCTGTGTAACTGACAGCCCTATCTCTTACAGTTCTCTGGTCTGATGCCCAGCCCCAGTGTGTCCTCATTCTGTGATAAAACTGCTTGTGAAGCATTGCAAATACCATCCCTTTCCTTCCTGGGGTGGGTGGTTAGACTATGATGGGTGGGGTGTGCTACACTGAACCTTAAAGCCTGGGATCAGTCATAGCTGCTAATGGGGGTGGGGCAGGACCTTGCTACCATTAGATCCAGGGTGGGAGGGAGGAGAGAGAGCAGCACTACCATTAAAAGAGCAGTACACCCTCACATCTTGTAAATGTTATTTGTTTCCTTGTGAACAGACAACTCTTTCCATGTAGCTGTTGAGGATACATGCGTGTGCCTTAGTTTGTTTTTTCTGTTCATTCTAGTCCCTGTAACTGTACTGGAGGTCTCCATTTTATGGTTGTTGAAGTCTCATTGTGCCTGAAAGCTGCTTCAGCATATGACAACACGATGTGTCGGCACCCTTTAGGCTCTTCAATATACCTGCCTGAGTAATTACAGTTCAACAAAACACATTGCAGGAAGGTGTTAAATACCACATTTACCTTCAGTTTAGTGTTGCTCATAGAGTACCTTGGTAGATCCTACCAGAAATCCCAGCAAAGACAGATGCAGGATCCAGGGTCAGATAGTGATGGAACCCAGTTAGGATCCAGGGATCCTAGGTGAAATAGTTAGGATCCGGAGTCAGATAGTGATGGAACCTAGTTAGGATCCAGGGATCCTAGGTCAGATAGTTAGGATCCAGGGTCAGATAGTGATGGAACCTAGTTGGGATCCAGGGATCCTAGGTCAAATAGCTAGGATCCAGGGTCAGATCGTGATGGAACCTAGTTAGGATCCAGGGATCCTAGGTCAGATAGTTTGGATCCGGGGTCAGAAAGTGATAGAACCTAGTTAGGATCCAGGGATCCTAGGTCAGATAGTTAGGATCCAGGGATCATAGGCCAGATAGTTAGGATCCAGGGTCAGATAGTGATGGATTCTAGATCAGATCCAGGGATCATAGGTCAGATAGTTGGGAACCAAGCTGGATTCTAGAGGTAGGATCCATGGTCAGATAGTACTACTATCCTACCACAGCAACTACCTGGCCAAATGGGAGGTGTCTGTTGGCATCCTCATTTCTAGGATACTATCTGAGCAACACTGCTTCAGTTAGCTCTACAAACTGTCTTAGATGTAATGCAGGGTTTTTTCCTTTGAAGTGCATTCATTCTGTGTGTTTGCAGAGAGTTTTCTTTTCAGGTTATGTGTACTTTCAGCATAGAGATACATGGGGTAAGTGAGCACTGTGGCTTCGTGTTCTCATATACTGGAGAGCTTAGGGACAATGAGATTTCAATGACCAGAAAAGTGGAGACCTCCCAGGCTAGCTACAGAGGCTGGTATGAATAGTGAAAACAAAGTAAAGCAAAGACATATATACCCCTGACAGCTACAGGAAACATTATCTGTTAACAAGGAAACAAATAATATTTATAAGATATGAGGGGAGGAGAGACAGCGAGAGCATTGCTGGCATCAGGCAGATGGGTGTGGGGAGGAGAAAGCTTTTCTTTTACTATTTTTTTGGGGGGGTGGAGGGTGAGAAGAGAGCAGAGAACATTGCAGTCTTTTGGTCTGGGGCAGAGGAGATAGCTTTGCTGCCATTATTTCCTCTGAGTGAAGGGGAGCTTAGCCTGACATAGAAATATCGACAATTGGACTACCGTACAGAGACAAAAGAAAAAAGCCAGCTGAGTCACCATGATAGGCCAGAGGTAGTACATCACGGTTCCCTTCCATGGTGTCAAGCCATGTTCAGGTGTGATCCTTGGCTCACTCGACCTGCTGTAGGACAGTCCATGGTCAGGGGGTACTGCAGATGCCATGGCTTTCAGACGAGGCAGGGACTTGCACATAAAAGAAAATGAAGAGACGATAAAGCCAAGGTAAGAAAGGTGACAACCAAGCCAAAGATATATTCAAAACTAAACTAGGAATGAGTGAAACAGATGAAAGAGAAGTAATCACACGAACATTGCAGATGCTTAAATGTTTTATATTTGTAATATATGACAGTTTTGGAGGGGT
This sequence comes from Neoceratodus forsteri, assembly GCA_016271365.2. NCBI lineage: Eukaryota > Metazoa > Chordata > Ceratodontiformes > Ceratodontidae > Neoceratodus > Neoceratodus forsteri. Next base: position 1,935,910 of record JADMNL010000033.1, read on the forward strand.
CAATGTATGGGGAGCCTCTGTGTCTCCCAAAGCATGACACTCCCCCAACTGCAACTGTGTATGGGGCCTCAGATTGGTATTCACTGAGGAGGGGGGGTCTTTTGGGCTCCATGGCTAGGCTGCTTCAGGCTCCTCCTTGGGTAAAAACTGTTCAGCTGTGAGCTTGCTGCCAGCAGGTTGGAAGGGGGGAGGTCTGCCAGTAGTTGGCATTGTTACATACAATGACATTAAGCCCTAAATAGGTTTAGATAAATACGGAGAGCCAACATACGCAAAGCCAGAGCAGCTGCTGAAAAGCATAAAACTGGATAGTTAAGGGAAATTATGTAACTTATGTTATGTGGCGGGCGTTAGGATGTCCCCTTCACAGGCTATCCCTGCTGGGTCCCCCCAAACTGTAATGCTTTATTTATTAATGTGCTAAAGAACTTTAAAGCTTGCCGTAGAACCTGACCTAACTGTGCCGAAGAAGTTTAGAGTCTCTGCTGTAGAAGTCAGTCTACAATGCTGCCGAGAACAGGGGGCCTTGCCTGAGACTATCAGGTACCCACCAGTCCCAACAACCATGGCACAGCTCATTGTGTGGCACAGTACCTGAGAATATTGGTTACCTCCAAGCCCGACGACAGTAAAAGCTGCTCCACTCCACCTCATAGTGCGCTAACTCACTGCAGAGACCAATGTAAAAGAAGCAGCAATGCAATGAAATCGGCAGTAAGAAGTAACACACGTGCATCACGTAAAGGAAGCAACAACGTAATGAAATCGGCAGTAAGATGTAACACACGTGCATCATGTAAAAGAAGCAGCAACGTAATGAAATCGTCAGTAAGATGTAACACACGTACATCATGTAAAAGAAGCAGCAACGTAATGAAATCGGCAGTAAGAAGTAACACACCTGCATTATGTAAAAGAAGCAGCAACGTAATGAAATCGGCAGTTAGAAGTAACACATGTGCATTATGTAAAAGAAGCAGCAACGTAATGAAATCGGCAGTAAGAAGTAACACATGTGCATTATGTAAAAGAAGCAGCAACGTAATGAAATCGGCAGTAAGAAGTAACACATGTGCATTATGTAAAAGAAGCAACAACGTAATGAAATCGGCAGTAAGAAGTAACACACGTGCATCACGTAAAAGAAGCAACAACGTAATGAAATCGGCAGTAAGAAGTAACACATGTGCATCACGTAAAAGAAGCAGCAACGTAATGAAATCGGCAGTAAGATGTAACACACGTGCATCATGTAAAAGAAGCAGCAACGTAATGAAATCGGCAGTAAGAAGTAACACACATGCATTATGTAAAAGAAGCAGCAATGCAATGAAATCGGCAGTAAGAAGTAACACATGTGCATTATGTAAAAGAAGCAACAACGTAATGAAATCGTCAGTAAGAAGTAACACACGTGTGCATTTATTAGTGCAAAAGACAAAAGTAGATTCAGACTAGCCCCTCCAAAGGGATGTTGACAGGGCTCACAGGACTTACATTTTCTATTCGCAATTAATAATGCACACGCAGGTTACTGTACCAGATTTTGTCTTGATGCCTTTATATTGCTCTACATCCATGCCCCCCGACCATGGCACAGCTCATTGTGCTGCCTTCAGCTGTCACCTCAGTGCTGACCCCCCAAAGGTCAGATCCCCTCTTCCTTAAGCACCCATGACTTACCCTTCATGGCAGGGTGGTGGGGAGCATCTCGACCCACCCACAATGGATCCTTGCCAGGGAGGTGCCTTCTCAGGGGCAGCACTTCAGGGACAGCTTCCTGTGTCCAGGGTTTTTTTTCCGTTTGCTCTCTTGTGTGGAGGTGGGGCATGCAATGACGCCTGTGGAGAGAGTGTGTGCATGCTTCCGCACATGCTCTCTCCAAGCATCTGCCACATCTCCTTCCCCTTGCTGCAGTGTTGGCGCGCTGACCCCCAGCAGCCACTAGGGGCCAGTGGAGCACTGACCACTAATAGTCCCCCTTCCCCAGAGAAGGAGAGCAGTCCCTCGGATGCTCAATCCTTCTCCTCCCCTGATGACCCCCAACATCCCGTGCTCATTCCCGAACATGGGTTGTTGGTGTAGGGTGATGTAAGGTATCCAGCACCTCCACTGGGCTGGCTTACGTCTCTTTTTTTTAATGTTTATTCAGTTTCACAGTGCAAACCACAATTAAACAGTTCCTTGGTGCAGAGCATAGAAAACACTATACAAGAAATGTACTGGTTGGATACAACGCTTGTTGTTCCATGTTACCTCATTTGGGGAAAATGCTAGAGAAACATAAAACTATAAAGAAATCAAATCCCACAGTGGTCAATGCAGCATGCTCAGGGATACATCCAAAAAGTCCAAAAGAAAGGGTCCGCCTGGATGTCTAGCACCCTAAACACCACAGCGGTGCTTTATAATCCATGGAAAGCAACAAAGCGATACGCCATCGCTATAAACTTTCAGAACATGTCAAACTGAGTCTTGCCAATGGGACATACCTAGGCTGTCCCAAGTTAATGCTAAATGTTTGTCAATTAAAATGTTTTATCAAGTAATACAGTAGAACCAAATAAAGTGGTTAACAATGAAAGGGACACAAGAGTGGTAGTTAATCTAAAGCGTAGACTGCGCCCCACAGTTTATCTAACGGACTACAATAAAAAACTTCAAGGCCACCAGGATGGAGGTATGGACTACACAGAATGAGTAAAGATGGCTGGGCACCCCAGCAAGATAACGAGATGTTAGGACCCAGAACAGCCAGTGTGATAACATACACGCACCATCGGCGAATATGAAGTGCGCAATGTTCCAAGTCAAGCTGGGCCAAACAGCACTACGTTAACTCTGGAAAATCCTAGGAGAGACCCTCCATCTTACAGAGGCAACATTAAATAAATGATGCAGTGGAAGGGCAGAACACAATAATAGAAGTAAGAAGACAACAGTAGTACAGAGAGTCAAGTTCAAGTGTCCTCATCCTGATCCTGTCCAGTAGCAGGTAGTTGAGGAGCAAAGTCTTTTTTTAATGAGATCAAGTAATTTACCAGCCTCAGCTGGGTCAGAGTAAATACAGTATATGCCTTACCAACATAATGGGCTCTCAATTTGGCTGCAAGCTGCAGTGTGTGGGTAACACCCAGAGTGCACGGTCTGGCTCGCACTGCATCAAATCCTTTATGCCTCTGCCAGGTTGCATAACTTAAATCAGGACACAAATGAAAAGGAGCACCATCTTGGAGTATCAATGGGCCTTTGACTTTAGCTGCGCCAAAAAGTTTCTACCAGACGTGCAGTCCACTAGTGACAATTATGATGGCACAGGGTTGATTGTCCAAGGGCCACTGACGAGGAGTAACCCACTATGTTTTATACAGCTTTCCTTATAAGACCAATTCCAAATAGTTTTTCAAAACTTCTAGAATAAAAAATCACAGGTCAGATCCCATGGCATTTTCTGGGATGCCCAACAGCTATATACTATTTGCCCAAGTCCTATTCTCGAGGTGCTCTACCCGAAGGTGCAGCAGTTCATTGCCTGAGGCCCATTCTCGAGGTGCTCTACAGGACGGTGCAGCAGTTTGTTGCCTGAAGCCCATTCTTGAGCTGCTCTACCTGAAGGTGCAGCAGTTCATTGCCTGAGGCCCATTCTCGAGGCTCTACCCGAAGGTGCAGCAGTTTGTTGCCTGAGGCCCATTCTCGAGGTGCTCTACCCAAAGGTGCAGCAGTTCATTGCCTGATGCCCATTCTCGAGGTGCTCCACCCGAAGGTGCAGCAGTTCGTTGCCTGAGGCCCATTCTCGAGGTGCTCCACCCGAAGGTGCAGCAGTTCATTGCCTGAAGCCCATTCTCGAGGTGCTCCACCCGAAGGTGCAGCAGTTCATTGCCTGAGGCCCATTCTCAAGGTGCCCTACCTGAAGGTGCAGCAGTTTGTTGCCTGAGGCCCATTCTTGAGGTGCTCTACCTGAAGGTGCAGCAGTTTGTTGCCTGAGGCCCATTCTCGAGGCTCTACCCGAAGATGCAGCAGTTCGTTGCCTGAGGCCCATTCTCGAGGTGCTCTACCTGAAGGTGCAGCAGTTTGTTGTCAGAAATGATGCCAGTGACTGCCAGCTCAGATGTGTTAGCAGAATCTGTGACCAGTTTAGTGTCTGTGGACAAAAGATCCATTTTGGCATACAGAGTCATAAATCTAGTGTTGAGATTATCCACCTTATGATCGTGGTCTTGGATTCCTTGTAAAAGAGCAGCATTAGAGGGTTCAGAGGGTTCACTTCCACCTGGGCCTGTCTCTCTACCATATGCTTGTCCCTGCAGCTTTTGCTGTTTTCCCTTGTCAGGCTAAATCAGTGGTGTGTGATTTTTTTTTTTTGGCTTTCCCATCATTGGAATTGACTGAGATTCAATATCAAAAGTCCTCCAGAGCACTAAATGCCATCATCTTAGTCAGAGTGTGAAAGAGAAAGACACATCTACTTGTACTGGCTGCTGGCCACACCCCCTCATCTACAGCACATAAAGCACCACCCAATCCCAACAAACATGGTACAGCTCATTGTGTGGCACAGTGTCTGAGAATACAGGGTACCCTCCAGCAAAGCAACCATGGTACAGCTCATTGTGTGGCACAGTACCTGAGAGTAACGAATATATTCCTGCCCCAAAAACCATAGAGCAGCTCATTGCATTGTACAAGGTCTAAGAGTACTAGGTACCTCCCAGCAAAACAGCTGGGGCACAGCTTATTGTGTGGCACAGTACCTGAGAGTAATGGGTACCTACCACTCCCAACATCCACAGTACAGCTCATTGTGTGGCACAATACCTGAGAGTAATGGGTACCTACCATTCCCAACATCCACAGCACAGCTCATTGTGTGGCACAGTACCTGAGAGTAATGGGTACCTACCACTCCCAACATCCACAGCACAGCTCATTGTGTGGCACAATACCTGAGAGTAATGGGTACCTACCATTCCCAGCATCCACAGCACAGCTCATTGTGTGGCACAGTCCCTGAGAGTAATGGGTACCTACCACTGCCAACATCCACAGCACAGCTCACTGTGTGGCACAGTACCTGAGAATAATGGGTACCTACCACTCCCAACATCCTCAGCACAGCTCATTGTGTGGCACAGTACCTAGGAGTAATGGGTACCTACCACTCCCAATATCCACAGCACATCTCATTGTGTGGCACAGTAACTGAGAGTAATGGGTACCTACCACTCCCAACATCCACAGCACAGCTCATTGTGTGGCACAGTAACTGAGAGTAATGGGTACCTACCACTCCCAACATCCACAGCACAGCTCATTGTGTGGCACAGTAACTGAGAGTAATGGGTACCTACCACTCCCAACACCCACAGAACAGCTCATTGTGTGGCACAGTCCCTGAGAGTAATGGGTACCTACCACTGCCAACATCCACAGCACAGCTCACTATGTGGCACAGTACCTGAGAATAATGGGTACCTACCACTCCCAACATCCTCAGCACAGCTCATTGTGTGGCACATTACCTGAGAGTAATGGGTACCTACCACTCCCAACATCCACAGCACAGCTCATTGTGTGGCACAATACCTGAGAGTAATGGATACCTACCACTGACAACATCCACAGCACAGCTCATTGTGTGGCACAGTACCTGAGAGTAATGGGTACCTTCCACTCCCAACATCCACAGCACAGCTCATTGTGTGGCACAGTACCTGAGAGTACCGGGTATCTCCCAGCAAAACAACCACAGCACAACTCATTGTGTGGCACAGTACCAGGCACCTTCAGGCCCAACAACCATGGCACAGTTCATTGTGTGTTGCAGTGAATGAGAGTACCAGGTACCTCCTGACCCAAGCAAACATGGCACAGCTTGTTGTGTGGTGCTGAGCCTTGGAGAATTGTGTACCTCCCAGCCTCTGCCACCACAGTACAGTTCACTCTGCGGTGCTGTACCTGAGAGTAACCAGTATCTCACAGCACCACCCACTGCATAGCTCATTGTGGGGGTACAGTGCCTATGAGAACTGGGTACCTCCCAGCCCAAGAAACCATGGCACAGCTCATTGTGTGGCACAGCATCTGAGAATAATGGGTACTAACCAGTCCCAGCAACCATAGCACAGTTCACTGTGTGGCACAATATTTGAGAGTGTGGGTAACTCCAGGCCCAACAACAATGGCACAGCTCATTGTGTGGCACAGTACCTGAGAGTAATGAGTACCTACTACTCCCAACATCGACAGCACAGCTCATTGTGTGGCACAGTACCTGAGAGTAATGGGTACCTACCACTCCCAACATCCACATCACAGCTCATTGTGAGGCACAGTGCCTGCAAGAACTGGGTACCTCCTGGCCCACGAAACAATGCACAGCTCATTACATGGCACAGTATCTGAGAGTAATGGGTACCTACCACTCCCAAAAACCACGGCACAACTCATTGTGTGGCACACTGAATGAAAGTAATGGTTACCTCCCAGCCCCAACAGACATGGCACAGCTCATTGTGTGGCACAGTATCTGAGAGTAATGGTTACTTCCCAGCCCCAACAGCCATGGCACAGCTCATTGTGTGGCACAGTATCTGAGAGTAATGGTTACCTTCCAGGCCCAACAGCCATGGCACAGCTCATTGTGTGGCACAGTATCTGAGAGTAATGGTTACTTCCCAGCCCCAACAGCCATGGCACAGCTCATTGTGTGGCACAGTATCTGAGAGTAATGGTTACTTCCCAGCCCCAACAGCCATGGCACAGCTCATTGTGTAGCACAGTATCTGAGAGTAATGGTTACCTTCCAGGCCCAACAGCCATGGCACAGCTCATTGTGTTGCACAGTATCTTAGAGTAATGGTTACCTTCCAGGCCCAACAGCCATGGCACAGCTCATTGTGTGCCACAGTACCTGAGAGTAATGAGTACCTACCACTCCCAACACCCACAGCACAGCTCATTGTGAGGCACAGTACCTGAGAGTAATGGGTACCTACCACTCCCAACATCCACAGCACAGCTCATTGTGTGGCACAGTACCTGAGAGTAATGGGTACCTACCACTCCCAACATCCACATCACAGCTCATTGTGAGGCACAGTGCCTGCAAGAACTGGGTACCTCCTGGCCCATGAAACAATGCACAGCTCATTACATGGCACAGTATCTGAGAGTAATGGGTACCTACCACTCCCAAAAACCACGGCACAACTCATTGTGTGGCACACTGAATGAAAGTAATGGTTACCTCCCAGCCCCAACAGACATGGCACAGCTCATTGTGTGGCACAGTATCTGAGAGTAATGGTTACTTCCCAGCCCCAACAGCCATGGCACAGCTCATTGTGTGGCACAGTATCTGAGAGTAATGGTTACCTTCCAGGCCCAACAGCCATGGCACAGCTCATTGTGTGGCACAGTATCTGAGAGTAATGGTTACTTCCCAGCCCCAACAGCCATGGCACAGCTCATTGTGTGGCACAGTATCTGAGAGTAATGGTTACTTCCCAGCCCCAACAGCCATGGCACAGCTCATTGTGTAGCACAGTATCTGAGAGTAATGGTTACCTTCCAGGCCCAACAGCCATGGCACAGCTCATTGTGTGCCACAGTACCTGAGAGTAATGAGTACCTACCACTCCCAACACCCACAGCACAGCTCATTGTGAGGCACAGTACCTGAGAGTAATGGGTACCTACCACTCCCAACATCCACAGCACAGCTCATTGTGTGGCACAGTACCTGAGAGTAATGGGTACCTACCACTCCCAACATCCACATCACAGCTCATTGTGAGGCACAGTGCCTTCGAGAACTGGGTACCTCCTGGCCCATGAAACAATGCACAGCTCATTACATGGCACAGTATCTGAGAGTAATGGGTACCTACCACTCCCAACATCCACAGCACAGCTCATTGTGTGGCACAGTACCTGAGAGTAATGGGTACCTACCACTCCCAACATCCACATCACAGCTCATTGTGAGGCACAGTGCCTGCGAGAACTGGGTACCTCCTGGCCCATGAAACAATGCACAGCTCATTACATGGCACAGTATCTGAGAGTAATGGGTACCTATCACTCCCAACAACCACGGCACAACTCATTGTGTGGCACACTGAATGAAAGTAATGGTTACCTCCCAGCCCCAACAGCCATGGCACAGCTCATTGTGTGGCACAGTATCTGAGAGTAATGGTTACCTTCCAGGCCCAACAGCCATGGCACAGCTCATTGTGTGGCACAGTATCTGAGAGTAATGGTTACTACCCAGCCCCAACAGCCATGGCACAGCTCATTGTGTGGCACAGTATCTGAGAGTAATGGTTACTTCCCAGCCCCAACAGCCATGGCACAGCTCATTGTGTAGCACAGTATCTGAGACTAATGGTTACCTTCCAGGCCCAACAGCCATGGCACAGCTCATTGTGTGGCACAGTATCTGAGAGTAATGGTTACCTCCCAGCCCCAACAGCCATGGCACAGCTCATTGTGTGGCACAGTATCTGAGAGTAATGGTTAACTCCCAGCCCCAACAGCCATGGCACAGCTCATTGTGTGGCACAGTATCTGAGAGTAATGGTTACTTCCCAGCCCCAACAGCCATGGCACAACTCATTGTGTGGCACAGTATCTGAGAGTAATGGTTGCTTTCCAGGCCCAACAGCCATGGCACAGCACATTGTGTGGCACAGTATCTGAGAGTAATGGTTAACTTCCAGCCCCAACAGCCATGGCACAGCTCATTGTGTGGCACAGTATCTGAGAGTAATGGTTACCTTCCAGCCCCAACAGCCATGGCACAGCTCATTGTGTGGCACAGTATCTGATGTGGTTCCTTCCAGGCCCAACAGCCATGGCACAGCTCATTGTGTGGCACAGTATCTGAGAGTAACGGTTACTTCCCAGCCCCAACAGCCATGGCACAGCTCATTGTGTGGCACAGTATCTGAGGGTAATGGTTACTTCCTAGCCCCAACAGCCATGGTACAGCTCATTGTGTGGCACAGTATCTGAGAGTAATGGTTAACTCCCAGCCCCAACAACCATGGCACAGCTCATTGTGTTGCACAGTATCTGAGAGTAATGGTTACCTCCCAGCCCCAACAGCCATGGCACAGCTCATGGTGTGGCACAGAATCTGAGAGTAATGGTTACCTCCCAGCCCCAACAACCATGGCACAGCTCATTGTGTGGCACAGTATCTGAGAGTAACGGTTACTTCCCAGCCCCAACAGCCATGGCACAGCTCATTGTGTGGCACAGTCCCTGAAAGTAATGGTTACCTCCCAGCCCCAACAGCCATAGCACAGCTCATTGTGTGGCACAGTATCTGAGAGTAATGGATGCCTTCCAGGCCCAACAGCCATGGCGCAGCTCATTTTGTAGCACAGTATCTGAGAGTAATGGTTACCTTCCAGCCCCAACAGCCATGGCACAGCTCATTGTGTAGCACAGTATCTGAAAGTAACGGTTACTTCCCAGCCCCAACAGCCATGGCACAGCTCATTGTGTGACACAGTATCTGAGAGTAACAGTTACCTCCCAGCCCCAACAGCCATGGCACAGCTCATTGTGTAGCACAGTGTCTGAGCGTAACGGTTACTTCCCAGCTCCAACAGCCATGGCACAGCTCATTGTGTGGCACAGTATCTGAGCGTAATGGTTACCTTCCAGCCCCAACCGCCATGGCACAACTCATTGTGTGGCACAGTATCTGAGTAATGGTTACCACCAGCCCCAACAGCCATGGCACAGCTCATTGTGTGGCACAATATCTGAGAGGAATGTGTACCTCCAGCCCCAACAGCCATGACACAGCTCATTGTGTGGCACAATATCTCAGAGTAATGTGTACCTCCCAGCCCCAACAGCCACGGCACAGCTCATTGTGTGGCACAGTCCCTGAAAGTAATGGTTACCTCCCAGCCCCAACAGCCATAGCACAGCTCATTGTGTGGCACAGTATCTGAGAGTAATGGTTGCCTTCCAGGCCCAACAGCCATGGCGCAGCTCATTGTGTAGCACAGTATCTGAGAGTAATGGTTACTTCCAGCCCCAACAGCCATGGCACAGCTCATTGTGTGGCACAGTATCTGAGAGTAATGGTTACTTCCCAGCCCCAACAACCATGGCACAGCTCATTGTGTGGCACAGTATCTGAGAGTAATGGTTACCTCCCAGCCCCAACAGCCATGGCACAGCTCATTGTGTGGCACAGTATCTGAGAGTAATGGTTTCCTCCCAGCCCCAACAACCATGGCACAGCTCATTGTGTGGCACAGTATCTGAGAGTAACGGTTACTTCCCAGCCCCAACAGCCATGGCACAGCTCATTTGTGGCACAGTATCTGAGAGTAAGGGTTACCTTCAGGCCCAACAGCCATGGCACAGCTCATTGTGTGGCACAGTATCTGAGAGTAATGGTTACCTCCCAGCCCCAACAACTATGGCACAGCTCATTGTGTGGCACAGTATCTGAGAGTAATGGTTACCTTCCAGGCCCAACAGCCATGGCACAGCTCATTGTGTGGCACAGTATCTGAGAGTAACGGTTACCTCCCAGCCCCAACAACCATGGCACAGCTCATTGTGTGGCACAGTATCTGAGAGTAATGGTTACCTCCCAGCCCCAACAGTCATGGCACAACTCATTGTGTGGCACAGTATCTGAGAGTAATGGTTACCTCCCAGCCCCAACAGCCATGGCACAGTTCATTGTGTGGCACAGTATCTGAGAGTAATGGTTACCTCCCAGCCCCAACAGCCATGGCACAGCTCATTGTGTGGCACAGTATCTGAGAGTAATGGTTACCTCCCAGCCCCAACAGTCATGGCACAACTCATTGTGTGGCACAGTATCTGATGGTAATGGTTACCTCCCAGCCCCAACAGCCATGGCACAGCTCATTGTGTGGCACAGTATCTGAGAGTAAGGTTACTTCCCAGCCCCAACAGCCATGGCACAGCTCATTGTGTGACACAGTATCTGAGAGTAATGGTTACTTCCAGCCCCCAACAGCCATGGCACAGCTCATTGTGTGGCACAGTATCTGAAGTAGGTTACTTCCCAGCCCCAACAGCCATGGTACAGCTCATTGTGTGGCACAGTATCTGAGAGTAATGGTTACTTCCCAGCCCCAACAGCCATGGCACAGCTCACTGTGTGGCACAGTATCTGAGGGTAATGGTTACCTCCCAGCCCCAACAGCCATGGCACAGCTCATTGTGTGGCACAGTATCTGAGAGTAACGGTTACCTTCCAGGCCCAACAGCCATGGCACAGTTCATTTTGTGGCACAGTATCTGAGAGTAATGGTTACCTCCCAGCCCCAACAACGATGGCACAGCTCATTGTGTGGCACAGTATCTGAGAGGAATGGTTACCTCCCAGCCCCAACAGTCATGGCACAACTCATTGTGTGGCACAGTATCTGAGAGTAATGGTTACCTCCCAGCCCCAACAGCCATGGCACAGCTCATTGTGTGGCACAGTATCTAAGAGTAACGGTTACTTCCCAGCTCCAACAGCCATGGCACAGCTCATTGTGTGGCACAGTATCTGAGCATAATGGTTACCTTCCAGCCCCAACCGCCATGGCACAACTCATTGTGTGGCACAGTATGTGAGAGTATTGGTTACCACCCAGCCCCAAAAGCTATGGCACAGCTCATTGTGTGGCACAATATCTGAGAGGAATGTGTACCTCCCAGCCCCAACAGCCATGACACAGCTCATTGTGTGGCACAATATCTCAGAGTAATGTGTACCTGCCAGCCCCAATAGCCATGGCACAGCTCATTGTGTGGCACAGTCCCTGAAAGTAATGGTTACCTCCCAGCCCCAACAGCCATAGCACAGCTCATTGTGTGGCACAGTATCTGAGAGTAATGGTTGCCTTCCAGGCCCAACAGCCATGGCGCAGCTCATTGTGTAGCACAGTATCTGAGAGTAATGGTTACCTTCCAGCCCCAACAGCCATGGCACAGCTCATTGTGTAGCACAGTATCTGAAAGTAACGGTTACTTCCCTGCCCCAACAGCCATGGCACAGCTCATTGTGTGACACAGTATCTGAGAGTAACAGTTACCTCCCAGCCCCAACAGCCATGGCACAGCTCATTGTGTGGCACAGTATCTGAGCGTTACGGTTACTTCCCAGCTCCAACAGCCATGGCACAGCTCATTGTGTGGCACAGTATCTGAGCGTAATGGTTACCTTCCAGCCCCAACCGCCATGGCACAACTCATTGTGTGGCACAGTATGTGAGAGTAATGGTTACCACCCAGCCCCAAAAGCTATGGCACAGCTCATTGTGTGGCACAATATCTGAGAGGAATGTGTACCTCCCAGCCCCAACAGCCATGACACAGCTCATTGTGTGGCACAATATCTCAGAGTAATGTGTACCTCCCAGCCCCAACAGCCACGGCACAGCTCATTGTGTGGCACAGTCCCTGAAAGTAATGGTTACCTCCCAGCCTCAACAGCCATAGCACAGCTCATTGTGTGGCACAGTATCTGAGAGTAATGGTTGCCTTCCAGGCCCAACAGCCATGGCGCAGCTCATTGTGTAGCACAGTATCTGAGAGTAATGGTTACCTTCCAGCCCCAACAGCCATGGCACAGCTCATTGTGTAGCACAGTATCTGAAAGTAACGGTTACTTCCCAGCCCCAACAGCCATGGCACAGCTCATTGTGTGACACAGTATCTGAGGTAATGGTTACCTCCAGCCCCAACAGCCATGGCACAGCTCATTGTGTGACACAGTATCTGAGAGTAACGGTTACTTCCCAGCCCCAACAGCCATGGCACAGCTCATTGTGTGGCGCAGTATCTGAGAGTAACGGATACTTCCCAGCCCCAACATCAGTGGCACAGCTCATTGTGTGGCGCAGTATCTGAGAGTAATAGTTACTTCCCAGCCCCAACAGCCATGGCACAGCTCATTGTGTGGCGCAGTATCTGAGAGTAGTGGTTACTTCCCAGCCCCAACAGCCATGGCACAGCTCATTGTGTGGCACAGTATCTGAGAGTAATGGTTACTTCCCAGCCCCAACAGCCATGGCACAGCTCATTGTGTGGCACAGTATCTGAGAGTAATGGTTAACTCCCAGCCCCAACAGCCATGGCACAACTCATTGTGTGGCACAGTATGTGAGAGTAATGGTTACCACCCAGCCCCAAAAGCTATGGCACAGCTCATTGTGTGGCACAATATCTGAGAGTAATGTGTACCTTCCAGCCCCAACAGCCATGGCACAGCTCATTGTGTAGCACAGTATCTGAAAGTAACGGTTACTTCCCAGCCCCAACAGCCATGGCACAGCTCATTGTGTGACACAGTATCTGAGAGTAACAGTTACCTCCCAGCCCCAACAGCCATGGCACAGCTCATTGTGTGGCACAGTATCTGAGCGTAACGGTTACTTCCCAGCTCCAACAGCCATGGCACAGCTCATTGTGTGGCACAGTATCTGAGCGTAATGGTTACCTTCCAGCCCCAACCGCCTTGGCACAACTCATTGTGTGGCACAGTATGTGAGAGTAATGGTTACCACCCAGCCTCAAAAGCTATGGCACAGCTCATTGTGTGGCACAATATCTGAGAGGAATGTGTACCTCCCAGCCCCAACAGCCATGACACAGCTCATTGTGTGGCACAATATCTCAGAGTAATGTGTACCTCCCAGCCCCAACAGCCACGGCACAGCTCATTGTGTGGCACAGTCCCTGAAAGTAATGGTTACCTCCCAGCCCCAACAGCCATAGCACAGCTCATTGTGTGGCACAGTATCTGAGAGTAATGGTTGCCTTCCAGGCCCAACAGCCATGGCGCAGCTCATTGTGTAGCACAGTATCTGAGAGTAATGGTTACGTTCCAGCCCCAACAGCCATGGCACAGCTCATTTGTAGCACAGTATCTGAAATGTGAGTTACTTCCAGCCCCAACAGCCATGGCACAGCTCATTGTGTGACACAGTATCTGAAAGTATGATTTACCTCCCAGCCCCAACAGCCATGGCACAGCTCATTGTGTGACACAGTATCTGAGGAAATATGATTGCCCAACCCCAACAGCCATGGCACAGCTCACTTGTGGCGCAGTATCTGAGAGTAACGGTTACTTCCCAGCCCCAACAGCAGTGGCACAGCTCATTGTGTGGCGCAGTATCTGAGAGTAATGGTTACTTCCCAGCCCCAACAGCCATGGCACAGCTCATTGTGTGGCGCAGTATCTGAGAGTAATGGTTACTTCCCAGCCCCAACAGCCATGGCACAGCTCATTGTGTGGCACAGTATCTGAGAGTAATGGTTACTTCCCAGCCCCAACAGCCATCGCACAGCTCATTGTGTGGCACAGTATCTGAGAATAATGGTTAACTCCCAGCCCTAACAGCCATGGCACAACTCATTGTGTGGCACAGTATCTGAGGGTAATGGTTACTTCCCAGCCCCAACAGCCATGGTACAGCTCATTGTGTGGCACAGTATCTGAGAGTAATGGTTAACTCCCAGCCCCAACAACCATGGCACAGCTCATTGTGTTGCACAGTATCTTAGAGTAATGGTTACCTCCCAGCCCCAACAGCCATGGCACAGCTCATGGTGTGGCACAGTATCTGAGAGTAATGGTTACCTCCCAGCCCCAACAGCCATGGCACAGCTCATTGTGTTGCACAGTATCTGAGAGTAACGGTTACTTCCCAGCCCCAACAGCCATGGCACAGCTCATTGTGTGGCACAGTATCTGAGAGTAACGGTTACTTCCCAGCCCCAACAGCCATGGCACAGCTCATTGTGTGGCACAGTATCTGAGGGTAATGGTTACCTCCCAGCCCCAACAGCCATGGCACAGCTCATTGTGTAGCACAGTATCTGAGAGTAACAGTTACCTTCCAGGCCCAACAGCCATGGCATAGCTCATTGTGTGGCACAGTATCTGAGAGTAATGGTTACTTCCCAGCCCCACCAGCCATGGCACAACTCATTGTGTGGCACAGTATCTGAGAGTAATGGTTACCTTCCAGGCCCAACAGCCATGGCACAGCTCATTGTGTGGCACAATATCTGAGAGTAATGGTTACTTCCCAGCCCCAACAGCCATGGCACAGCTCATTGTGTGGCACAGTATCTGAGAGTAACGGTTACTTCCCAGCCCCAACAGCCATGGCACAGCTCATTGTGTGGCACGGTATCTGAGAGTAATGGTTACCTCCCAGCCCCAACAGCCATGGCACAGCTCATTGTGTGACACAGTACCTAAGAGTAGTGGGTTCCTACTCCCGACAACTACAGCACAGCTCATTGTGGGGCACAGTGCAGAGCAGAACCAAACTTCATCCCCCCCTTTCACTCTAAGCATGTGACGCAGACTCACACATTTCATCTATCTGGCTTCCTATTAGCAGCTCATTTTTCAAAGTAAGGAAAAGGTTTGCCAGTTGTCTCTGTTTTTTTTTCACACTATCACACTTGAACAAGTTATTTATATCCACAGACTGGGGGAAATTATTCAGCAGAAATACAGTTTGGGGTCTTGAGTAGGCAAAGAGTTCAGCCCTGGGATACGGAGACAAGAATGTTTAGTAACATAAGGGCATTGCGGGTACTTACAGAGGGCCAGATGGTTTCACAGTTAGAGCACAGAACTGTGACACAGGGGAACCCAGGTTCAAATCCCACCCCCAGCTATTGGGTCCCAGTATGAGCTTATGCAAGCCACCCGGCCTCCCCGCATTTCAGACCCTCACAACTGGGATAGAAACAGCACTGCATCTCAACTGGGCCAGCTGGGTTTATATGTATACACACTGTAAAATAAAAACACACTTTTAGTAAAATGTCTCTGACATCTGTAGAGCCCACAAACAGCAACTCACACTGCTCAGGAAGCAGACCAGCACTCTGAAAGAATAACTAGCAGGCAACTTCAAACAAGCAAGAGGGGATGGGTGCCCTATAACCAAGACCACTGAGTTACGGTGACTGAAACAATGAAATTCCAGTTTCAAAACTTGGAATTCTGTGAATTGTTCCAGTGACTCCTAGTCTAATTTTTGGATTCTACTGTCATTCTTTTAGTATATTTATAAATAATCAGAATAAAAGAAGGCTTAATATACAGAGCATTAACTGAAGCAAATTGACAACAGTACAGGAAGCAATTATAAGGAAAAACAAGTTCTGACGATTTACTGATCTGGCTTAAAATGCTAAATTCCATGAAATTCTTTGTTTTTACTGGTGTGTAGGCAGTCCAAATTCTGGAATTTTACCATTTTTTCCAGTAAAAAACAAAAATCAGCAGCCTTGCCTATTACCTGTCCAAGAATCCTCATTTTGTGCTTTAATAACAACTTAGTAATTTACGGGCAGCATGGGGGACCGCTTAATCTGTAGCTCGGTGATTACAGGACTAGACTCCTTGGAATGAAACACCCTTCAATTTACTTCTAAAGCCCATCGGCAGAATGGAATATTCAGCAGAAATGGGGGCCCTGGGCCTCTTGTATCTCTCTCACCCCTCTTCCTGCTGCTACCTCTCTTTAGTTGAATGACAGTTCAGGAGAAAGTTACCAATAAATAATTTCAAACCAGTTTAACAAAAATCTCAGGGCTGTATGGTATAACATGCAGATTTCTACTCCAAGCCTGCTCTGTACCTAAGGGCAGGGTGCATACTGTTATTAATTCACACGCTGGAGCTATTACCTTGATATATGATAGACAACCGAACGTAGTTAAAGTTTCCTGATGTATACATCACGTACGCCTGTAAAGGTACTGTACAATATTAAAATGTGCCTACAACAGGCAAGTTCAATAAAAATATATTCACAAAAAAAAGGCAAGAGAGAGAGAAAAAGCATGCTATTTTTGTGTCGTTGGTACATTCAGGTAAACAGAAACACTTACCCTCTGAGGTAATGTTCGTAATGTTCACGTCAGGGTTCAGTCCTTCACTGAGAACATGAATCCAGAAGGCAAGTAAAAAAATGCCAAAGGGAAGAGGGACCATCTTCTCCTATCCTTCTGTGTTTTTAATTCAAATAAGACATTTTAGGTTTGCATTACATCTAGAGTGAACATAAACCACAACAAAAAAAACCCCGAGATAATGAACAAATTCTGAAAATGGACTGTGCGATCTTGGACCCAGCTGCTCCATACAGCTAAAGTTTCTGTTTTAAAGACATTGTGGTCATCCTCACAGCAAGCTGTGTTTCTGTCAGCCTCTCATGGGAATTGAGCTGGGACGCAATAAATTCATGACATCCTCCAGTAGGAACTGGATCGTGTGGGCAGGGTAGGCTGACAAGAGTTGAGTCTTTCATCGAGTCATCTGTGAGCCCAGGAAAGCAGAAGTGTAACTTCACGCAGCATGACCATGTAACTGTGCCTTTTTTTTTCACAGACGCATTTTGATTTTAGTCACTCATAGAATCCTCTGATTCTAGAATCCTTTCATTTTTTTTTTCTATTTATACCTTGCTACTTGGGTAGTCGGGATCACTTCAGAATCTCTGCAGGCTCTGGACTCATTGCTTACTGGGACAGCCGCCAGACCTCAAGATGTCCTCTTCTGCTCCCCTCAGATATGGTCCAGGAAATACCCTTAAGGTGGGGCTGTCAGGCCAAGAGAGAGCTGGTGGTACTTTTCAGACTGGGGGAGGAGCCACAGCTGGACAAGAAGTAGGGTTGGCAAATGTATGTTTTTTGTTCAGATCATCTGTTTTTTAGGGTACTTTTCTGGGATTTTGTTTTTTCCACAGGGGAACTTTTGTTTGGCGGTGCCACGTACTCCTATAACATGACTCTGTCCATCTATTCCTTGTTATAACTGCACATATGGGTTCTGTATTACTATTATAGTGCTTTTGATTCAGATATGTGCCGCAAAAATAGCACCAGTCAGGGAAATGAAAACTAGAGCTTCAAAGGCCCTTCACAGTATATGAAATTAATCTTTCCCTCCATATTTCCCCCTCCTTCTGGACCAGATTCCATACCCACATATCACCATTCCCATCAGAGCCAAAATAGACACCATACGTGGAGACTGCAAGACATGCTAGTTTAAAGGGACACTGACAACCTTTTTTGCATCACGTTATTTTTAGTTGAAACCCCACATTTTATAATTGCTTGCCATCTCTACAATTCATTGATGTTGCTCACTGTAAACTGAAATGCAAGCTACTGGTGTAATTATACCAAACCTTGTTTTGTTTCAAATCTTCAATCTACTTTTATTGCATACTTCCTGAACATTAGGAACACCCCCAAACAGTGCAGCCACTCATGATGCATGTCTCCTCTCCTCCCACTGCATCATGAGTGGCTAGACTATGTGGGGGTGTTCTCAAGTCCAGGAAATATGCAGTACGAGTGGATCAAGAACTGCAAGCAGACAGTTTTCTGTGTGGTAACCCAAGTATGATGGGCAGTGAGAGGCTGGCCAGCTTCATCTGCAAATTCTACAGAAAGTCAACATTCATAAAATGTGTCTTTTTAAACTGTGGACAAATTTAGGCCTAAGAAGTGCCCCTTTGACTTGTAAATGTAAGTAGCAGGCAGCAGGGGAGCCCCAACCTGATCCCCAGTGCAAGTATTAGGGCATCAGGGGTGCTCCAGCCTAATCCCCAATGCCAGCAGCAGGAGAGCCCCAGCCTGGTCCCCAGTGCAAGTAACAGGGCAGCAGGAGAGTGACATCCTGATCATCAAAGCAAGTAGCAGGGCAGCAGTAGAACCCCAGCCTGATCCCCAATGAAAATAACATGGCAGCAGGGGAGTCCCAACCTGATGCCCAGTGCAAGTAGTTGGGCAGTAGGGGAACCCCAGTCTGATCCCCACTTCAAGCAGCAGGGGAGCCCCAGCCTGGTCCCCAGTGCAAGCAGCAGGGCAGCAGGGGAGTCCCAGCCAAATCCCCATTGCAAGTAGCTGGGCAGCAGGGGAGTCCCAGCCTGGTCCCCAGTGCAAGCAGCAGGGGAGCCCCAGCCTGATCCCCAGTGCAAGCAGCAGGGGAGCCCCAGCCTGATCCCCAGTGCAAGCAGCAGGGGAGCCCCAGCCTGGTCCCCAGTGCAAGTAACAGGGCAGCAGGAGAGTGACATCCTGATCATCAAAGCAAGTAGCAGGGCAGCAGTAGAACCCCAGCCTGATCCCCAATGAAAATAACATGGCAGCAGGGGAGTCCCAACCTGATGCCCAGTGCAAGTAGTTGGGCAGCAGGGGAACCCCAGTCTGATCCCCAGTTCAAGCAGCAGGGGAGCCCCAGCCTGGTCCCCAGTGCAAACAGCAGGGCAGCAGGGGAGTCCCAGCCGAATCCCCATTGCAAGTAGCTGGGCAGCAGGGGAGTCCCAGCCTGGTCCCCAGTGCAAGCAGCAGGGGAGCCCCAGCCTGATCCCCAGTGCAAGCAGCAGGGGAGCCCCAGCCTGATCCCCAGTGCAAGCAGCAGGAGAGCCCCAGCCTGGTCCCCAGTGCAAGTAACAGGGCAGCAGGAGAGTGACATCCTGATCATCAAAGCAAGTAGCAGGGCAGCAGTAGAACCCCAGCCTGATCCCCAATGAAAATAACATGGCAGCAGGGGAGTCCCAACCTGATGCCCAGTGCAAGTAGCTGGGCAGCAGAGGAGCCCCAGCCTGATTCCCAGTGCAAGCAGCAGGAGAGCCCCAGCCTGGTCCCCAGTGCAAGCAGCAGGAGAGCCCCAGCCTGATTCTCAGTGCAAGCAGCAGGAGAGCCCCAGCCTGGTCCCAGTGCAAGCAGCAGGGAGTACTAGCCCAATCCCCAGTGCAAGTAGCTGGGCAGCAGGGGAGCCCCAGCATGGTCCCCAGTGCAAGTAGCAGGGCAGCAGGGGAGCCCAAGCCTGGTCCCAGTGCAAGCAGCAGGGCAGCAGGGAGTACTAGCCCAATCCCCAATGCAAGTAGCAGGGCAGCAGGGGAGCCCCAGCCTGGTCCCAGTGCAAGCAGCAGAGCAGCAGGGAGTACTAGCCCAATCCCCAGTGCAAGTAGCTGGGCAGCAGGGGAACTACAGCATGATCCCCAATGAAAATAACAGGGCAGCAGGGCAGTGCCAGCATGATCCCCAATGCAAGGAGCAGGGCAGCAGCAGCAGAGCACTAGCTGGATCCCAAAGCAAGTAGCATGACAACAAGAGACCCAGCCTGATCTCCAGTGCAAGTAGCAGGGCAGCAGGAGACATCAGCCTGATCCCCAGTGAAAATAGCAGGGGAGTGCCAAACTGATCCCCACTGCAAGTAGCTGGGCAGCAGGGGATCCCCAGCCTGATCCCCCAATGCAAGTAGCAGGGCAACAGGGAAGCCCCAGCCAGATCCCCAATGAAAATAACAGGGCAGCAGGAGATCCCCAGCCTGATCTCCAGTGCAAGTAGCAGGGCAGAAGAAGACATTAACCTGATCTCCAGTGCAAGTAGCAGGGCAGCAGGAGACATCAGCCTGATCTCCAGTGCAAGTAGCAGTGCAGCAGAAGACATCAGCCTGATCTCCAGTGCAAGAAACAGGGCAGCAGAAGACATTAACCTGATCTCCAGTGCAAGTAGTAGTACAGCAGGAGACATCAGCCTGATCTCCAGTGCAAGTAGCAGTGCAGCATAAGACATCACCCTGATCCCCAATGAAAGTAGCAGGGGAGCCCCATCCTGATCACCAATCAATTTGAAAATGCTATCATTCAGAAAGAAATGGAAGATTACTTAAGCAAAAGGGAACAAGCACTTCAAGACTTTAAACATTTTGCACAGTTTGAACAAATGCAAGAATGTTTCGCTGAGAATTTGAGGAAGTACGAAGAAAAAAAATCAAAACTGCAATGAAATAAAGTTGGAGCATGATGCAGGGGATTTTCATGATAATAAGATGTTTAATTGGTGCAAAAGTGATTCTGGTCAATCGAAATCTAAACCCATATTAAAGAAAATGAATACATCATTGGACTATGGTACAGAAATTAATGAAAATAAGAGTGGTGACTTGGAGCAGGAAGTTTTTTTAGGTGAGGAGGAGCAAGAAGTCATTTCCCCACATATGCCCCTCAACATTTCAACCCCTTGGAGGAGCCAACGCAAGAACAAATACATTCCTGAATGCAGAAATGGACCAGGAGAGGTAGGCAAAAGAGGGTCTGGAAGAGGAAGAACCGTGCGAGGAAGACGCTGGAGAGGGAAACGTTCCAGAGGGAGGAATTTCCAATAAATGTAATCAATGTCTCTGACTGTGAACTGTATGACGCAGACATTGCTGTATTAAAGCATGGACTCTCTTTTACTTCTTCAAGAAGATTTGATTTGTTTGAAACTGTGATTGCGTTGCATAAACTAACTAGAAATTTAAGTTTAAAATCTTTTTTTTCACAGGAAGGACTCTGCATGATTGGAAATGACCACAGGGTTGGGGGAAGCATTAGAACCTTAGATTGCTAATGATTTGAGGTAAATGCTTTTACATTGAAATCTAACTTCTGCCCCCCCTCATGTCCCCTGCGCTACAAATGTTCCTTAAGTGAGAATTATCCCGTTTAATTGAATGAGGATATGAGCTATAGGTATCATAACTTCACCAAAAAGAAACGGCAAGCCTTGCAAAATCTGGTTGTAAATAAAACCATCACAGTTAAATCAACAGAAAAGGGTGGGGCCATGGTCCTTATGAACAGTACTGATTGCAAAAGTGACATATATAGACAATTAAATGATGCAGAGTAGTATGAGAAATTGACCTTTGTTAAAACTCTCAGTTTTAAAGGAATCATCGATCAGTATCTACAGTTGATGAAAGAAAGAGATTGGTTACCTGAACAGGTTATTCAATATTTAAGTAGATCACCCAGTTAGGGTCGCGTTGCCCAAATTTCACAAATGATTTGGTGAACCCCCTGGAAGACCTGTTGTCTCCGGCAATGACGCCTTAATGGAACCTCTAGCTAAATTTGTTGACCACTACATATCTGACCTTGACAAAAATGTTCCTTCATACATCAAGGACACGGGAGATATTCTCTGCACCCTTGATGACTTGGCTGTCAAACCTGACAGCTGGCTAGTCACATTGGATGTAGTAGCATTATATTCCAAAATACCCTATTCTGAAGGCTTATCAGCTTTGGAATTTTATCTAGATATGACAGCTGATTGTGCTCTACCTACCAAAGTCCTTGTCCAGTTGGCCAAATATGTACTGGCATTTAACACATTTTTTATAAGGGAGATTTCTTTTTACAGAAAAAGGGCACGGCCATGGGTGCTAGTTTTGTACCTAATTACGCAAACCTTTTTACGGGTAAATGGGAATTGGAGTATATTAGGGTGAAAATACAAACCCCTTCCTACAAAAGATTGATCTGTGGAAGTGCAATATTGATGACACCATCATGATACGAAAAGGTATTAAGCAGGAAAGTTTTGATTCTGTTGCTTTTTTAGAGAATAGTAATCCTAATCTCCGCTTCAGTATTAGGTTTAGCCAGACACAGATAAATTTTTTAGATTTGACAATAAAAAAGGCTAGAAGGGGGTGGTGGTCACAGGTTTGTTTAGGAAGCCCACTGACAGAAATATGCTGTTTTTAGCAAACAGCAATCATCCTAGGCTCATTATTTCTGCTATACCGATGGGTCAGTTAACTCGGACAAAAAGAATTGCGGATGAAAGTTATGAAGAAAGGTCAGTGGAACTTGTCAATAGATTACAGGTAAGAGGTTATGACCAGGATATTGTGTACAGAACAAAACAAGATGTTGACAGTATACCAAGAGATGATTTACTACAAGAGAAAAGGGAAAGACATAGAAACAAAGAAACTTAGACTTTGATGGCAGATAAGGACTGTTTGGCATACCCAGTCTGCCCATTTCCCTACCTATTTGATAAGCTGCAGATCCTAGTTAACCAACAGCCTACATCCTCCCCCCCCCCACCACCAGAATTGCCTTATGTCTGGCATGACCCACAGGTCTCTATTGTTTCGACTTTTAAATTTCAAGTTTGTTGATTCAGAAACAACCTTTGAGCTAGAAGCTCATTTACATAGGTTCCATGTCTAGACAGGACATACAGTACAGAAAAATGGCAATGTCACAAGAATCAACTACAAGGTCACTTGGCAAGGTTCTAAACAATAATTTCACTCAGTTACAGACTTTAGAGTTCTTTATACATTCTAGTGTAAAGAGTGGAGACACAATACGTATAGAGTTTAGACGACTGTATGATCTTAATGAAAAGAGAATGGGAAAGAATGGAAAGGATTATAGGGATGGAAAGAGAAACCCTGTGCCCCCAGAGGAAGGCTTTGTCAGAAGGAATTTTTTTTAACCCCCAATCACAGAAGATTACTGCTATTTTGAAAAAAACATTGGCATTTGGTCAAAAGGGATCAGGAACTTAGGAAATTTATAACAGAATATCCAAAATTTGTGTACTGCAGAGGGAGAATGTAAAAGACGTAATTGTGCACTTAGTATAACCAATGGGTAAAAAACCACGTATGGGACTACCAGTAAGAGAGGAAGGTTGTTTTAAATGTAGCAGTGTAAGTATTGTACAATGGTGCAAAATGCATGAACCTTTACTAACCCTGCAACTAAAAAAGATTTCAAAGTAAGAGGCTTTATTACATGTACAGTAAAACGCGTAGAGTTGCATGTATGAGTGGCTGCTTGCCAATGTGGATGTTTTTAAGTAGGAAAAACTAAAAGGTTCTTTAAAAGTTGAATTGGTGAACATGTCAGGGTAATTGAGAAGAGGGATCTCTCTAATAACTTTGTTGCACATGTCTGGAGATCCTGTGAAAAAACTGACCAC
The DNA here is from genome assembly GCA_016271365.2 of Neoceratodus forsteri. Taxonomy (NCBI): domain Eukaryota; kingdom Metazoa; phylum Chordata; order Ceratodontiformes; family Ceratodontidae; genus Neoceratodus; species Neoceratodus forsteri. The sequence goes on from JADMNL010000033.1 coordinate 1,959,730, forward strand.
ACTTTCATTTTTAAAGGTATAGAAAAGCCTCTTATGACTGCAGTGGGATCTTGACAATGTCTTGCTCAAATGTGAACAGCATTGCATTTATTTAGAGAAATAGAACAAATGGGAATTGAAATCAGATCTTTCCTTAAAAATATTTTTGTCACTCTCATTTAGACTAGGCTTTCTATGTATCTGTTCATTTATCCTGCCATATGTTTATGGTGCTATTCTGAATTCTAACTGTTTTTTCTATATTTAGGCACTGTTAATAATTGTTTATGTGCCTTCACATTTTTCAGGCCTAATAGCGACTGTTACCTTTTATTGGGAGTGCGTTCTTTCAGAAATGTACTGCATGTCAAGCGGTTTTAGATTAGTCACTTTTTAATTAAATGTTCTTTCAATCTGTTTGTCAGCATGTTATCATGCGTTATTTAAATTTGGACCTTGGTGCCTGGAATTTTTCAGTTTGGCACAAGTCTCTACTATTAAAAATGTATTTAAAGGTTGCTGTACACACACACACACACACATATATATATGTAATTGGGGGTGAGGTTAAAAAGTGACAAATAACAGCAGTATTTCGGGCTGGTCAGACCTACAGTGAGAATATCACATTTATCCTCACTGTAGGTAATAACCAGATACTATTTACACTTCAGCACAACTGCTCACAAAGGCTTTGATTGGTGGGAGCTGGCAGCATGAGCAGCACAATCAGAATGCACCTGCTCACTTGCATCCCAGCTCCCACTGGCAGTTTAATTTCTCTCCAGCAGCACACAGAACAGTTTCATTTTCTCCCCTGTTCTTTTACTGTAACCTATTTAAAAAAAATGACTTTCAGCTTCACACAATGTTAATTACCATTTCTCCTAAAGGCCCAAAATACCAGACAAAACATTCTGAATTATTTTCATGGTCTCCCCACCCCACTTTCTTTCACTTCAAATATTGAAAAAAAAAAACTTTTAGCCTCACACAAAACATTCACTTCCTCCAAACCCCAGCACACAAAAAAGCAACCAGCACTCTCTTTTTTACTCTTACCACTCTCCGCAGCAGCACGACGGCACAGCACCCTGATGCAAAAGTTCAGTTTTACAGAACACAACACTCAGTCATCGGGAAACAAAAAGAAATAAAGACATACCTATTTTAAAAAAAATGAAAAGTACACTGATAAAAAACTTGGCCCATTGCATAAATGGAACATACAATGCCCCCATGGAAAATATCTCTGATATTTTCCCCTCGAGCAGTTTGACCTATGGCAACACTCGTGGCTTTGCCACTCATGATGTCAAAGGTCAAACTGCAAACTACACTAGGGAAAATATCAGAGATATTTTGATGGAACATGCATATCCTATATATATATATATATATATATATATATATATTTATATATGCGTATATACATATACAGGGCAGGATTTACAAAGGGTGCACCGGTACATCCGAGATGCTGGTGCATCCCCGACTTGCACTGAAAAATGATTCAGCAAGGGTCCCGATGTGCCGGCACATCCCTGATGCACCAGCGCATCACAGATGCACTGCACAATGCTGATAATGTTATGTGGCGCATCTGGGGGACTGCAAAGGGGGCATGTCCATGCATACTGGGTGCAGCCCCATTCACAGCCTAAGTTAGAGGCGCATCCCTGGGGCAAGTCCGGGGATGCACCTCCGAAAGATAAGTCTAGTTCTACTAGACTTAAGTGAATGGCCACCTACAGGCAGGCTGCCGTACTGCAGACAACAGCACAGCAGCCTCCACACCCAGGCAGTTCAAGCACCACCCCCAACCAGCCCACTGTACTATGCTACCTGTCACCCGTTCAGGCTGCAGGTGGTACAGTGGCCCCCCTCACCCATAGCACCACCAGCCCCAAATATCATGTGCAAATGATTCCTAGTGGCATAGTGGTCTCCCCACCCTGCACATAGCTGAACAGCCCCAGAATCCCCAGAACAATGTAGCCCTGGTAGTAAAGTGCCCCCCCCCGCCTATACAAGCACTGGCCCTGAAAAGCATATGATTTGGGGCCCTGGTTTATATGGGGTCCCCTCACTCGTACCAGTACTGGCCCCATAGCATGCCATATTATGAGCCCTGGTGGTCCAGTGGTCCCACCCCCACCCACTGAGGCACCCCACCACTCAGGCACCCTCTGCCTGCCAGCACAGTACCGTCCAGTAGCAGCAGCACAGCCCACCCGCACCGCCATGGCTGCCCACCAACTGAACTGTCTGTGACTGATAGGCAGTGGTACTGTACGCATCCCATTGGTCATTCATGTCGATCAATGTGCATGCAGCATGTACTGTAGGCTGTCATTCACAACTTTGACATTCACAAGGGTTGTGAATGAAAGCCTATAGTACATGTTGCATGCACATTGGTCGACATGGATGACCAATGGGATGTGTACAGTACTGCAGACTGTCAGTCACAGACAGTACAATTGGTGGGCAGCCATGGCGGTGTGCGGGTGGACTGTGCTGCCCGCCGCTACTGGACGTGTACTGTGCTGGCAGGCAGGGTGGGGTGCCTGAGTTGTTGGGGGGTGGGGGACCACTGGACCACCAGGGCTAATACTATGGCATGCTACAGGGCCAGTACTGGTAGTAGCGGGAAGTTGGACCACTATACCACCAGGGTTCCAGTTCATACGCTTATCGGGGCCAGTGCTTATATGAGGTGGGCGTGGGACACTATACGACCAGGGCTACTTTGTTTTGGAGTTACAGGGACTGTGCAGCTATGTCTTGAGATGAAATATCCTCTCAAGCTAAAACAGCCTGTGAGAGCCTGGCGCATTCGGCCAGGTGCATCCCTGCAAGGCACATGCAAAGGGGGTCATAATGACATGCAAATGGCCCCATTGCGCCATGCATGCCTAATGGCCCCATTTGCATGTCTGTGATTGTGAATGGTGGTTTTGGGCGCAGCGCATCCTGAGATGCACTGCCCCATTGGGTTCCCAGCCCAATGTGGGGGGATGCGTTGGTGTAGCCTGGGTCAGGCACAACTGTGGTATTCACAGAGGGGATGCTCTGGGGGCATTCCCCCATGCATCCTCTGTAAATACCACAGTATGTGCTCAACACATCTCCACTGTGCTGAGGCAATCAAGATGCACTGGGTGCATCTCCTTTGTGAATTCTGCCCACAATGTTTTAACTACTTTCTTCTTTTGTATGTTAGTTATGTACTTATCACGTTTGCTGTGATTGTGACTGCCTCTATGGTGAAGCTAGCCATTGAAAAAGTGAGCATTCGAGAAATGCGTCGGGTAACACCACAGTAAAGGACGGGGCTCACGCCTTGATGCTAGCAAACATCCTTGTTCTCTCCTGCATATATGTGGACTTTCAATATGGAGTTCTTGATGCAGCAAGTGCTTTTATGTGAGTTGTTAGTATTGCTTTAGGGAACGTTTTGGAATGAATTAAAGTCTATTGCACTGAACTTCTGTTGCCCTGTCCACACTTACTGCTATGGAGAGCTGTGCAGCAACACAATACCTTTGGCTGGTGTTGGCCCACCTTGAACTGGCAGCAGGGGAACCCCAGCCTGACCCCCAATACAAGTGATAGAGCAGTAGGGCAGCACTAGCCTGATACCCAATGCAAGTAGCAGGGGAGCATGGGAGCCCCAGCCTGATCCCCAGAGCAATTAGCAGGGGCAGCAGGGGAACACCAGACTGATCCCAAATGCAAATAGCAGAACAGCAGAGCAGTGCCACCCTGATCCTAAATGCAAGTAGCAGAGCAGTGCCAGCCTGATCCTAAATGCAAGTAGCGGAGCAGCGCCACCCTGATCCTAAATGCAAGTAGCAGAGCAGTGCCAGCCTGATCCTAAATGCAGGTAGAAGAGCAGTGCCAGCCTGATTCTAAATGCAGGTAGTAGAGCAGTGCCAGCCTGATTCTAAATGCAAGTAGCAGAGCAGTGCCAGCCTGATCCTAAATGCAGGTAGAAGAGCAGTGCCAGCCTGATCCTAAATGCAAGTAGCAGAGCAGTGCCAGCCTGATTCCAAATGCAGGTAGTAGAGCAGTGCCAGCCTGATCCTAAATGCAGGTAGCAGAGCAGTGCCAGCCTGATCCTAAATGCAAGTAGCAGAGCAGTGCCAGCCTGATCCTAAATGCAGGTAGAAGAGCAGTGCCAGCCTGATCCTAAATGCAAGTAGCAGAGCAGCGCCACCCTGATCCTAAATGCAAGTAGCAGAGCAGTGCCAGCCTGATCCTAAATGCAGGTAGAAGAGCAGTGCCAGCCTGATTCTAAATGCAGGTAGTAGAGCAGTGCTAGCCTGATTCTAAATGCAAGTAGCAGAGCAGTGCCAGCCTGATCCTAAATGCAGGTAGAGAAGAGCAGTGCCAGCCTGATCCTAAATGCAAGTAGCAGGCAGTGCCAGCCTGATTCCAAATGCAGGTAGTAGAGCAGTGCCAGCCTGATCCTAAATGCAAGTAGCAGAGCAGTGCCAGCCTGATCCTAAATGCAAGTAGCAGAGCAGTGCCAGCCTGATCCTAAATGCAAGTAGCAGAGCAGTGCCACCCTGATCCTAAATGCAAGTAGCAGAGCAGTGCCAGCCTGATCCTAAATGCAAGTAGCAGAGCAGTGCCAGCCTGATCCTAAATGCAAGTAGCAGAGCAGTGCCACCCTGATCCTAAATGCAAGTAGCAGAGCAGTGCCAGCCTGATCCTAAATGCAAGTAGCAGAGCAGTGCCAGCCTGATTCTAAATGCAGGTAGCAGAGCAGTGCCACCCTGATCCTAAATGCAGGTAGCAGAGCAGTGCCAGCCTGATTCTAAATGCAGGTAGTAGAGCAGTGCCAGCCTGATTCTAAATGCAGGTAGCAGAGCAGTGCCAGCCTGATCCTAAATGCAGTTAGCAGAGCAGTGCCATCCTGATCCTAAATGCAAGTAGCAGAGCAGTGCCAGCCTGATCCTAAATGCAAGTAGCAGAGCAGTGCCAGCCTGATCCTAAATGCAGAAATGCCAAAGTAGAGAGCGCAAAAAAACCTTGAAGCACAAAATAATCAAATGAAGTAATGGCAAAGTGAAGACCCAAAGACCAAAATATTGTAGGTGTTCATAATAGAAACACACACTGGTTTTAATAAGGTCAACACAAATTTAGCAATAAATACAAAGTGCTCGTGACTGCTGCAAAAAAGGGAAAACACCCCTAGCGCCTCGACTCACACGAGTCTTCGGAGGGGGTCACCCTGATCCTAAATGCAGGTAGCAGAGCAGTGCCAGCCTGATTCTAAATGCAGATAGCAGAGCAGTGCCAGCCTGATCCTAAATGCAGGTAGCAGAGCAGTGCCAGCCTGATCCTAAATGCAGGTAGCAGAGCAGTGCCAGCCTGATCCTTAATGCAAGTAGCAGAGCAGTGCCAGCCTGATCCTTAATGCAAGTAGCAGAGCAGTGCCAGCCTGATTCTAAATGCAAGTAGCAGAGCAGTGTCAGCCTGATTCTAAATGCAAGTAGCAGAGCAGTGCCAGCCTGATCCTAAATGTAGGTAGCAGAGCAGTGCCAGCCTGATCCTAAATGCAAGTAGCAGAGCAGTGCCAGCCTGATCCTAAATGTAGGTAGCAGAGCAGTGCCAGCCTGATCCTAAATGCAAGTAGCAGAGCAGTGCCAGCCTGATCCTAAATGCAAGTAGCAGAGCAGTGCCAGCCTGATCCTAAATGCAAGTAGCAGAGCAGTGCCAGCCTGATCCTAAATGCAAGTAGCAGAGCAGTGCCAGCCTGATCCTAAATGCAAGTAGCAGAGCAGTGCCAGCCTGATCCTAAATGCAAGTAGCAGAGCAGTGCCACCCTGATCCTAAATGCAAGTAGCAGAGCAGTGCCACCCTGATCCTAAATGCAGGTAGCAGAGCAGTGCCAGCGTGATCCTAAATGCAGGTAGCAGAGCAGTGCCACCCTGATCCTAAATGCAAGTAGCAGAGCAGTGCCAGCTTGATCCTAAATGCAAGTAGCAGAGCAGTGCCAGCCTGATTCTAAATGCAGGTAGTAGAGCAGTGCCAGCCTGATTCTAAATGCAGGTAGCAGAGCAGTGCCAGTCTGATCCTAAATGCAAGTAGCAGAGCAGTGCCAGCCTGATTCTAAATGTAGTTAGTAGAGCAGTGCCAGCCTGATCCTGAATGCAGTTAGCAGAGCAGTGCCATCTTGATCCTAAATGCAAGTAGCAGAGCAGTGCCAGCCTGATCCTAAATGCAAGTAGCAGAGCAGTGCCAGCCTGATCCTAAATGCAGAAATGCCAAAGTAGAGAGCGCAAAAAAACCTTGAAGCACAAAATAATCAAATGAAGTAATGGCAAAGTGAAGACCCAAAGACCAAAATATTGTAGGTGTTCATAATAGAAACACACACTGGTTTTAATAAGGTCAACACAAATTTAGCAACAAATACAAAGTGCTCGTGACTGCTGCAAAAAAGGGAAAATACTCCTAGCACCTCGACTCACACGAGTCTTCGGAGGGGGTCACCCTGATCCTAAATGCAGGTAGCAGAGCAGTGCCAGCCTGATTCTAAATGCAGGTAGTAGAGCAGTGCCAGCCTGATCCTAAATGCAGGTAGTAGAGCAGTGCCAGCCTGATTCTAAATGCAAGTAGCAGAGCAGTGCCAGCCTGATCCTAAATGCAGGTAGCAGAGCAGTGCCAGCCTGATTCTAAATGCAGGTAGCAGAGCAGTGCCACCCTGATCCTTATTGTAAGTAGCAGAGCAGTGCCAGCCTGATCCTAAATGCAAGTAGCAGAGCAGTGCCAGCCTGATCCTAAATGCAAGTAGGAGAGCAGTGCCAGCCTGATCCTAAATGCAGGTAGCAGAGCAGTGCCACCCTGATCCTAAATGCAAGTGGTAGAGCAGTGCCAGCCTGATCCCCAATACAAGTACAGTAGAAGAGGAGCAGGAGACATCAGCCTGATCCGCAATAGAAGCATCAGGGCAGCAGGGCAGCCCTAGCCTGATCTGCAATGCAAGTAGCAGGGCATCAAGGGAGCCCCAGATGGATCCCCAAAGCAAGTGGCAGGGCAGCAGGGAACCCCGGCCTGATCCCAATACAAGTAGTATGGCAGCAAGGAGCCCCTGCCTGATCCCCAGTGCAAGTAGAAAGACAGCAGGGAGACCCAACCTGATCTCCAAAGCAAGTAGAAAGACAGTAGGGAGCCCTAGCCTGATCCCCAAAGCAAGTAGAAGGACTGCAGGGAGCCCCAGCCTGATCTCCAAAGCAAGTAGAAGGGCAGCAGGGAGCCCCAGCCTGATCTCCAAAGCAAGCAGAAAGACAGCAGGGAGCCCCAGCCTGATCCCCAAAGCAAGCAGAAAGACAGCAGGGAGCCCCAACCTGATCCCCAAAGCAAGTAGAAAGACAGCAGGGAGACGCAGCCTGATCCCCAAAACAAGTAGAAAGACAGCAGGGAGCCCCAGCCTGATCCCCAAAGCAAGCAGAGAGACAGCAGGGAGCCCCAGCCTGATCCCCAAAGCAAGCAGAGAGACAGCAGGGAGCCCCAGCCTGATCCCCAAAGCAAGCAGAGAGACAGCAGGGAGCCCCAGCCTGATCTCCAAAGCAAGTAGAGAGACAGCAGGGAGCCCCAGCCTGATCCCCAAAGCAAGTAGAAAGACAGCAGGGAGCCCCAGCCTGATCTCCAAAGCAAGTAGAGAGACAGCAGAGAGCCCCAGCCTGATCCCCAAAGCAAGTAGAGAGACAGCAGGGAGCCCCAGCCTGATCCCCAAAGCAAGTAGAGAGACAGCAGGGAGCCCCAGCCTGATCCCCAAAGCAAGTAGAGAGACAGCAGAGAGCCCCAGCCTGATCCCCAAAGCAAGTAGAAAGACAGCAGGGAGCCCCAGCCTGATCCCCAAAGCAAGCAGAAAGACAGCAGGGAGCCCCAGCCTGATCTCCAAAGCAAGGAGAAGGACTGCAGGGAGCCCCAGCCTGATCCCCAAAGCAAGTAGAAGGGCAGCAGGGAGCCCCAGCCTGATCCCCAAAGCAAATAGCAGGGCAGCAGGGAGCCCCAGCCTGATCTCCAAAGCAAGTAGAAAGACAGCAGGGAGCCCCAGCCTGATCCCCAAAGCAAGTAGAGAGACAGCAGGGAGCCCCAGCCTGATCCCCAAAGCAAGTAGAGAGACAGCAGGGAGCCCCAGCCTGATCCCCAAAGCAAGTAGAGAGGACAGCAGGGAGCCCCAGCCTGATCCCCAAAGCAAGTAGAGAGACAGCAGGGAGCCCCAGCCTGATCCCCAAAGCAAGCAGAAAGACAGCAGGGAGCCCCAGCCTGATCCCCAAAGCAAGTAGAAAGACAGCAGGGAGACGCAGCCGGATCCCCAAAGCAAGTAGAAAGACAGCAGGGAGACACAGCCTGATCCCCAAAGCAAGTAGAAAGACAGCAGGGAGCCCCAGCCTGATCTCCAAAGCAAGCAGAAAGACAGCAGGGAGCCCCAGCCTGATCCCCAGAGCAAGTAGAAAGACAGCAGGGAGCCCCAGCCTGATCCCCAAAGCAAGTAGAAAGACAGCAGGGAAGCCCCAGAGTGATCATTAGATGCACTACTGTTGCCCAGATACATACATTTGCAAATTACACAAGTTGCATCCAGATTCTCTTGTGTGTGCTTTTTGTATAGCTTATTTGTGCTTTGTCAGCTTCTGGGTGCACCGGCAGCCCCCCCTTTTGTGCTTCCATCATGTCTGAAACTAGCCCCAGACCAGTGCAGTATGTGACTTACCCCCACCACTGTAGGGAAGGTGACATGGGCACTATTCAGAAAGGCAAGGTTCATGATTGTTGGGGTCTGGGCAGAGTTGGAGATGAGGAAGCATGATATTTGGGCCTACAGACATGTTTTGAGCTATTTTTCCCATTTTCTGTTCCTTTCCTCCGGACTCCTTGATGCTGGCGTGTGCACATCTGGTCATGGATGTGAACACGCCCTGTGTATCTTTCCCATCTTCAGCATGTGCATGTCTGGTCACTGATGCACCACACATACCCTGTGTATCCATCCCTTCTTCAGCATGTGCATGTCTGGTCACTGATGCACCACACATACCCTGTGTATCCTTCCCGTCTTCAGCATGTGCACGTCTGGTCGCTGATGCACCACACATACCCTGTGTATCCATCCCTTCTTTAGCATGTGCACGTCTGGTCACTGATGCACCACACATACCCTGTGTATCCTTCCCGTCTTCAGCATGTGCACGTCTGGTCACTGATGCACCACACATACCCTGTGTATCCTTCCCGTCTTCAGCATGTGCACGTCTGGTCACTGATGCACCACACATACCCTGTGTATCCATCCCTTCTTCAGCATGTGCACGTCTGGTCACTGATGCACCACACATACCCTGTGTATCCTTCCCGTCTTCAGCATGTGCACGTCTGGTCACTGATGCACCACACATACCCTGTGTATCCATCCCTTCTTCAGCATGTGCACGTCTGGTCACTGATGCACCACACATACCCTGTGTATCCTTCCCGTCTTCAGCATGTGCATGTCTGGTCACTGATGCACCACACATACCCTGTGTATCCATCCCTTCTTCAGCATGTGCACGTCTGGTCACTGATGCACCACACATACCCTGTATCCTTCCGTCTTCAGCATGTGCGTCTGGTCACTGATGCACCACACATACCCTGTGTATCCATCCCTTCTTCAGCATGTGCACGTCTGGTCACTGATGCACCACACATACCCTGTGTATCCTTACCTTATCCTTGCATGTGCACGTCTGGTCACTGAAGTGTGCACATCTTGTGTATCCACATGGACAGGAGACAGAAGGTAAGCACCGGAAAAGATAAAGAGAATACAAAAAGGGAACGTTTGGCATTTTCAGGGTGCTGCCCAGCTTGCCATCTTGTATCTGCTCCTGGTAATATCCTTGTGCAGATCCCAAGATGGATCAAGAGAAACAACATAATTGGACCAGTAGGGCGCTATTTAGATTTGCAGCTGACAGACATGGAGGCACAGATGTTTTGACATACTGAGGTAAAGAAACTATCCTCTGAAAAGAGATATTTCAACAGATCAGTAAAGTGAGAGGGACACGAGTGACAGAGCAGGAAGGATGCAAACAGGGAACTTGGTAAAAAAAATTAAAATTACGTACTCACCATAATCCGTGATACTCCAGAATATCTCCACCATTTATTACCACTTGTGGGTCTGTGCCAGAGGCCCTAGGACCCCCTGGGAGCAAAGTCTTTTGTGTGACTGACGTCAGTGCCAGCACTACCCACGAGGCAGATGCAATGACATGGTGCTCGTGGGCTGGCCAGCAACTGATGCCAGACCCCCACCTTCCTCGGTTCTGTTCCTCAGGAGAGAAACAAGTGAGAAAGAAAAGAGAGAGAGAGAGAGGGTCTAAGAAAGCTAGCCCAAATTGATAGGAAAAGGAAATAGGATATAAAATCATAAAAAGAATAAAATGACTGTGATGTCGATGCTGATGAAACAGATTTGCTTAACATGTCAGATAATGAAGACAGTGAACAAGAATACTGATTGTTGTTCTTAGGTTCATAAAACGTCATAAAAAATTGATTGTTTCAAGTTAAATACAGAATAAAATAAATAACGTTAATATTAAGCCTTTGATACATATGTTTCTGTTTGTTACAATGTCTAGCATTTCAATAAAAGCTTATAGAACTGAAATTAAAGAAGGAACCATTAATTAAAATATACACAGTTTTCACCAACAGTTCATTTTTTTTTCATTGAAGAAGTGCATTTTCCAAGAAAACGTTCAACTGTGAGCAAATAAGAGTTGTAAATCTGGACTCTATTTACTTTTTTACATAAGAAACAGTCATCAGCCAGCCCAGTGGCGCAGAGGGCTGAGGCGCTGGCGCCTTACATCGAACCACGCCGGTGACCTGGGTTTGGGAACGGACTCGGGTCATTGGGGGGCTGGCAGGTGAAGGAGAGGATTGAGCGTCTGGAGGACTGCTCTCTTCTCCTGGGGTGGGTTGGTTGGGTAGCCTCACTCTGTAGTGGCCCCCGGTGGAGACCGGAGGCAGTACAACAGCGGCACAGTAAGGGACACCAGAAAAGCATGACAAATAGCATACAAGCCATCCGGATGACAGCAGCCCCCCCCGTGCCTCTCGGCCACGACTCCCCCAGGTTGCATGTCCGCGCTCCGCCAAGATGTAAAGGAGTGCTATGCGCACTCCAGTCTCCCCTCCCAAAGCCCTCCCTCGGGTAATGGGGGCCCCCTGGCGAAGGGGATACATCCGGGACAGCGGAGCATAGGAGCAGCAGACTGGCAGGTCAGTGGATGAGGTATCGGTGGGGCTGGATGGCTGCCTGAAAGAGGGGACAACTACGTGTCTTAGGAGGTAGTAAAACAGATAATACAAAAAAAAAGAAACAGTCATCAAACCTTTCGGATGTAGACACATAGATAAATGCACCTGGCTTCTGGACTATCCCCTTATCCTGTGATGTGCACGTCTGGTCACTGATGTACCATTGACCCCCAGTGTATTCCCTCTCTTGTCCTTGCATGTGCATGTCTGGTCACTGATGTGTGCACACTCTGTGTATTGCTCCTCTTTTCCTGTCATGTGCATGTCTGGTCACTGATGCACCACACATGCCCTGTGTATCCCTCCCTTGTCCTTGTATGTGCACGTCTGGTCACTGATGTGTGCCAACTCTGTGTATCCTCCCTCATCCTATCATGTGCATGTCTGGTTACTGATGTGTGCACACTCTGTGTATCCCTCCCTCATCCTATCATGTGCACGTCTGGTCACTGATGTGTGCGCACACTATGTATCCCTCCCTCATCCTATCATGTGCACGTCTGGTCACTGATGTGTGCACACTCTGTGTACCCCTCCCTTATCCTGTCATGTGCACGTCTGGTCACTGATGCATTATGCACCCCCAGTGTATCGCACCCTTGTCCTTGCATGTGCATGTCTGGTCACTGATCTATGCACACTCTGTGTATCCCTCCCCTTATCCTATTATTTGCATGTCTGGTCACTGATGCACCACACATGCCCTGTGTATCCCTCCATTGTTCTTGCATGTGCATGTCTAGTCACTGATATGTGCACACCCTGTGTATCCTTCCCCTAACTCTGTCATGTGCACGTCTGGTCACTGATGTGTGCACACACTGTGTATCCCTCCCTTGTCCTTGCATGTGCATGTCTGGTCACTGATGTATGCACACTATGTGTATCCCTCCCCTTATCCTATCATGTGCATGTCTGGTCACTGAAGTGTGCACACCCAGTAAGTATCCTCCCCAATCCTATCCTTCATGTACCGTCTGGTCACTGATGTATGCACTATGTGTATCCCTCATATCCCATCATGTACATGTCTGGTCACTGAAGTGTGCACACTCTGTGTATTGTGTGTCCCTCCCTTGTCCTTGCATGTGCACATCTGGTCACTGATGTGCACACACTCTGTGTATCCCTCCCTCCCTTGTCCTTGCATGTGGATGTCTGGTCACTGATGTGTGCATGCCCTGTGTATCCCTCACTTTATCCTGTGATGTGCATGTCTGGTCACTGATGTGTGCACACCCTGTGTATCCTTCCCCTTATCTTGTCATATGCATGTCTGATCACAGATGTGCACACATTCTGTGTATCCCTTCATTGTCCTGGCATGTGCACATCTGATCACAGATGTGCACACACTCTGTGTATCCCTTCATTGCCCTGGCATGTGCGCATCTTATCACAGATGTGCACACCCTGTGTCTCCCTTTTCTAGTCCTTGTATGTGCATGTCTGATCATGGATGTGTGCATACCCTGTGTATCCCTCCCTTTCCCTGGAATGTGCATGTCTGGCCAGGGATGTGTGCACACCCCATGCACCCCACCCCTTGGCCTGGCATGTGCACATCTGATCACAGATGTGCACACCCTGTGTCTCCCTTTCCTTGTCCTGGCATGTGAATGTCTGATTATAGATGTGTGCATGCCCTGTGCATCCCTCCCTTTCCCTGGCATGTGCATGTCTGGTCATGGATGCATGCACACCCTGTGTATCTCCTCCCTTGTCTGGGCACATACATGTCTGGTCACTGATGCACTGCACATGCCCTGTGTATCCCTCCGTTATCTGCGCATGTGCATGTCTAGTCACTGATGCACCTTACATACCATGTGTGTCCCTCCCTTGTCTGGGCATGTGCATGTCTGGTCATTGATGCACCGCACATACCCTTGTCCAGGCTGGCCTAATATTTGCAACCCTGGGAGTGAGAGTGCTTATTTTTTTAAGAGTTTTGTTTTTTTGTTTTTGTGCGTGTAAATTTTTAGTGTTCATGAGAGATGCTGGATTGATAGCCCTGGGACCTGATGTCCTCCATTTATCCACACGACATGTGCAACAGTGGCAATCGCAGTACAAGCCACGACATGTACAACAGTGGCAATCGCAGTACAAGCCACGACATGTACAACACTGGCAATCGCAGTACAAGCCACGACATGTACAACACTGGCAATCACAGTACAAGCCACGACATGTACAACACTGGCAATCGCAGTACAAGCCACGACATGCAACAGTGGCATTCGCAGTACAAACCACGACATGTAATACGACGAGTGGCAATGCATGGTACAAGCCCGACATCTACGACAGTGGCAATCGCAGTACAAGCCACGACATGTACGACACTGGCAATCGGAGTACAAGGCACGACATGTACAACAGTGGCAATCGCAGTACAAGCCACGACATGTACAACACTGGCATTCGCAGTACAAGCCACGACATGTACAACAGTGGCAATCGCAGTACAAGCCACGACATGTACAACAGTGGCAATCGCAGTACAAGCCACGACATGTGCAACAGTGGCATTCGCAGGACAAGCCACGACATGTACAACCAGTGGCAATGCAGCAATCTAAGCCACGACATGTACAACAGTGGCAATCGCGAAATACAAACCCCAACACCCATGCCACCAACAGTAGCAATTGCAGTACAAGCCACGACATGTACAACAGTGGCAATCGCAGTACAAACCACGACATGTACAACACTGGCAATCGCAGTACAAGCCACGACATGTACAAACTGGCATTCGCAGTACAAGCCACGACATGTACAACACTGGCAATCGCAGTACAAGCCACGACATGTACAACACTGGCAATCGCAGTACAAGCTTCCCAGTACGGCCCTTCCAATGTGCCTCAACCCTGCCATGGAGGGACCACCACATAGATGAAGAGGTAGTTCTGACTCCATGCCCATTCACTCTTTGGCCTCTCATGTCAGACTGTGAACAAGGGTGCCAGTTAGTGCCAGTTGTGTTGGCGGTTTTGTGATGTGGATACCTGCCCACTGAGAAATGGACTGAGACCACCACAACTCATTTCACATAGGCCACTGAACAGCTCTGAGGTGATAATGGCTTTGGACCACTATGGACATGTGCTGGATTTGAACCCGTGGCCTAGAGGTAAAATCTCCTTAACATGCTGCCAATTCACGGAGCCATTCAGCTCGCCATGGGGAAGGGGTGTTGATGCATAATACATGAGGTAGTGCTGATCCATTGATAAAGGTCACTACAGAGTTAAATCTACCCCATCCCGCAAGGAAGGAGAGCACATCCATCACTGGCACCTTCCTTCCGGCCTCCATATTGCAGGAATCCTTGGCTCGGATCCACGATGGGTGTTTAACAAAATTCTTGTCGAATGCTCCGACAGCAAAACCAGCAGGTCGACCGCATTTTGCAGTCAGCTGCCGGTTTCCAATGCCAGTAAGTGTTGTCTTCAGGGGGCTTTTCCCCCGAACCCCCCACATGGGTGGGCTGCACCCCTCCACCCACCTATTTAGGATTATCAACTCTGAGTCAGAGCTGATTCGGGGGGGTGCAGGACCTCCCGACAGACAATGCCAGGTTCCAGCAGGTTCCCTATAGTGGCATGGTGCTGTAGTCGCTGTAGGGGACCTCGCTGTCGAAAAGTGGCTGTCGGTTGGTTATACCCTTGTCTCAAGGTCAAACTGAGGTCACCTCCATGATATCACTCAGTGCTACTCCAAGATCATCAAAAATTACAGGCAAAATACATCATCCTAGCAGGTGATCTGAATGGCCCACTAAACCCAGTTTTAGATAAATCAACCTATCCTATGTGAGGAAATATAAATATAGCAAATAAACACTTTTCTTCAGGCTGGAAACTTAATTGACAGCTGGAGGCATAATAACCCTCTAAAGAAAGAACATACACACTTCGACAAGAAGAACAAAACCTTCTCTCATACAGACTACATCCTGATTTCCAAAGGGTTACAATTTGCAGAAATAAAATTTATAGTCATTTCTGACCGTGTCTTAATATCTATAACTCTAGATGTGGTTAACCAGGAGAGAAGTTACAACTTTCAATGGACCTTCAACAACGATTTACTGAAAAAAAACAAGATGTTGTAGTATTAATGAAGCCTGTCATTCAGGAATATTGGTTCTACAATTACAATGGGCAAACTTCTAATGCTCAGTTATGGGATCCCTTTAAAGCAACCTTAAGAGGCACCATAATTTCCTACCAGGTAAACAAAATAAATTAAGAAAACAAGAAACCACGTTCATTGACTTCAAACTGAAACAACTTGATCAACTGGTACTATAAGATTATAATAAATATTTGGACGAACGGAATGCACTCAAAATCAAAAATAAGACCTGATCAATCAAGAGACTTGTCATTTATTAAAAAAAATTAGGGGCCAGATATTCAAAACTTTGCACTGGGCAAAAGCTGTTTGCACAGGTTTAGCGCGGGTTTGCTATATTCAAAAGGCCAAATAGCATGCACAAACTGCATTAGCACCGGGCAAAATCATAATGTATGCAATGGGGTAAACTGAGGATGTGTGTGCATGAATACAGACACAATGCTATATTCAGTGACTAGTGCCGTGCAAAGTGGTTTTGCGCAACTTAGCGCAACACTTAGCGCGGTGCACAATACCGCCCCGGAAAAGGTATTCTTAACCCTGGGCAATCAGCTTTGTGCAACATTATGACTTTCTGCATGTTTGTGCGGCTTTTGCGCGGCTTTGCGCGACCCTAACAAATACATATGACACATAGACAAAGCCAGACATAGAGGAAACATGCTGCTCACTGATGACATCACAATGATGCCATCATCTGCCACCAGTCCCAGCCATGCCAGGCAGTAAGTGGTGACCCTGCCGCCAGTAGACAGCATAGCAGTGTGGCCATACAGCACACACCTGCGGACCACTCTTCTGTGGATGCCAACAGATGCCAGCATACACATGCAGCACTGTGGGCATGGAGGATGTTGAGGGGGGAGTGTATGGGTGGCCAGGCTGTGCAACAGACCAGGTGTGGCGACAAGGCCGGGACACATCATGCAGTGCACATGGGCCAGTATTGGGAATACCCCAACACCAGTGTGCCTTTCAGATAATATATGCCCCCCCCGGCCACATACCGCAGAGCTGTACAACTGCCACAGCACACAAAGCCGGACATGTATATGTCACTGTGAGCATCCCATGCCAGAGGTGCAGCAACTGTGGGTCACACAACAGCGTAACAGTAATGTCCACAGTCAGTAAACACCTGCATGTTTGGCCTCTCACTGTGTATAGTGCAGTCATCAGCACTGCCCTACACACCATAGGCAGTGCTGTATCCACACACTACTGGGTCCTTGCTACTGTAGTGTCTGCTGTGCACTGTAGCATGACCTACAGTGTGACGGTTGCATGCAGCACCACCATCATCTGTGCCTATGTTGTGTTGTCCCAGTACAGCTGCAGGCAGCAGCGCATGTGAAAGTACAGTGTTCAAAACTGTATAATATTCCCTGAACTGTTTGCGCAGCGCTAACACGTTTGCACGGGTTTAGCGCAGAGCTAAACCATTAGCCCGGTGCAAACTGCATGCAAATCAGGGCATAATGTGATGCTAATCTGGATGTTTGCCCACAGACTACCTAAAGTAGGCTCATTTGCATATCATTTTGAATATGGCAAAGTTTAGCACCGGGCAAGCGTGTTTGCACTGAGCTAATGGTTTGGGCCACCGCTAAACCCATCAATGGCTATGTTAGCGCTGCAAACAAACTGGTCGAAAGCTATCATACAATTTGAACACTACTAACGCATCTGCCTGCCAACTAACATACCGTCCATACACCACATTGCTGCACACACACACCAGCCACATGGTCAACCTCTACCCCTTCATGTTTGCGATGTGCGCTGTGTTGTTGTTGTGGTTTGCACTTTCTGGTTGCCATAGTCAGAGCTGTCTTATTCCAGGGCTAAGTTTGCCCTGCACTCCCAGCCCAGTTTGCCCAGCCTCATTCCCATGCTATATTCAGAGGCTGTTTGCCCTGGGCTATTCCTTTTGAATATAGCTTGCTTTGTGCTCCGGGCTAAGTTAGCTTGCCGGGCAGTGCTAATTTAGCTCCAGGGCAAAGTTTTGAATATCTGGCCCTAGGTGTGCAAAATATTTTCATACGGATAAATCTGAGAAGATGTTTGCAAACTTATTAAGAAAGGGAAAAGAGTTTAATATTTTCACTACCCTGAAAGACGAACATGGGATAAACAAGGTGAATGGTGCTGACATAGAAGTTTTTATTAATCATTATAAAACCATTTACCAAAACAAGATTGCTCTTGATTACCAGAAATTAACTGATTTCGTCAGAAGGGCAAATCTTAAACACATGCAGTGTAAATATTCGGCCTTAACCCATAAAGAAATCTTGGACACTATTAAAAGTTTGTCTAGGAAAAAGTCGGCAGGTCTGGAATGGGCTAACAAATTAATTTCATCAAACATTATCCAAAGATTTAACTCTGTGATTGTTGCAAATTATAGAAGAATTCATAGAAGGAAAAACTACCTTACTGAAAATAATGCAGCAGGCTAAAATAATATTAATCCATATTAAGGTAAACCAGCTCACTCTCCTGATAGCTACAGATTGATAGCCTTATTAACTTCAGACTATAAAATGTGAGCCAAACTAATAAACAATAGAATTCAACCTTTTTTTAGCTCTCTCTCTCTCTCTCTCTTTCTGCTGCTGGCTATTATCCGGAGGGAGCCCCCAGCCCCATGCCCCAGTGTTCACTATCCGGCACTGGCCCGTACTCCCAGGGCTGGCCCCCCCCATGGCAGGGCTGGCAGGATTCCCCAACCCCCACTGAAGACCGGATTCAGTGGGGCCAGTGCCGTGGCTGGCCAGGAGCAGAGCCTGCAAAGCACCCTCCACCATTGTGCCATGGCTTCTTGTATTTTTTCTTGGTTTTCTCCCCAGGAGTTGAGGCATGCAATGACGCCCATGGAGAGGAGTGCACACAAGTCCTCACCCGCTCCCTTCAAGTGTCTGCCCCAACTCCTTCCACTTCTGCAGCAAGGCATCCTGTCCCTCAGCCTCCACTAGGGAGCAGGCAAGCACCAACCACTGAGGACCCCCTTCCCCAGAGAAGGAGAGCAGTCCATCGGATGATCAATCCTTCTCCTCCCCTGCCGACCCCTGGTGGCCAGTGTTCATTCCCGAACATGGGTCACCAGGGTAGCCTGAGGTAAGGCGTCCAGCACCTCAGCTGTCAGAAAAAGTTGGATTTGCCAGCCCAGTGGCACTAACTGCTCATATTCTTGAGAACCGATATGGATTTGTAAAAGACCACACAATTCTGTAAGCTGCAAGGAAACTGCAATCTGTTTTTCACCTTTATAAATTCAAAGGACATTTTTAAGCTTGATCTATATCATGTAGTAACCTTAGATGCAAGCAAAGCCTTTGATGTGATAAATTGAACCTTTATGCTTGAAATCCCGAAAGCTTGGAATCTCCAACTTAACTTCTAATGTTACTACAGCACTTGTAGAACACAACTACTGTCAAATTCCACATTAACTCTCACCCTACCGAAAATGTTACTATGTTAAATGGAACTAGACAGGGGTGACCACTATCCCCCACCATATTTATATTTTACCTGGAACTCGTACTGCAAAATATTAGATTGATCAGGAAATCCAAGGACTTAACACAGGGCATGAGCATCTAAAACTAAGTGTGTTTGCTGTCGATATATTATTACTTCTTAATGACATAAAAGACCAAACAGGCACTCCCCTGTGTGTTTGTATTCAGGGGGTGCACCAATATAGAATAAATCAAAGAAAGACGACAAGTAATGATGTACCCACCACAGAGCGAATAATAATATGCACTTTGTGTAATATCAAACAATAGTTAATAAACACGTTAAGCAGCCACCACAGTATGAAGAATACACAGAGAGTTTTATTTAGTCAACTCCTTACAGATGGCAAAAAATGAAAAGCAGTGCACAGGTGCAAAATTACAGCAAGACGTTAAGAAAACGGGTACAATATGGGGGGGGGGGCAGAAGCAGTCCCACTAGCTATAGCAATGCCAGTGTAGCTGGCAGAGAAAACACCCTTACAATTCACCCCGACTGGGCAGGGCTTCTTTAGAGGAGTCCCAAAAGCCTGATTATATAGTGGAACCAATTAACAGCTGACAAAGTGCTCATGCAAATAGCAAATGGTTAAAAAATGTTGATTAAACCAGTTAACCCTTAACTAATTACCCGAAGGAATTAAATATAGTATGGCATACAATCTGTTAACAGTGAACAGCATACTGTTTCTTAATTGCACAGTATTTCAAACTATTGCAGACTCACAAAATATTTGATACATGAAATTTTTGTTTATATTTTTTAATTACTACTTAATTATCTAATAATAAACAAAAAATATATGTAAACAATGACGACTATGTACGTATTCATATTAAGGGGATACATGATGGTAAGGAGCTTGATAGGAGTAATATCACAACATGTGATAACTTTGATAGGAGTAATATCACAACGTGTGATAACTTTGATAGGAGTAATATCACAACGTGTGATAACTTTGATAGGAGTAATATCACGACGTGTGATAACTAAGCTCAGGGAATATCACGAGTGGCTTCGCGAAGTGGAGCCATGAGTGATTGTTCCTGGAGCTGACTTGCCACAAGTTGTGATACTACTCATATCAAGCCCTCTACCATCACGTATGCGTTTTATACAATAGGAGCTGTCTTTCTTTGGTATGGTTTGTTTCTTTACTGTATTTATGTGGTACCCGTGTTTTTCCTGTTGGCGTTATTCGGCAGTGTTCGGCTCCTCAGACCTGTGAGGCTGTGACACAGAGAGAGTACTGATATTGTCTGCTGACGTGTGCACAGCATATGTATCTGGTGCCATTTTCTGTTGTGTACACATCATGTTCTTGTTATCAGCAGGGGGTGGTGATACGGCAACTTAACTGATGCCATTTCACTTCACCCTTATTGTATAAAAGAGAGTAAATGTTCAAATACACCATTCCAACCCATGCCCCAGCAGTTGTAAATTACAGAAGTTGTAAATCAAAAAAATGATAAATAATGCAGGGAATACAGTATCATTCAGCTGTCCTTCAGAGTCTTCACAAATAGCATTCTATGATGTAACCTTCTGCCGCATACTTCAGAAACATCAGGGGCTCAAAGTGCTTCAATCTGCTGTCACTGCATAGAGCTTGACGGCCGATCATAAAAAATACACTATCCGCAGAGGTTCCAGAGGTGCAACAACTATAAAGTAAAACTAAATGAATGCTTTTGAGTCTTACATACATAAGAGCCATTGCATACTATAGTAACAACTTGAATGGGATTTGTTTAGGCTGTTTACAGGCATACAAAAACTTCATTCTACTACTCATGCAGTGGTTGTACCTCCTTGATAAAATCTTGCCAATCTGTTCATTCATTATCAATCTTCTAGACTAAACTCTAAAGTCTATCCTAGACATCGTATTACCTGTAGCATGAATGAAAGTACAGGCCAGGAGGAAAAAAAGGAAAATGGGGGGGGGGCAGGAACAGCTCACTTTCAATCAACAGGCATGTACTGCATACAGGACAGCGCAGTCGGTGGCTGGCCGTGGCGGCGAGAGGAGGGCTGTGCCAGTCATTGACTCAGTTTCGGGATGGGCGAGCGAGTGGTGGGACACTACCTGCTGGGGTGGGGGGGTCCACTAGACCACCAGGGTGTTCATTAGTAATTCATAAGATGGCAATTGGGGACAGGGAGGGACCATTGGACTACCAGGGAAATTTTCAGGAATACATACGGACGGCGATCGGGGAGGGACCACTGGACCACCAGGGATGGCATTTTAATATGTTGGGTGAGGGACTGGGTGGGGAAGGGGCTGCTAGCCACCAGGGAGATAGCCTTTGTTTTCTCAGTCTGGCCATTGGAGATTGTGGGAGGGACCTCTAGACTACCGGGCAAATATTATAAATATAACAGGCCGGTGATCAGAGATTGAGGGAGGGACCTCTAGACTACCGGGCAAATATTATAAGTATAACAGGCCGGTGATCAGAGATTGGGGAAGGGGGAAAGGACCACTAGACTACCAGGGAAATATTATAAATATAACGGGCCAGTGATCACATGCATGTCACAGTACCTGTGTGTGACTCACTCGCTGTAATCTGTAGATGTGTGTATGTATAGTACATGACTCTCGGTCTCTGTATACTGTTCTTGCATGCGTGCCTCCCTCACTGTATTCTGTAATGGTTGTGTAGGTGTCGTGCTCTCTGTATTTTATATATGTGAGTGCATGTGCCTGACTCTCTGTGTACTGTATGTATGTGTGTATGTGCTTCACTCTCCGCATTGTGCCCTTGTGTGTTTACGTGTCTTACTCTTTGGGCCAGATATTCAAAACTTTGTGCCGGGCAAAAACCGTTTGTGCAGGTTACTGCGGGATTAGCGCGGTCAGCTATATTCAAAAGGCCAAATAGCGTGGGCAAACTGCATTAGTGCTGGCAAAATCATAATGTATGCAAGGGGAAACTGACATGAGTACAGGCGCAATGCTATATTCAGCGACTAGCGCCACGCAAAGTGGTTTTGCGTGACTTAGCGTGACACTTAGCATGCACATTACCGCCCAGGAAAAGCTTGTCTTAACCCTGGGCAATCAGCTTTGTGTGACACTATGGCTTTGTGCGGTGTTTGCGCGGGTTTTGCGTGGGTCTTGCACTACCCTAACAAATAAATATGACACACAGACAAAGCCAAACATAGAAGAAACATGCTGCTCACTGATGGCATCACAATGATGCCATCATCTGCCACCAGTCCCAGCCATGCCAGGCAGTAAGTGGTGACCCTGCCGCCAGTGGACAGCATAGCAGTGTGGGCATACAGCACACACCTGTGGACCACACTTCTGTGGACACCAACAGATGCCAGCACACACGTGCAGCACTGTGGGCATGGAGGATGTTGAGGGGAGAGTGTATGGGTGGCCAGGCTGTGCCTCAGACCAGGTGTGGCCACAAGGCTGGGACACATAATGCAGTGCACATGGGCCAGTATTGGGCATACCCCAACACCAGTGTGCCTTTCTGATAATATATGCCCCCCCAGCCACATACCGCACAGCTGTACAACTGCCACAGCACACAAAGCCGGACATGTATATGTCACTGTGAGCATTCCATGCCAGAGGTGCAGCATCTGTGGGTCACACAAAAGCATAACAGTAATGTCCACTGTCAGTAAACACCTGCATGTTGGGCCTGTCTCTGTGTATAGTGCAGTCATCAGCACTGCCCTACACACCATAGGCAGTGTTGTGTCCACACACTACTGGCCCCCTTGCTACTGTAGTGTCTGCTGTGCACTGTAGCATGACCTACAGTGTGACAGTTGCATGCAGCACCACCACCATCTGTGCCTATGCTGTGTTGTCCCAGTATAGATGCAGGCAGCATCGCATGTGGAAGTAGTGTTCAAAACTGTATAATATTCCCCAAGCTATTTAGCATGGCGCTAACACGTTCTTGCGGGTTTAAGCGCAGAGGGCTTAATTAGCTTGGTGCAAACTGCAGTGCAAATCAGGGCATAATGAGATGCTAATCTGGATGTTTGCCCACAGACTACCTAAGTACGCTCATTTGCATGTCACTTTTGAATATGGCAAAGTTTAGCACCGGGCAAACGTGTTTGCACCAAGCTAATGGTTTAGCCCTGTGCTAAACCCATGCAAACGTATTACTGCTAAACAGTTGGGAATATTTTACAGTTTTGTACACCGTACTTTCACATACGCTGCTGCCTGCAGCTGTACTGCATCCACGCATTTGCTGGCACACACATTGGCCACATAGTTCACCTCTACCTACCTTCACATCGCTGTGCACTGTGTTGCTGTTGTGGATTGCACTTCCTGGTTGCCATATTCAGATCTCTCTTATCCCAGGGCTAAGTTTGCCCTGCACTCCCAGCCCAGTTTGCCTGGCCTCATTCCCATGCTATATTCAGAAGCTGATTGCCCTGGACTATTCCTTTTGAATATGGCTTGCTTTGTGGTCTGGGCTAAGGTTGCCCACCTGGCAGTGCTAATTTAGCCCCAGGGCAAAGTTTTGAATATCTGGCCCTTTGTATTCAACAATGTGTGCATGGGTCTTACTGTCTGTATTCTATACATGTGAATGTATATGCCTGTGTCTGTGTATGCAGTACTTGTATGTCTATGTGCTTCAAGCTCTGCATTCTGTATGTGCACATCTGTGTGTGTCTTACTCTCTGTATTCTGTACATGCAACTGTATGTGCCTCACTCATTGCATTTTGTATATCAGTGTTCTGCCTCATTTTCTATATTCTGTAACTGTATGTGGGTGTATGTGGATATATGTGGGTGTATTTGGATGTACGTGGGTGTATGTGGATGTACGTGGGTGTATGTGGAAGTATATGGGTGTATGTGGGTGTATGTGGGTGTGTGTGGATGTATGTGGGAGTATGTGGATGTACGTGGGTGTATGTGGAAGTATGTGGGTGTATGTGGATATATGTGGATGTAGGTGGGTGTATGTGGATGTAGGTGGGTGTATGTGGATGTATGTGGGTGCATGTGGAAGTATATGGGTGTATGTGGGTGTATGTGGATGTGTGTGGATGTATGTGGGTGTATGTGGATGTACGTGGGTGTATGTGGAAGTATGTGGGTGTATGTGGGTGCATGTGGATATGTGTGGGTGTATGTGGAAGTATATGGGTGTATGTGGATATGTGTGGGTGTATGTGGGTGTATGTGGATGTACGTGGGTGTATGTGGATGTATATGGGTGTATGTGGATGTATGTGGGTGTATGTGGATGTGTGTGGATGTGTGTGGGTGTATGTGGATGTATGTGGATGTATGTGGATGTATGTGGATGTACGTGGGTGTATATGGATGTATATGGGTGTATGTGGATGTATGTGGATGTGTGTGGGTGTATGTGGATGTATGTGGATGTATGTGGGTGTATGTGGATGTATATGGGTGTATGTGGATGTATGTGAGTGTATGTGGATGTATGTGGGTGTATGTGGATGTATATGGGTGTATGTGGATGTATATGGGTGTATGTGGATGTACGTGGGTGTATGTGGAAGTATGTGGGTGTATGTGGATGTATGTGGGTGCATGTGGATATGTGTGGGTGTATGTGGAAGTATATGGGTGTATGTGGATATGTGTGGATGTGTGTGGGTGTATGTGGGTGTATGTGGGTGTATGTGGATGTACGTGGGTGTATGTGGATGTATATGGGTGTATGTGGATGTATGTGGGTGTATGTGGATGTGTGTGGGTGTATGTGGATGTATGTGGATGTACGTGGGTGTATATGGATGTGTGTGGGTATATGTGGATGTGTGTGGGTGTATGTGGATGTACGTGGTGTATGTGGATGTATGTGGGTGTATGTGGATATTAGTGTAGTGTATGTGGATGTCGTGGGTGTATATGGATGTGTGTGGGTGTGTGTGGGTGTATGTGGATGTGTGTGGTGTATGTGGATGTATGTGGATATGATTGGTGTATGTGGAGTATATATGGGTGTATGTGGATGTATGGAATGTGTATGTGGATGTGTGTGGGTGTGTGGATGTATATGGGTGTATGTGGATGTATATGGGTGTATGTGATGTATATGGGTGTATATGTGGATATACGTGGGTGTATGTGGATGTATGTGGGTGTATGTGGATGTATGTGGGTGCATGTGGATATGTGTGGGTGTATGTGGAAGTATATGGGTGTATGTGGATATGTGTGGATGTGTGTGGGTGTATGTGGGTGTATGTGGATGTACGTGGGTGTATGTGGATGTATATGGGTGTATGTGGATGTATGTGGGTGTATGTGGATGTGTGTGGGTGTATGTGGATGTATGTGGATGTACGTGGGTGTATATGGATGTGTGTGGGTATATGTGGATGTGTGTGGGTGTATGTGGATGTACGTGGGTGTATGTGGATGTGTGTGGGTGTATGTGGATGTGTGTGAGTGTATGTGGATGTACGTGGGTGTATATGGATGTGTGTGGGTGTGTGTGGGTGTATGTGGATGTGTGGGGGTGTATGTGGATGTATGTGGATGTACGTGGGTGTATGTGGATGTATATGGGTGTATGTGGATGTGTGTGGGTGTATGTGGATGTATGTGTATGTGGGTGTATGTGGATGTGTGTGGGTATATGTGGATGTGTGTGGGTGTATGTGGATGTACGTGGGTGTATGTGGATATGTGTGGGTGTATGTGGATGTGTGTGAGTGTATGTGGATGTACGTGGGTGTATATGGATGTGTGTGGGTGTGTGTGGGTGTATGTGGATGTGTGGGGGTGTATGTGGATGTATGTGGATGTACGTGGGTGTATATGGATGTGTGTGGATGTATGTGGATGTATGTGGATGTACGTGGGTGTATGTGGATGTATGTGGGTGTATGTGGATGTACGTGGGTATATGTGGATGTGTGTGGGTGTGTGTGGATGTGTGTGGATGTATGTGGGTGTACGTGGATGTACGTGGGTGTATGTGGATGTGTGTGGGTGTATGTGGATGTATGTGGATGTACGTGGGTGTATATGGATGTGTGTGGGTGTATGTGGGTGTATGTGGATGTATGTGGGTGTATGTGGATGGGTGTGGGTGTATGTGGATGTGTGTGGGTGTATGTGGATATGTGTGAATGTGTGTGGGTGTATGTGTGGATGTAGTGGGTGTATGTGGATATGCATGTGGGTGTATGTGGATGTGTGTGGTGTATGTGGATGTACGTGGGTGTATGTGGATATACGTGTATGTGGATGTGTGTGGATGTGTATGGATGTATGTGGATGTACGTGGGTGTATGTGGATGTACGTGGGTGTATGTGGATGTGTGTGGGTGTATGTGGATGTATGTGTACAGTTTAAGGAAGGAACCATGGTAAGCAGCAAGCTGGGTAGAGAAGCTGCAGGTGTTTTCTCTGAGTAATACTAACACCAGCAGTTACCAGAACTCAAAGTTTCACTTGGGTCTTCCTTCCCCTTAATGTTTAGCAATGCAAATGAACTCCTCTGAGTTGATGGAGTTCTGATACACAGGTCACCAAGAGGCAACGAGTTGGGGGAACCTTCAGAGACCCTTTGCCCTTCTCTTGGCTGTAGTAGTGAGCATCTGAGCAGGAGGAATAGAGGGGGTTGTATCAACCACATTTCATGGAACAGGCAGTTGTACAACAATGACTGCAATAACAGTGCTTCACAAACAGACAGGCAGAATGACAGAAAGGCAATTGCATTTGCATAATTGTCCAATCCCATGGGCTCTGTGCTCTTCACAGAAACATTGCATCAAAACATAGATAGCGTGATAGCAGATAAGGATTTCAAAAATACAACTGACAAATTAAAATAAATAAATTAAAACTCAAGATTAAAATCCAGCAGACCAGAATTCATTCAGCACTATAGGCCTGCGTAAACAGAACACATTTCATCCCAGTCTTAAACGCCTGAAGAAACACAACAAACAAACATGGAGTCAAAAGTTACAGCATGCCAAGTAACACCGCAATCAATATTCTGACACGAGCTGACACAAACGTACTGCAGCCCAAATCAAATTAATGGGATTTAATGCATTTTTACAGGACTTCACTGAGGAGGCAGCATAAACATGGGCCGGCAAAAAGGGGTACAACCCCTCTTGGCCCAATGCTCAGATAGTTTGAACCCTAAATATGGTAGAAGCAGAACGTCTGCCTTGGTGCAGTGGAGAGGGCCGACAAAGGCATATAACGACAGAAACTGCTTTAGGATTCAAAATAATTGTATTGGCTGACTTAAAGGACAGTGAGGTCCCACCCAGCATTAAATGACTGGATTACGCTTACATGGGGGAAATAGCAAGTAATGAGAGAATCAGTTACTCAGTTCAAAAGAAACTGAAGCCATTTGAGGCAATCTGGATCCTGTTCCTGTCATTGTTAGAGACCAACAAAAAGCTGTCATGGTAGAGCCATACTGTTTCTCTAAATGCCATTACTGTATCATATAATAACTGAATATTGAATGTACTGGGGGGGGGAGAGGGAGAGAACAAAAAGAGGAAATGTGAAACTGTTCATAATTTACCCAAATCAGACTATATGTCCTGCTGAGATTATTATGATCAGTGAGTTAATATGAATGTTTATTTCTTGCAATACCTGTACTGTAATTCTTTGGACTATCACTAGAATGTTATTGTACGTATAATTATTATTACTATATAAAAGAGTATGAAGTAAAAAAAAATACAGAAACTCTTTCAGCCAATCAGGACCCAAACCACGTAGGGCCTTGTTAGTTAACAAGCATAGTTGAATACACCGTCAGTGTGGACCATGCAGCGCCAGTGTAATATGGTCATCCTGACAAGTCCCACCAATCAGCTGAGCTGCTGCATTCTGCACCAGTTGCAGGCCGTACAGCAGACCTTCAGGTAACCTAGATAGAGGATTACAGTAGTTCAGTTTAGATTTCACACCAGCATTTGCTATCATAATCACGGCCTTGAGTGCAAGATATGGATTTTTCCAGGTGAGGTTATGTAGATGGAAAAAGTAACTACTGAGCTACAACTGACACCTGATGTTCTAGTCTCATCTTGCAGTCCATAATGACCCAAGATTTCTAGTTCTGGCCACAGCTTCAAGTGCAAGAGAGAGAGAGAGAGAAAGCAGCCAAAGCTTTCTTAAATCAAGGAGGTTATTTAAGAGATTACACTGAATTGAATTATTACTTTTTGGACCTGTGTAAGTAATTAGTTTTGGTTCTCTGTTTTTGTGGTTAATGTTTCTTAGTTTAACTTTTATTTGTCAGGGAGGAACTGCAGCTGGGAGATATTTGCAGTCATTTATGACTAGACCTGTTACTTATCCTCTGTGAAATAGGTGCCTGAAAGCAAGGAAGGCATTCCCCGAGGTGGAGGGTCAGAGTTGTAGTTCATTGTTTCTGGAGGGCACGGGTTTACTCCCACCCACCCTGCAGCTCATCCCACCCACCCCAAACGCATAATTTCTTTTATAGCAGGGATTCAGACATCACTTCCCCAAAACTGCTAACAACATGCACCTGTTCATATCCCTAAAGGCACAGCACGCTGAATAGGGGGTAGAGACACTCACAAGCTTGCACACACTAAAACAAGAATGAAAAAAAAAGAAAAGCATCTATAATAGGAAGGGACACAGACATGTGGGGAGTGGTGCAATGCACTGACTGTGGAGCAGCAGTCTTCCAGAAGATATTCTGGAGACTGTGTTGCTGCCCTATTTGCAGGCACCTCTCTGGTCTCTGGGTTGTTCGTCTCCATGCTGACTTGACAAGGATTCAGGAAACCTTTTCCCCCAACCAGGGACCACCCAGGCCACCACCACTATGTCAGTGGTTGCCAAGAAAGAGGAGTGGTTGGACCATGGTAGGCTCAGGGAAGGTGAGGGTGGTGGAACAGAGGCACATCACTCCAGTTGTGCCTCTCCACAATTCATTCTCCACTCTGGTGGAGCATGGTTCCTCAATGGAGTCACCCACAGTGGAGACCAAGAAGGATGCTGGTAACCTCCACAGTGGAGACACACAGGAGTGTGGCACAGGACCTCACAGGGGAAGGAAACAACTCCTGTTGGGGAC
Organism: Neoceratodus forsteri; assembly: GCA_016271365.2. Taxonomy (NCBI): domain Eukaryota; kingdom Metazoa; phylum Chordata; order Ceratodontiformes; family Ceratodontidae; genus Neoceratodus; species Neoceratodus forsteri. Next base: position 1,988,825 of record JADMNL010000033.1, read on the forward strand.
TCAGTTGTTGGGGGGTAGAACTGGGGATGGAGGGAAGGGAGGTAGGTGCCTACCGGCACCATGGCTTGGAGGACAGGAAGCGAATCCTCAGGATCATGGGAGCAGCTGCAAGGAGGTGAGCTGGATGTCATTATCCACCTAGGGACAAATGACCTGGCTGAGAATGGGATCAGAGCAGTGCAACAGGAGTTTGTGGAGTTGGGGAGGGGCCATAGAAGAGTAGCACACACGATAACTTTCTCGGACGTGCTACCTGTCTATGGCATGGATGAGGCTAGGGTACTCTGCATCATGGGATTCAATGACTGGTTGAAAAATTGGTGAAAAGCTCAGGGATTTGGCTTCGTTGGGGACTGGGGCTCCACCTGGAGGGGTGCAGGCCTATACTGGTGCGATGGTCTGCATCTATCAAGGAAGAGAACCAGGATCCTAGGTGATAGGTTTAAATGCTTCATTGGCAAACATTTAAACTAGTCAAGGGGGGAGACACTGAAAAGGAGAAGGGAAATCCTAGCCCCCCAAAAAATCAGGGTAGTTAGTGAGGTAAACACCAAGATAGAGCAGTTGATAAGGAGAAGGGGGGGGGGGGTAAATGGAGAAAAAGACAAAGGCAGTAAGGACTGGGATGGGGCAAAACTAAATAAAGTCATAAAAAAAATGGAGGGTAATAAGTACCAATGCCCATAATCTAGGTAGAAAGCTTCCTGAAATGGTGGCCTTAATGGAAGAGGGATGCCTGGCTATCGTGGCACTCACAGAAACATGGTACACAGAGAACCATGACTGGGATGTCAACATACCAGGGTACACAATCTACAGGAGGGACAGGGAGGGAAGAGGAGGAGGAGTAGCTTTCTATGTAAGGGAAGGGATCAAAGCAACAGAACTAAAGGGTATACAGGGAGGAGAGGAGGCACTGTGGGTCACCCTGGAGACTGGAAATGGCACCACAATCCGCACAGGGGTTGTATACAGACCCCCATCTCAGGGGGAGGAAATGGACAATGAAATGATAGAAGGCATCCTCAGGATGGCAGAGAAAGGGAAGATATTGCTGATGGGGGACCTGAATATGCCAGATGTTAACTGGAGTACCTTTGCTGCAGCCACATCCAAGAGCAGGGTTATTCTCGATGCCCTACAAAGGGCATGCCTCAGACCGCTAGTTTTGGAACCCACTCGGGAGGGAGCAATCTTAGACCTGGTACTCTCAAATGGGGATGGAGAGAGGATCTCTTATTCCCTATATTCCCCATTGCCTATATTCCCCCCAGAAAGCAAGACCTCGCCATTCAGGCACTTGCTGACTATCTCTCTGGCCTACCACCCAAAATGGCCCAGATAATTGTTGGTGACCTGAATATCAACTGGCTCTCTGCCACGGCCTCCCAAACCAGAGATATCCTTGCTGCCCTTGACACGTCTCAGCTTGTCACCACCCCAACTAGATTCAACCCCTCTACTGACTTCAGCACCCTCCTGGATATCACCATTACCAACCGCCCCCAGAGGGTGCTCGATATCAGTGTACTTCCCAGAGGGTGCTCGATATCAGTGTACTTCCCAACTCACTTAGTGACCACTCCCCGGTCATATTCTGTTGGTCCGCTGCCAACAGCAAACCTGCACCACAAACCACCCAGCGATGACGCCTACTCCCAGGCAGCCTGCATCACCTTAAACTGTACCTCTCACAACTAGATTGGTCCCCAATCAGGCTTGCACCATCCATAGATGAGGCATTGGATTTTTCACTAGCACTTTTAACACAGCCTGTGACCTCTATGCCCCCTTCGTTAGAAATCGCACCAAAAAGCAAAACATGCCCTGGGTTACCCCCTCCCTCCTTCACAAACTTAAAATGAAAGACAACCTATGGTACATTGCCATGGAATCTGGCAAGCCAGCTAATAGGCAAGCGTACAACACTGAGCGCAATAAGTGTACTTGGGCCATTCAACAGGCCAAAGCCAAGTACTACCAATCTGCTCTTGTCTCCTCCTGGGGTTCGGCTAGAAACTTTTGGGATAATGTAAAGGAGTTGAATGGGAAATCCCACTCCCCACCCCCCCAACTCTCATTTAATGGAACTGTCTGCTCTGACCCCCTTGGCATTGCAGACTGCCTAAACCACACTTTCTCAGACCTGAGTTCAGTCCAGCCCAGTAACTTCTTTGACCACCATCCCAGTAGCACCCCTGCCCACTCTCCAGAGATCTCCTTTCTATCTATGTACCATCTCCCCATTGGAGGCTACACCCCTTCTGCAAAAAGCCGTTAATAGTAACCCCGGCACCGACCTACTGGACACTAGGCTACTTTGTCTGACATTGGATGCTATCCTGGTCCCACTTACTGAGCTGCTCAACCACTCTCTGTGCCTGGGGCAGTTCCCCAGCACATGGAAAACTGTCATCATCACTCCCATCCTAAAGCGCGGCGATCGAGCGGCCCCGGGTAACTGTCGCCCTATCTCCATCCTCCCCCCACTCTCTAAGGCCCTTGAAAAAGTAGTTGCCAACCAGCTTGCCAAATACCTGGCCATGCACAATATTCTGTGCCCTAAACAGCATGGTTTTCATGCATATCACAGCACCACAACCAAGCTACTTGAGTTCTCCAACTTCCTGCACTCTGCTCTTGATGCCGGAAGTCCTGCCAGTGCCGTGTTCATTGATCTCTCCAAGGCCTTTGACACAGTTTGCCATCTTCTCCTGCTTGACTCCCTCAGATACCTTGGTTTCTCCCCCGGCCCCCCTGCATGGTTCACCAGCTACCTCTCTGCCAGAACTCAGTGTGTAAAAATCAATAGCACCCTATCTGACACACGACCTGTCCGCTCTGGGGTTCCCTAGGGCTCCATTTTAGACCCTCTCCTCTTCAGTCTCTACTTCAATTCCCTCCCTTGGCCTGCGCAAGTAAGATCCTCCTCTACGCAGATGACATTGTGCTCTTCGCCACTGACCCCAACACCAACACACTCCAGGCCACCCTCCAACAAGCTTTTGATAGAACTGAGCATTGGTTCACATAATGAAGGCTAGTCCTGAACCTAAAAAAGACCAAAGCTATGTGCTTCTCGCATCGCCAAAGTAAAGCCAGTGATGCCCCTCTTGTGATACTGCCTAGCACACTAAACTCCACTGAGCAGGTTTCCTCCTACAAGTATCTGGGGATTACCTTTGATTCGGCACTCTCCTTCCATTCCCACATCAATACCTTTCTGCTGCCACCAATGTCAGGACTGGACTGTTATACCACCGTAGGGACTGCCTACCTCAAGAGGCACTTAGATTGGCAATCACCTCCTCTGTTCTGTCGCTAATCGACTATGGGCTGTCCATCTATGCTGCAGCCAACAACACTGTGCTTGCAAGAATCCAGCTCTCTATAAACAAGGCCTGCAGGCTAATGCTGGGAGCCCCTAGGCACACCCATACGTGCCTGCTGTACTCCATCACCAACTTGCTCAACCTTGAAGAAATACTCTGCTTCCAAACCTGCCTTCTTGTAAAAAAGACCCTGCTAGGGCTCTCCCCACCCCCGGGGTTACCACCTCCCTGCAGCATGCCTCCCCCTCAGTCTCCACCTGCAGCACTGTCAAAACCTCCTTTATTGTCCCCAGGGTAAGGACCTCTATGGACCAGAGATCCTTTTGCTGTCGGGCTCCCTCCTGGTTCAATTCCCTCCCAGCCAATATAGCTGACTTCACTAAGCTTGGTCCTTTCAAGGTCTCCCTCAGAAGCCATCTGACAAGCACTCTCTGCTGCAACTGCACATAATCCCACACCTGCCCCTTACCTTCACCCCTAAGCTGGGTCTGCCCCATCTACTTTTGCTGTATATACCTGGAGTCTCATGCAACATCTGCTGACTAATGTAATAAAACATCTCTGGTTGCTACCTCACGTGGTACTCATGCACCTATATTATGACTACTGTGATCTATCTATTACAAAGTGTGTACCACCAGTGAATGCCTGTAACACTGGTTGCTTTTTTAAGCGTTATGTACTGTACTGTACTGTTTGCTGTGGTGTATGGCTCTCTTGACGAGGTGCCTTTGTAAATGAGTCTTTGACTTAAAGGTCTGTAAACCGATGATCTAATAAATGAATAAATAAATAAATAAATACATCTCCGATCTTGAAGTGGGTAGCTATCTGGGAACAAGCAACCACCAAACAGTGTGGTTCATGATAAACTTAGCTGTAGAGTCAAGCCATACAAAATTGAAGGTACTGGACTTCAGGAGGGCTGATTTTGTCAAAATGGGAGCGTGCCTCAGAAAAGCACTCGGAAACAGGCAAGAAGGTGGGGTGGAGCAACAATGAAGAAACATCATAATCGCCATCACAGAAGTCAGAAGCCTTTGTGTGAAGTAAATAAACAAATCAAAATGAAAGAAAAAAACACTATGGTTCTTAAAAGAAGTGGCGGGGAAGGTTAGGGAGAAAAAGAAGCATTCAGGAAATATAAGAAAACACAGAAGGAGAAGGACAAAGAACTGTACCAGTTAAAGCAGAAGGAAGTGGGACAGGCAGCCAGAATAGCAAAGGCCCAAACTGAGGGAAAGATAGCCAATTCAGTTAAGAAGGGGATAAAACCTTTTATAGGTACATTAGGGAGCAAAGAAAGACTAAGGCAGGGATACTGAGGCTGAATAAAGAGGAAGTTGGTTGGGCAGACAGAGACAGTGGAAAAGCAGGGATACTAAATGAATACTTCTGCTCAGTATTCACAGTGGTAAAGCAGGGGAAGAGACCTAATCCAGTCAATAGAAGCACTCTGGATGGGGGGGTTGATATTAGTCCTTTCACAGAAGAAAGGGTTCTGAAAGAACTCTTTAAACTGAAGGTGTATGAAGCAATGGGGTCTGATTGGATTCACCCCAGAATTCTGAAAGAACTAAGGGAACAACTAGTAACACCACGGACTACCCTTTTTAATAAATCATGGGAGGATGGTGTAGTACCTGAGGACTGGAGGAAGGTGGATGTGATTCCCCTTCACAAAAGTGGGAGCAAGACAGAGGCAGGAAACTACAGACCTGTTAGTTTGACCTCAGTGGTAGGGAAAATGATGGAATTACTTCTGAAGAAAAGAATTGTTGAGTACCTAGAGGCCAGTGGGGCACAGGACCCAAGGCAGCATGGATTCAAAAAAGGAAGGTTATGTCAGACAAATCTAATTGATTTCTTTGACTGGGTGACCAAAGTAGTAGACCAGAGAGGGTCTGTGGACATGGCCTACCAAGACTTTAGCAAGGCATTTGACACAGTCCCGCACAAAAGATTAATAAACAAATTAGCCAGCCTGGGAGTCGGTCCCGGGCTGGTAGCCTGTGTAAAACACTGGCTGGACAGCAGGACACAGAGGGTAATAGTAAATGGAGTCCACAGTGAAGAAAGGGGGGGTTACTAGTGGGGTACTGCAGGGTTCAGTACTGAGGCCAGTCCTTTTTAATGTCTTTATAAGTGACGCTGCAGAGGGACTGGAAGGAAAAGTATGTCTCTTTACAGATGACACAAAGATCTGGAACAGGGTTGATATGCAAGGTGGGGTGGAAAGAATGAAAAGGGTCTTGGCAAGGTTGGAGGAATGGTCAAATGTATGGAAGCTTGGATTCAATGCAAAGAAGTGCAAAGTAATGCATCTAGGAAACAAAAACCCAGGGGAAGAGTACACAATGGGGGGTGAGATACTGACAACAACAAAAATGGAAAGGGACCTGGGGTAGTCATATCAGATGACCTAAAGGATGGATAGCAATGTGAGAAGGCAGTAAGGGGGGCTGGGGGATACTGGGATGCATAGGGAGAGGCATCACCAGTAGAAAACAGGAAGTTGTTGGCCCTCTGTACAGACAGTTGGTAAGACCACATCTGGAGTACTGTGTACAGTTCTGGAGACCCCATCTCTGCAAAGACATAGACAGGGTGGAGGTTGTCCAGAGGAGGGCAACTAAAATGGTGCAGGGTCTGCACCAGAAGACATATGAAGAAAGACTAAGGGAGCTTAATATATATAGCCTTGAGAAAAGGAGGGACGGGGGGACATGATAGAAACTTTCAAATATCTCAAGGGAATTAACAAAGTCCTAGAGGGTAGCATCCTTCAGAAAAAGAGATGTGCAAGAACAAGGGGGCACAATTTTAAGATAGAGGGGGGGATGGCTCAGAGGTAATGTGAGGAAATATTTATTCACAGAGAGGGTTGTAGATACATGGGACCGCTTTCCTGAGGAGGTCGTTGAGTCAAAAACAGTGGGGGAATTCAAGAATGCATGGGACAGACATAAGGCAATTCTAGTGGGGGGTAGGAGGAAGTAGACTGTTGGTAAACTAGGATCTGTAGCTTATCCATTAGGTAGGGAAATGAGCAGACTAGGTGAGCCAAGCGGTCCTTATCTGCCATCAGTTCTATGTTTCTATGTTTCAATACCATTAAAAGAATCTCTTAACTCCTCACTTTGCTCTGCATTTCATACTGTAACATCTGTACAGAATACTGAACATCTGTACAGACTACTGATACACCAGACAGGGTCAAGAAAGGTCAGCATTCAGACACAGGGTAGGTGCTGAGCACTTCGTTAGTTGTGTAGGGGGTATTCACTGGCTTTATTCACTTTCTTTCCCCCTACTGTCCCAGCCTGCCTCATCTCTGCAACTCTGAGCCCCCATATTCAGCCACCTCCAAGTCTTCCCCATTCAGTCACCTCCCAACCTGCCCTAGCTGGCCACTTGCCAGCACTGCGACATCTGCCACCTCTTAGTCTGCCCCATCTGGCCAGCTCCCAAAATGCCCCATCTGGCCACCTCCCAGCCTGCCTCACCTGGCAACCTCCCAGCCTCCCAATCTGGCCACCTGTCAGTGTGCCCCATCTAGTCGCCTCCCAGCCAGCCCCATCTGACCACCTCTCAGTCTTCCCTATCTGGCCACCACCCAGCCTGTCCCATCTGGCCACCTCCCAGCCTGCCCAACCTGGTCACCTCTGGCCTGCCCCATCTGGCCACCTGTCAGTCTGCCCAATCTGGCCACCTCCCAGCCTACGCCAGCTGGTCACCTCTCAGCCTGTCCCAGCTGGTCACCTCTCAGCCTGCCCCAGCTGGCCAACTCCCAAAATGCCTCATCTGGCCATGTCTCAGTCTGCCCCATCTGACCATCTCCCAGCCTGTCCCATCTGACCACCTCCCAGTCTGTTCCAGCTGACCACCTCCCACTCTTCCCCATCTGACCACTCTCCAGCCTGCCCCATCTGGCCACCTCCCAGTCTTCCCTAACAAGTCATCTCCCAGCCTGTGCCAGCTGGCCACCTCCCAGCCTATCCCATCAGGCCACCTCCCAGTCTTCCCCCTCTGCCCACCTCCCAGAATACCCCCTCTGGCCACCTCCCAGAATGCCCTAACTGACCATGTCTCAGCCAACTCCCTCTGGCCACCCCACAGCCTGTCCCATCCAGCAACATGCCAAGCTGCTGCATCTGGCCACATACAAGCTTTCTCAATCCAGCCACACACCAGCTGGCCACATACCAGCCTGTCCCATCATACCACCTCCCAGCCTTCCCCCTCTGTCCACCTCCCAGAATACCCCCTCTGGTCACCTCCCAGTCTGTCCCATCAGGCCACCTCCCAGTCTGTCCCATCTGAACACCTCCCAGTCTGTCCCATCAGGCCACCTCCCAGTCTGTCCCAGCTGACCACCTCCCACTCTTCCCCATCTGACCACTCCCCAGCCTGCCCCATCTGGCCACCTCTCAGCCTGCCCCAACAAGTCACCTCCCAGCCTGTCCCAGCTGGCCACCTCCCAGTCTTTCCCCTCTGCCCCACCTCCCAGAATACCCCCTCTGGCCACCTCCCAGAATGCCCCAACTGACCATGTCTCAGCCAACTCCCTCTGGCCACCCCACAGCCTGTCCCATGTAGCAACATGCCAAGCTGCTGCATCTGGCCACATACAAGCTTTCTCAATCCAGCCACACACCAGCCTGTCCCATCAGGCCACCTCCCAGCCTTCCCCCTCTGCCCACCTCCCAGAATACCCCCTCTGGCCACCTCCCAGAATGCCCCAACTGACCACGTCTCAGCCAACCCCCTCTGGCCACGCCACAGCCTGTCCCATCCAGCAACATGCCAAGCTGCTGCATCTGGCCACATACAAGCTTTCTAAATCCAGCCACACACCAGACTGCTCCATTTTGCCACCTACCCACCTGCCTCATTACCTCCCAGCCTGCCCAGTCCAGATATATACCAGCCTGCTGCATCTGGCCACCTCCCACCTGGCTCCATCACCTCCCAGCCTGCCCATTCAGCTGTGTCCCAGCCTGTGCCATTTCATAGAATCATAGAAGCTTGACGAAAAGGACCATACCAGCTAATCTAGTCTTCCCTTTTTCCCCTCTACACCTTCCCCTCCTGCCAGCCCCCGCCTCCCCGATACTCAGCCCCATATGATTGTTGTCCCATGCCCTCTTGAATTTTCCAATGATTTAGCCCCCACCACTCCATCTAATAGTCTGTTCCAGGGCTCCACCACCCTCTCTGTGAAGAAATGCCCTCTCACATTGCCCCTGTATCTTTTTCCTTGGAGTCTGAGGCTGTGCCCTTTAGTTTTGACCCCTTCCTTCCTCTTAAGTAAACCCTCTTCTCCCACTTTATTGAGCCCCTTTACATATTTAAAAGTTTCAATCATGTCTCTACTTTCCCTCCTTGTCTCCAGCGTGTACAGATCCAGCTCCTTACACCTCTGCTCGTATGACTTTCCCTGCATACACTGCACCATCTTGGTTGCCCTTCTCTGAACCCTCGTCTACACATCTATATCCTTCCGGAGATGAGGCCTCCAGAACTGAACCCCATAATCCAGGTGCAGCCTTACCATGGGTTTGTAAAGGGGCATTATTACCTCCCTCCTGCTGCTAGTAATGCCCCTGCCTATGCATGCCAACATTCCATTGACCTTTCCCGTTGCCCTGCTACACTAGATTCCTACCTTAAGGTTTGAGGAGAGTATGATCCCCAGATCCTTCTCCTGTTCTGTTACTTTAATTTTCTCCCCACCTAGGGTGTACCCTGCTCTTCTGTTCCTACTCCCCAAGTGCATCACAGTGCACTTCATGGTACTGAATGTCAGCTGCCACGTCCTGGACCATTTTTCAAGCATCTTTAAGTCCTCCCTCATGTCATCTACCCCTTGGGGTGTCCACCCTATTGCATATTTTCGTATCATCAGCAAATAGGCACATCCTCCCCCTCAAACCCTCAGCAATATCACTGATGTAGATGTTGAAGAGAAGTGGACCCAAAACTGACCCCGTGGCACTCCACTCTTCACCCTCACCATCCCGGAGTGCACCCCATTTAGCACCACCCTCTGAGTTCTTCCTGACTGCCAGGCCTCCACCCAGCTTGTTATTTTCCCATCCAACCCCAGGCTTTCTATCTTGCTCACCAGCCTCCTATGGGGGATGGTGTCAAAGGCCTTACTGAAGTCCAGCTAGGCCACGTCCACTGTCCCCCCCCCGGTCAATCACCTGAGTTACCCAATCAAAGAACTGAATTAGATTTGTCCGGCAAGACTTCCCCTTCATGAAGCTGTGCTGTCTGCTGTCCTGCAAGCCACTCTCCTCCAGGTAATCCACCACCCTGTCATTGATTAATGCCTCCATTACCTTCCCCACCACTGACATGAGGCTGACAGGTCGTAGTTCCTCTTCATCTCCGTACTACCGCCCTTGTGTAAAGGCACTACGTCTGGCCTCTTCCAGTCCTCCAGCACTCTCCCCATATACAGGGACAAGTTGAAAAGCCTTGTCAAGGGTGCGGTCAACTCATCCTTCAATTCCCTGATCACCCTGGAGTGTAACCCGTCAGGCCCCATTGCCTTGTCCATCCTCAATCTATCTAGCTCTGCCCTAACCCTATTTTTTTATTTTTTATTTGGTTTATGCACAGTGAATGGGCTCAGATCTACCCATTTACCCTCCTTCCCCTTCGACTTTAGCTCAGGTCCCCTACCGTCCTCCTCCTCCGCGAACATCAAGCTAAAGTACTTATTTAATAACTCTGCTTTTTCACAGTCCCTTTCCAATTTTATTTCTCTCTCCCCTCTCAGCCTAGTAATCCCCTGCCTTGCCCTTCTCCTCTCCCTCACATATCTGAAAAAGGTTTTATCCCCCCCTTTTAGCCATTTTTGCTATTTTCTCCTCAGTATCTGCTTTTTCCCTTTTGATCACCTCCAAGCCTGCCCACCCAGCCACTTCCCATCCTACCCCATTGCCTCCCAGTCTGAATCATCTAGTTACTTTCCAGCTTGATGCATCCAGCCTCCTCCCAACCTAATCTAGCTAGCCTCCTCCCAGGCTGGCCAATCTTCCCCTTCCAAGCCTGCCCCCCCTCCACAGAACTGTCTTACACTGATACAGAAGCTCAGCTTCTCACAAGGATTCTATCCTCTGCCGTCCGCACCCAGGTTTTACGTCTGAAGCCATGAATATGGATGAGAGTGGATTGGTCAAAGGATTCTAAAGAGTCCACAGTTAGCAAGGGCGGTCTGGAGAAACCAAAAAATAAAACAAGAAGTTGTTTTGTTGCTTGTTTTTCTTTAGAGATAAGGCCCCGTTAGAAAAGGGAAGTGAAACATGCTCAGAATGTGCAGATTCGGTTACTGGAAACACGGATGTCAACAGGGACACTCCGATAACCTCACCAAACACCAAAACTGGTGGTTCAGCAGGGTTAGATACATATATACATAGACACTGTCGGCATATAAGGGCATATGGCCCACTCAGTCTGCCTGTTTGAGCTTGTAAGTTCCCTTTACGTTTTTCTAGAAGTCTGTTGCCACTTACCCCTGATTTCCAGAATTCCTTTATGTCTATCCCATGCATTCTTAAATCCTGTGATTCTTTCAGCTCCTACCACTTCCTCTGGCAGGGTGTTCCACTTGTCCACCACCCTTCCTGTAAAGAAATTCTTCCTTATGGTTCCTCTGAATCACCCTCCCTCCAACTTCATCCCATGTTCTCTAGTCCTAGAACATCTTTTTTGCTGGAAAATAGTGTATTCCTGTACCCTGTTCCTCCCTGTAAGGTACTTGTATGTCTCTATCATATCCCCTCTCTCCCTCCTCTCCTCCAGCGAGTACATATTCAAGTCCTTCGGCCTGTCCTCATAAGACTTGTGATGCAATCCCTGTACCATCTTTGTTGCCTTCCTCTGAATGAAATCTAAAGCTGTATGAGCAGTAGACAGGGGTATACTGCTACCTCTGTTACACTGATCCTCAGTCGGAAACCCGTGGATCAAAGGTGAGGGAGGCAGGGTTCTAGTGGAAGCTTGCAGCCTGATGTGCAAAACGTCAGCACTAACTCAAACTGCCTATACTGCCCTACCTGGAGGGTGGGAGTGGGGCTGGGTATTTCTGTGTGCATAGATTACACTGGCGCAGTATCACCAGTGTATTATAACTAGTGTTAAGTAGGGTATGTAATGTTAAACCCCTAACTTTACACCATAATAACTTTGCCCATATTAAGCAGAATTGCATGACATTTTGCATACAGAGCCTGGGGAGCATGGGTCTCTGATCTGTACGTTTCCTGATGGTCAGATATCCAGATTCTGAGACCAAGATGGTACAGAAAGTGGAAAAATTGGGAATTTTGGCCTTTTTTTTGCTGTCACCTACAACCCAGGTGGTTTGGAATTTTGCTCTGAAATTTTCAGGGCAGAAAAGGCTTGCCCTAGAAAGAGGCTTTTTTTTGTTTTGTGAAAAATGTTAATCGGGACCCGAATTAAAAGGATTTAAAATTTCAGCTCTGAACATGCTCAGTAAGGTCTTTCATTTATATGACTGATGTGAAATAAGAATTTCCCACTCATGAAAGATCTTTTGAGAACTGAAATTCTTCTTTGGCTCATTCTATCGGGTGCCGCTATTTTGGGTCAGGTTAAGCCATGGATTGTTCTGACACCCATACCTCTCAACCTCTCAGCATTAAAAATCATAGCACTGGCCTTCAAAAATCATAGCAAAGGGCCAGAATGTGTAGCTCTATCTTATTTTAAACAATAATATGTGTGCAGATAGTGTGGGCTTCATATAATTAGTGATAAGGAATGTTTCTATCAACTTAATTCGACGATTTAATAGTTTGTGTGTCCAGAAATATCACTAACATTGTGAGGAACATCAGTAAACCTATGTGGAGCAAGGGTAAATTTGAGTGTGAAAATCATAGCTCTATGCGAAATTCATAGCAGTTGAGAAGTATGCTGACACCATACGGCGCTAATGGGTATAGTTGGTTAGTATGGCTTCCATCTTGTTTTTGATTTAAACAAAAATGCTAAAAAAACAAAAATAATGTCATGGAGAAAATAAAACACATGAATCTAGCTTGTGGGGGGCCTTGTGGAGCCTGAGCAGCAGCAGATTTTACAGTCCCTGCGGTGCCTACAGCAATCCGGTCAAATCCTCCTTTTAAGTACCCTGAAAACTAATTTTGTTGACACCAGTGATAAGAGTGATATCAGTTTCTCTAAAATGGGCAGTCCCGGGAAGGACAAAGTGACAGGTGGAGTGGAAAAAGGCAAGGGGTCTGGCGGAGCTCAAACCTCATGGCCTGATGTCGATGGACAGGCCGAGGCCGAACAAGGTTCCAGCAAAACAATGACATCCCTAGGTCTGAAAATCCAACAACTTATTTCCTCTGTTTCAGGTCTAGCTCAGGAAGTGGAGAGCTTTAATAGAAGAGTGCTGGTTCTTGAGACCACCACAGATAGACCGAAGGGCGAGATGGGTGAGGTCAGTAAGCAAGCGAATGCATCCATGAGTGCAACAGCACTAATGGCTAAGGAAAACTAGCACCTGCGTACAAAACTGGGATCTTTGAAGAATCAAACCAGATCTGTCAATATAAGGATTATTGGCTTACTGGGGGGCCTGTGAAGGGGATTCTCCAGTGATGCTTGTTCAGGAATGGGTTGCCAAGAAGTTAATAATGAAGGGAGCTGAAAATATAATGGCTATTCAGAAAGTATACCAGATCACTCCTACAGGATGAACACAGAACTCTGAATAACCTAGAACTTTGATGGTGGCGATGGCAGGAGTCGGTATCAGAAACCACATATTGCAGTAGGGTCCTAGAAGAATTAAATATATTGAAGACAGACAAAGCTATGGGAACAAACGGAATTCATCCTTGAGTATTGAAAGAGCTTAGGGAGGAACTTGCTGCTACGTTGGACGAACTTTTTAATAAATCACTGGAGAGCGGACAGGTACCAGAGAACTGGAAAAAGGCCACTGTGGTACCCCTACACAAGAGGGTAAGCAAGGAAGAGGCAGAGAACAATTGATCTGTCAGCCTCATCTCAATTGTGGGGGAAATTATGGAATCATTACTGAAGGAAAGGATAGTGGCAGACCTGAAAACCAGTGGAAGGCTAGACACTAAGCAGCATGGCTTCATGACTGATAGGTCATGCCAGACAAACATGATAGAATTCTTTGACTGGGTGACAAAAGTAGTAGACCGAGGTGGGGCAGATGTTGTATATCTAGACTTTATTTATTTATTTTTTATTTTGTTGACCGGGTAAGTGCACTAGACAAATCCTGCTTATTTTCAGGCACGACCCCGGGGAGGGGGATACAGATGAATGCCAACTGACCTTGTACTAGATTAAGCTGTTGGTGGTATTTTTAGTGAATGAGGGAAATTTGGTCAGGACACTGGGAAAATTCCCCTACTCTGTGGTAGTGGGTGCTGTGTTTCCCTTGCCTCCCTCAGTCTGCTTGCTGCTTGAGGAGAGGTTGGACATGTGGGAGGCTAAGGAGCTGATCACCTCCTTGGCCCCCCTTTTCACCTAGTGATCATTATGGCTGCTACTGTTACTGGAAAAGATGTTGCACCACTGGATATTATCCTGGATGCCTCTGTTCCTGTTACTTTGGACACATCGACTGTGCCTGCAGTAGACTCCGTTTCAGCAGGAAATTGCGATGCTGCTGAAATTCGATGACAACTGCAAGAAGAAGAACGACGATTCCTGTTTGTCAGGAATCATTTATTGCAAGTCTTAGACCGCACATCGGATGCCTCGAGGGAGGTACAGGAAATGTATGCTGCACGATCCTCTGTTCGGCTGGACAGTGCACTGCCTGGATCGCTGGAAAATGAACCTGTGGCTGCTTGCACGACTTCCCTGTATTGTACGACTCTATCACTGTTGGCCTTGAGTACTATTTATGTGGGAGACAATTTAATTATTGAATCAGAAGGCTCACAGGGGCCTTTGATGGCCACAGACTCTGCTCCTGCTGCTTTGGTAGGGACAGAGGTTGCGGTGTTGGGTAGCGAGAGCTCCTCCCAGGCTGGGTATCTCTCTACTAGACTCTCTCTCCTGAAGGGCCTGAGATACATTCCGAGAGGACTGACGATGCGGGTAACATCGACAACCCTAGTTTTTCTTCACAACTAGGAGAGTGTTCTCCTTCTATTTCTACTCCCCCCATGGATATAGAGCATTCTGCTGGGGTTGTTCCAGCCCCTGCTGCCTGGGTGGGGACGGCGTTAGAAGCCCCTGGCTGGGTGAAAAATTCTGCTGGGCTAGGATGGGATGCTAACTTTACTGGAACTTCTAACTTGCTGGAATCCACTGGGGATGTTACAAGCCCTGTTCCAGGCCCAGAAAACACTACCCCTATTATTGGGACAGTGTCTATTTCCTTGCCCCCTCCTGGACAAGTTACCCCTTCATTAGCTATGCACACTACCCCAGAAGTGTCTCATCATCCTATTTTGGATGTCATTGGGCGTCTCGAGGGCGACTTACCTCTTGCTTCTGCCCCCCCCTGGAAGCTGGGGCTTTGGTAGCTGAAACTCCATGGCAGGATTCCCCCTCGGTGGCTGATTCTGAGCACCTGCCTCACATTCAGCAAACCCCTCATAATGTATGGCATGACAAAGTGAATGAACATTTATTCCCTGCTACTTTTGGTTTGCTTTCAGAACCGGCAACGAGACGTAATGCTGTACGTCTCAAATTTAGAGGACCCTTATCAGAAGTTCCTAATAGGCATTTTGTAGGGCGTGAACTTCTCAAAAATAGTATGAAGTTTTACGCTTACGAAATATATGCCCTTATTCATATGCCAGGTGACTCGGTGTTTGATGTCAGTTTTAAACATGCGATGGGCCTGGAACATTTCTGGAAATAATTTCAGGCCCTCAAGTTAACACCTTTGTGGAAACCTTTCATGGCTATCCCTTTGACTAAACCTGTGACAAAGAAGATTACTGTTTTGTTTTGAAATGAGGGGGTAAATGTTGTTGATATAACATGCTGGCTGCAACAACATTGTACTGTTAAGGGTCAACCTGAGCCTATACTGGATGAGGAACACCTTTGAACTGGGGGTTGGCGTTATCTTGTTGATCGGCATTTAGATCAGGGTCTGACTAAACATCTCCCTAATTGTTTTTTTGGGGGTAATTTTTTATCCTGGACAGCCCAGAGCATGTTACAAATGTGGAACTTTAGGGCACCTCAGTAACGTCTGTGACCAGCAAACATGTTGCCTATGTGAAGACTTGGGGCACATAGGTGCGCACTGTAGGAGACACATGAAATGTAATGTATGTGATGAATATGGTCACACCTTTCGTAATTGTTCATGGGCTTCCCTTAATAATGCTGATCCTACCATACATGCTGAACAGGATGTTTTTGTTGCAAATGCCCAAAAAGAAAAACAACGGCTGCATAATTTACATAATCAACAGCCTCCCCCTACTCCTCAGCCTCAGAGAATGGAAGAGTCAGACTTTGCAGCACCCCCTGAGACTGCCGATGAGGGGCGCTCTGACATGGATACTACATGTGTAGACACTGCGGGTTCGGAAGTAGTGATGACCACCGCCTGTGCAGTTCCCCTACCTAAGGCTGCCTCCTCCACTGTACCTCCTCCTGCAGTTGTTGTTACGATTGCATCAGGAGATGATTCTGCCCATATTCCTGGGACTGATCTTGATCAGGTTACTATGTCTCCTCTGGATTTACAGCAAGATGCCCCTTTTCAAAGGGTGACTCGCTCTAAATCATCTAGGGTTGTGTTGGACTCCCATCAGGCCCCTATGGTCCTCTCCCCAGTTCCTGTTCATAATTCCTATACCATGTTGCTTGACCAGGATGGTGAAGAGGATGGTATTGATTCAGATATTTCATCTGTGGCCTCCTCACATACTGAGACTGTGCCTGATGTGGGAGTCGGAGATAAACCAAAGCCCCAAAAAATGGAAAAAAAAGAAGTGACAAGTTTTTTTAGGTTTATTTTTTTTCCCATTATTACTGAAGTTCCTCACCTACCTGGATAGTGTTTCCCTCCCTTTTTTACTATCATGAATGAGAATATTTCTTTTCTTTTCTATTAGTGTCAATAGTATTAAGTCTCACATTAAGAGGAAGGTCACTTTTGCCAGCCTACGGAAATGCAGTGGGAATGTCATTTTATTACAGGATACAAGATTGCATTCCTTGTTTGACCTTAAAATGGCTGAAAGGAACTGGAGGTGGGGTGTTTCTATTTGGTCCTTAGGTGAGAACCAATGTTCAGGCTTGGGTTTCTTGTTTGCAGATATTACAGTTTCCATATTACATGTTCTGGATGTGGTTCCTGGTCGGGCTATGTTCCTTGATGTGGTCATCTGTGGTTGTGTATATCGCATTATTAATATTTACGCCCCTCAGCTGAAAGCTGATCGATTTTCACTTTTTAGATGCATAGCCCCTTATTTACATACTTCTAAATTGGTATTGTGGGGAGAAGATTTCAACTGTGGACTTGCTTCTTGAGATCGGGGCCGTAAGACACAGAAGCGTCATTGTGATACTAATGCATTACTTCAAATTATTGATCAATACCATCTTCGAGAAGTGTATGATATATTACGAGCACCTCCTTCTCATGCCTTTCATAAAGGTGTTTTATCTTCACGGATTGATTTTTGGTTCCTCTCTGAATGAATTAGTGTCTCAGGGGCCTCAGCGTTGCCTCTTGAAACCTCTGATCATATGGTGGTTAGGGTGTTGATAGGTCAATACCAAAAGCTTTTGATGGAATGGGCATATTGGAAGGTGAATCTGGCTTTGTTAAATGAAGACCTTAAGAAAAACAATGTATACAGTTACATACTGATCAATGTGATGTCCTAAATAACTAACAATAAAACTAAGTTATAAAAAAAAAAATGAAGACCTTACTAGAGGTCGTATACAGTCCCTTTTGGAATTGTGTTCTGCCCTTAGTTGTCTGTATGACAGTCCCATTGAGTGGTGGGAAGATACTAAGCTGGACTTGAAGCTCTTTTTTACTCAATTGTCTAGCACAAAGGCTAGAGATGAATACGTATTATATCTTAGTCATAGAGCTCACTATTTAAAGCTATTGGCTCAAATGACATCTCCAGATAGCACGATACATCAGAAACTTTTGGATCTTAAGGGAAGAATGTTCGGTTTTCTTAAATCCCGGGAAGATAGCCTTTTTTTTCAGCAAAAATATTTACTTCGGGGTACTAGACAACAAGTCAGTCCTTATGATTTATCTGCCTCTGTGCTGAATGACTATATTATGTCAGCTTTATTGGATGGTACAGGTGCTAGGATTACAGATATTCGGGGTATTCGTCAAGTAGTCCAGGCACATGTGATAAACACTTTTCAGGATACTGTTTCTGGCTCTGATGATTTCTTTTTTCACCATCTTAATATACCATCCTTACTACCGGAAGATGTGAAAAGTTTAGAGGCTGCCTTTAGTGACACAGAGATTGCTGAAGCAATTGCTAAGTTATCGGTTCATACATCACCTGGTATTGATGGTTTACCTAATGAAGTTTATAAAACTTATCTGGATTTATTGTTACCCTGGTTAAGACTTATTTTTGAGGCAATTCAGACTGAGCATAGGCTTGGACTTAGTATGAAGAATGGGGTCATGATTTTCCTTTATAAAAAGGATGATCCTGCTCTTCTGAAAAATTGGAGAACTTTAAGTTTATTGACCTCAGATTATAAAATCTTAGCAATTATTTTGTCCCGTTGGTTATCTACTGTTGTTCAGAAGTTATTAATTCCTGGGTCAGCTGGGGAAGGGGGAGATAGGCTTGAACGTCCAACGACAGCTCACCTTCTCCGGGGATTGTTGCAGCCAAGTCCGGGCACTTGTCTGACTCTGAGCAGAGGCTCAGAGTACTACAAGCTCCAGTTGGGAGAATGGGCGGCTGCATTACAGTGCAGACATTAGCACTCGTCGCCTTGATGTCAGGGGTTGCGCACTGTCGGGGAAGAGAGAAAAAAGAGGAAACACGCCTATCAGCTCCTGGAAGATGGACTTCCCTAAGCATGCCTCTAATATACCCCCACTCACCGGGACCACCATCTTGGCCTAATGAAAGTTGATTTATGGGGTGATGGACTCGGGGAGAATAACCGAAGCTCCATGGAGGTGAGAGAGGTGAGTCCTGGTGGGTGTGTGTTAGGAGGATGACTAAGTTGGATGTCCGGAAGGGTTGCGGCTGGCAGGCAGGAGAAAGTAAAAATTGTAATTTCAAAAAAAAAAAGAAGTTATTAATTCCCACACAGTCTTGTACAGTCCCGGGTAGGAACATCATTAATAATCTTGTATATCTTCGGGAACTTGTTGAACAAGGATTGCAACAAAACTTATCAGGTTATCTGTTATCATTAGATCAAGAGAGGGCATTTGATGCACTTCAACATTCTCATATTTGGGATGTTTTGCGATTTTATGGTATATCACCATTTATGCTTGAATTGTTACAGACGTTATATACTGATGCAATGGTTACCCCTTTGGTAAATGGACATATGGGTATTCCTGTTGCTTTACAATGTGGTGTTCAGCAGGGCTGCCCCTTGAGTCTGCTACTTTATGTTTTTGGGTTGGATCCATTGTTAAGATTGATAGCAGAGGACGCTCAGGTTTTACCTATTGTAACAACACGGGGCTTTGTTTTTCACAAAGTTTTAGCATATGCAGATGATTGCAGTTTTTCTGTGGCAGACTTAGCATCTGGTAAGAGGATACTGCTGATAACTGAACATCTCCAAAGTATAACTGGTATTAAGATTAATTATGCTAAAAGTAGACTACTGGTTTTGGGAGGTGCTGAGTTGGTGACTGGTTTTGATATTCCAGTTACTACTGATAATATAAAGTTGTTAGGCATTTTCTTTGGTGCATGAAATGCCATACAGCTGAATTGGGATGCTGTTTATGATCTGGCGTCTCTGAAAGTTCTCCGTTGGCAATCCTGGAAAATAACCCGAAAAAGACGAGTTTACCTTCTCCGTGCTTCCATTGCACCTGTTTTTTTATATGTTTCCCGTGTGTTTCCCTTACCCTTTACTATGCATGCTAAAGTAATGAGTCTTTTCTTTCAGCTACTTTGAGGTAGTCAATTGAATCCCGTGAAGAGAGCGCATACTTATCGATCATGGAGGTCTGGTGGTCTTAATATGCTACAACCGTTGGTACATTTCTTTGGGAATGACTTCTATAGCTCCATAAAACCTACGCTATCAGGGACTATGGAATTCGGTGAGTTTTGTATGCAGCTGTGGGGGACCCCTTTTTTAACTGCTTGCGGACGGGGTAAGTGGCATCCCTCTGAGAAACTGCTCCCCTCTTATGTCAGGGATACTTTGATATATATTAGACTTTGGAAAGTAGAACTTAGTTGGTTTATTTCTCATGGCAAGAAGTCCTTTTATACCTTTATTGTGGATGCCTGTTATGTTGAGGAACCTTTGTTTCACATTTATTTACTTTTTGCCAGTATAATAGACCCTAGGATACCTTTAAAAATGCAGGACGTAAATTGGCTTTGTGGTCCTCAGCAGCTGAATGTCAAGAACAATGAAAAGCACGAACAGTTGTCTGAAAGGGGTCATCCTGAACATCAGTGTTTAGGTCGCTTAGAAACTATACATCATTTATATTTTGAGTGTATGCATATGCAAGACTTTTGGCACTCCCTTGCACGTTGGTGGAATGAACCTCTTTTTGGTACTATGTCTTCTGAGATTTTACTGCTGGGACAAATACCTGGTGGCTGGCTGAAATGGCATAAAAGTACAATATTCATTCTCTTAGCCTGCCTCAAATGGTCAATATGGCAGGCTAGCTGCCAGAGATTCCTGCAAAATAAGGTGATACTTCTGCAAGACCTTTTTTTTCAGATTCAAAGTGAACTGGATAGACTTTATGATCATGAATCTCGGACTCTGGGACCTGCTATTTACAATAATTTAAATATTAGTTGGGTGGGATAATTTACTTTGTTTTTCTGTGACTGCTTTGTTCCTGTTTCATGTTGATGTATTTTGTTTTTTGGGAATTGATTTTATATTAAACAATCTGTTTTGTACATGTATGACAGAAATATTTATTTTTGTTATGATTTGTGCATCTTCTTTTGTGTGCAGTAACACTGTTCTGTATTCCTTTGCTTTTGTTCTTCTGAATAAAAATTCCCCTACTCTTTTCGATAAGTGCCATGGGATCTTTAAAATCCACCTGAACTACCACCAATCCAGGCAGATGGGACCTCGGTTTGACGTCTCATCCGAAAGATGGCCTAGTAAGGCCTTTGAGTCTGTCCCCCACAGGAGGCCTATTAACAAACTGGGAAATGCAGGTGTAGGAGAAAAAATTGCTAATTGGGTGAGAAACTGGCTTCAGGGGAGGACCCAGAATGTTGTAGTGAATGGCACCCTGTCAAGAGAGGGGATGGTGACCGGCGCGGTTCTGCAGGAGTCAGTGCTTGGATCAGTCCTTTTCAACATATTCATCAGTGACATCGCAGATGGATTGGAGGAGACAGTATGCCTGTTTGCAGATGACACCAAGCTCTGCAACAGGGTGGATGCACAGGAAGGGGATATAGCGATGAAATTGGACCTAACGAAACTGGAAGAATGGTCTAGAACTTGGCGGTTGAAGTTCAACACCAAGAAGTATAAGGTCATGCACCTAGGGAAAAGAAACCCAGGAAAACATTACTGTCTAGTGGGTGAACAATTAGCCATCGTAAACCTAGAATGGGACCCAGGGCTCATGGTATCCAGTGACCTAAAGGCAGGGAGGCAATGTGAAAAGGCAGCACAGAAAGCCAGTAACATCCTTGTTTGCATCAGAAGAGGAATCACAAGCAGAAAGCGTGAAGTGATAGTCCCACATTACAGATCCTTGGTGAGGCCACACCTGGAATACTGTGCCCAGATCTGGAGATCCCACTTTACAAAGGACATAGACCATCTGGAAACTGTGCAAAGAAGAGCTACAAAGATGGTTCAGAACTTCCACCATGAACCCGATGAGACAAGATGTAAAGAATTGAACATGTACTCTCTGGAACAGAGGAGAAACAGAGGAGACATGATAGAAACCTTTAAATACCTAACGGGTATCGACTCAGTGCAGGATCAGAACCTCTTGTAAGAAAATAAGGAGGCACATACTAGAGGCCACAGTAGACTTCTAATGGGAGAGAGATTTCAGAGCAGCATTAGGAAGTTTTTCTTCACCAAAAGGGTGTTGGAGTCATGGAACAGGCTGCTACTGGAGGTCATGGACACCAAGACAGTTAAAGAGTTCAAAACATTTTGGGACAGGCATAGCGGAATATTGAAATAAGGGAATATACTTGGGTGGGGGGGGGGGGGATAGGTCAAATAACAGGTAGTCTAGATGGATCACACGGTCTCCATCTGCCATCATGTTCTTATGTTCTTAGTATGCTCCGTACTTCCATAGGCAAATGGATCTGTATGAATGAGGATACAGTTATACTATCTCAAAAAGTAAGGAAATACTTTGCAAAAAACTTCATTAATACACCAGTGAGGGTTCAGATTAAAGCGACAAAAGTAGGGAAGTGTGGTGTTAGGGTTCCCAACCCAAACACCCCACCCCACCCTGCAGACAACAAAAGGAAAAACCATTACAGTTTCACCTTTCCTTAATCTTTGCAAATCAGGCCTGGGGTGTTTCTTGGGGTTGTCAGCCCTAATGCTCACCCCATTCTCATATAGTCTACACATATCAACTTCTTTACTGATGGAAAGGGGTGAGCGTTAGGGTTGACAACCCCAAGGAACACCCCAGGTCTGATTTGTGAAGACTCAGGAGAGGTGAAACTGTAATTTCTTTTTTACTTTTGCTGCCTGCAGGGTGGGGGTGGGATATTAGGGTTAGGAAACCTTAACACCACATTTCCCTACTTTTGTCGCTTTTAATCTAAACCCTAACTGGTGCATTAATGAAGTTTTGTAAAGAATATAGATATACATAGATGTGAAAATATAGAGATACATAGATACACATAGAAATATAGATATACATAGATATGCAGCTATATGCATATAGCTGCATAAATATATTTATATAACATATGTTTTATTTATTTATTTATCTTAAGCAACTGTGTAAAATAATATTATCTTGTGCAGTACCAGTACCACTACCTCATCATTACTTTTGTCATAGAGATTTTCTCACCAGGGTTGGTGCGGGCAGGCTGTCAGTTTTTTTTTTTTTGCTTTTTTGTGATCGTCAATAGCACTCCACCCATTTTATACGTCACCCCTGGGTTTCTGTGTCCTAAGTCCATTATTTTGCACTTTTTCGCATTGAAACCCCAGTGGCCATACCCTTGACCACTCCTCAAGTTTTCCCAGGGCTCTGCTCGTCCCTTCCCCCTGGAGTGTCCACCCTAATGCAGATTTTGGTGTCATCTGCAAAGAGGCACACCTTCCCTTCCAGCTCCTTTGCAATATCACTTATAAAGACATTAAAGAGGACCAGTCCCAGCACTGATCTCTGAGGCACCCCACTGCACACCCTCCCTTCGTTGAAGTGAACTTCGTTTTCCACCACCCTCTGTGGCTTATACCTTAACCCATTTATTATTCAGTCTGCCACCTTTAGAACCACTCCTAAGCTACCCAGCTTGTTTACTAGTCTCCTACGTGGAACGGTGTCGAACACCTTACTGAAATCTAGGTAGGCCACGTCCATCACTCCACCCTGATCTAGTTCCTTGGTCACCCAGTCAAAGAAATGTATCTGATTCATTTGACCTGACCTTCCCAATATTTATGGATGCTGAGAAGTCATTCGACAGGGTGAGTTGGGAGTTTCTCCATCATACCGTAGAGGAAATAGGAATAGGCCAAACTTCCTGCAGCAGCATCAAAGCTCTGTACGTCTCTCCTCAGGTGACAAGGATCTGACTCAGAGGTCAATCAGACACAATCTGATCACTTTTTTCTTACTGGAGGCACAAGGCAAGGATATCCCCATCTCCAACACAACTTTAGAAGTGAGAAAAAAATAACTGCCTCAGCTGGGATTAGAACCCAAATCTGCTTAGAACCCTGCTGCACTAATCTGCTGTGCTATCATAAAAAAACAGCTGTGCTACCAAAAAAGAAATAAACTGTGGCACAAAATTAAAAGTTTACGACTGGATCAATGCCACAGACAGGTCAGATTGAATGGAGAGAGAGCCAGGGGGATACTGGGATGCATAGGAAGGGGCATCACAAGTAGAAAAAGTGAAATGGTTATCCCTCTGTACAGACAGTTGGTGAGACCCCATCTGGAATACTGTGTGCAGTTTTGGAGACCCCATCTACGCAAAGACATAGACAGGATGGAAGCAGTCCAGAGGAGGGCAACTAAAATGGTGCAGGGTCTGCATCAGAAGCCATATAAAGAGAGACTGAGAGAGCTTAATATGTATACCCTTGATGAAAGGAGGGACAGAGGGGACATGATAGAAACTTTTAAGTACCTCAAGGGAATCAACAAAGTCCAGGAGGGTAGCATCTTTCAGAAAAAGAGATATGTAAGAACAAGGGGGCATAATTTAAAGATAGAGGGGGGATGGCTCAGGGGTAATGTGAGGAAATTGTTTTTCACGGAGAGAGTGGTAGATGCATGGAACCGCCTTCCTGGGGAGGTTGTTGGGTCTAAAGCAGTGGGGGAATTCAAACATGCATGGGACAGACATAAGGCAATTATAGTGGGGGCTGGCAGGATGTAGGGTGTTGGTTAACTAGAAGCTGCAGCTTATCCAATAGGAAGGGAAATGGGCAGACTGGGTGGGCCAAGTGGTCCTTATCTGCCGTCAAAGTCTATGTTTCATGTTTCTATGTTTCTGTTAGTGCGCTGAAACTATTCCAAATATGAACGTTTATGTCAGAGTACGTGGAGGGGGGTTCAGTCTATCCTCCCCCACCCACTTTCACTAGTTATTTAAACATAAATGCCACCTAAAAGATTTATTCTGTTGAGGTGTCATTTAATGGAGGTTGGTGGGTAACTTCCATTCTATCCTCTCCCACCCACTTTCATGCAGTTTTGCAG
Organism: Neoceratodus forsteri; assembly: GCA_016271365.2. Taxonomy (NCBI): domain Eukaryota; kingdom Metazoa; phylum Chordata; order Ceratodontiformes; family Ceratodontidae; genus Neoceratodus; species Neoceratodus forsteri. Next base: position 2,013,302 of record JADMNL010000033.1, read on the forward strand.
TGACCTATGTAAATCTTATTATGTGTATAAATGTGATCTATGTAAATCCTCAAACATATGTTGTATAAACCCAGCATGACATGGTCTGACTGAAGATGATATATTCATCTTCATGAGAAGCCACTGAAATTAAGGTATCTTACTCGTGGCTTCACGTTTCATGAGATGTCATAATATCACTGGCCTCTCGTGAAGAGAAATATATCTTCAGTCAGGCCACATCATCTATATACCCTGTTTAAACATAGATATGTAGATATACACAGAGATACATAGCTACATATAGATACACATAGACATGTAGATATACACAGAGATACATAGATACTCAGATACATAGATACAGACATATATAGATACACAGACATGTGGATATATACAGAGACACATAGCTACATAGATACATATAGATACACAGATATATAGATACACATAGACATGTGGATAGACACAGCAATACATAGATACATATAGATACTCAAATATATAGATACACATAGATATGTAGATATACACAGAGATACATAGCAATACAGATACACAGATATATAGATACACGTAGATATGTAGATATACACAGAGATACATAGCTACATAGATACATATAGATACACAGACATATAGATACACATAGACATGTAGATATACACAGAGGCCCAGATATTCAAAAGGGTTACGCCATGCGCAAGTCCAAAACTGCGCCATTTAGCGATATTCAGAAGGAGGCAGTTGCGCCCCCGAAAACATGCTGAGCAACAGCGCAATGAAAATGAAGGCATGCGCAACCGAAGAATGGATCCATGCATAAAGACCGCAATGCGATATTCAAAGACTTCTTGTGATCTAGCCAAGAGCGCACAGCTGGAAATATTGGCAAGACAAGCAGAAATGAGCCAAAATAAAAAGGCTCAAGGAAACGGCGCAAGAACGCTACCAGGCTGCCAAGTGGGGAGAGAGAGAGACAGAGACAGACAGACAGACAGCAAAGGGCAGGCAAGGAAAGTGTGGCCCATAGTCTGTAGAGGCCAGCGGGGGGTGCCGGTGCAGTGGAAGTAGCAGTCAGGACAGTGGGGGTAACACAGCAACACCAGCCGGGGGTCAGAAGCCAGGGAGATGGACAGTGCCAGTTTCCACATGGAAGCTGTAATGAGGGGTGAGAATGCATGCTGCAGGGGATGTGGCCGTGGAAGGGCCCGTCGGTATGCCCCAACAGGCAGTACCGTGCCGCATCAGCTTTGAGCTGTACACAGATATAGAGATCGTGGGCTGGTACCGCCTGAACAGGGCAATACTGAGACGGCTCTGTGAGCTGTGCAGTGATGTGATGCAGGCACCCTCACGACGGAGTCACGCTCTGTCGGTGGAGACCAAGGTGACAGCCTGCATGTGCCTGCTCACCACGGGCACCTTCCAGAGGCCGACAGGGGACACCACAGGCATCACACAGTCGGCCACGTCATGCATCCTCACCCAATTCCTCAGCGCACTGCTGCCACATGCTGCGGAGTACATCCATTTCCCCAGCACCGCGGCAGAGCGTACAGCAAACATGCAGGAGTTCCACAGGGTAGCACGTATGCCTGCCATGCTAGGGGCCATAGACTGCACCCATGTGGCCATCCGCACGCCACCTGGCCCCGATGGCCACGCATATCGGAACAGAAAGGGATTCCCTAGTGTCAACTGCCAGGTGGTGTGTGATGCCACTGGGCACATAATCAATGTCTGTGCCAGACACCCTGGCGGAGCACATGATGTCTTCATATGGTATCAGTCTGCACTGTGCCATCGATTCGAGAGTGGGGACATCCCCACAGGACATCTAGTGGGTGAGTACACATGTATGGAATGCAAACTCTGGGCAAGGGTGGGAATGACACAGGTGCCATGGTAGTGGCACACAGGGAGATGGCCAATATGGACCTGAACATGACACTGCTCTCCACTATCTCCACACAGGTGACTGCAGATACCCACTCCATCCCTGGCTGCTCACACCGTACTGGCGCCCCATGACCCCAGCGCAGCTATGCTATAATGAGGCACATGCCGCAACACGTAACATCATAGAGCAGGTGTTTGGGATGCTCAAGGCACGCTTCCAATGCCTAGACACCTCTGACAGTGCCCTACAGTACAGCCCCCAAAAGGCCTGTGGGATATTCCTGGCCTGTTGCATCCTGCACAACATGGCCAAAGACCATGGGATAGCTGTACAGGTCGAACAGGGGGACAGCGATGGGGACGCCAGTGGCGCTGGTGATGAGCAGCCCCCAGGACGGAGGGACCCCCGACTGATCCGGCAGGCCCAGCTGCACCGGGACACCATCACAGAGGAGCACTACGCACAACACAGGTAAGTCAAGGGGACATGTGCAACCAACACTGTCCATGCGCAAACTACAGGCACACGGGAACACACCAGGGGTGCATGAAGGTCAGGGGAGTGGAAGGGTCCAGGCATACCAACACACCATCAGGGAGGGGTGAGCACTCATATGGACACACACACACCAGGCACACAGCGTACATGGGCAGATGCACAGCACTGCAGAACCGACATTGCTAACACACAGCACCACCGACCACCCCCACCACCTGTACTGTCCAAGTACGTGTGTCAGATGCTGGGCACCCTTGCACCTTGGTGTACAGTGCAATGCAGGCATCATCATGCACATGCACCTGTGGACAGCAATTGGGAGGGTGTGCAGGTGGTCTGTGTGTCGGCGTGGTGAGCAGAGCACCCAGCACTGCACTGCCCACCATGACACACATTGCACACATGGCAGCACCAGACAGGGCCCGCACTGGGAGACAGCTCAGTCATGTAGCACTGTCCCACGGCCACTGCAGATGTGTGGGTGGCCCCGCCGTGACCCAACAGCACGGGCAGGCTAAGCAGGGGCCACATGGGGTGGCACTGTTGCACCACCAGGGGTCCCACTGTGCGAACGTGACCTTGCCCGCACAGGGGTCTGCAGCATCCCGAACAAACCTGCACCAGGGGTGCTCGGGATGCCCACAGCAGAATCCGGCGTTGACAGGCCTGGTGTCGCACGACGCCGGGAACGGGGAGTGGAGAGTGCACTGTGTGGGGTGTGCGGTACAGGGGCACCTGACTGTGTGCCCAATACATCCACGAGACAGACCACTGCCTGGGTCAGCCTGTCAATGGCGGCGGTCATCTCCATCCGCATACGGACCAGCTCGGCTCGGTCCCGAGCACACTCCCTGCTGTGCTGCTCCACGGACACAGACAGTGCCTCCACGGACCTTGCAACCTGCCTCTGCAGCTGTACTGATTCCTGCAGCAGGCGGGTGTGCTCATCCAATGGGTACTGTGCCCCAACGGCATCCTGACCCCCAGGGTGTGGACGGTCCTGATGCACAACACCCCTTGAGGGTGGGTGTTGTTCGCCAGGACCAGGAATGGGTGGATCAAAGGGTGGCGGACATGTGCCACTGCTTGACACTGTACCCCCAGACCTGGTGGGTGACTGCTGCTGCTGCCCCTCCAACTGCTGTGCCCCCGGGTCCACTCGTTCCACCGCTGTGCTGGCAACAGTGCCAGACACCTGCACAGCCACCGGTGCTGCCCCATGGGTGCTGACAGGCACAGCCTGGGACCGTGCCAGCATGCTGGTATACAAGTTGGAACCAGACAGGCCCAGGGGCACGTGCTGGCCTGCCGTGTGTCCGTCATGGGACACACAACCATCACTGCCCATTACAGGCCTGCTATCATCAATGGTGCAGGTACGTGCTACTGCCATGGTCAGAGCGTGCTGGCATGCTTGCATGCCAGACTGCTGAGACACAGGCTGCGCACCCCCCGCACCCGTATCACTGACACCAGAGTTGGCGGCCCAGCGTGCATGCTGCTGCAGTGCCTGCTGGCTGGTGGTGGAGGTGGATGGACCCTCCTCCATGTCCAGCAGGTCAGCATCACTGTCTGGACCCACCACCACCGTCTCCTGAAGATGAACAGGATCTGTAACAGAAAGAGAGTACATGTGAACAACCGCCCCCCCCAAACACCACCACCATGTCATACTGTGCAGTGATGGGCTTCCACCTGTCTGGAATCCTCTGCCTGGTACGCCCTCAATGGCGCTCGGCTGCATGGCTGCGACCAGTGTCTCCTCAGTTGGGGTCAGCTCCAACACCACTGGCGGGCCCCACGCCAGTGCCAGCACGCGCCGCCCTGAAGGCTGCCACCTTCTCCTTCAACCTCCTGCGGTCTGTCCCCATCTTTTTCTTGCATTCCTGCACGGAGCGCTGGTGGCTTCCATGCAGGTTAATGGCCCGAGCTACCCCCTCCCATGCAGCCGCACGGGACTGAGGGGTGCCCCTCCATCCACTCAGCACTGGCTCCTCATCCAGGTAGGCCTGGAAGAGAGCCTCCATCTCTGCTGCTGTAAAGTTGGGCCTCCTCCTACGCCCACCGTCCTCACCCTCACCTTGGCTCTGCTCGGTCATGGCGATCTGTATGGGGGAAGTGGACACCTGTCACTGTGCAGTCTACAGCATTTTCCCATGACCATCGTCCTGAACATCACACAGCATGCAACTCACCTCTCACCTGCAGTAACCGAATCTGGCCAGCGCAGCCCAATGTCGCACATTTATAGTGCAATACATGCAAATTAGGAGTGGAGCAACTATAATGACATGCAAATCGCGCCACTGCACCCTTGAATGGCTGATCAGATGATTTGCATGTGTCGGCTGAATATTGCGAATCTGTGCTTTGCGCTATACGGAAGAGTCGGCTGAGCCAATGGCGCAGATCTGTGCCTGTGTGGTACACTGCATTGCACGTGCCCAGATAGCTTACGCAGGCGTCTGTCGTGCTGCTGACGTGCTGAGCGCGATCAGCAATTCAGGCCATGGCCACCATTGTGCCAGTGGTGCTACAGCAATGGGCACTATATGGCACTGTGGCACTACTGCGCAGTACTCCACTGTGGCACTGGTACGCAGCTGGTCAGTCGCGCGGGATGCCCATCGTCAGATGGCACTGTGCGTAGCCTTGCGTCGTAGCCCATGACCTTGTGTATGACCTTTGCCCCTGGCACTGTTCACCTGCATGTGTATGTCCCTATTGCGCTGTCTGGTGACAGGCGCTATGTAGTAATGGCACTGTTAGAACAGCCTTGATTGGAGCCTGTATGGTGGTCTATTGCGCAACATCTCCCCGGTGGGGTTCTGCGCGCAGCTGGGCGCCATATTGCCTGCTGTAAAGTTGGTGCCATGGCTGGGAGGAGGCGGTGTCCTGGAGCCAGCTGGAAGTGGCCAATCTGGTGGCCCTAGTTGAGCCACACTATGATGGCCTTTATGGTGAGGTGCCCCTCACCAGTGCAAGGACTGAGGTGTGGCAGCAAGTGGCCACTGACCTGGTGGGGGTCACTGGACAGTGCCGGTCTGCTGAGCAGTGCCGGCACCGGTAAAGTGACCTCCGCCGGAGGGAGCCAGAGCTTTTAACGTGGCTGCGTTCATGTGCCAGGCAGGGCATGGTGCCTAGGCCAGGTGGGTGTGCCATCTATGCACCTGTATTATCTGTAGGGGTGTGTGTGTGTTTTGGTGGCTGTGCATAGGTGATGGCTCAGCCACGGTTGGCTGTGTCAGTGTGTGCAGCTGTGAGATGAATGGGTATGGCTGTGTGGGCAGGCACTGTCACTGGGGCAGGGGGCAGTCTGCTTTTGAGTCACACTGGTGTTTGTCTCAACATATGTCTCCCACAGGCTGGGATGTGAGGATGCGGGGCAACATTGATGAGGGCCGTGCCAGGGACCCAGTGCCAGCAGGGGTTGCACCCCACCAGCAGCAGCAGCAGCGCCAGCAACAGCACCAGTCAGAGCTGCTTGAGCAGTGTGAGTATCATGACTTCATGGATGCTATTGCATGCTGGGGGGGGCCAGTAGCCCTGCACAATACAAACATGCAGGAAAGGGGAGGTCATAATTCCACTATACAAGACACTAGTGAGGCCCCACCTGCAGTACAGTGTACATTTCTGGAGACCATACCTACGTAAGGACGTAGAGTGGGCAGAGAAGGTTCAGAGGAGGGCAACAAAGATGGTGCATGGCTTGCATCACAACTCCTATGGAGACAAGTTGAAGGAACTGAACCTGTACTCCCTGGAGGAGAGAGGAGGGAGAGGATATGATAGAGACATACAAGTATCTTACAGGGTGGAACAGGGTGCAGAAACACTATTTTGAAGTGCAAAAGATGTTCCAGGACTACAGGGCATGGGATGCAGTTGGAGGGAGGGCCGATTCAGAGGAAACATGAGCAAGACTTTCTTCACAGAGCGGGGTGTACAAGTGGAACACCCTGCCAGAGGGAGTGGTGGGGGCTGCCACCTCACGGGATTTCAGACTGCAGGATAGACATATGGCAGATTTCTTGAGGGGCGGGGTAAGGGGCAACAGACTTCTAGGTAAACAAAGTAACACAGGCTGAAATGGACAGACTGTGTGGGCCATAGGCCCCATCTGCCTACACTGGCTATGTATTATGTCTGTAGGCACGACACAGGTGACATGCATCACTGTCAGTTTCACAGCACGTCTGTGTATGCATCACTGGTGGTCCATGCATGCACTGGGCACATAGCTGTGTAACTGGCATCGCACCACGTTGCCACGTCACTTGCCAGCCTTGTTTGTGCTGTGATGGACATGGGCAGTGTGTGTGTGTGTGCAGTGGTGTGCATAGCTGGTGCTGCCTGTTTGTGATGGCCATGTGCATGTTCACTGTGGGTGGGTGCATGCCATCACAGGTGCAGGACATTGGGCTATATGGCTTGCAGGTTGGGTGGTGTTCAGGGTTGTGGTCAGTCACAGCCATTGACTGTGTTCCCATTTTCCTAGGCCTCGAGGTTCTCCATCGGCTGGTGAGGGATGTCAGGGCCATCCGACAGCTTGTGGCCCAGAACACCAACATCCTGCAGTCAGTACACCGCCATGGCCTGTGGAGGAGGCGGCAGGGAACTGCAAGACACCAGCAGGAGGACGGCCGACCGGCTGGCCCATGACCTATCTTCCCTTCCCACTTCTCCCATCCCTACCACCCTGCCTTCCCTCTCCAAGTTTGTCATCCCTACCCTTGACCAACCCTACCTTGTACCCATCCCCCTGTAAATAGTTGTAATTGTTCTTGTTAATGTTTGTTGTGTTAAATACATTTATATTTTATCTGAATAATGTGTTGGTCTCTGATTTGCAGCTGCCTATGGGTGCTCAGTTGCAGGGGTGTACATGCCCATCTGGGCTGGTATGGTCCTGGGTATGTGTGTGTGTGTATGTGCGTGTGTGTGCATGGGGAGGTATCTCAGCATGGCAGTGACTTTGGTTGGTCTTGCGTCTGCTGCCACCCACTGCTGGGTGCACAGGGTGTGTCTGGCTTGTAGGTTTCTGTGCTGCAGGGTTGGCGGTGCTGGGGGATGCATGGTTTCCTGCAGTGCCAGTCACTGCACATAGGTGGTGTCTTGGGGTCACAGTGCAGGGTGTGCTGTGCATGCAGAGGCTGAAGTGCACTGTGGTTGTCAACCCCTGTGTGGCACTCTCAGCCTGCCAGTGTTTGTGCTGGGGTGTTATGGCTCTGCTATGCTTTGTTGGCTTGTCCCCATGGGCAAGTAGATCATCCGTCCCAGCCCCAGTGATGCTGTGCTTGGGGTGTGCAGGTGTGGTGTGGGTTCTGCAGTGTGTTCCTGTGCCCATGTGTGGCATGGCTGGCGGTGGGCCCAGCCTGCCTCCCTGGATGTGCAGTTCCATTGCTCTGGGGGGGGCTCTGCTTGCGCTATGGCACCTCTGGAATGCTCAGCTGGGCTGCTCTGCTTGCGCCATAGCGCAACATTTCGGCTCAGCTTCTCCTTCCTGGTTGCGCTATGGCGCAGTATGTGTGATATTCAGACGTTGGTTGCTTGTGCAATTTGTTCTGCTCCATGTTTGAATATCGCACCTGTTGCGCATTTGCGCAACTGGTTTGTGCTTGCTCCTGCTGTTGCGCTCATTTTGAGCGCAGTTTGAATATCTGGGCCCGAGATACATAGCTACATAGATACATGCAGATACACAGATATATAGATACATATAGACATGTAGATATACACAAAGATACATAGCTACAAATAGATACACAGATATTTAGATACACATAATGTAGACATACACAGAGATGCATAGATACATACAGATATGCAGATATATAGCTACACAGACATTTAGATATACACAGAGATACATAGTTACATAGATACATATAGATACACAGATATTTAGATACACATAGATATGTAGATATACACAGAGAAGCATAGCTATTTTGATACATATAGATACAAAGATATATAGATACACATAGATGCATGGATACACATGGATATATAGATATGCATATAGATCCATAGCTGCATAGATACATATAGATACACAGATATATAGCTACACATAGACATGTTGATATACACAGAGATATGTAGCTACATAGATACATATAGATATATAGATACACATAGACATGTGGATATACACACAGATACATAGCTACATAGATACATATAGATACACAGCTATATAGATACACCTAGACATGTAGATATACACAGATACATAGCTACACAGATACACATAGATATACAGATATATAGATACACATAGATGCATAGATACACATGGATATGTAGATATGCATATAGATCCATAGCTGCATAGATCCATATCCATACCCAGATATATAGATACACAGACATGTAGATATACACAGAGATACATAGCTACATATATATATATATATATACAGATACACAGATATACAGATACACATAGACATGTAGATATACACAGAGATACATAGATACACAGATACATAGATACACACATATATAGATACACAGACATGTAGATATACACAGAGCTACATAGCTACATAGATACATATAGATACACAGATATATAGATACACATAGACATGTGGATAGACACAACGATACATAGATACATATAGATACTCAAATATATATAGATACACATACACATGTAGATATACACAGAGATACATAGCTATATATATACATACAGATACACAGATATATAGATACACATAGACATGTGGATATACACAGAGATACATAGCTACATAGATACATATAGATATACAGATATATAAATACACATAGATGCATAGATACACATGGATATGTAGATGTGCATATAGATCCATAGCCGCATAGATCCATATCCATACCCAGATATATAGATACACAGACATGTAGATATACACAGAGATACATAGCTACATATATACATATAGATACACAGATATATAGGTACACATAGACATGTAGATATACACAGAGATACATAGCTACATAGATACATAGATATATAGATACACATAGACATGTAGATATACACAGAGATACATAGCTACATAGATACATATAGATACACAGATATTTACACACACATAGATATGTAGATATACATAGAGATGCATAGCTACACATGATACATATAGATACAGAGATATGTGAATGTACATAGACATGTAGATATCACAGAGATACATAGCTACATAGATACATATAGATACACAGATATATAGATACACATAGACATGTAGATATACACAGAGATACACATAGATACATATAGATACATAGATATATATAGATATACACAGAATGTAGATATACACAGAGATACATAGCTACATACAGATACATATATAGATACACAGATGTATATATACACAGAGATACATAGCTACATAGATACATATAGATACACAGATATATAGATACACATACATGTAGATATACACAGATAGCATAGCTACATAGATATATAGATACACAGATATATAGATACACAGACATGTAGATATACACAGAGATACATAGCTACATAGATACATATAGATACACAGATATATAGATACACATACATACATAGATATGTAGATATACATAGAGATCATAGCTACATAGATACATATAGATACACAGATATATAGATACACAGACATGTAGATATACACAGAGAGATACTATAGCTACATAGATACATACAGATATATAGATACACAGACATGTAGATATACACAGAGATACATAGCTACATAGATACATATAGATACACAGATATATAGATACACAGACATGTAGATATACACAGATACATAGCTACATAGATACATATAGATACACAGAGATATAGATACACATAGATATGATAGATACACATGGATATGTAGATATGCATAGAGATACATAGCTACATAGATACATATAGATACACAGATATATAGATACTACAGACATGTAGATATACACAGAGATACATAGCTACATATATATATATAGATACAGATACAGATATATAGATACACATAGACATGTAGATATACACAGAGATACATAGATACACAGATAATATAGATACACAGATATATAGATACACAGACATGTAGATATACACAGAGATACATAGCTACATAGATACATATAGATACACAGATATATAGATACACATAGATCATGTGGATATACACAGAGATACATAGATACATATAGATACTCAAATATATATGGATACATACACATGTAGATATACACAGAGATATAGCTACATAGATACATATAGATACACAGATATATAGATACACATAGACATGTAGATATACACAGAGATACATAGCTACATAGATACATATAGATATACAGATATATATATACATAGATGCATAGATACACAATGGATATGTAGCTGTGCATATAGATCCATAGCCGCATAGATCCATATCCATACCCAGATATATAGATACACAGACATGTAGATATACACAGAGATACATAGCTACATATATACATATAGATACACAGATATATAGGTACACATAGACATGTAGATATACACAGAGATACATAGCTACATAGATACATATAGATACATAGATATATAGATACACATAGACATGTAGATATACACAGAGATACATAGCTACATAGATACATATAGATACACAGATATTTACATACACATAGATATGTAGATATACATAGAGATGCATAGCTACAGTACATAGATACATATAGATACACAGATATATAGATACACATAGACATGTTGATATAATCAGATACATAGCTACATATATACTGTACATATAGATACAGATATTTAGATACACAAACATGTAGACATACACAAAGATGCATAGCTACATAGATACATATAGATACACAGACGTGTATATATATATACACAGAGATACATAGCTACATAGATACATATAGATACACAGATATGTAGATACACAGACATGTAGATATACTCATAGATACATAGCTACATAGATACATATAGATACACAGGTATACAGATACACATAGACATGTAGATATACACAGAGATACATAGCTACATAGATATAGATACACAGATATATAGATACACAGACATGTATATATACACAGAGATACATAGCTACATAGATACATATAGATACACAGATATATAGATACATACATGTAGATATACACAGAGATACATAGCTACATAGATACATATAGATACACAGATATATAGATACACATACATGTAGATATACATAGAGATACATAGCTACATAGATACATATAGATACACAGATATATAGATACACATAGACATGTAGATATACACAGAGATACATAGCTACATAGATACATATAGATATACAGATATATAGATACACATAGATGCATAGATACGCATGAATATGTAAATATACACATAGATTCATATAGATACACAGATATATAGATACACATAGACATGTAGATATACACAGAGATACATAGCTACATATATACATACAGATACAGAGATGTATAGATGCACATAGACATGTAGATATACACAGAGATACATAGCTATATAGATACATATAGATACACAGATATATAGATACACATAGACATGTAGATATACACAGAGATACATAGCTACATAGATACATATAGATACACAGATATATAGATACACATAGACATGTAGATATACACAGAGATACATAGCTACATAGATACATATAGATACACAGATATATAGATACACATAGACATGTGATATACACAGAGATACATAGCATAGATACATATAGGTACACATATATATAGATACACATAGATATGTGGATATACACAGAGATGCATAACTACCTAGATACGTATAGATACACAGATATATAGATACACAGGCATGTAGATATACACAGAGACACATAGCTACATATATACACAGATATGTAGATACACAGACATGTAGGTATACACAGAGATACATAGCTACATAGATACATATAGATACAGAGATATATAGATACACATAGTTATGTAGATATACACAGAGATGCATAGCTACATAGCTACATATAGATGCACAGATATGTAGATACATACAGATGATACATAGCTACATAGATACTATAGATATACATGATATATAGATACACAGATGCATAGATACACATGGATATGAGCTAGTGCATATAGATCATATACACGAGATACATATAGCTACATATATATAGATACACAGATATATAGATAACAGACATGTAGATATACAGAGATACATAGTACATAGCTACATATAGATACACAGATATATAGATACACAGACATGTAGATATACACAGAGATACATAGCTACATAGATACATATAGATACACAGATATATAGATACACATAGACATGTAGATATACACAGAGATACATAGCTACATAGATACATATAGATACACAGATATATAGATACACATAGATATGTAGATATACACAGAGATGCATAGCTACATAGATACATATAGATACACAGATATATAGATACACATAGACATGTAGATATACACAGAGATGCATAGCTACATGGATACATATAGATACACAGATATTTAGATACACATAGATATGTAGATATACACAGAGATACATAGCTACATAGATACATATAGATACACAGATATATAGATACATAGACATGTAGATATACACAGAGATACATAGCTACATATATACACAGATATGTAGATACACAGACATGTAGGTATACACAGAGATACATAGCTACATAGATACATATAGATACACAGATATATAGATACACATAGACATAGATATACACAGAGATACATAGCTACATAGATACATATAGATACACAGATATATAGATACACATAGATAGCATAGATACACAGATATGAGCATATAGATACACAGATATATAGATACATAGATATGTAGATATACACAGAGATGCATAGCTACATAGATACATATAGATACACAGATATATAGATACACATAGATATGTAGATATACACAGAGATACAGATACATATAGATACACAGATATGTAGATACAATGACATGTAGATATACAGAGATACATAGCTACATAGATACATATAGATACACAGATAGATATAACACAGAGATACATAGCTACATAGATACATATAGATACACAGATATATAGATACACATAGATATGTAGATATACATAGAGATACATAGCTACATAGATACATATATAGATACACAGACATGTAGATATACACAGAGATACATAGCTACATAGATACATATAGATACACAGATATATAGATACACATACATGTAGATATACACAGAGATACATAGCTACATAGATACATATAGATACACAGATATATAGATACACAGACATGTAGATATACACAGAGATACATAGCTACATAGATACATATAGATACACAGATATGTAGATACACATAGATGATACATAGCTACATAGATACATATAGATACACAGATATATAGATACATAGACATGTAGATATACACAGAGATACATAGCTACATAGATACATATAGATACACAGATATATAGATACACATAGACATGTAGATATACACAGAGATACATAGCTACATAGATACATATAGATACATATAGATACACAGATACATAGATAAACATAGACATGTAGATATACACAGAGATACATAGCTACATAGATACACAGATACACATAGATATGCATGGATATGTAAATATACACTTAGATACATATAGATACACAGATATAGAGAGATACACATAGATGCATAGATACACATGGATATGTAGATATACACAGAGATACATAGCTTCATAGAGACATATAGATACACAGATCTAGAGATATACATAGACATGTGGATATACACAGAGATACATAGCTACATAGATACACAGATACACATAGATACGCATGGATATGTAAATATACACTTAGATACATATAGATACACAGATATAGAGAGATACACATAGATGCATAGGTACACATGGATATGTAGATATACACAGAGATACATAGCTTCATAGAGACATATAGATACACAGATATATAGATACACATAGACATGTGGATATACACAGAGATACATAGCTACATAGACACATATAGATACTCAGATATAGAGATACACATAGATGCATAGATACACATAGATATGTAGATATACACAGAGATAGATAGCTTCATAGATACATATAGATACACACATCTAGAGATATACATAGACATTTAGATATACACAAAGATACATAGCTACATAGACACATATAGATACTCAGATATAGAGATACACATAGATGCATAGATACGCATGGATATGTAAATATACACATAGATACATATAGATACACAGATATAGAGAGATGCACATAGATTCATAGATACACAGACACATAGATAGATGGACGACTGAGGACAGTAAAAGGCTATTGAGTCGAGCAAGTCCTACCCTGACGTCTATGTTAAATTACTCTGCCCTGCCGGAATCTGTAGCTAGTTGTGTGCTTACACCACTGTAACTTTTTAATGTGCTGATTTTATTTTTAGTGTACGTACAGTACCCTGAGCCAACGGGAAAGGGTGCTTCAGAAACAGAACGTGCCTTGCTTTGCCTAATGATGCCCAGCTGTCAGCCTTAATAAACACAAATGAACAGCCAGGCCGAGTGACGTATGCCTGTCAAGTACCACACAGCAAATCCCTTTCCGCCCATTGTACCAACTACCCCCACAATGCACATTGACTAATTACTGTACAGCCTGCTGCTCTGTTGTCAACTAATGTCTTACAAATCACAGGTGTTTACCCAAAGAAGGGCACTACTTCCTGAAACTGGTTCGCAAGTCACAACTGTATTTGTCTAACAGTGAAACACACGCAGTCAGAGCACCAGATCCCACCTGCAGGTCAGAGGCCGGCTGCAGTACCACATGTAAATATTTCTTCACCATTTGTCTCTGTGCAGGAAACAGGCAGGAAGTGTTCAGAGTGGCAGGAAGACAACATATTACATTTCAAATAAATATTTGGCAGAGACCTGGAACTCCATTTAGAAAACAGACTGAAATGTTCCAATTCTGATCTGCATGCTGTCCTCATCATTTCAGATCTTTATCCCAAACTAGCCAGAATTTTTTCCAGACCCAATATCAGAATCTACTCCACACCTTTCCAGATTACAGATTGTTATCCAGTGTTGCTCAGATCTTTCTGGACTCTGATCAACAGACCTCCTGACCGGTTTCACACACTGATTCACAAAGTCACAGTCTGTGACTCTGATAAACTAAATGAAACTTATAGTCACTTCACTCACTCAATGCTAGAAACTCGGTGGGGGGGTCACTCAGCTCACTCAATGCTAGAGACTTGGGGGGAGTCACTTCACTCACTCGATGCTAGAAACTCGGGGGGTCACTCAGCTCACTCAATGCTACAGACTCAGGGGGAGTCACTTCTCTCACTCAATGTTAGAGACTCAGGGGGAGTCACTTCACTCATTCGATGCTAGAGACTCAGGGGGAGTCACTTTATTTACTCGATGCTAGTGACTCAGAGAGTCACTTCACTCACTCGATGCTAGAAACTTAGGGGAGTCACACAGTTTGAATGGGGCTAGAGACTCAGGGGGAGTCACACAGTTTGAATGGGGCTAGAGACTCGGGGGAGTCGCACAGTTTGAATGGGCTCGAGACTCAAGGGAGTCACACAGCTTGTATGGGGCTAGAGACTCAGGGGGAGTCACTCAGCTCACTCGATGCTAGAGACTCAGGGGGAGTCACACAGTTCACATGAGGCTAGAAACTCAGGGGGTGTCATTTAGTTCGCATGGGGCTAGAGACTCAGGGGGAGTCACACAGCTCGCATGGGGCTAGAAACTCAGGGGGAGTCCTGAGTTCACTTGATGCTGGAGACTCAGGGGGAGTCACACAGCTCAAGATGGGGCTAGAGACTCAGGAGAGTCAAACAGTTTGAATTGGGCTAGAGACTGAGAGGGAGTCACACAGCTCTACTCTGGATGCTAGGGACTCAGGAGGAGTCACACAGCTTGTATGGGACTAGAGACTGAGAGGGAGTCACACAGCTCACTCGATACTAGAGACTCGAAGTCACACAGCCGCATGGGACTAGAGACTCGAGGAGTCACACAGCTGCATGGGGCTAGAGACTCAGGGGAGTCACACAGCCCTGCATGGGGCTAGGAGACTCAGGAGAGTCACACAGCTTGCATGGGGCTAGAGACTCAGGAAGTCACACAGCCATGGGGCTAGGAGACTCAGGGGAAATCACACAGCTCACATGGGGCCAGAGACTCAGGGGAAGCCACACAGCTCACATGAGGCTTGAGACTCGGGGAGTCGTGTAGTTCGCATGGGGCTAGAGTCTGAGGGGGAGTCACACAACTTGCATGGAGCTAGAGACTCAGGGGAAGTTATGTGGCATCCATGGGGCTAGAGACTGAGGGGGAGTCACACAGCTCACATGGGGCTAGAGACTCAGGGGGAGTCACACAGCTCGCATGGGGCTAGAAACTCACGGGGAGTCCTGTAGTTCACTTGATGCTGGAGACTCAGGGGGAGTCACACAGCTCGCATGGGGCTAGAGACTCAGGGAGAGTCAAACAGTTTGAATTGGGCTAGAGACTGAGAGGGAGTCACACAGCTCACTCGATGCTAGAGACTCAGGAGGAGTCACACAGCTTGCATGGGACTAGAGACTGAGAGGGAGTCACACAGCTCACTCGATACTAGAGACTCAGGGGAGTCACACAGCTCGCATGGGACTAGAGACTCGGGGGAGTCACACAGCTCGCATGGGGCTAGAGACTCAGGGGGAGTCACACAGCTCGCATGGGGCTAGAGACTCAGGGAGAGTCACTCAGCTTGCATGGGGCTAGAGACTCAGGGGAAGTCACACAGCTCGCATGGAGCTAGAGACTCAGGGGAAATCACACAGCTCACATGGGGCTAGAGACTCAGGGGAAGTCACACAGCTCACATGAGGCTTGAGACTCAGGGGGAGTCGTGTAGTTCGCATGGGGCTAGAGTCTGAGGGGAGTCACACAACTCTGCATGGAGCTAGAGACTCAGGGAAGCAGGTGGGTCCATGGGGCTAGAGGACTGAGGGGAGTCACACAGCTTGCATGGGGCTAGAGACTCAGGGGAGTCACACAGCTCTCAGATGGGGCTAGAAACTCAGGGGAGTCCTAGAAGTTCACTTTGGATGCTGGAGACTCAGGGGAGCCGACAGCCTCGTGATGGGGCTAGAGACTCAGGGAGAGTCATGCAGCTTGCATGGGGCTAGAGACTCAGGGAAGTCACACAGCCTGCATGGGTCTAGAGACTGGGGAAATCACACAGCTCACATGGGGCAAGAGACTCAGGGAAGTCACACAGCTCACGTGAGGGCTTGAGACTCAGGGGAGTCTGCAGTTCAGGCATGGGGCTAGAGTCTGAGGGGAGTCACACAACTTGCATGGAGCTAGAGACTCAGGGAAGCATATGTGGCGCATGGGGCTAGAGACCGAGGGGAGCTCACACAGCTCACATGGGGCTAGAGACTCAGGGGAGTCACACAGCTCGCGATGGGGCTAGAAACTCAGGGAGTCCTGTAGTTCACTTGATGCTGGAGACTCAGGGGAGTCACACAGCCTCGATGGGGCTAGAGACTCAGGAGAGTCAAACAGTTTGAATTGGGCTAGAGACTGAGAGGAGTCACACAGCTCACTCGATGCTAGAGACTCAGGAGGAGTCACACAGCTTGCATGGGAATAGAGACTCAGGGAGAGTCACGCAGCTTGCATGGGCAGAGACTCTGGGGAAGTCACACAGCTCGCATGGGGCTAGAGACTCAGGGGAAATCACACAGCTCACATGGGGCTAGAGACTCGGGGGAAATCACACAGCTCACATGCGGCTAGAGACTCAGGGGAAGTCACACAGCTCACATGAGGCTTGAGACTCAGGGGGAGTCGTGTAGTTCGCATGGGGCTAGAGTCTGAGGGGGAGTCACACAACTTGCATGGAGCTAGAGACTCAGGGGAAGTTATGTGGCGTCCATGGGGCTAGAGACTGAGGGGGAGTCACACAGCTCACATGGGGCTAGAGACTCAGGGGGAGTCACACAGCTTGCATGGGGCTAGAGACTCAGGGGAAGTTATGTGGCGTCCATGGGGCTAGAGACTGAGGGGGAGTCACACAGCTCACATGAGGCTAGAGACTCAGGGGGAGTCACACAGCTTTGATGGGGCTAGAGACTCAGGGGGAGTTATGTGGTGCCCATGGGGCTAGAGACTTAGGGGAAGTCACACAGCTTGCATGGGGCTAGAGACTCAGGGGGAGTCACACAGCTCGCATGGGGCTAGAAACTCAGGGGGAGTCCTGTAGTTCACTTGATGCTGGAGACTCAGGGGGAGTCGCACAGCTCGCATGGGGCTAGAGACTCAGGGAGAGTCATGCAGTTTGCATGGGGCTAGAGACTCAGGGGAAGTCACACAGCTCGCATGGGTCTAGAGACTCGGGGGAAATCACACAGCTCACATGGGGCAAGAGACTCAGGGGAAGTCACACAGCTCGCGTGAGGCTTGAGACTCAGGGGGAGTCGTGTAGTTCACATGGGGCTAGAGTCTGAGGGGGAGTCACACAACTTGCATGGAGCTAGAGACTCAGGGGAAGTTATGTGGCGTCCATGGGGCTAGAGACCGAGGGGGAGTCACACAGCTCACATGGGGCTAGAGACTCAGGGGGAGTCACACAGCTCGCATGGGGCTAGAAACTCAGGGGGAGTCCTGTAGTTCACTTGATGCTGGAGACTCAGGGGGAGTCACACAGCTCGCATGGGGCTAGAGACTCAGGGAGAGTCAAACAGTTTGAATTGGGCTAGAGACTGAGAGGGAGTCACACAGCTCACTCGATGCTAGAGACTCAGGAGGAGTCACACAGCTTGCATGGGAATAGAGACTCAGGGAGAGTCACGCAGCTTGCATGGGGCTAGAGACTCTGGGGAAGTCACACAGCTCGCATGGGGCTAGAGACTCAGGGGAAATCACACAGCTCACATGGGGCTAGAGACTCGGGGGAAATCACACAGCTCACATGCGGCTAGAGACTCAGGGGAAGTCACACAGCTCACATGAGGCTTGAGACTCAGGGGGAGTCGTGTAGTTCGCATGGGGCTAGAGTCTGAGGGGGAGTCACACAACTTGCATGGAGCTAGAGACTCAGGGGAAGTTATGTGGCGTCCATGGGGCTAGAGACTGAGGGGGAGTCACACAGCTCACATGGGGCTAGAGACTCAGGGGGAGTCACACAGCTTGCATGGGGCTAGAGACTCAGGGAAGTTATGTGGCGTCCATGGGGCTAGAGACTGAGGGGAGCCACACAGCTCACATGAGGCTAGAGACTCAGGGGGAGTCACACAGCTTTGATGGGGCTAGAGACTCAGGGGGAGTTATGTGGTGCCCATGGGGCTAGAGACTTAGGAGTCACACAGCTTGCATGGGGCTAGAGACTCAGGGCGAGTTATGTGGCTCCCATGGGGCTAGAGACTCAGGGGGAGTTATGTGGTGCCCATGGGGCTAGAGACTTAGGGGGAGTCACACAGCTTGCATGGGGCTAGAGACTCAGGGGGAGTTATGTGGCTCCCATGGGGCTAGAGACTCAGGGGGAGTTATGTGGCACCCATGGGGCTAGAGACTTAGGGGGAGTCACACAGCTTGCATGGGGCTAGAGACGCGGGGAGTTATGTGGTGCCCATGGGGCTAGAGACTCGGGGGGAGTCACATAACCTGCATGGGGCTAGAGACTCTGGAGGAGTTATGTGGCTTCCATGGGGCTAGAGACTTAGGGGGAGTCACACAGCTTGCATGGGGCTAGAGACTCAGGGGGAGTTATGTGGTGCCCATGGGGCTAGAGACTCAGGGGGAGTCACATAACCTGCATGGGGCTAGAGACTCTGGAGGAGTTATGTGGCCTTCATGGGGCTAGAGACTCAGGGGGAGTCACACAACTTGCATGGGGCTAGAGACTCAGGGGGAGTTATGTGGTGCCCACAGGGCTAGAGACTCAGGGGGAGTCACACATCTCACATGGGGTTAGAGACTCGGAGGAGTCATGCAGCTCCCATGAGGCTAGAGATTCAGGGGGAGTCACTCAGCTCGTAAGGGGCTAGAGACTCAGGGAGTCACTTAGCTCACTCGATGCTAAAGCCTCAGGGGGAGCCATGCAGCTTCCATGGGGCTGGGCACCAGCGGAAGACTCAGGGGGAGTCATTCTGCTAGCTCAGGGCTACATATGCAGGGGGCAGTCACTCAGCTCATACAGGGCTGAGAGACTCAGGGGAAGTCACTCAGCTTGCACAGACCTAGAGACTCTGTGAAGTCACTCAGCGTGCTTCAGTCTAGACACTCGGAGGGAGTCACTCTGCTAGCTCAGGGCCAGAGATTTACAGAGGAGTCACTCGGCTCACATGGGGCTAGAAACTCAGTGGGGACTCACTGAGCTTGCATGGGGCTAGAGACTCGGGAGAGTAACTTAGCAAATATGGGGCTAGTCACTCGGAGAAGATACAGCTCACATGGGGTTTGAGACTTAGCTAATGCTATTCACTGCAGTAAAGGTGAACACTGCAGTCTCCAATGGTTAGTTCATGCTGTACACTTCTGTAAAGGTGAACACTGCAATTTTCCAATGGTTTGTGCATGCTGTACACTTTTGTAAGGGTGAACACCGTAGCTCTCCAATGGCTAGGGCATGCTATACACTTCTGTATACACTGCAGCTCTCCAGTGGCTAGCGAATGTTATACACTTCTGTAAAGGTGAACATTGCTGTTCTCCAATGGTTAGCTTATGCATTACACTGCTGTAAAGGGGACACTGGAGTTCTCCAATGTTAGCTCATGTGGTAGACTGCTGTAAAGATGAACACTGCAGGTCTCCAATGGTTAGTTCTTGCTATACACTTCTGTAAAGCTGAACACTGCAGGTCTCCAATGGTTAGCTCATGCTATACACTGCTGTAAAGGTGAACACTGCAGGTCTCCAATGGTTAGCTCATGCTATACACTGCTGTAAAGGTGAACATTGCAGGTCTCCAGTGGTTAGCTCATGCTATACACTTCTGTAAAGGTGAACACTGCAGGTCTCCAATGGTTAGCTCATGCTATACACTGCTGTAAAGGTGAACACTGCAGGTCTCCATTGGTTAGCTCATGCTATACACTGCTGTAAAGGTGAACATTGCAGCACTCCAATGGTTAGTTCATGCTATACACTGCTGTAATGGTGAACACTGCAGTTCTCCAATGGTTGCTCAGGCTTTACACTGTTGTAAAGGTGAACACCACAGCTCTCCAGTAGTATGCGCCTGCTAGACACTTCTGTAAAGGTGAACACTGCAGTCTCCAATGGTTAGTTCATGCTGTACACTTCTGTAAAGGTGAACACTGCAGTTTTCCAATGGTTTGTGCATGCTGTACACTTTTGTAAGGGTGAACACCGTAGCTCTCCAATGGCTAGGGCATGCTATACACTTCTGTATACACTGCAGCTCTCCAGTGGCTAGTGAATGTTATACACTTCTGTAAAGGTGAACATTGCTGTTCTCCAATGGTTAGCTTATGCATTACACTGCTGTAAAGGGAACACTGGAGTTCTCCAATGGTTAGCTCATGCGGTACACTGCTGTAAAGATGAACACTGCAGGTCCCCAATGGTTAGCTCATGCTATACACTTCTGTAAAGGTGAACATTGCAGGTCCCCAATGGTTAGTTCATGCTATACACTGCTGTAAAGGTGAACATTGCAGGTCTCCAATGGTTAGCTCATGCTATACACTGCTGTAAAGGTGAACATTGCAGGTCTCAATTGGTTAGCTCATGCTATACACTTCTGTAAAGGTGAACACTGCAGGTCTCCAATGGTTAGCTCATGCTATACACTGCAGTAAAGGTGAACACTGCAGGTCTCCAATGGTTAGCTCATGCTATACACTGCAGTAAAGGTGAACATTGCCATTCTCCAGTGGTTAGATCTTGCAGTACACTGCTGTAAAGCTGAACATTGCAGTGCTCCAATGGTTAGCTCATGCGGTATGCTGCTGTAAAGGTGAACACAGCAGTTCTCCAATGGTTAGCACATGCTATACACTTCTGTAAAGGTGAACACTACAGTTCTCCAATGGTTAGCTCATGCTATATACTTCTGTAAAGGTGAACACTGCAGTTCTGCATTGGTTAGCTCATGCTATATACCTCTGTAAAGGTGAACATTGCAGCACTCCAATGGTTATCTCATGTGGTACACCGCTGTAAAGGTGAACACTGCAGTTCTCCAATGGTTAGATCATGCTATACATTTCTGTAAAGGTGAACACTGCAGTTCTACATTGGTTAGCTCATGCTATATACCTCTGTAAAGGTGAACATTGCAGCACTCCAATGGTTATCTCATGCGGTACACTTCTGTAAAGATGAACACTGCAGTTCTCCAATGGTTAGCTCATGCTATACACTTCTGTAAAGGTGAACACTGCAGGTCTCCAATGGTCAGCTCATGCTATACGCAAGCAATAACACACGACAAGGTGTGGTTTATCGCCTGATAAGAGCACGCCCAGGGGTGTACTAAGGCACGAGGCGCTTGCGCCAAGTGCCTTATGCCACTGGGCGTGCTCTTATCAGGTGATAAACCACACCTCGGAGTGTGTTATTGCGCTTATAAAATGGGTCACATTGTAAATAAAACTATTTTAAAAAAACTAAAGTAAAAAGTGTTGAAAAAAATCAGAATCTTGTTTTTAATACAAAAATTAAAAAAAATAGTCCCTCAATCTGGTGTGGTTTTCTGTGTAGATCAGTCACTACAGGTCACTTTATCTGTGTTTGTATATGGAGTCTGCCTCTTTGTCCCCTCTCTGTCGTCTCTCACAGTAGCACCATGACAGGTGAAGTTGTATAGCCTCCCAACCCTTATCTGCTATAGAGCTCTTTATGAAGCGCTGTCTGTATAGCTCTGAGGATTTACTGGTTTGCGGTTTTCAAACCGGAACGCTCGTGCTGCGAAAATGAAGTTTCAGTATTGGGGTAAACTGACGGTAATGGTGAGAAAATAAAGAGGTTTTGGAACTAGGTTATAGGAGTTTTTATTTATTTTTTGCCTTAAGAGCTTTTTTTTGATGAGATCTGCATGTAGTTGGAGCGAGCATGTCCCTTGATGCATGCTGTACATGACGATTTCCTGGTTTGCGGTTTTCAGGCTGAACGACATGACGATTTACTTCACAGGAGTTCTACATGGTTTTCTGCAAGAGGCAGCAGTCGTTTTGTCCCGGTGGATTTACCACTTGTGATGATTGCGGTACTTTTAAATCACTTTAGGTTATGACAGGAAGGCTGGTGCAGGCGTGGGTCCTGGCTTTGATGTCAAAGCCGCTTCTCGAGAAGCGCACGGGAACACTTCGGTAGATCGCGCGGCCAACTGAAAAACAGATTGTGGAGAGCCGTGGATCCGAACTGGTACAAACTTTTCAAGAAAAATATAAAAGGTCAGATTTTTAATGTGTTTCTTGGGAGGAGGATTCATTCAGTAATTTAGCAAACAGACTGCACGTTGGGGGCAGGCTGGCAGGCAGTGACCCGTCGGCACAGCTCAATGATTCGCACTTGTAAAAGGGCAGACTGGCAAGCGTTAGTGCCGATTGGTACAATACCAGGGATTAAGGACACGGCTACGAGGGTGAAACAGCCAATCAGTGGCTTTGTTTTTTTTTCCCATTTTATAAACTGCAGTAAAGGTGAACACTGCAGTTCTCCAATGGTTAGCTCATGCAGTAGACTGCAGTAAAGGTGAACATTGCAGCTCTCCAATGGTTAGCGCATGCTATACACTGCTGTAAAGATGAACACTGCAGGTCTCCATTGGTTAGCTCATGCTATACACTTCTGTAAAGGTGAATATTGCAGGTTTCCTTTGGTTAGCTAATGCTATCCACTGCTGTAAAGGTGAACAATGCAACTCTCCAATGGTTAGCTCATGCTATACACTGCAGTAAAGGTGAACATTGCAGGTCTCCAATGGTTAGCTTATGCTATTCACTGCAGTAAAGGTGAACATTGCAGGTCTCCATTGGTTAGCTCATGCTATACACTTCTGTCAAGGTGAACACTGCAGTTCTCCAATTTTTAGCTCATGCTATACACATCTGTAAAGGTGAACACCGCAGTTCTCCAGTGGTTAGCTCGTGCTATATACTTCTATAGAGATGAATACTGCAGTACTCCAATAGTTAGCTAATGCCATACACTGCTGTAAAGGTGAACACCGCAGTTCTCCAATTTTTAGCTCATGCTATGCACATCTGTAAAGGTGAACACCGCAGTTCTCCAGTGGTTAGCTCATGTTATATTCTTCTGTAGAGGTGAACACCGCAGTTCTCCAATGGTTGGCTAATGCCATACATTGCTGTAAAGGTGAACACCACAGTTCTCCAATGGTTAGCTCATACTATACACATCTGTAAAGGTGAACACCACAGTTCTCCAATGGTTAGCTCATGCTATATACTGCAGTAAAGGTGGACACTGCAACTCTCCAATAGTTAGCTCATGCTATACACTTCTGTGGCTGTCTAGTACAGAATGCCCTGCAAGCCAATTGGTCCATAGTGTGGACCAATGGGCTTACAGCTCATACTGTCAGCTGTCATTTGGCAGGTGGCTGGGCGGTATGTGGACAAGTTGCAGGCGCCCACCAATGATGGGGAGCTAGGTGGGCAATGGGTCCTGTGTGGTTGGGGTGGGTGGAGGGTACCACTGGACCACCAGGTGGTACAATCTGTAAGGGTTACCCATGATCAGGGTTATGGCCAGGGTGTAGAGGCCACTAGACTACCAGGGATTGCACTGTGGCATTTTACTGGTGATCGTGGCTAGTGGCTGGGGGTATGAAACACTGGACTACCAGGGAGTGTACTTATTTCATTTTATCGGTGATCGATGATCAGGGGTGGGAGGGGAAAACCACTGGACTACCAGAGATTGTGCTTATTACATTTTACTGGCAATCGTGGTTACGGGAGTGAGGGGGGTACCACTAGACTATCAGGGACCTTATGGATGCTTGTGGATGGTGTTCTGGGGGGGTGGGTGGCCACCCACGGCTGGCGGCTGCTGTGTTGCACCCTGCAATACAGTAGCCCACCTTTGGGTAGCAAGGATTTGTTCCTCCTTTTCATGGGCTCAACTTTGAGTCCCCTTATGTGGCGCAGTGCAGGGCTGTGCCAACATGTGCGTCATATCCCAGGCTGAATAGCGGGATGTGCCGCATATGCATGGGCACGCCACCTGCATTTGCGCCACATACATGACCTCTGCACCCCGGTGCATTGGGACTTGCGCTGCACCTGGCAGCCTTTTGAATATCCCACCGAGGCGCATTGCGGGGTTGTGAAGGTGCAACTCTGTTGCACCAGGCACAACTCTTTTGAATATCTGAGCCTTTGTGTTTTGCACTACAAGACATTAAGTATTTTCTCTACTTTGTGGTCAGTGTGTTTGGTGTTCTGACTGGAAGGCGCAGTCTGGTGCGTATCAGTGTGATTAACCTCTATGTGCACATTCAGTTCTTGGAAATTCTGAGCTGGTGAGGGACAAAACTCGATGGGATAGTGGGGTTTCTCTTTCTTACATTTGTATACTTATAGGGTAACTTGTGTGGATGCGTAGAATTTTTGAAATACTGTAAGTGCATTGAAATGTCTACTTCCGCATGACTTACCCCACAGCTTCCTCAGTGTGGGCAAATGTAACACTAGCGGTCACGGCCAGAATATATTTTAAACAATTCTAAATGTCTGCAAAATTGGAACAGCTGAGCTGTGCTTTCTAGGGTAAATAACTTGTAAATTAAGAAACTAGTCATCCAGTACATAAAAACATTAAGCAACAGCTAGAATTGCAACACAAAGCCACAAAAGAAGGGACATGTGATTGTCATCCCTTTATAAGCAGATCAGAAACACATCACAGTTTAGGAGAATATGTGATGCGATATTCGTGAGGACTAAATCTTTGCATGAAGCAACGAGTCTAGCCCTGACTTCAAGTTCCTCTTTTACAGAATAGCAGCAGTGTGTATCTGTTGGATGAGTGCATTTCCAGGCTGTGAGACAGTCTGCTGAAGTTAGGGATACTCCCACACTTCTTCATGAGTCTTTCAAACATTAGGTTTAAAAGGACTGGGACAGGATGATGGGGAAAACTGCTGGTAAAAGGGTGGCGAGTGAGGGGTCAGAAGGGGATGTCGAGTGAGGTCAAAATGGAAATGGGAAGGGGGCAGTTCCCTTTGTTAATACATAGGAAGCTGCACAATTACATTACTAGATAGACTGTACAGCCTTTATCTGCTGGCATGTTTGTATCTTCATAGGTACATAAGTTAGGTTACACCCACACTTCTTCATGAGGCAGTCAAACCTTGGGTACGCAAGTTGGGATTACACCCACACTTCTTCATAAGCCAGTCAAACCTTGGGTACACAAGTCAGGGTTATACCCGCACTTTTTCATGGCCACTGAAACCTTGGGTACACAAGTTAGGGTTACACCCACGCTTCCTCATGAGCCACTGAAACCTTGGGTACACAAGTTAGGGTTACACCCACGCTTCCTCATGAGCCATCGAAACCTTGGGTAAACAAATTAGGGTTACACCCACACTTCCTCATGAGCCATCGAAACCTTGGGTACACAAATTAGGGTTACACCCACGCTTCCTCATGAGCCATCGAAACCTTGGGTACACAAGTTAGGGTTACACCCACACTTCCTCATGAGCCATTGAAACCTTGGGTACACAAATTAGGGTTACACCCACGCTTCCTCATGAGCCATCGAAACCTTGGGTACACAAGTTAGGGTTACACCCACGCTTCCTCATGAGCCATTGAAGCCTTGAGTACACAAGTTAGGGTTACACTCACACTTCCTCAAGAACATTTCAAACCTTAGGCACGCCAGTTAGGTTAACAAGCACACTATTTCATAAGCCATTTGAGCCTTTGGTATGCATACAAATATATAAACATGAAAATGCTAGCAGAAAAAAGCCTAAAGGTCTATCAAGTTTGTCCAAATGTGCAGTTCGCAGTTTACTTTACTGCAGCTGCCCCCCCAATCCCAGTCCCCCTTTGATCATCCCAGTCTGCCTCCACCATCCTCCCCATTCTCCCTTCAGTATTGACCTTTCCCTTGACCTTATCCCACCCCTTTTAAAACTGCCCACAGTCTTCAGTGAGATCACCCGATCCAGTTATTTGTTCCACCTTGCCAACACCCTTTCCGTGAAATAGCGTCTCCTCATTTTCCTCCTGAATCTTCCCCTCCAACTTTATAGTGTGTCCCCTCATGCCCTTCCCTCTTTAAGCTGAACATACCCTCCATACTAACCCTATTAATAACCTTTAAGTATTTGAAGGTCTCAATCATATCCCGCCTTTCCCTTCTATCTTCCAGGGAATGCATGTTGAACTCCCTCAGTCTTTCCTCATAGGATTTATCCCCCAGTTCTAGGACCATCTTTGTGGCCCTTCACTGTACCCCCTCTAGTAGTTTGACATCTTTCTTTAAATATGGGCACTAGAACTGCACACAGTACTCCAAGTGTGGTCTCACCAGTGACCTGTACAGCGGCAGGAAGACTTCCTCCCTCCTAGACGCGATACCTCTGGCTGTGCACCCCAGCATTTTGTTGGCTCTTGCTGATGCCCTACAGCACTGTACATAATGTTTCTTGTCCCCTGTGACTAGCACCTTTAGGTTCTTTTCTTCCTCCAAAATGGATACCTGCACACCCTCAGACAATCCCTAGTCCATGGGTTTCTGGCTCCGAGGTGCATGACCTTGCACTTTTTAGCATTAAACCCCAACTGCCATGTATTTGACAAGTGTTCGAGTTTTGCCAGGTCCTCCCTGAGTTCCTGCCTCCCTTCTTCATTGTCCACTGTTGCACATATCTTTGTGCCATCTGTGAACAGGCTGATCTTACTCTTGATCCCTTCTGCTATGTCCCTGATAAAGATCTTGAATAACACCGGTCCGAGCACCGAGCCCTGAGGGACCCCACTGGTCACATATCTTGGCTCTAAGTGTTCCCCCTTACAATAACCCTCTGCGGCTTGTTCTGCAGCCAGCTCCTGACCCACCCCACTAGTTTCGCCCCAGCTCCCAGGTTCTTCAGTTTGCCAAGCAATCTTCCATGTGGCATGGAGTCAAAGGCTTTGCTACAGGACTCATGACCCCTGCCAAGTGCCCTTGTGACCCAACTGAAAAGTCAATTAGGTTGGTCTGGCAGGATCTCCTGAGACAAACCCATGTTGCCTTTCATCCTGGAGACCATTCTCTTCCAGAAAGATCGCCAGTCTCTCTTTTGGTATGGTCTCCATTTACTTCCTTGCAGTGGAGGTAAGGCAGACTGGTTTGTAGTTACCTGACTTGTTCTTAGGGCCACTCTTCTGGGGAGGCCCCACTTGAGCCATCCTCCAGTCCTGGGGCATGCACACCATCTCCAGTGAGGTGTTGAACAGGTTCACCAGAGATCCTGCCAGGACCTCTGCTAGCTCTCTCAGGAATCTTGGATGCAGCCCATCAGGGTCCAGGGCCTTGCCCACCTGCGGGGCCTTTAGGCCATTTAAAACCCTATCCACCAGGATAACCCACATCCGTCACCCTGGCTCCTCCCATTCCCATCCCTTTCCCTCCTTGTGGCATAGGCCCATCCTCTTCCCTGTTGAACACTGAACAGAAGTATTCATTAAAAGCCTCCGCCTGGTCCACCCCCCTTTCTGCCCCACTCCCTTCCCTCTTGATCCAGACAATCTCATCCTAACAGCTCCTCTTTTCTCTTATGTACCTGAAGAAATCCTTTTCCCCTTCTCTGATCCCATGTGCCAGCCTTAGCTCCCTTGAAGCTTTAGCTGCCCTGACAGCTCTCCTCACTTCTCTGGATTTCTTCAAGTACTCTTCCTTGTTTGCCCTGTGTCTGGTTGTCTTGTACCTGTTAAAGGCCAGTCTCTTTTCTCCCACTTTCTCTGCTACCTCTTTGCTGAGCCATCTTGGTCTTTTGGTCCTGGACTTCTTACTCTGTGTCTTTGCACACATGTTAGTGACCTCTATCAGACCCCACTTGATAAGGGACCATTTCCAGTCTGCATCCATCTTTGGGTCAGTCATGGCAAGATGCCCCTCCAGGATGTTACCCATACTGTCAAAGTCTGCTCTTCTGAAGTCCACCATCCTTGTCTTGGTCCTGGCTGTTTCCTTGCCCAAGTTAATGGCAGATAAGGACCACTTGGCCCACTTAGTCTGCTCATTTCCCTACCTAATGGATAAGTTGCAGATCCTAGTTAACCAATAGCCTACTTCCTCCTACCCCCCACTACAATTGCCTTATGTCTGTCCCATGCATTCTTGAATTCCCCCACTATTTTTGACTCCACTACCTTCTCAGAAAAGCTGTTCAATGTATCCACAACCATCTCTGCAAAAAAATACTTTCTCACATTACCTCTGAGGCGTCCCCCCTCTATCTTCAAATTGTGCTCCCTTGTTCTTGTACATCTCTTTTTCTGAAAGATGCTACCATTTTGTACTTTAATTCCCTTGAGGTACTTGAAAGTTTCTATCATGTCCTCCCTCTCCCTCCTCCTCTCCTTGAGAGTATACATATTAAGTCCTTTAATCTCTCTTTGTATGTCTTCTGGTGCAGACCCTGCATCATTTTTGTTGCCCTCCTCTGGACAGCCTCCATTCCATCTATGTCTTTGCGGAGATGGGGTCTCCAGAACTGCACACAGTACTCCAGATTGGGTCTCACCAACTGTCTGTACAGAGGGACAACAACTTTCTGTTTTCTACTGGTGGTGCCTCTCCCTATGCATCCCAGTATCCCGAAAGCCCTCCTTACTGCCTTCTCACATTGCTTGCCCACCTTAAGGTCATCTGATGTGACTACCCCCAGGTCCCTTTCCATTTTTGTTGTTGTTAGTATCTCCCCCCCATTGTGTACTCTTCCCCTGGGTTTTTGTTTCCCAGGTGCATTACTTTGCACTTCTTTGCCTTGAATCTAAGCTGCTATACATTTGCCCATTCCTCCAACTTTGCCAAGTCCGTTTTCATCCTTTCCACCCCACCTTCTGTATTGACCCAGTTGCAAATCTTTGTGTCATCTGCAAAGAGAAAAACTTTTCCTTCCAGACCTTCTGCAATGTCACTTATAAAGACATTAAAGAGGACCAGTACTGAACCCTGTGGTACCCCGCTAGTAACCCCCCTTTCTACAGAATGAACTCTGTTTACTATTACCCTCTGCGTCCTGTTGCCCAGCCAATTTTTGACCCAGGCTACCACTTTGGGACCCACTCCAAGGCTAGCTAACTTGTATATTAATCTTTTGTGTGGGACTGTGTCAAATGCTTTGCTAAAGTCTAGGTAGGCCACGTCCACAGACCCTCCCTGGTTTACTACTTTGGTCACCCAGTCAAAGAAATCTATTAGATTCATCTGACATGACCTTCCTGCTGTGAATCTATGCTCCCTTGGGTCTTGTGCCCCACTGGCCTCTAGGAATTCAACAATTCTTTCTTTCTTTCAGAAATGATTCCATCATTTTCACTGCTACTGAGGTCAAACTAACAGGTCTGTAGTTTCCTGCCTCTGTCTTGCTCCCACTTTTGTGAAGGGGAAATCACATCTGCCCTTCTCCAATCCTCAGGTACCACACCATCCTCCAATGATTTGGTAAAAAAGGTAGTCAATGGTGTCACTAGTTCTACACTTAGTTCTTTTAGAATTCTTGGGTGAATCCCGTTGGGCCCCATTGCTTTGTCCACCTTCAGTTTTAAGAGTTCTTTCAGAATCCTTTCTTCTGTGAATGGACTGGTATCAACCTCCCTATCCAAAGTGCTTCTATTCATTGATTTATGTACCTCCCCGTCCTCTTCTTTTGTAAATATGGAGCAGAAGTATTCATTCAGTATCCCTACCTTTTCACTGTCCCCCGCTGCTCACCCTCCCTTCCCTTTATTAAGCTTCACTATCCCTCCCTTGATCTTTCTTCACTCCCTAATGTACCTATAAAAGATTTTATCCCCCTTCTTAATCGAGTTGGCTATCTTTTCCTCGGTTTGGGCCTTTGCTATTCTGACTACCTTCCCTGCTTCCTTCTGCTTTAACTGGTACAGTTCTCTGTCCTCTCCTTCTGTGTTTCCTTATACTTCCTGAATGCTACCTTTTTCTCCTTAACCTTTCCCGCCACCCCTTTTGAGAACCATAGTGTTTTTTTCCTTCGTTTTGCTTTGTTGATTTGTTTCACACAAAGGCTTGTTGCCACTGTGATGGCTGTTTTGATTTTTCCCCATTGTTCCTCCACCCCTTCTTCTTGCCCATTTGCTAGTACTTTTCTGAAGCACTTTCCCATTTTCCCAAAGTCAGCCCTCCTAAAGTCCTGTAATCCCCCTACAAATGGGGGTTCCTGAAAAGTCTTCCTTGAACTTGCCTAAATGCTCACTGCCAGGTTAGTGTTCTGCGTTTTAGCAGTTTTAAATGTTATTGCCAGAGAGTGCCTGTATAGCCTCTGTGTACTGTCTCTTTAAGAGCTGCCTAGATTGCAGTTATAATTAATCTGGGAGGGGCTGAGTGTTTCTATACTCGAGTCCCACCCGATCTGCCAGATAATCATGCTATTTTGCCATCGCTATTAGCGCAGAGGGAGTTCTGTTAGAAGATGTACTTGTTTGCTGATCATTTGTTAGAATAGTAATAATATTGCAGTTTGTTCTAACCTGCCTTCTTTGCAGCATGGACAGTTCTGTTTATCTCCACCATCTTGGTCCTGGACTGCTAAAATGGGCCAATCAGTACCTTTGGGGACGTTAAAATGGAGCCTGTCCCCAGGGGTCTTGTGGCAGCAAAATTCTGCAGGAATTGTAGTTTTTGCATTTTGGCACCTAAATGAACCTGGAATTGGAGCCCTTGTTGTGATTGACAGCAGATC
This sequence comes from Neoceratodus forsteri, assembly GCA_016271365.2. Classification (NCBI taxonomy): domain Eukaryota; kingdom Metazoa; phylum Chordata; order Ceratodontiformes; family Ceratodontidae; genus Neoceratodus; species Neoceratodus forsteri. The sequence continues at coordinate 2,045,732 of JADMNL010000033.1, forward strand.
AGCCTACCGAACCTTTTGGATCCTGGGGAAAGTCCCAGGCTGCTTGCAGTTACTTTCAGTTTGAGCTGGAAAGTGAAAGAAGTAACAGCTTGAGATAGATGAGCAGTAATCCGTGCATAGATTCGTGCGGGAGAACTGTGAAAGCACTGAGTTTTGGCCTGCTGTCCCTGAGAGGGAAAATAGAGTTGATTTGGACTGAATACGAGTTGTGAGAATGATTTAAGCCACTAGATTGTGAGCAGGCTTTAACCTGAAGAAGACCAAAGATTTACTGAATGCAATCGGCCTGTCAGGATTTCCAGCCACTCTGAACTCCCGATTTGTGGAGAGACTCTGTAATTGTGACCGGAAAGCAATCTGCCTGGTATAGTAGAATTTCTTTCATGTAAATGTGCTGTGTGCTGTTAGTGGGTCATGATTTGGTTTCCCACTGTGCTAAACTGTGTTCTGCTTAATGGAGGCTGCATCCAGCATCCATGGACCGAATCCATTTGCTTCTCCATTTGGCCCGGGCCTTGCCACACGGGTCCAGCCAGACTACCCGCCACACAGAGTAAGCCATCGATGAGAGACCTGCCTGGGGATCAGCCCCCGCTCAACACTTTGAACAGGAATGACACCTCGGTGATTCGTGTGGGCCTTGCTTCTCCTGGCAGTCCAGCTCAACAACATGCCATCTCAATTTCATCCTGCCTGTGTCCTGCATTGGGTATCGTGAGTAAACATCAGGGTAGCTCCCTGAAATAACAGCTAAATCCAAAGTGTTGTCATCTGATTGCCTTGTTGTATTTTCCTTCACAAACTGAGCCCTCCGGCTCCGGATTACAAATAGTGTGTGTTGTGCATGTTGCTTTCTTCCATCACAGGGCCCCAACCAGCTGCAACGCCAGCCTACTCCGGGCAATGTACCTGGCTAGCCCACCATTCTCCTACCTGGGTACCCAGAGTGTGTGACTGTGTAGGGACTCTGAAGCGCATGCACGACTGTTTGATTAATATAGCCTTTAAGCAAATTAACCTGAGTACACCCCTCCTTTGTTCAAGTCCCCTGAATAAATCAAATCTAACTCTTTTTGCATTTAACCTGACTGTGGTTCCAGTTTGTGCCAAAAGTACTGTACTGTTGCTATTTGCTGTGCATAACCTTGTTTTACAGGGGGTCTCCAGGGTCAAGCTAGAGTAACCAGCCCTGGTGGTAAGTGCAAACAGTGTGGGTAATTGCCTGGTGAATAAGGGTCATTGTGAAAGTGATTACTGTCTACTGTTCAGGCCACTAGAAGGGAAAGAGGGGGGTTACAGTGTCCCCGAGGGCTGTGCCTAGGTAAGCTTGACCACTAACAACCATGACCTTCAGGTGGAGGCACCCGTTTCAGGACCCAGGACCCTTAACTTGCAACTAGCCACACAGGCAGGGGTAGTAGCTCTTGGTATAGCACTACCTAGGGGTAATAGTCCAATACTCTTGCTTTTGTATGGCTGTGTTTATCATGAACCACACTGTTTGGTGGTCACTTATTCCCAGATGGTTACCCACTTCCAAGTCCGAGATCCTTTCTCTATCCCCATTTGACAGTACCAGGTCTAAGACTGCTCCCTCCCGAGTGGATTCCAACACTAGCTGTCTGAGACATGCCCCCTGTAGAGCATCGAGAACAACAATGCTCTTGGATGTGGCTGCAGCAAAGGTGCTCCAGTTAACATCCGGCATATTCAGGTCTCCCATCAAAATATCTCCCCTTTCTCTGTCATTCTAAGGATGCCTTCTATCATTTCCTTGTCCATTGCTTCCCCCTGAGATGGGGGTCTGTATACCACCCCTGTGCGAATTGTGGTGCTATAACCTGCCTCCAGGGTAATCCACAGTGCCTCCTCTACTCCCTGTTTATCCTTTAGTTTTGTTGCTTTGATCCCTTCCCTAACATAGAGAGCTACTCCTCCTCCTCTTTTACCCTCCCTGTCCCTCCTGTAGATTGTGTACCCTGGTATGTTGACATCCCAGTCATGGTTGTTTCTGTGGCTGCCACGATATCCAGGTGTCCCTCTTCCATCAAGGCCACTAGTTCAGGGAGCTTGTTACACAGACTATGGGCATTGGTACTTATCACCTCCATTTGTTGATGGCCTTACCCCCTTTTAGCCCCATCCCTCTCTTTACTGCCTTTTTCTGCATTTACCCCTGTCCTGCTCGCCATTAACTTCTCTACCATGGTGTTTACCTCTCTAACTACTGTGTTTTGTGGGAGGAGGCTAGTTTTTCCCTGCTCCTTTTCAGTGCCTCCCCTTGGCTAGTTTAAATGCTTGCCAATGAAGCATTTAAACCTATCACCTAGGATCTTGGTTCTCCTCCCGGATAGATGCAGACCATCATGCCAGTATAGGCCTGCATCCCTCCAGGTGGACCCCCAGTCCTCAATGAAGCCAAAACCCTGAGCTCTGCACCAGTTTTTCAACCATTGATTGAATCCCATGGTGCGGAGTACCCTAGCATCACCCATGCCATAGGCAGGCAGCACCTCTGAGAAAGTTACTGTACGTGCTACTTGTTTAAGACCCCTCCCCAACTCTTCAAACTCCTGTTGCACTGCTGTGACCCCATTCTCAGCCAGGTCATTTTTCCCTAGGAGGACAATGACATCCAGCTCCCTCCCTCGTGCAGCTGCTCTTGCGATCCTGAAGATTCACTCCCTGTCCCTCCAAGCCATGGCGCCAGGTAGGCACCTTACCTCCCTCTCCCCTTCCTCCCCCAGTTCTACCCTCCTAATGATCGAGTCCCCCACCAGGAATTGTTTCCTTCCCCTGTGGGATCCCATGCCACCCTCTTATGGGTCTCCTTTGTGGAGGTTCCTAGCATCCTCCTTGGTCTCCACTGCAGGTGCCTCAATAGAAAAACCACTCTCTGCCAGAACAGCATATGAATTGTGGAAAGGTACAACTGGAGGAATGCACCTCTGTTCCACCACCCTCTCCCTCCCTGAGCCCATGTTGATCCAACCGCTCTTCTTTCTTGGCAATCTGTGAGGTAGCAGCAGTGGCCCTGGTGGTCTCTGGGTGGGGGAACAGGTTTCACGAATCCTAGCCAGGTCGGCCTGGAGACAGGCAACCTCCTCCCTCAGACCAGAGAAGTGCCTACAAATAGGGCAGCACTGCAGCCTTTAGAATGTCTCCCGGAAGACTGCCGCCCCAGAGCCATTGCACTGCACCACTCCCATCATATCTTATTTTGTGGCCCCTCTCCTGCTGCTTTGTATGCTTACTCACTCCTTCCTGTTTTTTTTTTTCCTACTACTGGCTTTGTGCCTTTACAGCTCTCATCCTTCCTGTTCTTGGACAGGAACTTCTTGTATTCTTTGGTAGTCTCTGTAGTCTCCTTCTTCCTTGCCCAGAGTCAGACCTCCAGCAGCTAGGGGGAGAGGGAGAGCTACTGTTTCTCTTCAAGGACGATGAAAACTATGTGTCTCAGTGATCCTTCCCTTCCTACTGCTAGATAGGAAGTTCCTGTTGTTAGTCAAATCCAGTGCCTATAAAAGTAGAACTGGCTAAGGGTGGGATGGTGTAGGGGAGGGAAGGAGGGCAGTTAGTAAAACAAAAGTTCTAGTTTTGTAGTCAACTGCTCCTTGCTCTAAAAATAAGATTTTTGTCTGCCAAAGCTAGCACTAGGGAACTGTAATTGGATGCTGTAGAACCACACTGCGCGGTGGTCGCTGCCCAGTAGGGGGTCCTGCATGACTTTATCTTGGATGTGCTCCCCGTTTGACAGCACAAGGTCCAGTGTGTTACCCACCCTGGTTAGCTCCCTTACTCCCTGCACTAGGTAGCCATCCTGAAAGGCCTCCAGGAGTACTTGTTCCCTGGTACGAGAGGTAACTGGGATGCTCCAGTCAACCCCCAGAGGACTGAAGTCACCCAACATGACAGTGTTGCCTTTACCACTGAGTCTTCTAGTTTGCTCCCCAACTCTCTGTCAGTTTCCTCATTCTGTGAGGGTGGTCTGTATACCACCTTCAATCTAACTTTCCTTCCTTTAGAGTTTTGGATCTGTACCCATAAGGCTTCAGGCTTGCCCTACTCCCCCTCCTCCCTGGTGCATAATATGCCATCCCTTACTTAAATAGACACCCCTCCGCCTTTCCCCATCCCTCTGTCCCTGTGGTACAACCTGTACCCAGGGATCATGAGGTCCCAGTTATGGTATTGGGTGGCCCAAGTCTCTGTGATTGCCGCAGTATCTACCTTTCCCTCTGCCATCAAAGCCTGAAGCTCTACTGCCTTGTTTACCAAACTTCTGGCATTCAAAGATACTTAGTGCTTGGGGGGGGGCAGGAATGGTCAGGTCAGCAAGAAAAGGGACAAGGAAAGTCATCCTTAATGCCAGTGGGGGAGATGGTCAGGTCAGCAGCAAGAAGGGGGAACAAAAGTCATTCTTAATGCCAGTGAGGGGAGAGGGTCAGGTGAACAGCAGGAAGGGGGAAGAAATGTCAGTGAAGGTGTGGGGATGGTCAGGTGAGCAGCAGGAAGGGGGAAGAAATGTCAGTGAAGGTGTAGGGAGGGTCAGGTGAACAGCAGGAAGGGGGAAGGAATGTCAGTGAAGGTGTGGGGATGGTCAGGTGAGCAGCAGGAAGGAATGTCAGTGAAGGTGTAGGGAGGGTCAGGTGAGCAGCAGGAAGGGGGAAGGAATGTCAGTGAAGGTGTGGGGAATGGTCAGGTGAGCAGCAGGAAGGGGGAAGAAATGTCAGTGAAGGTGTGGGGAATGGTCAGGTGAGCAACAGGAAGGAATGTCAGTGAAGGTGTGAGAAATGGTCAGCTGAATAGCAGGAAGGAATGTCAGTGAAGGTGTAGGGAGGGTCAGGTGAACAGCAGGAAGGGGGAAGGAATGTCAATGAAGGTGTGGGGAGGGTCAAGTGAACAGCAGGAAGGGGGAAGGAATGTCAATGAAGGTGTAGGGGAGGGTCAGGTGAGCAGCAGGAAGGGGGAAGGAATGTCAGTTAGGGTTGCCACCTACCCGGTAATTTTCCGGATCGTCCGGAAATCAGGGCTCTCCTCCGGTTACCCGGTTTTCTCCCTTTCGAGTCCGGTAATGGTCATGCGGCCGGGCTGACACCTGACAGCTGTTTTTTTTTTTAAACACCTTCGTCGATCGCGCTTCACCTAACCTAAACTGCAGCATGCCACAGACAAACACAGATGCAAATTACTTTGCATTGTAAGCAGCCGCATGGCTGCCGAAATTAATCCATCCGATTCCTAACTGAGGCTGTTATTAAAAATGTTTCCCCAAGTTTTAAACTGGACTGGAGGTGAATGAAAGAAAATATGTTTTGTGACACACAGTGTGGGTACAGGTCCTGGAACGGGGGGGGGGATTAAAACTTTTATTCACTTCCCCTGCTCCCGGACCTGTACCCACACTGTGTGTCACAAAACATACTTTCTTTCATTCACCTCCAGTCCAGTCTGCCAGTCAGCAGCACATTTTGGCAGGCACTTACTTTAACTTGCAGGTCAATTCGTGGTCCCGACTCCCAGTCTTCGACTCCACTCCCAGTCCCAGCTCGCAGCTCAGGCTCAGCACAGCAGCCCCCGTCCCAACCGCCGACTCCGCACAGCAGGCAGCAGATCAGATGAATCATTCATCTTCCAGTTTTCTCCTCCAGAGAGAGTCCCGACCCGAAACCAAGGCTGGCTAGTAGTCCTAGCAGTGCAGACAGCAGTCTGTGCAGATTTGCCACGGCTGACTCCCGAGTCCCCCGGTTTCTTAAATTCTTCACAATGTGAATGCAGCCAACCATTGCCAGTTTGTAATGCTGCCAGCCCCCATGCGGACCGTGATGTTTCCCCACGATGGATCTTCTCTCTCAGTCTAAGTCCGGGCCGCGCGGCGCCTCCCCGACATCTAGATGCTAAGCTTCTGGGCTGGCTGGCTTGGAAGACTGGCAGGAGCAAGCACTGAGGCTGAGAGGGCTGAGCATTTAAGCATCGGAAGGACTCAGCATAACAGCCAATCAGAATACTGTTTTTGCCAGCAAGCATTAGTGACCAATCGGCAACAGGCATGACAGTCAACTCTGATTGGTGAGCAAGTCACCAGCGATTGGTCCGTTATGAGGACCAATCATTGTGGTCATCTTATGCAGTGTCACGACGGGAAAAACAAACAAAAGCATCAAAGGACACATTACCCTTATTAACCCTTGGCTGCCAGGGCATCAGTACAACAGCGCTGGAGAAGGAATAGGAATCGTGGCTGAATCCAGAAGAGTCCAGACAGAAAATCAGGAGGAAGGAATTGATTGCCATTGGGATCATCAGATCGGAGGACTTTCAGGCTGAGTGGGAGCTGAGTGAGAGACCGTACCCGAACAGAGAACCAGGAGGTCGGTTGGATTTTTTGAAACTTACTGGCAGCAGATTGACAGTGCTTTCAGCACCCCACCCCACACTTTTTCCATCCCAGGCCTAGGTGCAGCAGCAAGTGTAAGGTAGGTCTATCATTCTCAAGTCAGTCTAGTTAGTTTGGGGTGGGTTAGGTAAGAACCAGGTTACTAGAAACACAGGCAGCCTTAGTTAGCCTAGCTGAGCGGCAATAGAGACTGTAAATGGAAAATATTTCTGCTATATATATACTAAAAACACAGGCAGCCCTAGTTAGCCTAGCTTAACAGCAATAGAGACTGCAAGTTAAAAAGTTTTATTCTGCTATATGTGTGTTCTTTGCTCTGCTGACAGTCTGATAATCAGATTATCAGCAGAGCAAAGAGCATGCATATAGCAGAATAAGTCTGATGTAATTACTGTTACTTAATGTCTGTCATTTTATTTCTTAGAATCGGAACTGAAACAGAGTTGCACAGTGTGTATTCTTTATGTTAGGCTCAGTGGGCTGACAGGTAATGGTTGACAGCCTTGCTAAGCAGCAACAGGGGGACAGTGTCTGTTATTATTCAATGTTTGGGGTTTTTTTTATATGTGATTATGCCGTAGCAGCAGCAACATAGCCATTTGTTATGAAGATCATAATTATAACAGTTTTGTCCATGCTGCTGCTGCATTTAAAAACATGTATGTGAGAAGAACTGTGAGATCATGACATGATGTATAGGAACTTAGGAAGTGATATTACGTGGTAGGCAAGGGCAATAAGCTGTGAACCTGGAAACCAGGGTTTGAATCCCATCAGTTGGCCCCACTTGCTTACTTGTGTGACCTTGAGAAAGTGACTTGACTTTCTTGTGCTCCCAGGTTGAACCTAGAAACAAGCTTCAACTTAGTGTGCCTCTGCCTCTTCTGGTGAAACAATTTCCCCTTCCCCACATAAATTAGAATTATTGGAATCAATCATGCATTTTTTCATGTCCACAGTCCCACTCCCTTATGCTCATGTTATTGTTATGATTATTAGTCATATTAATTAATAGGTGTCAACGTGGCTCAGTTGGTAGCACATCCGCCTCTGGACCAAACAATCACTGGTATCCGGCTGCAGTATTGGGGGGTGCTGACGCTGTACTGCTGGGATGAGATGTTAAACCAAGATCCCTTCTGCCCATCCTGATGTTGTTCTGGTGGATGTCCAGGTGGAAGTAAAAGAACTCTGGGCACTCTTCACAAAAGAGTAGGGAACATTCCCGGTATCCTGTCCAACATTCCCCTTCCCATAAACCGGTTCATGCAATTATCCAGCCTGTGTGTGGTGTGGTGCTGATGTGTGATATGTTCTTGTTTCAGGTGATGGTCTAGTGTGGCCCAGTGTGCTGTCTACTATGTGAGACTGCTCATGTGGCAGCATGTGCCCATTAATAACAGACATTGCGTGGTAGTAATGTACATATACATCATTGCTGGACTTTAGCTTTTTGCAGTGGTGGTTCGGTAGAGGTTGAGCAATCTTCTTTATGCACTAACTTTTCTATTGATGCTGATGTCATTGTTACATTTTCAAAGCAAGTACAGCAATATGACTAATAAAAATAAAGTACAGATATTATGAGTGGATAGAATTTGAATGTACATGCAATACCCTGTTAGTATTACCATCGTGCACCACACATGTGAGTGCTCTGATGTTTGAACACTTGCAGATGTTTTGAAGTAATGCAAAATAGCAATGACTAATATTAAGACAGATTTGTGGCATTCTGCAGAAGGTCTTCAAACTCCTTTTCCAGAATGATACACAAATATCTTGTACAACTGCTCCATCATGCTACAATCCACATACCCACTGTAGCTTGATGCAGCAATACTAATGATCAAGGTAGAGCCAGAGCCTGTATTGGAAAAAAAATTGCATTCTGTAAATTGGTTCAGGCCAGGCAAAATCAGTATGCATTGCCTCAATACATCATATATGGATAGGGGAGCGTTAGTGGAAAGCAGTGCCACCACGGCAAGGTCCTCCGTGGGCACTGATTTGTTGTTGAGCTGTTGTTACATTGGCCTTCACAGGATGGCAATTAAAGTTTGTTTATGTTTGTACTTTAGTTAACTTACCATCACATCGCCTGTGTAACGAAGTGACAGTACGCGTGACGGTCACGGGCGGGTTTCTTCACGGTGACACTGAGGATGAATACATTTGAAAGAGAGCACGGGCTTCAGAGCCCCAAAGCCATGCCACCAGTGGGAGCCCGCAAAGAAGGCAAAGGGTTCTGCAATTATAATAAAGCCTGGGAGCAGAACTATTCGTGGGTACGGTCCGGGACCAGGCCTAGAGGAGTGGCAAATGTGCATCCCGGCGCTGTCTTCACAGTGAAATGGGATGGTGAAAAGGCTTTGAAGACTCATCAAAAATCAGAGAAGCACCAGCAAAGCCTGCAGACTCAGAAGGAGAACCTGTTTATGACCAAGTTCATGCAGCCACAGACCACAACAAGTGAGAGCTTGAAGATTACTGCAGCGGAGGTGACATCAGTGTACCATGGAGTGAAGCACAACCACTCCTATTTATCCATGGACTGTGGAAGCAAACTGGCACAGACCATTTATGCAGACTCTGCCATTGCATCCAAACTGAGTTGTGGGAAGACCAAAGCAGAGTGCATAGTCACCAATGTGTTGGCGCCATATTCGGAGGAACTTCTTTTACATGACCTGGGCACATCCTATTTTTCTGTAGCTTCAGATGCCTCTAATAAGGGCAACAAGAAAATGTTCCCTGTGGTTATTCAGTACTTTCATGAAAAGCATGGAATTCAGCAGAAACTCCTGGACTTCTATGAGGACCACAATGAGACTTCAGAAGCCATATTTAATCAAATTAAGGACTGTCTTCGTCAGAAAGGATTGCTACAGCAAAACCTGTCTAGTTATGCTGCAGACAATGCTTCAGTTAATTATGGCAAGCACCGCTCTGTGTTTAAGCAGTTTAAAACAGAAGTGCCACACATCATCTCTGCCAACTGCTTATGCCATGTGTCTACAATTGTGCAAGGAATGCAAGCAAGGCCCTTGCACGATTTGATGTAGAAACTTTAGTGTTGAAAATCTACAGTGAATTTTCATCTTCTGCCAAGAAAGTTGCACAGCTGAAAGAGATGTTCGCTTGCGTTGACCAGGACTGGAAGGAGATTCTGCAGCATGTAATAACCAGGTGGCTCTCATTCCTTCCTGCAGTGGCAAGGCTTGTGGAATGTTGGCCAGCTATAAAAAGCTCTTTCATAAGTCAGGGACCAGATGAATGCCACCCCCTGATATGGAAATTTGTTGAAGCTGATGAAGATGGCTACAGTGATAAGGATGCTGTGTCAGAGGCAGAGTGCTACCTGCATTTTATGCATTACGTTCTACAGCTGTTCCATAAGTCCGTTGCCAAGCTTGAGAGCAACAGCCTGACTGCTCCAGAAGTATATTGTGTAATGTATAATCTGTGCAATGAACTGCAAAAAAGACTTGATGACATGTTCTTTGGTTTTAAAGTGTCATCAGCTGTAAAGGACTTTCCCTCAACTGTCAGGGAAAGAGTGTCACAAGACTGTAGTGGGTTTTATGTCTGTGCACTTGCCTATCTAAATAAATGGTTTGATTTTGAAAATAGCCCTTTCAAGGCAATGCAACTATTCTCTTTGCAACGTCAAATTGCCTGGGATGAACTGTATAAATCTGTAGAGACACTAAAGCTGCAAAAAGAACTTGACATGGATGCAGGCTGGAGGCTCCCTACCATGCTCCCGTCTACCTCTCTTTACTCTCTGAAGAAGCCAGAAGGAGAAGGAAGGAAACATATTCAATTCAGTGCTTTAGAGTAACTGGTAATTGGTATTTTTCTTTTAAACTTAGATTGTGGGCGTGTAGTGACACTATACTTTCTTTCTTTGTTGTCTTTACTTATAATTGTTTTGGGGCTGTTGAAAATTTAAAACATAGTGGTGGTGTAATTCTGTGCTGTCTTTAATTGCTGCAAATTTTATCTTAGCTTGTCTGACTGTCCTGTAGCTGGGTGAAGGGTGTTAAATGTCTGGTCTCTGACCTCAGCTACGTGATAACTGGAGGTGGGGCTTAGTCAGAGTTAAAGTAGCAAACAGAGGTTGATTTTCTCAGAAGAAGCCAGAAGGAGAAGGAAGGAAACGTATTCAATTCAGTGCTTTAGAGTAACTGGTAATTGGTATTTTTCTTTTAAACTTAGATTGTGGGCATGTAGTGACACTATACTTTCTTTCTTTGTTGTCTTTACTTATAATTGTTTTTGGGCTGTTGAAAATTTAAAACTTAGTGGTGGTGTAATTCTGTGCTGTCTTTAATTGCTGCAAATTTTATCTTGGCTTGTCTGACTGTCCTGTAGCTGGGTGAAGGGTGTTAATTGTCTGGCCTCTGACCTCAGCTACGTGATAACTGGAGGTGGGGCTTAGTCAGAGTTAAAGTAGCAAACAGAGTTTGATTTTCTCAGAAGAAGCCAGAAGGAGAAGGAAGGAAACATATTCAATTCAGTGCTTTAGAGTAACTGGTAATTGTATTTTTCTTTTAAACTTAGATTGTGGGCTTGTAGTGACACTATACTTTCTTTCTTTGTTGTCTTTACTTATAATTGTTTTTGGGCTGTTGAAAATTTAAAACATAGTGGTGGTGTAATTCTGTGCTGTCTTTAATTGCTGCAAATTTTGCACACTCTCCCTCCCCTTCCCCAACTCTTAATTATATGCCCTGATAAATCTGATTGACAGGAGCTAAACACAGGGTATAGTAAGAGGTGTGAAGTAGGAGGGGCCTAAGGGGAAGAAGCCCACCTCAGCACGACAAGTGTTTCACTCATTTATTTATTTGTTGGTTTTTTTTCCTTAAAAAAATTATCTGAGGATCAGTTACAGGATTTTTAGTACTGTAAATTAATAAAAGAGAACTAAGAGAGTTTCAGTAGCAGACAAGTTGTGGAACTGCAGTATAATGTGGGAGTGGTGCAATGCAGTGGCTGTGGTGCAGCCATATTCAGGCAGACCTTCTGGACACTGAGGTGCTGCCCTATCTGCATGCATCTCTCGGACTGCAGGATGAGGTAACCAGACTCAGAGCGGAAGTAAACTGGGTCAGGAGTACCATCACCCCTATCCAGGGACCACCCAGTCCAATGCAGCTGCCTCAAAGGATGCCGAGAACAAGGAGCACTTGGATGACAGGGCTCAGGGAGGGTTAGAGCAGTCAGGCAGAGGCACATCCCAGATCCTATTCCTCTCAAGAACTCATATGCCACACTGGCAAATGAGGACAACCAAATAGAGGTACCTAGAGAAGTGGAAGGAAAGGATGTGGAGGTTAGCCAAGGAGGTGACCTCAGTGGGGAAAGCAGTGGACTCCAGAGGAGGAGGAAGCGAATCCTGGTGGGGGACTCCATCATAAGAGGGATCCAGCTAGGAACACAGGAGGAGGAGGACAGGGAGGTGAGGTGCCTACCAGGTGCCACGGCATGGAGGGATGGAAGGAAGATACTGGGGATCACTGGGAAGGCAAGATGGGAGGGTGAGCTGGATGTCATTATCCACCTAGGTACTAATGACTTGGCAAATGGGGAGCCAAAGGAAGTTCAGGAAGAGTTTAGGAAACTGGGAGGGGTCTCAACAAGTAGCTACTTCTGTCACTTTCTGAAGTACTACCTGTGAGAGGCAAGGAGAGCATGGAGTGCAGCACCAGGAACTTTAACTCATGGTTGAAGAACTGGTGCTGTGAGGAAGGGTTTGGATTCATTGGTGACTGGGGACCCACCTGGAGGATGGAGGTTGTCAAGCCTGACCGCCTGCATCCATCCTGGAGGGGAATCAGTACTCAATGATAAGTTTAAATGCTACATTGACAAGCATTTAAACTAGCAAAGGGGGTGGCAGGCCAGCAAGGAGGGTACCTACTTGCTCACCCCCACAGCTAGCAGTGGAACCAGTGAACCAGAGGAGTAGCTATCTCTGCAAAGCGGTGCAAAGATGGAGATTAGTGTCCAAAAGGTGGATAAGCAGAAAAGGGGCAAAATTCAGCAGAAGGGCAGACAGCAAGGAGAACCAGGGATAAATGACAACCAAGGAAGGGGCTGGAGTAGAACAGTGAAGCAGACTAGGGAGGTCAAATCATGGAAAGCCATGGTGCAAATGCCAGGAGCCTTAGCAACAAGATGGAAGATCTGAGGTTGTCAGGCACAGTCAGACTGGACATTGTGGCCATCACTGAAACCTGTGTAATGATAACCATGACTGGGAGATGGCCATACCTGGCTACAACATATTCAGAAGAGACAGAGCAGGCAGGAATGGAGGAGGAGTGGCACTGTATGTGAAAAATGACATAAGGGCCACAGAGATCCAGGAGGAACAAAATGGGGAGAGATACTGTGGGTTGCTAGAAAGGAAAATGGGGCCAGCCTATCCCACAGGTGTGGTCTATAGACCACCAGCCCAGGAGGAAGAAACAGATAGGAGTTGATGCTAGCCATCCAAAGGATGGCAGACAAGGTGAGTAGTACTGGTTGGAGACTCAATATTCCAGACGTGGACTGGAGCATCCCAGCAGCAGCATCAACTAGGAGCAGATTTATCCTGACTCCTTCAGGTGCCTTCCTCAAGCAACTGGTCATGGAACCAACTCGGCAGAAGGCAATACTGGACCTTCTTCTACAAACAGGGACAGTGTGATGGGGGTAACAGTGGGGAGCACCTGGGTAACAGTGACCACCAGTTATTGTGGTTTGAAATCACAGAAAGAGCAGAACCAAACCACACAAAACACGATCCTGGATTTTAGGGGCAGACTTTGGGAAAATGGGGAAATATTTGAAAGAGGCATTAAGGGAATGGGACAGGAATCAGGGTAGAGGAACAGTGGGCAGTATTTAAATGGGATTATAAGAACAACAGAATTATGCATTGCAGGTTAGCAAGAGGAAAAGGAAGAGGAGACATTATGGTTTTCCAAAGAGGTAAAAGAAAGTGAAAGCCAAAAAGATAGCATTCAGGCAATACAAAAGACACAGGCAGAAGGGGATAGGGAGAAGTACCAGGAGAAACAAAGGAGGCAGGGAAGTCAGTAAGGGAAGCCAAAGCTCAGACAGAAGAACACATTGCAAAATCAGTGGTTAAAGGGGACAAAACCTTTTACAGGTACATAAGTGAAAAAAGAAAGACAAAGGGAGGGATAGTGAGACTGAAGGGGGAGGATGGGAGTCACGTGGAGGATGACAACAGTAAAGCTGACATATTGAACAGGTATTTCTGCTCAGTCTTTACTGAGGAAGAGGGGGTAATGGGTCTGAAGGGAGTACAAGGGGTGAGAATGGTGCAGAAATGACACAAGTCCCTTACACGAGAAAGGGTCCTGAAGGAACTGGAAGTAACAAGAGGGACAAAGCAATGGGGCCAGATGGGGTGCACCCAGGTCCTTAAAGAACTAAGAGAGGTGGTGGCTGAACTCTGGCTATCCTGTTTAGCCAATCACTGGAAACAGGAGGTACCCAAAAGACTGGAGGACAGCAGATGTAGTCCTTATACAAAAGCGGGAACAAAGAGGAAGCCAGGAACCACAGACCAGTCAGCCTCACCCGGTAGTGGGAAAGATCATGGAAGCACTTCTGAAGGAGAGATTGGTGGAACATCTGGTTGTCAATGGACTACAGGACCCAAGGCAGCATGGTTTCACCAGGGGAGGTCATGTCAGACCAATCTCATTGAATTTTTTGACTGGGTGACTAGGGAGGTGGATCGGGAGGGCAGTGACATGGCCTATCTGGACTTCAGCAAGGCCTTTGACACTGTGCCACATAGAAGACTATTACACAAACTGGGGAATATGGGTGTGGGCAGGACAGTAGTGTGGTGGGTAGGTAACTGGCTGGGTGGCAGGACACAGAGGGTGATGGTAAATGGCTGTCACTCCACAGAGGAAGAGTGACCAGTGGGTACCACAGGGATCAGTGCTGGGACCGTCCTATTCAACATCTTCATCAGTGACATTGCACAGGATCTAGAAGGCAGAATTTCACTGTTCGCTGATGACACAAAGCTCTGTAACAGAGTAGACACACCAGAGGGTGTAGACAGAATGAGAAGGGACCTGCAGAAACTTGAAGAATGGTCAGGGGTTTGGCAGTTGAAATTCAATGCAAAGAAGTGCAAGATAATGCATATGGGGCACAAAACCTGGCACAATATATCAGTTGGGGCGAGGATATAGCATGCACCAAGCAGGAAAGGATCTTGGTTATCATCTCTGATGACCCAAGGTAGAAACAATGTGACAAGGCAGCAGGTAAAGAAATAGGGATGCTGGGATGCATAGGCAGGGCATCACCAGCAGGAAAAGGGAGGTCATAATTCCGCTATACAAGACACTAGTGAGGCCCCACCTGGAGTACAGTGTACAGTTCTGGAGACCTTACCTACGTAAGGACATAGACAGGGTAGAGAAGGTTCAGAGGAGGGCAACAAAGATGGTGCATGGATTGCATCACAAGTCCTATGAAGACAGGTTGAAGGAACTGAACATGTACTCCCTGGAGGAGAGGAGGGAGAGAGGGGATATGATAGAGACATACAAGTATCTTACAGCACTCTGTTTCTCCCTGTAACTTACAGGGAGAAACAGAGTGCAGGAAAACACTATTTTTAAGCGAAAAATATGTTCCAGGACTAGAGGGCATGGGATGAAGTTGGAGGGAGGACGATTCAGAGGAAACATGAGAAAGAATTTCTTCACAGAACGGGTGGTGGACAAGTGGAACACCCTGCCAGAGGAAGTGGTGGGGGCTGAAACAATCACGGGATTTAAGAATGCATGGGATAGACATAAAGGAATTCTAGAGGTCAGGGGTAAGGGGAAACAGACTTCTAGGAAAACAAACTGAACTTACAAGCTCAAATGGGCAGACTGGGTGGGCCATAGGCCCTTATCTGCCGACACTGTTTATGTATGTATCTATGTATCACTCTACTCAGATTACAGTACACTGACTGCAGCATTGCCTTTTTTAATAGAAATGACAGAGAAATCTGTCAGTGAGCGATGGGTGGCCTTTTTCAATAAAGCGCCTGACTGCAGGACACTGTACAAAGCTGTTCAGTTTGTGTTGTCCATCCCTGCCAGTAACGGCTTTGTGGAGCGTGTGTTTTCGCTCATGGGCAATGCATGGACTGATCAAAGAAACAGACTGCTTGTACCCTTGGTGAAAGCTGAATTACAGGTGAAATTAAATTATAGCTTCACATGCACCCAATTCCATGCCTTTGTTGAAACAAACAACAAACTTCTGGAGGCTGCGAAGTCAAATAAAAAGTACACTTTTAAATATAAAGTGCGATCCTTCTGGTCTTGGCAGCTTAATGTTTGATTTGTTGAAGCCTTGTTGTACCACTACTTGTGGTTCTAGTGCAGTTGCAGTTTTGATTGCTATTTAGTAAAGAAAGTTTGCTCATTTTTATTGTCTGTGTGGTGTGCTTGTTATTTTTTTACATATATATATATTTATATATATATTTATACTCTTTGTAATTAATGCATATCATTCACCTCATGTAATTTCGCACAGTTTTGCACAATTTTGATTGCTTGTAATAATAAAGTTTGCACATTTTAATTATCAGTGTGTGCATGTGTTCTTGGGATTATATTCATTTGAAGTGCACCACCACAGTAAGAGACCAATTTGTTTTTTGTAACTACCCACCACAGTATAGGTGACTGCGCCTGAAATTTGACAGGCCATGTGACATAAACGAAAAAGGGGTGTGGCCAGCAACAAAGGGGTGGGGCTTTGAGCCAGTCGGGGGCGGAGCTTATCAGTCAGGTATTGGCCCGATTCAAAGGTGGCAACCCTAATGTCAGTGAAGGTGTGGAGGAGGGTCAGGTGAGCAGCAGGAAGGGGGAAGGAATGCCAACGAAGGTGTGGGGGATGGTCAGGTGAACAGCAGGAAGCAGAAGGTATGTCACTCTTCACACCAGTGAGCATAGCTCTCAACTGTACCACATTAGGAGGAACGTTCCTCATTTTACTTCACAAAAGCTCCCTGTCCCACATTGTGAGGACTTGCTCCACATTCAGTATTAACATTATAAAGCAAAAATCTATAGTAAATTATGCAAAAATATATTATTCAATTAATAACAGACTTTGTGAACATAAATGCAAACATTTTAACAGTGTTCTGAGCCTCCTAGGTAAAGATTTGATTAAGTGTTCCACATTTTGCTCATTTGTTCCACATTTTGAGAGGCAATGTTCCACATTTGGGGGACAAAAGGTTGAGAGGTATGCCAGTGAGGCAGGATGTGGGAGAGTGATGAGGGTCAAATGAACAGTGGGAGGGGGACGTACAGTAATTCTTCATGCCAGTCAGCCAGGTTGGGGGGGGGTTCAGGTGAGCAGCAGGAAGGGGAAGGAAAGTTATTCTCTGTGCTAGTCAGGCAGTTGGGGAGGGTCTGGTAAGCAGCAGGAAGGGAACAGAAACTATTCTCTATGCTGGCGAAGTCAGGAGTATGGCGTGGGGAGTAGTGGGAGGGTGGGCTTATTGTTTTCAACTGAAGCCACTAAGCCAGGAATCTTTTTATTAGGGGGGTACCCAGTGACATTATGAAATATGGAAGCAACTCATACAATTATTGGGCAAACCCCACTATCCTATGTCACATTACGAAGGGCTTGAGCCATAAAACTAGTAACTACACTACTCACCCATCTTGTGCTAAATCACTGAGCAGTGTCAGTGGCTCAGCAGGTTGCACACTCACCTCAGAGGCCAGAAGATAGGAAGGTTGTGGGTTCTAGCCCCTGACCAGGAACCTGAGGTTAAATTTCGGTACTGACACTGTAGCGCAGCATGGAGAGGGTGCTGCACCCCTGAGGTACCGTCTTTCTGATGAGACAAGGTCCCATCTGCCTGTTCTGGTGGTTGATCAGATGGATGTCAAACATCTCATGGCACTTCTTGAAAACAGTAGGAGAATTCTTTTTTTTTTATTAAAAGAATACAAACAAGAACTCAGATCACAAAATCAACCAAACTGAATAAAAAACCAGGAGGAAAATAAAGAAAATTAGAAAGCAAAAATTCTAATCAGATACAGAAAACACTGGTATGCCATATGATCGAAACATTCAAACACCTTAAGGGCATTAACAAGGTGAAGGAGTCTAACATGTTTCAATATAAGAAAAATAACAGGACAAGAGGACTCAGAATGAGCTTGGGGAGGGGCCGATTAAGGGGTAATGTGAGGAAGTTCTTTTTTACAGAAAGGGTGGTGGATGCATGGAATGGCCTACCTCAGGAAGTGGTGGATATGAATACAGTGCAGGGCTTCAAACAGGCATGGGATAGGCACAAGGGAGCAATACAGATGAGTATGTATAGATAGGCCGTTGACAGAGCAAAGGCCGATGGCACATTCATAAGGTAGAAAAAGAAATGGGCAGACTGGATGGGCCTTGCGGTCCTTATCTTCTGTCAACTTCTATGTTTCTATATTCAAGATCAGCAAACATGATTGTCAGGTGCTGTGATGGTAGTGTACAAATCAGGACTTCAGGAACAACTTCAATGTTTGTAGAAACCCAAGCTACGGCAGGTATAACCACGTGTTTCACTTTCCTTGAGTACTCCCATTGTTCCACTAGAGAAGCTGGCTTTATGGGGTTGGGGGTTCTGATGGTACGTGGAGAACTACTGTGTACGGTATACTTTGATGGCATGTGGGAATCTTCACTAGATCCTCGGGACTGCTGGAAAGTTTGAGCAAGGAGAGGAGATGCAGGAGACTGGTCTCATTCCTGTCCTGTGTGCACTATGTTCTAACTTTAGCAAATGAAGAGCCAGTCCCATTACCAGGTACTCCTGGTACTGTTGGATCAGGGGCCACAATTCGGAACTGCGCACCAGTTTTTTTCTCCCAGCCAGCTTGATTCAGATGTTCTTCATTGGTTAATTCTGAAAACAGAGGTGCTTCTCGGGTTTTACACTCAAGTGACCATTGTCGAGCCACTCTGTGGCACTTGCTATTGCAACCTGGCAAGGAGAGACCATTCATGGAACAGCTGTTTGCTGACAGGGTACTGTCAATGCCTTTCGCTCTCTCTCAAGGCCATTCTGGGAGTTTTGGGAAGACAGAACATCAGATGAAATTGCATACTGGGTTGCTCCAAGCAGGAGGTTCTTTCAGGGCTGTGACGGGGGGTACAAGAAATGTGGTTGCAGTGGGGGGGGGCCCACTGCCTCAGAGGTCAGCATTAAGAAAACGTTTTATTTTTACAAACTTGCAATTTTCTATTTATACATTGCTTACCTATTTGAAATTGAGGCTGTCAGCAGTGGCAACAATGCAGTCTCATTAATGAAAATTTCAGATCGTCGTACCCCCAGGAGGAGCAGGGACGAAGCACGTTGTTCAGTTCCTTGTTCCTGCTGCCAGCAAGTTAGAAGGAGGGTATCATGAAGACACTAGGGATATTTAGTGGGACTGATACAAAAGAACCTACTCCATAAATGTATTTTTTTTTAAATAACAATTTTATTAGATTTTCTCAAAGTACATTCACACAAAGAGAACAAAGGTGGCATTAGATATACAGGCTGACCAAAGTTAGGTCAATATACTTATGTGTACAAATAATCATAAGCATCCCAGACTTTATTTACAGCTGATAAAGCCTGCGTAGAAGGCGGAAACTCTTGTGTTAATTGTCTGTAGATATTCGGTGACCCCTACTCATATTGTGATTCAGGCCACAGAAAGGATATAAAAAGGGAAAGAAAAAGAGTTCCTAAACGAGGATAAAGGATGATTGACAGGAAGAATAAGGGGGATAGAAAAGAGGAAAGAGAGGTGAAAGGCACTAATAACAGGTGAAATGCTAGACATAAGCACTACCTAAATTAGCAATATAGGAATTTCCATTTTTGGAATTCCATGACCTACCCTTGCTGGAGATGTACACAAAGGGAAGGATTCATCCTGCCCCACCGGACATTACTCCAGCGGTGAAGAAGGCATGAGCTGTCCCCCCCCATCATTCATTTCAGGCCACCCTTGCCAAGATCTCCAGAATGTCTATTTGTTCCCTTTGTGCTTGGAAGTGGAAGAAGGGCAACCACCGAGCTTTGAACTTATCTTTTCGTAGCCTTACTCTGGCAGTGAGTTCCTCCATCTCCAAGATATCTAAACAATTTTTATACCAGGTGTCTGGAGAAGGCACAACTGGGGACAACCAGTTTTGTGTAATTACTTTAAGTGCTGCCGTAGCCACAATATTAAATAAGTATTTCTGAGGTTGGTGTTTAATCATCTGAGGAACCTCCACCAGCACCCAACAAACAGGGTCTCTGGGAAAGTCCACCCCAAACATCAAGTCCACAGAGGCCAGTATCTGAGACCAGTATGACTGAATCCTGGGGCATGTCCAAAAAACATGAGTGTGGGTACCCTTCTCTCCACATTCTCTCCAGCATAATTCAGAGAAATTGCGACCATTAAGTTTTGCCCTTACTGGGATACAAAAATACCTGGCAGACACTTTCCATCGAAACTCACGCCATTTGTGTGAGGTGGTCGTGGAGTGGATATTTGTCCAAATCCTGTTCCAGGACACGTCCTCTAACTCCTTCCCTATTTCCACACTCCAAGCTCTCTTAACCCTTTCCAGGGGGTCGGGGTCCAGATCCATCAACTGCTTGACCAGTCTGGAATCGCGACCGTGGGATTGCTTGCTCCCTAATTCACAAAGTATTAAGTTCACAAGGGGGTTATTGTGATCCACTATGCTTCCAACCCCATGGCGATCTTTGACTTGCAGAAAGTGCCTAAATTGTATCTATACAAACCCCCATTGGAGAATTTAAATTCTCTCACTAGTTGTGGGAAGGGTTTAATACTGGAGCCTGCATACATCTGATCTAGTCTAATCAAGCCACCCCTTTCCCATTTGATAATTCCCTGGTCCCAACTGAGGGGCATGAAGTCTAACCATGCTCTGATAGGTGACTGAGGTCCCAAATTCAGGTTAAGGGAAAACTTCTTATTTATTTCTAACCAGGAGGAAATAATCATCTTTGACCATTGGTTAAATACTAGAAGATTCTGAATTCCCTTTTTATCCATATAGATGAGATCCTGAATGTCCCCCTTAGATGACTTCAGCCTCTCCCTCTCTACCCACAACGGAGGTTCTAGGCTACTCATTATGGCAAATAGAGGTAATAACTGTGTTGCCCAGTAATATTTCTTAAAGTCTGTTAAACCTAGTCCTCCCCATCCCTTTTCCCGGAGTAAAGAACTCCATTGGACTTTGGCTGGTCTCCCTGCCCAGATAAATCTCCTTAAGGCTGTTCTCCAAGAACACCAAAACCTCGGGCCGGTTTAAGGGGTATAGATTGAAATACAAATAGGAGGCGTGGTAGTACATTCATCTTAATAAAATCTATTCTCTCAAATAAGGAGAGTGGTAACTCTCCCCATCTCCTTAAATCTTCCTGTATTGTCTGTAATAGCCTCCCATGATTGAGGTCTTACAGTTTCGATAAGTCTCCAGGGATCCAAATCCCAAGATACCTAAAGCTTCCTTTAGCCCATTTGTAATTGACAGTCTGTGGTGGGCCTCTCCCCAGGTTCCACCCAATTAGTAACAATTCAGTTTTGAGGTCATTAACCTTAAAGCCAGACGCTTTACCGAACTGATCTAACAAATTATTAATATATTGCATTTGATTTATTGGATCTGTGATGTACAGAAGTGTGTCATCTGCGTACAGTGACACTCTGACCTCCACACCTTGCACCTGTATGCCTTTGTATTCCTTGGATTGCCTTATCAGGGTTGCTAATGGCTCCATGCATAAAGCAAAGAGCAGCGCGATAGCGGACAGCCCTGTCTAGTTCCCCTTTCTATCTTTATTTTTGATGATGTAACCCCGTACACCTTAACAGTTGCTCTGGAATCCCTATATAAATTCAACATCCAATTCCTGAATTTGACCCCGAATCTGAATTTGTCTAGAGTGGAATCCAGAAAAATCCAGTCTAGGCGGTCGAACACTTTTTCAGCGTCTAAGGCCATCACAGCTATGAGCGCATTAGGTGGGAGTGCCTCTGAGTTAGACAGAACATTCAACAGCAGTCTAATGTTATCTTGGATGTGTTGGCCAGGAATGAAGCCAGTTTGATCTCTGTGGACTAGTTCCAGGATGTACTCTTGGAGTCGCATACTCAGAACTTTAGCAAAAATGTTTGCATCCTGGTTGATTAAGGAAATTGGGCGGTAACTTCCACAATCTGTTGCGTCCTTACCCTCTTTTGGGATGAGAGTAATCACTGCTTCACCCCACGAACTCTGGATTCCTCCCTCCTCGTAGGCAGCATTACACACCCTGGTTAGGAGTGGAACTATTTCAGATGAAAAATGTGAGTAAAATTCCTCCACAAAACCATACAGGCCTGGGGCCTTCCCTTTTTTAAGGTTTTTAATTACTCTTGTAACCTCCATTTCTGAGAAGGGAGCCTCAAGTATCTGGGACTGTGCTTCTTTTAATTTGGGCAGAGTCACTGTTTGCAAAATGTTCTGAACATCCCTAGTATGATCTTTCCCCCTCTCTCGTGCATATAGTTCAGAGTAATATTTGTAAAAACTATCAGCAATCTGTACAGGGTCGGAGGACACTACCTGAGAGTCTGGCCTTTTGATTGTGGGGATGTATCTATCCGCTCCTTGCTTCCTTAACCTAAGGGCCAATAAGCGACTGGCTCTTCCTCCCCTCTCATAATATCTTTGTTTAGTGAACCTTAAATCATTTTCTATTTTCTTTGACATCTCTTTTGTTATATGTTTCTCTGAGTTCCTTTCATTTAACCAAGGTGGATGAATCTCTTGTCTGTTTATGTTGATCCTCCAGCTTAGAGATTTCAACCAATGGTTTTGCTACCCTCTCTTGTTTACATCTATACTTGTATGAGGCATAACTAATTATCTGTCCCTGAAGGACCGCTTTCAGGCCATCCCAGATAAATCTGATATGGGTGTCTTCTTCCTTATTCTCTTGTAGATATTTCTGGATTGCCTCTTTAGTCTGACCAGTGAACACCTTATCATTAAGTAGCCCGGAGTCAAACCTCCAAGTCCCCTTACTACTTGTCTCTTCCCAACTCATTTAGCACTAGTCATTGCATGGTCCAAAAAGGTGACTGGGTGTATAGATGTATCTGTTAAGAATGATGCATCCACCTGCCTCGTGTAAAATCTATCTAGCCTGGAGTAAGATCCCACTGAGTACAAGAAGAACGTGAAATATTTTGTGTTTGGGTGTCTTTGCCTCCATGGATCTACCCAACCGCCCTCTGCTATTCCATAAATGTTTTATGTGGGCTAATGGTTATTTTGCATTTTTGGTGGGGAGGTCGGGCCCCACAAAATGTTTTGCAGAGGGGTCCTTAAAGTCACTGGCACAGCCCTGGTTTCTTTTGGTAACATTTGGTCTCTTCTTCTGCAATTGTCTGTAGAAGATGGGCTTTCTCCTGCTGCAAATCTAAATCTGGATGTTCTGCCTGCCTCAGTTGAAGACGGCCTCAGTCTCCAGGACAGCAGGAGACTCCACCAGCATGTGTTCCACTACATGAGGCTCAGGCAGGAGATTTCACCAGCATGTGTTCCACCACATGAGACTCAGGCAGGAGACTCCACCACCATGTGTTCCACCACATGAGGCTCAGGCAGGAGACTTCACCAGCGTGTGTTCCACCACATGAGACTCAGGCAGGAGACTCCACCAGCGTGTGTTCCACCACATGAGACTCAGGCAGGAGACTCCACCAGCATGTTCCACCACATGAGGCTCAGGCAGGAGACTCCACCAGTATGTGTTCCACCACATGAAGCTCATGGAGACCCCACCAGCATGTGTTCCACCACATGAGGCTCAGGCAGGAGACTCCACCAGTATGTGTTCCACCACATGAGGTTCAGGTGGGAGATCATTCATATCACACCTTGTAGAAACCAGACAGAGGCAGGATTCACAATCCCCTCCACAGGGGCTTTCTCGTTATACTGGCTGTCAGGAAAACAAACTCCCCCATGCAGGCCTCCATTCCTTCTCTTTCCATGTGACATCTGCTATCTTCCCACAGGAGGCACACAGGGCACTCTGCAGAAAGAGTAGGGGAACTTTTAATTGAAAAGAGAAAAACTAATCATTCAAAAAAGCAAATTAACAAACAAAGAAACAAAACAACAGCAAAATCAGATAGCTATCCCAAAACAAATAATTAAAAAAAAGAGGAAAAATACTCATAATTGGAAGACTTTAGCCTAAGGTTCAGTGGGGGGGGGATAGCTCTTCATACATCCCCTTCTTAAACATCAGGCTTTCGCTCGCTCAGCTTTGAGTGTTTCAAAACCGGCTCCTTGGCACTCAGGAAAGGGGTGCCTCTGAGTCCTGCCTGGTTCCCATACCCAAGGGCTCCACAAATAGTGGGCAGGTCCTGGGATCTTCCTCGATGACCCATCCAACCCGGGCAGTGTTATGCAATGCCAGATTGATTAGGAACAAGATGGCTATTATAGCAGATCTTATTGGAACATCTGATCTGGCATGCATCACCGAGACCTGGCTGGACGAGAATGCAGGCCTTATTTTGGCACCTGCTGTTCCAGTTGGGTTCTCAGTGATACACCACCTGAGATTGGATCATAGGGGCGGGGGTGTAGCCATTATGTTTAAAATGGAACTGGGCCTTGTGGATGTGCCAGTGGGGTGCACTCAATCCTTTGAGTGTATCCTGGGAGTAGGTTTAGGGTTCAGGATACTCCTCATCTACCGTCCACCCGGTGATGGGGGCGAATTCCTGAAGGAGTTTGTGGACTTCATTCTCGACGTGGCTTTGGAGTCACCCAGATGGCTAATTCTGGGCGACTTCAATGCCTGGGTCGACGATGAACTCTCACAATTTGGAAATTATCTCCTCCAGCTTATGACTATGCTGAGCCTTACACAGGTGGTTACCTCTGCTACTCATACAGGGGGTCACTCTTTGGATCTCATGTTCTTCCTGGGGATGGAGATTATGGACTGGGGGTGGAACCAGTCAGTTGGTCAGACCATCACACCGTAAGGTTCAGTTTCAGGGCACCCCCAGATAGGCCTGCCCCTACAGAGATGGTCCAGTACCGCCCTTTAAGGGGAGTTACCCCAGAGGGCCTATCAGCGGTGCTGGATCTATCGGGTCTACCAAGTGAACGCATGAGTTCAGGGGGTCTCATACTGGCCTATAATAAGGCGGTGGGTGATGCCCTGGACTCAATTGCTCCTGTTCATGTTCACCCACTCACTCTGCACCCAAGGACTCCTTGGTTTGATAGGTTCTTGAAGGAGCTGAGAAGAGTGGGTCGAAGGCTAGAGAGAGTTTGGCAGAAATCAGGCCTTGATGCCAACAGGCTTAGAGTGATGGAACATTATAAGGGCTATCAATCGGCAATCACCTGTAAGAAGGCAGAATTCCGGTCCGGGGAGATTGCTGCTCGTAATCAACTGGCTCAGCTCTTCCAGACCGTGGACAGACTGTGCAGTCCAGTCTGTCTTCAGTCTGGAATAGACTTTTCACAAATAAAATGTGATGAGCTCACTCAATTCTTCGCAGATAAGGTTGCCAGCATCAGGTCGGGTATCAGCCCAACCCTCTCTATGAGGGAGTGCAGAGATCGGCAGGAGGTGGCGAGCACCCGTTCTGCCTGGTCTGACTTTAGCTGGCCAGAATTCATGGACATAGTGAGAACTGTCCAGACTTTGCGACCAAACCAGTTGTAGTTTGGATCCAGGTCCTACACCACTATTGGTAGGTTGCGTAGATGTTATCTGCCTGCTTCTTGCTGAAATTGCCTGGAGTTCCCTGGAGAAGGGGGTCTTCCCTGATCCCCTCAAGGAGGCGGTCATTCGATCACTCCTTAAAAACCTTCTTTGGATCCAGACTGTCTAGCAAAGTACAGACCTATCTCTAATCTACCCTTTGTGGGTAAGGTTATTGAGAAGGTGGTTGCGTTGCAGCTGGATGACCATCTTACAACCCACAGTGTATATGATATTCTCCAATCTGGGTTTAGGAAAAGAAGTAGCACTGAGACCGCCCTTGTCTGGGTTTTAAATAAACTCTTAATTGTGAGAAATCGAAAGGCTCATACTATCTTAGTCCTTCTTGATCTCTCGGTGGCATTTGACACTGTAGACCATGGTGTGCTTTTGGAGTGCCTGCTGCTTCTTTGTAGACTGTCTGTAACAGTCCTAAGTTGGTTTCAATCTTTCCTCACAGGCAGGTCTCAGAGGGTTGTCACTGGAATTTACTCCTCTGATGCCTTCCCCCTCTCCTCTGGGGTGTCGCAGGGCTCCATATTGGCGCCCATGTTGTTTGCAGTGTATATGCTGCCATTGGGAGATATCATTAGGCAATACAGTTTGGGTTTTCACTACTATGCAGATGATACCCGACTTCCCACCACCCCTATCTTCCGCACCCTTGATGACTCCCCCCCTGGAGAATCGTACATCCTTCAGATACCTTGGGGTCTGGCTAGATCAGCACCTTGACTTTTCTGTACATATCGATGCGATTCACAAGAAACTGCACCCCATGATGGGTGCTTTATTCCATAACAGGAGTTGCATCCCCCTGCCAACGTGCTCGGCAATTGTCCAAAAAATTATCCTCCCAATACTGGACTACAGGGGCGTAGTCTATAGTGCAGCTCCCAAGTCCTCCCTAGCCAGACTTGATCCTCTCTTCCACTCTTTCTGTCATTTCGCACTGGACTGCCCCGCCCACAACCCATCACTGCAACCTATACCGGTCTTTAGACCTCCCTTCTCTCCATGATCGGAAACTGATCCACTGTGCCAGGACCACAGCGAAATTCTGGGCACAGTCCTTCCCCTCTAACCTTGCGGCTGCCCTAGCAGCTCTATCCCCGCCTGCGTACTCACTCAGGAACATTGATGCCCAACTTCTCCATGTCCCTCACATGTCCACCACTACTGGCCAGGTTCCCTTTAAATACCACATGCCTAAATTATGGAACTCACTGCCGGTAGACATTAGGCACACCTCCAGCACATGACATCTCAACTCCCTCCTCAAGACGCACTTCTCCACTACATGCTCGTTCAACTTGCACTGCTGAGGGCCTAGTATCGTGCCCATCAACAATTTCTGTCCAACTTTTCTAAGCAGCACTGCTCCACACTTGCATTTCACAGACCCCATCTGTGCCTTAACACAATGTTTGCTATCTTACAACTCAGACATGCAAATACTCCTATGCATCTAGGCCCCTTAGCTAGTTGCTAGTGGTTCTGCACAACTGTGCCTACTGCGTTCGTCAATACATGCTGCATTATTGTCTTTTCCTCCTCAGGGCAAAACTAAGTTGTACATACTGTACATTTACTCCATTGTATTTTCTACTGTTTAAGGGGCTCAGATACACCTTTGAGCCAGGGGCTGTTTTACAAAGGTTCCACGTCAGGTTACTTGAAACATTAGGATAGGCAGTGGTATTGTGCAAAAGAGAAATAAACATAGCAGCCGGAGGGCTTTGTCAATTACCAAAACATTTTTTTGCTTATCTGTACATTTGATTGTATTGCTATTTGTATTTCTACTGTATTTCTTCCACTCCCCACACCCCCAGGGCGCATCTGGAATCAAGCGGTACCCTGCTCAGTATGCCTGCTTAGTAAAATGCTTAAATAAATAAATATCCAATTGTTTCTGCCCTTTATTCCCAGACAGGATGATGCGATCGCTGTGTTTAACAGCTATCTAGCCAAGATCAAGAATTGGATGAGCACTAGCTGGCTGAGGTTAAATCTGGATAAGACCGAGGTGTTGGTTGTGGACCTGGGACATCCGGAGGCAAGTCTTGGGGCTGGGCACCCTTTGGGCTTATAGCTTGATGGTGTCCAGCTCATAACCTTAGACCGGGTGCGTAACTTGGGCGTTATTTTTGACAGTGGCTTGACTCTGAAATCACAGGTGTCTGCCGTTGTCAAATCCTCCTTTTACCATCTAAGGAATATCACCCGGGTGAAACACCTGGTTCCTCCAACATAGAAACATAGACTTTGATGGCAGATAAGGACCACTTGGCCCATCTAGTCTGCCCATTTCCCTACCTACAGGATAGGCCACAGATCCTAGTTAAGCAACAGCCTCCAGCTGACCTTCCTACACTGGCCCACGCCTTCGTAACCACCCACCTTGATTACTGCAATGCCCTCTACCTAGGGCTTCTAGCGGTTGATATCCATCACTTGCAGCTAGGGCAGAACGCGGCGGCCAGGCGTTTGACTGGTACATCCAGGACTAGTCATATTACCACTGGTGCCAGAACTAGGGGGGCGGAGGAGGCGTTAGCCCGCCAGGTTTCTTGTGTAGTAGGAGATTGTCCCATGTATCTTTCTAGATAGTGATGGAATTATTATGATCATTCTGTCATTGCATGACAGTACTGAGTGCCTTCTTGCCTTTGAGTCTGCTGCCACCACACACACACCCCACCCCACCATTAAAACAAAAGATTGAATGCCTCCTAGCAGACGTGTAAAGTAGAGTCATTATTATAACGACTCTACTTTACAACTCCAGAACTTTAACACTTCTGTTGATCCATTGCTCACAGCTCTTAACACCTCTCATCATCTTCTCTTTGTTTTTAGGAGTCAGGACGTTCAGCACCTAGCCAGATATGCGTATATTGATATGTCCTGCCTCCACTTCACTGGCACCTCTAAGTCTACTAAAAACTAAATTAATTAAAAGTTTAGCTTAACAACTATCAGATTTTTTTTATGTCTTGACCCTGTCTCCATCCATCCCGCGGAAATTCCAAGGCGAGAACAAGAAGAGAGTGCGTCAGCAAAGTAAGGCTAGCAAGCCAGTTGGGACTGGGAGACTGGTGTATAAAGATAGTCACATCACACATCCCAAATTCCATTTCTCCTGACTACTGCTTCTGACCTGTAACCTGGCTTAGCCTTGTTGGGGTGATTGAGTGTGTTGTGGTGGACTTTGATTTATTACTACTTTCTTGACTTGTTCACTGCTAACGCTTGCTTTGGTTTGAGAAGAGTGGAGAGACCAGATTGCTGACTTGACTCCAACTCTGATTTATTTTGTAAAAAAACATTTTTTAGTTGAGTTGGCACTGTTTTTATATTTTGCTCCCTGCCATTGCCTCCCTGAGTCTGACCATAAGACATTTTTTAACTACTGTGTTCTAGCTGTAATTGTTCTACTTTCCCAGACAGGCAGCGACACTAGCGGAGCAACCCTCACCCCTGACCCCGGCTGTTTCAGTGAACTGAGTGGACCAGTGTTGCTGCCTGTGAGGACAGAGTGCGAGCGAGGTAACCCCCCCCGAACTGTCGGTCCCATCCCAGTGACAGTGGTCCATGCCAGTAAGTGATAACAAGTCCAGTCCCGGACTCCCAGTTGGTCTCCAAGTTAACTTCTCTCAGTCTCTCTGTCTTGGCTTGTTCTTTTTTTTTAATCTTTTCTGAGTTCTGACTCTTGCTTGGCTAGTTGGCAGGCTTGCCCACCCATCACCCGCTTGCTTGCCCACCTGCCCTCTTGTTTGTTCACCCAACTAGGCCACCTGTTTGCCCAATTGGCATAAAAAAAATCATTGGCATTGCCCGCCTAGTCGGATTTGGAAAAAAAGTCGGTCTTTCCATCTGTCTGCCATGAATCCGTGATCCATGTTGAGGGACTCACTGTAGGGTCGCCTTGGTCCACTGCCTCCTTGCTTTTGTTTGCCAGAGATCATGGTGGGTGTTGTATCAGGCTGCGGCAGTCAGATGGTCACTGTCTGTGCTGGACTCAGTCAAGGAGAAGAAGATTCCAAATAGGGAAGGCTGCATTGCCTGAACTGGACCTGTACTGTCTGCCAGTTTGCTACAGCTACTTACAGGTAAAATAAAGCCAACTTCTTTATAATTTACTGCATAGATATTCTGCAAGGCAAGAAGGGTTACTAAATTTTGTAAACTGTGGGAGCTGTTGTAACTTGTTTTTATTACATCTAGTCTTTATTTAAAAAATGCATTGCATGCTGTTATAACTCTAAATTTATTATAACCCTGACAATTTCTGGTTTGTTTTAATTATTATTTTTCCATTATTGGATGGAGAGCAAGTTCACAACAGCACTCACTTTTCATAGGCTTCTGTTATATTATTATTAACAGCAATGTGTAAACATGACATAACTACAAGGAGATTTAAAAAAATTCTTAATTCATGACATGGAAAAAGAAGCAGCATCGCTGGCTAGCTTTAAGTTACTGCGTGTGTGTGCCTACTCAAGTTGCGAGTTGGACCTATGGGTTTATTTTGTGATTGTTGTGCGATTATTTTCTTATCTGAAAGATTAGTGGCACCTGTACTACACAGTATTTGTTGTGGATGAGTGCAGCTATTGAGATTCCAGGTTCAGTTCTCTGCAGGGACTCCTTACCTTTTTGCCCAACAGCCAACACATCCAAGATAATCAAAGATTAAAAAAAAAAAAGCTACAATAAGTTGGGCGAAGTTAGAGAGTAGAAAGCAGATTGCATGCAAGCACCACAGTAGGGTTTTCAAGGTGTTTCCTTCTAACAAATGCATCCTAATTTGAATATTGTTTTCACTGTGTATAATACTTACTGTATAGTTTTAATTTAAAAAATCCCTGACATTGATTTAGAGGTTGTGTAAATGATTCTGAGGTGCAGCGTGTGTTGTGTGTGTGTTGTGTTGTGTTGTGGTGTGGTGTGTTGTGTTGTGTTGCGTTGTGTGCATCTGCATGGGCAGTGGGCACTCAGATAACGGCAGAAAGACACAGATGTTTATTGTATGTAGATAGATTCTTTAAAATTCATCCTGGCCCATGAAAAAATATATATATATTTATATATATATAAATTCCCAATTGTGCCATCAGATAACTGAATTGTCACTTTCGTAAAATGCAAAATAGTTATTTTTAATGCAGTGAAATATACATTTATAGAGAAAGACTGAATTACTTATTGTACCACAGTGTTTTATGTATTTTTTTAGTAGGATAAAAACTGCAGTAAATAAACTTACATCTTGCTGTGTTGCATTGAATGGCAGTGGGTTTGTGAATTTAGGGGAGAGACATTAAATCAGTGGGAAAAGATATGCAGGCCCTAGACTACCTGTACATGAAGCCGCAGACATGGGCACAGGGCTAACCTCAGTTGCCTTACGCTGAATGCCTATGCAAGTATCTATGTTTATGTTTATAATGAGTGACATGATCTAATGGAAAGAAGCAACATATAGTGTGTGAATAATTGTGCCCTGTCCAGCAAGTGCCATACCACTTAACAGTGTGGGTGGGAAGGAGGAAGTAGTAAGAGATACCAAGAGAGGTGAAAACATGAGGAAAAGTAAGCAAGTTAGTGTTCAAATGAGACTAGAGACAAGGCGTGTTTTTCATTTATTCATTTATTTATTTATGATTTTTTTGCATTGTATATTTATTCAAGTTTTCAATAAGAATACAAACAAACCAGTTAAATTGTAGACAAGACAGGAACATACAATAACATTTAGTAACTTATGTATATAAAGATCCAGCTCCCTGAGTATGATACGCTAATAAATTGGATAAAAGGAAAAGCCATTAGTGGAAATAATTAAATTACTTAAAGCCAATTAATATGATTTTGCTCAATTCAGTTGAGCACCATCTGTAATCAAAGACAAAAATAATACTTCCTTTAGTTCCTTTGCTCCCCATCCTTCATAACCAGCCCTCCCCCAGTGTCAGGGTCTCTGCAGGCGACAGGGCAGCTAAGTATGGTTGCCAAGTATTATAGAAATGCTCCCCCTGTCCTGCATTACATATGTAAGCCTTTCTAAGGCAAGAGCTTGCAACATCAACATCTTCCATTGTTGTATGGTAGGCCTGACTGAGGATACCCACGTGTTAAGGATACAATGTCGGGCCATAACAAGTATGACCCTAAACCATCTGGAAGAGGGGTCCAATCTGCATCTCCTACATCCTCCACCCCAAACAGCATTACTATAGGTAGCTGTGGATTTGTCTGCCTGCAAGTACATGTATTTCCTGTCTCACCTCCCTCCAGAACTCCTGCAGGACAGGGTAGGCCCAAAAATAATGATAGTACGAGGCTATACCAGTACTGCATCAAGGACACACTGGGAAGACCATAGGGTTAAACTTATTGACAATCAAAGGTGGGCAATATAGTCTGTGACAAAATTCATGGAAGGATTCTTTATACTTATTACAACTCAGGATACCCTGATGAAGCTGGATCAACACCATCCAGATATCTTCCGTAATAGGAATCCCCATGTCCCTTTCCCAAAGCTGCCTAGTTTTTTGTGTCATGTCTGAGAGTAAGTGCCTACCCAATTTGGCAACTCTCCGTATGGTACCTTTGGGGTTCCTCCGCCCATCATGTATCAATTGTTCAATTTTTCCCGATATGGATTCTGTATCTAGCTTTCTTCCTAGAATTCTGCAGTACGCTCTGATCTGCAAATACCGAAAAAGTGTTGGTGCCCCAACCCCGTCCTAGCCCGCAAGCCCTCAAAAGAATCCAACCCTTCTTTAGTGTACAGATCCCACAGGCACATTATACCACCAACCTCCCATTCATTAAAGTATTTATGATTTTTAACATGACAGTATCTGGAGCAAAATCTGATTTTGGAGGTTGCCTTGACCAAACTAATTTGAAAGCTTAATGGTCTGAAAGCTTAGATGTTGTTTTCTTTTGTAACATCTCTGTTGGTCCAATAAAAGGTATCAAACCATTTGCTTCTGAATCTATCGTACTCTACAGTCAGCCACAGATGTGTAAAGAGTTCTTTCAACTAAACACTGTCAGTCCTTTATTGGTTACTGATATGCTGAATATGAAATACAGAGCAGGGATACCATTTTTATTCACTTATACAGAAAATGAAGTGATATCGACTTGTTTCCTGGTGTGTCCTGGGGAAAAGAAGTTGGATGTGCAATTCACAGAAAACTGAACAAATAAATGTACATGGTTATAAGATTACAAGAAACAGTGCCATATGCAATAAGCATTCCAATAAATTAACAAGTTAAGGATTAGCAAGATACTGAGGTAGTAGCCTTTCTCAGGAAAGGGTGGTGCCATCAGAGGGCATGGGGCAGTGGGAGAACGTTAATTTAGGGGTCAAAATCAAGGGCCTGGGACTGGGGAGGAATCTGGGGGAGGGACGAGTGTGAAAGAGAAGAAACAAGTGAGAAAGGGGCCAAGACATAAGAGGCAAGTTGGTCAGAAGCAGGTCAGCAGCAAGTGCAATCAAACCTTGATGAAGCATTAGTAATGATGA
Organism: Neoceratodus forsteri; assembly: GCA_016271365.2. Lineage (NCBI taxonomy): Eukaryota > Metazoa > Chordata > Ceratodontiformes > Ceratodontidae > Neoceratodus > Neoceratodus forsteri. Next base: position 2,078,567 of record JADMNL010000033.1, read on the forward strand.
GAAATGAGTCAGTCTCTGCGTCAGGCTTTTTTGCTGGTCAGTGCATAGGGGACAGTTTTCTAACCCTATTTCCTGCGGAACATGAGTGGTTCTGGTTTGGTGTATAACAACATGCACGTCAGTTGCAAATATTCCCCTGTTGATTGCTCTATTTGCCTATTAAATACAGAAATCCTTATTCCTGTACATCTGGCACCTGGTAGCACTAGATTTTGCAACCAATATAGCACCATTTCCAGTATAGCACCATTTTTTAATTATTTAGCTTTACTTGACATGTCAGACACAGTAGTCTGAGGGATTTTTTTCAGGTGTGACATTAAAACGGACATTCAACAGTTCGTACAGGCTGTCACAGCTTATAATAAATATACTGCCAGTTACGTACAGATATGTGCAAATATATTCATGTCCGTAAACATTGATTAAAATAATATTTCAGTTAAAAATGAATAAGCAGTTACAAGAGGATTGTGTGCAAAAGTGTTGTTTTAGTCTGATTTTAAGCTGAGCTTTCCTCCTTGACCTAGGAACATCTGCAAGAAAGGTATTCCAATTTTTGGCCCTTAAGAGCAAGATCCTGAGGCAGTAGCCTTTCACAGGAACTGGAAAGGGTGGTGCCATCAGAGGTCATTTTTTTCCACCTAATCCTAGGGGCACCTACCTTTACAGCATTTCATTGTCCCACCCCACCTCCATCTACCCCCTCCCCTCCCCACTGGGCACCTATTCCCCTCTCTGTCCCTGCCTTCATGCCCCACCCATCTGCTGCTGTCCTAGCCCCACTGTCTCCAACCTTCCTTAAGTCTGTTCTTAGCCCCTCATGGAGGCATACACTTTATTATACCGCAGTTGTGCCCGTTCTCCACTCTGTTTCTCCCCCCATAAATAGGCTTAACTCTCTGACGCAGGCACCTTCTCACCAATGCCGAAACAATGTCTCTAAATGTTATACCTTAAGCTAAATGCTATCCCAACCTTGTAATCCACACCAATTTATTGTCTACCTAGCTTGCAATGTGTTGTTTTGTACCAATGCAATTGTGCACTTGCCTGTAATGTAATACCTTGCTGATCTGAGTTAGAGTCCTGCGGTTTCATGCTCTGTTTGCAAAGACAATACTCCAGCTTCCTTGTCTCACATTTATAAAGTGCAAGCTGTGACTACTTTCCTAGTGATTTGCTCCCAGCCACACCTAGCAGACTGCACTTTATAAATATGAGACAAGGAAGCTGGAGTATTGTCTTTGCAAACAGAGAATGAAACCGCAGGACTCTAACTCAGATCAGCAAGGTACTTTTTACATTTTTTAAAGTGCAGGACCAAACCGATAGTGGCCACTTTGACAAAGTGGTTTGGCTCGTTCACATTTTGGCCAAAGTTTGATAACTAAGAGCCCTTATTTGGGATATGAGAGATTGAAAAATCCTCCATTACAGGCCTGTTTGGGCAGTTTTGGGGGGGCACACTGGACTTCATTTGTTCACATTCTCATTATATTTTTATTTATTTATTTAGTTTTTGTTGACCGGGTAAGTGCACTAAACAAATCCTGCCTATTTTCAGGCACGACCTGGGGAAGGGGGATACAGATGAATGCCAACTGACCGAGAACCAGATTAAGCTGTTGGTGGTATTTTTAGTGAATGAGGGGAATTTGGCCAGGACACTGGGGAAATTCCCCTACTGAGTGGTGCGTGGTCACCAGCAGGAGTGCTGGTTAGTGCTCTAAGATGGACACTGCAGAGCTTCGGCAGCAGGTACAGTTTACGGAGCTGAAGGAGACCCCAGTATGTGTTCAGTCGTTGGTTGAATTTCCTTCAGCAGACGTAGAAGAAACGGATCTTTTTATGGATGCTTTAATGAATGCGGAAGAACCTTTTTCTCAAAAATGCCTTTTGCAGACTGAGAGAAGTGAATTACATAGTTTGCAGTCTGCAAAGACGCCCGAAACATCAGAAGAACAGCTTCCGGCACCTGTAACCCCTAGAGCTCCGAATCAGCATGACGTCACGCAGACGAATGCGGAAGGGAATCCCAGCTCGGTGCTTGAGCCAGAAGCGGACGAGAAAGCTCTACTACAGGACACACAACAGAATATCCAGTCGACGGCTTGTACAGGTCAGTCTTGGGTTTCACACCGGTAAGGCTACGCTTGATCAGGACTTTGTCGGAAAAGGTACAGGCTCGGGTTGCCGCGGCATTGAAGTTTGAAAACGAGCAACTGAAACCAGAGGCAATTATTGACGAGCGGGTTGCAACCCTCGACAAACAATCAGGTTTTGTGCTTATGCCTGACAAACTTTATTCGCCCATAATATTTCAATCGAAACCTAATAATCAGGAGGGGGTTACAGACTTTACATTTACTAAAAAACGTACCGAAAATAAAGAAGAAGAAATGTATAAAGTTCAGGCCCCAACTACTTTTTCTAAAGACCCTACATTAAGGCTTGCAGAGTCTAAACCCTCTAGCCAACATGATGCTACATGGACTCCACAATCGGCTTTACTTGCAGCAGGGTGGAAGCAGCAGGCTTCAGGAGAATGGGCAGCAGATTTATCGTGGGACTCTTCTTTTGATCTAAATGTTCATTCACCTGGGTGGAATCCGGAGGGTCTAGTGAATCCAAAAGAGAAAAATGTTATAGAAAAAAGGTTTTGAGCGGTGGTTAAGCAACCCCATGATAATATTGCATTTTCTGAAAATGGTAATACTTCTAGTGAACAAAAACCTCTATTATCTGAGTTGTTTGCTAAAGCCAAACGGGAAGCTGCACCTAGGAGGAATGCTATCAGAATCAGGTATAAAGGGGGTATGGCAGATAGGCCCGACAGGAACTATGTAGGTAAAATTTTAATAAAGGAGTCTCTGCATTTCTCTCCCAGAGATGTATTTGCAATTATTAATATCTCTGGTGAGGATAATTATGATGTGAGCTTTCGTTCTCCAGCCTTTCTAGACTTGTTTTGGATTCGTTATAATCAAGTGAAATTTTCCCCAGTTTGGGCTCCCTTTCTTATTATCCCTCTTTCTCAGCCTTCCACTAAGTTTGTTACAATCATGTTTCGAAATGAGGGAGTTCAGGTTGAAGATATTACCTATTGGCTATCTAACAAATGTGATATTCAGGGGGACCCAGAACCTATTTTAGATTTAGAAGGCTTCTGGACAGGAGGGTGGAAATATAAAGTTAAGTTAAGGCAGAATGAAAATGGATTTGTACATATCCCAAATTCCTTCTTGTTGGGACGGGACAGGGGGGTTTGTTTTTACAGTGGGCAACCAAGGGCCTGTTATAAATGTGGCTCGAGAACTCATTTGTCCAGTGTCTCGACAGCCGAGATGTGATAATTGTAGTGAAATTGGCCATGTTACGATGCAATGTATAAACCCTACAAAATGTGATTTATGTGAAGGTATTACCACGCTTTTAAAGACTGTCCTTGGGCAGCCAAGAATAAACTGCAAGGGAATAATACTGAGAAATTTATTCAGTTGGTTCAAGAAGGGTTAATCTCAAATTCAGCTGTTAAAGTACAGAAAAACCCGGTGGTTAAATCCCACGATTCAGGAAAGTTAAACTCTGCTTCTGGAAGGAAGCCTGCTTCACTGCCCCCCCCTTAAGCCTGAACAGCTTCCTAGTAAAAATCCCCAAGTACCCATGGCTGCCCAGATTTTACAGCCTGTCTGTTATACAGAAAAACAATTACCACAAGTGACACTGGCCCCCCCCCTAACCCCATTCCATCTCCCTTGCCACCTAGGAGGTCCACTAGAAATTCAAAAATCATTTTAGAACCAACTTTAGACTCCGTTGCAACTACCAACCCCTTTTCCATTTTGACCTCTTCCTGGGGGGAAGCAGAAATGGATATTGGAGATTCAGATTCCCAAAATCTACCCATGATAGTATGGAACTTTCACAAAGTAATTATAAGGATAAAAAAAAAAAAAAGAAGAAAAAAATGAGACAGTTAACTTCAATCTGTTTGTCAAATGGGTTTTGTATGGGCCTCATTAAATGTTCATAGTATTTTAAATGGTGCCAAGCGAAAAGCCATTTTTCACATTATTCATGACTCTCAAATATCCATTTGCCTTTTGCAAGAGACATGGATGTTCTCTGTGGAACACATAACTGCTTTCAAAAAGGACTGGCCATGGGGGCCTTCTTATTGGTCCTTTGGACAAGATAGAGCTGACGGGGTTGGTATTTTATTTAATTCATTCCAATTTAGACTGCAAAAATTAATAGATTACATCCCGGGTAGAGTTTTGATTGTTGATTGTAAATTAGATACACAAATCTATAGAATAATTAATATTTATAATCCGCAAGTTAAAACAGCTAGGATTACCTGTATGAAGGCCATTCAACCATTTCTATTTACTACTAGGCCGGTTTTATGGGGTGGCGATTTTAACTGTGTGCTAAAAATGGACCGACCATCTGGGAAAAAGATTTACTGCGATTCTAACTGTTTGAACTCTATCATTAATGGGGCAGACCTCACAATCTGTAATCAAATGGAATCAGACCCCCCTCAAAACACTTTTTATAAAGGGAATACAGGATCCTGTATAGATTATCTTTTTTCCTCTAAAAATGTCCATGTTTCGAAGTTTGAGAGACATCCTTTTGAATTTTCTGATCATTTCCTTATTAAAGCCTCAGTTGATATGGCATCAGACCATAGACCTAAAAAGTATAGATGGAAGTTGAATGATTCATCTTTACAAAAAAGATTCGTTAGGAATTCAATTTTGAATATTTTAACAGCTAGATTATCAGTTAGGTGTTTATATCCCAATTTAGGGATTTGGTGGACAGAAACAAAACAAGATTGTATAAACTGGTTTAAAGTCTATGGTCAGAAAACACAAAATAACAACTTTTAAATTACTTGACTCTCATGAACCCATCTTCAAAACCTATTTTCAACAGTTAATACTACCTCGGATGACTTATCTTTACAGATAGCTAATATTAAAACTCAAATGAGGAAATTCCAATATGATGCGTGCTAAAACTCTCCAGGCATTGTAATAACTATTCTTCAAAATCGGTTATTGGTGATCCTTTCATTTTATGTAAGTCTATTAAAGAAAACACTAATTTGGACCACTTAGTCACAAATTCAACTCGTATAACCAATTCCAAAGACATTGGTACTCTTATCTTTCAACATTTTTATAAACTTAGTCCACATGAAAGGTTTTTGTCGACACATTTTCAAGAGTATTTCAAGGGTTTAGAGAGTCCTAATATTGCGGCTTCTATTATTGACAATATAGTTTAACCATTTACAGTCCAGGAACTTACAGATGTAATTTCAAATCTAAAAAGTAATGTTTCACCTGGGCTTGATGGCCTATCGAATGCTTTTTATAAAACTTTTTCCCTAGAATTAGCTACTTGCTTATGTAGTGTTTTCAATACATTTATTAATGGTGAGATGATTTCTCAGTCATTTTCAACGGGAGTTCAAATTTACATCTTTAAAAAGACAGGAGACAAAGGAGATATCCAAAATTGGACACCCATCACTCTGCTCAACTCAGATTATAAAATCTTTGCTACTTTACTGAATAATAGGCTTAAATCATGGGCTAGTCTAGTGATTTCGCCAGTTCAAAACTGTGGCGTACCAAATAGAAGAATTCAAACTACTTTGTGTTATATTAGAGACTTAATTGAATTTTTGAATTATAAAAAACAATCTGGGATTTTACTCTCTTTAGATTTAGAAAAAGCATTTGATAGGGTAAGTCATCCTTTTCTATTTGAGACACTCGCTTTTCTAGGCATGCCCCCTTGTATCTTAGAGGTGCTAAAGAAGTTATATCTTAACTCTATAATATGTCCAATTATTAAGGGAAAAATTGAAAAAGGATGGACCCTACAATCAGGAGTGCGGCAAGGATGCCCTCTAAGTCCATTATTATATATTTGCTCCTTAGAGCCTTTCATTAGGAAAATCAGTTCTGTCCCTAGTTGGGAGGGCTTCATAATACCTAATTCACACACCTCATTAAAGATCCAAGTTTATGCTGATGATATCTGTCTGTTTTTTCATCAGCAAAATCAGTTGGAGTGTTTCTTCCAACTATTTTTCCAGTATGCTATTTTGGCAAATGCTAAGATAAATTTTAACAAATCTAAAGGGCTGTTGATTGGAACAGACAATTTGGCCCCGTTTGTACATAGAACAATTTTAATTTCACCAGAACCTAAAACTATTTTAGGGGTCACTTTTGGACCTCAAAATTTATCAGATCACAATTGGCTGAAAGCCCTACAGAAAGTTGAGAATAAAGTTCAAAGATGGAAGCATTACAGATTTTCAAAATTAAAAAGAGTGCAAATTTTTAAGCAGTTCCTATTGCCTTGTATGCAATATATTGCATTTCTGTATCCAGTTCCAACTACTCTGGAAGTCAAAATGTATAGTATTAGTTTTCAGTTTTTCTGGGGAAACAGACTAAATCCAATCAAAAGGTGTTACACTTACTTAGACAAGGTAAAAGGTGGTGTGGGTATGATAGACCCAGTTGTTTTTTGCAATTCACTATTCATGTCTTTTTCTTTGCAAAATTGCCTTATAGCTTCTGAAAATATGGAAGCTAACTGGCTGAAAAGCCTACTTAGTAATTTTTTATTAAAATGGACTCACACAGCACCGAAAATACATAATAACTTAAGTATTCCACCCTTTAAACCCATAGCTAAAAAATTGTATTGCTGGAAGTTAACTAAAACCCATATTAATAATCCCTCTAAAACTCTATATAATATTATTATTTCTCAGATTTATCCATCCTCTCCTATTTTTAAAATTGCCCTGTAATTTCAACCATTATGTATTAGACCAGTTAAACAATCCCTTACCTATCCATATGTGGGAAATACAGTGGTTGATTATGTATGTAGCCTTCAGGTTAGAGGTACAGCAAGTACAAAATGAAAGAAGAACGATTCTGTCCTTATTTAGGTTGTATGCTCAAGAAGAAACAATAGAACATTTTTTTCTCCATTGTTCCTTTTCCTCGAAGTTATGGGAATATCTTGCTAATTTATGGAACTTTCATTGGTTACAGCATTTAGGCTATGAGTTATTAATTTTGGGTATTTTTCCTTTAAGTCTTTCTAAATTTCATATTAATACTTTACGTATATTTTTAGCTTGCTTAAGATTTTGCCTATGGCAAGAAAGATGTCAGTGGGTCTTATATCAAAAGACACCTAATTTTGTAAGATATAGTCAATATGTCATCTGTGAGTTAAATAAAGTATATCAAAAGATATTCAAATATATGACACTGAGAAAGTTAAAAAATGGTGGAAAGGGTTTTCCCATTTGATTAAGTTTAAATGAATAGTATAACACAAAAGGAAAATGGGGGATCTTGATTGCATAAGATTTAAAGTTATAACTGTTTACATAGCTTTAGTTTCTCTTTTCATTGTTCTAGCCGTTTGTCATATTACGTTCTGGTTTACCTCTGTTTTCTTTTTTTTGTATTAACATGGTGAATTGTTTTGATGTGTGCATTTTGATATTTGATTGATGCCTTATTTCAATAAAGAAGAAAATTACCCCATCTCTTTTCAATAAGTGCCATGGGATCTTTAACATCCACCTGAACTACCACCAATCCAGGCAGATGGGACCTCCGTTTAACGTCTCATCCAAAAGACGGCACCTCAGAAGTGCAGCACCCCTCTCATGCTGCACTACAGTGTCAGTACTGGGATATTAACCCAAGTGCCAGATGTGGGAACTGAACCCACAGCCTTCTGATCTCCCGGCCTCAGAGGTGAGTGTGCTACCTACTGAGTCACTGACACTGCTAGTGTTGTGCTACACTTATAGCACAACACTAAGGGAACCCAAACAGCTACAGTATGAATGCACTCTGCACCCCCACTCTGAAGCACCCTCCCACACAGACACACTCATAATAATTACACAAAAATCCTCCTTTTTTTCTATAACGGTACAAGCTGGGAATGTGGCAAATCAATGTTAGTGTGCTGTTTCTGAAGATGAGTTGCTGACTGTGACACAATTTTATGGGTACCCTAACTTTTGCAAAAAACAACCAGAACCTTTTAGCCTGCAGAGCATTCTGCTTCAGTCTTGCACATGAGTGACCAGGGTTCAACATGTGTATATAATATCCTAACATGGAAACTTAGTAGCACGTGCAGGGCAATGTTTCTTTTTTGTGGGGGCAGTTTTGGGTGGCAAGATAGAAAAGACCCACTTTTTTTCCCATCTCATCCCTGAATTTCCATATTCTTGGTGGGGAGGGGGCACCATCCCAGGCTCCCAACTCTGCCCAGCGTGTATCTAGGTTAATTTGTTTTTGTCAAATCTGTTATATTTGAAGCTTTTTTTTTATTTGCTATTTACTGAAAATTGTACAGTAACATAACATTTTTCTTTCTCAAAATACACGCCAATAAATAGTTAATTCCAGAGTGTCGCTGTTTCTTAAATAGTAAGAAACTAAATATATATTCTGGTTGGGTTGGTTACAGTACAAAGTCAAATCCAGAGTCTGGGCAAACGTGCAACACAGTTTCGTGTCCTGTCCACAGTCCAGGCCCAGCCCACAGCATGTTATTGCCACTCTTGGACTGGCGTACCCCGTCACAGATACCATAGCAAGCAATTAATAAAACAAATAGAATATAAAAATATCAGCTGCTCTCAATTGGTTCGCAGTGTCACGTGGTGACTGGGTTGCCTGTTTTCTACATCATGGGGCAGCCAGTCCCCCAACCCAAAGATTGCCAGATCAAAAGACGGGTGCACTTGTCAGCTGAAACGCAGTTGTACTAGTTGTCAATGTCTTCTGTGTGGCACTGCACAGAAATGAAATGTCCACACCAAGGACTCCAAATGCAAGAAATGTATTGCTGTGCAAAGAACTACAGGTGGAAACACAAAAACCTTCAAGTTTTTTCATCCAAAGTTATCTGGAGTCAGGGAGGTAGATGTGTGAGTTAAGGCTTAGCTGTACTGCATGAGGATAAAGACCAACCAATCAAAAAGCATTAACCTCTACCATCTTGGATTAATTTTGTCAACTTTTGCTTTTGTATTTGCATTGGTAGTTTGTTGCACAACAATAATTTTCCTTCATTTGGCGTTAGCAATCTATGAGATGAAGCACTGTGAGTGGTATAGGGAGCGTTGGTAAAAAGCAGTGCCACTACGTCAAAAGTCCTCCCTGTGGGCACAGTTTATGAAAACCTGAGGATGAATGTGGTCCTCATATGAAAACACGTCACTGTTGGGTGAATGGTGTATAGTGCTTGTGTGCACTTAACTTTGGCCTTTCTCTAGTCCCACCCTTGGTAGAAGAGCCAGGCAGTGATATGAATAGAAGGCCCAGAAGCAAGGAGACAAAAAAGTCCAGAGAAGGAGGAGTTGGGAGACTGGAGGACATTTAAAGATTATGTGCATGGCAGTTGCTGGGAGAGGATTGGATTTTAGTGACGTATGGGAGGAGTCACATTTCCCAACACTGAATCATGAGCAGAAGCAGTCCCACTGTAACTGTTGGGCAGGTGAGACTGAGAGAGTAAAGAACTACTTCAAAAATAAGCAAACACAATGGCGTACAAAAAGAGTTGTTTTGTTGTCTCAACCAAATCACGCATTATACATTTAACTGGAACCACATGTCTTGTACAATAGTGATGCAGTCCCCAAGCATTTTAAAGCATGGGTCACTAGCCAAAAATGGCCAATCAAAGTAACCCCAGTAGTTGAGGGTAAATATTAAGTACTGATAAAGACATGGGGGAGGAAGAGCAAGATATAAAAATGTTTTTGCTAGCTTGCTTAATAATGTTCATGCTGCAGTGCCTTGCTAGAAGATGGTAACCAGATGGTTTCACTAAGTTTTATACACAAGATTCATTCTCAGAGCCTGCACTCTCTGTGACACTGCATTCAAATGTGCCACGGTCCAAGAGACGAAAAAGACAGATGGAGAAACAACTGGCTGATATTGCTGTCAAGATGCCAAGAAAACTAAAGTACTGGTTTGGGAGTGTCCAGATACCAACAGCGTCAGAGCCTGCATGTGACATCGCTGCTGAGAACAATACCACTGCCACTGGCACAAGCACTGCAACTGTCAGTTGTACTGGTACAGTAAGTGACAATGAAACTGTGCATACAACATCAGAGCCTGCATGTGACATCGCTGCTGAGAACAAAATCACTGCCACTGCCACAAGCACTGCAGCTGTCAGTTGTACCGGTACAGTAAGTGACAATATAACTGTTCATACAGCTTCAGAGCCTGCATGTGACATCGCTGCTGAGAACAATACCACTGCCACTGACAGAAGCACTGCAACTGTCAGTTGTACCGGTACAGTAAGTGACAATGTAACTGTTCAAACAACATCAGAGCCTGCATGTGACATCGCTGCTGAGAACAATACCACTGACACTGCCACAAGTACTGCAACTGTCCGTTGTACCGGTACAGTAAGTGACAATGTAACTGTGCATACAGCATCAGAGCCTGCATGTGACCTCGCTGCTGAGAACAATACCACTGACTCTGCCACAAGCACTGCAGCTGTCAGTTGTACCGGTACAGTAAGTGACAATGTAACTATGCATACAGCATCAGAGCCTGCATGTGACATCACTGCTGAGAACAATACCACTGTCTCTGCCACAAGCACTGCAGCTGTCAGTTGTACCGGTACAGTAAGTGACAATGTAACTGTTCATACAACATCAGAGTCTGCATATGACATCGTTGCTGAGAACAATATCACTGCCACTGGCACAAGCACTGCAACTGTCAGTTGTACCGGTACAGTAAGTGACAATGTAACTGTTCATACAGCTTCAGAGCCTGCATGTGACATCGCTGCTGAGAACAATATCACTGACACTGCCACAAGTACTGCAACTGTCAGTTGTACCGGTACAGTAAGTGACAATGTAACTGTGCATACAGCATCAGAGTCTGCATATGACATTGCTGCTGAGAACAATACCACTGACACTGCCACAAGTACTGCAACTGTCAGTTGTACCGGTACAGTAAGTGACAGTGTAACTGTTCATACAACATCAGAGCCTGCTTGTGACATCGCTGCTGAGAACAGTACCACTGCCACTGGCACAAGCACTGCAACTGTCAGTTGTACCAGTACAGTAAGTGACAATGTAACTGTGCATACAGGATCAGAGCCTGCATGTGACATCGCTGCTGAGAACAATATCACTGACACTGCCACAAGTACTGCAACTGTCAGTTGTACCGCTACAGTAAGTGACAATGTAACTGTGCATACAGCATCAGAGTCTGCATATGACATTGCTGCTGAGAACAATACCACTGACACTGCCACAAGTACTGCAACTGTCAGTTGTACCGGTACAGTAAGTGACAGTGTAACTGTTCATACAACATCAGAGCCTGCTTGTGACATCGCTGCTGAGAACAGTACCACTGCCACTGGCACAAGCACTGCAACTGTCAGTTGTACCAGTACAGTAAGTGACAATGTAACTGTGCATACAGGATCAGAGCCTGCATGTGACATCACTGCTGAGAACAATACCACTCACAATGCCGCAAGCACTGCAATTGTCAGTTGTACTGGTACAGTAAGTGACAATATAACTGTGCATACAGCTTCAGAGCCTGCATGTGACATCGCTGCCGAGAACAATATCACTGCCGCTGGCACAAGCACTGCAACTGTCAGTTGTACCGGTACAGTAAGTGACAATGTAACTGTGCATACAGCATCAGAGCCTGCTTGTGACATCGCTGCTGAGAACAATACCACTGACACTGCCACAAGTACTGCAACTGTCAGTTGTACCGCTACAATAAGTGACAATGTAACTGTTCATACAACATCAGAGCCTGCTTGTGACATCGCTGCTGAGAACAATACCACTGACACTGCCACAAGTACTGCAACTGTCAGTGACAATGTAACTGTGCATACAGCATCAGAGCCTGCATGTGACATCGCTGCTGAGAACAATACCACTGCCACTGGCACAAGCACTGCAACTGTCAGTTGTACTGGTACAGTAAGTGACAATGTAACTGTTCATACAACGTCAGAGCCTGCTTGTGACATCATTGCTGAGAACAATACCACTGCCACTGCACAAGCACTGCAACTGTCAGTTGTACCGGTACAGTAAGTGACAATGTAACTGATCATACAGCTTCACTGTCAGTGACTTTTACAGAGTCAAATGCAGCTATGCTTGTTCCAAATGCTGCATCAGTGCCAGAACTGACATATTGCTTGCCTGATGTGGATTGTCCTGCAGCTGCTGTTCCAGTGCCCCTGGAAAATAAGGCCTGCTTTAATATGGAAAATGGAGTTGCAGAGTTGTTCCACATGAACAGCAACAGTGATGGCAACATCACACACATCTCTGAGAACACCCGGGTCATCACTGCAGTTGAGCCAGCATCTGAATTTGCTCTGTCTCTCCCCTCCTGTTCTGAGAACACCCGGGTCACTGCAGTTGAACCAGCATCTGAATCTGCTCTGTCTCTTCCCTCCTGCTCTGAGAATACATGGGTTACTGTGGTTGAACCAGCATCTGTATCTGCTGTCTCTGTCTCTCCCCTCCTGCTCTGAGAATATGCGGGTTACTGTGGTTGAACCAGCATCTGAATCTGCTGTCTCTGTCTCTCCCCTCCTGCTCTGAGAATACGCGGGTTACTGTGATTGAACCAGCATCTGAATCTGCTGCCTCTGTCTCTCCACTCCTGCTTTGAGAATACGTGGGTTACTGTGGTTGAACCAGCATCTGAATCTGCTGTCTCTGTCTCACCCCTCCTGCTCTGAGAATACGTGGGTTACTGTGATTGAACCAGCATCTGAATCTGCTGTCTCTGTCTTTCCCCTCCTGCTCTGAGAATACGTGGGTTACTGCAGTTGAACCAGCATCTGAATCTGTTCCATCTCTCCCCTCCTGCTCTGAGAATACTTGGGTTACTGCAGTTGAACCAGCATCTGAATCTGCTGCCTCTGCCTCTGTCTCTCCCCTCCTGCTCTGAGAATATGTGGGTTACTGTGGTTGAACCAGCATCTGAATCTGCTGTCTCTTTGTCTCTCCCCTCCTGCTCTAAGAATATGTGGGTTACTGCAGTTGAACCAGCATCTGAATCTGCTGTCTCTGTCTCTGTCTCTCCCCTCCTGCTCTGAGAATACATGGGTTACTGCAGTTGAACCAGCATCTGAATCTGCTGCCTCTTTGTCTCTCCCCTCCTGCTGTAAGAATATGTGGGTTACTGTGATTGAACCAGCATCTGAATCTGCTGTCGCTCTGTCTCTCCCCTCCAGCTCTTCTGTTTGTTGCCACAATATTAACAGTGTTTTTCACCCAAGCAGTGTTACAGACATCTTCATCAAACAAGTCATTCCACAAACCAATGGTAGAACTGAAACAAGAACTTGTCAAACACAGTGGTTTTCATCTTTCAGCTGGCTAACCTACTGTGTTTCGAAAGGATGTGTATTCTGCTACTACTGTTGGGTAGCAGTGGAAAGAAAACTCGTCACAGGCAGACATTGTGGTGAACTGACCTTCATTTCATCAGGATATAGTGATTGGAAGAATGCAACTGACACATTTAAGAAACATCAGGTGTCATCATTCCACCGTGAAGCTGTTGAGAAGTATACTGCCTTCCACAACACAAGGATGAATATTGATGCACAGCTCAGCCAGCACCTTGCACAGGAACAAGTGAGAAACCTAGACATGTTCCTGAAATAACTAAATGCAATACAGTTTCTAGTTCGGCAAGGACTAGCAATTCATGGCAAAGAAGAAGAGAAAAGCAACCTGAGGCAGGAAATGCTGAGTAGGGCAGCTGACTTACTAGAACTACTGAAATGGATCCAGGAAGGGAAATATCAGAGTTCAGATATTGTGAATGAAGTCATGGAACTCATAGCACATCAGTCGCTGAGGAACCTTCTGGAAGAGATACTCAATGAATCCAAGCTGTATGCAATTATAGCAGATGAATCTTGGGATATCAGCCAACATGAACAGATGACAATATGTATACAATGGTTTCCCTGCCCCATTTTGTTACATATGAAGATTTTATTGGGATGTACGAAATGGCAAAGACTGATGCCGAATCCATCACCAGTTCTATTAAGAATACTTTATTAAGATGTAATTTACCAATGAAAGACATGAGGGGACAGGCATATGATGGAGCAGCAAATGTGAGTGGATGCATTTCTGGAACTGTAACATGAATTAGAAGAGAAAATCCACTAGCACTAAATGTCCATTGTGCAAATCATTCCTTAGATCTGGTGTTGCAAAACTGTGGCAAAACAAGCGATGCCATTGAAGATGCCCTCAGCTTTGACCAGAATTTGAGTGTGTTGATTCGTGGATCACCACAGAGGTTAGCTCTTCATGAAAATATTGTGGCAAATTACAATGAGGACCCTTACGTGATGATAAAAGGCCTGCACTTACTTTGTCCAACAAGATGGACAGCAAGAACAAAGAGCATTAAGTCGGTTCTCACAAACTCTGAAACACTTTATAAAACCTTACAAGAGTTGGAAGCAGACAAATCATCTGATGTACGAAGTAAAGTCAAGGGCCTGTTGTCAGTGATGAAAAAGTTTTTGACCTATTTTGGATTTGTTGTATCATACAATATAGTCAGCGTATCTGAATGAGTGGCTTCAATCTTGCAAACAAAAACACTTAAAGCAGCAAATACAATGATGACTGTAAACTTCCTGAAGCACAATTTACAAAGCCAGCGCCATATCTTTAACCAGATCTATGAAGGTAGAGAAAGCACAGCTGCTGAAAATTCTGAAAGAGCCCAAACTCCCCAGACAGCGCTATGTCCCAGCAAGGCTGCGACATGGAAGTGCACCACATCACCATCCTGAATCTGCTAAGGACTGATATTGACAAGTGTATTATGAAGCCATTGATGCTTGTCTCATTGAACTAGACTGCTTTGATCAAGAAACCTATACTTTGCTGTCATCCATAGAGAATGTGTTGCTTCACGCAGCCAATGCAAAGTCATTTTCAGTTCCTCCTCAGCTCACACAGCTTTATGGAGATAAAGATGTGGACATTGACAATCTGAATGCTCAGCTGAAGTTGCTACCAGGACTTGTACAGCAGGTTTTGCCAGAGGTGAAGGTGGTAACTTCAATCAACACCATTACTGATGCCTTAGTGGGAAAAGACTGCCAGCAGCGGACACTGTTTTCAGAAGTAGTGAAGCTCATTCAAATTTACCTCCTTGTCCCAATGAGTACAGCAACTGGGGAGAGATCCTTTTCAACACAGCGGAGGAAAAGTCTTACTTATGAAGCACCATGACAGAGAAGAGGTACAATCACCTAATGCTGTTGAACATTCACAAAGAGAGAACAGGCAAGTTAGATTGGACGCAAATTGTTCGGGAGTTTATGCAACGAAATGAAAGATGATGTAACTTTTTTGGAAAAATTTGATACTGAAAACCTTTATTTGAGGGAAGAATATGTGTGGTGGTAAATTGGTTGATTGGTTGATCTGGTGGCCACCAGGGCCCGGGAATGACTTGTGCAGCATGCCAGCCTGAAGTGGTGACCAGAGCTTCCATAGGATTCATTCATAGCAGAAGAATAGATGTGGTAGTAAACTGGTTGATTGGGTGGCCATCAGGGCCTGGGAATGGCTGGTACAGGCATACCAGCCTGAAGTGGTGACCAGAGCATCCATAGGATGATTTGGTGGCCACCAGGGCCTGAGAATGGCTTGTACAGGCATACCAGCCTGAAGTGGTGACCAGAAGTATAGATAGGGTGGTAAATTGGTTGATTAGGAGAATTGGGCGAGTCTGCAGTTATGCAGTTGCAACAGTACAGGAATGAGCAGATGGCTAGCCACTATTGAATTCTTAGGGAACAGTGGCTCATTTCCAGGTGTATCCTACTCCGCCATCCAGACTTTGCTGTAAAATCTGGATGTGTCCAGAAGAGCATTGCCATTTGCAGAGCTTCTTCATGAAGTAAAGACACTGCTTTTCTAATTAGCCTCTGTGCTGCAGGCTGGAGTACCAAAGGCTGCAGGTCAAAGGAAGGACTCTTTTTATCTCTACTGTTCAACACTGTAATTATACTCATTTTTATTTTTATAATAAAACAAATTGTGAGCAGGCGTATAGGAGAAGATTGAAGGCCATGCCATGAGCAGCACTTGGTTGGGCCTGACTTATGATGAGCATTGGTCTTCCAGAAGGAGTCAAAATTGTTTTGAAGGGCTCTTCTATCCATGTGCTCTGTCGAGTCCTTATACCAGGAAGTGATGTCTTTGGCAGGCCAATCTCTCTTGACTCCAACAAATATAGTTATGCATTGATTTGTGCTCATAATGTTGTAACTTAATATTGTTTACTGTCATTGTATACTATGATTCATTAAAATACACTTTACATTGTACACTGTGATTCATTAATAAATAAGCTGTGTAAAGTGAATGGCTCTGTGTCATTATTTCCCCAGCCTCAGGAGTTTACCTTGTCGCTGGTGGGGGCGCTTAACTGCTAACTTCTATCCTGAAGTTAGTGGAACCAAAAACTCCTAACTTATTTGTGTGAAGACTGCATGCTCGAGACTGGTGATACACATATTACTACCATGCCATATTTCAATTTCTCCTGGGCAGCCACTGTATCAGGTTAAGCAGTGGATGGTTCAGACTTCATTCGGAGCAATTGGAGTGAATGGGTTGACAGCTGATCTCTCAATATAGCTGCACACTCGAGCAGACTTAGATAGACCTGGTGGTCTTTTTCTGTTGGCACATTCGTATGTTCATAATATACTGTAATAAATACATCTGTATGGTATAACCGCATTCTTAACATTACAATTGTCATCATAAGTGTACATTTATTGTATTTTTGTATGGTAAAAACTAGTGTAGAAAAAGTGCAGAAAAAGTGCCCTTTTTACCCTCATAAGTGCCCTTCCGAGCCTCCGCCCCTCAGTTTTTACCATCTTCTGGCACCTCTGCATATTACAGCTGTGCTGCGTGAACTGCACTGGCTGCCGGTATAGTGGCGGATCACCTTTAAGGTCGGGTTACTCACCTACAAAGCCCTACATGAACAGGGACCCCGGTATCTGCAAAAGCTCCTTACTCCCTACTGCCCCACCCACTCACTCCCATCTGCCAACAAGGGATTGCTAGAGATTCCCAGGGTTCAGTTAAAAACATCTGGGGCATGTGCTTTTTCTTATGCTGCCCCTACCCTGTGGAATTCTCTACCTCGTTGGTTAAGGGAATGCCTGACCGTCTCGAGTTTTAAATCGTAGCTCAAACATATTTATCAGGCTTTTTCTGAAGGTTTTTAAAATTCTGTTGGATGTCGTTATCTGTTTATATTGTTTGCTGATTTTACTGTACAGCACCTTGGTATTTGAAAGGCACTGAAGAAATACGTTTTACTTGCTTACTTACATGCGGCTGGTTTGGCTGGGTGCTTCCTTCCCTTCTCGTCTCCCCTTCTCCTCCCTGGGTCCCCCCCTCATCTTGTGGGTCTGTGTTGTTTTGCTTCCTCATCTCATTTCTGCCCCACATCTCCCCTTGTTTCCCCTGTTGTGCTTCCTCCTCCCCTGTCTGTTTTTCTCCCTGCTCCTTCCCTTCCTGTTTCTGCCTTAGTACTTGGTTCCTTCATCATCTTTTCGCTTCCTCGTCTCCTTTTTGAGCTTCCTCTTTCCCCTGAAAGCCACCACACCATTCTGTCCTGGCGCTACATGGTCCGCATCGCCTGCTGCCCGACTGGATTACCAATTGCTGCTGCCTTTGTTCTGCTGTCGCTGCTTCCCTACCACCTCGAGGATCCCCGCTCCATTTGTTTAGGCGTCCTGCTCTACGCTGTGCCTCCTCAGTCTCCCAATGCCACCCCATGCCTTGCCTCCTGGACTGCCTTCACCGCTTTGCTCTGAAGCTCCAGATTTACAGTTCAGAGCATACCTGAGCCTTCCATGGGCTGGCCTTGGGTCTGCCTGTTGTGGTGCTGCTACTTCTGGAGAGGGAGTACTGCAGTGCATTTTTTGGGGAGCTCCTGGGCAGACTGTTGCTATGTCCTTAGTCTACTTCCCCTTCACCTTTGTCACTGACTTGGGGGACATGGACGCTCAACCTATGGCATATTATGGAGCTCTGCCCCTCCTTGCTTGGAGCTCATCTTCAAGCATGAATCCGCAAGCCCAGTGCACTGTGGACATCGTTGTGTTATCTCGCTTACCATTTCTCCTTGCCTAGCTTGGCATGTTCCATATTTCTGCTTTACTGACTGCCCTTGCTGCACATTCTGAATGAGGAATGCACCTTTTTCATGTGAACAACTGCAGCACTAAACACATTGGGGAGTACATTGTAGAATGTCCCTCATTTTCGGGGGCAGTTGGGAGGTTTGCTTGCCTCCTGGGCACCATGTACTGCTGAGTGAAGGTTTGTATGACCCTCGCCTCTCTCACTGCAAGGGTGAGGCTAACCTCACCTCTAGCCTTGTTTTACTCTGCCACTTCACCCCTTTATGGACTGAGCACCTGTCCTCGACCCCTGGGTGGTACAGCACCAGGAGCCAGTACCTTCATGTACTTCATGCGAGTGTTGTTTCCCTCAGATAAACCATCCTTTGTACCTGGGGACTTTTCCAACCTACTCTTTCAAGCACATCAGACTACCATTCCTATTCAAGCATTTGGTCTTCCACATCAATCAGTGCTTAGCTCAAACCACTCCTGTTACAATTCCTCTCCCAGCTGCACATGCATGCATCTCGGAACCCCAGCTTAAAGGATCCAAGAGTTCTGGCCCTGCGTGAGGGCCCTGCCCTTCAGCACTACTATCTGGACAGTCCACCTACATGGGGTCTTGCCAGCCTACATGCGGGCCTAGCTCAACTCCTTCACTTCTACTCCTTCCTCAGGCAGACCTATATGGAGGTTCTGCAGGTCCAACAATCCTACATGGAGGCCTAGCTTGACTCACCACTTCTACTCCTCTTCAGACAAACCTACGTGGGGGTCCTGCTGGTCCAGCTAGCCTAGGCAGAGACTTAGCTCAACTCATTCACTCTACTCCTCCTCAGGCAGACCTACGTGGAGGGTCCTGTCACTCCAGCTAGCCCACGTGGGGGCCTAGTTTGCTACTCAATCACTTACATGCCATCTTCTAGTGGACCTCCATGGGGTCCCACTGGTATACCACCCTGAGAACTCATAACCATGACAGGTTAAGTGCAACCTCGAATCATGCAATCCTGCAGCCATCATGGACCCACGTGGGGGTCCCACCATCACAGAGCAGACTGCACCATACATTCTACACTTGCCTCGCTACCACTTGTGAGGGCTTCAGCTTCCTGCCGTCTATATCAATGGCCTCCTGGCAGTTCCATTCAGCTCATCCAGTCATCCTGCATGGGATTCTCCAGTTCAACTCCGCCTCCGTGGGAACCTCAGAAAGCTCACAGTTTGTCCACACTTACTACAGCAACAGCAGACCCATGGGGGTGCGCCATCCCAACCAACTGTGCCCACAAAAAGGCATCTACTTGTTGCTCAAACCTCATTTCCATTTACTACAGGCATACTCATTTGAGATCCATCCTCCTACATTGGAATATGAGCTAATACTGCAATGGTGGACCACGGGGGTCCCACCATCCCAATCAATGTGCCAATGATGGGACTCTACTCATTACTCTATCTCCTTTCTATTTACTGCAGCTGGACTCACTTGTGGTCTCATTCTCCTTACTTGGAACTGTGCTAATTCCATGATGATGGACTTCGGGGGCTCCATCATCCTTACCTACACAGGCTATTCTACAGTTATGGTGGACCACGTGAGGTCCCGCCATCCCAAACATACTCTACTCCATACCATGGCGATGGCGGGTCACATGGGGTCCTGCCATCCCAACCAACCGTGCCCATGATGGGACATCTACTCTTTGCTCAACCTCATTTACATTTCCTACAGGTGGCCTCATTTGGAATCTTGTCCTCCTGCATTGGACTTATGCGCTAATACTGTAATGGTGGACCATGGGGGGGGGAGTCCTGCCATCCTTACCTCAGCCAGAGCAATACACGATGGTG
Source organism: Neoceratodus forsteri (assembly GCA_016271365.2). Classification (NCBI taxonomy): domain Eukaryota; kingdom Metazoa; phylum Chordata; order Ceratodontiformes; family Ceratodontidae; genus Neoceratodus; species Neoceratodus forsteri. Next base: position 2,098,757 of record JADMNL010000033.1, read on the forward strand.
GACCACATGGGGTCCAGCATCCCAAACTATACGCTCCACCAGGTGACATACTCATAGCTCGCTCATATTTCCAAGTCACTACAACAAGACTCAAGTGGGGGCTTCACCCTCCTTACTTGGACTATTCCATACTATGGTGATGGCAGACCAAGTGGGGTCCCGCTATCCCAATCATGCGTGCCCCACGATGGGCCTTATTCACCTCTTCATGTCATTACAGGCAGACACATGTGAGAGTCTTCCTCTTACCTAGAAGTATTCATGATGACGGTGATGGTGGACCACGTGGTGTACCGCCATCCCAACAAAGGATCGCCATTCTTATTATGGATCACATCATACTGCAGCGATGGCGGACATGCAAGAAGGTACCACCATCCCAACACAAAAATGTCCATATCGGACATTACCTATTGCTTGAATGTATTTCTTTCTTATCTACAGGCAGTCTCAAGTGGTTTTGCCTCCATACTTTGGATTATACCATACTGTAGCAATGGCAAACCCATGTGGGGGTCTCACCATCCCGAATCCATCGTGCCCCATGGCGGGCATTTCACATGCATTTTCCATCTTCGCTAGAGCAGACCCATGTGGGGGGCCTCACCTTCCTTAGTCCAACCACCTGAAATGTACTCTATTGCTTGGGTAGTCAATGACTGCTTATGTTGAACCGACAAAGAGGTCCCATGCTCCAGTCAGCCTGCATCTGGGCCTACCTTACTTCATCATTCATTCACTTTTCTACTGCTATCCACCTTCCTGTGTTCCAGTTCCAGCCTAGTTTCTATGCCAGTCATCTCCTTGGAGTGCACCTCAATGCCTTGGTCATCTTAGCACAATTTCTCCTGTCTGACATGATACTCAATCATACCCTACTGTTTCAATGGACATACAACAGCCATGCAAGCCTCCCAGCTGGGTACACTCCCACCTTATCACATTCCCACCCACGCAGTGCTCCTGACCGCTTCATCATCCATGCTATCTATGTCCTGCAACTTTGGCACATTCCTCAGCCATGCTGACTGTATATGTACACTTGCATCTGCTTCACTCAGCTACCTTGGACTAACCATCATCTCTCCATCTGGACATCATTCCAAGTTGGATCTCTTCATCAGCTGGAACCTTCATCTTCAGCTGTGACTTCCTGCTCATCATCGATCTTGGAAACAGGACTCTTCGACCAGCATATCAGACTGAATCCTTGGACATAACCATAACCAAACCTTAGCCACATTTAGGATTATTCTCCTCTTAGTATGCCCAGAGGATGGGCCAGTCAGTAGCCATGGGTCCTCGGAGGTTTCCCCTAAGGGGGGAGTTTCCTCCCCTGCGTGCTACTGGTCACACTCTCTAGAGTTGGAGGAGATAATCACTACACTAATTATCTTTCTTTTTGGGGCTTAACTCTTACACCTACCCAGTATCTCACAGAGGGTGGGATATAGAGAAATGCCAAAGCTCAAGTAATAAACATCAAGCATATATTATTCAGCTCATACGTATACACAAGCATTGAGCTATGTACCACATATTGAACTACAGAAAAGGAACATAAATAGTTCTCTAAGTCTATGTACCTAAAGACAAAGTACAGAAAAAACGTGTTTTAATCACAAATCTAAATATATATATATATATATATATATATATATCAGAAGACATTTTAAGGCTTAAACAACATATTGAAAGAAAATGATAGCCCTACAGATACAGTGTTGTCCTAGACAAGGCATGGTGCAATGCCCTAGAGCATATATTCTTTTCCTTATTTATTTGCCCTCCGCTGACTGGCCCCCTTCCACCACCCCCCCATCACCACCACCGGTCATCACCTCTCACCAACTGAGGTGCCAGCTAGCCCAGTGTGGTGGGGAGACCAGCTTCATCCCACCAGCAGCTTAATTTCTCCTCCAGTTTTGTCCCGCCCCCAAGCATGGCACCAAGGTGTTCAATGACGCCAGTGGCTGAGCTGCACAAGCTTCCATACATGGCATGCTGGGCGTCCTGCTCAGCTCCACCCCCCCCTTGTGTGGGCCCGTTGTGCCGGCACCCAGCCACCGCTAGGGGCCAGTTAAGCAACGGACTCTGTCCCCGCCCCTCCCAAGGAGAGGACAGCTGTCCTCTGGATGCTTGATCCTCTCCCTCCCCAGCCAACCCCCGGTGACCCCTTCACACGACAAACATGGGTCGCCGGCATGGCAGGAGGTAAGGCATGATGTCTCAATCCTCCACGCCACTGGGTCAGCACCCTAGAGCATATATGACATTCTTTAGACTAGCTGTCTCTTTAAAGTGGCTCAGCAATGGTAGCAATAGCAGTGTTTGTGGTTTGCAGTTGCTGTAACACACACTGACACATTATCTGCCAGAGATAAAATCTGAGGCAAGCACAGATCGCTGTCAGTGTGCTATTGTTGTGCCTGTTCCACTGCAATGGATAATCACCTAACAGCAAATTTTCATATGTGAGTCTAGTCAGTGAAGGTCATCTCCATCTATTGGCCAGATTGGCCCTAAAATTAACCAAAAAAACACATTCTAGAAAGAAATGTTCCTGCATTTCCACCACCTGTGCATATTCAGGTGTGGGACATACATTCTGCCAAAGATTTCTGCTTCATGTTCTCCTTTACCCTTAGAGTTCTGGGGGACCCTGTTATTTAAGTAAAGATATTACCATGAAAGTTTTAACTGGAATGTATAAGGAGACTTCTACAGCCCCAATATGTATATTTCCCATTATTTCCTGATAAAAATGTCTGGAAAAAGTAATAGAATTCTTTGAAACTTTCCAAAGTTTTCATTTACGCAGACCAGGAACTGCATATGCTGGGGTCTGTAATGAGGCGATCGATTTGTTTTTTTTATTTCTCAGCATGCTACATAAGGGCTCAGTGAACACCACAACTAATCCTGCCAAGGATCTGTAACAACTCCAAACCCAATCTTTTTTTTATATGAATTTTGGTGACTGGGTTGGCCCACTGGGACAACGGAGTCCCTTTTTCAGGGGTGACCTGGAATTATATATAGCAGTGCACGTTATATCACATCAGATACAGAGAAAACAATGGCAATACTTAAAACATTAGGTGAAATTACATAGGTGTTCACAAAGGACTTGTTCAAGGCTTGGGAACAAGAATGTCATATATAATACAGGACATATATATGATATACTGTATTATATAATACAGGACATATATATGATGTACTGTATTATATAATACAGGACATATCATATATGATGTACTGTATTATATAATACAGGACATATTATATATGACGTACTATATTATATAATACAGGACATATTATATTATATATATATAATACAGTACATCATATATAATACAGAACATATTATATATGATGTACTTATTATATAATACAGGACATATATTATATATATATAATACAGTACATCATATATAATACATGACATATTATACATGATGTACTGTATTATATAATACAGGACATATTAAAGACATTCATAACAGATATCCACAGACAAAGAAATAAGTGTGATTACTTAGGGGGTTCACAGGGTAGTGACCCAATTATTCCATAACAAAGGCTGAAACAATGGTTAGAAACACAATGAGTAGGATCTTATTGATCTTATAGTGAGTTTGTTCAACGTTTGCAGCGGCAAGATGTTATAGTGAAAAAACAAACAAATCTATCATATTCCGCTCTCCTTGTTATTTATTTATTTTTTTTAGTTGTTTAACCAGGAGTAGCACACTAAGCTTAAAGCTTTTTTACAGGAGCGACCTGGGAGCACAGGGAAGTTAAGTGACTTGCTCAGAGTCACACATTATGCAAGTGGAAGCTGTGGGATTCAAACCCAGGTCTAGTCTGCTGGATGTCACCAGTTTGCAGCTCAGAGCCTTAAACCACTGCGATATACTGCCTTAAGAGGAATATATGTAAATTCCTACTTTACTGGGTTCAGTTGGCTCCTCCATAGCATTTAGAAGAATAAACTATAGATTTGGGTCTCCAAAGCTGAGGAAGGGGGATAAATAAAACAAAGGTATGTAAAAAGAGGCAACAAAAATGTTTTAATAATATGTATCTGCTTCAACTTGAAAACTTCCAGGTTTTCCAAAAACTCACCCTTTTCCCTAAACAGTTATATCTTTTCTTTCCAGCTGATATTAGGTAAGTCTCCTTGGTCAAAATATATACCTGAAATTTTAATAGATGTGAGGGAGAAGGCGGTACCTGCCACTCTATCCACTGCTACGGGAGGGGCACCAAAGTGAAGTCCCATACTTTTACCTGCATTTACTTTTGCCCTGGAAAGTTGTGAAGAAGCTTCCATGACCCTTATGGCAGCTTCCCCAGACTGCACATCCTTTACAAAAAGGCAAATATCATCTGCATAAGTAGAAATTTTCAGCAAAATTGTTTCCCCTTCCCCAGATTTGGAGAGAAGATAGTACAACTGGTCTCTGTATCCCAAATATTGTAAACACCCACTCTGCCATTTCTGCATCTCATAGTTGGTAAGTACTTCCTTTATGTCCAACTGTGTGTCTGCCCACCGTGTCCATGGGTCATCATGAAACCAAAACACAGACCTTCTGGCTGTCAACAAACGCTGCACTGCTGTGCATACCTCTAAAGAATTTAACAGAGAAGTGTTCATCCTCCATCTGCCACTAGGGGAAGAGGTCTGGGATGGAACATGGTCCATAGAAAAACTGCAGTCTGAAATGAGATGCTCAGATTACTCTGAAGACAGTAACTTGAAAGTCGCCGGATGTCATTGTGATACAAAACAAATCAAGTCCTAGTGAAACATTTATTTCTGTAGGAGGCGGAGCCCCACCCTTATGCAAGGCCCAATACGCATCAGCTATACCTGCAGCCATAACCCGGAAGATGAATTATGGTTGTGTACCACAAAACCTAGCTCAGCTAGTTAAACGGGGCACTAGAAGCTCCCTTGCTGCTAGAGCAACAATGAAGTTAGCTTTGAAATTGCCACGTTGTAGGGAAAAGGCCACAATTCTTTTTATTCCAGAATAGGCTGCTTTTGGAATTCGTTACTTTGGGAACTCAACAGCACTGACTGTTACTCGCAATTTGCAGAAACTTTGAAGACACACCTGACTATGCTGTAGTCTTGCACGTGTTATGTCTAAGCTGAATCATCTTTGTAAATTGCACACGTACCTGTTTTATGTATGGTTACCTATGAAATCAGACAATTACTGTCTATACATACGAACATACGAATGTGCCAGCAGAAACAGACCACCTGGTCTATCTAAATCTGCTCAAGTGTGCAGCTAGCACCCCTAGTTTGCAGCTGCCCCACCTCCCCCCATTTGTCATCCCACTGCCACCCCCCACCTTCCCCACCTTCAATCTCCCCTGTTCCATGCCCTTTTGAAACTGTTCACAGATTTATGATACCACCCATTCTGGTAGGGTGTTCCATTTTGCTACCACCCTCTCTGTGAAATAGTGTCTACTCATTTCCTTCCTAAATCTTCCCCCCTCTATTCTTAACGCATGCCGCCTGGTGACCCTCTCCCTCCTACACTTAAAGACCCCCATCTGCCCCATCCTTATTGATTCCCCTCAGATACTTGAATGTCTCAATCATGTCCCCCATGTCCCTTTTATCCTCCAGGGTGTACATATTCAGGTCTCTCAGCCTGCTGTCATAGTCTGTCCCTTCCATTCCACATATCATATTTGTTGCCCTCCTCTGCACCCCCTCCAATAGCCTGATATCACGCTTCAAGTATGGCTTCCAAAACTGCACACAGTACTCTAAGTGCGGCCTTATCAGCGACCTGTAGAAGGGCAAGATCACCTCTCTTTGCCTGAATGAAAACCCCCTTGCTATGCACCCCAGCATTTTGTTCGCTTTTGCAGCCACTCTCCTGCACTGGGCAGTGTTGTCCATGGTACCTGTTATCATTACCCCTAGGTCCTTCTCCTCCTCAGTGATCCCCAGCTTAACCCCTCCAAGCCAGTATTCTCTGCTTGGGTTCTTCACCCCAAAGTGCATCACCTTACACTGCTTTGCATTGAACCCCAGCTGCCACCTCTCTCACCACTCCTCTAGCTTGCTTAGGTCCCCCTGCAGCTGCTTCCATCCCTCCTCTCCATTCACCACTGCTCTTATTTTAGTGTCGTCAGTGAACAGACTTATCTTGCTCACCACCCCATGTCCAATGTCTGATATGAAGAGCCCGAACAATACTGGCCCCAACACAGAATCCTGTGGCGCCCCACTCGTCACCGGCCTTGGAGTTGAGAGCTCCCCCCTCACCAACACCCTTTGCAGCCTCCCACTCAGCCAGTTTGTAATCCAGTTCATTATTTTTGCCCCTACACCAGTTAGCTTCCCCCCCCAAGCCGCCCATGAGGCACCAAATCGAAGGCCTTGCTGAAGTCCAAGTAAAGAACATCCACCGCATGACCCTTATCCAGCTCACCTGTCACCCAGTCATAATGTTGTATCAGGTTGGTCTGACAAAACTTCCCTGAAATAAACCCATGCTGCCTCACATCCTGGAGGCCATTGTCCTCCAGGTACGACACCAGTCCTTCCTTTAGTATCATTTCCATGAGTTTGCACACTATGGATGTGAGACTTACTGGACGATAATTACCTGGTTCATCCCTTGGTCCGCTCTTGTGTAATGGCACTATATGTGCCATCTTCTAGTCCAGTGGCACACTTCCCAACTCCAGTGAGGTGCTGTACAGATCCACCAGCGGCTCCGCCAACACCTCTGCCATCTCCCTCAGCACCATGGGGTGGATACCATCTGGCCCTGATGCCTTGTCTACCTTCAGTGCCCTCAGTCCCTCTAAATAAAAATGAAACATAACAATATTTTCCAGAACATGAGTATCACAAGGCATCTTTTCCTGCAGCTCACCTTGGGTTCGAACATCTACCCCACAATTCAACCCCCTCCATATCACCTGTCTTGCAGTATACAAATAGGATCTGGTACTTTCAAAAAGCACTATCCTTCCAGCCATCATCTGAGGGGCATAAGAATTTCACCCTATCATATATAAAGTCTAACAATAACACTCTCCCTGGGCCAATGTTCTCCACCCTCATTACTGAAAAAGCTGTCCCGTGGAACAAGATACCCAAACCATCAGCTCTAGCAACACCAAAAGTCCAAAAGGAGGGACCCCCAACCCCAGCTTCTTTGAATCTGCTATACCTCAAAGACGGAGGTTTCCTGTAATACATAGATACATAGACAGTGTCGGCAGATAAGGGCCTATGGCCCACCCAGACTGCCCATTTGAGCTTGTAAGTTCAGTTTGTTTTCCTAGAAGTCTGTTGCACCTTACCCCTGACCTCCAGAATTCCTTTATGTCTATCCCATGCATTCTTAAATCCCGTGATTGTTTCAGCCCACCCACCACTTCCTCTGGCAGGGTGTTCCACTTGTCCACCACCGATTCTGTGAAGAAATTCTTTCTCATGTTTCCTCTGAATCATCCTCCTTCCTACTTCATCCCATGCCCTCTAGTCCTGGAACATCTTTTCGCTTAAAAATAGTGTTTTCCTGCACCCTGTTCCTCCCTGTAAGATACTTGTATGTCTCTATCATATCCCTCTCTCTCCTCCTCTCCTCCAGGAGTACATGTTCAGTTCCTTCAACCTGTCTTCATAGAACTTGTGATGCAATCCATGTACCATCTTTGTTGCCCTCCTCTGAACCTTCTCTACCCTGTCTATGTCCTTACGTAGGTATGGTCTCCAGAACTGTACACTGTACTCCAGGTGGGGCCTCACTAGTGTCTTGTATAGCGGAATTATGACCTCCCTTCTCCTGCTGGTAATGCCCCTGCCTATACAACCCAGCATCCTATTTGCTTTACCTGCTGCCTTGTCACACTGTTTCCCTACCTTGAGGTCATCAGAGATGATAACCCCAAGATCCCTTTCCTGCTTGGTGCATGCTATATCCTCACCCCCCAACTGATATATTGTGCCAGGGTTTTTGTGCCCCATATGCATTATCTTGCACTTCTTTGCATTGAATTTCAACTGCCAAACCCCTGACCATTCTTCAAGTTTCTGCAGGTCGCTTCTCATTCTGTCTACACCCTCTGGTGTATCTACTCTATTACAGAGCTTTGTGTCATCAGCAAACAGTGAAATTCTGCCTTCTAGGTCCTGCGCCATGTCACTGATGAAGATGTTGAATAGGACTGGTCCCAGCACTGATCCCTGTGGTACCCCACTGGTCACTCTTCCCTCTGTGGAGTGACAGCCATTTACCACCACCCTCTGTGTCCTGCCACCCAGCCAGTTACCTACCCACCACACTACTGTCCTGCCCACACCCACGTTAAAACAATGTTAAATCTGGAATGTTGGAAAAAGATAAGTCAACCTCCCTCTTCTTGCAGTTCTTAATGCTGTAGATATTAAAAGAGGCTACGTTCAACTTCTGCAAGTGGCATTAGTTAGCGGGAACTACCAACATGCAATAAAATGTCATGTAACCACCTCCTTGCAAAGAGGGGGTTGACTTTTTCCTCCTGGGTTTCCAGTCTGCCCTTTTGCCATTATTTTCTGCCTCTGAGATTGTCCATGACTTTGATGACGAGACATTACAATCCATGTCTGCACCCTTCCGGTCTCTCTGCTCCTGTAGAATCAGATATTTATTCTGTAATATTATCGGGGGTTGTTGCAGATGTCTAAATGTTGATCTGGTGACTCTTTTGAAAACTACACTGAGGCCCTCCAGAGGCAGGGCATGACTGCTGGTGCATCAGGTGCATTCTGGGTCAGGAAACCATTTGCCTGCCAAGTCCTGTATCCAGCCAACCCCTCACAGGGTTTTCTGAGGTGACTACGGAGCAGTGTCTGGAGAGGTATGTAGGAGCTGAAATGCTTTCACCAGCCGACATCTAGCTCTCAGTCGGTCGCTTTGATCTTGCAGCTGACTGTCAGTGCTAGGTCCAGCAGAGCTCAGCTGAGCAAAAGGATCGGGACCCATGTGTTGCCACACAGGAGCAACTCCAGCTACAGGTGCTTCCTCAGGTATGTCAGTATTTGTCTGCTCAACTTTCTGTTTCAGGGAAGCTTTCCTCTTGTGATATCTCTCCTTATCCTCAGCCATCATTCAGAGTGAGTGCCTTTTACATTCTTGCAATTCAGTTTCCAGCTCAAGTTCAGCATTTATTTATTTACTTAGTTATTCATTTACTTTTTTTATTTTTTTATTTGATAACTGGGTAGGTACACTGGTCCAGGGAACCATTTTCAGGAATGACCTGGGCCACCTAGATGGCACATACATTAGATTTAGCATAAAGTGCATTAAAATGAACACACAAGTCGAGGTGGTACATACATTCCATTCAAGCACAGTAAACAATTCATACAAACAGGAACCAAAGTCAAGACATGCGGTTGGGCAACCCAGTCAGGAAGAGTGAGAAAGCAAACAAAAACGGGTTGTCCGCAGCAGTATGTAAATCCGCGTCCATAGTTTCAGTACTCAAAATCTGTTTAACCTGGTTGCCCTCTAGGGAAACACAGACTGGGGATGCGGACCTGGCCCCAGCCGGCAGTGAAACAGCTTCCTTCCCCAACTCACCGGGATCAGCCATCTTGGACAACGAGCCAACAGTGCTCCCGGCCAAGAACAGGGAATGTCCAGTGTCCAGGCCAAATTTCCCCATGTCACTAAACTACATCTAACAGCTTAACCCGATTCAATATATAAGTTTCCATCTGTACCCCCCCAACACACACACACACACACACACACACACACACACAACCTCCTGGGATGAGACTGAGAATAGGCAGAATTTCCTAACCCTCCTTTCCTAATCAACAAAATCAAAATAAATAAAACCCTTAGAAAAACTGTTACCGTGCACGCATGGGGGAAGGGGGGGAAGATATTTTTTCTAAATAGTTTTTTAAGCTCTTGCTGGGATGGGTACCTATAGCTGGGCCAGCCAGCCACCTCCCAACCTTGACACCTTTGCTCATCTCCACCCAGGATCTGGGGATCTGGTGGAGGTGGCACAGGTCCCAGATACGCACTATCATTCCCCCAGTGACTGCTGTGTATTTTCCACCGGTGGTTTTTCCCTTCTGGTGCATCCTAACTTCCAAATTACTAGCTGACACTGCATAGCTGGAATTCCTATATTCCCCAGATTGGGAAGCCCTGGGATAGGCAACACCTCTCCCACCCTCTGTCCTCCTAGCTGACCATTCAGAGTATGTTCGCTGGAGTCCATAGGCAGCCTCTCTCCCACCCTCTGCTGTTCAAGCCAAGCATTCAGAGTATGTTCCCTGTAGTCCATAGGCAGCCCCTCTCCCACTCATTGTTGCCTGATCCCAGCATCCAGAGTATGTTCCCTGTAGTCCATAGGTAGCCCCTCTCCCACCCTCTGCTCCTTGATCCCAGCATCCAGAGCATGTTCCCTGTAGTCCACAGGCAGTCCCTCTCCCACCCACTGCTCCCTAATCCCAGCATCCAGAGTATGTTCCCTGCAGTTCACTGGCATCACTTCTCCTGCTCTCTGCTGCCCTATCCCAGCACCAGTATGCTCCCTGCAGTTCACTGGCATCGCTTCTCCTGCCCTCTGCTGCCCAATTCCAGCATCTTGAGTATGCTCCCAACAGTTCACAGGTATCACTTCTCCTGCCCTCTGCTACCCAATCCCAGCATCCAGCTGCTTCCTACATTTCACAGGCGTCACTTCTCCTGCCCTCTGCTGCTCGATCCCAGCATCCAGTTTGCTCCCTGCAGTTCACAGGCATCGCTTCACCTGCCCTCCGCTGTCCGATTCCAGCATCCTGAGTATGCTCCCTGTAGTACATAGGCATCGCTTCTCCTTCCATTTGCTGCTTGATCCCAGCATCCAGGGTATGTTTCCAGTGGTGTAACTAAGTAATCAGACAAAGTAGGGGTTACAGTTACAAGCTGAGATGCGAAATATGCAAAGAATGAGAGCTCAGTCCAACACTTTAGCTAAGGAGAGTTAAGTTCTCCTTAGGTGACACATGCCTCTCAACCTTTGGTCACTGAAGTACGAGGTACAGACTCCCATAGTGTGGGACACATCACAATACCTAGAGATTCAAGCTCAGCACACTGTGGAAACCAATGCCTTCATTGTGCAGAGTTGATTTTGATTTAACATCTTAGAATATTATTAATTCCTGCTTTAATATCTGAGTTCTCAGCACTTTCTCTATGTTGGTAGTTCCTTTCCCATATGGGACAGATGTGGAATACAGCAGTTTGGAAGGTAAAATGAAGGAAGGCAGTTGCAACACTGGAGAGTTAACATGTATGAGACGAACGTTTTAAGCTTCTGCTTATGTGCCTCTGACTCCCAGAAATGTAAAGACCGCTCCTACACTTATTCTTTCTGACTTGCACATGAGTTTATAGACCCCCGGCTGAAGAGAGGACATTAATGCTCTCAGACCCTGTTCGCCATATTTCTCAACTGCCCCTGATTTTACCTCAAAATTTTCCTCTATCCCTTGTAAAATGTGTTGTTTTTATGACAGAACAGGGGGGACTGTAAGCACAAAATAATGTCAAACAAAGCTACAGGGTTGTTCTTCAGAAAATGCATATTACAATAATCCCCTTATTTGATCAGCTTCCCCTTATTCTAGCAGCTTTCTGGGTGAATAGTACCAATTTTTAAGATGTGTGCCTGATATTTTGGGACTTTGTCTCTGATTTTTTAAAGCTTTGTCCCTGTTTCATTAAGAAATAGGTTGAGAAGTATGCTGATCACTGACATGGCAGTTGTAAATATTCAAAAATGCTTTCTTTAATTGTGGTTTAGATTTTAAAAAAAGTAAAAACAACAATCTCTAGTTAAGATTCATTACACACTGAAACATACCTCTCAAACTTTCTTTACTGAAATGTGTGACAAATTAGCAAACTGTGTGACATTTCCATTGGCTAGCAGTGAACTAATTGTCAGGATGTTTGCTGATAACCGAACGTAATAGATTATTGTGAATTTCTGCATTATAGCCTCAGTGGGGAAAGTGCACTATCACCTTCCTCGTGTGGGTCAAAGGATTTCTTCCTGGTAACATGAGTGCCATACCTCTTAATGTGTGACAGTCATACCTCTCAACCTCCCTCATCACAAATCAGGGACAAGGCTAAAAATGATAGAAACATAGAATGTGATGGCAGATAAGGACTGCTTGGCCCACCCAGTATGTTCATTTCCCTACCTAATGGATAAGCTGCAGATCCTAGTTAACCAACTGCCTATTTCTTCCTACCCCCACCACAAGAATTGCCTTATGTCTGTCCCATGAATTCTTGAATTCCCCCCAGTGTTTTTGACTCCACAACCTCCTCAGGAAGGCCGTTCCCAGCATCCACTACCCTCTCTGCGAAAAAATACTTCTTCACATTACCTCTGAGCAGGCCCCCTTCTATCTTCAAATTGTGCCCTCTTGTTCTTGCACACCTCTTTTTTTGAAAGATGCTACCCTCTTGGACTTTGTTGATTCCCTTGAGGTATTTGAAAGTTTCTATAATGTCTCCCCTCTCCCTCCTTTCCTCGAGAGTATACATACTAAGCTCCTTAAGTCTCTCTTCATGTGCAGACCCTGTACCATCTAATTGCCCTCCTCTGGACTGCCTTCATCCTCTCTATGTCCTTGCGGAGATGGGGTCTCCAGAATTGCACGCGGTACTCCAGATGGGGTCTCGCCAGCTGTCTGTACAGATGGATAACAACTTCCTGTTTCCTACTGGTGATGCCTCTCCCTATGCATCCCAGTATCCCCAGCCCTCCTTACTGCCTTCTCACACTGCTTGCCCACCTTTAGGTCATCTGATATGACTACCACCAGGTCCCTTTTCGTTTTTGTTGTTGCTAGTATCTCACCCTCCATAGTGTATCAGGGACAAATGACCAAATTCAGGGACACATCTGAAAAAATAGTAGTATTAGTTCCAGAAGCTGTGTACACCATGCTTCTTAGTGTAAAACGCATTTTCTTTATGAGAACTAAGGATGCAGAGAACGAGGAGTACTTGGATGACAGTGGGCTCAGGGAGGGTTAGACCAGTCAGGCAGAGGCACATCCCAGATCCTATTCCACTCAAGAACTCATATGCCACACTGCCAAACAGGGACAACCAAATAGAGGTACCCAGAGAAATGGAAGGAAAGGATGTGGAGGTTAGCCAAGTGCAAAAGATGGAGATTAGCGTCCAGGAGGTGGATAGGCAGAATAGGGGCAAAATTCAGCAGAAGGGCAGACAGCAAGGTGAACCAGGGATAAAGGACAACCAAGGAAGGGGCTGGAGTAGAACAGCAAAACAGTCTAGGGAGGTCAAATCATGGAAAGCCATGTGTACAAATGCCAGGAGCCTTAGCAACAAGATGGAAGATCTGGAGGCTGTCATGGTGCAGTCAGACCTGGACATTGTGGCCATCACTGAAACCTGGTGTAATGATAACCACGACTGGGAGTTGGCCATACCTGGCTACAACATATTCAGAAGAGACAGGGCAGGCAGGAAGGGAGGAGGAGTGGCACTGTATGTGAAAAATGGCATAAGGGCCACAGAGATCCAGGAGGAACAAAATGGGGGAGAGATACTGTGGGTTAAGCTGGAAAGGAAAATGGGCCAGCCATCCGCACAGGTGTGGTCTATAGACCACCAGCCCAGGAGGAAGAAACAGATAGGGAGCTGATGCTAGCCATCCAGAGGATGGCAAACAAGGGTGAGGTAGTACTGGTTGGAGACTTCAATATTCCAGACGTGGACTGGAGCATCCCAGCAGCAGCATCAACTAGGAGCAGATTTATCCTGGACTCCCTTCAGGGTGCCTTCCTCAAGCAACTGGTCATGGAACCAACTTGGCAGAAGGCAATACTGGACCTAGTGCTCACAAACAGGGACAGTGTGATGGGGGTAAGAGTGGGGAGCACCTGGGGAACAGTGACCACCAGTCACTGTGGTTTGAAATCACAGAAAGAGCAGAACCAAACCACACAAAACACGATCCTGGATTTTAGGGGGCAAACTTTGGGAAAATGGGGAGATACTTGAAAGAGGCATTAAGGGAATGGGGCAGGAATCAGGGGTTGAGGAACAGTGGGAAGTATTTAAAATGGGATTACAAGAGCAACAGAATTATGTATTAAGCAGGTTAGCAAGAGGAAAAGGAAGAGGAGACCATTATGGTTTTTCCAAAGAGGTAGCAAAGAAAGTGAAAGCCAAAAAGATTGCATTCAGGCAATACAAAAAGACACAGGCAGAAGGGGATAGGGAGAAGTACCAGGAGAAGCAAAGGGAGGCAGGGAGGTCAGTAAGGGAAGCCAAAGCTCAGACAGAAGAACACATTGCAAAATCAGTGGGTAGATGGGACAAAACCTTTTACAGGTACATAAGTGAAAAAAGAAAGGCAAAGGGAGGGATAGTGAGACTGAAGGGGGAGGATGGGGGCTGTGTGGAGGATGACAACAGTAAAGCTGACATATTTAACAGGTATTTCTGCTCAGTCTTTACTGAGGAAGAGGAGGGTAATGGGTCTGAATGGAGTACAAGGGGTGAGAATGGTGCAGAAATGGACACAAGTCCCTTTACACGAGAAAGGGTCCTGAAGGAACTGGAAATAATAAGAGTTGATAAAGCAATGGGGCCAGATGGGGTGCACCCCAGGGTCCTTAAAGAACTAAGAGAGGTGGTGGCTGAACCTCTGGCTATCCTGTTTAGCCGATCACTAGAAACAGGGGAGGTACCCAAAGACTGGAGGATAGCAGATGTAGTCCCTTATACAAAAGTGGGAAAAAGAGGAAGCAGGGAACTACAGACCAGTCAGCCTCACCTCGGTAGTGGGAAGATCATGGAAGCACTACTGAAGGAGAGATTGGTGGAACATCTGGTTGTCAATGGACTACAGGACCCAAGGCAGCATGGTTTCACCAGGGAAGGTCATGTCAGACCAACCTCATTGAATTTTTGACTGGGTGACTAGGGAGGTGGATCGGGAGGGCAGTGGACATGGCCTATCTGGACTTCAGCAAGGCCTTTGACACTGTGCCACATAGAAAACTATTGCACAAACTGGGGAATATGGGTGTGGGCAGGACAGTAGTGCGTGGGTAGGTAACTGGCTGGGCAGCAGGACACAGAGGGTGGTGGTAAATGGCTGTCCTCCACAGGGGAAGAGTGACCAGTGGGGTACCACAGGGATCAGTGCTGGGACCGGTACTATTCAATATCTTCATCAGTGACATTCGCAGGACCTAGAAGGCAGAATTTCACTGTTCGCTGATGACACAAAGCTCTGTAACAGAGTAGACACACCAGAGGGTGTAGACAGAATGAGAAGAGACCTGCAGAAACTTGAAGAATGGTCAGGGGTTGGCAGTTGAAATTCAATGCAAAGAAGTGCAAGATAATGCATATGGGGCACAAAAACCCTGGCACAATATATCAGTTGGGGGGTGAGGATATAGCATGCACCAAGCAGGAAAGGGATCTTGGGGTTGTCATCTCTGATGACCTCATGGTAGGGAAACAGTGTGACAAGGCAGCAGGTAAAGCAAATAGGATGCTGGGATGTATAGGCAGGGGCATCACCAGCAGGAAAAGGGAGGTCATAATTCCGCTATACAAGACACTAGTGAGGCCGCACCTGGAGTACACTGTGCAGTTCTGGAGACCTTACCTACATAAGGACATAGACAGGGTAGAGAAGGTTCAGAGGAGGGCAACAAAGATGGTGCATGGATTGCATCACAAGTCCTATGAAGACAGGTTGAAGGAACTGAACATGTACTCCCTGGAGGAGAGGAGGGAGAGAGGGGATATGATAGAGACATACAAGTATCTTACAGGGAGGAACAGGGTGCAGGAAAACACTATTTTTAAGTGAAAAAGATGTTCCAGGACTAGAGGGCATGGGATGAAGTTGGAGTGAGGACGATTCAGAGGAAACGTGAGGAAGAATTTCTTCACAGAACGGGTGGTGGACAAGTGGAACACCCTGCTAGAGGAAGTGGTGGGGGCTGAAACAATCACGGGATTTAAGAATGCATGGGATAGACATAAAGGAATTCTGGAGGTCAGGGTTAAGGTGCAACAGACTTCTAGGAAAACATAAACTGAACTTACAAACTTAAATGGGCAGACTGGGTGGGCCATAGGCCCTTATCTGCCGACACTGTCTATGTATCTATGTAACTAGACTGTAACACCAATGGCTGGCATTAATTTGTGATTCAAATCCCTACTCTTCAGTGACAGAAATGCCAAATTTAGTAGGGACAGAAGACCTTTCTGAGGTAAAAATCAGGGACAGTTGAGAGAAGTATGCACTGAAAGGGCTTCTTTTTACTCATTTGGTTACTAATCATTTCAAAAAAAGCAACACCTAGCTGGATTTTAACTCTCCTAGCCTTCCTAAATTAGCAATTAGGTGTCAAGTTTAAACGAAATTCACAGGGCTTCTTCCACACCTTTCCTTAAAGTGGAAGCCTGCTAAGTTTCATGACCTCGGCTTTGCTAATCAGATCAAGGTACGGGCTTTCTACTATCGCGATTTGATGTAGCAGGCACCCTAATTATAGTGGCTATAATAAAGCCCACCAGCCGCGCTGCAGCGTGGGGACACTGACACCTAGTGGCCGAAGCCGGCAGATGTTACGCTGCTGCCGTCCAATCACCGCGGTATTCACAGCTCGAGCTACGCCGTTTATTGACTTAAACTATGTATTACAGAAGGGCCACGCCGGAGGGACGTATTCACGGTCCGCGTTACGTACGTTTACTGGCGCAGCCCCAATATTATTGTTAGGGCTCTGCGTTACGCTGTATTCCCGGCCCGAGTTACGCAGATTTAGTGGCGCAGGTCCCATGTTAGTGACTGACTCCTGCGCCACGCTGTATTCAAGTCCCGAGTTACGTAGATTTCCTGCCGCAGGCCCCTTGCTCCGCATAGGCCGATCCGCCCTGCTGAGCCGGTGGCAGAGCTGTGGTGATCCTGAGGAGGATGGAGGGCCCCGACTCCCGCCGCCACCAGCATCCCGGTAAGGAGACGTCCACACTAGCCCCTCTACAACCTACGGGGCCGCCCCGCGCCCCTTCCTCCAGACCCCGACCCGGCCCTGCCCGCAGAGGCCAGCCGCAGCGGCGAGCCGCGGGCTGTGGTGACGAGACGGCCGGGATCGGGTCGGATAGCAACAGCTGGACGGGGAGGCAGAGGAGCGGGCAGCTCCTGCTCATCGCGGGTTCAGGCTGATAGGCATTGTGTGCGTGTGTGGGTGGGAAGGAGAGTGGGCAGGTACGGGGGGGCATTGTGGGCAGGAGACTCCAAGTGGCGACGGGGGCGGCGGGGGGGGCAGGGAGTGAGGGAAAGAGTGAGACCGGTATGGGGGAGGAAAACAGGAGTCAGGAGAGTTTGGGGTGATCCTGGGGCAGATGCAGGGGCAAGTATAGAAGTGGGTGGGGACAGGAGAGTGTGGGTATTTACAGGGGAGCAGGTACGAGGGGAGAGTCAGGAGAGTGGGGACAGGTATGGGGAGTGGCAGGAGAGTAGGGGCAGACAGGGCTGCAGCTATGAATTTTGGGGCCCTGGACAAGTCACTTGAAATGGGGTCCCGTTTCCCAAACCAGCTAATGACAGGGGTAATGCCAGCTCCTCAGGTGGGCCCCTCCTGAGCGCAGGGCCCCGGACAACCCCCCCCCATTACTGCGGCCCTGGGGGCAGGCACAAGGAGGGGCAGCAGAATGGGAGCAGGTACAGGGTGATGTAGGAGAGTGGTGACAGGTATGGGAGTGGCAGGAGAGTAGGGGCAGCAGAATGGGAGCAGGTACAGGGTGATGTAGAAGAGTGGTGACCGGTATGGGGAGTGACAGGCACAGGGAGGGGCAGCAGAATGGGAGCAGGCATAGGGTGATGTAGGAGAGTGGTGACCGGTATGGGGAGTGGCAGGAGAGTAGGGGCAGGCACAGGGAGGGGCAGCAGAATGGGAGCAGGTACAGGGTGATGTAGGAGAGTGGGGACAGGTACAGTTAAGGTGCTTGAGAATAGGGCCAAGTATGCTAGGGACGGGAGAGTGGGGACTGGTACAGGGGAGGAGCAGAAGAGTGGAGGCAGATACGGAGGGCATAGAGACTTACATAGGGTGGAGAATTACATAACATACAGGAACAGAGATGTGCAAGAACAAGGGGGCACAGTTTGAAGCTAGAGGGGGGGATGGCTGAGGGGCAACGTGAGGAAGTATTTGTTTCATAGAGAGGGTGATGGACGCATGGAATGGCCTTCCTTAGGAGGTTGTGGGGTCAAAAATAGTGGGGGAATTCAAGAATGCATGGGACAGACATAAGGCTGTTGGTTAACTAGGATCTGCAGCTTATCCAGTAAGTAGGCAAACGGGAAGACTGGGTGGGCCAAGCGGTCCTTATCTGCCGTCAAAGTCTATAATTCTGTGAAGTTTATTTCTTTTTTAACTGGATTAGGTACTAGGCAGAAGCCTGTTTTTAGGACTGTCCTGTGTACGAACAGATGAAGTTACCTTGAAAACATAGAAAATGATGGCAGAAAAAGCGTATTGTTCCATCCAGTCTGCTTGTAGTACCCTATTCTACCCTTAGACCTAATGCCTGTCCAAGGTTACTTTTCCCTGCTACCCCCCCCCCACACACACACATACACGTTTCCTTCCCTGCTGCTACCCCTTGGGTTGCTGTTAAACCTCAGACTCTGGCCCAGCAGTGTCTGAAGCAGTTGATGGTTTTGGGGACCACCACCTCAGTGGGCAGGCCGTTTTGTGGCGTAACCACTCTTTCTGTGAAATGCTAGCACTGAATTGTGGGGGAGCTGTTTACTGGGGGCGCCTAGCCTCTTTCTGCTCTGTTTTCTGTAGAATGAACGGGGGATGAGTTGGGCAGGAACTCCACTGTGTGAGAGCATTCCTGCACCTCTGTCATCTTTCTGCTTCGCCTGTTATAGGGGTGTTGCACCCCCTAGAGATGAATGACACTTTCTCCTCCGTACCATTTCCGAACTAACCCCTGAATGAAGAAGAGCTACAGCTGGGACTTGGCCAGGCCAGGCATGGAGCCCTCACCAGTACTGTCTGAGGCTGGTATAAAAAGATCTTTTCAAAGTCAGATGGTTCTGTAAGGATGTGACAGAACTGTACTTCTTACTTAGTGGTTAGAACATAAAAACAGAAAGTGATGGCAGAGGAAGACCCTTGGTGCATCCAGTCTGCCTGTAAACTGTACCCTGAGAATTAGTATCTACATGACGGATCTGCTTATCCTAAACCCTACCCCCCCCTCCTTACTGCTGCCCCTTGGGTCACTGTTAAAGCCCTTAACTCTGGCCGAACCATGTCTGAAGCCATTGATGGTTTTGGCGACCAGCACCTCGGTCGCAGGTTGTTCCATGGCATAACCAGTCTTTTTCTGACATGAATTTCCTCTATCCTTCTTGACCCCCCAGCAAGTTTCCACCATACCCCCATGTTCTAGATTCACTGTGCCTGGTGAATTGCTCTTCATAGTTTACCTTGTTCATTCATTTCAGGAATTGGAAGGTCTCCATCATATTGTCCCCCTCTCCTTTCTGGCCTCCAATGAATACTTGTTCAGTGCCCAAAGCTGGTCATCGTAGGCTCTGTCTTGCAGGCTGTACAACTCCCAGCATAAATCATAAATATAACCCAAGTTAGGTGCAAAAAGTGAATGAATCTCCTGTAGTGGTCATTCCCCTGAGAGGTGGTTCCCAGTAATGTTCTTGCCATCGGAGATGGAGACCCCTTGTAATGGTTAGTCCCAACTTGAGAGGATGACACCATGTAATGATTAAACTCCCCAAGAGGAATATCTATGTAACTGTCCCCTAGCTGAGAAGGAGACTCTTATGATAGCAACCCCCTCACTTAGAGGAAGTCTCCCCATGATGGAGATGCACCTCTAATGGCCTCCACCTTTCAGAGACCAGGAGACCACCATAATGGTCACCCCATCCTGATACGGTCACCTGTGTAATTATCTCCCCACTGAGAGGAAGACCCATGCAGTGGTCGCACCCCTTACTGAGAGGGAGCCCTTCCCAATGTCACCCCCCCTGCAATTGCCCCCTGTCCCTCTGTGGTTACATTGGAAATGTTGAAGAAGGGAAAACTGTCATCTGTAGCAATCAGTGGAACTCCTCTATAGTATTTAGTGGCAAAGGCTCTCATACAGTTTTCTAAAAGGAGGGGCCATGGAGTTCCTGTTCTGCAACCCCCACCTGCTGAGAAATGGAGAGTAGTAGGGGTCAGTGCCTCGGAGAGAGAGAATGATGGAGTCTGTAACAGTACCCTGTGAGAAATCTGTAGGCTGTTGTGATGGTGCCCTGAGACGGTGAGCGGGACACTGCTGTAGTGTCCCCTTGGGAAGGCACATTGATTTGTGTGGCTGTGTGTGAGTGTAAATGTGTGCAAGTGTAAATATATGTGAGTAAATGTGAAAATATGTGTGCAAATGTAAATACATCTGTAAATGTGTCTGTGTAAATGAATGTGTAAATGTGTGCGAGTGTAAATGAATGTGTAAATGCACACAAGTGTAAATGAGTGTGTAAATGTGCGCAAGTGGGGATTCTGATAACGCTCCACAGTTCCGGCTGCAGTTTTGTACAACAGTATAATCTGGAAGTTAAAGTTAGGCTAATGGCTGCGATAAGAGCTATGAGGAGAGACCAGCGGCCTTTAACATGTTCACCCCTGAGAACAGGAGATGAAGAGGGGACGTGAGCCCAGTGTTCCACGTACTGAACAGACAGAGATGTATGACCTTGTGTCCTTCAGCAGGATAAGAGGATGTGTCCTGAAGTTGAGAGGTAGTACATTTAAGTTAGGAGGCACTTCTCTGTGAGGGTGGTGAAGCGAAGGCGTAGCCTACCAGAGGAGACTGTGATCATAAAGATGGTAACAGTGCAAGCCTCCATGGTAAGCCTGGACCGTTTCTGCTTACAAAGGGAATCGCTGGATACCCTGGGCTGTAGAGTGAGTAGAGAACCCATTTAAATTAATACATGTCTGCAGAGCATACTTAAACTGCTAGTGAAACAGAGGGGCAGAAATGAAGCTTCAGTCAGTTCCAAACTGAAATTACTGCGTTTTGTATAATGGTATTTGTTTTGTGGTTTCTGTATGACAGCTTAAAAAAACAGGACATATATTCCATCTCGTTTTGGAATTTCCAGGAAAAGTGTAGAGTTTCTTGCCAGACGTGCCCCTGCAGGCAGAAGAGAGGGAGGTGTGGTTGACAGGCGAGTCCTGAGAACTTTTACTTTCTGTTTTGTTTCCTTGCCGAGTGGATTCGGAACCCACAGTGTTCCAAAGGCAGCTGCCAGCACTGTCGCTGGGTTTGGTGCCTTCAGGACTTGTCTCAGTTTGCCCGAGGTGCGGTGCCATTTTTTTCTTGCTTGTTTGGACTTGTCACTGTGCCTTACATGTCTCAGACAAGTGCCATCATCATTATCTCACCCTGTTAGGACTTGTCACTGTGCCTTATGTGTCTCAGGCAAGTTCCTCTGTCATTATCTCACTCTGTTAGGACTTGTCATTGTGCCTTACATGTCTCAGGCAAGTGTCATCATCATTATCTCACCCTGTTAGGACTTGTCATTGTGCCTTACGTGTCTCAGGCAAGTGCCTCTGTCATTATCTCACCCTGTTAGGACTTGTCACTGTGCCTTACGTGCCTCAGGCAAGTGCCACCATCATTATCTCGCCCTGTTAGGACTTGTCACTGTGCCTTACGTGTCTCTGGCCAGTGCCTCCATCATTATCTCACCCTGTTAGGACCTGTCATTGTGCCTTACGTGTCTCCGGCAAGTGCCACCATCATTATCTCACCCTATTAATTAACTCATTTTATAAAATGGGCAGGGAAAATAAAGCATTCTGGTAGAGTGGAGCTGGGTGCTGTCTATGCTCTTTATTTGACTTTAGCCACACTTTTAAACAAGCATTTGTCAATGTTGAATGCTGTCTCGCTGGCATTTGCATTGGTAGTGCAGGAGTTAGAGATGCATAATAGGAATGGCAGTGAAGTATTGAAGTGAAGCCAACCCCACCCTGACCCTGCAAAGACCGACAGGCATAGGGGTGTGCCTTTGGGTCGTCATCTATAACGCTCATGCCATTTTACCTCACCCTAACCTGTAGACACTGACAAGTGTTGTGGTGTGCTTTGGGGTTTTTGGGCCTTATACTACCTCATTCCATAAGGAAACACGCTGAGGTGGTGCAGTAGGGAGAATGGGTGAATCTTTGTGGCTTAACACTCCAAGGCACACCACAATGTCTGTCACTGGCTGCAGGGTGGTGGTGGGGGTGAAATAGGGAGCATTACAGCCGATGGTCCCAAGTCACACCCCTGACGTCTGTCAGTCTGTACAGGTTGGGGTGTTACAGTTGGAAACCCTAACGCCATAAGTGTGTGTTGGTATTTTCACTCCAAATTTTCAACATGGGCTTTTTGTGACCCCACCTCATGAAGAGCGGCACTATCCGTTTGTTAGCTGAAAGGTGGTTTTGCACATCGGCTATGCCATTTGACAATACAGGTCTGAAAACACATTTTGGGCAGTATGTAAAAAATGACAACTGTATTGTTCAAGAGGAGGTGTAAAAAAAAAAAAATGGCAACATTGAAAAACTGGAGTGAAAATATGGAAAATTAGCGAAGTCATGAGCATGCATAGAAAATGTGTAACACACGTCCATAACCCAATTATTTTGGGAATTTTTTTAACCACATTTTCAACATAGGCATTTTGGGACCTCCCCTCATGAACAGTGGCAGTGTGGTTTTGTTAATTTGTCCCAAAAGTTGTCCCCACATCTCGTCGTCATCGCAGACCTCTCCAACCTCTCAGAAGCATGGATCAAAACATAAGGATGACACCTTCATCAAAGGGTAAAAGAACCCATTCGTCAATGACCGCCACTTCTAGTGATCCGTCATCTACGGCTACTAAAACCTCTGCAGACAAACTATGGCTCTCGCTGACAGTAACCTTGCTGGTGCTCTCATTGTCGATGCTGTCTTCAGTATTATCCGTTGTGGCCTCGCCTGCCTTTACTGCAGCTCACGATCACTCATCGACTACTCGGTTCTCTTGAAGGGACAGTGCGGATTCGTTGCCGGCACCTTCTTTCCTTTACTCTTACATTTCGCCCTTTCAGTCCCCATCGATGAGACCGTCGATGGAACAGAGCTATGTACTGCCCAAGTTGCCACCACCTACTCAAGTGGCCACTCATAGAGGTTCATACACTGATTCCAGGAGTACATTGCCCCCTGTTTCTGGTGCCCAGTTGCATCCGCAACACATCCTTTTACTCAATAATACGTCTTAGCAGTTCGCAGTCTAGGGCTTCTTCAGCCCCTACTGCTGTTCCTCGGCAACCACCTCCTCATCCTCAGTGGATGTGGCTACGGTGGTCCAGACAGTTTTACAGGTCATGCAAGGCCTGCAGCCCACTCAACCGGCTAAGCCAGTTAGGCCTGCACCTAACTCCTCTCCTTCACCTTCTCCACCTAAGAGGCCTAGACAGGAGGCTTCATATGTCCCACCAAGGGACCCATCCCCTGCTGCTTCCTACAGTCATTGGAGGAAGAATTTCTGCCTGACTATGAGGAGGGATATGAGAGGACCTAGATACTGCAGGTGGTCTTAGATCCCCCTCTACTAATTCTACAATATCCCCCTTGGATGAGGACCGGATCGTTTTATGTCTCTGTCTCCCCCGATGACCCCATTTTCTTAGAGATCATAATTGAAATCCAGAAGGTGATGGGGTTCACCACTATGGAACTGGACAAGTGAAAACTAAATATGGCGGACTACTTGGACCTTCCTGAAGATCCAGCTATTGTAGTCCCTCCTTTAATCCTTGCCTATCAAGATTCGGTCCTGATGACAGGGCAGGGACCTTCAGCTATACTTTCGACACCTATAAAGATGGATCGCCTTTATCAGGCGCCAATAGACCATTCCTTCTTTGCCACAGCTCCACAGGCTGACTCTGGTAATTACTGCTACCCGCGATGGAACAAAAAAGTCTAAACATTTGAGCTCTCTCTCCCACCTGACAAAGAATCTAGACATATACATCTGATGGGGTAAAAAGGTGTACCAGGCTGCCACTTTAAACTTGTGCATCATTAATTACATATGTCACATGCTGAAATACCAGAAGACACTCTAGAATGCAGCTTCGAAAGTGGCCAGCAAGCTTCTGCAGTCAGAGGAGAAGGACCTCTATCGACATTCAGTACTGGCATTAGCCTTTCCTGCCATCTGTTGCGGGCTGCCTGTGATGTAGCAGATACTTCCGCCAGGACCTCAGCCATAGGTGTCAGCCTCTGTTGCCATACGTGACTGCGTGTCTCAGGGTTTGCCCCAGCTGTTCAAGACTGTCCTAGATGACTTACAGGCTTCATGCTGTACCCTTAGATTGGTACATGGAATGTACCATGCCTCCCAATCTGTAGGATAGAAAAGGTACTTTCAGCCTTTTTAATTTTGCAGAACTGCCCGTCAAAGAGGCAACAGTCCACTAGGGGCTGACTGCAGTCACAACCGTCTAGTCGGTCCTCCTCTTCTACCTCTCGAGGAGGTTGCACCCTCATGCCTCCCTTGCCATCTGACTCACCTCTTGCCCTCCCCAGCGCTCGTCTGCCAGCCTGTGAGGCTGTGGGAGGTCATTTTTTGAGTCACCTAGAGGCATGGCAACAGATAATGGACGTGTGGGTGCTGCAGATAAAATCCGGACATACACTGGAACTCACATCTCGTCCACCAGTGCACCCACCCCCTCATGTCAGCTACCCACAAGAACATGTACCTGTCCTGTTGGAGGGGTAAGAATTCCTCAAACAGAAACAGAGGTCTTGACTCGAATATAAACTACGAAACTATAATTCAACCAGTCCCTACCAACCAACAGGGATTCTACTCCTGTTTTCTTCTCATACTGAAACGAACATGAGTCCTACGTCCAGTACTAGACCTCAGAAACCTCAACAAATACGTTCTGTACAAATGATTTAGAATGGTGACTTTGGCCATGGTCCTTCCTCTGTTACATCAAGGAGACTGGCTTTGTGCTCTGGACATGAAGGATGCATACCTTCACATATTGAGCCATCTGGCCCACTGCCGATACCTGTGTTTCCAGCTGTTGGGGTACCAATTCAGAGCACTACCATTTGGCCTGTCCTCAGCTCCCAGGGTTTTCACAAAATGCCTAGCAGTTGTGGCAGCTGCCCTCCCAAGAAGGGGACATTTTGTCTTCCTTTAAATAGATGACTGGTCATAAAAACATCCACCAAAGAAGGTCTCATTTCTCTCTTCAGACCACCCTACACCTGTTTGAAGAGCTAGGGATAATGGTCAGCTTACCCAAGTCTCGGCTACGTCCATCTCAACGACTCCCAATACATTGGCATCGTCTTGGACACCACCTGCGTCAGGGCACTCTGCCAGACACCAGGTGTCGGGTATTATACTGTGATGTCTCTGGCTGCCCGATGCTTGATGGCCACAAGCATAACAGCCCATCAGTTTGTATGACTGCTAGGCTACGTGGCCTTAGCCATCTCAACAGTACCCAGTGCTCGACTCCACATGAGACCAGTCCAGTTGGCATTACGAAGCCAATGACACCAAAACACTGGGAACCTAGAAGACCAGCTTGTGGTCAGCCCTGCTCTACACAAGGCTGTACAGTGGTGAATGGAAAGGGCCAACCTAGATCAGGGTATGCAGTTCCAGGCACCTGTCCTGGCTCAAACACTAACCACAGACACATCTTCCATAGGTTGGGTGCCCATCTCGGTCCTCATCAAACCCAGGGTTTGTGGGACGCCACCACAGTCAAGCTCCACATCAGTATCTTAGAGATGATGGCAGTAAGGCTAGCAATCGGAACACTTCAGCCATATCTGGTTCCAGGCCTTTTTCTCATACAATCAGACAATACGGCTGTGGTCTAATACATCAACAAACAAAGAGGCACCAAATCCCAAAGCCTCTGTTGTGAAATGGTCGGTGTCTGGAGAGACGCTCTAGGACAAAAATTAACGCTTGTAGCAGCTCGTGTCCCAGGTGCATAGAATGTCCTAGCAGACCACCTCAGCCACCATGCACAAGGCTACGAATGGACTCTGTGGGTACTGATCCTGTGGAATATATTCCAACAATGGGGCACACTGGAGACGGACCTCTTTGCATCTCTGATCAGCCACAAACTACTTCACTTCTACTCCATTATACCGGATGAGAAGGGGCATTCTATAGATGCTCTATCCCTTCCATGGACGGGATGATTTTTATACGCCTTTCCCCCATCTCTCTTCTCAGAGTCCTTCTCAAATTGCAGCGGAAACCGGCGGCACTGATACTCATAGCACCATTCTGGCCCAGACAAATATGGTTCCCACTCCTGCAACAGCTGGCAGTCGCAGACCTGTTCCCTTTCCCTTCTGTCCGGACCTACTAACTCAACATCTGGGGTCTCTCTTGCATCCCAACTTGCGTTCACAGCACCTTCATGCATGGGTCCTGAAAATTTCTTCATAAACAGACATAATGTTTCCCAGAATGTGGCCCAGGTCTCACTGGCCGCAAGAAAGCCATCCACAAGGAAAAGTTATCAAGACACATGGAAGCGTTTCATCCATTGGGCAGCTATGAAATCGCTCAATCCTTTCTCATGCCCGCTTCCAGACATACTGGAATACCTTACAACAGTATCTATACTCAATTTGGGATATTCATCCATCAGGGTTCACCTAACTGCCATATCAGCATTTCATGAACCTATCAGAGGTCATACAGTGGCCCAGCTAGACCTCTCACGAATGTCTCTCAATAGAATTCTTCTCCTGAAGCCTCCCATTCTTAGACAGATCCCACCTTGGGATCTTAATGTTGTCATAGAACAACTCCTGTCAGATCCCTTTGAACCAGATGACTCTTGTGACATGCGCTTCCCAGCATGGAAGACGTTGTTTTTAGTGGCGAGTACGTCCTCACGCCGCGTATTGAAGCTACAAGCACTTATGTACTCAGAACCTTATTTGGTATTCCATAAACGGTCTCATTGCGCACCAATCTATCTTTTCTACCAAAAGTGATATCAGAGTTTACACTAAACCAATCTGTACACCTTGCTGCATTCTTCCCCAACCACTCTAATCCAGGTGAACAATTATTACATACCCTGGATGTCCGTTGTATCCTCAACATATACCCGACACGTTCTAAGCCCACAAGAAAGAACAGCTCTTCGTAGCCTTTGCTCCAGGCAAAGAGGGACAGCCTGTTACCAGACATATATTACCAACTTGGCTGACAGATTGTATTCCTTAGTACAGTAAAGCTCACAAACCATTCCCAGGCACTGTGAATGCCCATTCCATGAGGGTACTCACAAACCATTCCCAGGCACTGTAAATGCCCATTCCACGAGAGCCCTCACAAACCATTCCCGGGCACTGTGCATGCCCATTCCACGAGAGCCCTCACAAACCATTCCCGGGCACTGTGCATGCCCATTCCACGAGAGCCCTCACAAACCATTCCCGGGCACCGTGCATGCCCATTCCATGAGGGTACTCACAAACCATTCCCAGGTACTGTGCATGCCCATTCCACGAGAGCCCTCACAAACCATTCCCGGGCACCGTGCATTCCCATTCCATGAGGGTACTCACAAACCATTACCGGGCACCGTGCATCCCCTTTCCACGAGAGCCCTCACAAACCATTCCCAGGCACCGTGCATGCCCATTCCACGAAAGTCCTCACAAATAATTTCCGGGCACTGTGCATGCCCATTCCATGAGGGTACTCACAAACCATTACGGTTATCAAACGCCCATTCCACGAGGGCCCTCACAACCATTCCTGGCACCGTATTCCCATTCCACGAGGGCCCTCACAAACCATTCCCAAGCACCATGCATGCCCATTCCATGAGAGCCCTCACAAACCATTCCCGGGCACTGTGCATGCCCATTCCATGAGGGCCCTCATAAATCATTCCTGGGCACTGTGCATTCCCATTCCACGAGGGTCCTCACAAACCATTACTGGGCACTGTGCATGCCCATTCCACGAGGGCCCTCACAAAACATTACCGGGCGCTGTGCATGCCCATTCCACGAGGGCCCTCACAAACCATTACCGGGCACTGTGCATGCATATTCCACGAGGGCCCTCACAAACCATTACCGGGCACCATGCATGCCCATTCCACGAAAGGCCTCACAAACCATTACCTGGCACCGAGCATGCCCATTCCAAGAGGGCCTTCACAAACCATTACCAGGCACTGTGCATGCCTATTCCACGAGGGCCCCTCACAAACCATTACCGGGCTCTGTGCATGCCCATTTCACAAGGGCCCTCACAAACCATTCCCGGGCACTGTGCATGCCCATTCCTCGAAGGCCCTCACAAAGCATTCCTGGGTACCATTCTCTTTACAGAGAGGGCACCACTGGTCTCCTCAGTTCTCCCTCGAAGTCATGCTCAGCGAGCTGATAGCCGGTGGGGAACTGAAGATACTGGTGGTCCGCCCACTTCTTTATACTGCACAGAGTGATAACATCACGACGGGCGACCCCTCTGAGCACTGCTGGTGAAAGCTACCATCCGGAAGAGTGCCCTCTGGTGGACTCTCAAGAGTAGTATCTGCTGCAAGAGATACTCTCGAAGATCTACCGTTATGGTAAGTATGAAATTGTACTTTCTAGAGGCAGCATTTTCCACTTTGTGTTTTATTTTTCCAATGCCTTTGTTCTACCTACAGAGGGACAGTGCTTGGAGGATGAAGAGTTGGAAGAGGTGGCGCACTTGAAGAGACTGCTAGTTGCTGCCCAAGCAGAGACCGAAAACATCAAGGCCATTGCAGTGGTCAGTGAGAATACCAAACAGGAGGCGATTGATGATGTCATGAGGAAGTGCCAGGAGGAAATTGCCTCACTGCAGGCCATCATGAAAGGTGAGTACTGATATACTGGTGGACGTCAGCCTGTCACATGTACAGGCACACCCTGAGGGGCGGGGGGTCACTGCAGGCCATCATGAAAGGTGAGTGCTGATATACTGGTGGACGTCAGTCTGTCACATGTACAGGCACACCCTGAGGGGTGGGGGCTCACTGCAGGCCATCATGAAAGGTGAGTGCTGATATACTGGTGGACTCAGCCTGTCACATGTACAGGCACACTCTGAGGGGCGGGGGTCACTGCAGGCCATCATGAAAGGTGAGTGCTGATATACTAGTGGATGTCACCCTGTCACATGTACGGGCATACTCTGAGGGGCGGGGGCTCACTGCAGGCCATCATGAAAGGTGAGCACTGATATACTGGTGGACGTCAGTCTGTCACATGTACAGGCACACCCTGAGGGGCGGGGGTCACTGCAGGCCATCATGAAAGGTGAGCACTGATATACTGGTGGACGTCAGCCTGTCACATGTACAGGCACACCCTGAGGGGTGGGGGCTCACTGCAGGCCATCATGAAAGGTGAGTGCTGATATACTGGTGGACTCAGCCTGTCACATGTACAGGCACACTCTGAGGGCCGGGGGTCACTGCAGGCCATCATGAAAGGTGAGTGCTGATATACTAGTGGATGTCACCCTGTCACATGTACGGGCATACTCTGAGGGGCGGGGGCTCACTGCAGGCCATCATGAAAGGTGAGCACTGATATACTGGTGGACGTCAGTCTGTCACATGTCAGGCACACCCTGAGGGGCGGGGGTCACCGCAGGCCATCATGAAAGGTGAGCACTGATATACTGGTGGACGTCAGCCTGTCACATGTACAGGCACACCCTGAGGGGCGGGGCTCACTGCAGGCCATCATGAAAGGTGAGTGCTGATATACTGGTGGACGTCAGTCTGTCACATGTACAGGCACACCCTGAGGCGGGGTCACTGCAGGCCATCATGAAGGTGAGTGCTGATATACTGGTGGACTCAGTCTGTCACATGTACAGGCACACTCTGAGGGCGGGGTCACTGCAGGCCATCATGAAAGGTGGAGTGCTGATATACTAGTGGACGCCACCCTGTCACATGACGGGCATACTCTGAGGCGGGGCTCACTGCAGGCCATCATGAAAGGTGAGCACTGATATACTGGTGGACGTCAGTCTGTCACATGTACAGGCACACCCTGAGGGGCGGGGGTCACTGCAGGCCATCATGAAAGGTGAGTGCTGATATACTGGTGGACGTCAGTCTGTCACATGTACAGGCACACCCTGAGGGGAAGGGGGCTCACTGCAGGCCATCTTGAAAGGTGAGCATTGATATACTGGTGGACGTCAGCCTGTCACATGTACAGGAACACCCTGAGGGGCGGGGGCTCACTGCAGGCCATCATGAAAGATGAGTGCTGATATACTGGTGGACGTCAGCCTGTCACATGTACAGACACACCCTGAGGGGCGGGGGTCACTACAGGCCATCATGAAAGGTGAGTGCTGATATACTGGTGGACGTCAGCCTGTCACATGTACAGGCACACTCTGAGGGGCGGGGGCTTACAGTTAGGCCTTCATGGGTGTAATACCTGAGTTTATAACACATCGAAATATAGATGTTGAGAGCAGACCAAGACCATTGGTCCATCCAGTCTGCCTATAATGCCCTATTCTAACCCCTTTCTGTGGATTTTGTAAATGTAATGCTCCACTCTGGGTGTGCCTCAGTGCTGCAGTAAACGCACGTTCTGCAGGATTGAAAGCTCTTGGCTGTACCTCGTTCCTCACTTCCCACCCAGGGCATGTGGTTATGGTACTGTTGCCACACACCTGACCGTAGAGTATTCTTACATAATCACTATGAAAGATGAGCACTGGTGTACTTTGTGTTTATAAGTACAGTAACTACATTTCTCTTGGTGTTAAGAGTGCATTCTCATCTTCTTTGGGTAAGAGAATGGTGAAGTGAAGCTTAGCAGTTCTGGCTTGCAAAGGACTTGAGGAGACGCTCTTATGAGCACGCAGTAACTGTACATATAAACATAAATCATGCTGAAGAGTTCTGTTGCAAAAATGTAACTTGAATTTAAAATAAAACCTGTCACTGGCCCAGTGGCGTGGTGATGGCGCTGCTTCCTGTCGGGATTGGGTGCGATCTCAGGTTGCTGGGAGCCGTCCATGTGACTGCTAGCAGGTGGAGGGCTGGTAGTAGGACAGGTCAGCGGAACAGGAAAGGAGGGAGCTGTAGCACTTCTGTGGCGCGTTTATGCTTTCGCAGGCGCGTGCCACCGTGCTTGTGCCAGCTACGGGGAGGGAGGGACCAGAAATAAAAAGGGGAACTCATGGGGCTGGGACAAGTGAAGCCCTGCCCATGGTTCCATAGCTTGCTCCGCCACTACAGTCTGGGGGCGTTCCAGATATACTGTCTGGGGAGGGAGGGACCAGAAATAAAAAGGGGAACTCATGGGGCTGGGCCAAGCGAAGCCCTGCGCATGGTTCCAGAGCTCGCTCCGGCACTACGATCTGGGGGCGTTCTGGATATAC
Organism: Neoceratodus forsteri; assembly: GCA_016271365.2. NCBI lineage: Eukaryota > Metazoa > Chordata > Ceratodontiformes > Ceratodontidae > Neoceratodus > Neoceratodus forsteri. The sequence continues at coordinate 2,130,380 of JADMNL010000033.1, forward strand.
TGTGTGGAGAGGAGTGCAGTCCGCTTGGTCCCACCACATGGGGAATCCACGGGGGTATAGGACCCCTGACCGGAGGAGGCAACAGACGTTCTCACACCATAGGGACAAGAGCTGCGCAGTCTGCCTGGGCAGATAAAAACCTTTATAGGAAAAACAAGAACTAAAACTGACTTTGAAGAAAATTAGAGACCCCCCCCATGTGATGAAGTGGTCTCTGCTAACTGAACATAGAACTGTAGAGTTTTAGAACTGTTTGCATAAGGCCCATCCTTGTTGGGGAGTACCTGGAGTGGCCAAAATGATGTGATTTATAATGGTGGAAGTCAGTCTATCACGGTCACTGTTACAGGAACAGCAGTTGTTTGGGGGGGGGGGGACTTGCAGTACAGAGAGAGACGCACATGAAAAACTATGTGCAACAAAGTAGTCCTGTTGAGATGGTGGCTGGGAGAAACTCGATAAAACAACCCTAATTATAATAAGGGTCTCAGAAATGTTCCATTCTGATTGGCTGTCAGCATTTGGACAGCCTTACATTACTGTCTGTTACACTGTCACATACAGCCTGATCACCACGGCAGATCATTTGGACAGCCTTACATTACTGTCTGTTACACTGTCACATACAGCCTGATCACCACGGCAGATCATTTGGACAGCCTTACATTAATCTCTGTTACACTGTCACATACAGCCTGATCACCACGGCAGATCATTTGGACAGCCTTACATTAATCTCTGTTACACTGTCACATACAGCCTGATCACCACGGCAGATCATTTGGACAGCCTCACATTAATCTCTGTTACACTGTCACGTACAGCCTGATCACCACGGCAGATCATTTGGACAGCCTTACATTAATCTCTGTTACACTGTCACGTACAGCCTGATCACCACGGCAGATCATTTGGACAGCCTTACATTAATCTCTGTTACACTGCCACATACAGCCTGATCACCACGGCACATGAATTCTTCCTGTCAGCATGCCGTCCTCTACCACTGCTGAATGACTGGAATGATGCATTCTGATTCTGAACCAGCATTCTTAAACTGTTCGTGGATTAACTATTTTATTCAAAGTCTCCCTTTTAATGAGGAAAACATTCAAAATGTGCACTTTTAAAGTCTTGTAATCAGTTTTTATACTAGTAGTAAGGCACTTCGAGGTGTTTAGATTAACAGTCAGTCACCCCCTGGGGCAGTCTGGCACTCGGCGATGCCCTGTGCCACATTATGCCTTTACAGGGTGATTAACAGACTGTTAACCTAATCTATCACCTGGTCATGCCTTACTGCTTCATAAGATATCTATGTACGTATATGTGTGTGTGTACGTTTATACGTCATATATATTTATATACGTTTACATATGTAGTGCGTGTACATTTATTTATATATATATATGTTTATGTACGTAGTTTGTGTATGTTTATATATCGTGTATATCTATATACGTTTACATATGTAGTGTGTGTACGTTTATGTATCATATATATCTACATACGTTTACGTGTGTAGTGTGTGAACGTTTATATATCATGTATTTCTATATGCGTTTACGTATTTAGTGTATGTATGTTAATATATTATATATATCTATATACGTTTACGTATGTAGTGTGTGTACGTTTAGATAAGCCACGAATGATGTGCCCAAGGGCAGACAGCACAAGTGAAAATAAATCGTTTACTCCACAGGTCCCTTTTATGTATTGCACTTATGCAATAGGTAGAGAGGAGCGCTGAGATCCTGCAAGCAGTGTGGACAGCTGGAAGAGACGAGAAAATAACTTACAGAGCTTATAGGCTGGGATTTTTCTGGGGGAATAATTGGTGTGGGTGTGTGTATGTGTGTGTATATATATATATATATATATATATATATATATGTCTTTATAAATTGTGCTAGTGGACAGAGCTTCTGTTTGCAGCATGGAAGGAGTGAAGCCCTGAATAGCGAGACCACAGCAGACTGAGCAGTGAGACCATATGGAGAATGAGTGGTGGGCGCTGGCTGCAGGCAGCTAAGGAGAGTCAGAGGAATGTGTGCCCATTTGCAGAAAAGGTACTGGTTTTGTGGTTGGGGTTGTGATCGGTAATATGGGTCCGGAGCAGCACAGACAGTGAGAGCGCTTGGGGGTAGAACACATGTAGTGTGGGGTGCAGTCGACAACGAGATGTGCAGCGAGAACTGTGATTCACAGAGAGAAAGAGTATTTTACACAAACTCTGTTTTGTCTTGTCTCATGTTTTGCAGCAGTTTAGTACTTTACAGGAGTGATGTTTTGGACAGCAGAGTGCAAAGGGAGGAGTGAGCAGCCAGGGTAAGCAGAGACGTGGCCAGGTTCAGTATCAGCTGTAGTGTGGCTGAACAAAAAAAGCCAAGGTCCCTGTTTTTAAAGGGAAAAAGAGTTTCTCTCTCCTGGGCTGGTCTCCGGGCTTCCTTACTCCTGGGCTGCCGCCTATCACTGTCATCAAGAGGAGGAGCAGCCCAGGAGTAAGGAAGCCCGGAGACCAGCCGTCGGAGAAAGAAAATTTACAGGTACCCAAATTTCAGTTTTGGGAATTAACTGGACTGTTAAACAGATAGCTTTTTTTATACTAGCATTATGTGGATAAACAGCTGCAGAGGGACATGCTGAGGCAACGAGTGGCGGGTTTAGAAAGAAACAGAAAGTAACTGGAAGTAGTGCCAGCGGGGTTGGGGGGGTGTAGGTATATCATGACGTGTCTGTTATGTACATAAACATTAGATAACGAAGCTACTACATACATAAACGAGGTTTATGTACCAGTAGCTAAAATAAACATTTTCATGTCACGGATTTTGATCTCACATCTGTTACATAAAAACACATATATATGCACGTATCTTTGTGAATGAGTGTACGTTTGAAATCGAAGGTAGATTATGTTACTGTAGTCACTACATTTAAGCAGATTTATTCCTCTCTCAGACTCTATCAGTAACTACTCAGCACAGCTACTGAAAGTGGAGAAGGAGAACATGGAGCTGCGAAACTCTGTGGTACTGAAGGAGAGTGAGAATTCCCAGCTGAGGATGCAGCTTGCAAAGTCAAGCCCAGTGGACAGTCTGGAAACAGAGATGAAGAAAGTACGTTTCAGTTTTGTATGCCTGCCTTGTCTGCAAGACACCTGGCTCAGTGACAATAACGTGTCCATAGGGAACCAGGCTTCAGGTCAATAACGTGTCCATAGGGAACCAGGCTTCATGTCAATAACATGTCCATAGGGAACCAGGCTTAGTGACAGTAATGTGTCCATAGGGAACCAGGGTCCATGACACTAACCTGTCCATAGGTAACCAGGCTCAGTGACAGTAATGTGTCCATAGGGAACCAGGCTCAGTGACAGTAATGTGTCCATGGGGAACCAGGCTCCATGACACTAACCTGTCCATAGGTAACCAGGCTCTGTGCCAATATCCAGTGTCATAGGGTACGAGGCTCTCTGTGCCAATAACTTGTCCATAGTGAACAAGACTCCATGCCAATAATGTGTCCATGGGGAACCAGGCTCAATGCCAGTAACCAGTGCATAGGGTATGAGGCTCTCCATGCCAATAGCATGTCCATAGGGAACCAGGTTCGAGGCTAGTAACCTGTCCATAGGGAACCAGGCTCAGTGCCAGTAATGTGTCCATGGGGAACCAGGCTCTGTGCCAATAATGTGTCCATAGGGAAGCGGGTCCAGTGCTGGTATTGTGTCCCTAGGGAACCAGGCTTGTTGCCAATAACCTGTTCATAGGGAACCAGGCTCAGGGACAGTAACATATCCTTAGAGAACCAAGCTCTGTGCCAATAATGGGTCCATAGGGAACCAGGCTCAGGGCTGTTAACACGTCCTTAGGGAGCCGAGCTCCGGGCGAGTACCCCATCAATAGGCAACCAGACTCCGTACTAATAATGTATCCATAGGAAACCAGGCCTAGGGCCAGTAACGTGTCCATAGGGAACCAGGCTCGGGGACAGTAACACATCCACAGAGAACTAAGCTCCATGCCAGTAATGTGCCCATAGGGAGTCAGGCTCTGTGCCTGTGATGTGTCCTTAGGGAACAAGGCTCAGGGCCATTAACCTGTCCATAGGGAACCAGGCTCGGGGCCAGTAACATGTCCATACGTAACCAGGACCAGTGCCAATAATGTATCCATAGGGAACCAGACCCGGGTCCAGTAACATGTCCATAGGGAACCAGGTTCCATGCCAGTAATATGTCAGTAGGGAACCAGGCTTCATGCCAGTGATGTGTCCATAACAAACCAGACTCTGTGCCAATAACTTTACCTTAGTAAACCATGCTCTGGGCCAGTAACACTTCCGTAGGGAACCAGGCTGTATGTCAGTAATGTGTCCATAGGTAGCTAGGCTCTGGGCCAATAACATATCCATTGGGAACCAGACTTGGCACCAGTGACACGTCTGTAGGGAATCAGCAACCATGCCAATAATGTGTCTGTAGGGAACCAGACTCTGTGCCAGTAATGTGTCCATAGGGAACCAGGCTCATTACCAATAATGAGACTGTAGAGTACCAGGCTCAGCGTCAGTAACATGTCCATTGGGGACCAGGCTTAGTTCAACTAGCATGTCCATTGGGGACCAGACTTATTGACAAAAACATGTCCATAGGGAACCAGTCTTGGTGGCAATAATGTGTCCATAGGGAACCAGGTTCAGAGCCAACAGCAAGTCCATAGGGTTCCAGTCTCAGCACCAGTAACATGTTCGCACGGAACCAAACTCAGTGCCAGTAATATGTCCACAGGGAACCCATTTCCATGCTAATAATGTATCCATAGGGGACCAGGATCTGTGCCAGTAATGGGTCCATAGGGAAACAAGCTCAGTTCCAGCAACCTGCCCATAGGGAACCAGGCTTGGTGCCAATAACAAGTCTGTAGGGAACCAGGCTCACTGCCGGTAACATGTCCACAGGGAACCAGGCTTACTGCCGGTAACATGTCCATAGGGAACCAGGCTTACTGCCGGTAACATGTCCACAGGGAACCAGGCTTACTGCCAGTAACAAGTCCATAGGGAACCAGGATCAGTGCCAATAATGAGTCCATAGAGTACCAGGCTCAGTGCCAGTAACAAGTCCATAGGGAACCAGGAACAGTGCCAATAATGTGTCCATAGGGAACCAGGCTCCATGCCGAGAATGTATCTGTAGGGTACCAGGCTGGGTGCCAATAATTTGCCCATAGAGAACCAGTCTCAGTTCCAATGGCATGTGCATAAGGAACCAGGCTCAGTGCCTGTAACTTGTCGCTGGGGAACCAGGCTCAGTGCCTGTAACTTGTCATTGGGGAACCAGGCTCAGTGCCTGCCTGTAACTTGTCTTTGGGGAACCAGGCTCAGTGCTGATAACATGTCTGTAGAGAATCTGTCTCAATGCCAGTAATGTGTCCTTAGGGAACCAGGCTGTGTGCCAATAACATGTCCATAGGGACCTAGGTTCAGTGCCAGTAATGTATCCTTAGGGAACCAGGCTTCATGCCAGTAATGTGTCCTTAGGGAACCAGGCCGTGTGCCAGTAACATTTCAATAGGGACCTAAGTTCTGTGCCAGTAACGAGTCAGTAGGGAACCAGCCTCAGTGCTAGTAATGTGTCCATAGGGAACCAGGCTTAGTGCCAGTAACGAGTCCTTAGGGAACCAGGATCAGTGCCAGTAACGAGTCCTTAGGGAACCAGGATCAGTGCCAATAATGTTTCTGTACAGTACCAAGCTTAGTGCCAGTAACATCCATAGGGAACTTGGCTTAATGCCAGTAAACCCATCCTTAGGGGACCAGAGGCGCAGTGCAGAGAACATATTTGGAGGGAACCAGGCTTATTGCCAATAATGTGTCCATAGAGATCCAGGCTCAGTTCTGGTAACCTGTCCATAGGGAACCAGGCTTTGTGCTAAAAATGCCTCTGTAGGGTACCAGGATTAGTGCCAGTGATGTCCATAGAGTTCCATTCTCCGAGTCAGTAACATGTCCATAGGGAACCAAGCTTCACGCCACAACCTGTCCATGGGGAACCATACTGAGTGCCAATAATGTGTCCATAGAGAATCAGGCTCCATGCCAGTAACTTGTCCATAGGGAATTAGGCTTAGTGCCAGTAACCTGTCCATAGGGAACCAGTCCCCATGCCAGTAATGTCCGCAGGGAATCGGGCTACATGCCAGTAATGTGTCTAGGGAACCAGGCTCCGTGCCAATAATGTGTACATAGGGAACCAGGTTCAGTGCCAGTAACCTGTCCTTCGAAAACCAGGCTCCGTGCCCATAATGTGTACATAGGGAACCAGGCTCCGTGCCAGTAATGTGTACATGGGGAACCAGGCTCCGTGCCAATAACATGTCCATAGGGAACCAGGTTCCATGCCCGTAATGTGCCTATAGTGAACCAGGCTCAGTGCCAGTAACCTGACCTTGGGGAACCGGGCTCAGTGTCAGTAACCTGTCCTTAGGAACCAGGCTCGGTGCCAATAATGTGTACATAGGGAACCAGGCTCGGTGCCAATAACGTTTCCATAGGGAACCAGACTCCATGCCTGTAATGTGCCTATAGGGAACCAGGCTCCATGCCCATAATGTGTACATAGGGAACCAGGCTCCATGCCCATAATGTGTACATAGGGAACCAGGCTCGGTGCCAATAACGTTTCCCTAGGGAACCAGGCTCCATGCCTGTAATGTGCCTATAGGGAACCAGGCTCAGTGCCAATAATGTGTACATAGGGAACCAGGCTCCGTGCCAGTAATGTGTACATAGGGAGCCAGGCTCGGTGCCAATAACGTTTCCATAGGGAACCAGGCTCCATGCCTGTAATGTGCCTATAGGGAACCAGGCTCAGTGCCAATAATGTGTACATAGGGAACCAGGCTCCGTGCTCATAATGTGTACATAGGGAACCAGGCTTCGTGCCAGTAATGTGTATGTGGGGAACCAGGCTGTGTGCCAATAACATGTCCATAGGGAACCAGGTTCCATGCCCGTAATGTGCCTATAGTGAACCAGACTCAGTGCCAGTAACCTGACCTTGGGGAACAGGGCTCAGTGTCAGTAACCTGTCCTTAGGAAACCAGGCTCGGTGCCAGTAATGTGTACATAGGGAACCAGGCTCTGTGCCAATAATGTGTACATAGGGAACCAGGCTCTGTGCCAATAATGTGTACATAGGGAACCAGGCTCCGTGCTAATAACGTTTCCATAGGGAACCAGGTTCCATGCCCGCAATTTGCCTATAGGGAACAGGCTCAGTGCCAATAATGTGTACATAGGGAACCAGGCTCGGTGCCAATAATGTGTACATAGGGAACCAGGCTCGGTGCCAGTAATGTGTACATAGGGAACCAGGCTTGGTGCCAATAACGTTTCCATAGGGAACCAGGCTCCATGCCTGTAATGTGCCTATAGGGAACCAGGCTCAGTGCCAATAATGTGTACATAGGGAACCAGGCTCGGTGCCAATAATGTGTACATAGGGAACCAGGCTCCATGCCTGTAATGTGCCTATAGGGAACCAGGCTCAGTGCCAGTAACCTGTCCTTGGGGAACCAGGCTCAGTACTCCTTTCCTGTTTTATCACCGGGGTGCCAGGCATTAAAAAGATAATGTATGATGTGCCGCATGGGGATTATACCCTTTATTAGCCTTACTGCTCTGCTTGTGCTCATGTTTTGGGCAATATGTGTGTGTATTGATATTACTGATCTGTTATTACTGATCTGTTTCTAGTTCCATGTGTTTCTAACAGTGTGACTTGTACACAGGCCGAGGAGGATGCAGATAAACTTCGCTCGATCGTTGTACCAATGGAACAGGAGATCACTGCCCTGAAGGAGAAGCTGAGGAAGGCACATGAGCTGATGGAGCAGTACAAGACAGCGGGGGTGAGAAACAGATAAATAAAATATAGTATAAATATAGACTAAAGTATGGGTAGGGGTGTGTAACGAGATGTTTACATTACCCCTCCCCGAGGGGTTTATGAATGACATCTAACTCCGAGGGTGTGTGTAAACCTCGAGTTTACACACACCAACCCATATTTTATTTTATATAATTGCTGGGTTTCCCTTTTTTTGCCTCTGCGATTGTATAAAATAAAAAGTTGCTGTGCGGCCACGGTCTGTATGGCGGCTGTTGCCTTTCTTTCTTTTTCTTTCTTGTGGGCAGCGAAAGTTAACTAAAGTCCCTGTGTTACATTTAAATTTTTTTATTACTTACTGCCGACTCTGGGTGGTGGTTCGGTGAACGGCAAGTGGTTGGGAAGCAAGGAACTGCGATGGGTGCAAGCGCAGAGTAAGGGAAATCGTGTGCGTGTTTGCTGTAATAAACACTTCTTTATTATGGCAAATTACACTACGGTTTCCCTATGAGAAAAAAAGAAAACCAGTTATTATTAAATAGTTGTTATAATAAAAAAATACAGATGAGTCCCTTCTGACATGGTCCAGCTTGAGCCGATCTGGTCACGCTAGGTTGTGCAGAAGTCTTGAATTCTAAATGCTATCGGTACTTGCAGAATAATGTGGAGCTGAAGGTCTTGTGCTGGGACAGAGGTTTGACACATTGGTGAGATGCACTGTCCCCTCATACCAGCTCTCCATTTCCAGTATGCAGTAAAACGTATTAATTCAACTCGCTTCTCGGCGAGTGTTGATGTCCTCTCCCCTGTCTCTACTTGTGAAACCCTGCAAATCACTTGAGAGACCATTTAGCGTTTCCTGTTAGCCTCATTTTCCCACTCCTATCACTCTCTGAGCAGCTAGTGGGTCAGTAGGACTCCTAAGATGGCATTATACTCTTGGCAGGCAAATTGCGTACACTTGTCTCAACAACAGCCTCTAAAGTTTAAGTTCCTTAAAATGATATTGCCAACTTCTAAATCCCTGTACAATTTATTATACATCATGAAATCATTCTTAGCCAATTGGGATTGTTTATTTCTAAACATTCCAGGTACTCTTCTAACCATTATAGATCGGGGGAGTGCTCCCAACCAATCAGAGCGCTCCTTTCCTCCGTGAATGAGACACTCTTATTCTGTCAAGCGTGTCTCACTTGCAGCTGCCCTGGAAACTGGCATGTTCGGGCAAGGTTTTTTAAATTATTTAATGTATTCTTACCCCAGGAGTCCTTTACCATCAGTAACCTTTTTGCACTTAGCTGGCTAGGTGAAACTGTCCTAGAGGTGTGCATTTAAGAGATATTTAAATGAGCTTAGGGCCAAGCCAGTCAGAAGACTGGAAGGGAAGGGGGGTGAGCTGAGTGAGAGCTGTTGAAGGCTTCAGAATTTTTTCTCCGCTGGACTGAGCAACATTGCCCCTGAGATGTCTCTCAATTTTCCTTGTTGACAGCCTCCTAGTGCTTATCTGGGTAAAGTTTTCTTCATAATTAATTTCCAACAGTGTGCCAAGTGAAAGTTTGTCTTTTTCATTAGCGTCGTGCTAATTTCTTATTTTAGCGCGACTGTGCTATTTTGACTTTATTTTTACCGCGACTATTCATTTTAAACCTAATTTTATCACGGGTGCTTATTTTCGACGGTTCCCTTCATTTTTGGACAAATTCTTGTGGGAACCAATGAATAACGGACAGTTGCCTTGTTTTTTACCTCAGACCTCGTGGGGTTTACCATGAGGCACCTGCAGAGGATTTTAGATTTAAACAGTGCCTGGGGGTTTCCTTTCTAGATTGGCAATTATGAGGAAACCTTTTTTGTTATATTACTGGACCTTGGTATTATCTGTGTCAGGACTGTGTAAAGGTCCAGCAGCCACCTGTACGCAGTTGACCAATATTACTGGTTTCTATTAAGACTGGCACTGGTTTAGATCCCAGTTCTAAAACCAAAAAAAAAAAAGGCACTGGTAATAGTGTTTATTAACTGGGTCAGGACTGGCCGGTGGCATTTTCACGGAAACCTGCACTCAGTTCGTAGATACAGGACTGGTTTGCTTTGCTTAAGTTGGCAAGCACAGCAGACAAACCTTTGATAATTATGGCTAAGGATACATCAAAGGCTTCCGACGAGGGGCTATTCAAAAGTACTAATACCAAAAGCAGAGGTGCTGAGGAACCCTCTTGATCCCAGTCAAAAAATAAAGCTTCCAAAGATGAAGTTCCTCACAAATTAAAAAAATAATAGAAATGGCAAAAAAAGGAAACTTGAACAAGCCTCTGATGAAGTGGCTAAAAAGAAACTCTGTCAAGACAAAAATGCTCCCGTTGCTCCTGGGAAAGTCAACAGCGAGACAACAGGCAGCTTAAAGCATACAGAAAAAAAAAAAAAACACTTACAAACCAAGTCTACACAGGTTCTTCCATAAATACAAGATATGGAAAAAACATGGCAGCTGTTTCAGACCCTTCAAAAGATGGGTCCTCGATTTACTGGGGCTGGCAAGCAGTCTTCCACAGTTCTGTCTTCTGTAGACTGTGAGGGTGACGCAGATGATGATCAATTTTATGATGCCCCTGACATGGATTTTGAGGGCCTTGAGCCCCAGGAGTCCCCGGACCCTCGTCTTGGGGATCCCCCAGGTGACCACGAGGATCCTTCCTCTATGTTTACATTTATACAAAATATGTTGGATACCCTGAACTTCCCTATGCAGGAGCCGAACCAGGATGTCAGTGAAGATGAAGATTATAGGGAGATGAGAGGTCTTTCATCCTCAAAGACCCTGGTCTAAAAATGGTACAGAGTTCCTGTCTGCACACCCTAGTACAGAGTATAGTGCAGCAGGCAGCTTGTGAGAAAGCTGGAGTCTCCTTGTCCCCTTTTCTCATGACAAGGATTCCAAGAGAATTAACTTTATAGTAAAGAAAATGTATGCCACAGCTTCCCTGCTTCCCAGACTTTCTTCTTACATGGCGTTCACAGACAAATATCAGAAAGCTCTTTGGAAATTTGTCCAGGCTGTTGCCCACAACGGATCAGATTCTGTGGTGTAGGAGCTGGTGGATACGTCAAAAACTGCCTTGGAAGCTCCTATGTACTAATTCCACATAGCAGATGACAACAGTGATGCAGTCTCTAGGGCGATTTCTGAGACGCTTCGCCTGGCTTAGAACAACCAGTCTGACCACAGATACTCAGAACAAGGCCATGGATTTCCTCTTTGATCAAAATATGTTGTTTGATTACAGAACCACTGACTACATGAAAAAAGTCAATGAGTACAGGGCCTCCTAGCAGAGCCACTCGTCCAAGCCTAAGCCCACCACCCCTCAGAGATCCCTCGGACACCTATTTCCACATACCCATAAGGAGATCTCACAGGAAGTTTCTGAGGTTCAAACTTCCTTTGGGTCACTATCAGTTCGCTGCAATGCCCTTTGGTTTGTCCTCGGCCCCAAGAGTCTTTACCAAGTGTTTCACAGTGGTAGCAGCACATCTCAGGAGACTGGGTGTCGCTCTCTACCCCTATCTGGACGACTGGCTCATAGTAGCAAAGTCTCCTTGCCAGGTCAAGGAATCTCTTTCTCTAGCAGAACCTACTCTGGAGTCTCTGGGTTTCCTGGTAAATCTAAAGAAATCTCACCTGGAACTGACCCAGCTGGACACTCAGAGGGGATATGCTTTCCTCCCGCAGGAAAGAATTCAGAGTTTCTTTTCAATGGCAGATTCTTTTGCCCAGGGATAGCCAAGACCAGCCAGACTTTTCCTCAAACATCTGGGACATATGGCTTATATGACTGCAGTAGTTCCAGGGGTCAGGTACAGGATACGACTCCTGCAACCCTACCTCAGAGCTCGCTGGTCTCAGAGAAGCAACAAATTGTCAAAGTTGATACCTGTGTCGGAGCAGTTCCTCCAAAACCTGTGGTGATGGCAGAACCCTGCAAATTTGCAGGCAGGGGTTCCCTTTCACGCTCCTCTTCCCACAAAGGTGATCACCACAGATGTCTCCCTTTTGGACTGGGGAGCTCATTTGGAAAGTACCTCATTAAGCGGCAGCTGGACTCCCGACGAGTCACAGTTGCACATAAATCTTTTGGAACTCAGAGCGGTCTTCCTAGCTCTCAAAGCTGTCGCTCCCAGCATAGAAGGGCAGGCGGTTCAAATTCGAACGGACATCACTTCAATGTTCTATATAAACAAGCAGGGTGGTACCAGATCAGGAATACTCTGTTCGGAAGCTCTGAAGCTCTGGTCTCTAGCATTCTCCCTGGGAGTCAGCCTCTCAGCTATTCACCTCCCAGGCAAACTCAGTACTCTGGCGGATGCTCTAAGTCGCATCAGTCAAGGCCAGAGTGAATGGACACTAAACAAGCAAGTACTACCACAGGGTTCAGGTGGTGGGGAACACCAGACGTGGATCTGTTTACCTCTTCTCTCAATTTTCAGCTTCCTCAGTACTGTTGCAGACCTCCATTTCCGGGAACACTTCCTCTGGATGCCCTGATCCTGGACTGGTCAGGGAGGTTCCTATACACATTTCCTCCTTTTCCACTGATATTCAGGGTTTTGCTGAAACTCAGCAGCCTGCATTGATGAACCTAGTGGCTCCAGACTGGTCCAGGCAAGCCTTTTCTTCTCTCAGTGTCCTGCAGCAGGCCCATTCGCCTGCCTCATACTCACTCATTGCTGACCCATCTTCAGACGGGAGTGCAGTACCCAGACATATACTCTCTTCACCTCAAGACCTGGTTCTTGAGGAGTTAGAGTTTCCATCCTCACAGTACTCTGAACAGGTCCTTAAGTTACTGAGGATGGCTAAAAAAACCGAACACTAAGAAGACTTATGCAGCCAAATGGAAAAGGTTTTCCCTCTGGTGCAAGAGCAAAAAGGTCAAACCCCTATCAGCTTCAGACCCTCAGCTGCTAGACCACCTGATACACTTATAGGCGTCAGGCTTGAAACCATCTTCTCTCAATCAATCAATCAATCAAAATCTTTATTTATTCAGGCGAACATCATTGAGCAAAGCTCATTTACAAGATGGACCTGATTGGTCTTAACAATATAAGGTTACAGTTTTACACAAAAAACAAGGTACTGATTGAATACAAATACAAAGATTTATAAATGAAACAGGTATACAAATATTTACATATGTACAAGGCAATGTGACATTGGATCTTGGTTATACTAAAATGAAAGAAACAAACAGTACTGGAGGGATAAAGCTAGGGTGATGGGACTTTGGGGATCATTTTTAGCAGTAGGTCGGAGAAAAAACTAGAAAACAAAAATAGGGGCAGTGCAAAAGGGGTAGGGGAAAAGAGGGGTTGTGAGAGGACTAGGCCTTATGGAAGCAATTGCATGATTCTGGGAAGAGACTAGTGTACAGCTTTTGAAGGATGTTAATGGAATGAGGGTATCCAATTTCAAGGTCTTTTGAAGAGAATTCCAGATAAGTGTTAGGAATAGCTGATTGCAGCCCTTCCATACCGGTGCAGGTAATAGGAATCTTCAGCATGATGAGTTTATTGATCCTTAGGCGTAAGGCCTGGATGTGATCTGGTTGAAACAATCTGAAATGTAGGATGGGAGTTTGTTTGTCAGAGCTTTGTAGATCAGACAGCAGCATTTTATTTCTTCTATGGTGTAGGGATGTCCAACTGACTGCATTGTAGAGAGAGGCGATGATGGGTGCTGAAGGGAAGATCTGTAATGAATCTAAGAGCTCTATGATACAAGGTGTCCAATTTATTTAAATGGGAGAGGGAACAGTGACCATAAAGGAAGTCAGCGTAATCAATGAGGGATGGGAATGATGCCAGGATTAATTTTTGTTTGGAGTCTGTGGTCAGGTAGTGTTTGATCCTATAAAATAGGCCAAGTCTCTGTCTAAACTTTTTCAGGAGCTCTCCAATGTGGCTAGTATAGTCAAGTTTATTGTCAATCCAGACTCCAAGATATTTGAATTTGTCCACATATTCCAGATTTTCACCAAGGATGGTAGATAATTGGGGGAGGGTGAATGATGGGACAGTGGAAGAGAAGCTCTTGGTGGCAAAGAACATAGCTTTCGTTTTCTTGGCATTTAATAGTAGTTTCTTTTCTAGTAATTTGTGCTGCAGGAGGAGAACTCAGATTGTAAAAGTTCACAGGCTTTTGATGGTGAAGGATTACTGATATAGGACAGTATCATTTGCAAAGAGGTGAATATTAGATTGTGAGAGATTGGAGTCAATATTGTTGATGTAAATGGCAAGAGGATGGGGCCCAAGATGGAACCTGTGGTACACCTCTTAGGAGTGGTTTAGAGGTAGATAGGTCACCTTCATTTTACCTGTTGTATTCTTCCGAGAGATAGCATCTGAACCATTTAAGAGAGAGTGAGTCAAGGCCTATGGAATTCAGAGAGGAGATTAGTAGTTCATGGTCCACAGTGTCAAAGGCTTTGCTTAGATCCAGAAACACAGCACAGATGTTACTCTTTTTGTCTAAGTCAGTCTGCCAGTCATTTGTAACTTTTGCTAAGGCAGAGATGGTGCTGTGCATGGATCTAAACCCAGATTGAGCTGGGTTAAGGAGATTATTGGTATCAAGGTAGGCACTTAACTGGATGTTCACTAACTTTTCAAGCATTTTGGACAGTACTGGTAAGATGGATATGGGCCTATAATTGTTGAGGTCCATGGGATCACCTGCCTTAAATAGGGGCAACACTTGAGCTGTCTTCCATATTGAGGGAATAGAACCAGTGGCTAGGGACAAATTGAAAAGGTGAGTTAGGGGGCAGCTAAGGTGTGCAATGCTACTTTTAGAAGGTAGGGATCCAGAGAGTCTGCACTTGCGCTTTTAGTTGTATCTAATTGGAATAGTAGGTCCTCTACTTCTTTTAAGAGTATTGGCTTAAGGAGAATGTGGAAGCAGCCTTTTGTCCCTCAGTAGATTGGAAGTTTAATGATGACCTCATTAGATTTGCAGGTGAGGAATCAAAGCTAGGCCAGCTGTAGTGAAATGATTGTTGAAGGCATTCAAGATTTCTTGCTTGTCAGTGATTTCCACACTGTTTAGGTGCACTTTGGGTGGTAAAACAGGGGTAGAAACTTGACCTAGGATCCCCTTTATGGTACCCCAGAATCTGGAAGGGTTGTGGTAGGAGGCATCCAATTCAGCTGTGTAGAAGGCAGCCTTGGCATTTCTCACTTGTTTTGTGCAGGAGTTTCTGGCTTTTCTGAATTGAAGCCAGTCATTTGGATCCTTGGTCTTTCTTGCCCTTTTCCAGAGTTTATCTCTGGCAAGCAGTGCGGATTTAAGGTCAGCAGAGAACCAGCGACAAGATTTGAGCTTGGTTCTGACACTGGTGAGGGGTGCATGTATATTGAGGGCACTTATGATAATGTCGTTTAAGACCTGTAGAGCTGTCTCTGTTGAAGCTGTGAGATAGAATTCTTGCCAACGTGTGGTATGGCACAGATCATGAAGATATCCTGTGATATTAAGGTTCTTTTTAGACCTTCTTGGGAGCAATTTTGCAGGGTTGGGTGGCTTGATTGTTGATCTTATGCCAGCTATGGGACAGTGATCACTTATGTCACTGAATAGCACTCCAGCATGAGAATACAGATGAGGCTTATTTACCAACATGATGTCCAGGAGTGTGCTGTTGAGATTATTCTTTGGATTAATCCTTGTTGGTTCTTTGATTAATTGAGTGAATCCATAAGTGTCACAGAAGGTTACTAGGGGTGCAGATGCATTGGCTAGCCAATTTAAATTCAGGTCACCTAAAATAATGGTGTCTTCAGGGCCTAGTTTAAGTATAGATCCCAGGTGGGATAGGAGCTTGAGGCCTGCTGAGGGGCCTATAGCAGCCAATCAATTGAAAAGATGACATGTTGGGAAGGGTTATTTTAAGTGATAAACATTCAATTCCTTGGCTGTGATGTAATATTGAGGCAGGATGCAGAGATATTTGCTTTGACGTAGATGGCTACCCCACCGCCCCTGGATGGACGGTCAGATCTGAAGAGCTGATAGTTAGGAAGCTTTATTTCACTATCATTTGTTGCAGATTTGAGCCATGTTTCAGAGATTACCAGAAAGTCAGGTAAGGTGTGTGCAACCCAGGCCTGTATTAGTGAGAACTTTTTTAGGAGGCTGCAGACGTTGATATGAAGAAAACTTAGGCCTTTTATGGAGGCTAATTCAGCTGGGGAGATAGAGCTTTCTGTGGGTCCAGGATTGATTTCAACAGTGCCAACACAGATCAGCAGAAAGAAAATTAGTTTAATGAGGGCACCAAGTGATAGGAGTAGGGAGTAATCAGAGGATTTTCTCTTCTTGCTTGGGATCCAGTGTATAGAGGACGATGATCCTGCTGTATGATTATAAATTTTGTCATAAAGTACCAGCTTAATGGACAGGTATAGGGGGTCATTATAGTGCCAATAATGGAGCAGGGGGCTTGTGGAGTACAGAACTGGTTGTGAGCCTTTTTGTGGGATACCCCAAGGATTATAGTGCAGAAGCGGTAGTATATACTTGAGGAATTGAGGGACATCCATTGGGGATAGCAGAGGGAGGCAAGCTTGAGTAGCCGCCCTAATCACCAGGGCGTGGGCTACTTCAGTTTCCTCCTCTGGATATGAGGAAGGTGAGAGGCAAAGCAGCATTAGGAGGAACAGCAGCATGGTGGAGGGTAGCTAGGGGTAAAAATACTAAAGGTGGTGTGAAGAAAGGAGCACGGGAATTGGCTAGGAGTTAGCTATGGGCGGAGATAAGAGATTCGGCGGGAAGGTGTATAAAAGAAACACCCAGGAAGGGGGCAAAATTTTGCGGCTTTCCCTGCACCTTTCTGGCTGTCTCTCCCGCCTCCTGGTTCCTTTCTCCAGGCTGTGCATTCGCCGCCGTGCCGATGGCCGGGTCACGGCTGTCTCTGGGGTACTGAGGCAGGGCTGGCTGGAAAGGAGGGACAGAGGAGAGGCAGTCAGAAAAAGCACTAGATTGCAGCAATCTGCAAGTGGTGCTAAAAGATTTGCACAACAAAGACTGGGGGGTTTAGGCTCGCGCTAGCCCAGCACAAGTCCCACCAAAGGACTGTAATCACAAAATCAGCAAGCAAGAAGGCATTTCACAAAATTATACAATAATAAAAGGTAAAAACAGCTCTTTTTGGAGAATTTTACATTGAAAGAGCAGTAATCCCGGCCAGTTTTGGAGGTGCAAGCAAAGCAAAAGTCAGTGAGGAAGGCGCACCAATCAGAGGCAAGGCTTAGCTGGCGGTCGCCTTCCGATTGGCTGCGGCTGTCCCGTACCTTTCTGGCTGTCTCTCCCGGCCTCTCAAGCTACACCTGGTGGCAATTTAGGCCTACCTTTTGGTGGGAAAGAAGAAATAATTTCCCCCCCCCCCACAACATTTTTAAACAGTTTTTCAAAGGCCTCTTGCACTTCCAACCAGGAAGTCCGTTCCTCCTTGCAGCCTGAACCTTTGCATAGATGGGCTCATGAATCCACCCTTCAAGCCTATGTCCACTGCCCACATCAAGTTTATAACTTGGAAGACAGTCTTCGTGGTAGCATTCCGTCTGCCAGGAGGATTTCAGAGCTACAGGCTCTGTGCACTGAGCCGAATTACATCATCCCTCACAACAATAAAGTTGAGCTCAGGACAAATAGGAAATTTCTGCCAAAGGTGGTTTCAGAGTTTCACTGAACCAGTCCATTACTCTGCCTGTCTTTTTTACTGAGCCATCCACTCCTGGTGAGCAAAAACTCCACAGCTTGGATGTCAAAAGAGCCATCTTTCACTACCTAGAGCATACTAGACAGTCCAGAGGCTCTTCCATTGAGTTGTTCCTCACCTATGGGGATGTAAGCAGAGGAAGACCAACTACCAAGAGAACTATTTGTTGTTGGTTGGTCTCTTCTGTTAGATTCTGCTATGAGAAAGCTGGTCAATAACCTCCAGTAGGGCTCAGGGCCCACTCCACCAGGGGCACCGCAGCCTCACTTGCAGCAGCAAGGGACATTCCCCTACTTGGGTGTTTGCAAAGCAGCTACCTGGAAATCTGTGCACACCTTTGTGAAACACTGCAGTTTGGATATGTAGGCCAGATCTGATGCCTAATTTGGTAGGGCAATTCTGCAGAGCTCCTTTCCTAAGTAGGTTCTCTGCCCACCTCCCACTTGGTACTGCTGGGTAGTCTGCAAAAAAGTTACTGATGCTGAAGGACTCCTGGGGTAAGAAAAAAAAAATTACTCACTGCAGTAATCTTCTTTCTCCCAAGGGGTCCTTCAGCATCAGTAAGCTCCCACCCTTCCTCCCCGGTTCACCTGTTGGAGAAGGGCTCTTTATGTTACCTTTTACCAAATTTGGAGTTTCTTATTGATGAGTTTTTAGCTCGTGTTGCTGTTGTTTCTATTTCCACTTTTGTGGACGTTTGCATGTTTTTTTGAATCCTGTTGCTTCTTTTTCAGGGAATTTGCCCTTGTTTTTCCTTGAAAAAATTCTGAAGCCTTCAACAGCTCTCACTCAACTCACCCCCCTTCCTGTCTTCTTATTGGCTTGGCCCTACGCTCATTTAAATATCTGTTAAAGGCACACTTCCAGGGCAGTTGCACCTAGCCAGCTAAGTGCAAAAAAGATACTGATGCTAATGGACTCCTTGGAAGAAAGAATATTACTGCAGTGAGTAATTTTTTCTTATTGATCCAGCTCTGTCAGTAGTATATTAATGTGGGTGACGAGACCACACTTATAGTTTGAAGACTGGTCTCACTTACATTGAGTATCTGAGCTGCTCGCCTTCGGTTTGTGGTCCTCATACCCCAAGAATGTGCAAGAAACCACTCTTACAAACGTAACCGTCGTCATGTCGCTGGTATTAATGTACCTAAGAGGGTGTCTCATGCACATGGTTGTAAAATTCTGATGTTCTAAGTGCAGTTGGCAAAGTCCATTTCCCACATAGCGAATTCTCTCATATTCTGCGAAGTATAAGATTTGGATGTTAAATTGAGATTATATTTTGTTAAATAGTCTTTAACGTGATTTTCAATATGTTTATATGTACAGATCCTGTGTCTGTCTTTTTCTTCTCAAGTCCTTTGTATGCCAGAATTGCTTAGCTTCGCTTCGCAGTTCTCCTACCCAAAGAACTGGAGAATGCACTCTTATAACTATAAGAGACAGAGGAACTGTGCATAGCATACAGGCTGTGCTCCGTATCCAGTGAAGCTTGGGTGTTGGGCTCCATGACCGACGAGGCGTTTGGGAGCCAGGCTTGTTTCTGATGGAGAGTTTGGGAGCTAGACAATGTTACTGAAAAGGAGTCTGGGTGCAGAACGTCATTACTGACCCATAGGGTGGTAGCTGAACTCTGAAATCGACAGAGAGTTTGGGAGGCAGATTCCATTACTGAGGGGAAATTTAGGAGCTGTACACTGTAACTGATGGAGCTTGGGAGCTGGTCTCCATTACCAGTGGGGAATTAGTCAGGCTCTCTCACTGACAATGTTTGGCAGACAGACTCTGTTAGCATCAGGGAGTTTGAGAGATAGACTCCATTACTGACTGGGAGTTTGGGAGCTGGGCTGCATTACCAGTGGGGAGTTTGGGAGTCAGGCTGTGTTACTGGCAGTGTTTGGCAGACAGATTCCATTACTGACAGGGAGTTTGGGGGCTGGGCTGCATTACCAATGGGGAGTTTGGGCACCAGACTTTGGACAGGATTTTATTAAGAATTCATCCAAGATCTGGCAGACACTATTTTTAAAAGGAAAATTCCATCCAGACTGTTAGATCAGCTATTAGATTATCTAACTTTGCCTGAATTTCATATCCAAAAAAAGCACTCAGTTATTGACTGGGAAGTTTGGGAGCCAGACACTTTCACTGCAAGGGAGTTTGTGAGCCAGTGTCCTTACTGTCAAGGAGTTTGGGAGCCGAACTCCTTTATCAACAGGGAGCTTGGGTGCCACTCTCCTTTACCGACATGTAATTTGGGACCTGGGACTCCTCCTTTTACTGTCAGGGAGTTTGGGAGCTGGACTGCTTTACTTGTCAGGAAGTATGGGAGATGGACTCTGTTACTAACTGGAGTATACTGTTTGTGCCTTTCTTTCAGGCTTCCAGCAACAGTTTTCACAGCTCTAATGATTCGATCGAGTTGGAATTTCCATGTCAGGATCTCACCTCTAAACAACAGAGAAGGAGCTCACCACTGCCTTTCCAACAAGGAGAAGATATCGACCCCAGCAGAAGATCTCCTCCAAGTGATCTTGCCAGTGTGAACTCCTCTGACACTGCTGGCACCACAGACGAAAATGATTTTGGGGCAGACTTTTTTGCCAAAAATTCTGACACTGTGTCCATCGCATCGTTCCCCACTGCAAGCCCCTACCTGCAGAAGAGACTGACCCCCGAGCAGGAGGAGACTGCTTCTCTGGTGTCCACAGGGACTTTAGTTCCAGAGAGCATATATATTCCTCCCGCAGGATACCAGCTGATCAAAGACCATGACTGGAACCATCTACAGCAGGAGGTAGGCAATGCGATGGGGGCATAACAAAGTAGCAACTTGTGATGGGAAGTTCCAAGCTGGTGTGAAGGTTATTACTTGGGGAGGAAGTGCTGTAATCATTGACTGTTTTTTTTTTTTCGGGGGAGAGGGAGCTGTATCCTTGATTCCTGAATTATGTGGGTGTAGTCTTGATAAATTAGTTGTAATTTAGAAGGGAAACACCCCCGATATATGAGTTATTTGGATAAAGAGTTCCAGTGAGGTTATACTTGGGGCAAAGCAGTTTCATGAGTCAGCATTTGGGCAGGAAAGCACCTTGATCAGTTAGTTTCTAGGAGTAAAGAACCTTGATGATTTAGTGTTGGGGCGGGTAATGCACCTCCATGAGTTAGCATTTGGGGGTAACCCTGATGCGATAGTGTTCGGGTGTAATGCACGTTAGCGCATTAGGGTTTGGGAGTAAAGTACTCTGATGGTGTAGTGTTTAGGGTTGCCCTGAGTACATGAGGTATTGTTTAGGGGAAACAACCTTAGAGACAAGTTATTTTAGGAAAGTAATATCACCGAATAATCGGTTTCTTACTTCTCTTGACATGCCCCTGGTAGTCAAGTTACTAGTTTTGCAGGGAAGCACCCAGAATGTTGAGTTATGACTTCACTGAAGGAACTCCACTGACAGACATTTCAGGAGAGCACCCCATGTCGAATTATTTTTTAGTACAGTTGTGGTTGATAGTTGAGCTTATATTTAGGGGAACTGGCCTTATTAGTTACAGGACCTCTGCAGGGATTCGTTGGGAGCCGGCAGTAGTAGGGTTATTGTTTGGGGAAGCCCTCAGTAGCTGTGTTAACAATTTGTAGGGTC
Source organism: Neoceratodus forsteri (assembly GCA_016271365.2). NCBI lineage: Eukaryota > Metazoa > Chordata > Ceratodontiformes > Ceratodontidae > Neoceratodus > Neoceratodus forsteri. The sequence goes on from JADMNL010000033.1 coordinate 2,151,703, forward strand.
CCCTGTATTGGCGCTACTCTGTAGAAAGTCCCAAATAATTGAATTATTGTTTGGGAAGACAGAAGACCATAATTGAGAGCACAGTTGGGGGAGCCCGGATGATTGTTATGCCATTCAGAGCCCCCAGTGATTGACCTACTGTTTGGAGAAGACCGCAGCAGTTTTGTGCAGTTAAAATGTTTGTCCGGGAAAGGCGGACTGAGCTGAAACTCTATTCCAGGTGCAACCTGGTAGAGAATTAAGCACACTAAAGGACAGCTGACGTCTTCGGGAAAACATATTATTTAGACCCAGTTCAGCTTCTATTTCATGTATCGTCTATATATTTCTCATCTCCATTATTTATTACTGAAGAGATTCCTACAGAAACAAGGGGCAGGATTCAAGAACCCCATGAAAGTCCCACAGCTGCGGCTAAACTCCGGCGCCAAAGGTGGCCACTTGCAGAGCCGCAGAGGTCCCGCAGCGGTGGGTATTCACAAAGGTGGAGCTGGATTATGACCGGCTCCACGACTTACAGCAGCGTGCGAGTGGTGTTACTAGGGGGATCGCCGCAGCTGTGGAGAGTTGCTACGGCTGGTGGGAGCAGCCGTAACATCCTCCGCAACTGCTGTGGCTGTGAATCGCACGCACCGCTGCTGCGGGTGATTTCAGTCCACCACTGAGTTGCAGAATGGGACTTAGCTGCCGAACGGTTTATGAATCCTGCCCAAGATCTTTAGCCATTAGCAGACACAGCAGTATATTAGCACTGGGCACTAGTGGGTTTAGTGCATGCTGCAGCGACCTCAGAATATAGCCCCCACCACAGAAAGGGCACAAACCTGCCGGCACAAACTCTACTAGCTTCGGTGCTTTTTTTTTTTAAACTCTGTTTTTATTGTATTTTATCACTCAAAGGATGATACAAATTTCCTCAGTGTTTGCCTTACAACAAATACTTTATATGAACAAATCTAAGACGCCTGTAAAAGCTTTCACTATTAGGCATAACATATTTGGTCCTGGCTATATACAAAAAACGTGCAGAAAGTCAGAAACTAAATTCTGTATTGCCCGAGTGCAGAAGCCTATACTAGCAAATGAAAAGGCGAAGGTCCAGGCTACTCCCAACTCCCCAAAGTACAGACAAAGTGACCCCTCTCCACAAGTCCTTCCGCCACCTCAGAATCACTCCATTGCTATTAGGGGATGAAAGACTGGCTCCTCTGCTATGTTTAAAAAAAAAAAAAAAAAAAAAAAAAAAAACGTCTTGCCACTTGATCGCAAATCGCAAGGTTCTGCCTGTAAACTTCGCTATCAGTTGTTCCATCGCATGCTTATCATTAATTACTTTATGCCACTGGGAGCATGTAGGCACAGAGGGTTGCCACCATAGGTGTGTAATCGCCTTCTTGGCTGCCAAGATATATATATATAAACATAGCATAGAACCAGGCGGGAGACTTAAATCTCGGGGCGGTATCGAAAGAAGGACCAGGTCTGGGGTCAGAACCGTATCTGCTCCCATGAGAATAAACACACTGTCCATAACCTGCTGCCAGAAAGGGTCAAGAACAGAACCCGTCCAAAATGCATGTAAATGAGAATCCGACATCTCTCCACATCGCCTCCAGCAGTGCCCAGATTGCGGAAGCAGATATTTAGCCAACCGAGAAGGGGTATTAAAATATCTATTATGGGTCGTCCAAGTGAATTCACACCAGTATGGGGTGGAGGAAATCTTAATGGACGGAAGTGTATATTTTATCCACTCATCATAGGAGATGGATGTAGATAACTCCTTGTTCCAAGCATCCAATATCCTTTGCTCGGAGCCCCCTGAATATTCCTGAAGGTCTTTATCCAGGAGCCCAATCAGTTGTTGCTAGTGTGTACCGTTTATTGAATTAATAAAAATTTGCAGTAACAAAGAGAGGGGATCGGGTAGACTGCTTCTCTGGGGGCCCTCGTAATAAAAAAGTACGAATTTGAAGCTATCGAAAATGTTCTCTCTTTAACTGGTAGTTGGATTGGAGCAAATGAGGCGACACCCTGGGAGTCTAAAAATTACACCGGTGCTAACTTTTGAGTATCTGGCCCCAGGTTAGGAAAAAGCAGTAGGAAGAGGTGAACCATCAAGAACTATCTTGTTTTCATGCTTGTGACCCCAGTAACAAATAATGAGGAGAAGAAATGGAGAGCTCACGAGAAATATAAGCTGATTTGTGGCCAGATGTTATGTTTTTCAAAGTCCTTCTCGAGGCATTGGTGGCTCTTTAAGTAGTTGAGTTTATAGTTGGGGTCCCCAATGATTGAGGCATTTCTCAAGGAGTCTCCTGATAGCTGATCAACTTGGAATGCACCCCAGTCCTGTTCTTTGGGGGAGGACAGCAGTAGTTGAGTAGATAACTGGAGAACTCCAGAAGCAGGGCTAGTTGTCAGATGAGAATGGAAGGAAAGCTGTGCCTTTTATATTTGGGTTATTGCCTTGTATTTCAATTCTACAGCTAAAGCAGCAGCAGCTGGCTGTGTTCCGCCTCAAGGAGCAACTGGAGAGCGTGTCTAAAGAGAAGGAGTACCTGGAGAAGGAGCTGAGACAAAACAGTGAAGACTGCGCTAAACAGGTAGGTAGCGAAGGAAGCTCGGAGCACTGTTGGTTGGCGATAACCACTTCTTTGCCCTTGCTTACAAGTCCCGAGATCCTAGTCAGTTTTCTGTCATTTTTCTGTTCTGGGATTCCTTAAAATGTTGCCTTGATTATGACACACAGTGCCGCATGCTTTTGATTGCTGCCTTTCTCAGTTACCCTGTAGCTTGGTTTTCGCACTAAGAATGTGGCTGATTTCAGCTTCACTCTCTCTGTTCTCCGTTTAGTAATTGTTCTAATATCACGTTATTATACAGGGCTGGGGCTGTTTGCCTTTATTTTGTGCCAATATCTTCACTGAAATATATTTTTTGTATTCTGTGGTAGGCAGGAGCCATTTTCAACTCTAATAAAGCTTAACAGTAAAAACCCACAAAATCACTGTTTAGAAATGAACATATATTTTTTTTGCCAGTGGCGAATGACAGAACTTACCCTGTTATACATTGTTTTCTTTAGTTACTGTGTCTTTCCCCAGTATAAAGCATTTGGGATACATTTGTACAGTACAGAAGATGCAATTAAAGCAGTGTCCTGTTGCTTCCTGTACTGGTAGTGAAGGTTCTGTAGTTTGGTAACTGCTGATGGTGCTGCTTGCACTGGGAGTGAATGGTTGGTATTTGGTACAGCAGCTGTCATTGCTTGCATTGGGCGTGAACATTTGGTATCTGCAGATGGCACTGTATGCACTGGCATGAATGTTCCATAATTTGGTAACTGTAGGAAGTGGTGCTTGCATTGGGAGTGAATGTTCGGTAATTTGGTAACAGCAGGTACTGTGTGCAACAGCCTGCATAGGATTTTGTGTGCACCAGCCTACATCTGCTACTTTGTGCACCTCCCTGTGTCAGGTACCATGTGAACTTGCCTACATTAGTTACCATGTACACCGCCCTGCATCAGGTACCGTGTCCATCTCCCTGTGTCAGGTACCATGTGAACTTGCCTACATTAGTTACCATGTACACCGCCCTGCATCAGGTACCGTGTACACCTCCTTGCATCAGGTACCATGTGCACCACCCTGCATCGGGTACCGTGTGCCCTTGCCTGCATCGGGTACCGTGTGCACCTCCCTGCATCAGGTACCGTGGGTACCTGCACACAGAACCCGATACAGGTTGATGCACACAGTGCCTAATGCAGGAAGGTGTACACAGTACCTGATGCAGGGAACTGTGCAAAGTCTTGGCTTCTGCTATAATCGGATTTCTAATTTTTGTTCTTTCTTTTTTTTTTTTGGTTTATGTTTCTAGGTCAATGTTTTACTGGGCCAGATTGAACGCTCTGAAAATCTACTGCAAGAAATTCAGACAACCTTTTCCCAGACGCAACAGAAAACTCAGCAACAGCTTGTAAGATTGCTAGATTTTATATATTTTCATTCATCTGGTATAGAATTTCCTGATATTTTGCAGTGCCTGGGTGTGTACATTGAGTATGGAGAATTTCCTGGCATGTGTTGTGCCTTGCTGTGTGGGTACTGTCAGATTCCATGACACGTGTTGTACCTTGCTGTGTGTGTACTGTCAGATTCCATGACGTGTGGTACCTTGCCATGCGTGTGTACTGTTGGATTCCATGATGTGTGTTGTGCCTTGCTGTGTGTACTGTCGGATTCCATGACATGTGTTGTACCTTGCTGTGTGTGTACAGTCTGATTACATGACATGTGTTGTACCTTGCTGTGTGTGTGTACTGTTGGATTCCATGAAGTGTGCTGTTTCTTGATGTGTGTGTATTGTCAGATTCCATGTCTGTGTTGTACCTTGCTGTGTGTGTACTGTCAGAGTCCCTGACATGTGTTGTACCTTGCTGTGTGTGTTCTGTTGAATTCCATGACATGTGTTGTACCTTGCTGTGTGGGTACTGTTGAATTCCATGACATGTGCTGTAACTTGCTGATTCCATGACATGCGTTATACCTTGCTGTGTGTGCGCTGTCGGATTCCATGATGCATTTTGTACCTTGTTGTGTGTGTACTGTACTGTTGGATTCCATGACATGTGTTATACCTTGCCCTGTGTGTACTGTACTGTTGGATTCCGTGACATGTGTTGTACCTTGCTGTGTGTATACTGTCAGATTCCATGACGTGTATTGTATCTTGCTGTGTGTGTATTGTTGGATTCCATGACACGTGTTGTGCCTTGCTGTGTGCGTACCCGTCAGATTATGTGACATGTATTGTATCTTGCTGTGTGTGTACTGTCAGATTCCATAACATGTTGCACCTTGCTCTGTGTGTGTGTGTGTGTGTGTGTGTAATGTCGGATTCCGTGATGTGTTATACCTTGCTGTGTGTGTACTGTCTGATTTCCATGACACGTGTTGTGCCTTGCTGTGTGTGTACTGTCTAATTCCATGACATGTATTGTATCTTGCTGTGTGTGTACTGTCTGATTATTTGACATGTATTGTATCTTGCTGTGTGTGTACTGTCTGAGATTCCATGACATGTATTGTAACCTGCTGTGTGTGTACTGTCTGATTACATGACGTGTTGTACCTTGCTGTGTGTGTACTGTTGGATTCCATGAAGTGTGTTGTTTCTTGATATGTTGTGTGTGTGTGTGTGTGTGTGTTGTCAGATTCCATGTCTGTGTTGTACCTTGCTGTGTGTGTACTGTCTGATTACGTGACGTGTGTTGTATCTTGCTGTGTGTGTGTACTGTCAGATTCCATGACATGTGTTGTACCTTGCTGTGTGTGTATAATGTCGGATTCCGTGATGTGTTGTACCTTGCTGTGTGTGTACTGTCTGATTCCATGACATGTATTGTATCTTGCTGTGTGTGTACTGTCTGATTACATGATGTGTTGTACCTTGCTGTGTGTATACTGTCTGATTCCATGACGTGTTGTACCTTGCTGTGTGTATACTGTCGGATTTCATGACATGTATTGTACCATGCTGTGTGTATGCTGTCAGATTCCATGACATGTGTTCTACCTTGTTTTGTGTATACTGTTGGATTCCCAGACATGTGTTGTACCTTGCTGTGTGTGTACTGTCGGATTCCCTGACATGTGTTGTACCTTGCTGTGTATGTACTGTCTGATTCCATAATATGTGTTGTACCTTGCTGTGTGTGTACTGTCTGATTTCCTGACGTGTTGTACCTTGATGTGTGTGTATACTGTCTGATTTCAGTAGATGTGTTGTACCTTGCTGTGTGTGCACTGTCGGATTGCATGACATGTGCTGTACCTTGCTATGTGTGTACTGCCTGATTCCGTGATATGTTGTACCTTGCTCTGTGTACTGTCGGATTCCATGACATGTGTTGTACCTTGCTGTATGTGTACTGTCTGATTCCATGACATTTGTTGTTCCTTGCTGTGTATGTCGTGTCAGATTCCAAGACATGTGTTGTACCTTCCTCTGTGTGTGTATGTGTGTGTGTACTGTTGGATTCCATGACATGTGCTGTACCTTGCTGCATGTGTACAGTCTGATTCTGTGATGTGTTGTACCTTGCTCTGTGTACTGTCGGATTCCGTGATGTGTTGTACCTTGCACTGTGTACTGTCTGATTCCATGACATGTGTTATACCTTGCTGTGTATGTACTATCGGGATCCACGACATGTGTGTTACCTTGCTGTGTGCGTACTGTCTGATTCCATGACATGTATTGTACTTGCTGTGTGTATACTTTGTGATTCCATGACCTGTGTTGTACCTTGCTGTGTATCTACTGTCTGATTCCATGACACGTGTTGTGCCTTGCTGTGTGTGTACTGTCGGAGTCCATGAGATGTGCTGTATCTTGCTGTGTGTACTCTCGGATTCCATGTGATGTGTCATGTGTCATACCTTGTTGTGTGTTAATTTTCGGATTCCATGATATGTGTTGTTCCTTTATGTGTGTGTACTGTCAAGTTCCATGGCATGCGTTGTACCTTGCTCTGTGTGGACTGTCTGATTCCATGACATGTGTCATGCCTTGCTTTGTTTATTGCTGGATTCCACTACATGTCTTATTCCTTGCTGGGTGTGTACTGTCAGATTCCATGATGTGTGTGTTGCACCTTGCTGGGTGTGTACTTGTTGGATTCCATGATATGTGTTGTACCTTGCTGTGTGTGCACTGTCAGAATCCATGACATGTGTAGAGCTTACTTTGAGAAGGCTCTTGCAGTAGGTAATTACATATAGGACTGAAGTCGGCAGGCGTCAGGACCCCACGGAAAAATTTCTAGCTAGCAGTCTCTGGCGAGGGACCGCCCCCACATCAGGTGACCGGCGTCCGGCGACTTGGTATAAAGGGCGGTCCCCATGCCGCCTTCCAGTTCTTTCCGCCGCTTGCTTTCGCAGTGCCTCAGCGTTAAGTTCCACTGCTCGCCAGTCCATCACGGGTAGTTATAATGTCGCTTATCTTGATTTTTCTAAGATATTCGTCAGGATTCTTTTACCTGCCGTGCATGTCGTCCCCTACCACGTCCAAGCACAAGAACAAGTGCAACTCATGCGGCGCCCAACTCCCACACAAGGATGGCCATTCTCTCTGTCTTATCTGCCTAGGCCCCGACCACCCCGTGGATTCCTGTCAGCACTGCCTGAAGTTCAACGCAGCTACCCGCAGAAGAAGGCAGCAGTCCCTGGAGGCCCACATCCTAAAGAAGAAGATGTTCTCCATGGAAAAGGAGCTGAAAAACCTCAGACAGGCTTCCACCTCTCCGAAGGCCTTAAGAAGGAGAAGGACCGGGACTCCTCATCCGCTGCTGCGGCGACTTCGGCTGGGGTCGCCTCCCTTCAGGTAACGTCCCCCGGATGACCGTTCCTGATGGCGCGTCTTGGTGGTGTATGAGCGGCTGACAGTCCCCGGCTGGATCGCGCTTGGGCCAGTTGGGAGCCTCTGGGATAAAGGAGGCATCCGCTCCCAGTAAGGCCGCCCCTGCATGGCCTTCTGGTTCAAGCCTCTCCGGTAAGTCGGTCGTCGGCTCCTCCAACGTCCGCCTGGAGCCAGCCGCTAAGTCGCCGCACCCTTCGGGGCATTGCACGGCCGTCAAGCCGCCCATCAAGGTCGCCTCCCCTGCATGGCCTTCTTAGGGCACTGCGTCTGATCAGTCGGACGTCAGCTTCTCAGACACCTGCCGGTGGAGCCTACACCAAATCCCTTGGATTTATCTGGTGCCGCTGACTCCTCACAGCCTTTGCTGCTGCCGTCCTAGGCCCCCCGCGTCTCCCCAGAGGATCCCTCTGGCCCTTCTCTGGATGCTGCTGGGGACTCTAAGGCGCCTCCACCAGGCCTTCCTCCTGTAGGTCCAGATGGCCTGACGTCAGATCCTCGGACGCCGGCCCTGTCGCCGGCCGACGTCCCCTTACCAGACATCACCTCGATGTCCGCCGGGCCACCTGTCCCTGGCCCGCCTGCAGGGCCTCTTCCAGGACCTTCTACCCCGGTAGAGCCCCATGCTGCTGGATCTTACCCCATCTTATCCGACGCCGCAGTACCCGGTGCCTCAGTACCCGACACCGGGCTTCCCGCCGTCTGGCTACGGATACCCCCAGCATCCGTATCCCCCTCTCCCCCTACTCCACTGCCCCCTCAGCAACCAGTGGATCTGAGGGAGACTCTGGCTTCTTGGTGGGCTAAGACCAAGGCTCAGCTCACCAGGGAGGTGGAGAGCTGCCTCCCGACAGACCCGATCCTGGATACCCGTTGCCGGGGGCAAGAGACCCCTCCTCCCCCCCGTAACCCCAGAGACACTGCTACGGGGTCTAAGGCTGGGGGTGGCACCTTGCCTCCTAGGGGCCATGTTCCTCCCCTGAGTGGGAAGGGGTCTTCATCTCCTTCTTCTTTGGACTCATCGGAGGACTCCGATGACAGCTTCGATCTGGACGAGCCTTGCACTCCTGACAAGCCCAGGCTCAGGACTCCTCCGAAGTCCCCTGCGGAGGATTTCTCGTTTACGGAGTTGTTAAGAAAAATTCAGGCTCTTCATCAGTGGAAATCTCTGGAGCTGGATCCACAGAGGCAGAAGCTAGCTGCCCATTTGGATTTGTCCAAGGTCGCTCCCACGTTAGTTCCACCCTGGATCGAGCCTCATGCCGACCTCATTTCCACTATCTGGAAACAACCGTCGGCTTTAGCCCCCCCCCTTCCTCAGAAGGCGGATAGGCTGTATCAGGCTCCCAAGGGGGTTGACTTTCTCATGTGACACCCTAAGGCTGATTCGGTCATGATCAGTGCCGCCGATGGCCGTTCGGCTAAGCCGAAGCACCTGAGCTCGTCCCCACCTGATAAAGAATCCCGCCTTCTGGACCAGTATGGCAAGAAGGTCTATTCTTCTTCCACTCTGGGCATTAGAGCCTTGAACTGTGTGGCTCACATGGGGGATTACCAGAAGGCTATCCTGAGCGAGTTGGAAGCCAAGTTGGACTCCCTTCCTCAGTCACAGACTAAACAGGAAGTGGCAGACCTGGTCCGCTCTGTACGTTCGGCCAGTAGGCACATGCTGCGCGCTACTTACGATGCGGTGGATGCTTCTGGACGAAGCTCTATGTTCGCCGTGAGCCTACGATGACATGCCTGGCTTCGGGTGTCAGGTTTAGCCTCGGAAGTACAATCCGCCATCCAGGACACCCCCTTCCGAGGTTCGATGTTGTTCGGTGGTGATATCAAGTACATCATTACCGGACTGCGAGAGAAGGGCACTGCTCTCAAGGAGGTTGAATCCATGTACAGAGCCCCTCAAGCATAGCGTCGTTCCTTTCGCCGTCGTGCACGGCCTATGGTGAAACCACAAGAAAAGCAGGCCAACAAACGCGGTGCCCCTCTGGCTGCGAGACCCCCCCCACCCAAACGGGCTGTGGGACCTCCAGCCACGGCGCTGCCTCACACCTCCTGACTCCCTCCCTCTCCCACAGCCTCTGGTCAATCCAGATGAACCGGTAGGCGGGAGATTCTCCCTATATCTGCTGGGTTGGGAGAGGATCACTTTGGACTCTTGGGTCCTCCAGCTCATAGCAGAGGGCCACACCATCAAGTTTCTTCAGAAACCTCCCAGAAACCCTCCCGCAGGTCGTCTTACTCCCCTGAACACCTTCTCAGTGTTCAGGAAGAAGTCTCCTCCCTTCTGATGAAGGAGGCTACAGAACCCGTCCCTCCCCCTCTTCGGGGCATGGGTTTCTACTCCCATTTCGTCCTGGTCCCCAAGAAGACAGGAGACGTGAGGCCCATTCTAGACCTCGGCTCCCTGAATCGGTTCGTGGAGTACAAAAGGTTCAGGATGCTCTCCTTGCAGACTCTCCTGCCCCTCCTTCAGCCGGGACAGTGACTGTGAGCTCTGGACATGCAGGACGCGTACCTGCATATCCTCGTCTGCCCTTCCCACTGCAAATACCTCCGGTTTGCTTTCGAGGAGGACCACTACCAGTTCAAGGCCCTCCCATTTGGTCTTTCCTCGGCCTCCCGAGTATTTACCAAATGCCTGTCTGTGGTGGCGGCCCACCTGCGTACTCAGGGAGTTCAGGTTTTCCCGTACATGGATGATTGGCTCCTGGCGGCCCCGTTCAGGGAGGAACTCCTGTATTCCCTTTGTCTTACCAGGCAGGTTTTTACCAGCCTGGGTATTGCCATCAACCAGGCAAATCCCATTTGATCCCATCGCAACGCCTCCAGTTTATCGGGGCTATTCTGGACATGACCACTGGTATGGACATTCTGCCCCCGGACAGGGTGGCCACCCTCCAGGCTCAGGCAAGCTACTTGTCCTCCCACCGGCGGGTTCCCGCCAGGTTGGTTCTTCGCCTCCTGGGGCTCATGGCTGCTGCAATTCTGACAATTCCACGCGCGCGGCTCCACGTGAGAATCTCTCAGTGGACTTTTCGGTCTCAGTGGGATCAATTGGTCGACGACCCCGATGCTTCAGGATTTGCACTGGTGGTTGGCTCAGAAGAGCCTTTGTCGGGGAGTTCCCTTTTGTCTTCCTCCTCCCTCCCAAACGTTGGCAACGGACACCTCGGGCAAAGGTTGTGGAGCCCATTTGGGATCCCAGTGGACCCAGGGCTCTTAGTCCAATCTCGAGCAGACGCTCCACATCAGTGTGCTCGAGCTCAGAGCGGTGTTGTACGCTCTTCAAGCACCGCACCCTTTTCTGCTTCCCGGTCATCTGGCCATCCAGACCGACAACATGGGTGTAGTCTGGTACCTCAAGAAAGGGCGTTCCTACCCTCTTTGTCGGGAAGCGGTGTGGGTCTGGGAATGTGCAACCCTCCACAACCTTCACCTCTCGGCAGTCCACGTCCCGGGGGCAGAGAATTCATTGGCAGATCACTTGAGCCGATCCTCGGCACAACCTCATGAGTGGGAATTGGATCGGGAAATAGCAGACAACATCTTCCTACGTTGAGGAACCCCTCAGGTCGACCTGTTCGCGTCCCCTCTAAAACGCAAAACTGCCCACCTTTTGCTTGACCGTTGCAGGGCACAGGCGACTCTGGAGAGACACTCTGTCTCTCGACTGGAAGGGCAGATTCGTCTGTGCTTTTCCCCCAATTCTGTTGATTCCGAGGATCGTGCACAAGCTCAGCTCAGAGGGGGCCCATATGATTCTCATTGCTCCCTTCTGGCCCAGGCAAGTTTGGTTCTCTCTTCTGCAACAGTACTCAGAGGAACCTCTGATTCCTCTTCCGCTTTCACGACTACTGTTGACCCAGGATCGGGGATCCCTGGTCCATCCCGGCCTCAAATCCCTTCAGCTGCATGCTTGGCTCCTACAGTCGTAGCACAAGCCTGCTTTGGGGTTTCCCCACAAGTGGCAGAGATTTTGGTGGAAGCCAGGAAGCCATCAACGTGTTCCACTTATGCCGTGAAATGGAAACGGTTCTCCATTTGGGCTTCGTCCAAAGACCTGGAGCCTTTCTCCTGCCCTGTCGGACGACTACTGGACTATATGCGTTCTCTTCGACCTGGGTCGCAGTCATTCCTCTTTGAAAGTTCACATGGCAGCTCTTGCCTCTTATCATATTTCCTTTGGGGACAGAACTTTCGCTCAGCTGGAGGTCGCGAAGGCCTTCCTTCGAGGGGTTCTCCATCTGAGACCCCCCATTTGGGTTCCTGCCCCCCCCTTGGGATTTGAATTTAATTCTCGAGAAGCTTACGCTGCCTCCCTTTGAGCCGGCAGCCTCAGCAGACCTTAAGTTCCTTTCATGAAAGACTCTCTTCCTAGTGGCCATTACTTCAGCTCGAAGAATTTCCGAACTTCAGACCTTGATGTGCAAAATTCCATATTTGATTTTCCATAAGGAACGTGAGGTTCTGTGCACCAATCTTAAGTTTCTCCCTAAGGTGGTAGTGGAATCTACGCTGAACGAATCCATTGAACTGCCTGCATTTTTCACACAGCACTCCAATCATGGGGGAGTATCTTCTACATACTCGGGATGTTCTTTGGATTCTGAGATACTACACCAACAGGACGAAGGATCTCAGAAAGACTGACCAACTATTTGTTTCTTTTGCCAGCAAAAGAGAGGGCAATGCTGTTTTCAAACCATGTTTGTCCAAATGGTTGGCTCATTGCATCACTTTCTGCTACAACAAGCATCACAAAACCTTGCCAGGTCAGATAAGGGGTCACTCCACCAGGGGTGTCGCGGCCTCTGCTGCTTGTTTCAAGAATGTGTCAGCGGCTGACATTTGCGCAGCCGCAACTTGGACTTCTGTCCATACCTTTACGAAACACTACAGTTTCAGGGGTAAGGGGCAACAGACTTCTAGGAAAACAAACTGAACTTACAAGCTCAAATGGGCAGACTAGGTGGGCCATAGGCCCTTATCTGCCGACACTGTCTATGTATCTATGTATCTATGTTTGGACATTGCCTCTCGCTGTAGAGCCAGCTTCGGGTTGGCTGTTCTGCAAGGGCTTCTTTCTTGAGCCAGAGGATCTCTGTATGAGTAGTTTCCTCCTCCTCCCATGTGCTTCTCTTTGTTCCAGACTGCTTGGGACTCAGTCCCATGTGTAATTACCTACTGCAAGAGCCCTCTCGAAGTAAGATAGTACAATTCACGTAGAAGAACTTACCGTAACAGTAGATCTTCGAGAGAGGAGTTCTGCAATAAACGCCCCCTCCATCCCCCTTAGTTTTCATCCTTTCCAGGAAGTGAAATATCCGCTTCTCTCGTCTCGCCTTTTGGCCTTTGCGGAAAAACACTGTAAGTGGGCGTGGGGGACTGCCCTTATACCGATGTCACCTGGCGCCAGTCACCTAGCGTGGGGGTGGTCCCCCGCCAGAGACTGCTAGCTAGAAATTTTTCCATGGGGTCCTGATGCCTGCCGGCTTCAGTCCTATATGTAATTACCTACTGCAAGAGCCTCTCTCGAAGATCTACTGTTACAGTAAGTTCTTACGTAACTGTACTTTCTTTGTTGTGTGTGTGCTGTCAGATTCCATGATGTGTTGTCACTTGCAGTGTGTGTACTGTCAGATTCCATGACATGTGTTGTACCTTGCTGTGTGTATGCTGTTGGATTCCATGATGGGTTGTGCCTTGCTGTGTGTGTACTGTCTGATTCTGTGACGCGTTGTGCTTTGCTGTGTGTGTACTGTCGGATTCCATGATGTGTTGTCACTTGCTGTGTGTGTACTGTCAGATTCCATGACATGTGTTGTACCTTGCTGTGTGTGTGTGCTGTCGGATTCCATGATGGGTTGTGCTTTGGTGTGTGTGTGTATACTGTCAGATTCCATGATGAGTTGTACCTTGCTGTGTGTGTACTGTCAGATTCCATGACATGTGTTGTACCTTGCTGTGTGTGTGTGTACTGAGTTCCATGATGGGTTGTGCTTTGCTGTGTGTGTGTATACTGTCAGATTCCATGATGAGTTGTACCTTGCTGTGTGTGCACTGTCTAATTCCATGATGGGTTGTGCCTTGCTGTGTGTGCACTGTCAGATTCCATGATGCTTTGTACCTTGCTGGTTGTGCACTGTCTGATTCCGTGATGGGTTGTGCCTTGCTCTGTGTGCACTGTTGGATTCCGTGACGTGTTTTACAGTGCCATGTTGCTAAGGAGGATGCCCTGCCAAGTTGTGTTGTACCTTGTAGTCTGGCCAAGGAGGATTCCCTGACAAGTTGTGTACCTTGCCATGTGAGTCTGGAGGATTACTTGAGGGAAATCATACGAGGAGAGGCTGCAGGACCTTAACATGTACTACATGGAGGAGAGGAGAGTGAGAGGGGACATGACTGAGATATGTACCTCACAGGAGGACAGGCTGCAGGATCTCAACAAGTACTCCCTAGAGGAGAGTGAGAGGGGACATGACTGAGATATGTACTTCACAGAAGGAGACGCTGTGGGATCTCAACATGTGCTTCCTGGAGGAGAGAAGAGCAAGAGGGGACATGATTGAGATATATACCTCACAGGGGGACAGGCTGCAGGATCTCAACATGTACTCCTTAGAGGAGGAGAGGAGGGTGAGAGGGGACATGACTGAGATATGTACCTCACAGGGGGACAGGCTGCAGGATCTCAACATGTACTCCCTGGAGGAGAGGAGAGTGAGAGGGGACATGACTGAGACCTATAAGTACCTCGTGGGGGTGAACAGTATACTAGAGGAAAGTCTCTTTATTTGTTTTACGTGTGATTTCTTTTCTCCCCTATGCGCTACCATGCCAGCCTCTCGTTTGAGCTTACCAAGGATGCTTCCGAGCTATCCTGTCCCCTCAACCCCTGCTCTCAGATAGCAACCTCCTCGGGGTGACTTGATGTAACCCTTCACCGAGTGGGTCCCTCTCCTCTGAGGGGGAAAGCACTGGCCTGGGCAGGGCAGACCAGCGCAACGTCTTAACCCCGAGGTACTGCTGTGGCGGATGGTCGTACGGGCATTGAGGGCCTTAGAGATCCAGGCAGCCGTCATCCAGCATAACATGGAGCCATTTTCCGTTTTCTTGTTATGCTTTCCCTCCTGACGCTGTTGTGCAGTGTTCCTGGTCTCCACCACCAGAGGCCGCTGCCGACCGACGTCCATCCCTAACCCACCCCAGTAGAGGAGAGCAGTCCTGTGGACGTTCAATCCTCTCCTTCCCCTGCCAGCCCCCGGTATCCCGAGTCCGTTCCCGAACCCGGGTCGCTGACATGGGTTGAGGTAAGGCGCCAGCGCCTCAGCCCTCTATGCCACTGGGCCGGCTGGGAAGTCTCTTTCAGTGGAGGAGGAGTACCAGAACACGGGGGCACACTATGCAGCTGGGGGGGGGGGAATTTTAGAGGGATGTGAGAAAATATTTCTTGACAGGAAGGGTGGTGGTTGTCTGGACAGCCTGCCAGAACAGTGGTGGGGGCGAAGACAATGGGGAGCTTTAATCATGTATGGGACAGGCACATGGGCATAGTAAGTAGAAGAAAGGGAGGTGGGAGGGACATCTGTGACATAATAGGGTCTAGGGTGTAGAAATAAGCAGGGAAAATAGGACATACTGGATGGGCTTACCGGTTCTTTTTCTCTGACAAATTCTATGTTTCTCTGTTGTACACGTAGCCGTGTGTTTATGGAACATTTCCTGACGTGTTGTGTGCCTTGCTGTGTGGTTATGGAACATTTCCTGACATGTTGTTTGCTTTGCCACATGTTTATGGAACATTTCCTGACGTGTGCTTTGCCACGTGTTTATGGAACATTTCCTGACATGTTGTGCGCTTTGCCACGTGTTTGTGGAACATTTCCTGACATGTTGTACACCTTGCCGTGTGGTTATGGAACATTTCCTGACATGTTATACACCTTGCCGTGTGGTTATGGAACATCTCCTGACATGTTATACACCTTGCCATGTGGTTATGGAACATTTCCTGACATGTGCGCTTTGCCACGTGTTTATAGAACATTTTCTGACACGCTGTACACCTTGCCATGTGGTTATGGAACATTTCCTGACATGTTGTACACCTTGCCACGTGTTTATGGAACATTTCCTGACATGTTGTACACCTTGCTGTGTGGTTATGGAACATTTCCTGACATGTTGTACACCTTGCCGTGTGGTTATGGAAGATTTCCTGACCTGTGTGCCTTGCCCCGTGGTTATGGAACATTTCCTGACATGTTGTACACCTTGCCGTGTGTTTATGGAACGTTTTTCTGACATGTGCACCCTGCCATGTGAGTATGTAACATTTGCCTGTCTGCTTCTGCTATTGCTAACCCCTCTTGCTTCTCTACTAAATCTCTTTCTCTCCTGCTTGTGTCTCATCCTACTGGAAACATGCTACTGTTACCCCCCCAAAAGTGGTGATCCTGCCTCCCCTGGAATATGCTGGCCTATCTCTTTGCTCCCCATTCTTGCAAAGCTACAGGAGTTCTTGGTGCTATCCCATCTCTCCGCCTACCTTGACTCCTCCTCTTTCTTCACCACTTACCAGTCAGGTTTCTGGAAATGCCACTCCACCACCTCCGCCCTCCTCAGGCTCACCAATTCCATACATACTGGTATGGACCAGAGTCTCATCACCTCTGCTGTCTTTGTCGACCTTGCCAAAGCTTTTAACATGGTCTCACACCCCTTCCTGCTTGCCAGACTCTTTGCTGTGGAGCTCTCACATGCAGCTCCCAGCTGGTTCCATTCATACCTAGTAGGAAGAACACAATCCGTTTGGATTAGTGATACCAAATCCCTCTTCCCATCAACACTGGAGTTCCTCAGGGCTCCACGTTGGGCCAACTACTATTCTCTATGTTACTAAATAGCTTCCCACTGCCTGTCCTTTCACTTCCATCCATATATATATATGTATATGTGTATATATACGATACTGTTCTGTATACATCTGTGTCCTCCCTCACTGATGTAGCGTCTAGACTTCAGCATGACTTTGATAAGGTTCAGCTCTGGTTTCACTCCAGTCAACTATTCTTAAATTCAGAGAACACGGTCTCCATGACATTTGGCACTAGGCAGAGACTCTCGGCTCAGTTCCCTCCCCTTTTTCCATACCCTAGGTGGGACTTTGCTTGAGGACCGTTCCTCCTTCAGATAGCTTGGGGTCTGGCTTGACCAGAACCTCACCTTTTTTGGACACATAGATGCCATCCACAGAAACTGTCCGCCCTATACAGAAATCATGGAGGTATTTCACTGTCGGCCCGCTGTGCACTGGTCCAGAAAATGATACTCCCTATTTTTGACAATGGGAAAGTAGTCTACAGTGCTGCTCCCAAATCTTCCCTAACCCGGCTGGATACTCTCACTCTTTCTTTTGCTTTGCTCTTGACTGTCCTCCCCATGCCCATCACTGTGCCCTATACCAGTCTCTCTCTCTTCCCTCCCTGGGAGACAGGCGCCATGTCCACTGTGCCCTATACCAGTCTCTCTCTCTTCCCTCCCTGGGAGACAGGCGCCATGTCCACTGTGCCCTATACCAGTCTCTCTCTCTTCCCTCCCTGGGAGACAGGCGCCATGTCCACTGTGCCCTATACCAGTCTCTCTCCCTTCCCTCCCTGGGAGACAGGCGCCATGTCCACTGTGCCCAATACCAGACTCTCCCTTCCCTCCCTGGGAGACAGGCGCCATGTCCACTGTGCCCTATACCAGTCTCTCTCCCTTCCCTCCCTGGGAGACAGGTGCCATGTCCACTGTGCCCTATACCAGTCTCTCTCCCTTCCCTCCCTGGGAGACAGGCGCCATGCCCATCACTGTGCCCTATACCAGTCTCTCTCCCTTCCCTCCCTGGGAGACAGGCGCCATGTCCACTGTGCCCTATACCAGTCTCTCTCTCTTCACTCCCTGGGAGATAGGCGCCATGTCCACTGTGCCCTATACCAGTCTCTCTCCCTTCCCTCCCTGGGAGACAGGCGCCATGCCCATCACTGTGCCCTATACCAGTCTCTCTCTCTTCCCTCCCTGGGAGACAGGCGCCATGTCCACTGTGCCCTATACCAGTCTCTCTCTCTTCCCTCCCTGGGAGACAGGCGCCATGTCCACTGTGACCTATACCAGTCTCTCTCTCTTCCCTCCCTGGGAGACAGGCGCCATGTCCACTGTGCCCTATACCAGTCTCTCTCCCTTCCCTCCCTGGGAGACAGGCGCCATGCCCATCACTGTGCCCTATACCAGTCTCTCTCTCTCTTCCCTCCCTGGGAGACAGGCGCCATGCCCATCACTGTGCCCTATACCAGTCTCTCTCTCTTCCCTCCCTGGGAGACAGGCGCCATGCCCATCACTGTGCCCTATACCAGTCTCTCTCCCTTCCCTCCCTGGGAGACAGGCGCCATGCCCATCACTGTGCCCTATACCAGTCTCTCTCCCTTCCCATCACTGTGCCCTATACCAGTCTCTCTCCCTTCCCTCCCTGGGAGACAGGCGCCATGTCCACTGTGCCCTATACCAGTCTCTCTCCCTTCCCTCCCTGGGAGACAGGCGCCATGCCCATCACTGTGCCCTATACCAGTCTCTCTCCCTTCCTCCCTGGGAGACAGGCGCCATGCCATCACTGTGCCCTATACCAGTCTCTCCTTCCTCCCTGGGAGACAGGCGCCATGCCCATCGCTGTGCCTATACCAGTCTCTCCCTTCCTTCCCTGGGAGATGGCGCCATGTCCACTGTGCCCTATACCAGTCTCTCTCCCTTCCCTCCCTGGGAGACAGGCGCCATGCCCATCACTGTGCCCTATACCAGTCTCTCTCCCTTCCCTCCCTGGGAGACAGGCGCCATGCCCATCACTGTGCCCTATACCAGTCTCTCTCCTTCCCTCCCTGGGAGACAGGCGCCATGCCCATCGCTGTGCCCTATACCAGTCTCTCTCCCTTCCCTCCCTGGGAGATGGGCGCCATGTCCACTGTGCCCTATACCAGTCTCTCTCCCTTCCCTCCCTGGGAGACAGGCGCCATGCCCATCACTGTGCCCTATACCAGTCTCTCTCTTCCCTCCCTGGGAGACAGGCGCCATGCCCATCACTGTGCCCTATACCAGTCTCTCTCCCTTCCCTCCCTGGGAGATGGGCGCCATGTCCACTGTGCCCTATACCAGTCTCTCTCCCTTCCCTCCCTGGGAGACAGGCGCCATGTCCACTGTGCCCTATACCAGTCTCTCTCTCTCTTCCCTCCCTGGGAGACAGGCGCCATGTCCACTGTGCCCTATACCAGTCTCTCTCCCTTCCCTCCCTGGGAGACAGGCGCCATGCCCATCACTGTGCCCTATACCAGTCTCTCTCTTCCCTCCCTGGGAGACAGGCGCCATGTCCACTGTGCCCTATACCAGTCTCTCTCCCTTCCCTCCCTGGGAGATGGCGCCATGTCCACTGTGCCCTATACCAGTCTCTCTCCCTTCCCTCCCTGGGAGACAGGCGCCATGTCCACTGTGCCCTATACCAGTCTCTCTCCTTCCCTCCCTGGGAGACAGGCGCCATGTCCACTGTGCCCTATACCAGTCTCTCTCCTTCCCTCCCTGGGAGACAGGCGCCATGTCCACTGTGCCCTACCAGTCTCTCTCTCTTCCCTCCCTGGGAGACAGGTGCCATGTCCACTGTGCCCTATACCAGTCTCTCTCCCTTCCCTCCCTGGGAGACAGGCGCCATGTCCACTGTGACCTATACCAGTCTCTCTCTCTTCCCTCCCTGGGAGACAGGCGCCATGTCCACTGTGCCCTATACCAGTCTCTCTCCCTTCCCTCCCTGGGAGACAGGCGCCATGTCCACTGTGCCCTATACCAGTCTCTCTCCCTTCCCTCCCTGGGAGACAGGCGCCATGTCCACTGTGCCCTATACCAGTCTCTCTCCCTTCCCTCCCTGGGAGATGGGAGCCATGTCCACTGTGCCAGCTTTCTAGCTAAATTCTGGTTTCACTCTCTCCCATGTTATCTCTTCTCTTCTATTTCTCTCAAACCACCTTTCTCTCACTCCTTCAGAAACCATGGCTCCTGTACCTTAACCAACCCACCCTGGTCCGCCTCAGCTAGCCAGGCAGCATTCTCCCACCACTTCCCAAAAATATGGAGCTCCTTCCCTGCACCATCCATCACGCTGCTTCCCCTCGGGTCCTCACCACCCTCCCTCCACCCATCCATCACGCTGCTTCCCCTCGGGTCCTCACCGCCCTCCCTCCACCCATCCATCACGCTGCTTCCCCTCGGGTCCTCTTCTCCCTCCCTCCACCCATCCATCACGCTGCTTCCCCTCGGGTCCTCACTGCCCTCCCTCCACCCATCCATCACGCTGCTTCCCCTCGGGTCCTCACCGCCCTCCCTCCACCCATCCATCACGCTGCTTCCCCTCGGGTCCTCACCACCTCCCTCCACCCATCCATCATGCTACTTCCCTCGGGTCTCTCACCTCCTCCACTCATCCATCACGCTGCTTCCCTCGGTCCTCACCTCCCTCCTCCACCCATCAATCACACTGCTTCCCTCGGGTCCTCACCCCTCCCTCCACCCATCCATCACGCTGCTTCCCTCGGGTCCTCCCCGCCCTCCACCCATCCATCACGTTGCTTCCCCTTGGGACCTCACCTCCCTCCCTCCACCCATCCATCACGCTGCTTCCCCTTGGGTCCTCACCGCCCTCCCTCCACCCATCCATCACGCTGCTTCCCCTTGGGTCCTCACCTCCCTCCTAAAAGCCCTTTTCTCCCCTTCCTGCTGTTGTGCCTAGTTTCTGCTCTCACCATATTTGCCTCTGTTCGTTCTGCAGGCTAGCACTTATTCTGTGTTACTCGTGGGTTTTGACTGTTTAGTATAACGTCCTAGCACTTTATCTGTGTTACTCACGGGTTTCGACTGTTTAGTATAACGTCCTAACACTTAATCTGTGTTACTCACGGGTTTCGACTGTTTAGTATAACGTCCTAGCACTTAATCTGTGTTACTCACGGGTTTCGACTGTTTAATATAACGTCCTAGCACTTAATCTGTGTTACTCACGGGTTTCAACTGTTTAGTATAACGTCCTTGCACTTATTCTGTGTTACTCACGGGTTTCGACTGTTTAGTATAACGTCCTAGCACTTAATCTGTGTTACTCACGGGTTTCGACTGTTTAGTATAACGTCCTAGCACTTAATCTGTGTTGCTCACTGGTTTTGACTGTTTAGTGTAACGTCCTAGCACTTATTCTGTGTTACTCACGGGTTTCGACTGTTTAGTATAACGTCCTAGCACTTATTCTGTGTTACTCACGGGTTTCGACTGTTTAGTATAACGTCCTAGCACTTAATCTGTGTTAATCACGGGTTTCGACTGTTTAGTATAACGTCCTAGCAGTGTATACTTTTGTGATTCCCCTTCACAAAAGTGTGAGCAAGACAGAGGCAGGAAACTACAGACCTGTTAGTTTGACCTCAGTGGTAGGGAAAATGATAGAATCACTTCTGAAGGAAAGAACTGTTGAATTCCTAGAGGCCAGCGGGGCATGGGACCCAAGGCAGCATGGATTCACAGCAGAAAGGTCATGTCAGACAAATCTAATTGATTTCTTTGACTGGGTGACCAAAGTAGTAGACCAGGGAGGGGCTGTGGACATGGCCTACCTAGACTTTGGCAAGGCATTTGACACAGTCCTACATAAAAGATTAATAAACAAATTAGCCAGCCTGGGAGTGGGTCCCAGGGTGGTAGCCTGGGTAAAACATTGGTTGGACAACAAGATGCAGAAGGTAATAGTAAATGGAGTCCACTCTGAAGAAAGGGGGGGTTACTAGTGGGGTACTGCAAGGTTCAGTTCTAGGACCGGTCCTCTTTAATGTCTTTATAAGTGACATTGCAGAGGTACTGAAAGGAAAAGTATGTATGTTTGCAGATGACACAAAGATCTGCAACAGGGGTTGATACAGAATGGGGGTGGAGAGGATGCAGAGGGACTGAGCAAGGTTGGAGGAATGGTCAAATGTATGGCAGCTTAGATTCAGTGCAAAGAAGTGCAAAATAATGCACCTGGGAAACAAAAATCCAGGGGAAGAGTACACAGTGGGGGTTGAGATGATAATAATAGAAATGGAAAGGGACCTGGGATAGTCATATCAGATGACCTTAAGGTGGGTAAGCAATGTGAGACGGCAGTAAGGAGGGCTGGTGGGATACTGGGATGCACAGGGAGAGGCATCACCAGTAGAAAACAGGATCTTGTTATCCTTCTGTATAGACGGTTGGTGAGACCCCATCTGGAGTACTGCGTGCAGTTCTGGAGATCCCATCTCCGCAAGGACATAGACAGGATGGAGGCTGTCCAGAGGAGGGCAGCTAAAATGGTGTAGAGTCTGCAACAGAAGACATATGAAGAGAGATTAAAGAAGCTTAATATGTATCCACTCGAGGAGAGGGGGGACATGATAGAAACTTTGAAGTACATCAAGGGAATCAACAGAGTCCAAGAGGGTAGCATCTTTCAGAAAAAGAGATGTGCAAGATCAAGGGGACACAATTTGAAGATGGGGGGAGATGGCTCAGAGGTAATGTGAGGAAATATTTTTTCACAGAGAGGGTTGTGGATACATGGAACAGCCTTCCTGAGGAGGTCATGGAGTGAAAAACAGTGGGGGAATTCAAGAATGCTTGGGACAGTCATAAGGCAATTCTAGTGGGGGGTAGGAAGAAGTAGGCTGTTGGTTAACTAGGATCTGCAGCTTATCCTGTAGGTAGGGAAATTGGCAGACTAGGTGGGCCAATCAATCCTTATCTGCCATCAAATTCTATGCTTCTGTTTTTTGAAATGACTGTTTTCAATTTTGTCTTTCTGATTATTGATTTGATCTCTTATCTGTTTCAGTATACTGTATTTGTATTTTTTGCTGCTTGTATCCTTATTGTTATTTCCCTGTTCCCCTCTCCCCAGCACACATCTGGAAATGAGCAGTCACTGCCCAGCATGCTTTTCCTGGTGAAACTTTTAATTAAATACATTTCCTGACATGTGTGTCTTGCCACGTGGTTATGGAACATTTCCTGACATTTGTGCCTTGTCATGTGATTATGGAACATTTCCTGACATGTTGTGCACCTTGCCACGTGGTTATGGAAATTTCCTGACATGTTGTGTGCCTTGCCACGTGGTTATGGAACATTTCCTGACATGTGCGCCTTGCCCCGTGGTTATGGAACATTTCCTGACATGTGCGCCTTGCCCCGTGGTTATGGAACATTTCCTGACATTTGTGCCTAGCCACGTGGTTATGGAACATTTCCTGACATGTGTGCCTTGCCATGTGGTTATGGAACATTTCCTGACATTTTGTGTGCCTTGCCATGTGGTTATGGAACATTTCCTGGCATGTGGTTATGGAGCATTTCCTGACATGTGCGCCTTGCCCCGTGGTTATGGAACATTTCCTGACATGTTATGCACCTTGCCACATAGTTATGGAAAATTTCCTGACATTTTGTGTGCCTTGCCACGTGGTTATGAAACATTTCCTGACATGTCTGCCTTGCCCCGTGGTTATGGAACATTTCCTGACATTTGTGCCTTGTCATGTGGTTATGGAACATTTCCTGACATGTGCGCCTTGCCCCGTGGTTATGGAACATTTCCTGACATGTTGTGCACCTTGCCACGTGGTTATGGAAATTTTCTGACATTTTGTGTGCCTTGTCACATGGTTATGGAACATTTCCTGTCCTGTCCGCCTTGCCCCGTGGTTATGGAACAACATGTGCGCCTTGCCCCGTGGTTATGGAACATTTCCTGACATTTGTGCCTTGCCACGTGGTTATGGAACATTTTCTGACATGTGTGCCTTGCCATGTGGTTATGGAACATTTCCTGACATGTGTGCCTTGCCCCGCGGTATGGAACATTTCCTGACATGTTGTGCACCTTGCCACGTGGTTATGGAAAATTTTATGACATTTTGTGTGCCTTGCCACGTGGTTATGGAACATTTCCTGACATGTGCACCTTGCCCCGTGGTTATAGAACATTTCCTGACATGTGTGCCTTACCCCGTGGTTATGGAGCATTTCCTGTCGTGTTGTGCACCTTGCCACGTTGTTAAGGACCATTTCCTAGCATGTGGCACACCTTGCCATGTGGTTTGGAACAGTTCCTGACATGTTGTACACCTTGCCATGTGGTTATGGAACATTTCCTGACATGTTGTAGAACTTTGCCAAGTGGTTATGGAACATTTCCTGACATGTTGTACACCTTGCCACGTAATTATGGAATGGTTCCTGACATGTTGTGCACCTTGCCCCATGGTTATGGAACATTTCCTGACATGCTGTAGAACCTTGCCACGTGGTTATGGAACAGTTTGTGACATTGTACACCTTGCCACGTGGTAATGGAACGGTTCCTGACATGTTGTAGAACCTTGCCGCGTGGTTATGGAACGGTTCCTGACATGTTGTGCACCTTGTCCAATGGTTATGGAACATTTCCTGACATGTTATAGAACCTTGCCATGTGGTTATGGAACATTTCCTGACATGTTGTAGAACCTTGCCATGTGGTTATGGAACAGTTCGTGACATGTTTTTTTATTTGTAGGCAGAGCTTGCAGCCTTCCACAAGCGACTGAGTTATGAAGTGCAGAGCCTGACGACTGAGAATGAAGGCCTGAAGGGGAAACAGAGTCTGCACCTGTCGCTGCAGGAGGCGGAGGAATTCAAGCTGCCCACTTCTGTGCAGGTATTAACTGGGGACGTGAGGGGTTAACAAGGAATTCCCACTAGAGTGGATTCAAGAGAGTGAAGGTGACTATCTGTCCTCAGACTGCTGGGACAATATTGTCATCAGATGGCTTCGTCACACCAAGGTAGATTAACGATAATCATAGTTTTTTTTTTTTTATTTAGTTGTTTAACCAGGTATAGCACACTAAGCTAGAAGCTTTTTTACAGGAGCGACCTGGGAGCACAAGGAGGTTATGTGACTTGCTCAGGGCCACACAGTATGCAAGTGGAAGCTGTGGGATTCAAACCCCAGGTCTGGTCTGCTGGATGTCACCAGATTTGCAGCTCAGAGCTAGTTTATGGTATGGTTTAAAGTCTGGAGACCACATAGCAGAGCCATTCAGGTGCATTCTCGTGTCTCTTAAGCCCTTAACATAGGAATTGTCTGACTATTGAGGTATTTAACCCTGGTGTGAGCTTAACATTTGTTTTCCATCTTGATTTCCTGGCCATAGGGAATGGGATAGTCCCAGGAGTGGGGACTGGTGTGGGGGTGGGAGGGGGTAGCAGAAACAGTCAGAGAAATCGAACGGGAATGTAATGGGGGGTATCTGATTGCCACCACTACAGATGGAGAAGACATTGCTCTGTTCTGTCCCCCAAGGAACTACAGAAGCTGGTCCAGGAATACCGCAGAGACCTGCTTTCCATGCGGGCCACATCCGATCACCAGGAGGAAAGGCTGCGGATCGAGATTGTGAACCTTCAGGAACAGCTGCAGTCGGAACAGTGTGCCAAACAGAACCTGGAAGAGATGATGCAAATGAACATGGACAACTACAAGGAGGAAATAGGTGAGGGGGAATGTTCCTTGTCCGGAGTCTGTCATCTCAGCTGCTGTGCAGAAACCGCTTACAGCCTAGCATATTCCGCATTAAAGGGGAACAGTCACCACCAAGGGCCCTACACTCGAGTGAGGGCTGGTCCCAGTGTGCACTTTGTGGGCAAATACATTACGGTTTACTGTAGTATAGTAGATTGTATCTGACTTATTTTGCTTGCTTCAAGGATGACATCTTCTGGTACTAAAAGTCCCAGAATCCCCTGCAGCTGACATCAGAGCAGTAGACGGGGTGGGAGATTCAATACCCTGCAGTGCATGTTAGAGTTTATATAAGCTCTGATCTTTCCTTTGCTGGTCCCACTGTCGTCCTGGAGCCAAGTATAGTCACGAAGGAGCTGGATAGAGATGGGGCTGGGATAGTGCAGGGGAAGTTTAGGGAGCTTGGGAGGGGTCTTAGACAGGGAGGATAAGGGCCTATACAGGGGTGATGGTCTGCATCCATCTATCTGGGAGAGGAATTGCAGTCCTCAGTGGATGATTTAAATGTTACTTTGATGAACATTTAAACTAGCCGGGGGGGTGACAGAAGAAATCGGGGAGGCAGTAACTGCCCCCCAGTAGGGAGAACCTGAGGGGAGAGAAGTACCTCAGGGTGCAAATTAATAAAGGAAGCAGGGTGGTAGAAATGAAGGGGAATGGAAACGGGAGCAGTAAAAACAGCGGGGGGGGGTAGGGAGGGTGAAAAGGAAAAAAGAGGAAATAATCAGAGTGGTAACAAACTCTGGAAGGCCATCATGGCAGAGGCTGTTACTGAGTCATGGTGCACTGACAAATATGACTGGGCTATGACCATAACAGCCTGTATTCTGTCCAGGAAGGACAGGGTGGGAAGAAAAGGAGGTGTGGCACGTTATGTGAAGGAAAGCGTAAAAGCGACAGAGATACAGGGAATATGGGGGGGTACTGTGGGTCACTCTAGAGAAGGGGACCGGAACTACTGTTCGCACTGGTGTGATCTGCAGACATCCAGCACAGGGGGAGGAGTTAGATAAGGTACTGGCGGAAGCCACTGGCAAGATGGCAGAAAAGGGGGAGGTGCTGCTAGTGGGGGACCTTCAGTCTGCCAGATATAGATTGGAGCCTCCCAGCTGCAGCTTCAGCTAGAAGCAGGCACATCCTGGCCTCCCTGCAGGGGATGTTCTGAAGGAAACTGGTCCGTGGACCCACTCATGATGGGGCACTACTGGACCTGGTACTTACTAACAGGGACAGTGTTGCAGACGTCAAGGTGGGAAGCCACCTGGGGACCAGTGATAACCGTATGGTGTGGTTCAAGATAAGGATGGTTGCGGAATTGAACCACGCAAGGGAGAGGATCCTGGACTTCAGAAGGGCAGATTTTATAAAGATGGGGGAATGCCTCAAATATCACCTGACGGTGATGTGGGTGGGGTGGAGGAACAGTTGGCAAAGCTGAAAGGAGCATAGTAAAGGCAAGAAACCTCTGCATCAAACACGTGAGCAAAGGCAAGAGGAAAAAGAGACCGCTATGATCCTCGAAAGAGGTGACTGAAAAGGTAAAGGCTACAAGGGTAGCATTCAAAAAGTGTAAGAAGATGCAGAGGGAGGAGGATAGGAAGGTGTATCCAGGGAAACATAGGGAAGCCAGGAAAGCAGTAAGGAGTGCTAAGATGCAAACTGAAGAGAGGATAGCCCCGGAGGTAACGGAAGGGGACAAGGCATATTTTAGGTATGTAAGTGAAAAAAGGAAGACCAGAAGAGGGATTGTAAAGTTAAAAGGGAGGGGGGTGGACTGTGCATAGGGGGACCAGGAAATGGCAGACATCCTGAACAAATACTTTTGTTCAGTGTTCACAGAGGGAGGAGGAGGGGAGGGGCCACACAAAAGCAGCAGAAGCTTTGAGCGAGGGAAGGAGTTGGACACTAGCCCTTTTTCAGAGAGAGTCCTAAAGGGACTCGCTAATCTGAAGGTGGACAAAGCAATAGGGCTAGAAGGGGTGCATCCAGCGATATTGAGGGATCTCAGGGAGGTGCTGCTTACATCTCTGACAGTTCTGTTTAACAGCTTGCTGGAAAAATGAGCGGTCCCAGAGGACTGGATGAGGGCAGACGTAGTCCCACTTCACAGAAGTGGTAGGAAGGCAGAGGCTGGCCATTACACACCAGATCGCCTTACATTGGTGGGGGGGAAGTTAATGGAATCACTGCTCAAGGGAAAGGACTTTGGAATATCTTGAATCCAGTGGGTTACAAGACCCAAAGCAGCATGGGTTCATTTGTGTGTGGGGGGGGGTCAGATAAATCTAATAAGAGTTCTTTGATTGAGTAACAAAGGAATTAGATCTGGGTGGAGTGGTGGACGTGGCGTACCTAGATTTCAGTAAGGCTTTCAACATCTTTCACATACGAGACTAGTAAGCAAGCCGGGTAACTTAGGAGTGGGTCCAGAGTGGGTTTAAAGGTGGTAAACTGGATAATACATCTTTCACATACGAGACTAGTCAGCAAGCTGGGTAACTTAGGAGTGGGTCCAGAGTGGGTTCAAAGGTGGTAAACTGGATAAGAAATTGGTTAGAAGATAGACAGAGGGTGGTGGTAAACAGAGTTAACTCCGCAGAAGGGAAGGTGACCAACGGATTGCCTCAGGGATCAGTGCTGGGACCAGGCCTCCTTAATGTCTTTTTAACTGACATTGCAGAGGAACTACAGTATAAAGTAATTTCTGCCTCTTTGCAGATGACACCAAAGTCTGCGATAGAATTGACACGGGGTTGGGGGGGTGGAAAGGATGAGCAAAGACCTGAAAAAACTTGAGGCATGGTCAAGTTTGTCAGCTGGGTTTCAGTGTGTAAAAGTGCAAAGTAATGCACTTAGGGCACTGAAACCCAGGGGCTGAGCTGAAAATGCCTGGAGTGGTACTGGTGACTACGAAGCAGGAAAGAGACCTTGGGGTAATCATATCTGATGACCTGCAGGTGGTGAGACAGTATGACAGGTCAGTTGGGAGGACTAGTGGGATACTGGGGTGTATAGGCAGGGGTATCACCAGCAGAAAGAGGGAAGTGATGTTGCTTCTGTCTGGACCGCTGGTAACACCTCACCTAGAGTACTGTGTTCAGTTCTGGATACCACATTTCTAGAAGTACATATGTACACCCTGGAAGACAGGAGGGAGAAGGAGGATAAGAAAGAGGACTCTAAATACCTCACAGGGGGTAAATAAGGTACAGGAGGGAAGTGTTTTTCAGAAAAAAGGTTGTCAAGAACAAGGGGACATGCATTGAAGCTGGAGAGGGGGGTAGATTCAGGAGAGATGTGAGGAAGTACTTTTTCGCAGGAAGAGTGGTGGATTCCTGGAACAGCCTTCCATCAGACACGGTGGGAGTGAAAATGGTGGTGAGGTTCAAGAATGCATGGGATAGTCAGCCCGGTGATGAAGAGGACTAAAGTGGCGTGCACACCATACCTTTTCCCACACCAGCAGCCCAGGTACAGGAACGGACCTGGGTCAACAGGGTTCAGCCAGGACAGGAGAGGATTGACTGTCTGATGGATGACTCTCCTCTCCTGGGGGAGGGTGGTTGCTGTCTCTACAGCATGACTGCCACCAGATAGAGGCTTGGTGGTAGGACAGCCAAGAGCGACATACGGGTGGGAGCTGTGGGACTTCTGCAGAGCGTGCCTGCCTCCACACCACGCTGTGATTTGTGCACTCCAGCATTGGCGAGGATCGAGAAAATGGAAAAATGGGAGGACACGGCTCCCCGAAGCCCACTCCACCAGGCCATGAAAACAGAGACCTCTGTATATGTTTGTCTGGAGGGGGGCAGTTCTCCCTCTCCTAGCCCAGCTGTAGGATTCTGGCAGAGCATGCCTCCGATGCACGCCTGTGACGCTGCGCCCAGCATTGACAAGGATCAAGAAAATGGAAAATGGGAGGACACGGCCCCTGAAGTCCGTCTCCCAAGCCATGAAACCACAGACCTCTGGATATGTTCGTCTGGAGGGGGCAGCCATCCCTCTCCTAGCCCAGCTGTGGAGGGGGTACTCCATGGGTGACTGTTACCGGAGCCTGGTGGTGATGGATGGCCGGCTGCAGTATACGGGGACAGGGCTCATGAGTCGTCAGTCTGTTCCAAATGTAGAAAAAGCTTTATGGCAAAAAAAAAGAATGTGTGGAATAGACGGAAGAGAATCATAGCAGCAAGGAAAGGGGTGGAGGGAGAAAGAGCTTGTGGATCAAGTAGGGTCTGTGATGGCAGGATTTTAAATAATTGATTAGCACTTTTTTCTTGGAACAATACTAACTGTACAGAAAGCATTTATATAGGTTTTCTAGAAGTGTAATGTTTGTTAAACACAATAAGGCAGGTGCTATGCATTATCACAATACTTTAGAACTTTTATGAGCAAAACGCTAATCAGTTTTTAGAGTTAAATAAAACCCTGGGTGGTAATGTAGGTAGGGAGAAATTGGCAGACTGGATGGGTCAGGCGGTCCTTATCTGCTGTTAGATTCTGTATTTCTGTGTTTCTATGGGAGAACAGTGGGACCAGCACACATATGTTTGGAGATGAAAAATGCTCCAACATGCACTGCAGGCTACTGAATCTCCTATTGCTGCTGTATTGCTCCAATGTTGGCCGCAGGGGATTCTGGGATATACATAGGGAAGGGACGCTCACAACAAAAATAGTCTTCAATCTAATTTTAATTCAGCACGCTGCTGTTTTATTCATAGTTTATCCTTGGTTGGCCCCAATGTTTTGCTGTTAATTTAAAATGGCTTCTTTGGGGAATACTTTTCAAAGATCACCTTGAAAGGGCATTTGCTTTGTCAAATTTAAACACTTTCTAGTGCCTTATCTTTCTTTTTAATGCCTGTCTGGGGGAAGCAACTTAGTAACTGGTTTAGATGGTTTTCAAATAGAAATATCTTGCCTTCTGTTTCAGTATCTTGCCAGGTTTGTTCAGAACTTTATAAACTTCGCCATTACTGGCTCTAGACAAGAAGAAATCTTTTTAAATTAATGGTGAGACGTTGGGGCTAACCAAAGCTAAGTGGTGTATAAAGCAGCCATGTACAGAATAAGAGTTACAGACTGGAGACTGTTTTGTTATGGGACCCCCCCCCCAATGTTTGTCTCTTGCGTTTAGTGTCTGGGTAGGGCATTGTCTCCCATCAGCCAAGTCCAGGAGTCTTGGTATACACAGAGAACTTTACTGGGATGGGTATTGTCTCCATCAGTACAATCCATGAGTCTGAGGATACGTGGATAACTTTAATAGGTAAGGTATTGCCTCCATCAGTACAATCCGTGAGTCTGAGGATATGTGGATAACTTTAATGGGTAGGGTATTGCCTCCATCAGTACAATCCGTGAGTCTGAGGATATGTGGATAACTTTAATGGGTAGGGTATTGCCTCCATCAATACAATCCGTGAGTTTGAGGATATGTGGATAACTTTACTGGGTAGGGTATTGCCTCCATCAGTACAATCCGTGAGTCTGAGGATACGCGGATAACTTCACTGGGTAGGGTATTGCCTCCATCAGTACAATCCGTGAGTCTGAGGATACGCGGATAACTTTAATGGGTAGGGTATTGCCTCCATCAGTACAATCCGTGAGTTTGAGGATATGTGGATAACTTTAATGGGTAGGGTATTGCCTCCATCTGTACAATCTGTAAGTTTGAGGATATGCGGATAACTTTACTGGGTAGGGTATTGCCTCCATCAGTACAATCCGTGAGTCTGAGGATATGCAGATAGCTTTACTGGGTATGGTATTGCCTCCATCAGTACAATCCGTGAGTCTGAGGATAAGCGGATAACTTTACTGGGTAGGGTATTGCCTTCATCAGTACTATCTGTGAGTCTGGGGATACATGAATAACTTTACTGGGTAGGGTATTGTCTTTTTCTTTTAAAAATGGTATTTCCCTGCACCTTGTTCTTCCCTGTGAGGTACTTAAATGTCTCAATAATATCCTTCCACCCTATTTACGTCTTTATGACCTCCTTTTTCCTGCTGGTGATGTCCGTGCCAATGCATCCCAGCTGGGGGGGGGGGGGGAGATATAGAATGCTCCAAGCAGGAAAGGGACCTAGAGGTTATCATCTCTGATGACCTCAAGGTAGGAAGTCAGTGCAACAAGGCAGCAGGAAAAGCAAACAGGATGCTGGGATGCATAGGCAGGAGTATCACCAACAGGAAAAAGGAGGTAATAATGCCACTATACAGGACATTGGTGAGGCCACACCTCGAGTACAGTGTACAGTTCTGGAGGCCTTACCTCCGTAAGGACATAAATAGGGTGGAGACAGTTCAGAGGAGGGCAACCAAGATGGTGCGGGGATTAAACACACACCCTACGAGGATAGGCTGAAGGACTTAAATATGTACTCCCTGGAGGAGAGGGGGGAGATAATGATTGAGACATTTAAGTACCTCACAGGGAAGAACAATGTGCAAGAAAAAACAATTTTTCAAAGAAAGAGATGCTTTAGGACAAGGAGACATATAATGAAACTGGAGGGAGGCTCAGAGGGAATGTGAGGAAGAACTTCTTTGCAGAGAGGGTGGTGGACAAATGGAACAGCCTGCCAGAAGCAGTGGTGGTGGCAGAAACGATTACAGGATTTAAGAATGCATGGGATAGGCATAAGGGGATCTTTGTAGTCGGGGGCGGGGGGAGTGACAACCTAGTTCTTGAGAAGCTTGAAGAAGCACAGTACTAGCATTCTTGGGCAGACTAGGTGGGCCGAAGGACTTTATCTGCTGACAGCATCTGTGTGTCTGTGTATTGTATTCATCAGTACAGATCAAGAGTCTGTGTATACACAAAGAACTTTACTAGCTAGGGTGTTGTCTCCATCAGTACAGTCCAGGAGTCTGGGTATACACGGAGAACTTTACTGGGTAGGGTATTGTCACCATCAGTACAATCCGTGAGTCTGGGTATACAGAGAACTTTACTGGCTAGGGTGTTGTCTCCATCAGTACAGTCCAGGAGTCTGGGTATACAGAGAACTTTACTGGGTAGGGTATTGTCACCATCAGCACAGTCCAGGAGTCTGGGTATACAGAGAACTTTACTGGGTGGGGTATTGTCACCATCAGTACAGTCCAGGAGTCTGGGTATACAGAGAACTTTACTGGGTAGGGTATTGTCACCATCGGTACAATCCTTGAATCTGGGTATACAGAGAACTTTACTGGGTGGGGTATTGTCACCATCAGTACAGTCCGTGAGTCTGGAGATACAGAGAGCTTTACCGGGTGGGGTATTGTCACCATCAGTACAGTTCATGAGTCTGGGAATACAGAGAACTTTACCGGGTAGCATATTGTCACCGTCAGTATAGTCCGTGAGTCTGGGGATACAGAGAACTTTACTGGGTATGGTATTGTCACTATCTGTACAATCCGTGAGTCTGGGGATACAGAGAACTTTACTGGGTAG
Source organism: Neoceratodus forsteri (assembly GCA_016271365.2). Lineage (NCBI taxonomy): Eukaryota > Metazoa > Chordata > Ceratodontiformes > Ceratodontidae > Neoceratodus > Neoceratodus forsteri. The sequence goes on from JADMNL010000033.1 coordinate 2,184,228, forward strand.
GGTACTGTCACCATCTATACAATCCGTGAGTCTGAGGATACAGAGAACTTTACCGGGTAGGGTATTGTCACTATCTGTACAATCCGTGAGACTGGGGATACAGAGAACTTTTCTGGGTGGGGTATTGTCACCATCAGTACAGTCCGTGAGTCTGGGTATACAGAGAACTTTACTGGGTAGGGTATTGTCTCCATCTGTACAATCCGTGAGTCTGGGGATACAGAGAACTGTACTGGGTGGGGTATTGTCACTATCTGTACAATCCGTGAGTCTGGGGATACAGAGAACTTTACTGGGTAGGGTATTGTCTCCATCTGTACAATCCATGAGTCTGGGGATACTGAGAACTTTACTGGGTAGGTTATTGTCTCCATCTGTACAATCCGTGAGTCTGAGGATACAGAGAACTTTACTGGGTAGGGTACTGTCACCATCTATACAATCCGTGAGTCTGAGGATACAGAGAACTTTACTGGGTAGGGTATTGTCACTATCTGTACAATCTGTGAGACTGGAGATACAGAGGACTTTACTGGGTAGGGTATTGTCTCCATCAGTACAATCCGTGAGTCTGGGGATACAGAGAACTTTACTGGGTAGGGTATTGTCTCCATCTGTACGATCCGTGAGTCTGGGGATACATGGATACGCTACTGGATAAGGAGTTGTTCCTTCAGTACCTACGTGACTCTGGTTTTAATGAAATATGGGTACTCGTGCTGACTTGTCTTGTTTCCATCTTGGGGTTGAGATATCATCATGACCCTCTTATGCTTTGCTCCCAAGGTCCATAATATGCCAACTCAGCCTCTCAGTGTGAATCCAGCCTTGTTATTCATGATTGCCCATATATCATTTGCTAATGTCATTGCCCTGGACTGGGGGTGAGAAACCGTATGACTTTGTAAAAGGGATAATTCAGTAAAATTGTTTTTCATTTTTCTATCTCTTTCTCTCCGCGTGTGTGTGGTGATTCTGTGTTCAGAGATTCTGGATGGTAAGTGAATTTGAAAACTTTATAGAAACAAAACTGACTTGTTTAATATTAAGAGACAGATCCAGTCAGTTAACGTTCCACATTCCCTATTTGCAGCTCGCCTTTCCACCCTCAAAACAGAAACCGACAGGATTCAGCAGGAAAAGAAGGAGGTAGGAATGAAGACTGGCTGTGTTGTTTCTCTGATGGAATTTTTGTAATTGGAGAGGCCAGCTGTCAGCTTGCTGCATAGCAGTCCCAGAGCCGAATCCAGTCACATTTGGGTCTTTAAAGTGGATGAAATTAAATGAAATAAGGGATGGGAATTCTTGCGAGAACTGAGATGGTAGCGAGAACGTAAATTCTTATTGGAGAGGGGAACTGGTACGTAACTTCTAGAGTGACTTGAGAGGGTAACATGGATGTAAATTTCAGACACACCTCAGAGTGGAACGTGGATAAAAATGGTAAGAGATCTGATGGGCACAGGAATGGAAGATCTTACTTCGAGAGGGATCCTTTAGTATGTCATCACTTATGGGACTGGCGCCACCTGACGTCAGGCCGCACGGCAGACTTTTCTAGCAATCCCTGACGGGGAACCGCCCACCCGATGTCACGTGACTGACGTCAGCGTGACTGTATATAGTCGGCGGTCCCCACACCCACCCTCCAGTTCTTTCCCGCCGTCGCCTCGTGTCAGTTGCATTGCAGAATTCCATATAGCGATCGTCGCGAAGTATCTTGTGTCGGATTTTCCATCGCCAAAAATTATTCCTTTTTTTTTTTTTTTTGCAAACTTCATTGTTGTCTTCACCGAAGAAGTGGTGCTCGTCTTGTGGCACGCAGATGCCGCACAAAAACTGTCACCTCAAGTGCATCCTCTGTCTAGGCCTGGACCACCCTGATTCTTCCTGCCCTGAGTGATAGATCTTCAACCAGGCCATGAAGAAAAGGAGGCAGCAGGCTTTGGAGGCCCATCTCTTAAAAGCCCACCTGGCTTCTCTAGAAAAGAAGATGGACCGTTTGAGAGAGTCCTCAGCAGATAAATCATCTCCATCAAAGAAACACAAGAAGTCTAGGGAGCGTGAGACAACACGCGCCCCTTGATGAGCAAGGCCCAGCCGCCACCCAGAAAATCAGATGGTAAGTCTGGTAAAACTGCAGCGGGTCAGTCAATCATCTGCCCCTGTGGCGAACGCACTGCACCAGCTGACAATTCGACCTCCAGCTCCTACGGGGATCACGCGGCAGTCGGTAAGCTGGCTCCCCAGTCAGTGGGGACCTGCCTGGCACCCGTCGATAAGTCAGCCGGGGGCTCCTCGCTGCCCGCCCAACGCTACCTGTTAAGACGACCGTCCCTGATGGCCGCATAGGTGTGATTCCCTCGCCGGGGCCTAACGGCACCTTACCTGACGTTCGTCGGAATGAGAGGGAGAAAGACCCTCTCTTTCCTTCGCCCATACCCTCCACCTCAACAGCGGGTACCTCTGGCGAAGACAGCGGAGAACCCCTTGACGTGGTCGATTCCACAGGGTCAACTCCGCGTTCTTCTCTCGGGGTCAAAGGGAAGGAGGCCCCTCCTAAGCCAGCAGGCCTTAATGTGGAGGCCCCTCCTCCGCCTTTGTACGGGATTCCTGCAGTGCCGACTCTGGTCGATATCTCACCAGGGGACCCAGTGAAACTTACCCCGACGCTGAATGTCTCAATGACTGTTGCACACCCGGGATCTAGCAATCGACCCCAGCCGCTGGCTCCGACACTGGACGTCCCGACGACAGTGCCGCAGCTATTGATCGGCCTCAGCCGTTGGCCCCGATGCCAGATCTGGTCCTGCCGTCTGGGCCTCTCTGACGCTGGACCCTTTTCCAGTGCCAGATCAGGTGGTGCCGGTTATGACGTCGGTCCCCCTGACGTGGGCTGTCCCGATGCTGGACCCCCAAACTGTATACACCACGGTGGGTCCGACGTGGGTACCCCCCGCCACCAGACCTGATGATGGGGATTTACTACAGACCCTGAACTGTTCCACACTACCCACAAGGATTCCTGGGGGACCACTACCCGGCTGGCCCCCCCTCTGGACTGAAGTCATTACAGGCAATTTTACCCTGGGTTTAATCCCTACTCTGACTACCAGGGATTCCAGGGCTATCATTATCCTCCCCACTGGTAATGCCACCTCCTCTCCCCCCGAGCCTCAACCAACTCCACCACCCCCTCCATCTCCGGTTGCCCCAGATTTCAAGACCCTGATTCAGTCTTGGTGGCAGGGGGCTCGGTCCGAGTTGGTGTCGGACCTGGAGACGAGACTTCCTATCCCACGGTCTGCCAGGTCCCTTCCCGAGCATTTCTTCCATAACTACCGTACATTTCTCGGGGAAGACTCTTCAGGACGTTTCTCTTCCCGATATCCGTCACCGTCCTGTTGAAGAGGCAGATGATGATGAGGGGCCTGACAATTCTTCGGAGGAGGTCCAAGAGGAACCTGAGGGCCCGACAGGCATGGTTTCCCCGAAATCACCACCAGAGGACCCTGCCTTTTCAGACCTTCTGAGGTCCATGAAGGATTTCTTTGACTGGGAGTCAGAGGTACAGGACCCTATTAGGCAGAAGCTCGCAGAACATCTGGACATAGAGTCTCTATCTCCGGTCCCCATTCCTCCATGAATTGCAACTCATCAAGACCTCACCACTACCATCTGGCAGATGCCTCATTCCCTCCCGGCTGTCCCCAAATGGGTGGACACGCTTTACCGGGTGCCGAAGGATGCCCGGTTTTTAAGACACATCCTGAGGCGGACTCTGTGGTCATTTTCACTGCTCATGACCGCTCCGCTGCACCAAAGCACATGAGCACCTCTCCTCCGGACAGAGTCGAGGCAGATGGACCAGTTCAAGAGAAAGATCTATTCTTTGGCCACATGCGCCCTTCGGTCCCTTAAGTATGTGGCCCATATGGTATCTCATCGAAAAGCTACCTTGGCCTGGTTAGAAGTACAGGTACAAACCATGGATCCCTCGGCCTTGAAGGAGGAGCTTGTCAAGGATCTTCACCTCTCAAGATCTTCCCTTGTCAGTCTTCACCATTCATTACTGCTTAGGTGTGTGCGGGAGGCGTGCATCCATCAGGTGTTGTTTTTTTTATTCAGAGGAGTCGCGCTGACGGCGCCACTCCTGGAGTGACACATCGCAGACCTCCTCCCTTCATCCCAGTTGTGTTTCTCCTGCCATCGAGGCTGCACCTGCTGCGCGAGTTAGAACAGTTACTAAGTATGCCACTAGGCCTTTTCGACGCTGTCTTTTCCACAACGCCTTATCCCGTCTCCAATGCCGGTGTAAGTTCATTCCATTTATTTGTTTAACGGCACCAGGAGCTTTTTCTGTGTTATATTTTATTTTCGCATCATATGTCAGGTTCGGGAGTAGCGAATGTCTCTGATGAGCCTGCGCCCGTATCGTCCGTTGCTCCTCGCGGCGGCATTTTCCGTTCGGACCAGCATGATGTCTTCCTTGGGTGCCTGAGACCTAACCATGATATGGATAGATGTGACGCCTGTTTCTCGATGGACTGCCGTGTTCTCGATGTCTGCGTGTTCAAAATCGGCAAGGCCCCGCCGAATTTTGGAGGACAGCATTGCTCTTGGGCCTCCCAGGCCAGATCTTTAGACCCTTCCTCTGGGTCCCCTCCCAGGCCTATACGGTCTGGAGAGGAGGAGGAGGAGGCCTCCTCAGCTTTTAGTCTTGCCGAGGAGGAGGCCTCTTTTGCAGTATTGGGGGAATGCCGTGGTCCCTCCCGGGGCCATGGTGGGGACACTGCCTCGGCGGTCACCTCTTCGGAGGTGCAGGCTCCCCCAGTGTCGTGGTCCACGGTTGCCGGGCCCGGCATGGGTGGACCCTCGATGCCACTTTCTGGTGCCATTTTGGCTGTCGGGGCCGCGGGCCCAGTTGACTGCTAACAACACCGTGTTGGGTCCCAGTGCCGAGGGCAGTGCCTGGGACTCGGCTGGGTCTGCGGGCGGGTCGGAGCCAGGTTCCGATGTTGTCTGTGGTGTGCCATTGCCGAATGGTGCCATGAGTGGCACCGGCGCCATTTCTCAGGAGGCTCCTGGGGTGGCCAGTATCGAGGTCCTTCTAGTCTGCTCTTCCTCGGAAGCAGACGACTCAGACGTGGACTTGTCCTGGCTCCCCGATTCCTCAGGATCGGAGTCTTCTGTGGGACACGGTGCCAGGTGGCCCAGCGCACCCATTCCTCAGTTTTCTGAGGACTCTCAGGCTGGGGGTGGCCTGGGGTCCTTGGGGGGGAGAATGGCGTGGGAATTGGAGGGGGGTCTGTTCTCCCTGAAGGGGCCTGTGGCAGCTGCCGTCTCCGGTGCTGCTGCTGCGCCTTCTCAGGGTGGACTAGGGGCCCTGTCTTCAGGGGCTCCTCGGAGAGACCCAAGATCAACGGGCTTTGTCGTTGGTGTCAAGGAAGAGGGCATCCTCTGAGTCCGAGGGGTTGGGGTGAGGCACTCAGAGTTCTGCCTGCTACCCCTCGGGTTGTAGGTAGGAGCTATAGCGCCAAGCCCGGCCTCTCCCTCTTAGGCTCGAGAGACCCCTCCAGAGGCGTTGCTGTGGGCTGCCCTTCTGGATCCATGCAGTCCTAGGTATGTCACAGGGGAGGCTTCCCTTCCAGGCTCTTCCATGATTTGCATCCCCAGGGTTCCGTTCTATGACCTGGTTTATCTGGGACCCTGCCTGCTTGGCCCCCTTCCCCGGATTCCAGAGCCTTAGCAGAGGACAGTTGCCTCTTCGTAAGTGCCCTACTTCCATTCCTATGCAGCCACCCCCCTCTCTCCCAGTCCATGTCGGTCCTACAGGTCCGTTATCTTGGGAGATGTTCAGAGGCAGTACGGCGGCTTTCTCCATATATGTTAGGTGTATGCATGCGCGGGTGTTTCATCTATCCCCACCGCCACAGGAGTCCTCTGGACATTCGAGTTCCCCATCCTCCTCGTCTCCCTCGGAGGGAGAGGAGCCCTCTGCTCACCTCTCTTCTGATGCTGATTTCACTGAATATCAGTGCTTCCTTTCGAGGATGGTTGGGGACCACCGTATCTCCTTTGTTAGGTGAGATAATACTGAATGGGAGACGCGTGAATTCCTCAGTGAATTCAATGCCCAACATTTGGTGGTGTCCTTCTGGGCGCCGCCGCTTGGCTCATGACCGACCACCGGGTTTAGATTCTCTATAGTTTGACCGGTTGGGGCGAAGAGTGTTCTCTTCCTCTGGTGCGATGCTTTGCGTCGCATCACATCAGGCACACCATGTTGCCTGCAACAGACATCTATGGTCGATGCTGTCTCAGCATCTAGCATCAGCGCTTGACACGGAGCAATCAGACAGGCCATTGCCCTCTCTGCTATAGGCCTGGAGCTGGCAAGGCACCAGGCAAGGGCATCTTATGATGCCAGTGAGGTGGCTTCGAGGCTTGCAGGGACAGCGATCTGCATTAGGCAGACGGCATTGCTTCGTCTATCAAGATGGTCATCCCTGGCCCGGCATAGGATGATTCGCTCCGCTTTCTGAGGGACCCATCTTTTTTTCCACCAGGACTAGGAGGCTTCTGCAGGGGCTTCCTCTGTCCCATCGTCTCCGGGGGACACCTCCTAGCTCTCCTCAGCCTTAGGCTTCGCGTCTGATTAGCCCAGGGTCTCTCCCTTCTGTTTTCCACCAGCAGGAGGCTGAGGGTCTTGTTCCCTCATGGTTTCTCTTGTCCCCCCTTTCGGGTGGGGCTTGGTACTCACCAAAGCAGTAATGAACAGTGAAGACTGACAAGGGAAGATATGAAAATTACGTACCTACCGTAATTCTTGATCTTCTCTTGTATCTTCACCATTCATTACTGATACCCGCCCACCTTCCCATCTAGGGCCTCCTACTTCGGCGTCTCCCCCTCCCTGCTCATTCCTCCCCTTCCCTGCTCGTCCCTCCTCCCTCCTGCTCGTGCCCTCCCTCCCTGCTCGTCCCTCCCTCCCTGCTCCTCCCTCCCTCCCTGCTCCTCCCTCCCCTCCCTGCTCCTCCCTCCCCTCCCTGCTCGTCCCTCCCTCCTGCTCATTCCTCCCCTCCCTGCCTGTCCCTCCCTCCTGCCTCGTCCCTCCCTCCCTGCTCCTCCCTCCTCCCCTCCCTGCTCATTCCTCCCTCCTGCCTGCTCCTCCCTCCCTGCTCGTCCCTCCCTCCCTCCTCATTCCTCCCTCTTCTTTGTTGGCCTTTAAGCCAAAAAAAAAAATCTTGATTTTTCCGTTCTTCTCTGGACGGATCCTTTTTCCTGAGGGAAAAGGGGAACAAGTAGGATTTACCTCTATCCTGAGGGAACTCTTTCTGATTGCCCCTAGGGGTGACCTCTTGGCTCATTCATAGCCATGTTGTTTAATTCACAGTTAAAGATACTGTCCCTTAAATGGCTCGGTCCCCTTTTTCCCAGGTCCCCTCTGGCAGGTCTCAATCTCCTATTGTGTCAGCTTCTGCTGGTTTGGCGCTGTCCTGATACTACAGTTTCCTTGAGCTGGTGTTTTTTGCCTTGCCTTCAGGGAGTCCAATTGAGTTCCCACTCTATCCTTTACGTAAAGGGGTGCCCTCTGTAGGGTCCCCCCCCCACACACACACATCTGTGTTAACACTTAACAAGGAGCAAGTGGGCTTCTTTCCCTTCCTAGTTGGGCGCTGTCCTTTCGGAACAGAATTTCTGCCTTGGCAGTCTGTGAGCTCTCAGCTAGAGTTTAAGGGGTTGGGGATGGCTGGAGGTGTAGAGAATCTGCCTTTTGTGTCCAAGCTGTGCAAGCAGTTTGGCTGAACCTTCTCTTCAGTTTTATCAAGTGGGATCCTTGCTCCCTTGTGTTTGGTTCCGAGCTTATACGCCTTCAAACCAATCTCTCAACGGGCAGAGTTCTCCCTTCCCAACATCCCTCTTTCTGTTCCTTCTCTTCTTCTTCTTCCTTCTTCTTTCTTTCCTTTATCTGTTCCTCCCTTGGAGCTGCCCCAGAAGTGAGGCCCTGTGGTCCCTTAGGGTAGGCATTTCCTTCTTTTTTTCTGTCCTCTACCAGCTTATTCCTTTTTCAGTTTATATCCTCTCCGTTTTCTATCCCGTGGCTCTCTTGCCTTGCTCTCTTTTTCTTATCCTTTTTTCACCTCTCCGGCTAACAGAACTGGAATGGAGGAGGAGTCTGCGGCACCTAGTGGCTGCCCCTCACACATCCACGTGATGCCGTCACTCTCGAGGGGGTGTGTGGTACCGTTAGCATTGGCTCCCTCTTGGGGGAATCTCGTGGCGTGCATGCTCTGGCTTACACCCAAGCAGTAATGAATGGTGGAGATACAAGAGAAGATCAAGAATTACGGTAGGCACGTAATTATTATTTCTTGTGTAGGCATGCTTTACGGGCCACGTATGACTTGGTCAGTTCTGTGGCATGCACCTCGGCAGCCGCTCCTGGCTTTGCCTTTCTGGGCTTGCTAACTAGGTTCAGTCGGTGATTCAAGATACCCCCTTTTGGGGCTCAGTACTCTTTGGTGGGGACACCAAGGACATTATCATGGACTTGCAGGACAGAGGTCTCGCACTCAGGTCTGTGAGGTCCATGTACCAATCGGGCACTCAGCAACAGAAAAGGACCTGGAGACAGAGAAAGCAAGCCGCGGCGCACTGCCAGGGGAAGCGTAAGGCCACGGGTACAGCTACTGCTCCTGCCTCCAAGAACCAGAGACGTGCAGGGGGTCCTCCCGCTGAACGTCCCGCCACCTCCTGAATTCCCATATCCACTGCCTCCCCAGTGTCCTGACAGGGTGCAGGTGGAGGGGGAGTTTCTCTTGCCATGCGCAGGAGTGGAGGGCGATCACCTCATATGAATGGGTCCTGCAGTTAGTGTCTGTCGGACACACAATAGAGTTTCTGGAATTTCCTTCGGAAACTCCACCAAAAAGATCCTCCTACTCAGGGGATCAGGCTCTTCTCATCCGAGAAGAGCTGAACAATCTCTTGCTCAAGGAAGCAATAGAGCACGTTCCCCTTTGACAAAGGGGAAAGGGTTTTACTCCTATTTTTTCCTGGTTGCAAAAAAGACGGGGGATTTCAGACCCATACTCGACTTGAGCAACCTAAACCAGTTTGTCGAGTACAACAAATTTCAGATGCTAACCCTCCAGAGCCTCCTTCCACTTCTTCTGGAGAACCATTGGTTGTACGCTCTGGACATGCAGGATGCCTAACTGCACATCACCATCTTCCCCAACCACCGCTGGTTCCTGCATTTTCAGTTCTGGGGGAACACTTCAATTCCGAGCGCTCCCCTTTGGCCTGTCTTCGGCACCCTGGGTGTTCACCAATTGCCTGGCAGTGGTTGCAGCCCTACGCTGCAGGGGTATTGCAGCTTTCCCTTACCTGGATGACTGGCTGGTTACGGCTCTGTCCAGGGACTCTTTACAAGAGGCTCTTTCTTTCACTTTGGATCTATTCAACAGGCTAGGGGATTACTGTCAGCATCCCCAAGTCCTCTATGACCCCTGCTCAGCGGTTCAGAAAGAATTGCTTTGGTGGAGGGATCCCTACAGTCTTTCTTTGGGTCTCCCCTTCAGGAACCCAGCTCCCTCAGCATCCCTCACCACGGATGCCTCGAACATGGGATGGGGAGTACATCTAGAGGAGCACCAAGCCCTGGGACTGTGGTCCAGCTTAGAGTCTACACTACATATCAACGTTCTGGAGACGAGGGCTGTCCTGTATGCCTTCCAGACCCTCCTTCCCAAGGGATCACTGCTGGTCCAAATTGACAACATGTTGGTAGTTTGGTACCTCAGCAAACAAGGAGGAACCCGATTGTACTCTTGTGTAGGGAAGCGATGGAGGTGTGGAACTGGGTGGTCCAGCACCATCTGGCCTTCGTGGCCGTGCACGTGCCAGGCGTTCTAAACGTCCTGACGGACAATCTCAGCAGATCTCAGACCCTCACTCATGAGTGGGAATTACATCAGGAAGTGGCAGAATCCATCTTGCAACGTTGGAGGGGGGTCCAGAAATCGACCTTTTCGCCTCCAAATTCAATGTAAACTTTTCCAGTTTTTGCTTTCTCGTTCCAAGGCATGGTGCTTTCTGGTATGACGTGCTCTCTCTCTCTTGGACAGGGAAATTTTTGTACGCCTTCCCTCCATTTCCCATTCTCCAGAGGGTCCTCCTCAGACTTCAAGCAGAGAGGGCAAAGATGATCCTCATTGCTCTCCTCTGGCCAAGACAAATATGGTTCCCGCTGCTGCAACAGCTTTCCAGGGAACCACCGGTTCCACTTCCAGTGACTAACAACCTATGAAGAGAAACCTAAATTCTGGAGAGACCTAATAGGAAGAGAAACCTAAATTCTAGAGAGACCTGATAGGAAGAGAAATCTAAATTCTCGAGAGACCTGATAGGAAGAGAAACATAAATTCTAGAGAGACCTGATTGGGGGGTCAGGACACAAGAGGTGAATGCTAATATAAACTCTAGAGATCTGAGCGAGGAGCCGGAATCCAAAGGGAAGAGGAATGTAAACTTCAGAGAAACTTGAGAGGGGAACAAGAACATTGCTTCTAGAGAAACCTGAGAAGGTTAACATAATTTTAAATTCTAGAAAGCTAGAGAGAGTAACAAAAATGTAGATCCTAGAAAGACCCTAAGAGGGGAAGCAGAGTATAAATTGTATAGAGAGACCCGAGAATGGTAATGGGAATGTAAAGTCTAGAGACATTAGAAGGAACAGGAATACAAATTCTAGGGGTTTGGGCACAGTTTACTGCCCATGCTCTGGCTGTTCTGCAGGAACAGGGTTTCCATTGGATGTCTTTATCACCCATGCTGTATATTCCCTGACACCACCCTCGATGCAAGATCTTTCCGCTTGAAGAATAGGTCACCTCCTTAGCAGCTTTTGTTTAGGATTTAGTGCACTGTTGGCAAACCTCTTACACAAAGTTTTTCTAAGCTTTTGCAGTTCATTCTCAGCTGTTTTAACTCCTCCTCATGATCAACAATGGAGCAACAGAAGCCATGGTTCAAATTTTGTATGCAGTGCCAACAAAAGGTGTCTGTCACTGACCCGCACATCACATGCCTGTCCTGCCTGGGGGGGCAGCATGACATGGCCAGATGTGGCTCATGTCTTTCGATGCTTCCAGAATTCCTCGAGGATCAGAAACACTGGCTTACCCTTGGCCGACCTTTGGAGCGAGATCCAAAAAAATGGGCTAAGGACCGCAGGCTTGAGCAGCTGATGTGTCGGCCTCACGGCTTGCAGCCTTTGAGGAGGAAGCGTCTGCCACTCTGGTGGGTACCTCTTTGGTCTCTGTGCTGCTTCCGGCTAGGATCGGCATTGGAGAGTCATTCTCTGAAGGATTCCAGGAGATATGCATTGCCCTGCAGACCTTGGGGGAGATCCCTGCCCACGGTGGTAAGAAACACAAGTGCCACAGCTGCCAGTTGTGGGATTAGGAAAGATTGAAATCCTTCCGATTTCTCGACTCCCACAACCACTACCCCTGTCAGGCTTGTCAACCTCAACTATGGTTGAGCAGACAGTGGATATTTTCCTTGAGCCTACCGATCGGCTCTTGGATGAGTTCAAGGATTCAATCTCTGAGACCCTGGTGCTCCCAGTCCTCACTCAGAAAGACGTGCCCTGGTCGGCAGCCTCCACTGACAGTTGAACCTTAGAAGCCTGTCTTGCTAGCTGGCCCAGTAGCATTGAGGGCTGAGGTGCTGGTGCCTTACCTCACGCTACGCTGGCGACCTGGGTTTGGGAATGACCTCATATCGCCAGGGTGCCAGCTCGGGGTGGGTTGGAGCAGGATTGAACCATGGCTCTCCCCTCCAAAGGGATGGACACCTACCCGTCCATAGTCCCGCTCCCACTGGGTGGAGGTCCGGTGGGCATGTAGGTGGCACATTGCGACGACAAAAGTCAGGGGAGGGGTGGAAAGGGCCACCGGATCCTGGCATGTGTGTGCGCTTCCATGGATGTGTACGCCGTAGCTTCGGGTGGGTGGGAGAAAACCGAAAATGAATAAAGTATATATGAAAAAAAAAATTGAAAAAGAAGCCGCGTATCTTGCTGAATGTAGCGAGGCATGTGGTCTGCCCGGAACAGTTGGAAGGCTCACCTCGACATTGACTGTCTGGTCATTGGTCAAGGTCTTGGTTGAGGCATTTCTGCTCAATGCTCCCACTCAACCAGGAGATGTCAGTGTCAACAGTTCTGTATTCTCCTCATCTTCTGGTGTGGAGAGGCACAGCTGGAAGATATACCTGTGCTACAAGGAGCTTCTTTGGCAACACTGGGCCATTGCGGGGTGGGTAGGGCTCTACCCCCTGGACCTTGGGTCACTTGGCAGCTGCCAGTCTCCAGTCCACACAGTGCAGGTGCTCCCTGCAATTGCTTCTCCACCCTTAAGGGTAAACTTCCAGCACTGCAGCCAAAGATGGGTGCTCCGACCAATCAGGCCCTCTTAGCAACCAGCTTGCCAGACCAGTTGTTGGTGTTGGTCTCCTAATCTGAAGATACCTAGGTGGTCCGCAGTGTGAAACAGTTGAGGGCCGTTTTCAAGGAGTCCTCAGATTGCTTGGATCAGTCGTTCATGGCCTCCTGCGGGACTCGTATCCTTGACCAGGGCTTGGTCAAGGAGTTGACTGTCGACCATGGGCGGTGTCTTTCGAGGCTCTAATCTGACTCATTTTGGAGTTCAGGATTGTATTTCTGGAGTCTGTCTGAAAAAGGGCCAAGTACCCTTTCATGTGTATCTCAGACTGGGACGAATCCCTAGGGGTTGTCTTTCCCATGGCTGAGGCAATACTGGGACTAACCCTTGAGCTTTGGCAGCATCCTGCCTGGATCTCTTCACCCATGTGGTTTGCAGGTATGCAGTCCCCACCAGGTCCTTTCAGGGTTCTCAAACCACTCAGCCTAAGACTGGGCTCTGACTTGGCTGTCTGCAAATCTGGAGACTAAGGGGATGTGGACAAGCCTCTAGATAAGGAGTCCAGAAAGATTGACCACGCCGCTAGAAAACTGTACTGTGGCATTCTTGGTTCTCTGTCAGGTGAGTTACTCCATCACAACGTTGATCACTCCCTGTTGGGAGTCCTCAATTAAATCCTCCCTAAACTCCCTGCTGACCAGCAGTAGAAGGGGAAGTTGGTTTGGGACCAAGGTCAGTTGCTGGCTAAACATCAGCTCCAGACGGCCTTGGACATGGCATCGGCCGTCTCCATGTGTCGTAGGACCTGGTTATATCTGTCCATCTTTATGGTGCATGCCCAGCACAGTCTAGCTGATGTCCCTTTCTTGGGCACTGACCTCTTTGGCACAGTGTGATTCCAGTTAGACAAGGACAGAGAAAGGCCCCCATTAAGACTAAAATGCTGGATTTTAAAAAGGCAGACATCATAGAGATGGGTGAGCATAAATGGAGTCACCTGGTAAGCATCTGAGTGAATATAGGGAGGACCAAAAGTGGCCCATCCTCAAAGAGGGAATAATGGTTGCCACAAGGGAATGTGTTAGGCTCAAAGGGAAGAACTCAAGGAATAAAGCACCCAGCTGGCTTGGTACCGAAGTCGCCCAGACAGTAAGGGCTAAGAGGTCAGCCTACAAGAGATCCAGGTTGAACAAGAGGAAGGAAGCCAGGGAGAATTACCTGAAGATGGCTAGTGTAGCAGGTAAGGTGGTCCGGTTGGCTAAATCTCAGAAGGAACTGCAGCTAGTTGAGGGAATTAAAAATGGGGAAAGGCCCTTTTTTCACAATATTAGTAAGAAATGGGACAAGAAAGATGGTCTCATTAGGCTTAGGAAAGGGGATGGGTGAGTGAAGGAGAGTGGGCTCAAAGCAGAGTTACTGAATGAGTACTTCTAGTCCGTCTTCACCAGGGAGAGAAATGGAATGGAGCCACTGGGGAGAGGGAGTGGAGGAGGAGGAGGAGGCATAGATGTTTTGATAGAGATGGGTTGGTTGAGGACAGGGATGCTATCACTGAGAGTATACAAATCCCCAGGCCCAGATGACATGCATCCAAGAGTGCTGAGGGAATTGTTAGAGGAACTTGTACATCCCTTGGCTAGTCTGTTCAGTAGCTCACTGGAGCTGGGCGTGATATCACAGGACTGGAGAACAGCACATGTAGTGCCGCTCCATAAGAGCAGTCCCAAGGATGACCCAAGTAATTACAGACCGGTCAGCCTGACTTCAGTCTTGTGCTAGCTAATGGAGACCACACTTAAGAAAAGGTTAGTAGAGTATCTGGGTGAGAATCATTTCCAGGATAAGAGGCAACATAGGTTTATGGGAGGGAGGAAGGTTGTGTCAAACAAATCTGATTGATTTCTTTGACTGGGTCACTAAAGCAGTGGACAAATACTGTTTCTGTTTGGTTGGGTTTGCCCTCCACTGGCCTGTGGGACATTGGCATGTATGTTGGATGGCTTGTGAGTCTTCTTGTTGGCCTTCTGTCCCCTTTGTTTGGGATGCTGGTTGGGTATCATTTCATAGATGCGGCTAACTGGAGGGAGGTATACCCAAAGAAGATGGGTCAATTACTTAGCAGTAACAGTAGATCTTCCAGAGAATCTCTTCCAGTGAGCCATGGCACCCTCCTGCGTTCTCCCTTGTTTGGTGGGATATACTGTGTTATGGGGGTGATTATTTCCACCCTGTCTGCCCTGTAGTGGGTGTTAGTTACTGTCCCATCATCACCCCTTTTTTAGGGCCTTCAACATGTTTGTGTCTGCTGTTTGTCAGTCTGACCCAGTGTCATTATTTGTCCAGTGGACAGGCAGAACTGACGAGGTTTGGGGCCACCCACTCTAAATAGGTGTGTGTCATGGTGGCCAGCTTGCCAAAAGTTTCTGATAGGTCCGACGCCGATGGCGTCTATGTTCTAAAGGTGTGGATCACTGGAAGAGATTCCTTTGAAGATCTACTGCTACTGGTAAGCAACTGTCCTTTCTTTAGAAATATAGAAAATGTCAGAAAATTACCATTGCTCCATCTAGTCTGCCCATGAAACCCAGGACCTATTGTCCATACAGGGTTCTAATCCACACTATCCACCCCCATGCTCTCCGCCCTACTGCTACCACCCTGGGACACTACTAAGCCCTTCCCAGCCGTGTTTGAAATTATTGATAGTTCTGTGCCCACATCAGCTGACAGATTGTTCCATGACTCCACCACCCTTTCTGTAAAATAAAACTTTCTCACTTACCTCATCAGTTTCCATTCATGCCCCCATGTTCTTGATCTACTACTTATGCTAAATAGTTCCTTGTAAGTTTACCTTGTTCATTCCTTTCAGGAACTTGGGAGGTTTCTTATGATATCTCACCTCTCGTGTGGTTTCCAGTGAGTATGTGTTCAGTTCCTTGAGCTGATCCTTGTAAGATCTGCCCTACTGGCTCCGAATCATTCTGGTCACCCTACGTTGCACTGTCTGTAGCCTGTGTTTATCTTTCCTTAGGTGTGGACTCCGGAGCTGGGCACAGTACTCCATGTGGGGTGTTACAAGTGATCTATAGAGAGCTAATAATACTTTCTTCCTTCTGCTGTTAGTACCCATCCCAATATACTGCAGCATTACTGTAATCCTTGTTACACTGGCTTGATTGTTTAGAGAGTCACTGATGATGCCCCTTAATTCTGTTCCTTCAGAGGCTGTGCCCAGTTTAGCGCCCCCCCGGCAATCCAGTACTCTGTCCTGGGGTTCTTGTTCCCCATATGCATCACCTTGCACTTTTTGGCATTGCATTTTAATTGCCAAACCTTTGACCATCTCTCTAGCCTTTGCAAGTGTATTTGTATCTGCCTATCCCCCTCCTTGCTGTCTACCCTGCCACAGAACTTAGAAAGAGACGCATCCTGCACTGGATTCCTTCTTCCATGTCACTGATGAATATATTGAAAAGGACTGGACCCAGGGCCAATCCACATCCCACTGGTGACCTTCCTCTCTTCCAGTTTTATTCTGTTAACTACAACCCTCTGCTGTCTCCTTTCCAATGAGTTTCTTACCCATCTCTATCCTCTGCTGCATCCAGATCCTTTAGCTTCTTTAGCAGCCTTCTGTGAGGCATCAAGTCAAAAGCCTTGCTGAAACCCAAATAATGTTAATCCACATCATGGCCTTTATCCACTACCCTCATGACACAATCAATGAATACTGTCAGCTTGGTTTGACAAGATGTCCCTGCCACAAACCCATACTGTTTACTATCCTGGAGTTCATTGCTCTCCAGGTAGTCCACAAGGTCCTCTATGACTCGTGTCTCCATCACTTTACCCACAGTAGAGGTAACACTGACAGGCCTGTAGTTACCCATTTGCTCTTTATCCCTTCCCTTAGGGAGCAGGACTACATCTGCTACCGTTTTAGTCTTGGAACTACCCCTGTCTCAGTTAAGCTATTGAATAGCCATACCAGGGGTTCGGTAGGTTTCTTGTCAATTCCTTGAGCACTATCGAATGTATTCCAGCTGACTCCAGGGCCTTATCTATCTTTAGGCCTGGTAGACCTCGCCAAACCCTTTCATTGAGAAATACTGTACTTGCTGTCTCATTTCAGGGATCCCCTTTACAACCACCTTAATACTGCTGTCTGACAGAGGCCCTCCATCTTCCATTGTGGCTACAGAGCAATAGTAGTAATTAAGAACAGCTGCTTTCTTCTCCTCCTCCTCAATCATCATACCCCACTGTAAGCCTAGCAATTCCTTCTCCCTTCTATTTTCCCTTGTATATCTACAGAACTTATTTTCCCCTTTCTCAACCCCCTCGGCAATCCGCAGCCCTGTGCCTGCCCTAGCTTCTCTAACTGTCTTCTTGGCTCCCTCATTCTCATTTGGTACTCTCCCCGTTCTTCCCTCCCCTTGTTCTCATTTGGTACTCTCCCCATTCTTCCCTCCCGTGTTCTCATTTGGTACTCTCTCCGTTCTTCCTTCCCGTGTTCTCATTTGGTACTCTCCCCATTCTTCCTTCCCGTGTTCTCATTTGGTACTCTCCCCATTCTTCCTTCCCGTGTTCTCATTTGGTACTCTCCCCATTCTTCCTTCCCGTGTTCTCATTTGGTACTCTCCCCATTCTTCCTTCCCTTGTTCTCATTTGGTACTCTCCCTGTTCTTCCTTCCCTTGTTCTCATTTGGTACTCTCCCTATTCTTCCTTCCCTTGTTCTCATTTGGTACTCTCCCCATTCTTCCTTCCCGTGTTCTCATTTGGTACTCTCCCCATTCTTCCTTCCCGTGTTCTCATTTGGTACTCTCCCCATTCTTCCTTCCCGTGTTCTCATTTGGTACTCTCCCCATTCTTCCTTCCCGTGTTCTCATTTGGTACTCTCCCCATTCTTCCTTCCCTTGTTCTCATTTGGTACTCTCCCCATTCTTCCCTCCCGTGTTCTCATTTGGTACTCTCTCCGTTCTTCCTTCCCTTGTTCTCATTTGGTACTGTTCCCTGTTCTTCCTTCCCTTGTTCTCATTTGGTACTCTCTCCGTTCTTCCTTCCCTTGTTCTCATTTGGTACTGTTCCCTGTTCTTCCTTCCTTTGTTCTCATTTGGTACTCTCTCCGTTCTTCCTTCCCTTGTTCTCATTTGGTACTCTCCCCATTCTTCCTTCCCGTGTTCTCATTTGGTACTCTCCCCATTCTTCCTTCCCGTGTTCTCATTTGGTACTCTCTCCGTTCTTCCTTCCCTTGTTCTCATTTGGTACTCTCTCCGTTCTTCCTTCCCGTGTTCTCATTTGGTACTCTACCCGTTCTTCCTTCCCGTGTTCTCATTTGGTACTCTCCCCATTCTTCCTTCCCTTGTTCTCATTTGGTACTCTCTCCGTTCTTCCTTCCCTTGTTCTCATTTGGTACTCTCCCCATTCTTCCTTCCCTTGTTCTCATTTGGTACTCTCCCCATTCTTCCTTCCCGTGTTCTCATTTGGTACTCTCCCCATTCTTCCTCCCTTGTTCTCATTTGGTACTCTCCCTATTCTTCCTCCCTTGTTCTCATTTGGTACTCTCCCCATTCTTCCCTCCCTTGTTCTCATTTGGTACTCTCCCCATTCTTCCTCCTTGTTTCTCATTTGGTACTCTTCCCATTCTTCCCTCCCTTGTTCTCATTTGGTACTCTCCCCATTCTTCCTTCCCGTGTTCTCATTTGGTACTCTCCCCATTCTTCCTTCCCTTGTTTTCATTTGGTACTCTCCCCATTCTTCCTTCCCGTGTTCTCATTTGGTACTCTCCCCATTCTTGCTTCCCGTGTTCTCATTTGGTACTCTCCCCATTCTTCCTCCCGTGTTCTCATTTGGTACTCTCCCCATTCTTCCTCCCTTGTTCTCATTTGGTACTCTCCCCATTCTTCCTCCCTTGTTCTCATTTGGTACTCTC
Source organism: Neoceratodus forsteri (assembly GCA_016271365.2). Classification (NCBI taxonomy): domain Eukaryota; kingdom Metazoa; phylum Chordata; order Ceratodontiformes; family Ceratodontidae; genus Neoceratodus; species Neoceratodus forsteri. The sequence continues at coordinate 2,202,619 of JADMNL010000033.1, forward strand.
CCCATTCTTCCTCCCTTGTTCTCATTTGGTACTCTCCCTATTCTTCCCTCCCTTGTTCTCATTTGGTACTCTCCCCATTCTTCCTTCCCGTGTTCTCATTTGGTACTCTCCCCATTCTTCCTTCCCGTGTTCTCATTTGGTACTCTCCCCATTCTTCCTCCCGTGTTCTCATTTGGTACTCTCCCCATTCTTCCTCCCCTTGTTCTCATTTGGTACTGTTCCCTGTTCTTCCTTCCCTTGTTCTCATTTGGTACTCTCCCCATTCTTCCTTCCGTGTTCTCATTTGGTACTCTCCCCATTCTTCCCTCCCTTGTTCTCATTTGGTACTCTCCCATTCTTCCCTCCCTTGTTCTCATTTGGTACTCTCCCATTCTTCCCTCCTTGTTCTCATTGGTACTCTCCCATTCTTCCTCCCGTGTTCTCATTTGGTACTCTCCCCATTCTTCCTCCCCTTGTTCTCATTTGGTACTGTTCCCTGTTCTTCCTTCCCTTGTTCTCATTTGGTACTCTCCCCATTCTTCCTTCCCGTGTTCTCATTTGGTACTCTCCCCATTCTTCCCTCCCTTGTTCTCATTTGGTACTCTCCCCATTCTTCCCTCCCGTGTTCTCATTTGGTACTCTCCCCGTTCTTCCTCCCCTTGTTCTCATTTGGTACTCTCCCTATTCTTCCTCCCTTGTTCTCATTTGGTACTCTCCCTATTCTTCCTCCCTTGTTCTCATTTGGTACTCTCCCCATTCTTCCTTCCCTTGTTCTCATTTGGTACTCTCCCCATTCTTCCTCCCCTTGTTCTCATTTGGTACTCTCCCTATTCTTCCTTCCCGTGTTCTCATTTGGTACTCTCCCCGTTCTTCCCTCCCTTGTTCTCATTTGGTACTCTCCCCATTCTTCCCTCCCTTGTTCTCATTTGGTACTCTACCCATTCTTCCTCCCCTTGTTCTCATTTGGTACTCTCCCTATTCTTCCCTCCCTTGTTCTCATTTGGTACTCTCCCATTCTTCCCTCCTTGTTCTCATTTGGTACTCTACCATTCTTCCCCTTGTTCTCATTTGGTACTCTCCCCATTCTTCCCTCCTTGTTCTCATTTGGTACTCTCCCATTCTTCCTTCCTTGTTCTCATTTGGTACTCTCCCATTCTTCCCTCCTTGTTCCTTATTGGTACCTCCCCATTCTTCCTTCCCGTGTTCTCATTTGGTACTCTCCCCATTCTTCCTCCCTTGTTCTCATTTGGTACTCTCCTATTCTTCCTCCCTTGTTCTCATTTGGTACTCTCCCATTCTTCCCTCCTTGTTCTCATTTGGTACTCTCCCATTCTTCCCTCCTTGTTCTCATTTGGTACTCTTCCCATTCTTCCTCCTTGTTCTCATTTGGTACTCTCCCCATTCTTCCTCCCCTTGTTTTCATTTGGTACTCTCCCCATTCTTCCTTCCCGTGTTCTCATTTGGTACTCTCCCCATTCTTCCCTCCCTTGTTCTCATTTGGTACTCTCCCCATTCTTCCTCCCTTGTTCTCATTTGGTACTCTCCCATTCTTCCTTCCGTGTTCTCATTTGGTACTCTCCCATTCTTCCCCCTTGTTCTCATTTGGTACTCTCCCTATTCTTCCTCCCCGTGTTCTCATTTGGTACTCTCCCCATTCTTCCTTCCCTTGTTCTCATTTGGTACTGTTCCCTGTTCTTCCTTCCCTTGTTCTCATTTGGTACTCTCTCCGTTCTTCCTTCCCGTGTTCTCATTTGGTACTCTCTCCGTTCTTCCTTCCCGTGTTCTCATTTGGTACTCTTCCCATCTTCCTTCCCTTGTTCTCATTTGGTACTCTCCCCATTCTTCCTCCCGTGTTCTCATTTGGTACTCTCTCCGTTCTTTCTCCCCTTGTTCTCATTTGGTACTCTTCCCAGTCTTCCTTCCCGTGTTCTCATTTGGTAATCTTCCCATCTTCCTTCCCTTGCTTTTCCGTGTACCTGGTGAATGTCATTCTTTTTAGCTCTCACTGCTTCCTTGACCTTTCCAGACAACCATGCTGGTCTCTTTGTACCTCTTCCTTTTGATTACCATTCTCATGCAAGACTTTGTTGCCTCAAGAATGGCCCCCTTGATGCCCCTCATCTTTCCTCCACATCCCTGATGCTGTGTGTACAGAAGGGGTGCTGTACCAGTTCCTAATCATGCCCTGAGGCCTCTCGTCTTCACCCGGGGTCTTTACCAAGTGCATGGCAGTGGTGGCAGCCTTCCTGTGGCGCAAGGATGTAGCCCTACCTGGATGACTGACTGATAGCTGGGCTGTCCAGAGAGACAGTTAAGAGATCCAGGGATCCGACTTTCCAGACCTGCCAAGATTTGGGCCTATGGGACAACCCAGAAAAGTTTGAACTGGTCTCCTCACAGGTGATCAGAGTCATTGGGGCAGAATAGACTCCCTGCAGGCCAAGGCCTGCCTCCCTGCAACATGGCACTGGACCTTACCTACTTTGCCCTATCATCTCAGGTTGGACTCACGCTCTGCCTGGGATTATCTGCGGCTGGGTACATGGTGTCCTGTACCAGCATGGTCTGTTGGGCCCAGTGGCGAATGCACCAGCTACAGTAGGAGTTGGGCTGTCACGATACCAGCAGCTAGGACACTTGGACCAGCTAATGTGGGATGCCATCCAGTGGTGGCTCATCCTGGGACATGTGGAGGAAGGAATCACATTTGTACACCCAAAGCTGACCATCATGTTCACATTGGATACATTTCTGGTGGTGTGGGGAGCACACCTGGGAGACTACAGAACCCATGGGTTCTGATCACCCTGAGTGTCCCATCACCACGTAAGCCTGCTGGAGCTCTGTGGAGTGTGGTTGGCTCTGATGGAATTCGCTCCTGTAGTAAGAGGCCAGGTCATGCAGATCTAGATGGACAACACCATGACCGTGTTCCATCTAAACAGGGGGGGTGGAACATACTCCCTTCCCCTGTGTTGGGAGGCCCTGTGCACCTGGACCCTCATGCGCAGCCTAGGCACAGATGATCTGGTGATCCATGTAGTGGGAATTCACAGTCAGCTGGCAGACGCTTTCAGCTGGGTGAAAGAGACATCGTTAGGTCTCTGAATCAGGAGGTAGTGAACCACATTTTTTCCCTGTGGGGCACTCTTCTGGTGGATCTGTTTGCCTCATGGGTTTTGTGCCCACCTCCCACAGTTCAGGAGACTGTTGGGGGATGCGTTCACAAGGCAGTTGAAGAGACTGAAGGATACCTTCACAAGGCCCTGGACTCCAGGCCTCGTGTACACCTTCCCTCCATTCCCCCTAATCCACAGGGTAGTGGTCAAGGTGTGGAAGGGCAAGGCACAGATGATCCTGATAGCTCTGGACTGGTCCAGACAATTCTGGTACCTGGATCTCCTCAGTCTCAGCAGCAGACCTCCATGGCGGTTACCTCTTCACTTGGATCTGCTGACCTGACAACAGGGGGTGGTCCTGAACCTGGACCTGACATCCCTGCACCTCATGGTCTGATTCCTGAGAAGCTGAGTTCCAGGTCTTAGGTCTGTCGGAAACTGTGCTCCTCGCTGGGGAAGGCCTCCCGATAAGAGTCGACTCTCAGAGGCTATGCTTTAAGTGGAAGAGCTTCTCCATATGGTGCCAGGGCTAGAAGCTTGATCCCCTTGCCTGCCCCATGGCTAGCATCTTAGAGTATGTCTGCTCCTTTTCTCAGTTGGGACTGCGAGCGATGCCCTTAAGATGCACCTGGAAGACATCTCTGCTTACTGGGTGCAGGTTGGTAAGCCGATGGTGGCCCAGGAGAAGGTGATCAGGTGCATTTTCAAGGGCCTGGACCACCTGTCCCCACCAGTGTGTGAACCCCTACCACCATGAGACTTACTAGGCCATTTAAGCCTATTGCACAGGTGTGAGATGTCACACCTGTCATGGGAGATGGCCTTTTTGGTGGCCATTACCTCAACCAGAAGGATGAGCGAGCTTCAAACGCTCCAGTTGGAATCTCCTTATCTGGTCTTCCACAAGGATATGGTTGCCCTTCACCCCTATCCAAAGTTCCTCTTGAAGGTAGTACTGGAATTCCACATTAACCAAGTGATGAACTTTCCGGTAAATTTTACCAACCCATCTTCAGAGGCTGATCGCAGGCTCCATAGTCTGGACCTCTGGAAAGCGTGCTCTTATAAAGAGTGCACGGCTGGAGTTTGGAGTGAGGTTTGCCAGTTGTTTGTAACTTATGCTGAAGCAGTGGCTGGTAGACTGGCAGCAAAGCAGATGACTGGCAGGTGGATCACATCCTGCATCGACCTCTGCTCTAGGTTGGTTGGTAGGGAGCCTTCTGCAGGGCTTAGAGTGCATTCCACCAGACATACTGCTGTCTTGGCTGATGTCAGAGACATTCTCATACAGAACATCAGCAGGATTACTGCATGGAAGTCAGCACATACCATAATTTCCCACTGCAGCATTGACCCAGAGTCCAGTTGGGATGCTGCTTTTGGGACCTTGGTTCTCCAATCTCTGTCCACCAAGTAGAAGTGTGTGCCTTGCCCTTTCTTCCCGGAAAACTGCTAGGAGTGTTCCAGAGTGTGGATAGTAAAGTGTATCTACAAGTTTACTCACCTGTAACCGTAGTTCTAGGATCTGTATGTAGTTCACATCCACACAACCCACCTGGTAAGTGGCACATGGATCCCGGCTTTCTGTGTGCCAAGATCTGATGTCACAGGCTAGTCAGGAGATATACCACCCTGGTGGTGGGAGGAGTTTAGCTTAAAGACAACTGATGGAAGGCCTGTTGTAGTGAAATTGCCAGAGTGTGGATGTGAACTGTTTACCACTCCTAGAATAACGGTTACAGGTGAGTAACCTATCTTTTTTAAGAGGCCTAATGGGAACAGAAACGTAAATTCTAGAAAGTCCTAAACACAGAATGTACATTTTAGCAAGACCTAACAATTCTACAAAGGATCGAGTCGGAGAATGTAAATTTTAGAGGGAGAGAGATCTGAGAAGGACTAACATAAATGAACATTCTAGAGAACCTCAGTAGGTCTTGAATGGAACTTTGAGAGACAGGCATGATAGGGGAACAGGAATATAAATTGTAATGAGACCTGAGAAGGCTTACAGAGACTGTAAATCTTATAGGGACCTGAGAACGAACGGGAATATAAATTGTAATGAGACCTGAGAAGGGTTACAGAGAATGTAAATCTTGTAGGGACCTGAGAACGAACGGGAATATAAATTGTAATGAGACCTGAGAAGGGTTACAGAGACTGTGAATCTTGTAGGACCTGAGAACGAACGGGAATATAAATTGTAATGAGACCTGAGAAGGGTTACAGAGACTGTGAATCTTGTAGGGACCTGAGAACGAACGGGAATATAAATTGTAATGAGACCTGAGAAGGGTTACAGAGACTGTGAATCTTGTAGGGACCTGAGAACGAACGGGAATATAAATTGTAATGAGACCTGAGAAGGGTTACAGAAACTGTGAATCTTATAGGGACCTGAGAACGAACGGGAATATAAATTGTAATGAGATCTGAGAAGGGTTACAGAGAATGTAAATCTTATAGGGACCTGAGAATGAACAGGAATGTAAATTCTAGTGAGACCTAAGAGGTAATGTACATGTGCCGTTTAGAGAGACCTGAGAAATGAATGGAAATTCTAGAGAGACCTGAGAGGGTAACAGGAACAACTTTTTTTTTTTTGCAGGAAGAGTTGAAGCTTCAGGAAGCTTTGAAGGAGCTGGAGCGTGTTCAGGCTGCCCTCACTGAGCAGGAGAGACCGATAAAAGAGGAGCAGGAGGAGAAGGTAAAACACCAACTCCTGCATAACACCCCCACCCTAGTAACATTTTATCATGTTAACAGGAGACTGTTTACTGTTTTAACCTGTTGTCTGTGCTGTGCTGTAGTGCTGTACAGACTGTTGAGCAGTGATGTACCACATAGCCATTCCGTTTCACTTTATCCTCAGTGCTGCATGCCTCATGTATTAGTACTGTAGCTGGCAGCAACTTGAATAATTAAAATGATAGTAAATTTCAAGTCCTATGTACGTGTATTTACTACTGCATATGGATCTGATGTGATAGATTACTACTCTCCCCCTCATTCTGTTGTTTGTTGACATTCCCCTTCCCCCTTCTCGCATTGGACAATGTTCCCTCTCCTGTTTGTCTTTTGTGAATGCTCTCTGTCCTCTGTTTGCCATTTGCTAATAATCTCCATTCTGTATGTGCCATCTGTGAATGTTCTCCCTCCTGTTTGCCATTTGCTAATAATCTCCATTCTTTATGCGCCATTTGTGAATGTTCTCCCTCCTGTTTGCCATTTGCTAATAATCTCCATTCTGTATGTGCCGTTTGTGAACGTTCCCTCCCAACTCTGTACCATTTGTCACTGCTCTCTCATCCATGCAGCTCTTGTTGGTGTTCCCCCTCCTCTGTGCATCCATTTGTTAATGTTTCTTCTGCCATGGGCTGTTTGTTAATGTTCCTTCTGCCCATGTGTGCTGTTTGTTTAATGTTCCTTCTGCATCTGAGTTCTGTTTGTTAATGTTCCATCAGCCTGCATTTACCATTTCTTAATATTCATTCTGACTCCATGCACTGTTTAATGTTCCTTCTGCCTCTGTGTTGTTTGTTAATGTCCCTTCTTGCTTCATCCATCGTTTGTTAATGTTCCTTCTGTGACTGTGTACTGTTTGTTGATGTCCCTTCTGCATCTGTGTTCCGTTTGTTAATGTTCCTTCTGCCTCCGTGTACCTTTTGTTTATGTTCCTTCTGCCTCTGTGTACAGTTCGTTAATATCCCTTCTGCTTCTGTGTTCCGTTTGTCAGTGTTCCTTTTGCCTCCATGTGTCGTTTGTTAATGTTCCTTCTGCTTCTATGCTCCATGTTTTACTGTTCCTTCTGCCTCTGTGGATGGTTTGTTACTGTTCCTTCTGCCTTGATGTATCGATTGTTAATGATCCTTCTGCCTTCATGTATCATTTGCTAATGTTCTTTCTGCCTCCGTGTAGCGTTTGTTAATGTTCCTTCTGCCTCCGTGTACAGTTAATGTTCCTTCTGCCTCCATGTACTGTTTGTTAATGTTCTTCTGCCTCCGTGTATTATTTGTTCCAGGATCATGGATATGTTGTGCATCCAAACTCTTTAGCATGTCCCCTTCCACTTTAAATCTTGCCTGAAGTCTTCAAGCTGGCTCCTCCCACCCACGCGGGTGGTATATATTTGGGCTCCGCTCCGTGATGCCAGATCTTCCTTTCCGCTGGAAGATACAGGTTGCCTCTCTTTTGCGCAAGCATTTCGTAGGCCCTGGCTCTCAAAACTTCAGTTTTACCAAAATTAAAAATTGTTTGAGTTAGCGATCGCCTTTTTGCGTCACCAATCATGGAGTAGAAATCTTCCCCTGGATTTCGCCGGTGTCCTTGCGGCCAAAAAATGTTGCGCACCAATCCCTACCTCACGTATGTCTACTGCCTCAGTGTCGGCCATGACACCTTGTCAAGCAGCTTTTGTTTGGCCTTCCATCCCAACGTCCTGGACGACCACCTTGCACATCTCAAACTGGGGAGACTGGAGAAGAGGAACCCTCCGGTGAAGTCCAAGGAGGCTAGGTGGGCAGTTTCCACGGCTGTGGGTTCCACCGAGCAGCTGGAACGCATGCAGGCATTCGAGGAAGAAGCTGCTTGCGCTTTGGACACTCGAAGTTTCTTCGTTCCACTCAACCTGGGCTCCACATTCTCGGGCTCCTTCAGGGAGTTGTGCCAGTCTTTCCTCACGTGGGGAGAGGCTTCTGCAGGCTCACATTCCTCCCAATCCCGCAAGTGGGAGAAGGAAGCGAGTAAGCCTTCCATCTCGGTGAAGGCGCTCTTGGAACCAAGAGAGGTCTCTGTCCCAGGAGCACGCGATCTCGATCTTGGTCAAGATCGCTTCCTCGGCCGCAGGCTTCACGGATCTTCTGTCGGGCCAGCAGACCGAGGATACAGCCGATGAGGTCGAGATTGTTCTCGATCCAATCGACCCGCTGTCGCCAGCCCCGGTCGACGACTCCTTGGAAAGGACTCCAGTCCTTGTCTTCCCCGATAAGGAGACCCAGCCCACTGGTGTCCCCATCGAGGACCCAGTTCTGGACCCATGGGTATCACCGGTCCGGCCGGTGTCTCCCGATCGACTGAGCCGGCCTGCCCAATCTCAGTCGAGGTCTAGAACCCCCTTGTCTAGACGGCCGAGGAAGAGCCATAAGTGCTTCAAAAAGAGGCAGCGTCATCGGTTGTCCTCCTCGGATGAGGAGAGGGCCCGACGGAAACTCTGTCGGTGCTACGAGGACCTCATGTGGCAACAGCTGATATTGTCCGGGCACAAGCTGACTTCAACTTCTACACCTGCCGTTATTTGACTTTCATCTCCTAGGCTGAAGTCGACCCTCTTGGAGCAGAAACCTTTGGTTCCCCTGCCCGTGGTGCTGGCACCACAGCCTGTTCGGCCTAAGCCGGTCTCTCCACCGACAGTGGTGGAGCCGCTGCCTAAGCAGCCTGTGGGAGGGGCTCCTTCCAAAGAGAACCGACCAGACACCAGGCTTCCCGACATCTGTTGGTCACGGTCACCCTAGACGCCCTCGGCCTTCCAGAGTGATTTAAGCGGTAGGCCGAGTACCCCACTCTTGACCTCGATCGCCACTGGGCTTCCACCTCATCCTGGGGATGAAGAGTCGCTTGTTGGCTTAGGGATGGAGGAAGGTCCTTCCTCCTTCCAAGGGATCCTTCGTCTCATCTCTGATTCCACAGGGATGCCCCTGGAACCCATCCAGAAAAAGGCGGAGTCCCCTCTCACGGACATCCTCAAGAGAGGGGATACCACAATGGAGGCCTTTCATGTGGCCGAGGCCATTGTTGGTCCAGCACACGAACTGTGGCAGCATCCTTCCTGCTGTCCAGCACCGTCTGCCCGCAGGGCCCGCAAGTACACGGTTCCCATGGGGTCCCTTGCGGGGTTCACAGAGCACCCTTTGGCTGAGAGCCTGGTGACCACCTCTGTATTCAGACATACTGGCAGTTCTGCCAACACTGACCGACCTCCTAACAAATAATCCAAGCACTTGGACCACTCGGCGTGGAAGGTCTATGCGACTTCCTCCTTGGGCTTTCGTCAGGCAAGTTCGGATGTCATCGTGGCACACTTCTCTCATGCCCTCCTCGGGTCATTAGACGAAGTCCTCACACATCTCCCCCACAGACATGCAGACCACAGTTAAGCAGGTCTAAGACCAGGGCCAAGCTATTGCCAAACAGCAGTTTCAGATGGCCGTGGACATTGGGGACTCTCTTATGCCTGCTTGATGACCGCCGCAGTTGCCTCTCGCTGCAGGGCTTGGCTGAGACTCTCCTCCTTCCCGGCGGATACTCAGCACAAGTTAGCTGATGTGCCCTTCCTTGGGACCGACTTGTTCGGCCCAGGAGTGGCCGGTCACCTCCAACGCATAGAGCAGTCCAGTGCCACCTTGGACGCCAATTCTGCTAAGAGTTCTTCGGGCAAGAACCAGCAGAAGAAAAAGAAGAAGCCTTTTCAGCATCTTCCCCTGTAGTTCAGTGGTCCTCCTTTCAAGGGGGACAGCAGCATCAGCAGCAGGCTCAAGCTTGGCGCCCTCAGCCCAAGCCTGGACCCCAACAGGCCCACAGAGAAGGCCGAGGCTCAGGTCCTGGACTTCCCTTCTCCTCCAAGCCTGCTCAGTGACAAGGTGGAGGTTGCCACCTCTATTCCCGTCACGCCAGCTCTGGGTCTTCCCGTGGAGGGTTGGCTCCACCACTTCCTTTCTGGCTGGTCCGCTATCACCACGGACAGGTGAGTTCTCAAAGTGGTCAGTCAGGGACTGCCTCTAGAATTTAAGCAGTACCCTCCCAGCTGAGCCCGCACCCCTTGGGAAGAACGGATTTCCGCACACACCCAGTCGGCTCTTCGAGACGACATTGCTCAGCTGTTCCTCAAGGAGGCAGTGGCTCTCGTGGCGAATCCTTCAGCAGACCCAGGCTTTGTCTCCAGGTACTTCCTAGTGCCCAAGCAGACGGGGGGCTGGTGCCCCGTTCTAGATCTCCATGACCTGAATCAGTATCTCAGGTCATGCACCTTTCAGATGGTCAGTCTGTCACAGATCATACCATCCTCGGAGCGAAACATGTGGTTCTGTTCACTAGATCTGCAGGACGTGTTCTTTCATGTCCCAATCTGTCCGTCCCATCAGTGGCTCCTCCGCTTCAGGGTCGAAGGGACCCTGTACGAGTTCTGAGCCATGTCGTAGGACCTGTCATTGGCACCACGGGTCTTCACCAAATGCATTGCAGTGGTGGCGGCCCATCTCCGGCGTCGGGGGGGGGGGTCAGAATTTACCCCTACCTCGACGATTGGCTCCTTGCAGGTTTCACCCAACAGAAGGTGGAGAGGTCCAGGGATCAGGCCCTACAAACTTGCCCCCAACTCAGTCTCCTGATCAACGAGATCAAGTTTGAACTTGTGCCTTTTCAGGTGATGGGCTTCATCAGGGCAGAGCTCAACTCTTGTCAAGCCAGAGCTCGGCTCCTGGCAGACAGGGCAGAGGTTCTCTCCTCCTTGCCCAATCATTTCTGGTTTGGCAGTTGCGCCCTGCCCAGGACTTTCTGCATCTTCTGGGTTACATGGTGGCATGCACCTCAGTGGTCCGTTGGGCCTGGTTGCACATGCACCCCCTCCAGTGGGAGCTGGCTGCCCAGTGGACTCAGCACCACGGTCATTTCTACCAGCCGGTCACTGTTACCCAGAAGATGTGAGACGCTCTCCAGTGGTGGACTGCCCCAGATCGGTTGCAGGAAGGGATCCCATTCGTCCACCCCGAACCGATGGTCATCCTCATGACCGATGGCTCTCTCATGGGTTGAGGAGCTCACATGGGGAACAACAGGGCCCACAGGCTCTGGACCCCTGAGGAGTCCTGATGCTGCATCAACCTGTTGGTGCTCAGAGCAGTCAGACTGGCACTGTCAGCTTTCACTCCTCTGCTCCGGGGTCAAGTAGTTCAAGTCCAGATGGACAAACTCACGACAGGTACTACGGCAACAAACAGGGTGGCATGCACTCCCGTCAGCTGTGCAAGGAGGCGCTCTGCATCTGGACCCTTGTGAGCCGGTTGGAGGAGGATCTTCTAGCCATCCATGTGGCAGGAGCCTCGAACCAGCTGGTGGATGCTCTCAGCCGTATAGGCTAGACATCCCACAAGTGGTCTCTCCATCCAGAGGTAGCTTACAGCCTGTTCTTCCGTTGGGGCAAACCGATGGTGGACCCGTTTGCCTCCAGGGGAAAACACCAAGCTGAGGCCGTTTCATGCCCACCCACCCCCAGCAGGGCTCGCTGCAGGGGGATGTCATCTTGAAGCCATAGACCCCAGGCCTCTACACCTTCCCTCCATTTCCCTTGATCCGCAAAGTGTTACTCAAGGTGACGAAGGACAAGGCAAAGGTGATTCTGGTAGCCCCAGACTGGCCGCGCCAGTTCTGGTATCCAGATCTCCTCAGCTGCAGGGCCCTGAAGCAGCTTTGTACACACCTGGACCTGATATCTCTAAATCAGGGGAAGGTGTTCCATCCGGACCTTCAATCCCTGCACCTCACAGCCTGGTACCTCAGCGGCTAGAGTTCCAGGCTTTGGGTCTTTCCGATGATGTCTACAGTGTGGTGGAGGCATCTAGAAAGGAATCGACCAGGAAATGTTCAGCCTTCAAATGGAAAAGGTTTTCCATTTGGTGTCAGGCTAAGGGCCTGGACGCTTTATCCTGTTCAGTGGCTGACATTCTCTACTACCTTTGGTCTCTCTCCAAAGGGGATCTGCGGTCATCGACCCTTAAGGTGCACCTGGCAGCCATTTCTGCTTACCAGGCGTGGGCTGGTCAGCCGACATTGGCACAGGAGACAGTGGTCGGGCACTTTTTCAAAGGTCTGGATCACATTTCCCCTCCAGTGTATGAACCTCCACCTCCGTAGGATCTACTGCTGGTATTGGCGAAGCTCATGGGCAAGCCATTCGAACCAGTGCACAAGTGTGAGCTGTCACACTTGTCGTGGAAGATGGCCTTCCTGGTGGCTATCACGTCTGCCAGAAGGACAGGGGAGCTCCAGGCAATTTCAGTGGACTCCCCTTATCTGGTCTTCCACAGGGACAAAGTTGTCCTGCGCCTCCACCCGAAATTCCTTCCGAAGGTGGTGTCAGAGTTGCACCTTAACCAGGTGTTGACTCTGCCAGTGTACTACCCTAATTACACCTCGGAGGCCGGGCACAGGCTCCATACTTGGACCTGAGACATGCCTCCTATTATAAGGAGAGGACGTTGAAATTGTGGAGAGAGGTTCACCAGCTGTTTGTCACTCTACGCTGAAGCCGCTTCTGGCAGACCTGCAGCGAAGCAGACAATTGCTAGATGGATTACATCACGCATAGGTCTGTGCTATGAGTTGGCGGGCAAGGAGCCTCCCAGAGGGATAAGGGCTCATTCTACCTGCCATACTGCTGCATCAGTGGCTGCTTCCAGGGACATCCCTATCCAGGAAATGTGTCGGACTACTACCTGGAAGTCATCAAACACCTTCATCACCCACTACCACATCGACCTTGAGTCACGCCGGGATGCTGGTTTTGGGACCTCAGTTCTCCAATCTCTGTTTCCTAAGTAGGGGGTGTGCGCCTTGCCGCCCTCCTCCCGGAGAACTGCTAGGGATCTGCCAAAGAATGTGAATGAACAACATATTCACAATCCTAGAAGAACAGGTACTCACCTGTAACAGTAGTTCTAGGAGTGGTATATGTTGTTCAGCCACACGGACCCACCCGACCTCTCCGGCTGCGGACTCACACAGTCTGGCTTCTAGCAGGCTAAGATCTGGCATCACGGGGTGGAGCCGAGGTGTATACCACCTGGGTGGGAGGAGCCAGCTTGAAGACTTCTGGCAAGATTTAAAGTGGAAAGGAACATGCCAAAGAGTGTGGATGAACAACATATACCACTCCTAGAACTACTGTTACAGGTGAGTAACCTGTTCTTAATGTTCCTTCTGCCTCCATGTATCATTTGTTAATGTTCCTTCTGCCCCCGTGTATCATTTGTTAATGTTCCTTCTGCCTCTGTGTATGGTTTGTTAATGTTCCTTCTGCCTCTGTATATCGATTTGTTAATGTTCCTTCTGCCCTCATGTATTACTTTTTAATGTTCCGTCTGCCCCTGTGTCTCATTTGTAAATGTTCCTTCTGCCTCCGTGTATGGTTTGTTAATGTTCCTTCTGCCTCCATGTATGGTTTGTTAATGTTCCTTCTGCCTCTGTGTATCGATTTGTTAATGTTCCTTCTGCCCCCATGTATCATTTGTTAATGTTCCTTCTGCCTCCGTGTATCATTTGTTAATCTTCCTTCTGCCTCCATGTATGGTTTGTTAATGTTCCTTCTGCCTCTGTTTATGGTTTGTTAGTATTCCTTCTGCCTCTGTGTACGGTTTGTTAATATTCCTTCTGCCTCTGTGTATCGATTTGTTAATGTTCCTTCTGCCTCCATGTATCATTTGTTAATGTTCCTTCTGCCTCCGTGTATCATTTGTTAATGTTCCTTTTGCCTCCGTGTACGGTTTGTTAGTATTCCTTCTGCCTCCGTGTACGGTTTGTTAATATTCTTTCTGCCTCCATGTATCGATTTTTAATGTTCCTTCTGCCTCTGTGTATCATTTCCTTCTGTCTCCGTGTACCTTTCATTAATGTTTCTTCTGCTTCCACGAATCGATTGTTAATGTTCCTTCTGTCTACACCGCTCAACTAACAAGGATTTTGTTAGTTGAGCAGTGGCATTCCTTTCTCCAGTTTGGCACTGAAAAGTATAAAAACATCTTTCAAAAAGGTCCCCATTGTAGTCTATGGAATGCACCCCCACACCGTTCTGATACTGACGTCACAAAATGTGCAAACGTGAGGGTGTGGTTCCAGATTGGGGAATCATTCCATTTTGCCTACCAGCTCCACAGAGCTTTTTACAAGCAATTTTGTGAAAAAAACAGAGCTGTGGAAAGAATTAACAGTATGGATCAATCTCTTAACTGGAGGGTAACCAATAATATATGTTGGAGGGAGTGGAGAATTATTATTACTTAAAAACTGCTCTTTAATCTTCCCCTTCCTCTGCACACTGTTTGTTAATGTTCTCCTTCCTCTGCGCACTGTTTGTTAATGTACCCCTTCCTCTGCGCACTGTTTGTTAATGTACCCGTTCCTCTGCGCACTGTTTGTTAATGCTTTCCTTCCTCTGCGCACTGTTTGTTAATGTACCCGCTCCTCTGCGCACTGTTTGTTAATGTACCCCTTCCTCTGCGCACTGTTTGTTAATGTACCCGTTCCTCTGCGCACTGTTTGTTAATGTACCCCTTCCTCTGCGCACTGTTTGTTAATGTACCCTTCCTCTGCGCACTGTTTAATATTCTCCTTCCTCTGCGCACTGTTTGTTAATGTACCCGTTCCTCTGCGCACTGTTTGTTAATGTACCCGTTCCTCTGCGCACTGTTTGTTAATGTACCCCTTCCTCTGCGCACTGTTTGTTAATGTACCCCTTCCTCTGCGCACTGTTTGTTAATGTACCCGTTCCTCTGCGCACTGTTTGTTAATGTACCCGTTCCTCTGCGCACTGTTTGTTAAGGTTCCACTTCCTCTGCGCACTGTTTGTTAATGCTTTCCTTCCTCTGCGCACTGTTTGTTAATGTACCCCTTCCTCTGCGCACTGTTTGTTAATGTTCTCCTTCCTCTGCGCACTGTTTGTTAATGTTCTCCTTCCTCTGCGCACTGTTTGTTAATGTACCCCTTCCTCTGCGCACTGTTTGTTAATGTACCCGTTCCTCTGCGCACTGTTTGTTAATGTTCTCCTTCCTCTGTGCACTGTTTGTTAATGCTTTCCTTCCTCTGTGCACTGTTTGTTAATGCTTTCCTTCCTCTGTGCACTGTTTGTTAATGTACCCCTTCCTCTGCGCACTGTTTGTTAATGTACCCCTTCCTCTGCACACTGTTTGTTAATGTACCCCTTCCTCTGCGCACTGTTTGTTAATGTACCCGTTCCTCTGCGCACTGTTTGTTAATGTACCCCTTCCTCTGCGCACTGTTTGTTAATGTACCCTTCCTCTGCGCACTGTTTGTTAATGTACCTTCCTCTGCGCACTGTTTGTTAATGTACCCGTTCCTCTGCGCACTGTTTGTTAATGTACCCCTTCCTCTGCGCACTGTTTGTTAATGTACCCCTTCCTCTGCACACTGTTTGTTAATGTACCTTCTTCCTCTGCGCACTGTTTGTTAATGTACCGCCCTTCTGCGCACTGTTTGTTAATGTACCCCTTCCTCTGTGCACTGTTTGTTAATGTACCCGTTCCTCTGCGCACTGTTTGTTAATATTCTCCTTCCTCTGCGCACTGTTTGTTAATGTACCCCTTCCTCTGCGCACTGTTTAATATTCTCCTTCCTCTGCGCACTGTTTGTTAATGTACCCGTTCCTCTGCGCACTGTTTGTTAATGTACCCGTTCCTCTGCGCACTGTTTGTTAATGTACCCCTTCCTCTGCGCACTGTTTGTTAATGTACCCGTTCCTCTGCGCACTGTTTGTTAATGTACCCGTTCCTCTGCGCACTGTTTGTTAATGTTCCACTTCCTCTGCGCACTGTTTGTTAATGCTTTCCTTCCTCTGCGCACTGTTTGTTAATGTACCCCTTCCTCTGCGCACTGTTTGTTAATGTTCTCCTTCCTCTGCGCACTGTTTGTTAATGTACCCGTTCCTCTGCGCACTGTTTGTTAATGTTCCCCTTCCTCTGTGCACTGTTTGTTAATGCTTTCCTTCCTCTGTGCACTGTTTGTTAATGCTTTCCTTCCTCTGTGCACTGTTTGTTAATGTACCCCTTCCTCTGCGCACTGTTTGTTAATGTACCCCTTCCTCTGCACAGTTTGTTAATGTACCCTTCCTCCGCGCACTGTTTGTTAATGTACCCGTTCCTCTGCGCACTGTTTGTTAATGTACCCCTTCCTCTGCGCACTGTTTGTTAATGTACCCCTTCCTCTGCGCACTGTTTGTTAATGTACCTGTTCCTCTGCGCACTGTTTGTTAAGGTTCCACTTCCTCTGCGCACTGTTTGTTAATGTACCCGTTCCTCTGCGCACTGTTTGTTAATGTTCTCCTTCCTCTGTGCACTGTTTGTTAATGTACCCCTTCCTCTGTGCACTGTTTGTTAATGTACCCCTTCCTCTGCGCACTGTTTGTTAATATTCTCCTTCCTCTGCGCACTGTTTGTTAATGTACCCCTTCCTCTGTGCACTGTTTGTTAATGTACCCGTTCCTCTACGCACTGTTTGTTAATATTCTCCTTCCTCTGCGCACTGTTTGTTAATGTACCCCTTCCTCTGCGCACTGTTTGTTAATGTACCCGTTCCTCTGTGCACTGTTTGTTAATGTACCCCTTCCTCTGCGCACTGTTTGTTAATGTACCCCTTCCTCTGCGCACTGTTTGTTAATGTACCCGTTCCTCTGCGCACTGTTTGTTAATATTCTCCTTCCTCTGGCGCACTGTTTGTTAATGTACCCGTTCCTCTGCGCACTGTTTGTTAATGTACCCGTTCCTCTGCGCACTGTTTGTTAAGGTTCCACTTCCTCTGCGCACTGTTTGTTAATGTACCTCTTCCTCTGCACACACAGAAACATAGAAGTTGGTGGCAGGAGACCTCTAGGTCCATCTAGTCTGCCCATTTGTTTTAGACCTGTTTTGACACTCTAGTTGCCTTTTGTAGTCAGGGCTCCCTTGTGTCTATCCCATGCATTCTTGAATCCCCCCACAGTGTTGACCCGCACAACCTCTTGGGGCAGGCTGTTCCAAGCGTCCACTACTCTTTCTGTGCAGAAAAACTTCCTGGTGTTGGTAGAGAACCTCCCTCCTTGCAGCTTGAGGTCAAGTCCCCTGGTCCTGGAGCCCTTCTTGAAGTGAAAAAGTTCCAGTGCCTGTACCTTGTTAATGCCTTTTATGTACTTGAATGTTTCAATCATGTCCCCTCGCTCTCTGCTCCAGGGAGTACCTATTCAGTTCCCTAAGTCTTTCCTCGTAGGACATGTACTACAGACCCTGAATCATTTTTGTCGCCTTTCTCTGTACTGTTTCCACCCAATCAATGTCCTTCCTGAGGTGAGGCCTCCAGAGTTGGACTGTGTATTCCAGGGGAGGCCTGATGAGTGATCTATACTGTACACTGTTTGTTAATGTTCCCCTTTGCTGCATTCTGTTTCAGAGGATCTTGCAGGTTCAGCTGAAGGAAGAAAGGAACAAAGTTCAAAGGTTACAGGCAGAACTGGCCACGAGTGAGCAGGTGCAGAGGGACTTTGTCCAGCTTTCCCAGACGCTTCAGGTAAAAGATAAGAACAATGTGGGTACTGAGGCATTTTGGGTACTGAGGCATTGTGGGAACCATGGCAGCGTGGGTACTGAGGCATTGTGGGAACCATGGCAGCGTGGGTACTGAGGCATTGTGGGAACCATGGCAGCGTGGGTACTGAAGGCATTGTGGGTACTGAGGCAGCGTGGGTACTGAAGGCATTGTGGGAACCGTAGCAGTCTGGGTACTGAGGCATTGCAGAGGGACACTAATAAAAAGCTTACACTGTTAGCCCCTGCAACTCCGTCTTTCATTACAGAGCTCTCCAGTGTGTGTGTTTGTTAATATATAGTAGCCAGACTGTGATGTAATCAGAGAGTATAGTAATAAGTAGTGAGGTTTGTGGTGTAACAATATGTTTATGGTAATGTACGTAGCCCAGTTTTGGGTGTAACCTGTGGATTTGGTAATGTACATTTGCCCAGTTTGTGATGTAACCAGGGGATATGATAATGCATGGTAGCCTAGTTTCTGGTGTAACCAGGGGATATGGTAATGCATGGTAGCCTAGTTTCTGGTGTAACCAGGGGATATGGTAATGCATGGTAGCCCAGTTTCTGGTGTAACCAGGGATAGGGTAATGCATGGTAGCCTAGTTTCTGGTGTAACCAGGGGATATGGTAATGCATGGTAGCCTAGTTTCTGGTGCAACTAGGGGATATGGTAATGCATGGTAGCCCAGTTTCTGGTGTAACCAGGGGATATGATAATGCATGGTAGCCCAGTTTCTGGTGCAACTAGGGGATATGATAATGCATGGTAGCCTAGTTTCTGGTGCAACTAGGGGATATGATAATGCATGGTAGCCTAGTTTCTGGTGCAATTAGGGGATATGATAATGCATGGTAGCCTAGTTCCTGGTGTAACCAGGGGATATGGTAATGCATGGTAGCTTAGTTTCTGGTGTAACCAGGGGATATGGTAATGCATGGAAGCCCAGTTTCTGGTGTAACCAGGGGATGTGGTAATGCATGGTAGCCTAGTTTCTGGTGTAACCAGGGGATATGGTAATGCATGGTAGCCTAGTTTCTGGTGTAACCAGGGGATCTGGTAATGCATGGTAGCCTAGTTTCTGGTGTAACCAAGGGATATAGTAATGCATGGTAGCCCAGTTTCTGGTGCAACCAGGGGATAGGGTAGTGCATGGTAGCCTAGTTTCTGGTGCAACTAGGAGATATGGTAATGCATGGTAGCCTAGTTTCTGGTGTAACCAGAGGGTAGGGTAATGTACAGCTTTCTGTTTTAACCAGAAGCTCTTGCTCAAATAACAGGCCTGTAGCGTTCCATTGCTTATGATACGTTAACGTGTGTATCAGTAGTATTCATGGTAATTGATTTGCTGCCTTCAGTTGTTTCCGGTTGTCTCCAGTTTAGTAATGTCATTCTATGCTCCTAGTCCCCAAAACTTGTCTCCCTGACGCAGTGAATCTTTTCCCTTTTTTCCCCACACAGGTGCGCCTGGAGCAGATCCGTCAGGCGGACTCCCTTGACCTTGTTCAGGAGATTCTTGATGAGACCAAAGTGCAGGATGTGAGTGAACAGAAGGATACCTGAGCCTCATCCAGAAGTAAAGGGGCCAAACAGAAAGACTTCTTCTAGCTTACTCTTCTAGCCAAGCACACTGAAGTGAATTATATTTTTGTAAACGTAAATAACCAGAGTTTTGTACATCATTATGAGCTGGAGGAGTTTTTACAAAATCTCAGGTAGAGCGATGGTGCAGTGTTTCTGCTGATCATGAACGACAGAGTTATAATTCACACGGTTAATAGCGGTATGTGGTGTTGAAAGATAAGCCAACCCCTGCAGTAACAATATGGAATTTTTAGAGTACACCTGCAATAGGTCTCCATGGGGTTTCCAGATGAGGTCACACCTGTGGCAGCTGTATATGGACCTGTGTTAGCAATACGTCGGGCTGTAAGATAAGGCTGCACGTGTTCTATGGTGTATGGAGTCATAAAATCTCCTTTCAGATGAGTTAAAAGATCTTTCAGACGAAAGAGCTGTCTTTCTGATGAGACGTTAAACAGAGGTCCCGTCTGTCTGTTCTGGTGGTGGTTCAGATGGACGTTAAAGATCCCATGGCACTTCTCGAAAAGAGTAGGGAAGTTTCCTCGGTGTCCTGGCCAAATTTCCCCCATTCAATAAAATCACCAGCAGTTCGTCCTGTTTTTTTTTTTTTTTTTTGCTTTAAAGATTTTATTGGTTTTTCAAAATTTAGGATACATCAAACAATACACAGTAAACTGTTAAAGCAACAAGACTAACAGATTTGAGATATATAACTGATTCTAAGGTCTCAGAATAATACATACACGGTTAATTAAGTTGATGAAATCACTACATCAGTAGACTTATTTATTTAAGGCTGATATCTTAAAAAGGAGGAGAAATAGATACAGAAAATGAGTACGCATTAGACAGTGATTCAGGAGTGAAACAATAGCTCCTATATCATGGAATCCTGGTTAAAAAAAAAAAAAAACATTGATCATTTTGGAAAAAAAGGACTACGAGGCCCAGCCAGTTGACACATTTTCCTGCCTAGCACCATGCTCGGTCTAACGCTGGACTGGATTTCAAGATCTGATCACCCTAGAGGTTTAAAATCAATCAGAACTTCCAGTATATCCCCTTCCCA
This sequence comes from Neoceratodus forsteri, assembly GCA_016271365.2. Taxonomy (NCBI): domain Eukaryota; kingdom Metazoa; phylum Chordata; order Ceratodontiformes; family Ceratodontidae; genus Neoceratodus; species Neoceratodus forsteri. The sequence continues at coordinate 2,222,710 of JADMNL010000033.1, forward strand.
ATCCTCAGACGAGGCTGAAAACGGGAAATGTTTACTAGTCGTCCTTTCCCACCCAACAACAACAACAACAAAAGATCACAGATAATTATCCGGATGGCGTGATTTTATCAGGGGTTGACTTCACTATAGTAAGTGTGGCAGTCGAATCAGTTCAAATCCTATGTCAAATGACATTAGTTTGATGCCTCTGAGACAATCTGACCAAATTGGGGGTTGCCTTTAACACAGCAGGTGTAACAGTCACACTGTTAGGTCCGTTGAGAGCCCAGTTTTGTCCTGATAAGTTTACAGTATCCAGTCCGACTGTAATACATTGAGGGTAACACCCACACTGGATAGTATAACAAACTTACCAAATGTGACTGTAATACAGTGAGTGTAATATTCCCCTCGCAGTATTAAGTGGGACGCCCCCTTGTTGTACCTTCAGAACCCATCTGTCCAGATGGATAAGGTGCTGTCCCACACTGTACACTGGGATTCATACCTCTCAACTGTTCCACATTAGAAGGGACATCCCTCATTTACCCCTCAGAACCCCTCTGTCCCACATGGAGAAGGTGCTGTCCCACATTGTACAGTGGGATTCATACCTCTCAACTGTCCCACATTAGGAGGGACATCCTTAGTTTTACTCCTCAGAACCCCTTTGTCTGTCCTGGAGAAGGTGCTGTCCCACATTGTACACTGGGATTCATACCTCTCAACTGTCCCACATTAGGAGGGACATCCTTAGTTTTACTCCTCAGAACCCCTTTGTCTGTCCTGGAGAAGGTGCTGTCCCACATTGTACACTGGGATTCATACCCCTCAACTGTCCCACATTAGGAGGGATGACCCTCATTTTACCCTCAGAACTCCTCTGTCTCACAGGTAGAAGGTGCTGTCCCACATTGTGCACTGGGACTTGTATACCTCTCACGCTGGGCCACCCCTTATCATACCTCTCAGAACCCCTCTGTCCCACATGGAGAAGGTGCTGCTCCACATTGTACTCTAAGATTTTACAGCAAACTTCGAAGTCAATATGTGTTGCTCACTAAGGAACTTTTAAAATTGGAAAGCACTCCCTTGCCTAGTGGTTTGAACTTCTGTTTTTGTGATATTGTAACGTGTTCTGCATGTTTCCCCAACTCTGCTCCACATTTGGATGGTGGCCGGTAGACGGGAGCCATGTAGATGGAGTTTGCACTGTATCTATCTACCCTGCCTTGAATTTGTGGAAAGGTGAGGCAGAGTGTGACAAATCAGTTTGTGAGCTGGTGGTCACTTTGGCCACTGGCTTTCAAAATCCAGTAGCCAAGCCAATATTTGGTGTGGCTATTCTTTTTAAGGGCTCAAAAGTCACTTTGCAGGCAGGTAGCCAAGTTGGCCAGTAAGGTTCAAAATCTGGTAGCCAAACCATTTTTTTTAAGTAGCCATTGGCCACCTGGCTGCCTGATTTGTCCTACCTTGAGATGAGGGCAGCATCCATTTCTGGGGTCACTTTTACAAACACTAATTTCCAAACAAACAACTGATCTCAAAACCCATGCAGATGAGGTGAGAAATAGCTGTTTGTGACACTGGATTTTCCCTGCAGGCGGATTACCCCTAGTGGGTGGGGAGCTGGTCTACCCCCCCACTTGAGATGCACTGTTACAGAACTTGAAGGGGAATTATTACTGTCCTGTGTGATACTTGCTTATGTAAATGGCACAAACAGTCATAACGTTTTTATTGTATATAGCTGTTTCCATGTTGGTATCTGTGTTGGCGAGCTATGTGTAAAAACTCAGGTTACCTCCTGTAGCCAGTTGCCCTATGAGGGATGAACGAGGATGGTCCCGGAGCGCGGTCACTACTATATCTGTCTTCCAGGCTCTTGTTTTGTTTCATTTCACTCTAGTGACATCTGAACTGTTAACAGAAGCGGCGGGGAGAAGGCACGCAGACGTGTCCTGCCACAATGCAGGCACAAGCAAAACTGAAAACAGGTGAACGGAGTTGGTCATTTATCAGTCCTGCAGATTTTATTTTATTTTTTTATTGCTTGAAGGCAGAATGATGGCGTGTAATATTTTTTTTTTTTTAGCTTGTTCAGCTCCTTATTCTGGCAGTTACTTGACTTACATGTGTGTGTGTGTGTGTGTGTTTATATACACACACACACATATATACACATATATACACATATACACACAGATATGTTACACCTATAGCGAGTAATAGATACAGTGAGTAACAGAAATAACCACAACAGAAAGAAAGTAACTGTATTAGCACTGCACAGTGGCTGGGCAGTTAGTTTCACAGTAATCTGTCTGAATTTGTTCTCATGCTGCTGCCCTATTAAAATGAATTTTGTATGTCTCCAAAGTTTTCACAAGAGCTTGTTGGTTTTACAATCGATATAACCCATCTTTTTGTCATGTTTGGTTTTAATTTCCACTGTTGACTTTCAGCGTTTCTTAAAGAGATTTGCCAGGTAAATCAGAATCAGATGTGCACCACATGGTGTGGTGCCTTACCTCTGCGGCACCCCGTCTGGCTATTTGAAATAAAAAATTCTTTATTATTTAAGAGTGGAAGGGATCGTAAATTTCTGCTTGGCCGATCCCTTCCACTTCCCGGTCCTGGGAGCTGAGTAAAGACCCTCCCCCACGCTCAGGCACATAATGACGAGTACCATGGGGAAGGGGGGCTTCCATTATAGTCTATGAGGAGCAACTTTTAAAGCATTTTTCTATATTATAACAGTCATTTTATCATTAACCAAGGGCACCGGGTGACTAACAACCCTTGTTGCTGAGTACAAAACCTTTATTCTTTCTGTGAAGGATGTTGGAAAGCCAAAGTGTTCCAGGACCAAGAAGAGGAAGCCCCACAACACCTTGTCAAAGGCTTTCTCAGCATCCAAACTCTTTATGCATGTAGGGGTACGTTGTCTGCTTGTGTTTTCTATAATGTTTATCGTTCTACGGACCTTGTCTGATGCTTGCTGTCCTGTTATAAAACCAGTTTGGTCTGGGTGCACTAATTGTGGTATTAAAGGGTTAAGGCGGACAGCTATTATTGCTGTATAAATTTTATAATCGACATTTAAGGGGGAAATGGGCCTATATGACGTACATTCTGTTGGGTCCTTCTCTTCTTTAGGTAGCACCGTGATGGTGGCATAGTTCCAGGATGGGGGAGCAGTCTCTCCACAGCTCAGTGTGGGATTTTGTAGGAGTGGAGTTGTTTCCTTGAGAATGGCCTTGTAAAACTCCCCTCCAAAGCCATCAGGGCCTGGACATTTGCCTGGTTTTAGTTTTTTTATGGTGTTCGAGATGTCTTTTTGGGAGATTTGGACATCAGGCCTAGCCTCGCTCATGTGTGAGGGTTGGGAGTCCCAGGGAATGGAGAAATGCGGCCTTGTCTCCTATTGGCGAGTCTACTTGTGTTTGATATAGGTTTTTATAATAGGCTGCAAAGGTCTCTGCAATCTGTTCCCATCGTTGTGCCAGTTGTCCAGTAATTGCATGTTTAATTTTAACGACGTTGGCTTTTGCAGATTGTTACCTCAGCCGGTAGGCCAAAAATGTTGTCGCTCGTACCCCCATAATACATTTGTTTCAGGTACCATAAAGCCCTCTCCATCTCAGTTTTGTGTAGATTATTAATTTTGGTTTTTAGCTCGATTTGCATCTCCCTCTCTTTGACCCATATCTGTTTTTGTTGTGTTTCTGCCTTCCTCAACTGTTCCTCAAGTTTGTCCATCTGTCTTCTCCTTTCCTTTTTTTTGTAGGCTGCTATAAAAATTAATTTGCCTCGTACCATTGGTTTTATTGTATCCCACAGTATCTGTGGGGATATGTCTTTGGTATCATTAAGTTCAAGTGTTTGTTTTTGTATCTCTGGTTTTACCTCCTTGTCTCTTAATAAGAAGACGTTTAGTCTCCATTGGGTTCTTTTTTGGGGGAGTTGTAATTCCCTCCAAGAATATGGGTTGGTGATCTGAGAGCATGGAGGTGCCCACCCACATTGATCTAAATAGTTCTAGGTCTTTAGAGTAGGTAAAAAAACATATCTAGCCTGGAGTACATTTTGAAACCCGGGGAGGGGGGGAGTAATAGGTACACTCCTTTGCCCTCGGGTATTTCTCCCTCCAGATGTCTAACAGACCCATCTCTTTCATTAGTTTTGTAACTAGCCGGGCTGTCTTGGTATTCGGGTTCAGTATGTGGGACGTGGAATCCAGTAGTCTATTGAGGAACAGGTTCCAATCCCTTCCCATGACCACTGTGCCCTGTGCCTTTTCTGCTAAGAGTTTATAAGATCCGCATAAAAGTTTATTGGAGAGCCCGGTGGGGCGTATACGATCACCATGGTGATTGGTATGTCTTGTACTCTTCCGATCACCATTATATAACGGGCCCCTGGGTCCGCCACCACCTCCTGTTCCTCGAATGGCAATGATGCAGAGAGAAGGATGGCCACCCCCCTCCTCTTTCGTCTATCTAGTGAGGCGTGGTAGACAGTGGAATGGGTTCTGGACTTGAGTTATAACGCTTCCCATGGGCATAAGTGTGTTTCCTGTAGGAAATTAATCTCACACTTCTGTGCTCTCAGGTAGGCCAGGATTTGCTTCCAATTAATTGGGTTATTGATTCTGTTTATATTATAGGATAGTACCTTGGTGCTAATTTGAGCTATGATACAAGTATGAGTCAGGGGGTTTAATTATCGGTATATATTTAGAGAATTTAAGATGACAGGACCAGACCATGTTACATTTAATGTGACTTAAAATGTTTGCCCTTTAAAACCATTAACTTGTATAACACATTCAAGAAACCAAACTCCATCCTGGCATGTAACAACAATAATATGTCAGATTAACATAAGAAACTGTTGTGGCAATACACACATCTTGCCACCAGATGTCACCATTTTGCTGTGTATCACTCTGGTGCAATGACATTGCTGTAATCACAGCTTTTCCATTCTGAACACTTACAGAACAAATTTTGTACACCTGAGATTGATCCCCTCTCGGCCTTCAGATGTCCTTAGCCCTTGTGGGTGCAATCTTAAAAGCAAGATAGTTGGTGATCTCTTCCCTATCGGGGAGGTAATCCTCTGAGGGAAATTGTGGTATCCCTTGTAAGTCCTGGTGACTTCCTAGGTCAACCCAGTATTGGTGTTTTGGGTTGGAGGGTGTCACTTCTGTTGCACCTATTACCCCAGCAAAGTAGGGTAGGATCCAGCTCGTGAGGCTGGGTAGAACACATTGTCCCCAACGTCAGCAGCTCAAAATAAAGCAGTAAACGTTGCATAATGAGAAACTTCCTCCTGCCCCCTGGGTTGTTTCCTAACATTTTTTGGGGGGAGTTGGGAATCTGCTCCCATCACCCCCTTTTTTGTTCATCTGCCGAGTTATTAAATTTTTCTTTTGTTTATATTAGCCTCCATTTAAGATAATTTCTTGTTGAGTTAGGGTCCCTCTCTCCTCCATCCTTTCACCCCCCACCTTATCCCCAATATCAAAAGGTTTATTTATTTATTTAGATTTTGTTGACCGGGTAAGTGCACTAGACAAATCCTGCCTATTTTCAGGCACGACCCGGGGGAGGGGGATACAGATGAATGCCAACTGACCTTGAACCAGATTAAGCTTTACCATGTAGTCACTATTATAAAGTAACGTGTTGACTTTTGAATTGGTTAGCTAGTTCCATTGTGATTCAGCGAGTCAGGTTCTCCCTTGGGGGGGAGAGGACAATGGTACAAAAATTAGAAACCATTCTGAATCATTACCAAATTAGTTAACCTTGTCCGAGCATGTTAGTCTGATATTAATTTGGTCCAAGTATGGATAGGTTTGAGGGCTTATATAATTTCTGCTGGTGAGGGCAGTTTGTGGGCTACTACAGCCGATAGTTCTTAATCACTAAAGCATCTTTCAGAAAAAATCCCTTTACTGCATCGCGGTTGGCAGAGTCGTCGTTTAGACATCACAGTGCAGTTGATGCTCGGCTAAGCCCTTCCCGGCGCGCTTGTAGAACGAGAAAGGGAGAATTTTACACAGTACCTTTAGCATTTTAAGTTCAGGTGCCATGACTCGGGGTTCCATCTTCCATGAAGTCCGGTGTTGTCTGAGGCCCCTCGTCACCTCGGAGGTCTGCAGGCTGGAGCAGGGATATGAATTTGCCTAGTACGGTGTGCAGATCGGCTCTCGGGTGGGTTTGCTTGCTCGGCTGTGCTTTGTTCGCTGGTGTAGCCTTCTGCAAGCACTGACTGACGAGACTTGATCAGCTCCTTTTCAAGGCGCTCCTTCCAAGTGTGGGGACTGTTATGCCTTGGTCTTCGAGATATTTTGATGCCGCTAGAAGATCCTCGAAGACGCGGGTGCTCTTCTCTGTTTCAACCCGCACTCTTGCAGTATGCAGTAATTGGGCCTTGATGTTTTTCACCCTGAACTGTTTCAGGATCGGCCACATCACCCATCGGCTGTCTTGTAGAGAGGATGTATAGTCGTTGTCTAGGGACATGCGGTGCTGCTGGTATGTCATGTTTCTGGTTCCCCAGGCTTTCCTCAGGAACTCTTCTTTAGCCGCCTAGGAGGTCATTTTAGCCATGAAGTATTGTGGTCGCGGTCCCGTGTTGCTGGGTTTTGGAACCAGCGCGCAGTGGGCCCTGTTCATGGCCAGATCAAACTCCAAGGGCAGCTGGAGGGCTTCTCGGGGGACCGATTGTAGAAATTAAGGTGGTGTCTTTGGAGCCCTTTTCTGCTCCTTCTGGAGTCCCATGTAACTGTATGTTTTGCCGGCAACTTTGTCCCTCGCGGTTGTCAAGTCGGTGTGTCGTCTCCGTATCTCTTGCTAGCAAATATAACATTAGACAGTCCTGACGGTTGGCATGTACTGTTACTGCCGTGAGGCTGCGCTCCAGTTGGTCAGTTTTATGCTCGATTTTCCCCAGGTCCGACCTGAGCTCTGACAGCATTTGGTCTGTTTTGGTCACTGTTCTGTGCTTTCCTCTTCCATGGTTTGTTCAGTTTCCATGTGGGTTGTGGATTCAGCAGTCTCAGGCAGGACTCACGTTTTTTTTTGCAACAATAGTTCCTTTAATGTTTGTGCAAGTGTCGATGTGTTTCTTGTTAGTATAGTTTTTGATCTTGTTGTTTTTAGCAGGTGAATTAATGGTATTTCTAGGCAGATGTTTCTTGATTTTTCCGGGGAGCTGAGCAAGCTCAGCGATCAAGCTACCATTAGGCTGCCCACGTCACCGGCAGTCCAATCCCTTCCACTCTTAAATAATAATTTTTTTTTATCTCAGATAGCCAGACGGGGTGCTGCAGAGGTAAGGCACCACACCATGCGGTGCATAACGTTAGCTCGGTGACTCTCCTTAATATCCTCTGACAGAGTCAGGGATCCTTTTGGAACAGTAATGCTGTGGGGGCAGGGTCATGCTTTGCAAAAGTAAACAGTGGGGGACTGATGTGTAAGGTCAGCAGCACAGACCTTCACTGTTGTGTTAGGGCTGGGGGCTTTGAGAGTTGGGGTTTGAGGCGTATCTGAAGTATGTTTGCAGACGGCATTGGTTACACTTTGCTGGGGGGGGGAGGGTTCCATTTGCAGAAGGACTTTCCCATGGATGTTTGATGTAAAACAAATTTTTTTTTTTTGCATTATTTATTTACCCACACGTCCGACCGGCCTCTCCTTCATGCCTTCTGCCAAGGAGCTCCCCATCACCCAATCTGAAAACCCACTTTGGCGTCAGCTTCCCGATCTCATATTGCAGCCAGCCCAGGGTAGCCCGAGGTATCCCCTTATCAGGCAGGTTCCTTCCTTCCGGGAGGAAATTACTTTCCGGCATTCCTTTTCTAAGCCCTGGACGCTGCTGAGATCAGTCCTGGCACTCCAGGGGCTCTGTGGAGGTGGGGTCCAGGCGGCTGTCATCCGGTTGCTTGGATGCCATTTTTCTGCATTTTCCTGGCACCCCTGATGTTGCACCGCATCTTGTAGTGCTCCCGGTCTCCACCGCGGGCCACTACAGAGCGAGGCATCACCCTAACCCACCCCAGGAGAGGAGAGCAGTCCTCCAGATGCTCTGTCCTCCCCCATGACCCAAGTCCGTTCCCGCACCTGGGTCGCCGGTGTGGTTTGAGGTAAGGCACCACTGTCTCAGCCCTCTGCGCCATCGGGCCAGCTAAAACTATTTTTTAATGGGAAGGGTTCCTGATGCCATTTGCTTATTTTTTCCCTAATAACACCGAGAGATATTTCTACATCAGTGTTGGGAGTTTGGCATACTTTTTTGGGGGGTGAGTGAGGGGGGTATCAGAGTAATTACACCAGCATCACTGAAAGATTTTGTGTTGACGGTGTAATAGTTTGCTGGAAATGGGGAAGATGTTAACGATACTAGGGTATTAACAATTTTTCTGTCAGTGTTGAGGTTTGATATAAATCTGGGGTGAAGGAGGTATGGGGCATTAATCACCCCTGGCATTACTGATGGATTTTCCTGTTTATGTTGTAATTTGGATGGAAGTGTACTGATAGTGAGATATTGTTCACACTCAGTGATAGGGTTTTTCTATTGGTGTTGGCAGGTTGTGTCACTTTGTAGGCTGGACTGATGTTGGGGCATTATTTAGCTGGCATTACTGAGTGAGTGTTCTCTCAGTGGTAGTGGTTTGCTCTACTGTTTGTCCCTGCTGTGCTTCCTTTTACACAGGTATAAACAAAAACATGTCCGAGTTACCCCCAGTAAATGGGCATGTAATAACATTATATAACTTGGCCAAGTTACTCCCAGTAAGTGGTAGTGTAATAACGTAATGTGATGATATAGCCAAGTTTTACCCCAGTAAGCGGCAGTGTAATAACGTAATATAATACGGTCAAGTTATGCCCAGTAAGTGGCAGTGTAATAACGTAATATAACATGGCAGTAACATAATACAATGGGAGCAATTACATGGCTGAGTTACTGCCAGTAACTGGCAGTATAATTACCTAACATGACTGAGTTATCCTCGTCAGTTGCAGTGTCACAACGTAACTAAATGGGAGGGGGGGCAATAACATGGCTGAGTTATCCCCGTCAGTTGCAGTGTCATAACATAACTAAATGGGGGGAGGCAATAACATGGCTGAGTTATCCCCGTCAGTTGCAGTGTCATAACGTAACTAAATGGGGGGGAGGCAATAACATGGCTGAGTTAACCCCCCCCCCACTAATGACAGTGTAACAATGTATGAATCCCACAGCCCCCTAGGTGCATACTGTGTGATCCTGAGCAAGTCACTTAACTTCCTTGTGCTCCCAGGTTGCATCTGGAAACAAACTTTGGCTTAGTGTGCTACTCCTAGATAAACAATGTTCTCTTTCCCTACTAAATGGGGGAGGGGGATATAACATGGCTGAATTACCCCTTTCAGTGACTGTGTAATAACATAATAAACTTGGGACAGTAACATAGCTAAAAAGGCCTTAAAGACCTATTTATGGTCTAAGATTTATTCTGGTTGATATGTTAACTGTAATTTTATGAGCTCAGTAATCTTAGTTTTTATCTTATTCTTATCTGTAACTGTTGTAAGGCACAGTATAAATAAAGTTGTATTATTATTATTTTTATTATAACTGTTATTGCCCCCACCAGTGGTAGTGTAGTAATGCAATGGGCGGGAGCAATATAATGACTTAGTTACTCCCAGTCAGTGGCAGCGTATTAAATGAGTGAGGGCAATAACACAGCTAAGTTACCTCTCCTTTGTCATTGGGGGTGCATTAATGCAGTTGGGGGCAGTAACATGGCTGAGTCACCGTCAGTCAGTTGTAGTGTAATAATGTAACAAAATGGGAGGTGGAGCAGTAACATGGTGCCGTTACCCCTGTCAGTAGCACTGTAATAAAACAAGAAAATATGGGTGGGGGGCAAAAACATAGTTGCCTCCAGTCAGCAGTGTAATAACATAATAAGAGAGAGGTCAATAACAGTGCAATAATGTCATAAAATGGGAGGGTGGCAATAACATGGCTAGCTTGCCGAGTCAGTAACAGTGTAATCATGTGGATGATTTAAAGATCAGCATTCCCTCTGTTCAGATTTATAGCTGCCCCCCCAAATCACCTCGAATGTTTAATTTCTCAAGCACTGTTCATGTCCGCTCTCTCTTCGTTGATGAACAGCTTCAGGAATTCTGAATAAGATGGTAGTTTGTTTCTCCCTGAGCAGTAGGACCAGCCACGGTACCACACATTCTCGAGTGTTGACAATGCCTGCTAGGAATGTGTGGCATTCCAGTTGTGTTCCACTGTTTGCTTTTGCCAGGGAAGCCTCCTCATGCGTTCTCCCCACTTGAATTTACTGTTCCTGGAGAGATTTCTGAATTTGCCAAGCTATTGTGAATGTTCAAGGTTCTTCGGGGTCTTTTTATACCCCTTACATTTCTGTATCATGTTCTGCTGTAAATGCTGGGGTAGGGGACCGAAGCAGACACTATCAGAATAAAGATATATTATTTCTTAATATGTGAGTCAAGAGAACTCATTTACTTGTTAAACAGTTTATCACAGGCTACACTGTTCTGTATACTTTCGAAATATAGTCAATACCTGCTGGCAAACAAAGGATTATAAGAATATTTTTGAAACTGGGAAACTTGAGGTCCGACCACCCTGCCTCTTCTAGACTGATTCCGTATGTCCAGCTTTACTCATGCTCCCTAGATTTCTCTGCTCTCACTCCTCTTCACCACCTGGTATGTCTACTAGTGTCATACAGTAACCAGTTTTGGTCAGTTTTCCAGGCCTGGTTGAACTAGTACCTCTTCTGTATTCCGTTCCACTCATGGTACCCTAAATCCTTGTGGACCGGTAAGTCAAAGGTTTGAGTCCCACTCCAGGATCTGCAGTCTTGCCCAACACTGGCACAGCATTGTAGGATCAGAAAGTGGTGCTGAACTGTCAAAAGTGCCATCCAGGTTACCGCATGAGACACCCGAATGTACCTTTCTCACCTTTTTCCCCTAACTCTCCACTTTTTTATGTGATACTGGGGGCTGATTTAGGGCTAGTTTTGGGTACTAGGGACTGGTTTAGGGCTAGTGTTGGGTACTGGGGACTGGTTTAGAGCTAGTGTTGGGTACTGGGGACTGGTTTAGGGCTAGTGGGTACTGGGTACTGGTTTAGGGCTAGTTTTGGGTACTAGGGACTGGTTTAGGGCTAGTGTTGGGCACTGGGGGCTGGTTTGGGGCTAGTGTTGGGTACTGGTGACTGGTTTAGAGCTAGTTTTGGGTAATGTGGACTGGTTTAGGGCTAGTGTTTGGTACTGGGTACTGGTTTAGGGCTAGTGTTGGGTACTGGGGACTGGTTTAGGGGTAGTTTGGGGTACTGGGGACTGGTTTAGGGCTAGTTTTACTTTAAGATAAATGGCTGGATCTTCTTCAAGGATATCTCCACCATTAGGCCAAACCTTTGAAACTGTAGCTGCAAGGCGCTGAGACCACTCGGAAACTTTTGCTAGCTGGGCACTGCCCACAAATACGTCATGCATCAGCATCTGTATAAACGTGGCCGGCCCCATTACTTCACAGTTCTTTTACTGCCATTGATGATCGTTGTCTGGCCCACTGTAGGAAACATCGTCACCTAGCAGTTGCCATTTCTTATTTTTTCTTCAACAGCTTATGCTGTCATCTCTGCGTGTTTCCGAAACTGAAAGAGCCTTTATTTCAATACTGTAAGTGTGGAGATAGAATTTATAAAGAAGACATGCTCACAGTCTGTGGTGTTTGGGCCTATCTCATAACGTGCAGACCTGTGAGCCCTGCCAGAGTTTTAATCGGGCTACAAGGCAATGCTGCAAGAAAGTTCTAGAAAACTTCCTTCTCCTTAAAACTTTTAAAAGCCATGGAGAAGGATGAAGGCCCAAAAATGGTGTCACCCTCACCATCGGCAGAAAAACAGCCACCAAAGTTTAAGCACCAGGACAAGGAGTGGTTGTCTTCCTGGCCCTCCTCATGATCTGGCCACAAACATAAGCGCAGGGAAAAAGAAAGGGCTACTTTGCTGGTGAGGCCCTGGTCAGCATTGCAGCCATCAGGTAAATCTGTGACATCATCACCCACTCTGGTGGTGTTGATGACAGCCCCCCGACTGCCAAGTCAGCGAGGTTGGTGCATAGCTGAGGCACTGCTGTACCTACTACGGATGGTACAACGCCATTGTCAAGTTAAGGCCCATTCTCAACCAATGTAGTCACGGCTCCTGTCTAGGGCGTCTTCAACTCTCAGGCTGTGCTGGTGTCGTTTTCCAAGATGATACGATGTCTTCCGCCTGGCTTGCCTGTGTAGACAGTTATCCAGTTGATGGAGCTTAGTATCTCCCAGCCCCCGTCAACAATGTCTTCCAGCACTCTGCAGATCCTATCTCCTGCACCACCATCAATATCACTGGCTCATTCAGTGACTCCCATCATTGACCAAGGTGTCAGCAATGATATGGAATACAGTCCTGACCACATGATGATGAAGGATTTAGAGGAGGAGTATGAGGGAGAACAGTTTATGCCAAGATCCAGTTCTGCCCTTTCGTCTTGCAGTGAGTATTCGGTGGTGTGAACCCCAAGGTCTCCTCCTCATGAGGACCCTACTTTTCAGGCCATGATACGACAAATGCAGACTGCCCTAGTCTTTGCTGTGGAGGAGGAGGAAGACTCCACAAAAAGAAACTTTATGGAGTTTTTGAATGTCTCTTGCACTCTTTCCATTATAATTCCACTTATATATCCTGCATTAGAGGATGCTGCCTTTGCTGCATGGTGGAGACTTAACTCACTGCCTGCAGTTCCCAGAAAGGCTGATAAGCAGTATCCTGCACCATCTGCTAAGCCTTATTATGCAAACCAGCCAGAAGCTGACTCAGTGGTCATCATGGCTACTCATGATAGGTCCAGGGCACCTAAACACATGATGGCCTTGCCTCCAGACAAGAAATCTAGGAGGTTGGATGTGATGGGCAAGTGCTCATATGCCTCTGCCTCACCAGGCATTAGGACTGCTAATTACCAGACCCATATGATTAAATATCAGAACAGCCTGTGGAAGTTGCTAAAGCTGCAGCCCAAACTTTGCCTGAGGGCTCTGCCAAGAATGAATTACTTAAAACTTTAACTGCTCAGGTGGGGGTCAACAAACATTTGCTCGCTCAACATATGATGTGTCTGATGCCTTTGCCAGGGCAGCTGTTTCTGGCATTTGCATGAGGCAGTATTCTTAGCTAAGGGGTGCTGGTTTTGCAAATGATGGTGCAGCAAGCCGCATTAAATATCCCTTTTAGAGGCACCAAACTGGTTGGTTATGATGTTGAAGAGGTGCTTAAGGCCTTCAGACAACCAAAATGACCCTGAGGTCTGTTATATCCTTCTAGTCTTCTGCCAAGGGACATGGGAATGGATCCTTTCATCAGCTTGCTGCCAGAGGAAGTTGTCACTACTGTTGTTAAGGCCATGGTAAGGGAAGTGGCCCCTTGCCGGGCCCCCTTCCTTCACGTGCCAGTTCAAAAGGACCCCAAGCAACTGGTGCCTGTGGCTCTGCCCCCACTGGTTTCGCATGACTTTCTTCAGAACACACCTCCACCTCCACTCCTCCAGGAATGGTCGTGGGGGGCAGAATCTCCCTGCTTCTCAAACAGTTGTGAGAGGTTACAACAGACAAATGGGTACTGGAGATAATTGCAAGGGGGCATGCTCTGGAGCTGTTCACAAGCTCTCCAGATCATCCTCCGCCTCCTTCCAGATATCCTCTGGGCCATTTTTCCCGTCTGAATGAAGAGGTGTAGTCATTACTCCCAAACCGTGCTATACAACCAGTTCCTCCTCATCAAAGGAATAAAGGATCTTACTTCGAGTTGGGGCTCTTGCAGCAGGCTACACCATAAGGAGTATGTCGCCAGGCACTAGGACCCAACGGAAACTTTGTAGCTAGCAGTACCCAGCGGGGACTGCCCCCTGACTCAGACGTCCCCCGACATTCACCAGTGGTATAAAGGGGGTGGTCCCCGGCCACACTACAGTTCTTTTCTCGCTGTCGAACCATTCACTTTGGCTCCATGGAAGCCTGTTGCTCTACCAGTTGACTGTCCTTTTTTCTTCACAGAAATTTCTTCGATCACTCAATGTTTTCTTCTTTCAGAAGCATCCTTCGTCCACTAATTCGATGAGTTTATGTCGTCACCGTCTTCCACTTCTGGCCAGCGTCAGAAATCAAAGTGTGCCTGCAGGAAACAGATTTCAGCACGTGGCGGTCACTTGGCCTGCCTCATCTGCCTGGGGCCTGATCACAACGCCACCACCTGCTCGCACTGCCAAAGTTTCAACCGTCAGACCTACATCCGCCACTTGAAGACGCTGAAAGTCTAGCTTCTGGAACAGCAGCTGGCCGCCATGCAGAAGACGCCATCAGGGCCTAGGATCCCCCTCTTCATCGGGGTCAGGGACTTCCCAAGGTTCCAAAGAGAAAAGGTCCAGTGGAAATCATCACCACAGGGACAAGGATCGCCCCTGCTTGGACTCCAGATCCAGATCTCCTCACGGGAAGAAGGTCAGCTCCAGTCCTTCCAAGCGCGGGAGGTCAGACTCTGCCCCACCGCCAACTCTGGCGCTTTCTGGGTCTCCGGTCCTCAACCTGCTGGCATTGATCCGGATGCCAGGAGGGGGAACTTCGGGACAAGGGCTTTCTGCCTCTTTCCTTAGCCTTATACCATACAGCCAGGCTTCTGTGTCTAAGCCTAAGGATGCGGACAGTGTAGGGGTGGGCGCCAGCCGTCAAGCCACCTCTCATCTGGCTGAGGCTTCCTCTTCTTCGTCAGACCATCTGTCCAGTGTCGACGATAGGAAGCAATGTCTGGAGCAGGAGTCTTAACCTGCCGCCCGTTCTCCCAAACACCGGCCGTCATACTCCAGTTGCTCGACCCTGACATAATCATCGGCGCACTCCAGATCCACTCCACCGTTGCCCCCCCGGCGCACACGGAGAACTGGGAGCACCAGAAGGAGCTCTCTTCCCTGACGCTGAACCCTCATGCCTCAGGCACAGCCGTCAGACCTGGCAACTGACCAGCCGTTGGCTTCTATCAAGGACCAGGCACCACAGGGCCCATTGTTACCTCAGCATACGTCGGCCCCTGCAGCCCCACCAGATCTGTTAACCAAGGGACCGAATGACACTCAGCCGACACCAGGTCTTTCAACCTTAGCCATGGTGTCACTGGCAGACATCAAAGATCTCTTTTGTTCCTGGTGGGACACGATAAAGTAGGACATCATCACCAGGGAACCATAAAAGCCATCTCCAGAATAGCCTCCATGAAGGTCTCTGCAACTGTTGTCTGCTTCCAGGGAAAGGTCTTTGGTTCCCTTGGATGACAGACAATCCTACCGGTCCGATCGATGCTGTAGTTCACCCTCCAGGCACTCCAGGAGGCGTCACCGGTGTTCCCATACTCCATCCTCCAGGTCATATGACTCGGGCTCATCCTCAGCCTCCAGGTCCTCTGAAGAGTTTTCCTCTCCTCCTCACCATCCAGATCCTCCAGGAGAATCTCCACATTCCCCTCCAAATGATCCCACTTTTCTTGATGTGATGAATCACATTCAGTTTCTCAACCAGTGGGAAACCAAGGACCTGGACCCTGAAAGAAAGAGGTTAGCCCACTTTTTAAGTATGACAGAGCCTAAACCACTGGTGGTTCCTCCGTTGGTGGCACCCTTTCAAGATGCCACCAGGTTAGCCTGGAGGCACCCTTCCATGTACACCGCTGTGCCCAAGAAAGCAGATAGGCTGTATCGCACCCCAACAAACAAGCCTTTCCCTGGAGAGCAGACCAAGGGAGACATGGTGGTTTTGACAGCTGCCCACGGCAGGACCAAACAGCTCTGGCATATGAGCTCCCAGCTACTGGACAAGGAATCCAAGTGTCTTGACCAGTTTGGCAGAAAGGTCTACTTTTCTGCCACCTGCACTACCCGGTCATTTAACTTCCTGGCCCATATGGTGCAGTACCAGAAATCTCTCTGGTCCAACGCTATCGAGCTGGTGACGAGGCAGCCCGATTCAGACCACAGTTCAGAGCTCCTTGATATGCTCCATTCCAGATTGGATTTAGGGATGCATTTCTTAAGGTCCTCTTATGATTCTGCAGATGCAGCAGCTAGGGCAGCTTCCACAGGGATCTGTATGCGGAGGTACTCCTGGCTCTGAGGATCTGGATTTCGGCAAGACCATCAGGATGCCATCATTGACGCCCCATTTCACGGGCCAATGCTTCTTGGTCCGGATGTCGAGAGAATGATTACGGACCTCCAGGACTCAGATGAGGCCATTCAGTCTGTATACCAGTTGTACCGATCTGACCAGAACCCTGGCAGATGTCGACGTTCTCGTCACCAGGGAGGACAAAAACTGAATAAAGGACAGCAGCTGAGAGATTCCGTTAACCCTAAGTCTTCCTCTCACTCCAGTGGAACCCAGGGACCTCGGAGCTACAAACCCTCCCAGGCCTCCCTCTCCACCCTGGACCTCCAACACATGACTCCTGGGCCAACTCCCCTCTTCGGACGAGTCCAGGGCGGAAGCGGTAGAGGGTTGGTTCTTGCTATACCTTGACGGGTGGACCTCCATCGCCTCCGATGCGTGGGTCCTTCAGTTGATTCAGTGGGGTCACGCACTGGAATTTCTTCAGATCCCCTGGAAAATCCTCCAGTTCAACCCACCTACTCGCCCTCCTACCCAGACTTAATCCAGGAGGAAGTTCAATCCCTGTTGAACGAGGGGGTGATAGAACCGGTTCTCAACCCCACAATGGGGAAAGGGTTTCAACTCCTGCTTCTTTTTGGTCCTCAAAAAGATAGGAGCCCTGCATCCGATTCTGGACCTGAGCGTCTTGAACAATTACATAGAGTACAAGAGGTTCAGGATGGTCACTTGGCCAGGCATTCTTCTCTTGCTGCACCAGGGATACTGGCTTTGCTCTCTGGACATGCAAGATGCCTACCTCCATATCTTGGTTCTTCCAGCTCACAGGAGATTCCTGAGATTCTCTTTTCAGGGAAGGCACTACCAGTTTTGGGCACTGCCCTTTGGCCTTTCCTCAGCTCCGCGAGTCTTCACAAAGTGCTTAGCAGTAGTGGCGGCAGTCCTAAGGAGGAGGGGTAATTTTGTTTACCCCTACCTCGACAATTGGCTACTAACGACTGCCACAAAGGATCGGCTGCTGGTGAGACGAGAAGACACCTTTGCTCTGTTCCGCTCCCTGGGGATTACACTGAACATGGCCAAGTCATCCCCAGAGCTATGTCAAAGGCTTCAGTACATCAGAGCAATCCTGGACACAGAGCAAGGGAAAGCTATTCTCCCGCCAGACAGAACAGTTCGCCTTCGATCCTTGGCCCACAAGATGTCAGCAACTCACCAGGTCCCTGCATGGTCAGTACTCCAACTCTTGAGGCATATGGCTGCAGCTACAGTGACAGTACCCTCGGCACACCTGTTTGTGAGGGTTCCTCAGTGGACCGTCAGGGTGCAATGGGACCAAAGGGAGGACGATCTCGACTAGCCTATCACCATCTCCTTGGCAGTAGTGCAGGCTCTTTCTTGGTGGCTGACCCGAGGCAACCTGGAGGGCGTAATCCAATTTCGGAAGGAGTCTCCCACTCGGGTCCTCACCACTGATACCTCAAACCTAGGCTGGGGAGCCCATTTTCAAAGTCGCCAGACGCAGGGAATCTGGTCTGCTCTGGAGCTGACCCTCCACATCAACGTATTGGAGATGAGGGCAGTGCTTTACACCCTGCAGGTGTTCCTTCCAGACTTTTGCCTAGGCCCCCTGTTAATGCAGACAGACAACATGTCAGTTGTCTATTATATCAACAAACAAGGTGGGGATTTACTCTTATCCCCTCTGCCAAGAAGCAGTAAGAGTGTGTTTCTGGGCTCTGGACCACGGCCTATCGCTCACCACAGTTCATGTGCTGGGAGTCCAAAACAACTTGGTTGAACCCGAAGCCGATCATGGTCGAGGGCTCATGAATGGGAACTCCTTCAGTCCAATGCAGACAACCTTTTCCAAAAATGGGGTCGCGCAGAGCTGGACCTTTCTGCGTCCCCGTGCAATGCAAAACTGCCCAGCTTCTGCTTGCTCGATCAAGAGCCTGGTGTTTTCTGGTGAGACGCATTGTACCTCTGTTGGACAGCGAGGTTCCTTTATGCCTTTCCTCCTCTTCAGAGGGTTCTACTCAAATTACAAGCGGAGAAGGCAGAGCTGATTCTCATAGCCCCACTTTGGCCTCATCAGATCTGGTTCCCTCTATTGCAGCAGCTGGCAGTGAAACCTCCAACTCCCCTGCTCCTGTCTTCCCGTTTGCTTTTGCAAGAGCAGAGTATGCTGATCCACTTAGACCTCTGCTCCCTACACCTGCATGATTGGCACCTGCAGACGTAGCCTCTTCCTGTTTTGTGGTGTCTCCAAGAGTATTGGAGGTACTGGTAGCAGCCAGGAAACCTTCCATGAGAGTGATCTATGCTATGAAGTGGAAGCGTTTTTGTCTGTGGGCCTCTAACAGGGATCCAGACCCTCTCACATGCCCTCTCAGTGCTGTCCTGGAGTACCTCCTTTTTCTGTCCAATTTGGGCTTCCGTTATTCCTCCATTAAGGTGCACCTTTCTGCAATATCAGCCTATCATGCACCAGTGGATGCCAAATATGTTGCCCAGACGGGTCTGGCCTGGGCATTTTTCAGAGGAATTCTCCACATCAAGCCTCCCATCTGGGATCCCATCCCCCTTGGGACTTTCTGTTTTTGGTAGAAAAGCTTACGTTGCCTCCATTCAAACCGGCCACAGATTACGAGCTAGGTTTTCTGTCGTGGAAAGCGTTATTTTTAGTTGCAGTTACTTCGGCTCAGAGGATCTCCAAGCTTCAGGCTCTGATGGCTAAAGAGTCATATTTAATGTTCCACAAGGATAGGGTGTCCTTGAGGACCAATCCTAAGTTTCTGCCCAAGGTTGTGTCTCGGTTGACTCTTAATCAGGACATCAACCTTCCAGTTTACTATCCAGAGTTTTCCAGTCGAGGGGAGGCCATTCTTCACACTCTGGATATACACCGTATACTTTGGTTTTACATAGATTGCCCTAGATCCTTTAGGGGGTCCGAGCAGCTCTTCGTCTCCTTTTCCTTGAGATCCCTGGGAATGACGGTGGCAAAACAAACCCTGTCTCGATGGCTGGTCAACTGCATCACCTTCTGTTACAAGTACAATAAGCCCTTACTGGGCTCTGTTAAGGGCCATTCCACCAGGGGGCTGTTCACCTCCTTTGCAGCGCTTCACAGTGTTTCGGCTGCTGACATCTGCACAGTGGCTACTTGGGGCTCAGTACACACCTTTGTGAGGCACTATAGCCTCGACATTGCTTCCCGTAGGAGAGCTGGTTTTGTTTGGCAGTGCTTCAGGGCCTTTTGTCCTGAAGTCTTCTGCTAATAGTAACTACCTCCCCCCATTTAGCACAGGATCCAGTGGGTACTGCTTGGTACTCAGTCCTTATGGTTATAGCTTGCTGCAAGGGCTCCAGCTCTTAAGTAAGATAGTACAGTTACATAGGAACTTACCGTAACAGCAGATCTTCGAGAAGAGCTCTTACAACAGGCGTAGTTTCCTTCCCTCCTTCCTTCCCCCTGGTCCTTTTCTTCTTTCCTTTCTTCCTTGGTGGGATTTTCCATTTACATTAGCCAGGTCTCTGGTGGTAGAACTAGGGTGTGGCTGGAGACCGCCTCCTTTATACCATTGCAAGACATCGACAGACGTCTGATGTCAGGGTGTGGTCTCTGCTGAGTACTGCTAGCTAGGAAGTTTCCATGGGGTCCTAGTGCATGTTGGGATAGTCCTTATGATGTAGCCTGCTGCAAGAGCTCCTCTCAAAGATCTACTGTTACGGAAAGTTCTTGCATAACTGTACTGTTTTATTCCAGATACTTCTGGGTCCCAAAACGGACAGGAGATCTGCGTCCTGTATTGAATTTCAGGAGCCTGGACATCTACATAGAATACAAGACGTTTTGCATGGTCTCTGTACAAGCTTGATTCTGATGCTACAAACCAGGAACTGGCTTTGCCCCCCCCCCAGACATGAAGGAGGCATACCTTCATGTCAAGATCAGAAAAGCTCACAGGCAGTACCTCCAGTTTATGCTGGAGGAGGAGGAGCACAACCAGTTCAGAGTATTGCTCTTTGGCTCATCTTCTGCACCACAGGTGTTTTCCAAGTGTTTGGCAGTGGTGCAGCAGCCCTTTGCAGCGAGGGCCTGTATATTTTTCCTTATCTGGACAATCAGCTCTCTGAAGGCCAACTCCAGGGAAGCTTTGCTACATATCCTGCCTCGGACAAGGCAGTTGTTCAATGACTTAGGGGTTACAGTGTGTATATCAATGTCTGTGATGACATCCTGCCAGAGACTGCAGTACACTGGGGCAGCCTTGAACACACTCACGGGATATGCTTTCCTGCCACAGGACAGGACTGGGCAGAACACCTGATTGCACAAGCACAGCTGGTATACAGAAGTCATTATGTCCCAGCAAGAACAACGTTACGTTTTTTGGAACTTATGGCTGTGGCTTTTGTGACTGTGTCGCTGGCACGCTGACATATGAGGATCCCTCGGTGGACACTCGCAGTCCAGCGGAATCAGCTGACAGACAAGCTGGACCAAATGGTGCTTGTCATGACTCCGCTGCACAGAGTGTTGCTGTGGTGGATGGATCATAAAGACCTATTCTAGGAGCGTGGATATGTTGTTCATCCACACTCTTTGGCATGTCCCTTTTCACTTTAAGATGAACCAGAAGTCTTCAGGCTGGCTCCTCCCACCCACCCAGGTGGTATATACCTCGGCTCCGCCCCATGGTGCCAGATCTTCCTTTCCGCTGGAAGATTTAGGTTGCCTCCCTCATGCTCACGCATCTTATAGGCCCTGGCTTTCAAACCTTTGGTTATTCTGAAAATTTGCATTGTTTGCGTTAGCGATTGCAAGTTTGCTGCTTCGATTATGGAAGACAAGTCTTCCCCCAGATTTCATCGGTGCCCTTGCAGCCAGAAAATGTGCACTGATCGCCACACTGCGTGCATCTTTTGCCTCGGTGTCAATCATGACATCTCGAAATACGATATGTGTCTTTCCTTTCATCCCAATGTCCTCGACAACCGTCTCGCACGCCTGAAGCTGGGGAGGCCAGAGAAGAAGAACCCTCCGGTGAAATCCAAGGAGGCTCGGTGGGCGGTTTCCACGGCTGCAGGATCCATCGAGCAATTGGAACGCATGCAGGCATTCGAGGAGGAAACCGCTCGTGCTGCAGATACTTCTCGGAGCTTCTTCGTTCCGCTCAACCTGGGCTCCACCTTCTCAGGTTCCTTCCAAGAGTTGTGCCAGTCTCTCCCAACCAAGGGAGAGGCACCTGTGGGCTCGCACTTCTCTCGATCCTGTAAGTGGGAGAAGAATCCGGGATCATCTTCGTCTCGATGGAGACGTTCTTGAGAGTGGGAGAGATCTTGATCCCAGGAACATGCAGTTTCGACTTCGGTCGAGATCGCTTCTTCGGCCACTGGCTTTTCGGCTTTGCCGTCTGGTCAGTCGACCGAATTATCGATCGACGATGTTGAAATCGTGATGGTTCTGATCAATCCAATCTCGCCGACTCCGGTCGACGATTCCCACAATCGAACACCTAATCTGGTCTTTCCAGATGACGAGACCCAGCCTGTTGGGACTCCCATCGAAGAAGTGGTCCCTGATCCCGGGAAATCACCAGCCCTGCCGGTGTCTCCCGAACGACAGAGTCGGCCCATCCGATTTCGATCGAGGTCTTAGACTCCCTCGACCGACAGGCCGAGGAAGAGCCATAAACGCTCTAAAAAGAGGTGACACCATCGGTCGTCCTTGTCCTCCTCGAATGAGGAGAGGCTACGGTGGAAACTCCGGCGCTATGAGGACCTCATGTGGCAACAGCTAATTCTGACTGGGCACAAGCCAACTCTGGTTTCTACACCAGCCATTACCTGGCTTTAGCCTCCTAGGCCGAAGCTGACTCCTTTGGAGCCGATTAAATCAGTTTCTCAGCGCATGGAGCCGGTAAAACCAC
This sequence comes from Neoceratodus forsteri, assembly GCA_016271365.2. NCBI lineage: Eukaryota > Metazoa > Chordata > Ceratodontiformes > Ceratodontidae > Neoceratodus > Neoceratodus forsteri. Next base: position 2,244,887 of record JADMNL010000033.1, read on the forward strand.
CAGTTCGGCCCAAAATGGTCTCCACCGATTGTGGTGGAACCACCACCCAAACAGCCTGTGGGACGAGCTCCTTCCAAGGAGGATAAACCAGACACCAGGCTTCCCTGGTGGTTGTCGGTCACAGTCACCCCAGACCACCCTTAGAGGGTCGAAGGTGACATGGGTGGTCGGCCGTTATACCCAGATTCCTCGGATTCTGATGTCACCGGCTTGCATTCTCATCCAGGTGATGATGATTCAGCCATTGGCTTAGAGACGGAGGAAGGTCTCTGGTCTTTTCAAGGGATTCCTCGCTTTATCTCTGAATCTACAGGGATGCTCCTGGAGCCAATCCAGAAAAGGCAGTGTACCCTTTTAGGGACATCCTTAGAGGGGATACCCCGACGGAGGCCTTTCCTGTGGCTGAGGCTGTTGTTGGCCCGGCCCTAGAACTTTGGCAGCGCCCTGCCTCTTGTCCAGCTCCGTCTGCCCGCCCACAAGTATGCGGTGCCCAAGGGGTCCCTCGCGGTGTTCACAGAGCACCCTTCGGCCGAGAGCCTGGTGACCGCCTCTGTGTTCAGGCGTACTGGCAGTTCTGCCAACACTGACTGACCTCCTGATAAAGAGTCCAAGCTTTTGGACCATTCGGCGAGGAAGGTCTATGTGGCTTCCTCCTTGGGCCTTCGTCAGGCAAGTTCAGCTGTCACCATGGCACACTTCTCTCACGTCCTTTTAGGGTCTCTGGATGAAGTCCTCCCACATCTCCCCGTGGACATGCAGACCACGGTCAAGCAGGTCCAGGATCAGGGCCGAGCTGTTGCCAAACAGCTGCTTCAGACGCCCTTGGACATTGAGAATTCTTGTGCCCGCTCGATAGCTGCCGCGGTTGCCTCTCGTCGCAGCGCTTGGCTGAGGCTCTTCTCCTTTCCAGCGGATACCCAGCACAAACTAGCTGAAGTTCCCTTCCTCTGGACCGATTTGTTCGGACCAGGAGTGGCTGGTCACCTTCGGCACATTGAGCAGTCCGATGTCACCTTGGACTCTACTTCTGCCAAGGGTTCTTCGGGCAAGTACCAGCAGAAGAAACAGAAGAAGCCTTTTAGACATTCTTCCCCTGCGGCTCAGCAGTACTCCTTTAAAGGTGAATAGCAGCACCAGCAACAGCAGCAGGCTCAAGCTTGGCACCCCCAGCCCAAGCCCGGACCCCAGCAGGCCTGTAAAGGAGGCAGAGGTTCAGGTCCTGGATCCTCCTTCTCCAAGCCTGCTCAGTGACTGGGCAGGGGCTGTTAACCCCTCTCCCATCACCTCAGCTCTGGGTCCTTCCATGGGGGGCCGGATCTGCCACTTCCTTTCCGCCTGGTCCGTTGTCACTTTGGACAGGTGGATTCTCAAAGTGGTAGGTCAGGGACTGCCTCTGGAGTTCGAGCAGTACCCTCCAAGCTGGGCCCGCGCCCCTTGGAAGGAAAGAGTATCCGCCCAGACCCAGTTGGCTCTCCGAGATGACATCACTCAGCTCCTCCTCAAGGAGGCAGTAGCTCCAGTGATGGATCCTCCAGCAGACCCAGGCTTTGTCTCCAGGTACTTCCTGGTGCCCAAGCAGATGGTGGTCTGGAGCCCCATTCTAGATCTGCACAACCTGAATCAATATCTAAGGTCATGCACCTTTCGGATGGTCATTCTGTCCCAGATCATACCATCCTTGGGGCGAAACATGTGGTTCTGTTCACTGGATCAGCAGGACGCGTTCTTTCATGCCCCAATCCGTCCATCCCACCGCGGTTCCTCCACTTCAGGGTTGAAGGGACCGTATACGAGTTCCGAGCCATGCCGTTCGGCCTGTCATCAGCCCCACGGGTCTTCATCAAATGCATTGCAGTGGTGGCGGCCCATCCCAGGTGTCGGGGGAGGGCAGGATTTATCCTTACCTCAACGATTGGCTCCTAGCAGGTTCCACCCAACAGCAGGTGGAGAGGTCCAGGGACCTGGCCCTCCAGACCTGCTCTCAACTTGGTCTCCTGATCAACGAGGCCAAGTCGGAATTCATGCTTTCTCAGGTGATTGGCTTCATCAGGGCAGAGCTTGACTCTTGTCAAGCCAGAGCTCAGCTCCTGGCAGACAGAGCGGAGGTTCTTTCCTCCTTGCCCAATCATTTCTGGTTGGGAAATTGCACCCTGCCCAGGACTTTCTGCGCCTGCTGGGTTACATGCCGGCGTGCACCTCAATGGTCCGTTGGGCCCGGTTGCACATGCACCTCCTCCAATGGGAGCTGGCCGCCCAGTGGACTCAGCACCACGGTCATTTCGACCTGCTGATCACTGTTACCCAGAAGATGTGGGATGCTCTGTATTGGTGGACCGCCCCAGACCAGTTGCAGGAAGGGATCCTGTTTGTTTGCTCCAAGCTGACGGTCGTCCTCACAACCAATGCCTCTGTCATGGGCTGAGGAGCCCACATTGGGGACAAAAGGGCCCACGGGCTCTGGACCCTCGAGGAGTCCCGATGCCGCATCAACCTGTTGGAGCTCGGAGCAGTCAGACTGGCACTGTCAGCTTTCGCTCCTCAGGTCCAGGGTTAAGTGGTTCAAGTCCAGACAGACAATACCACAACCTTGTACTACCTCAACAAACAGGGTGGCATGCACTCCCGTCTGCTGTGCAGGGAGGCTCTCCGCATCTGGACCGCATGAACCAATTAGAGGCAGATCTCCTAGCCATCCATGTGGCAGGAGCCTCAAACCATCTGGCGGATGCTCTCAGCCACTTAGGCTAGACATCCCACGAGTGGTCTCTCCATCCAGAGGTAGCTTACAGCCTGTTCTCACACTGTGGCAAACAGATGGTGGACCTGTTTGCCTCCAGGGAAAATTCCAAGCTGAGGCTATTTCATGCCCGCCCCTCCCAGCAGGGCTCGCTGCAGGGGGATGCCTTCTCGAGGCCATGGACCCCAGGCTTCCTCTGTGCCTTCCCTCCAGTTCCCTTGATTCAGAAGGTGCTTCTCAAGGTGAGGAGGGACAAGGCAAAGGTGATCCTGGTAGCCCCAGACTGGCCGCGCCAGTTCTGGTATCCAGATCTCCTCAGCCTCAGCTGCAGGCACCCGGAATAGCTTCCAGCACGCCAGGACCTGATATCACTCAGTCAGGGGAAGGTGTTCCATCCGGACCTTCAGTCCCTGCACCTCACAGCCTGGTACCTGAGCGACTAGATTTCTAGACTCTGGGTCTTTCTGAAGATGTCTACACCGTGGTGGAGGCATCCAGAAAGGAATCGACCAGGAAATGTTATGTCTTCAAATGGAAAAGGTTTTCCAGTTGGTGTCAGGGCAAGGGCCTGGACCCTTTATGTTGTCCAGTGGCTAACATTCTCGACTACCATTGGTCTCTCTCCAAAGGGGGTTTACGGTCATCGACCCTTAGGGTGCACCTGGCAGCCTTCTCTGCTTACTGGGCATGGGCCAGTCAACTGACAGCGTAGGAGACAGTGGTGGGGCGCTTTTTCAAAGGCCTGGATCACATATCCCCTCCGGTGCGTGAACCTCCACCTCCGTGGGATCTACTGCTGGTACTGGCAGAGTTCATGAGCAAGCCATTCGAACCAATGCACAAGTGTGCCTTGTCACACTTGTCATGGAAGACAACCTTCTGGTGGCTATCATGTATGCCAGAAGGACAGGGGAGCTCCAGGTGTTTTTTGCTGGACTCCCTTATCTGGTCTTCCACAGGGACAAGGTTGTCCTGCGCCCCCACCCGAAATTCCTTCCGAAGGTGATGTCAGAGATCTTACTTCGAGAAACAGCTCTTGCAGCAGGTTACACCATAAGGATTGAAGCCGGCAGGTGCCAGGACCCCACGGAAATGTTCTAGCTAGCAGTATCCAGCGGGGACCACCCCCAACGTCGGCTCCGCCCCTGTCAGGCATCATATAAAAGGGGCGGTCCCCCAGAATCCCCAGTTCTTTTCCTGCCGTCGACTCACCAGCATCGGCCTCACAGTCCCACTCTAGCGTACGACGACTAGAACTTTCAGTTTACCACTAAATGTCGGCATCTCCAACTCCTTCAGAAGGACATCCTTCCAAGTGTGCCTGCGGCAAACGGATCCCTTTCAAGGATCCTCATTCGTCCTGCCAGCGGTGCTTAGGCCAGGAACATGATACCAAGACCTGCTCCTTTTGTCAGGGGTTCAATAGTCGCACCAGGATCCACCGCCAGAAGGCACTTCAGGGGTTCCTCTTGGAAGAAAAGTTAAAAAGCATGGACAAAGACCCTGCCAGCAGAGGTGAGTCTACCTCTAATCCCACAAACACCGGGACAAGCATCGGGAGAAGGCCAGGTCCAGATCCCCTAACCGGGCCTCTGACTTGCGCACCAGCTCAGGCTCCACATGCTCAGACCGCTCTCCCTCCAGGGCTTGCTTTCAGCCCCCTCCAGTAAAGGTCAAGTCTTCAGGCAGCACTCCGGCTTCTCTGCATTGCATCAAGACTTACAGGCATTCGCCGTCCTCAACACCTTCCCGGGCCTCATCGAAGTCTTCAGACCGTCACCAGTTCAAGTCTTCTTCCAAATCTTCTTCAGAGAGACGCCGGGACCCCGACGCCAGATCGGTCTCCCAACCTCCCAGGGGTCCGGATCCCCCTCTTAGGAAGACTAAGGACCTGACGTCCCTAAAACGGACGGCAGACCTGAAGCAGGCTTCCAACCCTCCATCGGGCAAACGCCTGTCGGACCAGATGTCGGCTAAGCACCCGACGTCAGTGAGACGTTCGCCAGAGCTGAGGACTGCCTCCCCGTCACCAGTGGACACCGGTCACCGGGACTCTACAGAGGAGGACCTGACATTGCCTGATGACCAGGCAGGTGACAATGAGGATGTCGAGCTTCCACAGGAGCCTTCGCCAACCCCGGGAGATGCCGCCTGATACCAGCGACAGACCACCGGTGCCAGGTCCGTCATCCGGTATGAATATTCAAGAGGTCAAAGATCTCTTTACCTTTTGGTGGGACACAATAAAGAAGGATGTGATCCCAGTCAAACCTCCTCCTCCTACTCCTTCACCTCCTACTCCCCCTCCTCCACCACAGGGGCCAGCAGGAAGATCACTGACCCCCAAGGAGCACACTCCACCTCCTAGGGGAAGATCCAAAGAACAGAGAAGGCCCCCCTCAAGATCTCCCTTAGGTTCTCCCAGTCCTAAGCGACCCAGACATCGACGGTCCACTCCGCCAGGGGAGGATTCTAGACCTGACACTTAAGATACCTCCAGGTCTCCTTCTCCAATCAGCATCCCATCACCTGACCCACAAGACCTGCCCAGGTCACCTCCGGATGATTCCTCCTTTTCTGAGATCATGAGGCACATCCAGGAGAACATGGGATGGGATTCGGAAGATCTCGACCCCGAGAGACAGCACCTAGCTCGTTACCTTCGGCAGAAGGACCCTAAGCCTGTGATGGTGCCACCCTTGGTGGACACCTTCGCGGACATCACCAAGGCTGCGTGGAAGCATCCACATTCCACCCCCGCAGTGCCGAAGAAAGCTGACCGCCTGTACGGGGCCCCGACAGAGGACCAGTAGTTGGCGCAACAATCTCTGGCTGATTCCTTGGTCATTACGGCCTCTCATGACAGGTCCCAACGACCACAGCATCTGAGCACACAGCCACCGGACTAGGAATCCAAGCAGTTGGATGCCCTGGGAGGCGCCTGTATGCGGCTGCTGCATGCTCCATCAGGTCCCTGAACTATCTGTCTCATATGGTTCAGTTTCAGAATGCCCTGTGGGAACAGGGTCAGGACCTATTTGATAAACTACTGGATGGCAAGCAGAATGTGGAGCTCTTGACCCTCCTCTGCACGGGGTCAGATGTGGGGACCAAAGTGTTACAAGCTGCATATGATTCTGCGGACTCGTCCGCCAGGGGCTTAGTTTCAGGCATCTGTCTCCGGAGACACTCTTGGCTCCGTGTCTCTGGCTTTACCCCAGACATACAGAAGCGTATCCTCGATGTCCCTTACAACGGAGAGGTCCTGTTTGGTGAACCCTCTAAAAAGGTCATCACCAAGCTTCAGGACGCCGGGAAGGCAGTAAGGTCTGTACAGGCCATGTATAGATCCAAATCTGGTTCCTTTCGTAGGAACCAGAACTGTTTTCGCGGACGGCAACCATGACAGCAGCCACGTTCCGGCCAGCAACAAAGGGGCACCTTCCACCGTAAGGTCCAACCTAACTCTTCCCCAGGCAAAGGTCAGCGGTATACCAAACTGGCCCAGCCTGCGGGAACCAGCGCTGCCACAGCATGACTCCTTCCCAGCCCCTGCCCCTCCTCTGGATCAACAGGCAGAAAAGGTCAAGGGTTGCATCGCTCGCCACTTTTCAGGGTGGCAGTCGATAACCACCGACCGGTGGGTACTTCAAATGGTCAAGAGAGGTCACTTTATAGAATTCCTCAACCATCCACCATAAAGACCTCCCCTGCTTTCCCGTTATTCAGGTCAGCATGCACTACTCATACAGCAGGAGGTGCTCATGCTTCTAGGAAAGGAAGCTATAGAGTACGTACGGAGGAACCAGAGAGGTGCAGGTTACTATTCCCACTTCTTTCTGGTTCCCAAAAAGACAGGGAACCTCCGTCCGATACTGGATCTCAGCGATCTCAACGCCTCGGTCCTCTACAAATGCTTCCGCATGGTGACCCTTCCCAGTCTGATACCCATGCTCAAGCAGGGCGCCTTCCTAGCGTCCTTGGACATACAGGATGCCTACCTGCACATACCCATTGCTTGAGCACACAGGAAGTTCTTGCGCTTCAAATTTCTAGGTCGCCATTATCAGTTCCGAGCCCTCCCTTTTGGACTGTCATCAGCACATCGGGTGTTTACGAAGTGCATGGTAGTCGTAGCGGCGGCTCTAAGGAGACAAGGCCACTACGTGTTCCCCTACCTGGATGACTGGCTCCTCATGGAACCCTCGCAGAGGCTCTGATGTCCGCAATCCACTGTACTCAATCCCTGTTTGGGATGTTGAGTATCATTATCAATCGGGAGAAGTCACGCCTTGTTCCATCACAGAATCTGCAGTTCATAGGCGCAGTTCTGGACACCGTCCAGGGGAGAGCTTTTCTGCCCCAGGACAGAGCAGATCACATCAGATCCCTCATCAGGGACATCTTGGCAAAGAAGACTGTCCCAGTCAGACTGGTCCTTTGCCTGCTCAGACACATGGCTGCGGCCATTGCAACAGTCCCGCTATCCCATCTCCACATGCGGGTGACCCAGTGGATGTTACGGGTACAATGGGATCAGAAGCAAGACCATTTGCAGCTTCCAGTTCAGATCACGAATGCAGTCATCCGGGATTGGCAATGGTGGCTAGATTCAAAGAACCTGTCGTCGGGGGTCCCCTTCATTGTGCCGTCTCCAATTGTGACGCTCTCCACGGACGCCTCAGGGTTCGGTTGGGGGAGAACACCTCGATGGGGTCAGGTCTCAGGGCTCATGGACGCCCCAGGAAGCTCATCTCCACATAAATATTTGGAAAATGAGAGCAGTTCTTTATGCCCTGCAGGCCTTCCAGTTGGAGATCCCACCGGGTACTTTGCTGTTACAAATAGACAATACCGCGGTGATGTATTACCTCAACAAACAAGGAGGCACCCATTCCTACCCGCTTTGCAGGGAGGCCATGAGGGTGTGGGATTGGGTTCTACAACACGGCGCAAACCTCATTGCTGTTCATGTCCCAGGAGTGGACAATGTCATTGCAGACAGCCTGAGCTGCTCTCAGGCCAGAGTCCACGAATGGGAACTACTCCAGGAGGTAGTAGAGGATCTGTTTCACAGATGGGGCACACCAGAGTTAGACCTTTTCGCATCCCCATCCAATGCAGAACTGCCCAATTTTTGTTCGCTAGATCCAGGGCCTGGTGTTTTCTGGCGAGACGCATTGTCCCTCTCCTGGACGGGCAGATTCCTCTACGCATTTCCTCCCTTCCCGTTGATCCAGAGGGTCCTATTGAAACTCCGCAGAGAACAGGCGACGCTGATATTTATCGCGCCTTTTTGGCCCAGACAGATTTTGTTCCCTCTGCTGCACCAGCTGTCCCAGGAACCTCCAGTGGCTCTGCCAGTCAACTCTCACTTATTGTCCCAGGAGGCAGGTTCTTTGGTCCATCCGGACCTTTGCTCTCTGAACCTGCACGCCTGGCTCCTAGAGACATAGCTATCATGTGGTACGGGTCTCGCAAGAGGTAGCAAATGTTCTAGTGGCTGCTAGAAAACTGTCCACTCACGCCACATACGCCATGAAATGGCGCAGATTTTGCCTCTGGGCTCAAGCACGAGAATTTTCCCCGATGGATTGTCCGGAAAGGTCGGTCCTGGACTGCCTCCTGTCTCTCTTCCAGGCAGCTTTGGCCTACTCCTCTATTAAAGTACACCTTTGTGCCATCTCAGCCTATCATACACCCATAGGCCGACGTCCCATAACTCAGTTGGACACAGCACGAGCCTTCCTGAGAGGTGTTCTCGATCTTAGACCTCCGATTAAGGATCTTATTCCTCCATGGGATTTACCCTTTGTCCTGGAGCAGCTCACGCTGCTGCCTTTTGAACCAGCCGTGGATTGCGAGCTACGTCTTCTAACTCATTGCCTCCACAAGAGCTTTCTGAAGTTGCAGCACTTGTCTCCTGTACATTGTTAACAGTTAATCCTGGGCCCTTCTAAGTAAAATCAAGCCATAATTGGCATGCCGTAAACTAATGCTAATAGCACAAAAAACATAAGTGCTAGACACAAAGTATGAGTGGCAAAATTATTCAGCATAAAATTACCTTCCCAACAGTGGTATGCAAGGAATAGCAGGTAATTTAGTTTTATTTCTGTGCTGGTTGAAACAGCAAAACAAAATATTTTTTCCACCAAAAAATGCACCATAAACCTTATTTTGTTGGGAAATGTGTAACATATCAACACCAAATTAAACATCCAGACATTAGATGTAATTTTAATAATTTGTTTGTAAAACAAACAGTTATTTCTGTAGTATTAAATTTTTCCCATTTGAGTCAAGGTGTATTGGTGAGGTTTGAGGGACAAATCTGAACCATACACACCATACCATAAACAAATGCATATAACTCCTAAAGTATACATGACACACACAACGTATCAGTGGCAAAGTTGTTCCACACAAAATTGCCTTTCCAGCGGTTCTATGCAATCAACTGTACTCAATTTGGTTTTTGTTTTATACTGGCTAAGATACCCAGAATGTGTGTTTTCTTCAAAGTGCTTAGGTGGGTCTAGATTGACAAAATGTCATAAACAAATATGAATAACTCCTAAAGTGAACATGATACATACAAAGTGTCAGTGGCAAGGTTGTTCAGCACAACATTACCTTTCTAATGGTACTATGCAGTCAATTCTAATCAATTCTGGCTGGCAAGTAATATTAAAATATGTGAGTGACTTCTCCAGACGTTATTAGGGCACACAGGAAGTCTGTAGGTGACTTCTGTAGGCGTTCTGGGACACACTGTAGTTAGATTTGCTGACGCCTACAGACGTTTCTAGGAGGCAGTGAGCCGAAGAAGTTATTTTTAGTTGCCGCTACTTCAGCCAGAAGGATTTCTGAACTTCACGCACTGATGTGCAAAGAACCTTATTTGGTTTTTCACCAGGACAGGGTGTCCCTAAGAACAAATCCAAAGTTTCTACCTAAGGTGGTCTCAACTCTCACCCTCAATGAGGACATTGACTTACCAGTGTACTTTTCTAAATACTCAAATAGAGGAGAGGCCCTGTTGCACACTCTAGATGTGCATAGGTGTCTAAGATACTACCTGTCCAGAACCAGGCACCATCGTCAATCTGATCAGCTTTTCATGTCCTTCGCCCATAGGATGATGGGAGCTCCGGTTTCTAAACAATCGCTGTCCAGGTGGCTCATCCATTGTGTCACGTTCTGTTACCAGAAACGTAACAAACCTTTACCGGGCACGGTCAAGGGTCATTCCACAAGGGGGGTGGCTACCTCCTTTGTGGCCATGAAGAACGTGTCCACTTCAGCCATCTGCGCAGCAGCTACCTGGAGCACTGCACACCATTGTCAGGCATTATAGCCTGGATGTGGCATAACGGCGAAGAGCTGGTTTTGGTCTAGCAGTCCTTCAGGGACTCCTATCCTAGGCTTCGGTTCAACTTGCAATCTCTACCTAGCCTCCTCCCACCTGCGAGGGATTTTCAGTATTGCTTGGGAATCAGTCCTAATGAATTAACCCGCTGCAAGAGCTGTCTCTCGAAGTAAGATAGTACAGTTACGTAAGAACTTGCCGTAACAGTAGATCTTCGAGAACAGCTCTTGCAGCAGGTAGTTTCCCTCCCACCATCCCCTCTGGAGGTAGAGTTGCTCCGATATCTCTTTTCTAGGATTAGGTGTTTCTAACACCATTCTGAACACCTTTTGATGGCGGATCCTCAGTCTCCACTTCTGATGTCATTGAACGGCCGGGAGTCTCCGGCTGGAGCACTGGGGATTCTGGGGGACTGCCCCCTTTTATACGATGCCTGACGGGGGTGGGGCTGACGTCAGGGGCGGTCCCCGCTGGATACTGCTAGCTAGAAAATGTCTATGGGGTCCTGGCGCCTGCCGGCTTCAGTCCTAATGGCGTAACCTGCTGCAGGAGCTGTTCTCAGAAGATCTACTGTTACGGTAAGTTCTTACGTAACTGTAATTTTCACCTTAACCAGGTGTTGACTCTGCCGGTATACTACCCTAATTACACCTCGGAGGCCGAGTACAGGCTCCATACTTTGGACCTGAGATGTGCTCTCTCCTACTGTAAGGAGAGGACAGCGGAAATTTAGGGAGAGGTTCATCAGCTGTTTTGTTACCTACGCTGAAGCCGCTTCTGGCAGACCTGCAGCCAAACGGACCATTGCAAGGTGGATTACATCATGCATAGGTCTGTGCTATGAGTTGGAGGGCAAGGAGCCCCCCAGAGGGATAAGAGCTCATTCTACCCGCCATACCGCTGCATCGGTGGCTGTGTCCAGGGGCATCCCTATCCAGGAAATCTGCTGGGCTGCTACCTGGAAGTCAGCAAACACCTTCATTACCCATTCCCACATCGACCTTGAGTCACGCCAGGATGCTGGTTTTGGGGACTTAGTTCTCCAATCTCTGTTCCCTAAGTAGGGGGTGTGCACCTTGCCTCCCTTCTCCCAGAGAACTGCTAGGAGTCTGCCAAAGAGTGTGGATGAACAATATATCCACGCTCCTAGAAAAACAGGTTACTCACCTGTAACAGTAGTTCTAGGAGTGGTATATGTTCATCCACACGGACCTGCCCGACCTCCCCGGCTGCGGACGCACACAACCTGGATTCCAGCGGGCTAAGATCTAGCATCATGGGGCGTAGCCGAGGTATATACCACCCAGGTGGGTGGAAGGAGCCAGCTTGAAGGCTTCCGGTTCATCTTAAAGTGGAAGGAGACATGCCAAAGAGTGTGGATGAACAATATATACCACTCCTAGAACTACTGTTACAGGTGAGTAACCTGTTTTTACAGAGCGTTCCATTCCTAGTACCAGCTCCTGTACAAATCCTCACCACGGATGCCTCAGGCTCCGACTGGGGTACAAATCTTGGTCCTTATTAGACACAGGGTCATCGTTCATGGTGGAGGCCAAGTTATACACAAGTGCCTGGAGATGAGAGCTATCCTGTACAGCCTTCAGGCACTTCAGGAGCATCTGAGTCCAGGTTCTCTGTTAATATAGGTGGACGATACCAGTGTGATGCATTACATCGACAAACAAGGTGGCACACATTTCTACCCCCTGCACAGGAAAGCAATGAGAGTATGGTACTGGGTTCTGTCCTGCGGCCTACAACTGTCAATTGTGCATCTCCCTGGTCTCCAAAACATCTTGACAGACAGGCTAAGCTGGTCACAGTCTCAGATGCAGGAATTGAAACTGCTAACTTCTGTGGTAGACATCTTCACAAGATGGGGTTGTCCAGAGTTGGACCATTTTGTGACCCCACACAACATAAAACTGTCACATTTCAGCTTGCTTGCTCCAGGGCCTGGGACTTTATATATCCCTCTCTTGGAAAGAGAAATTTCTGTCTGCATTTTCACAATTCCTCTCATATAGAGGGTGCTACACAAACTGAGGAGGAAGGGTGTCACTCTTATCTGCATTACTTCATTATGGCCTCACCAGATATGGTTTCCACTCATGCAACAGTTGACAGTGGAGCCTTCTTGTATCCCTACCTCTGTGCTGGGGTCTGTTGTCACAGGACAAGGGGTCTCTGGTCCATCTAGACTCGAAGTCCCTACATCTGCATGCATGGCTCCTGCAGATATAGCTATTGCATAGTTTGAGGTGTCCCCTTAGGTTGCTGACACGCTGATTGCAGCTAGATAGCCTTCAATCATACATATTTATCCCTTAAAATGGAGGCAGTTCACTTTTTGGGTGGCTTCCAGGAATTTGGATCCATTTCCATGTCCTGTAAATGCTGTGTTGGAATACTGTCTGACTCTGCCCTTGAGTATTACTCAGTTATGCTTGTATGTGCATTAGGCTGCTGTATCAGTTTTCCATTCCCTATTGATGGTCACACAGTTGCAGAATTAGAGGTATCTCGTACTTTTTTTTTTTATTATTATTTATACTTTTTGCCTGTTCCAGATCATCGGTATTTTCAGCCCTTGGTCATGGCCCCCTCGTACCTCCACCTCCGGCAATTACCACGCTCTCCCAGTCACCCCTGGCTTGCCCCCCAGAGGGTGGGGTTGCGACACTGGGACCCCTTCCAGTGCCGCACTACTGGGACTGGTCAGGAGAGCCGGTACCGGAGGCTGATTGAGGTCACAGGGGAAGGGTGCCATGGAGATGATCCGGCACAGAGTTCTTTCCCCCTGTAAGCAGGGGCGGGGATGTGCAGTGATGACCAGTGTCCGCCCTGCCCCTGAGACATGCTGGTGCCAGTGTGGTGCGGGAACCCAGCCTCCGCTAGGGTGCCGCTGTGCACCGGATGCACAACCCTCCCTCCCGGAGAAGGAGGGCAGTCCTAGGGATGCTCAATCTTTCTCCCTCAAACCAGACGTTAACCACCCAGGTCCGCCTCGAACCTGGGTCGCTGGCATCGCAAGCGGAAATCCAATCGCTGCACTGGTGGGCCGGCTTATCCATTACTTTTCTGAGAGGTATTCTACATATGCATCCTTCTACTCGCAATTCATTCCCGCCTTGGGACTTGAATTATGTGCTTGAGAAACTGATATTGACTGCTTTTGAGCCAGCTATGAGTTGTGGCTTACATTTTATGTCATGGAAAATGTTATTTTTGGTTGCAATCACTTCTGCTCAAAGGGTTTCAGAGCTGCAGGCTTTCGTGTGAGTCTCATTTGATTTTACACAGCAAAGACAGGGTTTCTTTGCATACCAGTCCTAAGTTTTTACCGAGGGTATTATCTGAATTTACACTGAATCAAATGATCCACCTTCCTATCTGCTACCCTGAGCTTGCCAGTCAGGGGGAGGCACTGCTTCGTACTTTAGGTTTACGTAAAATACTGAGATACTGTGTGTCTTGTACAAAGGACTACAGAACGTCCTCTCGGCTTTTTTGTTTCATTTATCTCTGGAAAGAGGGCACCCTGTGTCTAAACAGTGCCTGTCCAAATGGGTGGCACCTTGTATTATGGTCTATTATAGGAAGTACGGTAAGGAATTTCGTGGTGCAGGGTATGGCCACTTCTGTTGCTTGTTTCAGAAATGTTTCTGCAGTTGACATTTGTGCTGCAGCCACATGGAACACTGTCCACACCTTTACTAGGCATTACAGTCTGTTATAGGAAGTATGGTAAGGAACCTCCTGGTGCAGGGTATGGCCACTTCTGTTGCTTGTTTCAGAAATGTTTCCGTGGCTGACATTTGTGCTGCAGCCACACGGAGCACTGTCCACACCTTCAGTAGGCATTGCAGTCTGTTATAGAAAGTACGGTAAGGAACCTCCTGGTGCAGGGTATGGCCACTTCTGTTGCTTGTTTCAGAAATGTTTCTGTGGCTGACATTTGTGCTGCAGCCACCTGGAGCACTGTCCACACCTTTACTAGGCATTGTAGTCTGGACATAGTCTCCAGGAGACCTGCTGGATTTGGGCTTGCTGTGCGGCAAGGCCTGTTGCCTTGAAGAGACACTTGTTCTTAAGGTGTGTCCAAATGGAGACGATATCCTTGAAGGAGATAAGAATAGTTAGGTACTTACCTTAGCAGTAGATCTTCAAGTGAATCTCCTCCATTAGGCCATGCTGTCCCTCCCTCCCCTTTCTGATTTATTGAGGGCTGCATCAGATATTGTGCTTAAATCAAATCCACGGCTTTCCTATCCAGCACTACATCTTTCCTTGTATGCTTGGTGCTGAACTGAACTCCTGGTTCACCATGGCTAGAGGTCCTCTGAGTCCAGTCTCCGGTGGGAACTGAGGAGTAATAGGGCTGCCCACATTTATATAGACGCCGATCCATGACATCGTCATGGGCGGCCCCTGGCTAGCCAAAGTTTCCTATTGTCAGAGCTCTGTCATCTCAATGATTGACTATGGGATAGTGATTTATGGATTTGCCACTGACAGTGCCCTTCGATGCGTTACAGTTGCACTAAACAAGGGATGTAGTCTCCTGACGTCAGCCCACCAGCTGTCACACACCTGCGACATCTACGAACAAGCAAACTGGCTCCAACTCTCTGGTAGGACTAGGTATCAAACCTGCATCCTAGCCAAAAAGCTCACCTTGGAACTCCTGCCCCCTGGGGTCCAGACCCTGCTAGCTTTTCATTGTGGTACACGCCAAACCAGAGGCTCTGAAAGTCTTACTTTTACCGTCCCCCGCTGCCGAACTACCCAAGGCCAATGCTCCTTCAAATCCAGAGCCTCATCCTGGTTTAACTCACTTCCATTAGAAATATTAAACAGTTCAACTCTGGGCGCCTTTAAGCACAGACTGTGACAACACCTTGTCACTAGGGCCTCTTGTGACTGCTTGTCTTAGCTAGCCTATGCCTTTCCCCCCATCCTCTCCTCCCCTCTTATGTTTCCCCTTTCCTCAGCCCTTCCTTCCCTTCCCTCACCTCTACCATCCTGCTCATGACCTCCTCGGCATCACTATTGTATATGTTTTTTGTAGTGTATTTGCTCACTGTTGTATATGTGTTTTGTAGTGTATTTGCTCACTATTGTATATGTGTTTTGTAGTGTATTTGCTCACTATTGTATGTTTTTGTAGTATATTTGATCACTATTGTATATGTGTTTTGTAGTGTATTTGCTCACCATTGCGTTTTTGTAGTGTATTTGCTCACTATTGTATGTTTTTTGTAGTATATTTGATCACTATTGTATATGTTTTGTAGTGTATTTGCTCACCATTGCGTTTTTGTAGTGTATTTGCTTACTATTGCATGTGTTTTGTAGTGTATTTGCTCACTATTGTATGTTTTTGTAGTGCATTTACTCACTATTGTATGTTTTTTGTAGTGCATTTGCTCACTATTGTATATGTTTTGTAGTGTATTTGCTCACTGTTGTGTGTTTTGTAGTGTATGTGCTCACTGTTGTATATGTGTTTTGTGTATTTGCTCACTATTGTATTATGTGTTTTGTAGTGTATTTGCTCACTATTGTACTGTATATGTGTTTTGTAGTGTATTTGCTCACTGTTGTATATGTGTTTTGTAGTGTATTTGCTCACTGTTGTATACAGGTATGTGTTTTGTAGTGTATTTGCTCACTGTTGTATCTGTGTTTTGTAGTGTATTTGCTCACTATTGTATTACGTGTTTTGTAGTGTTTGCTCATTATTGTACTGTATATGTGTTTTGTAGTGTAATTGCTCACTGTTGTATTATGTGTTTTGTAGTGTATTTGCTCACTATTGTACTGTATATGTGTTTTGTAGTTTATTTGCTCACTGTTGTATATGGTTTTTGCAATGTATTTGCTCACTATTGTGTCTGACAAGGCCCCTGGCTGCCAGTTGTCTTATTTCTTTTTTCAGTTGTCTGTGTTTTTTAGGTACTTGTTCTCTGACATGGAACCTTTGCAAAAGAGCCTTGACTCAAAGGTGTATCCAAAATCTTGATAAATAAATAGTGTCTGGTGGCTATAGTTCCAAAGGTGTAGCCTAATGCAGAAGCATCTCTCAAAGAGCTACTATTACGGGAAGTATGGAACTGTTCTTTTTCTTTAGATGAAGAACGCCAGACTCCCCCCTCATTTATTGAATGGAAGTCAGCTGTTTTACACCTCACCATTTATGAAAGATTGTCATATAGTCACCAATAACCTTCCTAAATACCATAAAAAACGGTATCAGTACTTTATCTCCTTCGTGTTACTCAAGTTTCATAAGACATTCATTTTCATATTGTACACGTTCACATTTTGAGACATTTTTTTCACACTGATGAATGTATTCTACATTCATTTCCCACTTTAAATGATATCACTTGCAGCCTGCCCACTTGATCTACAGGATACTTACTCAGGCTACTGCAGAACCTCTTTGGCCTGTGTGTGTTCTTTGGTGGAACCTATAGTAAGTTAATAAGACCTCCCTGGGATGTGTTTTATGGTATAAAGGACTCCAAGCAGGAGATCTGGGCATTGTAGTAAGTTTAGAGTCTTTTTTTTTATTTTTAATTTGCTGTCCTCCCCCTGGTGCTGAGAGGGAGCACTCCCTTCTAGCACTCCTGCACGAGAGCACTCTCTTCTAGCACTCCTGCACGAGAGCACTCTCTTCTAGCACTCCTGCATGAGAGCACTCCCTTCTACCGCTCCTGCACAAGAGCAATCCTTTCTACCACTTGTGCACGAGAGCACTCCCTTCTAGCACTCCTGCATGAGAGCACTCCCTTCTAGCACTCCTGCACGAGAGCACTCCCTTCTACTGCACCTGCACAAGAGCACTCCCTTCTACCGCTCCTGCATGAGAGCACTTCCTTCTACCGCTCCTGCGCAACAGCACTCCTTTCTACCGCTCCTAAGAGTACACTGTACACAGACTGAGGTACAGTGGCTATGTGTGCTTATTGGCTGAAATCATCTTAGTGATGTAAAATTTCTGTATACTGCTGGGAGCAAGACTTGGGTAATGGACACCTTTTTATTTCATGGACGGTTGCCTTCTCACCTTATAGACTGATGCATGACGAGGGCTTTCGTCTTCGCGCCTTATAGAACGATGCATGACAAGGGCTTTCGCCTTCTCACCTTATAGAACGATGCATGACAAGGGCTTTCGCCTTCTCACCTTATAGAACAGTGCATGACAAGGACTTTTGCCTTCTCACTTTATAGAAATATGCATGACAAGAATTTTCGCTGTCTCACTTTGTACAAGGATGTATGGCAAGGACTTTCGCTGTCTCACCTTATACAAGGATGTGTGGGGCATGGACATTTGCCTTCTCGCCCTATAGAACTATGGTAAGGACTTTTGCCTTATCACCCTATAGAACTGACAAGGACTTTCGCCTTCTCACCCTATAGAACTATAACAAGGATGTTTGCCTTCTCACTTTATAGAACACTGCATGACAAGGACTTTCATCTCTGAGGCATGCTAAAATCACCTTAAAGATTTTTTTTTAACTTTTCTGTTTGTGCCCCTGCTGCATCACCATGGCCCCCTTCAACTCTCCGTCCAAGGTGACCTCCCAGCCCCCAAGCACACCTTCTCTGGCACTTCCCTGAGATGCTCTTTATCTCCAGACTTTCTTTTTGGGGTAGAGTTGATTGGGGTGGTGGCCAGACTCCCCTCTCTCAAACTACAAAGTTCTGTGGAACCCAAGGGCCAGTTTGGTGCATCAGGGGCCCTGAGAGTGTTGGTGGCTGTATCCTGCCATATGTAGGGTGTTCTCTGTTTTTTCTTCCCACCCACAGGAATGTTGGTTGCTCGGGTGCCTGAAAAGATCCGCAAAATTTGAGTCACCACTACCATCATTTGTACACTTTTTATGTTGGCGCGCTTGTGCAGCCAACATCGGTAAGTCAGTGCAGCTTTTACAAGTAGTGCGCTGTTGGGTGAATGCAGGGCATGCATCAGTAGCGCCCCTAATTTCAATCAGCCTGCGTCGGGCGCTATTACCATGCATACATAATGTGGTGAGCATTATCTAAGAAAAGGTCTCGCTGCAACCGGCGCAAAGCTCAGCTGTGACGCAGCGTCCTTTCGCCGTGCTTGCCGACATTATGTACATGGCGGGACACTGGCCTTTGAACTGCCGACTTCGGGGTGCCTAACTCTGTTGGCTGCCCCTGCCTCCTGTGCCGACGGGGAGCCCACTCCCGCCAGCATAAAGCACCCAATTGTTTAATGCCGAGGGGTGCCCAATCCCCTCGGCTCTACCCCGCCTCTTCCTTAGGTGTTGACGGGGAGCCCACTCCCTGCCGGCAGAAATAACCCCCAATTATTTAATGCCGAGGGGTGTCCAATCTCCCTCGGCTCTGTGCCCCCCTTCTTGTGTGCCGACAGGTGCCCAGTCCCCATCGGCATAAATTCTGCCCCCCATGTTGTTTTGCCGACGAGGGTGCCCAACTCTGTCGGCACAGACACCCCCACCCCAAACAGTTAGGTGATATTCTGGGAGCCCACCCCAGCGTACAAATCTCTGGGAAAAAACTGTCCCGCAATGTTTTTTCCCTTTCTAACCCGTAAAGGAAACGTCCTCGTAGTCTCCGTGCCCCCACCACACTCCACCCACTGTGCACCCTGCCTCCCCACACCCTCACCCCATACTTTCTCCGGAGCTCGGCGAGTTGATCATCGTGACCAGGAACACGCTTACACTCTTCAAAGCCGACCGCGAACTGAGGGAAATGCCGGTAAGCTGTATAATGGGATAGATAGGGTTTTTCAACTTTAGTACATATCTCAGGCATATTTGCGAATTTTGGACCCAAATTTTCAACATGGGGTTTTTGGGACCGCTTCTTATGAATTCTTGCACTGTCATTGCATTATTCTGTCCCGAAGGTGATTTTGTGGTCATTGCGGAATCACCTTTCAGGACTCCATAAGAAATGACAGTTCCACTGTTCATGGGGGCTCAAAAACCCTATGTTGCAAATTTGGTGGGAAAAATCCAAACACATGACTGTTTTACTTAGCCATGAAAGTAACCGCGCAACGCACGCCATAAGCAGCGACTGCACCATTTTCACACCAGATTCTCAACATTGGCATCTACACACCTTCTTGTGAACTGTTCAGCTGTCATTTTTCACATCCTGGCCGAAATGTGTTTTCGCACTTCCGGCGCAGAATAGCACGGTCGCTGTGCGAAATCAGAGTTCGGGACACATTACAAAAATGACAGTGATACTGTTCATGAGCAGAGGTCCTAAAATGCCTGTGTTGAAAATTTGGTGACAATACTCCATAAAATGACTGTTTTACGAGGTGCATAGCAACTGCGCAACGCACGCTCTTAACTTAGTGCATTTGCAATATTTTCATACCAGATTCTCAAATTTGGCATTTTACTACACCTTCTTGTGAACTGTACAGCTGTCATTTTTTACATCCTTGCCGAAATGTGTTTTCGCACTTTTGGTGCAGAATAGTGCGTTTACTGTGCGAAATCCATGTTTGGGACTAATTACGAAAATGACAGTGACACTGTTCATGACCAGAGGTCCTAAAGTGCCTGTGTTAAAAATTTGGTGACCATACTCCATAAAATGACTGTTACGAGCGCAATGGCAGCAGTTTGCACCGATGCTCAGACACGTCAGAAACTCCTAATATTCTCACTCCAGATTTTCTATAGTGCCATTGTTCTGGTAATTCCTAATGAACAGTACAGCTGTCATTTTCACATCCTGACCATAATCTGTTTTCGCAGTTCCGGCGCAGAATAGAATGCTCACTGTAGAAAGTCCATGTTCGAGACACATGATGAAAATGACAGTGACACTGTTCATTAGCAGATGCCCTAAAATGCCTATGTTGAAAATTTGGGAATGAAAGTCGACAAAATGAGTGTTTTATGAGCGTGTGTTGCACAGTTTGCACGCATGCTCATGACTTTGTGAATTTGTAATACTTTTACTCCAGCTCTTCATCATTGGCATTTTTCCATACCTCCTTATGAACACTTAAGCTGCCTGAAATGTGTTTTCACACGTCCGGCACAGAATTGCACGCCCGCTGTGCGAAATCAGTTTTTGGGACAGTTTGAGGAAATGACAGTGACACTTTTCATGAGCAGAGGTCCTAAAATGCCTATGTTGAAAATTTGGTGCCGAAACTCCATACAATGACTGTGTTGCAAGTGTGCAGTGCGCAGTTTCCACGCACCCTTGTAACTTGATCAATCTGCAATATTTTCATGCCACATTTTCACCACTGCCATTTGTGCACACCTCCTTATCAACAGTCCAGCTGCCATTTTTCACAGCCTGCCCACAACGTGTTTACACAGCTGTGGCGCTCAATGGCGTGCTCGCTGTGCAAATCACCTTTTGAGACACATTCACAAAATCACAGCACTACGTGTCTCTACCTATGCCACTCCCACTGCCAATGCCAGCGCGACAACATTCGACATTGACAAATGCTTGTTTAATTTGTCATAACTTTTTTTAGGTCCAGCTACTTAATTACAGCATGCATAATCTATTTCAGTATTTGCAGTTCTAGACACCCTTAGTTATGTAATTAAATAATTGCTTATCTGCAGCACATTCTGATTATTTCGATTTTGTGATTCATTATAGTTTTTTTTATTTTTTTATTTTTTTGTTGATTCATTTAAGTAACTCAGTAAAAAACTTTAACTACAACAAAAAGTGCTGTGCCATTGCCTGTGGAGGGTATCAGGCATACTGCCAGTGGGGGCGAAAGTGTGAGGAATACAGTCTTTCAGTGAGCATCGAGAGTATGTCGGGCGCACAGTCTGGCACTGTGGGAGGGGGTGTCAGGCACAGAGGCTGGTAGTTTGGTGTCGGGAACACAGTCTTCCATGTTGGGAAGGTGAATGTGTCAGGAACACCATCTGTCATTGTGGTTGGTGAGTCTGGTAGATCTTACTTTGAGAAACAGCTCTTGCAGCAGGTTACACCATTAGGACTAAAGCCGGCAGGCGCCAGAACCCCACGGAAATGTTCTAGCTAGCAATATTCAGCGGGGACCGCCCCCGACGTCAGGCATAGTACATAAGGGGGCAGTCCACCATAATCCCCAGTTCTTTTCCCGCCGTCGACTCGCCAGCATCGGCCTCTCGGTCTCTACCTAGCGCACGACAACTTGGAACTTCCAGAGTTTCTACACAACTAATGTCCTCTCCAACCCCTTCACTTGAGGGTCACCTTTCAAAGTGTGCCTGCGGAAAACAGATCCCTTTCAAGGATCCTCATTCCTCCTGTGTGCATTGCTTAGGCCCGGACCAGGATACTAAAACCTGCACCTTTTGCCAGGGATTCAACAGCCGCATCAGGATCTGCCATCAGAAGGCACTTCAGGCTTACCTGCTAGAGGAAAAACTTAATAGGATGGACGAGGAACCTTCCTCCAGGGGCGATTCTTCCTCCTAGGTCCACAAACACCGGGACAAGCACCGGGAGAAGGCAAGGTCCAGATCCCCGAACTGGGCCTCGGACTTGCGGAGCTCAGGCTCCACCCGATTGGTCCGCTCTCCCTCCAGGGCTAGGTCTCAGCCCCCTCCAGTCAAGGTCGGGGCTTACAGCGGTTCTTCGACTCTTCAGCCCATTAGGACCTCCAGACCTTCAGCTTCCTCTACTGCCTCTCGGGCCTCTTCAGAGTCCTCTGAACACCACAAGTCTTCCTCTTCCACCCAATGTCGGGACCCCGACTCCAGGTCAGTCTCCCAGCCCCCTAGGGGCCCGGATCCTCCACCCAGGAAGACAAAGGACCTGATGTCCCTCAAGCGGATGACGGACCAGATGTCGGCCAAGCACCCAATGTCGGCCAAGCACCCGAAGTCATCCAGGCATTCGCCGGAACTGAGAACATCGGCCAAGCACCAGACACCGCCAAGCCGCTCATCGGACCCGAACCGGGCTGCCGGCCGACGTCAGCCACCGTGGAGCCGGGTCACAGGACCCACGGAGGAGGACACCGTGATTGCTCCAAAGACCAGGCAGGTGACACAGAGGATGCCGGGCTTCCGAGGGAACCTTCGCCCACCCTGGAGACACCCGAGGACCCGACGCCCAACCCCAGCGACAGACCACTGCGCCAGGCCCGTCGTCGGGCATGAATATTCAAGAAGTAAAGGAACTCTTTACTTTCTGGTGGGACACCATCCGCAAAGACGTGGTCCCAGTGAAACCTCCTACTCCTACTCCTTCACCTCCTACGCCCCCTCCTCCACCACAGGGGCCAGCAGGACGACCACCAGCCCCCAAGGAACAGACTACACCTCCTAGGGGTAGATCCCAGGATCGGAGAAGGCCTCCCTCAAGATCTCCATCAGGGTCTCCCAGCCCCAAGCGACTCAGAGGTCGGCAGTATACTCCGTCGGGGGAGGACTCCAGATCGGATACCTTGGATTACTCCAGATCTCCTTCTCCACTCAGCATTTCATCACCTGACCCACATGACCTTCCCAGGTCTCCTCTGGATGACCCCTCTTTCTCTGAGATCATGAGGCACATCCAGGACAACATGGGGTGGGATGCTGAAGAACTCGACCCCAAAAGACAGCGCCTTGCCCATTATCTTCAGCAGAAAGACCCAAAGCCTGTGGTAGTGCCACCCTTGGTGGACACCTTCTCGGATGTCACCAAGGCTGTGTGGAAGCGTCCACACTCCACTTCTGCGGTGCTGAAGAAAGCTGACCGCCTGTACAAGGCCCCGAGAGAGGACCAGTACTTGGCTCAACAACCTCTGGCAGACTCCCTGGTCATTACGGCCTCACATGACCGGTCCCAAAGACTGCAACACATGAGCACACAGCCACCGGACCAGGAATCCAAACAATTGGACGCCCTGAGGAGATGCATGTATGTGGCCACTACATGCTCCATCAGGTCCCTGAACTACCTAACCCACATGGTACAGTTTCAGAACGCCCTATGGGAACAGGGCCAGGACCTGATCGATAAACTTCCAGATGGTGAGCAGAAGGCGGAGCTCCTAAACCTCCTCCGCATAGGGTCTGATGTGGGGACCTAGGTACTACGAGCCGCATATGATTCTGTGGACTCATCTGCCAGAGCTGCAGCTTCAGGCGTCTGTCTCCAGCGACACTCTTGGCTCCGTGTCTCCGGCTTCACCCCAGACATACAGAAGAACATTCTTGATGTCCCCTACAATGGCGAAGTACTTTTTGGTGAACCCTCGGAGAAGGTGATCACCAAACTTCAGGACGCTGGGAAGGCAGTCAGGTCTGTACAGGCCATGTACAGACCCAGGCCCAGTTCCTTTCATAGGAACCAGAGCCGTTTTTGCAGCCAGCAACAAAGACAGCAGCCACGTTCCGGCCAGTAACAAAGGGGCTTCTTTCAGCGAAAAGCCCAGGCTAAGTCGTCCCCAGGCAGAGCCCAACGTTACACAAAACCGGCCCAGCCTGCAGGGACCAGTGCTGCCACAGCATGACTCCTTCCCAGCCCCCACCCCCCTGGATCAATGGGCGCAAAAGGTCGGGGTCACATCGCTCGCCACTTTTCAGGGTGGCAGTTGATCACCACCGACCGGTGGGTTCTCCAGTTGGTCAAGAAGGGCCATTTCATAGAATTTCTCGACCGACCACCAGCAGGACCTCCCCTGCTTTCCCGTTATTCGGGTCAGCACACCCTGCTTATATGGTAGGAGGTGCTCACGCTCCTGGAAAAAGAAGCGATAGAGCACGTTCCACGGAACCAGAGGGACGCAGGATATTATTCTCACTTCTTTCTGGTTCCCAAGAAAATAGGGGATCTCCATTTGATCCTGGATCTCTGCGACCTCAACGAGTCGGTCCTGTACAAACGCTTCCGCATGGTGACCCTCCCAGGTCTGATTCCCATGTTCAAGCAGGGCACCTTTCTAGCATCTTTGGACATGCAGGATGCCTAGCTGCATATACCCATCACAGGAGCACACAGGAAGTTTCTGCGCTTCAAGTTCCAGGGCCACCATTATCAGTTCCGAGCCCTCCCTTTCGGACTGTCATCGGCACCTCGGGTATTCACGAAGTGTATGGCGGTCGTAGCGGTGACTCTGAGGAGGCAAGGCCACTACGTGTTTCCCTACCTGGACGACTGGCTTCTCATGGCGCCCTCTCGGGAGGCGTTGATGTCCACCATTCACTATACTCAGTCTCTGTTCGAGACACTGGGCATCTTGATCAATCAAGAGAAGTCTTGTCTGGTTCTGTCTCAGACTCTGCAGTTCATAGGCGCAGTTCTGGACACCGTCCAAGGGAAAGCTTTTCTTCCCCAGGACAGAGCGGAACACATCAGATCCCTCATCAGGGACATTTCGGCAAAGAAGACCATTCCTGACAGATGGGTCCTTTGCCTGCTCAGACACATGGCTGCGGCCATTGCAACAGTCCCACTTGATCATCTCCACATGCGGGTCACCCAGTGGATGTTACGGGTCCAGTGGGATCAAAAGCAAGACCATCTGCAGCTTCCAGTCCAGATCACGAAGACCATAATCCGGGTTTGGCAATGGTGGCTAGATCCAAAGAATCTATCAGCAGGGGCCCTCTTCATTGCGCCGTCTCCGATTGTGCCACTCTTCACAGACGCTTCAGGGCTTGGATGGGGAGCACACCTCGATGGTGTCCGGTCTCAGGGCTTATGGACAGCCCAAGAGACTCATCTCCACATAAATATCCTGGAAATGAGAGCAGTTCTTTATGCCCTGCAGGCCTTCCAGTTGGAGATTCCACTGGGTACTCTTCTGTTACAAACAGACAATTCCGCGGTGATGTATTACCTCAACAAACAAGGAGGCACCCATTCCTACCCACTTTGCAGGGAGGCCATGAGGGTGTGGGATTGGGTTTTGCAACACGGCGCAAACCTCATTGCTGTTCATGTCCCAGGAGTGGACAACGTCATCGCAGACAGCCTGAGCTGCTCTCAGGCCAGAGTCCACGAATGGGAACTACTCCAGGAGGTAGTAGAGGATCTGTTTCACAGATGGGGTACACCAGAATTAGACCTTTTTGCATCCCCATCCAAAGCAAAACTGCCCAGTTTTTGCTCGCTAGATCCAGGGCCTGGTGTTTTCTGGTGAGACGCGTTGTCCCTCTCCTGGGCGGGCAGATTCCTCTATGCCTTTTCCCCCTTTCCGTTGATCCAGAGGGTTCTTCTGAAACTTCGCAGAGAGCAAGCGACGCTGATTCTCATCACGCCGTTCTGGCCCAGGCAGATCTGGTTCCCTCTGCTACATCAGCTATCCTGGGAACCTCCAGTGCATCTGCCAATCAGCTCTCACTTGTTGTTTCAGGAGGAGGGCTCCTTGGTCCATCTGGACCTTCGTTCACTGAGCCTGCACGCTTGGCTCCTAGAGACATAGCCATTTTGTGACACGTGGTCTCACATGAGGTAGCTGACGTTCTGGTGGCCGCAAGAAAACCAGCCACTCACGCTACTTACGCCATGAAATGGCGCCATTTTTGCCTATGGGTTCAAGCGCGGGGGGTTTCGCCTCTAGACTGTCCAGAAAAGTCAGTCCTGGACTACCTCCTGTCTCTTTTTCAGACAGGCTTGGCCTACTCCTTGATCAAAGTACACCTCTGTGCCATATCAGCCTATCATTGTCCAATAGGCCAATACACCATATCCCAGTTGGACACGGCACGAGCCTTCTTGAGAGGTATTCTCCACCTTAGACCTCTGATTAAGGATCCACCCTGCCATGGGATCCACCTTTGTCCTGAGCAGCTCACGCGCCACCCTTGAACCAGCCGTGATTACGAGCCACGCCTTCTCACTTGGAAGACGTTGTTTTTAGTTGCCGCTACTTCGGCCAGAAGAATTTCTGAACTCCATGCACTCATGTGCAAAGAGCCTTATTTGGTTTTTCACCAAGACAGGGTATCCCTACGGACCAATCCCAAATTTCTGCCTAAGGTGGTCTCAGCTCTCACCCTTAATCAAGACATCGATCTACCAGTGTATTTTCCCAACTATTCAAATTGAGGAGAGGCCCTGTTGCACACCCTGGATGTGCATAGGTGTCTCCGATACTTCCTGACCAGAACCAAACACCACCTAAAATCGGACCAGCTTTTTGTCTCCTTTGCCTACAGGATGCTGGGAGCTCCTGTTTCCAAACAGTCGCTGTCCAGGTGGCTCATTCAGTGTATCACGTTCTGTTACCAGAAACGTAACAAACCCTTACCGGGTGCGGTTAAGGATCATTCCACAAGGGGGATGGCCACCTCCTTTGCAGCCCTTAAGAATGTGTCCACCTTGACCATCTGTGCTACAGCTACTTGGAGCTCCGTGCACACTTTCATCAGGCATTATAACCTGGATATTGCATCGAGGCGAAGAGCAGGTTTTGGTCTAGCAGTCCTTCAAGGACTTCTGTCCTAGGCTTTGGTTTCATTAAAGATTTCTACCTTCCCTCCTCCCAATGGTGTGGAATTTCCATGATTGCTTGGGAATCAGTCCTAATGGTGTAACCTGCTGCAAGAGCTGTTTCTCGAAGTAAGATAGTACAGTTACGTAAGAATTTACCGTAACAGTAGATCTTCGAGAACAGCTCTTGCAGCAGGTACTTTCCCTCCCACCATCCCCACTGGAGGTAGATTCTAGTTCCAACATCCTTCTCCTAGGATTAGGTGTCTCAGCATTTCTCTGAGTGCCATTTGATGACGGATCCTCAGTCTCCTCTTCTGATGTCATCCAGCGGCCGGGAGTCTCTGGCGGGAGAACTGGGGATTATGGGGGACCGCCCCCTTATGTACTATACCTGACGTCGGGGGTGGGACCGACGTCAGGGCGGTCCCCGCTGAATACTGCTAGCTAGAAAATTTCCGTGGGGTCCTGGCGCCTGCTGGCTTCATTCCTAATGGTGTAACCTGCTGCAAGAGCTGTTCTCGAAGATCTACTATTACAGTAAGTTCTTACGTAACTGTACTTTACACTTTCTGTCAGTGTGGGTGGTGAGTGTGTCAGACACACTTTCTGTCAGTGTGGGTGGTGAATGTGGCAGGCACACCGTCTGTCAGTGTGGATGGTGAGTGTGTCAGACACACTTTCTGTCAGTGTGGGTGGTGAATGTGGCAGGCACACCGTCTGTCAGTGTGGGTGGTGAGTGTGTCAGACACACTTTTTGTCAGTATGGGGTGGTGAATGTGGCAGGCACACCGTCTGTCAGTGTGGGTGGTGAGTGTGTCAGACACACTTTCTGTCAGTGTGGGTGGTGAATGTGGCAGGCACACCGTCTGTCAGTGTGGGTGGTGAGTGTGTCAGACACTTTCTGTCAGTGTGGGTGGTGAATGTGGCAGGCACACCGTCTGTCAGTGTGGGTGGTGAGTGTGGCAGGCACACCGTCTGTCAGTGTGGGTAGTGAGTGTGTCAGACACACTTTCTGTCGGTGTGGGTGGTGAGTGTGTCAGACACACTTTCTGTCAGTGTGGGTGGTGAATGTGGCAGGCACACCATCTGCCAGTGTGGGTGGTGTGTGTGTCAGACACACTTTCTGTCAGTGTGGGTGGTGAATGTGGCAGGCACACCGGCTGTCAGTGTGGGTGGTGAGTGTGTTAGGCAAACAATCTGGCAATGTGGAATGGAAGAGGGTGTGAGATCCACAGGCTGGCAAGGTGCAGGACATAACTAGGCCTACACTTCGGCATTTTTGGGGTGGTTGACAGGCACACAGACTGGCAGTTTATGGGACAGTATCAGGCCCCTACTTCAGCAGAGTTGGGTGTTAGTTGGGCACAGAGGATGGCAGTGTGTGGAACATTATCAGGTCTGCACTCTTGGCAGCAGTATTGCAGAGGTTTTCAGGCATAGAGGCTGGCAGTGTCAGGGACTGTATCATGATTTGACTCTGGCACTGTTTAGGAGGTGACTGGGTACACAAGCTAGCAGTTTCAGGGAGGGTGTCCAGCACACAGAGGCTGGCAGTGTGTGGGACTGTATCATGATTTGACTCTGGCACTGTTTAGGAGGTGACTGGGCACACAAGCTAGCAGTTTCAGGGAGGGTGTTCAGCACAGAGGCTGGCAGTGTCTGGGACTGTATTATTATTTGACTCTGGCACTGTTTAGGAGGTGACTGGGCACACAGAGGCTGGCAGTGTCTGGGACTGTATCATGATTTGACTCTGGCACTGTTTAGGAGGTGACTGGGCACACAAGCTAGCAGTTTCGGGGGGGGTGCCCAGTGCACACGGAGGCTGGCAGTGTCTGGGACTGTATCATGATTTGACTCTGGCACTGTTTAGGAGGTGACTGGGCACACAAGCTAGCAGTTTTAGGGAGGGTGTCCAGCACACAGGCTGGCAGGTGCAGGATAGCCCAGCTTAGATGCACTGTCTTATTTCCATGGGTGTCCCATTCTACCTGTTTCCAAAGCTGATTGGACTGGAGCACAAAGAGATTCTGTTACTCGCTGGAGGACATACATTCACTGACTATGTACTGTGGAGGGGTTTGAACCTGTGAACTCTGAGTTCCAAAATTTGTGCTATAACCACTAGACCATTTTGCTCATAGTGTAGATGAGGTTGTGTGGCACACACAGGCTGTCAGTGTGGGTGGTGACTGTGCCAACCTGGCACACACAGGCTGTCAGTGTGGGTGGTGTGTCAGGCACACATAGGTGTCATTGTGGTGGTGAGTGTGTTAGGCATACCTGTCAGTGTGGGTAGTGAGTGTGTCAGGCAAATACAGGTTGTCACTGTGGGTGGTGTGTGTGTGTCAGGCAGTGTGGGTGGTGATTGTGTCAGGCACACCATCTGTCAGTCTGGGTTGTGAATGTGTCAGGCATACACAGGCTGTCAGTATGGGAGAGGGTGTCGGGCACATACAAGCTAGCAGTATAGGGGAAGGTATCTGGCACACCCAGTCTGGCAGTGTGGAGAAGATTGCCAGGTACGTAGGCTGGTAGTGTAGGGAAGAGTGTTGGGAACACAGGCTGGAAGTTTGGGAGGGTATTGGGCACACACTGGCACAGTGGGAGGCGGACATTTAAAATGGTCAGGCATATGGTGGAGGGTAGTTTAACAGAGATTGTCGGGCACACAGGCTGGAAGTTTAGGTGAGATTGTCAGAAACACAGGCTGGGTGTGTGGTGGAGGGCATTGGCCATACTGGCTTACCATTGGTGGGTTGTCTGGCACAGGCTAGTATACTAGGGGATGTCAGACACTCAAGCTGACAATGTCAGGGGCATTGTCAGAAACACTGGCTGGCTGGCTGGCAGTGTGGGGGAGGGTATCCGGAACACTGTCTGTTACTGTAGAAGAGTTTGTCAGAAACACAGCCTGGCAGTGTGGGGGACGTTGTCAGAAACACTGGCTGGCTGGCAGTGTCGGGGAGGGTATCCGGAACACTGTCTGTTAGTGTAGAGGAGTTTGTCAGGAACACAGCCTGGCAGTGTGGGGGGCATTGTCAGATACATAGGCTGGCAGTGTCACCCCCAAATCCATTGCCTCATCCTACAGTCACTCTTTAAATCCCTTACCTGATTGCACAGTCGCCCCTAAATCTCTTGCCTGATCGCACAGTCACGCTTAATTCCCTTGCCTGGTCATACAGTCACCCCTACTTTGCCTGGTTATAAAATCACCCCTAAATCCCTTACCCAATCATACAGTTATCCCTAAATCACTTGCCTGATAATATAAGCTCCCTAAATCCCGTGCCTGTTCATAGTCATCTTATTATCCCTTCCCCGATTCTAGTCACCCCTAAATCCTTCGCCTGATCATATAATCACTCCTTAATTCCTTTCCTGATGGTTTAATCATCCCTAAATTTTAACAAAATTTGTCATGAATTTGCATCATTGAAAAAATGGATGGAAGGGACACACAGGAGTGGGGAAAATCGTGAACTTCCTAAAATTAGCTGATTGCTTTCTCTGGGGAGGGAAGTTGTCCATTTCCACCATTAGCGACATCTCGGGTGCCACAGGTGGCATAGCAGTTCAGGATGGCAGTGGGAGGGAGGGAGAGATGAATGGTTCTGCACTGCGCACACCTGTTGTTAACATGCAGACACACATTTATGCTGCCATCTCTTTGGAGGGGAGAAACATGGAATAAAAATCCCAGTTGAGGCAGGAGGACATGAGACTCGTTGCAGTCACGCACTGTTGACTGGAGCTGCAGGTCTCCCTGTTGGATTTGGTCCCCAGAAGTGGTTCCCCTGCCACCCCTTATGATCTCACCATGGGGGTAAGCCATGGGGGGTAATGGAGTTTGGGATAAGTCTCCGAGATGACGGGTGACAGATCTGGGGTTAGGCCCGAAGGGGGAATTGGCTGACAGTTGTAGGAGAGAAAAAAACAAAAAACTGTTGTCTAATCCATATAATCACCCTTAAATCCCAGATCTGTATCATGTATAATAACCCCATAACTCTTTTCTGATCCGTACAATAACCTCTAAATTCCAGATTCATAGAATAACCCCTAATTCTCTTGCTCACTTCATATAATTACCCTATAATTTTTTCTTGATCCATACAATAACCCCTGAACCATACCGTAACTCTCTAATTGTTTTCTGATCCATACAATAACTCCTTATTCTCTTGCCTGGACCATAAAATAACACCATAACTCTTTCCTATCTGTACAATGAGCCTTAAAACCCCTGTGTACACTAACCCCATAATCCCAGATCCATATACTGACCCATAAATCTAATCATGTAATCCATACATTAGCCCCTAAATCCCTGATTCATACAGTAACCTATAAATTCCTGATCTATAGCACAAATCCACATTCCTGACTCGTACAATGATCCCTAAATCTCTGGTCCATACAGTAACGCTTTATTCCCTTACCTGATCCAGTCTGTATCCTCTAAATACCTTGCCTGATCTTTCCAGTAACCTGAAAATTCCTGACCCATACAGTAACCTGTAAATCTCTTGCCTGATCAGTATAATAACCCCTAAATCCTGATCAGTATAATAACCCCTAAATTCTGATCAATATAATAACCCCTAAATCCTGATCTGGACACTAATCCCATAATCCCTGATCTGGACATTAACCCATAAAGCCCTCATCTGCACAATAACCCCTTAATCCCTTGCCTATTCCATACAATAATCCCTAGATCATTTGCCTATTCCATACAATAATCCCTAGATCCCTTGCCTATTCCATACAATAACCCCTTAATCCCTTGCCTGTTCCATACAATAATCCCTAGATCCGTTGCCTATTCCATACAATAATCCCTAGATCCCTTGCCTGTTCCATACAATAACCCCTTAATCCCTTGCCTATTCCATACAGTAATCCCTGGATCCCTTGCCTATTCCTTACAATAATCCCCAGATCATTTGCTTTATCCCTGCAATAGCCCCTAAATCCCAGGCCTGTACATTCTGTCCTGTTTTGCACATCTTCTAATTTGGGTTCCTTGTTGTGAAGCCCTTCACTCCAGGTCCGTTTGTAGCGATGTTTCATCCCAACACTCCTCTTCGACTACCTCTTAAGGAAAGATGGGAGCAGAAAAAGATCTAAGGGCCCAGCAGGCCTGTCCCTTACAAACTTATTTTCATCACCACCCCTCCCCAGTTTTCTCTGTTTTTTCTACCAGGAGAGACAACTCTAGTTTTTTTTCTTCAAACTTGTAGCTGTATGATGGTGGTGGGGAAACTCTTGTGGTGACTCTGTCTGCCATTTTGGGAAGGCACTTTGCTAGCATTGCTACACAGTGTCCAGACACACAAATATCTGCATGCATTGTTGAGCCGAAAATAATGAAGGACACCAATAACCCATGAAATTGTACTTCATTTATTTGAAAATATCATAAAACCCGCTTCATATAAGAAAGCACAGAGGTAAGGTTCAAAGTCTCTGAAAAACAAGTTCTGTGCACCCTTCTCCAGCTGTGGCCCTTCTGTCATCCCTCCAGGAAACCCCTCTGGTTGATGTGAAATGCTTCAAGACCTCTGATTTTGGACAAGGCTGCTAACATCTCTTATCGATCTCTGTTTACCTCCTTCCCTTCCACCCCCCATTCCCCTCTCTGACACACATGCACACAAACGTGGTTTCTGTAGGTTTCCCAATCTGTGGGAAAAAATCTGGCATTGTGTCCTCGGGGCTGGAGGAAGCCCTGAGCTCCAGAGTTTTGAAATAGCTTTAAAAACCTTTCTTTTTAGCCTGGTATTTACTGACTGAGGTTTCGTTTGATTTTCTATGCTGCTATTACATTGCTGCCTGTTGGAATTATATATTAGTTAAAATAATTTACTTTGTTTCATGTATTTATTGTACTGGCGCTTTGGTACTCAGAAAAGGCGCCTTTTTATAAATAAAGTTGATTTGATTTGATTACAGAGCACAACATTCCATTCCTGAGCCTTCAGTACGAAATTATGAACAAGGCATGAGATCCTCTTCAGAGAAGCAACAGAAAGACTTTGGTATAAAGCAAATGAACGGGGGGGGGGAGGGGTAGTCTATCTTCAGAGACGCATCTAAGGAACAGAGGTAATGTCGCATAATTTAATTAAATCCACACTACTGCACATCAGTCTCATAGTTTAATTTAAATAAATAAGCATTCATAACAGTTCAGAGTACATCACATTGGTTTGTTTCCCCTCCCCCAAGCTCTGCATTACTTTTTATTTATATACCGTTTTTATTACACTTCTTTGTGATTGTTATTCGACAGTAGTGCAACAGGCACTCAGCTTCTCATCCCCCGATACTAACGAGACAACAAACGGCGACACAGACAGGGCTTTCAATTTTACAGCATTCAAGCCTTTGGGCAACTCTGGAAGGTCCTTCAGTTTGGAGACAACATCTGCGAGGTGTTTAATGACATGAGAACAGACCATATGCATACACACACGCGCACGCACACAAACAAATGACTTAAAGCTAAGTTGTAACTCTATCACGTTCACCTGCAAATATCAGTCAGGGAATTACTGTTTTTGTTTGCATTATCTCTTTTGTTCTGTAGATTAGGCTGTCTTGGGCAATATCTGCAGGTGATCTTACGAATGGACAGTAGCAGCTGGAAGAGTTGAAAGCATGCAGATCATTGTGTTCCCGGGACGTCTGTCTTTTGGGTTTCTGTTGGTTGTCGATTCTCTTGGTTAAAGGATTATTATTTTGGGGGGTTTAGTTTTGTGCACAGATAGGCGAAGCTCTGCGAGTGCCTCACTGACTCTAAAAAATAAAATCTTACTATCCCAATTTCCAGCGAGCTTTTGTTGTTTTTTAATTTTGTTTCTTCATCACGTCAGGCCCTGCAACGTAGAAAAGAGAAGGTAGAGTTAGAATAGAAGCAGAAGGGGGGAGGGGTGTACACTTCCCATACATTACTGCAAAACAGAGCAGACCCCAGAGCAACGATGTGAATTATAGCACCCTCACATAATTACAGTATTTGAAACTGAGAAAACGCTGCCACATGATATATGTGAAGCAGCAGAGACCCCCATATAATAATGTGAGTCAGAGCAGACCACATACAATAATGTGAATCAGAGCAGACCCCATATAATAATGTGAATCAGAGCAGACCCAATATAGAAGTCAATTAGCCCAGACCCCATATAATGAAAATCGGATTAGACTCCCATATAATCATATGGCTCAGATCAGACCCCCATATAATAATGTGAATCAGAGCAGACCCATAAAATAACGTGAATAAGAGCAAAGACCCCCTATAATAATGTGTCTCCGAGGAGACTCCTGTATAACAGGTGAATCGGAGCAGGCCCAATGTAATAATTTGAATTGGAGCAAAGACCCCTACATGATAATATGAATCAGTGCAGACCCAATGTAATAAAGTGATTCAAAAGAGACTATATATAAAAAGGTGAATCAAAGCAGACCCTATATAATAAATCAAACCACACTTATTTATAATGAACACGGGCAGACCATATATAATATGGTAAATCTGCAGTCCCCCCCCCCAAAGTGCAGACTCCCCATACATGAACATGAAAGGGATTAGACCCCTGTATAATTATAGGACACAGATTATAGCCCCATGCACTAATACGGAATAGATCAGACCTCCCTATAAACTATAAAAAAGGCGAAACCCCCATACAACTCTGTGAAGCATGGAGAATAAAACACACAGTGAAACAGTATTTCCTTTTTGACAGAACCATTGCATTTCACAGCTGAAGCAACAGCATTGTTTGTGCCTCTGCAAGAATGCTGGTAAAGCAGCAGCAACTGCACTCGCAGCAGGACAGACAGCTGTACCATACATACACTCTACCCACACATTGCTTAGGTGGCAGGGAGACAGTTCTTTGTGGGTTTGCAACAAGGCCAAAGCCCCTCTTCTCATCCTAGTACCAGTAATCCCTAACAGTAAAGCAGAGAACAGCCAAGTCATCATGTGCGACCATTTCAGTGAAGCTTTGGTTTTCCTGCTGTTCTTCTGTCTCAGTGTGGTAGGTTACCAGCCCTCTCTATAATATAGCAGAGGTAATACAGCTGAGTCCCAGCATGCATTGCTGTACTAAACAGAGTGGATATGCTCAAGTCTCGGTGTGGTAGGTTACAGCCCTTTCTATAATATAGCAGAGGTAATACAGCTGAGTCCCAGCATGCATTGCTGTACTAAAGCAGAGGGGATATGCTCGAATCTCAGTGTGGTAGGTTACCAGCCCTTTCTATAACAGATATAATACAACTGAGTCCCAGCATGCATTGCTGTACTAAAACAGAGGGAATATGCTCAAGTCTCGGCAGCCCCTGCTGTAATATAACAGATATAATATGGCTGAATCTCAACATCCCCTGCTGTAATGTATTAGAGGTAACAGTCCAGAAAGCTTCTCCATGCCCTGCTGTAACAGAGCTAATGCAGTCCTGTCTCAGTGCTGTAGGTTCCCAGATGTCCTGCTGTAACTGAGGTAACGCAGTTCCATCTCAGTGCTGCAGGTTCCTTAATGCCTGCTGTAATATAACAGATATTTTACAATGGGGTAAATCCAAAGTCGGAAACCCTGCAATCTGATTGGCTGGCTGGCACCTTTACCAGCGTGATAAATCCTCCAGTATACCCACTGGAAAAGGTGCCAGCCACCAGCCAGCTGCATCAGCAACGCTCCCTAAAATCACTCCAACCATAAGCCCACTGAAATCACAAACGTACAAGCCAGTAAACGGCACACAGTGTTCTCCAAAAAGTATTCATACAACACTTGCTGGTATGTCTTGAGATGCTCACAAAACCCACCCTGAACACACACCCCTCCCCCCAACCACTTCCACCAAGCTCACCTATGAATACTTCTCAGTCTCCAGCTCAGAAGCAGAACCGCTAAACGCACTGCAGACCCGGAAGCAGAAAACGCTAACTTCAAGTCTCTGAAGGAAGTATGATGCCATTAGTTTAAAAATAAAACAAACGCAAACAATGCTCTCCCTCTTGCCCCAAAGGTAAAACAGGACATTACTAACAAAAAAACAAAAAAACGGAGTAGCATTCCCCTCTCTCTCTCTCTGCAAACATGGTAGGGGACATCTTGCCTAACACAACAAACTATTTTTTTCTGACGTAAAACAAAATCAATAAAATAATATAAAATTAAAAAGCACTTTTGTTTTCTCTCCAATCAAAAAAACACGATAGATAATAATAGCACATACCCTCTTCAGGGTAGTGGGTATATGGTGATTTACGACTTATGCTGAGTGACTTAACCACACCTGAAGTGGTAAATCCACCCATATACCCACCCCCTGTCATGGTATATTGCTTTAATGTAGTCCTTTCTCAGTGCTGTAGGTTTCTGGATGACGTGCTGCAATATAAGAGGTAGTGCAGTCCTGGCTCAGTGCTGTAGGTTTCTGGGTACCCTGCTGTAATATAACAGAGGTAATGCAGTCCTGTCTCAGTGCTGTAGGTTCCTGGATGCCCTGCTGTAATATAACAGAGGTAATGCAGTCCTGTCTCAGTGCTGTAGGTTCCTGGATGTCCTGCCATAATACAACAGAGGTAATGCAGTCCTGGCTCAGTGCTGTAGGTACCTGGATGGCCTGCTGTAATATAACAGAGGTAATGCACTCCTGTCTCAGTGCTGTATGTTCCTGGATGCCCTGCTGTAATATAACAAAGGTAATGCAGTCCTGGCTCAGTGCTGTAGGTTCCTGGCTACCCTGCTGTAATATAACAGAGGTAATGCAGTCCTGTCTCAGTGCTGTAGGTTCCTTGCTACCCTGCTGTAATATAACAGAGGTAATGCGGTCCTGTCTCAGTGCTGTAGGTTCCTGGATGCCCTGCTGTAATGTAATAGAGGTAATACAGTCCTGCCTCAGTGCTCTGGTTCCCGGATGTCCTGCTGTAATATAACAGAGGTAATGCAGTCCTGTCTCAGTGCAGTAGGTTCCCGGATGCCCTGCTGTAATATAACAGAGGTAATGCAGTCCTGTCTCAGTGCTGTAGGTTCCCAGATGCCCTGCTGTAATATAACAGAGGTAATGCAGTCCTGTCTCAGTGCAGTAGGTTCCTGGATACCCTGCTGTAATATAACAGAGGTAATGCAGTCCTGTCTGAGTACTCTAGGTTCCTGGATGCCCTGCTGTAATATAACAGAGGTAATGCAGTCCTGTCTCAGTGCTGTAGGTACCTGGATACCCTGCTGTAATATAACAGAGGTAATGCAGTCCTGCCTCAGTGCTGTAGGTACCTGGATGTCCTGCTGTAATATAACAGAGGTAATGCAGTCCTGTCTCATTGCTGTAGGTACCTGGATGCCCTGCTATAATATGCGAACATATGAAATGCCAGCAGAAACAGGCCATGTGGTCTATAGAGTCTGCTCGATTGTGCAGCTAGACCCTCATCTTGCAGCTGCCGCACCCCTCCTTCCCTTCCCCACAGTCACCCCCCCCACTCTGTCCCAGCCCCTCTTGAAGCAGGCCACCATCCTATAGGAAACCACCTCTTCAGGTAGAGTGTTCCATTTGTCTACCACCCTTTATGTGAAATAATGTCTCCTGAATTCGGCCCCCCTCCAGCCTCAGTTGGTGCCCTCTAGTATTCCTCCCTCTTCTGATCCAGAATAGCTCTCCTGTATTAGCCTTGTTTATCCCCCTGAGATACTTAAAGGTCTCAATCATGTCTCCCATATCCCTCCTCTCCTCCAAGGAATACATGTCGAGCTTGTTCAGTCTTTCCTCTTAGAGACTCCCCTCCAAACCCTGGACCATCTTCGTCTCTCTGTGCTGCACCCCCTCCAACAGCCTGATGTCCTTCTTTAGGAATGGGTGCCAGTATTGCATGCAGTATCCCAGGTGTGGCCTGACCAGTGACCTGTACAAGGGAAGGATCACCTCACTACTTCTAGAAGAGATCCCCCTCACTATACAGCCCAGCATCTTGTTGGCTTTTGCTGCTGCCTTCCTGCACTTCCCCAAGTTGTTCATATTTCCCATTATAATCACCTCCAGGTCCTTTTCCTCTTCTGTTCTCCCCAACTGCCCCCCTCCCAGCTGATAGCTCCTCCTCTGGTTCTTAGCTCCGAGGTGCAGTACCGTGCACTTCTTGGAATTGAACCCTAACTGCCATGTTTCTAACTACTCTTGTAGTCTAGTCATGTCTCCCTACAGTCCCCTCCACCCCTCAATGCCATCTGCCACAGCTCCCTTCTTGATATAATCTGCGAACAGACTGATCTTACTCTGGGTCCCATGTGAGATATCTGTTATGAATACCCCAAACGGCACTGGTCCCAGTACCGATCCCTGTGGCACCCCGCTTGTTACCGCCCTTGACAATGGGAGTTTTCCCTCCACCACCACCCTTTGCTGCCTGCCTTTCAGCCTGTTATTGATCCAGTTGTCCATCTTAATTCCCACCCCTACATACTCCAGCTTCCCCCAGCCTCCCATGTGGCACTGAATCAAAGACCTTGCTGAAGTCCAAGTACAGGACATCCACTGCATGGCCCCTGTCCAGTTTTCTGGTCACCCAATCATAGTACTCAATCACATTCGTCTGATGGGACCTGCCTGAGACAAACCCATGTTGTTGCCTGTCCTGGAGACCACTGTCCTCTAAAAATGTCACCAGTCTCTCCTTAAGGATTGTCTCCATGAGTTTCCCCACAATTGATGTGAGGCTCACCATTCTGTAGTTACCTGGACCGTCCTTTGGGCCACCTTTGTGAATGGGTACCACATGGGCCATTCTCCAGTCCTGTGGTACGCATCCCATGTTCACAGAGGTATTGAACAGGTCAACCAGTGGTCCTGTCAGGTACCCTGCCAGTTCCTTAAGTACCCTAAGGTGAATGCGGTCAGGCCCTGATGCCTTGTCCGCCCACAGTGTCCTCGGTCCTGCCAGTACCCTGCTCTCTGTAATTTCCCCATCTGTCACCCCCTCCCATGAGGTATCCGTCCCCCCTCTCTAATGTGAATACAGAGCAGAAGTACTCATTTAGTGCCTCTGCCTACTCCTCCCCCTTCTCTACCTAATCCCCCCCGTCCTCCTTAATTCTCACTATCTGGTCCCTGTTCTTCCTTCTCTCCCCAATGTATCTAATGAAGTCCCTCTCTCCATCCTTAATGTCCTGTGCCAGCCTCAGCTCTCTGGATGCCTTGCCGGCTCTGACTAGTCTTGTGACCTCCCCAAACTTCGGTGTGTCCTCCTCCCCGTCTTCCTCCCCTTCCTGATCTCTTGAATCCCTGAAAAGCTCTCCTCTTGGCTCTCATCCCCTCTATTACCTCCTTGGTCGTCCAACTGGGCTTCTTTGCCCTTCCCTTCTTACTCTGTGCCCTAGTACATGTCCCAGTAGCTTCTGCCAGCCCTGCTTTAATGATATCCAATTTTTGATTGGCATCCATGGTTGGTTGGATTCCCCTCAGATGGTTTATCAGAATTTCACCCATATTGTTGAAGTCTGCCCTCTAAATATAGCAGAGGTAATGCCATCCTGCCTGTGTGCTGTCGGTTCCTGGATATCATGCTGTAATATAACAGAGGTAATGTAGTCCTGTCTCAGTGCTGTAGGTTCCCGGATATCATGCTGTAATATAACAGAGATAAAGCAGTCCTGTCATAGTGCTGTAGGCTCTTGGATGCCCTGCTGTAATATAACAGAGGTAATGCAGTCCTGTCTCAGTGCTGTTGGTTCCTGGATGTCCTGCTGTAATATAACAGAGGTAATGCGGTCCTGTCTCAGTGCTGTAGGTTTCTGGATACCCTGCTGTAATATAACAGAGGTAATGCAGTCCTGTCTCAGTGCTGTAGGTTCCTGGGTGACCTGCTGTCATATAACAGAGGTAATGCGGTCCTGTCTCAGCGTTGTAGGTTCCTGGATGCCCTGCTGTAATATAACAGAGGTAATGCGGTCCTGTCTCAGCGTTGTAGGTTCCTGGATGCCCTGCTGTAATGTAACAGAGGTAATGCAGTCCTGTCTCAGTGCTGTAGGTTGCTAGATGTCCTGCTGTAATATAACAGAGGTAATGCAGTCCTGTCTCAGTGCTGTAGGTTGCTGGATGTCCTGCTGTAATATAACAGAGGTAATGCAGTCCTGTCTCAGTGCTGTAGGTTCCCGGATACCCTGCTGTAATATAACAGAGGTAATGCAGTCCTGTCTCAGTGCTGTAGGTTCCTGGATGCCCTGCTGTAATATAACAGAGGTAATGCAGTCCTGTCTCAGTGTTGTAGGTTCCAGGATGCCCTGCTGTAATACAGCAGAGGTAATGCAGTCCTGTATGTTCCTGAATGCCCTGCTGTAATATAACAGAGGCAGTGCTGTCCTGACTCAGTGCTGTAGGTTCCTGGATGCCCTGCTGTAATATAACAGAGGCAGTGCTGTCCTGTCTCAGTGCTGTAGGTTCCTGGATGCCCTGCTGTAATATAACAGAGGCAGTGCTGTCCTGTCTCAGTGCTGCAGGTTCCTGGATGCCCTGCTGTAATATAACAGAGGCAGTGCTGTCCTGTCTCAGCGCTGTAGGTTCCTGGATGTCCTGCTGTAATATAACCGAGGTAATGCTGTCCTGTCTCCGTGCTGTAGGTTCCTGGATACCCTGCTGTAATATAACAGAGGTAATGCACTCCTGTCTCAGTGCTGTAGGTTCCTGGATGCCCTGCTGTAATATAACAGAGGTAATGCAGTCCTGTCTCAGTGTTGTAGGTTCCAGGATGCCCTGCTGTAATACAACAGAGGTAATGCAGTCCTGTATGTTTCTGAATGCCCTGCTGTAATATAACAGAGGTAATGTAGTCCTGTCTCAGTGCTGTAGGTTCCTGGATGCCCTGCTGTAATATAACAGAGGCAGTGCTGTCCTGTCTCAGTGCTGTAGGTTCCTGGATGCCCTGCTGTAATATAACAGAGGCAGTGCTGTCCTGTCTCAGTGCTGTAGGTTCCTGGATGCCCTGCTGTAATATAACAGAGGCAGTGCTGTCCTGTCTCAGCGCTGTAGGTTCCTGGATGTCCTGCTGTAATATAACCGAGGTAATGCTGTCCTGTCTCCGTGCTGTA
The DNA here is from genome assembly GCA_016271365.2 of Neoceratodus forsteri. Classification (NCBI taxonomy): domain Eukaryota; kingdom Metazoa; phylum Chordata; order Ceratodontiformes; family Ceratodontidae; genus Neoceratodus; species Neoceratodus forsteri. The sequence goes on from JADMNL010000033.1 coordinate 2,285,541, forward strand.
GGTTCCTGGATACCCTGCTGTAATATAACAGAGGTAATGCACTCCTGTCTCAGTGCTGTAGGTTCCTGGATGCCCTGCTGTAATATAACAGAGGTAATGCAGTCCTGTCTCAGTGTTGTAGGTTCCAGGATGCCCTGCTGTAATACAACAGAGGTAATGCAGTCCTGTATGTTCCTGAATGCCCTGCTGTAATATAACAGAGGTAATGTAGTCCTGTCTCAGTGCTGTAGGTTCCTGGATGCCCTGCTGTAATATAACAGAGGCAGTGCTGTCCTGTCTCAGTGCTGTAGGTTCCTGGATGCCCTGCTGTAATATAACAGAGGCAGTGCTGTCCTGTCTCAGCGCCGTAGGTTCCTGGATGTCCTGCTGTAATATAAGCGAGGTAATGCTGTCCTGTCTCCGTGCTGTAGGTTCCTGGATGCCCTGCAATAATATAACAGGTAACATAGTCTGGTCTCAGAGCTGCCGGTTTCTAGTTGTCCTGGAGTAACAGAGGTAATACAGTCATGTCTCAGTGCTGTAGGCTGTTGAATGCCCTGCTATAGTGTAACAGATATATAGGATAGTATATGGGTAACCATACACTACAAGGCTATTGTTTCACCTAGTAGATACAATGCCGACTGATGACCTCGAGAGTGAAGCTCGAGAGGTCCCTAAGTCGGCATTGTATCCACTTGGTGAAAGAATGGCCAAGTAGTGTATGGTTACCATACACTGTTCTATATAGTGTATAGTGACTGTAAAATAAAATAAAAAAAAACACTCACTTTTCCCTGTTTTAGATTAGCTCTGCTGACCACCCTTTAACATCTGCCCCTGGCCAGCACTTATGCGCGTGACTCTCGCACAGCAAGAGATAACTCACAACGTCTGCTGGAGTCCCTTGTATTATGACGTCCTCACTAACGCAGAACAAAAGTCGCTCTGCATTAGTGAGGACATCATCACTGCATCAGAATGACTCATGTGTATGGCTTTCCATACACAACCGCATTCCACCATACACTGTAATGCAGTCCTGTCTCAGTGCTGTAGGTTCCTGGCTGCCTTGCTATATATAACAGAAGCAATACAGCCTTATCTCAGTGCTGGAGGTTCTTGGTTACCCTAATGTGACAGATAACAGTCCTGTCTCAGTGCCATACGCTCCTGGATGCCCTGCTCTAATACAGCCTTCTAGTGGTGAAAGCGTGGCTAGCAGTCCAAAGCAATATTGCCATTTAATGGTGAAAGCTGTGAATAGCAGTCCAAAGCAATAATGCCATCTAGTGGTGAAAGCTGTGAATAGCAGTCCAAAGCAATATTGCCATCTAGTGGTGAAAGCTGTGAATAGCAGTCCAAAGCAATATTGCCATCTAGTGGTGAAAGCTGTTGCTAGCAGTCCAAAGCAATATTGCCATCCGGTGGTGAAAGCTGTGAAAGCAGTCTAAAGCAATATTGCCATCTGCTGGTGAAAGCTGTGGCTAGCAGTCCAAAGCAATATTGCCATCTCGTGGTGAAAGCTGTGGATAGCAGTCCAATGCAGTATTGCCATCTAGTGGTGAAAGCTGTTGATAGCAGTCCAAAGCAATGCATCTACAGTATCTAGTAGTGGGTGTCCATGGGGAATGACTGCTGTAACCTCACAGCTAGAGGGAATTTCTCTTTGGCTAAATTGATAGAGCAACTGACATTGGGACTTGGGGTCCCTGGTTTAATTCTCTGCAAGGGCTGGGGGTGAGTCTGGCCAAGTGGAGAGGGCCAACTACACAACCAGCATATGCTTTGTGCAGAACCTCAAATCCTACGCACCGTTGCAAATGGTGATGTGCTGTGCAGAAGCAGTAGTTCCATTAGTTTTGCTGCATTTTTGGTGCTACAGATGGTTACGTACTCTACATCTAGCTAGGATGTCATTGTCCCACTTCATTTGGTTAGCATCAGCTGACATCTACAGGCAGGCACCACCAACGCAGATCAACCAATCCACCTTGAATTTACATGGAAAAGACAATCTTCAGGGCTCAACTCTGGATCCTTCACTCATTTCCCCTCACGTCTTCTGCCAGTACAGATTAGGATGAGGTGCTTTGTGCTTGTTAAGCAGGCTTGCTGTTGCACTGCAGACATCAGGCACTAAGACAGTCCATACCAGGACATGCTGTGACAGTGCACAAGTGGTTATGCTGGTGGAAAACACCACTGCATGTATATTTTGCACCTGGGTGGTATTAGACATAATCTGAAGACGTGAGGCCTGTTGAGAGCTGAGAGTTAGCTGCGCAGTCACAGCAAAAGGGTGTGGCGTACACTTGGATCTTTTCATACTGTCTGTAACCATCCCAGTCCAAGCTGCCTACAGCCAGCAGCACCCAGGCTGAGGGGTGAAGTGTTAATGCACAGCTCCTTCACTAACCAGATGGTTGAGTTTCATAAATAAAGTCAGTGATCATTGTCTGTTCAAGGTTTTTAATTACTTGAGTTTTGTGTAGCACCAACAATATGAGTCTAGCTCAGTAAAACATGACAGTACAAGATGGCACTAGAAACCCCCCCCCCCAACTCCAACAAATACCCAGGCATGGTGGGTTGATACATGGAGATGTTCCTCAAAAGAACAGTAGTCCCACCAAAAATAAAATATACTTAGCACCCCTAATCTGATTGATTGACATTCTCTGCCAAATTCTGGAAGGAACTAAAAGCAAAGAGTCAGCCATACATATACCGGCTGTGTGGATACCACTGTCTGCCGCACATACCGGCTGTGAGGCTACCACTGTCTGCCGTATACGTACCGACTGGATACCACTGTCTGCCCTACATGTACTAGCTGTGAGGACACCACTGTCTGCCGTACACCTACCGACTGGATACCACTGTCTGCCCTGCATGTACTAGCTGTGAGGACACCACTGTCTGCCGTACACATTTCGACTGGATACCACTGTCTGCCCTGCATGTACCAGCTGTGAGGATACCACTGTCTGCCCGACATGTACTGGCTGTGAAGATACCACTGTCTGCCCGACATGTACTGGCTGTGAAGATACCACTGTCTGCCGTACATGTACCGGCTGTGAGGATACCACTGTCTGCCGTACATGTACTGGCTGTGAGGATACCACTGTCTGCCGTACATGTACTGACTGGATACCACTGTCTGCCCTGCATGTACTAGCTGTGAGGACACCAATGTCTGCCGTGCACGTACCGACTGGATACCACTGTCTGCCCTGCATGTACCAGCTGTGAGGATACCACTGTCTGCCGCACATGTACCGACTGTGTGGCCACCACTGTCTGCTCTACACTTACCGACTATGTGGATACCACTGTCTGCCGTACATGTACCTGCTGTGTGGATACCACTGTCTGCTGTACATGTACCTGCTATGTGGATACCACTGTCTGCCGAACATGTACCGACTGTGTGGACACCACTGTCTGCTCTACATTTACTGACTATGTGGATACCACTGTCTGCTGTACATGTACCTGCTATGTGGATACCACTGTCTGCCATACATGTACCTGCTGTGTGGATACCACTGTCTGCCCTACACGTACTGGCTGGGCATATACCACTGGTCTGCCATACATAGAGTCATAGACATGTGACAGCAGAAAAGGGTCTTCCTGGCTCATTGAGCCTGCCCATTCCCTCCTGTACCTGTCACCCCCAAAATTCCCTTTGTCCTCCCCTTGACAACCCTCTGTGTTTTGTCCCAGGCCCGCTTGAATCCCTCCACTGTACTGGCACTCACCACCTCCTCCAGCAGTCTGTTCCAGGGCTCAACCACTCTCTCTCTGTTAAGTAATATTTCCTAACATTTCCCCTAAACTTTCCCCCTCTCCACCTTCAGTCCATGCCCCCTAATTCTTGTATCTACCTTCCCTGTAAGTAAGCTCTTCCCCATTTTATTGATCCCCTTCACATACTCAAATGTTTCACTCATATCCCCTCTTTCCCTTCTTATATCCAGAGGATACAAATCCAGTTCCCTCAACCTCTCCTCATATGCAATCCCTCTTAGCCCATGCACCATTTTAGTGGCCCTTCTGTGCACCCTTTCCATGCTATCTATGCCCTTTCTTAGATGGGACCTCCAGAACTGTACCCTACACTCCAGGTGTGGCCTCACCATGGAGCTGTAAAGCGGCATCAGCACCTCCCTCCTTCTGCTGGTTATCCCTCTCCCTGTACACGCCAGCATCCTGTTCACCTTGCCCACTGCTTTACTGCACTGGGTCCCCAGCTTAAGGTCATTTGCAATTATAATCCCTAGATCCTTATCCTGCCTGGTTGCTGCCACCCCCCCCCCCCCAAGTGTGTATGTGGTATTTGGATTGCTCCTTCCAAATGAATCACTTTGCATTTCCTGGCCTTGAATTTCAGCTGTCATGTTTCCAACCACTCTTCCAGTAACCTTATATCATTCTTCATTGCCGCCAACCCCCCGGGTGTCCACCCTGTTACTGAGTTTTATGTCATCTGCGAAAAGGCAGACCTTCCCCAGAGGCCCCTCGGCTATGTCATCAATGTATATGTTAAACAGAATGGGACCCTGCTTGACACCCCACTCTCCCCAGAGTGCACCCCATTGACCATCACCCTCTGGCTTCTCCCTGTCAGCCAGCTCTCCACCCATCTTACTATTTTCTGCCCACCACTAGGCTTCCCAACTTATTAACCAGCCTTCTGTGGGGCACCGTGTCAAGGGCCTTCCCGAAGTCCAGGTAGGCCATGTCTATTGCCCCCACCCTAATCAGTCACCCTCATCACATCATCAAAGAATTCAGTCAAGTTTGTCTGACATGACCATCCCAAAGTGAAGCCATGCTGCGGAATGTCTTGCAGCCCCCCTCCAAATATCTAACCATCCTTTGTTTCAATATTGCCTGCATTACTGTACTCACCACCAATGTGAGACTGACCGGGCGATAATTGCTCGCTTCCTCCCTGCTGCCACTTTTATGAATTGGCACCACGCCTCCCTTCTTCCAATCCTCCGGTACCCACCCTGTATCCAGGGACAAGTTAAACAACCCTGCCAGTACCTGCTTTGTGGATATCACTGGTTTCTTGGATGTTAAACTGATTTTTTTAGTTTCCGGTTAAACAGATGACAGCTGGCATAGACAAGACTCGGGTCTCATAACATTCCTCAAACATTTGAGTTTCAGGACATTCTATACCTTATTTTTAAATTTTTTTTTTATTTAAACTTTTTATAGCCCGACCTACCTCTCTCCCCAGGCAGACCCAGCCCATTCCTCCAGCATACCTGCCTTTTACCCTTGGGGACTTTCAACCCCAGGAGCTTGCCCCCTCATGGTGGGGACCAGCTAAGCCGGTACCAACCTTCTACCTCTTTCAGTGTTGCAGAGGGTGAGGTTCCCTGGGTGTATCGGAGGTGAACTGAGGCTAGGGTTAGGTTCATGATGCACAGGCCATTTTGCCCCCAATCACTGCCCACAGGATGTCAGCACGCTATGAGGGCCAAGCTCGTGCATGCTCTCACAGACCTCAGCTGATGTCCCCCCTCCCACAGTCACTACTCGAGTACAGTGCCACCGCCAATCACCCAGGTGGCAGTCTTGTAGCGGCAGCGACAGCCCTTCATCCCCCTGGCAGATCGTACTCATTCCCAGACTCGACTCAGCGTCGTCATGAGCGGTGGCTCTAGTGCTGTGGCAACAGTGTGGCTCATTCTGAGCACTATTACTAAGGACATTTGCATGGAACCCACCTCTCCGCCCCTTCCATGTCATCTTTTCCTGCCCTGAAGTCATAATCCACTGCCCATGACATCAGAATAGGGAGGCAGTATAGCGCAGTGGTTTAAGGCTTTGAGCTGCAAATCTGGAGACCTGGGTTTGAATCCCACAGCCCCCACTTGCATACTGTGTGACCCTGAGCAAGTCACTTAACTTCCCTGTGCTCCCAGGTCGCACCTGTAAACAAGCTTTCAGCTTAGTGTGCTACTCCTGGTTAAACAATTGGAGAATCACTGCAGTGGCAACAGGATGCGATGATATGAGCAGAGGATTACGACTTCAGGACAGGACAAATCATGCGAACAGATGATTCCTGCAGGGCGAACATCCTGATTTAGTGAAAATGTCTTCAGTAATTAAAAAAAAATGTGAATGTTCTGAAATTCCAGTTTTGGGGACTTCTGTTTAGGTGAGTTCTTGTGAGGCCAGCTGTGGATATTTTGTCTGAAACCACAGAATCTTTTTAAATTCTGAGGCGCAACATCTCTTTTGTCGTGGAGATTTTAAACACCGCGTTTTTAGGTGGTTAGTGAAATAATATAAAACGTTGGGGGGGGTCGTCACTTTAGCTATGAAGAGCGGTGCTATTTATGTGGAATTCTTTTTTTAAATCGGAGTTCATTGATTTTCTTCCAAAAGACCATCACAGCTCTGTCAATTGTCTACTAAACATGTGACAGGAAATAATACAAATGTAAAACCATTTAAAACCAGCTCCAAGAGAAACTATAGGTAATTTAGGTATAGCCCACAGAATAACTTTTCACCTTTAGTCACAATTGTGGAACGGAACCATAGACGCACATGTATTTGACACAGACAAGCACAGTATTACAAAGACTAGAATGGCAATGACACAGGTCTGCCGCCATCTGCTCCCTCGATAACCTTAAGGGGGCATGCTTTTTTCTATTAGAAAAAGTAATCATGTGAGCCAGAGTGACAGAGCACTCCTGTTTGGGTTCTAGTCATAAATTCTGTTCTGACAGATGAAACATGAGACCACGCTGCAGGAAAGCCAACAGGCAGGAAGCAGGCAATGCAGGCTGCATATACAGAAAAAGTGCTAGTAAGGGAAAGCGGGATGATGGGTTACCTTAAGGCAGGAGTGAGAAATTGGAGAGGAAATGAATTTATACTACAAGGGAAATAAGAAGAAAGAGTTAATGATTATGAAAACAAAGGTACTGGAAGGTTAGGGGTGAAAACATTACTTGTGTAAAATGACTGGAGACCAGTCCTGCATTAAGTGGTAGGAACTGTAAGGAGTAATAACACTCAGATAATCAGCTAGTAAACCATGAAGCTTGTTATGGTGATCAGTAATGTCATGACTACGGAGCTTGAGATAATGTCCTTGTAAGCCCATGGAGCTTGAGATAACACCCCTTAAGTCTATGGAACTAGAGATAATGCCCAGGTAACCTGTACAGCTTGGGATAATGTTCAGTTAACCTGTACAGCTTGAGATAATGCCCAGGTAACCTGTACAGCTTGGGATAATGTTCAGTTAACCTGTACAGCTTGAGATAATGCCCAGTTAATCTGTACAGCTTTGGATAATGTTCAGTTAACCTGCACAGCTTGGGATAATGTTCATTTAACCTGTACAGCTCAAGATAATTTCCCACGGAGTCAAGAGGCTATACTTCAGGCGGGATTTAGGTAGGTAAACTCTGAAACTTACATGCCGCCGGTCCAGGCTCACTAGCAGGTGGAGGCAAATCGTGGGCACAACCAGCCTCCCCATCTTCCTGGCAGTGGCAGGCTCTCTTTTCTGTTTCCACCTTCCCCATACAGCATGTGACTCCCCTGACGTCAAGGCACTAGCGCCATCTATGCTGTAGTACGGCCAGCACTCCCCATATATGCGACATGCAGTACTCCAAGCCTGCGCCCGGAGTCAGACAAGTGAGTGGGCAGTGGCCTATACCCTTCCTGGAGAAGGCAAGCTGTCGTTATGACGCTCCAGCCTATCTCCCCCTTGCCGACCCACCAGTGACCCGAGTCCACTCCCAAACCCAGATCGCCAGCATGGAGCGTGGTGTGGCGTCCAGCACCTCAACCCTCAGCACCACCGGGCTGGCTTGTCAGGCTAATGTTTTTATTAATTGTTGTTGATGCTAGAATTTAGAAAAAATATTTTTTGTTGCACTGGTGCTTTAAACACCAGAAACTAAATCTTTGTCTGGGGTCTTACTATAAGAAAATCCTGTGTTTGCACAGAGACTGAAGTTTCAGTTAATGTGGCGAACCCCCCCTCCCCCACTCCAGACATGTTCTATAAACACCTTCTCAATGGAAATGTAAAGTATTGGTTGTTTTATTTTTACTGCTTTTAAAGGGACACTGTCATCCCTCTTAAGGTCTCAAGACTGTCCCCAGTTTAAAAAAAATTATGATTGCTCACATTTTGTAAAGATTGCTGACATAGCTGGTTGGTTCATTCTGATTCCTTTTTTCTTTATACAAGTGAAAAAGAGTCCCCATCATTTTGGTATTACCACACATAGATGTGTTTGTTTACATTCCTTGATCTACTTTCACTGCATCTTTGCTGGACTTGGGAACACCCCTCACATAGTGTAGCCACTCATGATGCAGAAGGAGGAGCCGATATTATTGCATCATGAGTGGCTAGACTATGTTGTGGTGTTTCTAATGTTCAGGAAGTATGCAATAAGAGTAGCTCAAGGATTTGAACCAAAAGGTTAGGTATAAATGCACCATTAGCATGCATTTCAGTTCTGCTAAGAAAGAAAATGGATATAAGGAAAATAGCAACATTGATGAACTTTAGAGATGATGAGCAATCATAAAATGTGGGTTTTCAGCTTGATGATGCAAAAAGGATTGGCCATGTTCCTTTAAGGACTGTATGTACAACACTGACAGGTCTCATGTACTTTGAAGTATGCCAATGCTTTTTGCTCTCAGCTACAGTAGAATGAATGCAACGAGTCCTACTAACATCCATGTAGGACCTCACTGAAATGAAGCTGCATGATTTTGTGTAGCATCTCCATGAAATGACCTAGTCTGTGGACTTTTAGTTCTAATGAAGATATGTCAGCTTGCCATCCTACCCCTAGTGATTTGTATTACTGCTACCCATGATGCTGTGTACTAGGGCCTTCCTTTACTGACAAATGTTTCATGTGTGCTCATTGGGCATGCACGAACCCCTCCCTCAACATGTGCTCTCTTCTCCAACTCTAGCTCTTGTGGAATATTTCCACCACTCTTCCTTAATATATCAGGGCTGCCTCAGAGGGCATGTCTTTATGGATGGAACTGGAGCTCATCTTTCTATTCTTCAAAAAATTCTGGGAGCCAGGCAGGGGTCCCAGCAGTCCTTACCTTCAACGTAGGTACGGGCCACAAATTTCAGCACCTCATCCAGTAGGATGACAGGCAGGGAGATCTTCAAGACCACCAACCATTGGGTAACGTTCAGAGGTGTCAACTTGAAGATCAGCTGGAAAGCAGGCAGAAGAAACCAGTCAGTGAAAGCATCCCGTACAGTAACTCATTACAGAAAAAAATAACCCCCATAGAGTTACTAAACGCATCCATCTTGTCTGAAAGTTGGCAAACTCTGCATCACATATCAATATTTGATGTTTGCCAACTACATGATGTGCCAAGTGCCGACTTCATGAGATTTTCAGCAGGCGAAGGGTTAGGGGCACTTTTTTAAGCAGAGTCATGCAGATCTACTGACAGAGTTGTAACTTCGCCATGACTTAATCTGACTTCACCTAAAAAAGTGCCACATTCCAGGAAGACTCACTGGGAAGGGGTGAAGTGGCGAACTGGAAGCTTCGCAAACTGTTTCATGAAGGGGAATTTCACAACTTTACCAGAATTTCATCTGCAAAGTAAAACTTCACATCTCTACACTTAAGTGAGGGATTCAAGATGTCCACTTATTACTGAATCTACTAATTCATGGAAATCTGTGGATGGCCTGGCACATTAAAACCCAGTGAAGGACCAGATTATTTTGTTGTAACACCAGTGGTCAAGATATACACATCTCTTACTGGATTTGATCAGATGTCATCTATAAGACACGGCAGAGTGAGGGTTACTATTTCTGAACCACATGCCCAGGTGCATTGTTAGGCATGCGGTGTTTGCACCGAGTGACTTCAACTACCAGGAAGTGCGGTTCAGGAATAGTAACCCACATCCTGTAGTGTCTTACTGTGCTTATAAAATGGGTCTGCTTTAAAAAAATTACTGGTAAGATAAGTTTAGCAGTACTATTACATTGCTTTGAAACTTTGTTCACCAGTCAGGAAGCCAGATTTTCCTTATCCATTTCTCTACAGTTGTTTATACACTCCTCTAAAGTAAAGTGAAATGGTGTTACTGTGCAGTCCCCGTGTAACATCCCAAATCACCATGCTCAGGAGACTTCCTTGCTTGGCTCTGTGGACTTGTTATGCACATAATCTTCCAGTATCATGGTTAATTGAGATAAATAGTGCTGAGCCAAAATTTCTTCTTTTAAATGTAGGTATGAAAGCAAAACATACGTATTCACAAAAATTATGTACATTAGTGATTGAGGTAGAGTGCGCTGTCACCAGGGATGGTACATACATATACACACACACACACACCTTTTGTTCAGTAGTGATTGAGGTAGAGTGTGCTGACACCAGTGATGGTACACACACACACACACACGCACACCTTATGTACAGTAGTGATTGAGGTAGAGTTGTTTGTGTGTGTGTATGTACCATAATGTACAGTAGTGACTGAGGTAGAGTATGCTGTCACCAAGGATGGTACACACACACACACCTTATGTACAGTAGTGATGGAGGTAGAGTGTGCTGTCACCAGGGATGGTACACACACACACACGCCTTATGTACAGTAGTGATTGAGGTAGAGTTGTGTGTGTGTGTATATGTACCATTATGTACAGTAATGAATGAGGTAGAGTGTGCTGTCACCAGGGGTGGTATACACACACACACCCTATGCACAGCAGTGATTGAGGTAGAGTATGCTGTCACCAGGGATGGTACATACACACACACACACACACCCCTACCTCATGTACAGTAGTGATTGAGGTAGAGTGTGCTGTCACCAGGGGTGGTACACCCATACAAACACACACACCCTATGTACTGCAGTGATTGAGGTAGAGTGTGCTGTCACCAGGGATGGTACACACACACACACCCTATGTACAGCAGTGATTGAGGTAGAGTGTGCTGTCACCAAGGATGGTACATACACACACACACACACCCTATGTACAGCAGTGATTGAGGTAGAGTGTGCTGTCACCAGGGATGGTACATACACACACACACATGTACAGTAGTGATTGAGATAGTGTGTGCTGTCACAAGGGTTGGTACATACACACTCACACACCTTATGTGCAGTAGTGATTGAGGTAGAGTGTGCTGTCACTAGGGATTGTACATACACACACCTTATGTACAGCAGTGATTGAGGTAGAGTGTGCTGTCACTAGGGATGGTACATACACATACACACCTTATGTACAGTAGTGCTTGAGGTAGAGTATGCTGTCACCAGGGGTGGTACATACACACACACCCTTATGTACAGTAGTGATTGAGGTAGAGTATGCTGTCACCAGGGATGGTACATACACACACACCCCTTATGTGCAGCAGTGATTGAGGTAGAGTGTGCTGTCACTAGGGATAGTACATACACACACACACACACACACACTCACACACATACACACACACACACGCCTTATGTACAGTAGTGCTTGAGGCAGAGTGTGCTGTCACCAAGGATGGTACATACACATACACACCTTATGTACAGTAGTGTTTGAGGTAGAGTATGCTGTCACCAGGGATGGTACACACACACCTTATGTACAGTAGCGATTGAGGTAGAGTATGCTGTCACCAGGGATGGTATACACACACACACACCTTATGTACAGTAGTGATTGAGGTAGAGTATGCTGTCACCAGGGATGTTACATACACACACCGTCATGTACAGTAGTGATTGAGGTAGAGTATGATGTCACCAGGGATGGTACACACACACACTCTTACACTTTCTTGTTGTGATTCTCCACAGGCTGCCTGCCTATATACAAATGTTATATTCAGAGCCACAAGACAGTTCTAGACAGAATAACACTTTAAGGATGGGACATGACAAGCAGCAGCTTCTCCAACATTGCTTTCTTAGGGACAGTCAGGACCATGTACCTCTGTTCCGCAGTGATCTCACATCAGCTGTCTAGTAAGAATGTCTGGATATCAAGTGTTGACTATTTCGTTTTTGCCACTCTCTTGGAAAATAGGTAAGGTATCTTATCACCAAATCCTCACATTTGTGTTGCTATCCAGTTTGTTGTGCCTTTGCGTAACTGACTACAGTAAAGAATAGACTAGCTGTTTTATTTTTTAAGATAAACTATTCTTGTTTTCCTATTCATTAGTGTGTCCTCTCATTCACAGACTTATTCATAATGTTCCTGTTTTTTCATTACCACTTTGTAAGTGCAGTTGTACTGAATGTATTTATTGTTTTGTTATTTTTAAACTTTAATAAAATGTACAATGTAGAGCATTACATTTTAACAGTGCAGTGAGCTAGTCACACTTAAATCGTAATACTCAAAATGTGGTAGTGCAGTTTTTCTCTTCGAAACTGGTGCCTTGGATTTCAGCAACAAAGCTAATGGAGAAGGCTCATTCGTGACCCAAATGTTACTGGCTGCAGGATCACTTTCATAAACAATTTATTAATGCTAAAATCAGGGGGCTTCTCCCCTGCACCTCTTTTCAATTTAGGATGTTAAAGAGCTACTGACATTTCAAAGAAAACTTAAAAAAAAAAAAAAAAAATATCCAGCCCAGTGGTGCTGAGGCGCTGGACACCTCACCTCGTGCCACGCCAGCAACCCATGTTCGGGAATTAACATGGGCGATAGGGGGTCAGCAAGGGAGGAGAAGGATCGAGCATCCCATTGACTGCTCTCCTTCTCCAGGGGAGGAGGGTTAGCAGCACTCTGTGATTGCTTGCCCCCCTAGTAGAGGCTGGGAGGTAGCACGCCGATGCTGGGGAATGTGGGTGTAGGATTGCAGCAGATGCCTGGAGGAGTGTGCATGGGAGCATGCGAGCTACCTCCACTGGTGGCATTGCACACCGTATCCCCCGAGGGCAGTAAGAAAAAATGGAAAGTGGAGCCCTCTGCAGGATGACGATGGTCCCCCCCCACAACGGCTTGGGAAGGCACCTCCCCGATACTGGATCCTGTCTAGTGGGTCGAGAGGTCTCTCCACCCCTGCCATGAAGGGTAAGTCATGGGGGTTAGGGGAGGGGGTCTCATACTGGGTTCCCATGTGGGGGCATCAGAGGGACAGCAGGGGACTTTGGGGAAAAAGTAGTAGTAAAAAAAAAAAAACATAATAATTAGGTACAGTTCTGCTTGCATTTCATTTATATTCTGTATATTTCTACTCCCCATTATTTATTACTTTTTTAAAAATATTTTTATTGAGAGAGAGACAATACAGATTCTAATAACAAATCTTCACATTTATTTGATTGTACAATGTTCTACAAAGAGTTTTGGGGGGGTGTAACCATAAGTCTTGTTAAATGAGTTACAATTAGTCAAATATGCTCGTCCCAACATATCCCAGGAATTAAGTTACACAACCCTGTTGTGGATAGCTGGATGCTATTTTAGTGGACACATAGTATAGTCCCAGTTCCTTTCCTGGTCTGCTCCTCTTTTATTGACAACACATCAATTATATAGGTGAAGTTCACCCATTACATCTCTTAACCCCCCCCTTCCCCCCTGGTGGGGTGTCTGCTGAGGAGATTTGCATGAATATATGATTTTTATCCCTTAGAGTCCCTTTAGACTTCATCCGCCTATATAGCTTACTACCTACTGTAAGTCATAATCTGTTGGTGTGACATCACAGTCTGCTGCCATGGGAGTAACTGTGATGTCACAAGCAGTGCATTATGACCTCAGGTAGGGAGAAGGCAGCAGGAATAGATTAACTCTTCAGCGCAGGGATCCTGTTTTCATGCAGATTACCCCAGTAGAAAATAATGGGGAGGACGAATGCAGAAGGAATGTGAAATACAAGCCAAACTATGCCTAAATATTATACTAACATACATACTATTTGCCAGCAGATTAGGCCTTATGGTCTATCAAGTCTGCTCGAACCTAGATCCTTAGTTGGGTGCCGAGACCCTCCCATCCCTTGTGCTCCAGAAACCCCTATCATCCATCCCCACCCCCCCGGGACAGGCTATCATCTGATGCATCCACTTTCTGTGTCTGTCCCACCCTCTCTTAAAGCTCTCCACTGTGGATCTCTGAACCAGCTCACCAGGCAGAGCATTCCAAGGGTCCACCACCCTCTCAGTGAAAAACCTCCTCCTCTTTTCCCCCCTCACCCTTCCACCTTCAAACCATGCCCTCTGGTGATGCCTCCTGCTTTAGTCTAAAGATCCCCTCCATGTTTACCCTGTTTATTCCCTTGAGGTACTTGAAGACCTCAATCATGTCCCCCCTGTCTCTCCTCTCCTCCAATGAAAACAGGCAGAGCTCCTCAAGTCTGTCCTCGTAAGTCAAATCCTCTAGCCCTCGTATCATCTTTGTTGCCCTCCTCTGTACCCTCTCCAGGAGCTGTATGTCCCTCTTCAAGTGTGGTCTCCAGTACTGTACACAGTACTCAAGGTGTGGTCTAACCAGTCCATTGTACAGTGGCAGAATCACTTCCTTGCTCCTAGAGGTGATCCCCCATGATGCATCCCAACATCCTGTTTGCCTTGCTAGCTGCTCTCCTGCACTGCTCAGTGTTATTCATACATGTATCCACCATGACCCTAGGTCTTTTCCCCTGTTGAGGCTTCCAGCACCTCCTCCCAGGGTGTACCTGTGTTTAGGGTTTCCCACCAAGATGCAACACCTTGCACTTGGTGATATTGAAATTTAATTTCCATGTGTGAGCCCAGCTTTCCAGGGTGTCCAGGTCCCTTGCAGGGCCAACCTCCCCTCTTCTCCCTCAACTACTGCTCCCATCTTGGAGTCATCCGCGAAGAGACTCATTTCACACCCTATACCATCCCTGATGTCTGATATGTATGCATTAAACAGGATTGGACCCAGGACTGAGCCCTGTGGTACCCCACTACCAACCTCTGTAGGGTTCGAGAGCTCCCCACAGACCACTACTCTCTGAGTGCGTCCAGCTATCCAGTTTTCAATCCATCTGACCATCAAAGGGCCTACTCTAACCCCATCAGTTTCTCCACCAGACCATGTGGGGACAGAGTCAAACGCCTTGCTGAAGTCCAAGAATAATACATCCACAGGCTTACCCCTATCCAGTTCTGATGTTACCCATTCATAGAACTCTACAAGGTTGGTTTGACATGATGTACCTGGCACAAACCCATGCTGCCGACTATCCAGACCTCCCACCTCCTCCAAGTAAACCCCCAATCGTTCCTTTAGTATACTCTCCATTAATTTTCCCACCACCGAGGTTAAACTGATGGGTCTATAGTTTCCTGGTACTTCCTTTGACCCCCCTTTATGGATTGGTACCACATGTGCCTCTCGCCAATCCCTAGGTACCCTCCCTGTCTCAAGTGACCTGTTGAAAAGCTCCGCCAGGGGTGCAGCCAGTATGTCCGCCAATTCCCATAGTACTCGGATGAATGCCATCCGCCCAGGAGATTTGTCTTCTTTAGGGCCTTGAGGGCAACCACACCCTTTTGGTGGGATGGCATCATCCGTCCTCCACCTTACTGGTCTTTTATCCTTATCCAGATGTGACACCCTGGGGTACCTTTCCTCCTTTGCTCCATTTCTGCTGCTCCTGATCCCACCCCTGCCGCTTCTATCCCCTTTGTGCCTTGCTTTGTAGATATCCCATCCCTCCCTAGTGAACACAGAGGCAAAGTACTGGTTAAATACTCTGCCTGGTCCCTCGCCTCTTCCACCCACCCTCCTTCTGATCTCAATCTGCTGAGATGGCCCTTAGTTTTCTCCGCTCCCCAATGTACCGGAAGAACCCTTTTCCCTCCATGTATCCCTGTGCCAGCCGTGCTCTTTTACTGGATTTGCTCCCTCACCACACGGGTGACTTTTCTAGATGCAAGCTGGTACATTTCCTTATCCCTATCCCTCTTGTTGTTTTATATTTTTGTAAGCCGCCTTCTTTTCTCTGACTGCTACCTGGACCTCACTGGACCACCAGCATGGTTTATGTGACCTTGCTCCCTTACGCTTCAACTTAGCGCAGATCCTGACTGCCTCATGAAGTCCCCTGCTTTATGACCTCCCATCTCCTTTCCACACTTGTTGTTGAGGTAATCCCCTCAAGTGATCCTTGAGAATATTTCCCATGCCCATAAGTCTGCCCCTGAAGTCCACTGCCAGTGTCCTAGATCTCACCCCACTCCCCAATGCTTATTTGAAACCAGACAGTATTGTGGTCACTCCCAGTCAGGGGTCCTGTACAACCATGTCCCTTACCAGATCCCCATCTGCCAGAACCACATCCAGGACATGCCCCTCCCTTGTGGGCTCCATCACATGCTGTGTTAAGAACACATCCTGGAAGCCATCCAGCAGCCTCTGCTCCTTGGCCACCTTAGAGGACATGGTTCCCAGTTAGTACCTGGCATATTAAGGTCCCCATCAACACCACTCCTTCCCTTTTGGACCACACTGGGCAATGATGTTGTCCAGCAAACCATCCTCTAGAACATCACTCATCCCGGGGCCTATATGCTACACCCAGCTTGACCTTATCTCCTGCTGGGATCGTGGAGTGACCCATAAGGCCTCCACGTTTCCCTCTGCCTCTTCTACCATAGCAATTTCTATGTCATCTCTAATGAACATAGCCACTCCACCCCTCTGCCCTCCTTTCTATCCTTCCTAAGCATAGTAACCCTCGCACATTTAGGTCCCAGTCATGGTTTTTGTTGGCCCACGTTTCCGTGACTGCCGCCACATCCACCCTCCCCGAACAGCATGGCCTGGAACTCTGGCAACTTGTTTCCCAAACTCCTGGCATTTACTAACACTAACCCCCACCCCTTATCCCTGATCCTTTTTGTCGAACCCCACCCAGATTCCTTATACTTCCATCCTCCCCCTGCTCCTCCTGAAATCTCCACCTCCAGTCTGTTTCCCCCCCTTGGGCTTGAAGGCTACTCCTCATCTGGAGGGGAGGGCTTCTGGTCAGCCCCTCCCTTATCCCTCCCCTTACAAGTTTAAACCCCACCTTTCTTGTATGTAGTCAGCCATCCCCTGTTTAAGGACTTCCTTCCCTAATGGGGCAAGATGAAACCTGTCCTTGGCATATAGTCCCTTATCCTCCCAAACTCCATTCCAGTTCCCTAACACCCCCAACCCATTCTCTTCACCCCACTTCCTGAGCCAGTCATTAACCTCTGTGAGCTTCATTTTTTCTCCACTGAGGCCTTTGGTACTGGCAATATCTCCGAAAAGGAAATGTTGCATCCATTATCCCGACAGACTCTGGCAAGTTCTTGGAACCTTGCTTGGATTTCATAATGCTATTTCCTCTAGATCATTAGTTCCCAAATGCACCAGGAACCGGGTTTCTCCACAATCCCTAACCATTTCATACACTATGAACTTTGCTCTGTGCACTGTCAGCCCAGAGATACTCACTACCTTCACCTGGCTATGGCATCCATCCCTGTCCTCCCAATGGATACCCTTAATCATCGAGTCTCCCAGTAACAGAACCTTAACACCGCCATCATCCTTTGGTTACTCCACTATGCCCTCTCAGCCCCCTCTCCCACTTTATTCATGATCACAATTTCATGGGAGTCTTCCTGCCTTATTAGAGACCCCTTGTCACCCTCCCTTTCTGCCTCCCTTGCTATTTTGCCCACTTAACTCAAACCCTCTGAATAGGTGTCCCTTTAACCCTCTCTTATCTGAACCATTTATCCTGGCCCTGATGGTTTCCCTTCCCCGCACCCTCATCCCCCCTTGTAATAGTACCCCTGTCTCCAGAGGCTCTCTGTGGGTCCCTTTAGCTATGGCCCCATCCTTGTACTGACCTCTCCTGCTGAAGGGGCTCCTTCCCACCTCCTTGTCTCCCAGTTTCTCTCCAATCATGCTCTCCTCCTCATGTCTGGAATATGTTGCATCTCCCATTTGCTTAACATATATGTTTCCTTCTCCTCTGGGACTATGTCTATCCTTTCCATAGCTGTTCTGTGATGCCCTATGGGTATCTGACTCCTCCCCGGCCTCTGTATAAGTTTCCTTTCCACCAACCCCTTCCTCCCTCTAGGATGCTTAGTATCTCAAATTTATTGTGACACTCATGTCAGCCTCCATCAAGTAACCCGAGTTTCCCCTGACTGCATCTCTAAACTGACCCTCTTCTTCCTCTCTTGCACTGTTCACCTTAGAGCTCCCTTCCCACAGTCTGCTGTTTTAGGCTTCCTGCACAACAGCCCTCCTGACTTTTTCCCTCCAGTCTCCTCTTGAATTCAGAATTTTCACCCTGTACGCTTCCCTTAGAATCAACTTCCTATCTAAGGGTCCTCTGTCCCTAATATCCCCTTCTGCTTGCTGTAGCATAATGTCCTGTAATTTCAGAGTGTTGCCCCAGCCTCCCTCAGCCCCACCCTTCTGCTGCCCATATCCACACCCTTATCCTTGGACACCCCCAGCTCCCACAGCTTACTCCTTAACCAATATACCTCACTCCTAATACAAGATAGCTGTCTACAGAGTGGGCAGCCTCCCTCTCTCCAGGCCCAATTTAGAATTATTGCCATCCCACAGCCTGTGCAGCCTACAACCCTTCCGAAGATGCCTGCCATGGTGGAATATGGCCACCCTGATTATCCCCCTCTGTTTATAATAGCACACCCCTTTCTCAGTCCCTTTCCCTGAGTACAGTTTCTCTATACTGACTGTAGTTATTTACAAACCCAATTTCAACCCCACCAACAAAGTTCCCAAGTCTCACAAACACATACAGTCCAGTATGTGTTCAGTCCCACTAACAGTGTGTGTAAGCAGACTCCAGGTACCGTATGATGTCACAGGCCCTCCAACTCCTGTTGCTTCAAAATTTCAGTCCCAAACAGAAATACTCAGCCCTTCAATCCCAACCCCCAGTGGCTTTTCAGTATTTAAGTACCAGGCAAACACATTTAAATTACCTTCTAATTTTCCCTGCCAAACATCTATCCCCCAAACCTACAATATCACAGCCCAAGTATCAGTTCAAATTCAAGGTAATAATTTTTAACACATAGAACTAATTTCACTAACAAACTATTCAAATATTTCAGTTTAAAACAAAATATAACTCCTGGCCTCTTTTCTACCAACCTGTTGCTTAAGCTCCCAAGTGAATTATGTTTTGTTAAAGTTCTCCTGAAGGTGTCAGATGCGCTTCAATGTATAACTATTCCAAAACCATAAAAATAATTAAAACCCGGCGTGAAACAATGAAGCATGCTGCTACACAAATCTCATCTACTATCTTGAATTTGCTAAGAGGCATAAAATGCACTCACCACATGTACAGTACATTTCAGCACATCGTGTACAGCATGTTTTATTTTGGAGTGAAACTCTGATAAGGAAGGGGCTCTAGATTCTTGATCTCAGCTGGGAGGGCACTGCCAGTGCAGAGTAGGTGAGGATGTAAAGGTTATTTTATTATGCTCTATTGCAGCATCTAAAGCTAGATGATCAAGGGATTTATTTATTTTTATAACAATGATAAATTATCACCAGGGCGGAATATTGAGATATATTGTCATGCTGAGTTTCTGTGACATCCCTGCTGCCTGGTGTACACATGCACCCCCGCACTGATTCAAGATAGTGGTGAAATCCCTGCTGCTTGGTGTACACATGTACCCCGCACTGATTCAAGATAGTGGTGACACCCCCTGCTGCCTGGTGTACACATGCACCCCCGCACTGATTCAAGATAGTGGTGACATCCCTGCTGCCTGGTGTACACATGTACCCCGCACTGATTAAAGATAGTGGTGACATCCCTGCTGCCTGGTGTACACATGTACCCCGCACTGATTCAAGATAGTGGTGAAATCCCTGCTGCCTGGTGTACACATGCACCCCGCACTGATTCAAGGTAGTGGTGACATCCCTGCTGCCTGGTGTACACATGCACCCCACACTGATTCAAGATAGTGGTGACACCCCTGCTGCCTGGTGTACACATGCACCCCACACTGATTCAAGACAGTGGTGACACCCCTGCTGCCTGGTGTACACATGCACCCCGCACTGATTCAAGATAGTGGTGACACCCCTGCTGCCTGGTGTACACATGCACCCCACACTGATTCAAGATAGTGGTGACATCCCTGCTGCCTGGTGTACACATGCACCCCACACTGATTCAAGATAGTGGTGACATCCCTGCTGCCTGGTGTACACATGCACCCCACACTGATTCAAGATAGTGGTGACACCCCCTGCTGCCTGGTGTACACATGCACCCCGCACTGATTCAAGATAGTGGTGACATCTCTGCTGCCTGGTGTACACATGCACCCCGCACTGATTCAAGGTAGTGGTGACATTACTGCTGCCTGGTGTACACGTGCACTCCTCACTGATTCAAGATAGTGGTAACATCCCTGCTGCCTGGTGTACACATGCACCCTGCACTGATTCAAGATAGTAGTGACACCCCTGCTGCCTGGTGTACACTTGCACCCCGCACTGATTCAAGATAGTGGTGACACCCCTGCTGCCTGGTGTACACGTACACTCCTCACTGATTCAAGATAGTGGTGACATCCCTGCTGCCTGGTGTACACATGCACCCTGCACTGATTCGAGGTAGTGGTGATGCCCCTGCTGCCTGGTATACACATGCACCCCGCACTGATTCAAGGTAGTGGTGACATCCCTGCTGCCTTTGTACACGTGCACTCCACAGTGATTCAAGGTAGTGGTGACATCCCTGCTGCCTGGTATACACAAGCACCCCGCACTGATTCAAGATAGTGGTGACACCCCTGCTGCCTGGTGTACACATGCACCCCGCACTGATTCAAGATAGTGGTGACACCCCTGCTGCCTGGTGTACACATGCACCCCGCACTGATTCAGGGTAGTGGTGACATCCCTGCTGCCTGGTGTACACTTGCACTCCACACTGATTCAAGATAGTGGTGACATCCCTGCTGCCTGGTGTACACTTGCACCCCACACTGATTCAAGGTAGTGGTGACACCCCTGCTGCCTGGTGTACACATGCACTCCACACTGATTCGAGGTAGTGGTGATGCCCCTGCTGCCTGGTGTACACATGTACCCCGCACTGATTCAAGATAGTGGTGACATCCCTGCTGCCTGGTGTACACATGCACCCCTCAGTGATTCAAGGTAGTGGTGACATTCCTGCTGCCTAGTGTACACTTGCACCCCGCACTGATTCAAGATAGTGGTGACACCCCTGCTGCCTGGTGTACACATGCACCCCGCACTGATTCAAGATAGTGGTGACACCCCGCTGCCTGTACACTTGCACCCCGCACTGATTCAAGATAGTGGTGACACCCCTGCTGCCTGGTGTACACATGCACCCCACACTGATTCAAGATAGTGGTGACACCCCTGCTGCCTGGTGTACACTTGCACCCCACACTGATTCAAGATAGTGGTGACATCCCTGCTGCCTGGTGTACACGTGCACTCCTCACTGATTCAAGATAGTGGTGACATCCCTGCTGCCTGGTGTACACATGCACCCCGCACTAATTCACGGTAGTGGTGACATCCCTGCTGCCTGGTTTACACATGCACCCCACACTGATTAACGTTAGAAGAAAGAAACAGAACAAAGATGTAAAGCTTACAGGAAGAGGGTCAACATAGAGGATAAGGAAATGGAGGGACATGGAGAGGCAGATGGCACCCAGAAGCCAGCCGTTTGACCAGGGGGGCATCCTCACGAGAGACTGATTCTCAGACAAGCTGCAGACAGACAGAAAAACAATGTGTGTGAGAGAGAGAGAGATACAGAGAAGCATGGAAAATAAGAAACTGAGCCTCAGGTCAGTCACTGTCCAAACAATCACACCATCTCGCTTGTTGGATGTTGACTTTGCTTATATTGTGAGCAGTACAGGGCCTCTGATGGTGTAGTGGTCATTCTTCATACCTGCATCATCTCTCTAGTAACAGTAATAATGCACAGTCTTCTGTTAACCAATTCGGATCATTTAGGCCCTTGCTCGCACAATACATTTTGGCAATGGAACAAACTGGAAGAGAACATTTTTGGAACAGGGCCCTTATTTCTAAACATTCCAGGACATTATGTGTTGCTATTAGTGTTATTCCATGCAAGTAGCATCAAAATTCCAGCATTCTTTGTTCAGTAGAAACATTTTGTTTTTGTATAGATGGACATGACTATTTTCTCTGTAAAATAAAGCGTTATAATTTTAAATAATTTCCCATTGCAATTTTTAAAATATTTGTATGTCACATTACATGTTTGTTTACCATATTTCTTGCACTATCTTTTGGCAAGTCATTTGGATGCCAGAACTGTTAAATCTGTCATCAGAGTTCTGTTAACCCAGAGATCGAGGGAAGATGCTTATAGCCATAAGAAATGAGTAAATGTATATATTTTGAAATCACTCTGAAGACTTGCTTGGTTAAGTAATAAGGCATGACAGGGCATGGGTTAATGGGGGATTTACCCACTCCTTTTTGGTGTGCCACGAGGCACATTCAAGTGACTTAACCACATGAGATATGGGTAATTCCCCATCTCCTGAAATGCCTTATTGCAATTATACAATGAACCAATGTGTAAAGAAAGAAATGTAAAATGTGTTTCATTTTGTTTTTTTATAAATGCCCTTCTTCTGCTGTAGGTTATCACAGGATTTACCTGTGGATAAAAGCCTTAACTGACCAATCAAATTGTAGGATTTATTTATGTCCGTTGTATAATGTGCTGGAACTGCATGCAAACATAATGTGCCACAGAAGAACTGCTACAAGTGTACTGAATCAGTCAGGGCCAAGTGTTGGCTGGTTATTACTACCAGTTCTATCATATAACTGAGGAACTCCCCGAGAACTATTGAGCTACAAGAAGGGGAAGTGGTACTTGCTCAGACAAGCTGTTGAGGGCATTGCACATCTCAATGGTGACTAGCACAGACAGAGCCATGGTCATGGGATAGGGAGACTCGAAGATCTCACATTCTACTCCTTCAAAGTCGGGGTTCTCCTCTGTGCACTGCATGAAGTGGGACAGTTGGTAGAAGGAGAAAGAGAATAACATTACCACCTGATGAGAAATATGTCAACTAGAATTGTGGCTGGAATAAAAGCTTCTGGTGTCAGCCTCTCAGAATTGAAGTAGCTCCCATTTAATACTGTCCTGTCATAACTCCTCGTGGAATGTTGTGGTACACACAGAATGATTATTTTAACCATGTTGTAATGTTATATCTGGTGCAGTATCATGACATGACCCAGAACAAGCCTGGGAAAGAGATGGCAGTCTCAGTTCACTTTATAGCACACAGTATACGTTGCTTATGTATGTGTACGCACATGTGTGTGTGTATAACATCATTTGTGAGATTCCCTGTTGTGCTCACAAGGATGGCGTGTGTATTACATAATTTGTGAGATTCCCTGCTGTGCTCACAAGGATGGCATGTGTATTACATCATTTGTGAGATTCCCTGTTGTGCTCACAAGGATGGTGCGTGTATAACATCATTTGTGAGATTCCCAGTTGTGCTCACAAGGATGGTAACTAGAGAAAGCAAGACCTATGAAGACCTCTCGGAAACTGAGTTACTTGTTCAAAGTTGGTGAGAAAGCACTTCTAATGAGGGAATGTTCCATTGAAATTGTGGCATGGCAGAGTATACCCTTCTGGTGATTAAATGGCAGGTCTTTAGGGGCAGCCCTGCACGGTGTATAAAGGTGATGTTTCATGGTCTGGGGCAGCCCTGCACTCGTGTATAAAGGTGATGTTTCAGGGTCTAGGGCATCCCCCACTCACATGCATAAAGGTGGTGTTTCAGGGTCCAGGGCATCCCCCACTCATGTGCGTAAAGGTGGTGTTTCAGGGCCTGGGGAAGCCCCCTCCACTTGTGTGTAAAGATGATGTTTCAGGGTCCAGGGCATCTCCCTACTCATATATAAAGGTGATGTTTCAGGGTCCAGGGGATCCCCCACTCATGTGCATAAAGGTGGTGTTTCAGGGCCTGGGGAAGCCCCTAACTCACATAAAAGTTATGTTTCAGGGTCTGGGGCATCCCCACTTGTGTATAAAGGTGATGTTTCATGGTCTGGGGCAGTCCTGCACTCGTGTATAAAAGTGATGTTTCAGGGTCCAGGGCATCCCCTACTCATGTATAAAGGTGGTGATTAAAGGGTCCAGAGCATCCCCCCACTCGAGTATAATAGTGATGTTTTAGGGTCCAGGGCATCCCCCCCCCCACTCGAGTATAAAAGTGATGTTTTAGGGTCTGTGGCATTCCCCATACATGTATAAAGGTGATATTTCAGGGTCTGGGGCAACCTCCCACTCGTGAATGCATGCCCCAGGAACTTTTTTTAAAATAATACTTTGCATTACTACATTATTTCAGAAATAGTTCTTACAGAGGACCTGAGAAAGGCTAAGTATATTGTACTCTAGAAAGCTAAGTGGAAGGCTAACACAAGGTGAACGTTTATAACAGCTTTACTCATTTAGCCTCTGGAAGGTTTTCTTCTGCATAACCTGTGTGTTTCCCTTGTTTTTGGAGACAGCCTTACACTAAAAATGCCCGTCCCTCTAGGGATTACAACACCATCTGTTCTGACTGCTGCTCTTAAAGTTTTGTTCAACATATCCTTAGTTTCTTTGGAGACACAAGGGAGCAGTCTGCATCCTTGAGAGACAAAGGCTGACGTCAGGTCAGTGAAATAGTAAGTAATTAGACTAGACGGTGTACTGCCAACAGAGGAACATAGACCCCCCCCGCCCCCAAGTACACTGGTACTCTCTGCGCTCCGGTTCCTTACCAGTTGGTAGTAGGTGACTTCGGGACCACCTTCAGCGTACATAAACCACCATGCAGCAGCACCAACTGTGGCAGCACCAACATAAGCTGGAAAACAAAGTCATCATGAAAGTCAATAGGACTCATCAGAGATCTATAACAAGCCAGAGGCAGATAGCTGAGTCATAAATGATACGTCCACCGTCATATGTTAAACCAAATACAGATCCCTGCCTTGCCTTTAATGGTTGAAAATGTTTTTCTGTTTATAACTAGTGATGGGATACAAAAGCAGTGACCTCTCACCTCCAATGGCCATGTAACGGAAGAAGAGCCAGGTGCTGATCAGGGACTCCTTGGGGCTGCGGGGCGGTTTGCCCATGATGTCCAGATCAGGGGGGTTGAAACCCAGGGCAGTGGCAGGCAGACCATCAGTGACCAAGTTCACCCACAGGAGCTGGACAGGGATGAGAGCTTCTGGCAAACCCAAAGCGGCAGTCAGGAAAATACTATGGAAACAGAGCCACAAAAGAAACAGAAACAAAACATCAGCAAGTCTGGCCATCCAGCCCACTACTGAATTCCATTTTGTTTTTTTCCATAAAAAGTTGTATTGTGATTTTAAGCTTTAATAAATACAATACGTGTAGTAATAATCTTTAAACAGACATTTTAAATTGCATTACACAATGACTGTTGTGAGTTCAACGAATAAAAGAAGGAAAGAAAACAACTTTCATGCAAACATAAGGGATATTATCAAAATCATTCCTAACTGGATATGTGAAATTTGGCTCTTTAACCAAGTACTCATAATCAGACGTTTTCAAGTATTTTGGGAAGGATGGAAACAAACTTACATTTAACAGGACAAATTCTTAAAAAGGAATTCATATTAGCTAAGTAGGGAAAAACAAACAGATGCCTATAATATAATAAACTGGTAATTAAAGCTATACTTTAGAGCCTTGCCACCAGTCTCCACAATAACAGATTGGGACTGCTGCCTGGAATCGGACTATGTGGGTTACAGCATTTCTTTTGCTTCTAAAAAGGGTTTCCAGGTTTGTTCCATTTTGGATTTTAAAATTCTCATCCCTTCCACACCATTTTGCACTCTGTTTCTTAGTTTCATGGTGTACGTTTCTAGAGTTTGTTTCTTATCCTGTTGGCTGAGAACAGTGTTTGACTATTACTGTGAACATGCACAGCAGGCAGCATTTTTGAGGTCTTGTACCAAGTAGCAAATGTCCTACAGTTGCCACCTGGTTGGGTAAGGATTAGCAGCATTTGGCTGCTAAGAGGAAGGATAACGTGAAGTAGTCATCAGCTGTTGAGTGGAAGGATACACTGTGAAACAGCTCATGGCTGCTGAGAGGAAGGATACACTGTGAAACAGCTCATGGCTGCTGAGAGGAAGGATAACGTGAAGTAGTCATCAGCTGTTGAGTGGAAGGATACGCCGTGAAGCAGCGCATGGCTGCTGAGTGGAAGGATAAAGTGAAGTAGTCATCAGCTGTTGAGTGGAAGGATACGCCATGAAGCAGCCCATGGCTCATGAGTGTAAGAATAAAGTGAAGTAGTCATCAGCTGTTGAGTGGAAGGATACATTGTGAAGTGGCCCATGGCTTCTGAGTGGATGGATACAGCAAGAAGTGGCCAACAGATGCTGAAGCAGCCAATGGCCACCAATTGAAAATGTATAGTGTTAAGTGGCCAGTAGCTAGTGGGTAGAAGGATACAGTGCAGTGAGAAGCTTGTGTCATAGTAATGTGGGAAATATAAAGTATGGTTAGGTTGCTACATTTAAACCTCACTCACTAGATGGACTCAGTAATACTGGAGAGGAGGTAGAGCGAGGCATAGGATAAGGATGCCACTCCCACTAGAGAACCTCATTGTAATTGTATGACTTCAAATAGCAGTAGAGAAAGGGGGCACAGTTCAGGTATTGGGGCTGATTATAAACCCTAGCAGCTGGCCCAAGAGACTTCTGATGTTAGGAAGAGGCAAGATTAAAGTTAGAAGTAGAATGCTGAATGCTAACTGCACTGGAAAATACGGTGGCAGTCAGGAAAATACAGACGACCTCACCAACGTTAGAGGAGATCAAATAACGGATGAACTGCTTCATGTTGTTGTAAATGGCACGTCCTTCCTCAACGGCAGAGACAATGGAAGCAAAGTTATCATCAGCCAACACCATCTCAGATGCAGATTTAGCGACAGCGGTACCAGAACCCATAGCAATACCAATCTCGGCCTTCTTCAGGGCGGGGGCATCATTCACACCATCACCAGTCTGTGAGAGAAGAGGGGCAGGTGAGAAATTAGATCAAGTTGCATATTTAGAAACATAAATTAGTGAAACTAAATAATGTTTATTTCAACCCCCATTCAAGCTTGGTTCCAAGCTTTAAAGCAGTTTCATTGCTTGACATTCTGGAAGTATAGGCTGTGCTAGCATTCACACCATCACCAGTCATGGCAGTGATCTCATCACAAGACTGCAGGAACTCCACAATCTTGGACTTGTGAGAGGGCTCAACACGGGCAAAGCAGTGGGCACGACTGCAAGCTTCTCTCTGCTCAGCTGGTGGGAGATCATCAAACTCACGACCAGTGTAGGCCTGGGTGGAGACATCCTCCTCCTCAGTGAAGATGCCACTACGGCGGCAGATGGCGATGGCTGTCCCTTTGTTGTCACCAGTGATCATGATGACACGGATACCAGCATTGCGGCACAGTTCGATGGATCCAGTGACTTCTTTACGGGGTGGATCCAGCATACCAACGCAGCCAACAAAGGTCAGATCACTCTGCAAGGAGACAGCAAAAAAGATGTATTTGTTTGCAGAGTCTCACAAATACTCCCTCCTCCATTTTCTTTCTAATGAAGAGCTATTCTTAGATTTTTTTTTGTTTGTCTTTTCTTCCCCCTTGTCATTGGTCAGCCCCCCTTCTGCTTGACTTCCCTAGTTCCATCCCCCTGGCATCCCCCAGGACTTACCTCACACCTTTCTCCCCCCAGAGCTTTCCCCCACTGGCGAGGTTCCCCAACTCTCGCCGTGGAATGGATCTAGTCCAGAGGTGGTACCTGGGTAGCCAGGTATAGTACCTGGGTAGCCAGAGGTGGTGTAGAGAAGTCCTGCTGAAGCGCTCAGCAGGAGGGAAGCTCTGTGAGAAAGAGTGAGACCTGGCAATTCCCCACTGGATCCAGATAGCAAGCCTTCATATTTTTTTGTACATCTTGTATTCATATAGTGCCTTTTATAACATGTAGAGAAAAATGTTCAGCAATCTGAGCAAGTGAAAAGTTGTTTTCCTAGACTGTAATAAATAAAACACCATTAAAGGCATGCAAATATTGCTCATAAGTACACTCCTGTACTAGTTTCCTCTGCGCCAACCTCATCACGTGCACCACATAAAAGTATCCGAGCCCCCTAGACTTATAGACTGTACTGAGAGTCATTCTGCTATGCAATAGAAGACACACCCTGCTCACTAAAACATCTCCCACTAGGTGCAGAACAGTTTAATTGCAAATAAGAAGTGGAAATAAAGCATTACAAAAAGTGTGCAGGGCAGTTTTTAAGCATTACATTTTTCTCCACACTATAAGTGCTTTAGGACACCTCAGGGATGTGCGATTATGTGGAATAATTGCACTTGCTCACATGTGTTTAAAGGCTCTTGACACAAGTACCTCGTGCCTAACAACACTCATGAACCATGCAGTTATTCACCCATAATCACACACCCTGGCGTGTCTTACTGGTTACGTATACACACTGGATCCTAGAGCACTTTACACTCCTGGAGAGGGAGGGAGGGTGAGAATAAATACTGCTGCCATTTTCAGCGCAAAGGGAGAAACAGCACAGATGGAGAAGTAAAGACAGAGGGCTCGATTTTCAAAGAACCCCAGATGCGTGAACGTGTGGTGCACAGGGCTTACGGCATTCACCTGACTGGCAATCAGGATTTTCTATCCCGTATGCCAAGTGCTGCAAGTTAGATCAACTTTTTCTGGTCTAGCTTGCAGCAATGCTGTAGACACTTTCTATGGGGCTTGCAGCAAAATGTCTGGCACAAGCCGTCTTTATTTGGGTAAAGTATCACAACCACACCCGATGCAGGTGCAGCTGCATCAAAGGTGTTTGGTGGGGTTTGGTGCAGCTGCACCAAAAAAAGGGTTTGATGGATGGCTTGAAGCAAGTCCTGCATCGCCCTTTGAAAGTTGGGCCCAGAATATGTTGATAGGAAGAGACCGATGGTTCATCAAATCTGCCCAAAGTATACTACCTCACTCCAGACCGGGTATACCATTTGAACAAAGAAATTTCTACAGTGAACACCACAACAGTGACAGATCTCGCCAGGTCGCTGTGGTGGTGTGCCATAGATCGACACCCTGACTCCCAGTGTTTCGCCCCCACCCCAAACCAAGTCCAATTCGGAGCTGGTTATTTAGAGATGGGTGTGCGGGGGCACAGGGGCGAAGCCCCCCAGAAAAAAAACAGTCCTGATGGGAACAATGTCGACAGTCGGCATTGTTCCCGTCGCTGTCGGGGATGTCGACAGCACTGCTATAGTTGTTACTTGGTGGAACCCTCCAGATCTGGTCTATGGGGGGGTGTCCCCTTTTGCCCCACCACCTACCCTACCCCCAGGTATTTCCCTGTGGGGCTGTGAGTCCCCTTGCTCTATTCCAGCCATGTCTGAACCCATTTTGGATACTGGCAATCTGTTCTATGGCTCCACCTTCCTCTCAGAAAAACAGAAGTTCCTTAAATCCCTCCTGAATTTGACCCCCATCTGCCTACAGTCATGCCCTCTTGTGGCTACATCCCTATTTACAGCAGCCAGGGCCTTACTATTCACCCCATTTATACCTCTCATGAACCTGTATGTCTCTGTCATGCTCCCCCTTGGTATCTGGACTCCAGCAAGTACTGTACATGTACAAGGACAGGCTGGGAGAGTTGAATATGTGTATTCACTGGAGGAGAGGCGGGATGGGGGATATGATCGAGACCTTTAAGTATCTGAAGGGGATAAACAAGACCAACACAGAAGGGCTTTTTCAGATGAGAATTGGAGGGACACAAGAGGGCATGGACTGAGATTGAAGGGGGGAAGATTCAAGAAAGAGATGAGGAGAAATGTTCACAGAAAAAGTGGTGGACAAATAGAACACCTTACCAGATGGGACAGTGTCCTGTAAGACGGTGGGCAATTCCAAAGGTTAGGTTGGGACAGGAGAAGGGATACTGGGAAGGGGGGCAGGAGGGGCAGTTGCATGATGAGGGGGTAGCTGCACACTCGAGCAGACTCGATAGACCTTGAGGCCCGTTTCTGCTGGCAATTTCGTATGTTAGTTTGTTCAAATATTCAGGGCTGCCAGCCGTTTCTTATGGGATCTGCCTTGCCAGCCCCCCCCTGGATTTTTTAGGAACCCTTCTCTGTATTGACACCAGCCTGTTTATGTCCTGTCTTTGATGAGGGCACAGAATGAGACACAGTATTCCAGCTGTGACCCCAGCAGTGATCTGTATAGGGGCATTATCACTTCACTTCCTTTACTATGACGACACCTTCCAGTATTGGGCTAGCTGGGTCACCCTTGAGCAAGGGACAGAGAACTCATTCCCATTATATTATTTGGCCCACTGATCCTGTTATTCAACAGATCTTTGGAACAGGGAAAGACCATAAAAGAGTGGAGAATGGCACACATAACCCCAATATTTAAATCTGGTGATAGAACAAGGTCGAAAAGTATCGACCAGTCCACTTGATTTCAGTGATAGGTTAAATAATGGAATGTTTTGTAAGGGCACTCTTAGACGATGACCTTAGGGAACTGGGGGCACTGGACATGACACAGCATGGATTCACACTGGGTAGATCGTGTGTAAGTAATCTTTTGGATTTCTTTGGTCCACTTAGCCAGGCACTGGATCAAGGGTTACCTGTGGATGTACTGTATCTATATTACAGTAGGACATTTGGTTCTGTGTCTCGTAATATTCTGTTAGACTGCTTGAAACATATAGAAGTAGAGAAACAATTTCATGGATTCAGTCATGGTTAGGTGGTAGACTCCAGAGAGAACAGCTGAGGGGCTTTTTTGTCCGAATGAAGTAGTCACAAGTGATATGCCCCAGGGATCCATTCTTGGACCCCTGTTGTGTTCCATATTTGTGACTAGTATGCAGGTCCATAATGGTGTCTGGTTATGAAAGTACGCAGACGACACAATGACTGGAGCAACTGTTAACAATACAGAGTCTATTAATACACTAAAGAGACAACTAAAGGACATTGAAAACTGAGCAAAAAATATAACTTAGACTTTAATGTGTCAAAGTGCAAAGTTATGCATTTTGGTAAAAATAACACGGAGGTACGGTACACTATAAATAACCAAATCATTGCCGGTATAGATAAGATACAGAACTTGGGGGTTGCAAATACAATCATGAATAACCTGAGTTTTGGTACATGCTGTAAAGAGTCAGTTAATAAATCATCTAGGACTCTGGGATGTATCCTTAGGAACTTAAAGAGTCAGAGAAAGGAGGTTCTTGTTCCCCTGTATGAGATGCTTATACGGCCTGTGCTGGAGTATGGAGCACCATTTTCCTCCGCACAAAGTTAAAGGGAGTATTAGGATAGTGGAAACAGTGCAACGGAGACTGACTAAGAAAGTGGCATCAGTTAGGGACTGTCAATGCCAGGACAGACTACAGCAACTGGGTTTGTACTCAATGGCTTATAGGAGCCTGAGGGGAGACGTGTCATGCATATAGAGCATGGAAAGCTGAATTAATATGGGAATCTACAGCCCTGACTAAGAAGGCAGAGATGGGTAGGGCAACTCATGGGCATCAGATGCAACTGAAAGGGGAGTCGTGCAGGACTACCTGTAGAGGTCGCTGGTTTAACCAGAGGGTGGTACAGACGTGGAATGATCGTCCACCAGAAGTGGTGAATGCCAGAAGTTTGGCAAACGACTACTTGGTAAGCACATGGGTGAAACAAAATAGGCATATTCCCACTGATACGTGGCAAGCCTAATATGGCCCCTCGGGCCCCTTGATTTGTAAGTTACCTGTGAACCTTACCTGCTCCCTTCAAAGGGGCATGCTAGCTATGGGAGAGTGATCTGGGTTTGGAGTGTAGCGATGTGAATTAGGCTATGATATGTGAAACCCACATGGGCCTGTTCTGGTGTAAGAAATAGAAGGAAGCTCAGTTTAAATGTATTCATGGGTATATCTCCCCCAGATATGGACAGCAAATTCTATCCAGGGGCATCACCCATATGTGTGAGATGCAGAGAGGCTATGGGTACCTATCTACATTATTTCTGGAGTTGCAGGAAAGTAAGGTGTTTCTAGTCTGAGGTTCAAGACCAGATTCAGGGGGTACACACATACAATATACACCCCTTCTGTATGTTGTTTGGGTGGACCACTCTGAGGGGATCCTTATCTGAGGATGTAAGAGCAATGCTGTAATAGCATACAAGTGCACACAGAATACCTGGGTCTCCCACCAGCAGCCCACGGCAGGAATATGGTTACAGCAGCTGGCGAAATCTGTGCCTTTGGAATGTACTACATGCAAACTGTGAGAAAGGGGAGAACTCTTTGAAACAGTGTGTGTGTGTGTGTGTGTGTGTGTGTGTGTGTGATATTTATTGACAGTTCCCTCTGCGGAGGCCGCGAATATATGCATAGGCACCATAATATAATTTGTGGTGGAACCCAGTGGGGAGCATCATGGTATAGACTACCATGATATGAAATGTACTAAATGATTATTTACTAATCACCCAATTCATAGCAAATGGAGACATGCAAATCCAGGGTGAGATCAAGTTTATTGTAATCCAGTAATTTCTTGTTGTCATGTACTGCATTAAAGTTGTGTTTCTGTTACCAGTCATAACTGCAAAATGCAGTCTATAATATAGGAATGGATAACTAGAAAATAATGCTGGTGCAGGGGTATGTTATGAGGATTTTTCACACACCCGAGGTGTGTGATAATCCATAAAGCCTGGGAGTTTTGGTCTCGGGGTTTGTGAGATTACACACTGAGAGGGTGTGTGAAAAATCCTCATAAGACAAACTTTGCACAGACATTTTTTATAATAACTGGTGCAAGGTTTTGACAAAGACAAAAACTGCAAGCTGTTTTGTGTGCAAGAGCGTATCTCTGAGCAGCTGCCATAGACACACAAACACGGTGTTCTTTTTTTGCACCTCAGTGAAGTGAGAGCGTGAAGAAGAAAACGCTGTAATAACCCACTATCAAGTAAATACAGAATTCAACAAGTTATTACAGTGTTTTATCGGGACTGGATATGCAGTCATTATGGGGGTCACCAGTTAGTATAGCACAGTAATCAAATATGCACACTGTACATATACATGAATCGCTCTAAGATATTAGCTATGAGGCTATGTTGCATGTTTGTGTGTTTTTTTATGGAAAACAATAAAAATATTTACAACACTTAAAAATATTAAAAGACCCAACACTATCACCAACACTGACCCTTCCCCTAGTTTCAGTTATTTCTTCCTGTTTTTTTATTTTGTTGTTTAATGTTCCTTCACTGAATTCCACAATTTACTGTATGATAATTTATTGCTTGCCAATTCTTTCAGTGTTCTTGAAATTGTATATGTTTATTTCCATTTTATTGCATTTTGTATATGTTCTCTTCTCTTCTCATTTTTCCCATCTCCAGGATCTATCTGGAAACAAGATGATACTAGCAGAGTGGGACTTTCCTGGTGGGGGTAAGAAAGAAAGGAAGGAAGGAAGAAAGAAAGAGAGAGAAAGAAAGAAAGACAGTTACACCCTAGCATCCTCGATGCCTTACGTATGCCTTACTGTACCAGCTGGTTTGCTTGAAGGCATCACTGATGATGACTCTGGTATCCCACTCCTCTGACATAGCTAGCCTAACTCATCCCATCCAATACTCCTTGTGTGGATTCCTTTTCTCAAAGTGCATCCTTTTGCACTACTTTGGATTAAATCGGAGTTGTCAGATTTTTTACCACCTTTCCAGCTTTCCTACGATTTCCTGATGTTCCCTCACACCTACCTTGCTGTCTTCCCTGCCACATAGTTTTGTGTTGTCAGCAAAGAGGCACATCTTGCCCTGGAGTTTGTAGACAACACAAACCTATATGAGATGTTAAACAAAGGGAGGTTAGTGACTTGCTCAGGATCACACAGTAAATAAGTGGTAATTGTAGGTGGAGTTCTAAATAAGAGTTTTGGTCATTAAAAAAATCAGGAAAAGGGAAGCATTTTCCCCCTCCTAAAGATGGCACTGCCTTCTCATGGGAAGAGTCTGGCTCGAGTTTGATTGTGAAGGGAAGGGTATTCAGAGTGGGAACACATATTTATTGGTTTATCTGTCCGCTCACTCACCTCATATTCAACAAACTTAGTTGAATCTTCTAGCATCATGTCTTCCTTCTTTGGTGGGGTGTCACGGGTGGCGAGTGCCAGGCAACGCAAGGTGTCTCTTCCTGTGCCGTACTCCTTGATGACAGTCATAATCTTGTCCTTGATGCTATTGGTCATGGGTACACGGGTAGTGCCAACACGGACATAATTACAGCGATCAATCACGCCTTCAGGGGCACCCTGTCAGAAACACAGAGTACATTAGAAAAGGCCCCTCTGAGGGTTAATGTCAGAAGCACAAAAATATATACTAAGTTAAATAAATTCCCTCTGAGGGTTGTTAGTAACACAGAGATGCCATACATTTGAAATGGACTCTCTTGAGGATTGATACCAGAAACAGAAACCCACAGTATATTATAAAAGGACCGCTAAGGATTAATACCAGCAGCAGAAACACAAGAATATCAGAAAAGGACCATCTGAGCATTAATGGTCCAGGAAACCATAAACTACAGAGTGCCCAGACCATGGTTTGCCTCAGTGGAGTCAACTCATTTCACAGTAATTCCTAGGGACTGTAAATCCCCCTAACCATTAAATTATATATGATCAGCTAGTTTTGGGGGATCATAGGGGCTGCAGTTGCAAGAGACATCATAATGGGTGTGAAAAAAGCATAGGGATGTCAAATGCAGCCTCCGGCTACTGTGGCTATGCCCCTTAATGAGGTCCCTGGTTCAGCTTGCGTATGAAAATGTTTGTGCTGGTGTAACGTGGTCTGCACTGGTTTCTTCCTCCAATGGGGTGAATTTCACTGCTAAGCTGGGTAGGGTGCCCCATATAAGAACCACCCTTTGACGCTTGCATCTGTGCTCTGCCTTATGTAGCAGTGCCACCAAACATCCAAGGAGCAGCACGCGCGAGCCCAAGGCCTTTCTAAGCGCAGCACGCGTGTGTGCCGGAGGCGTTCGCACGTGCCCATAAAAAAAGTGCGGGAAACGCTCATGCTCCGCTCTCCTCACCTTCACGAACATCTTGTTTCCGACGGCGGCGCGGGAAGCCTTGGCTGGGGAACAGTAGACGGACATGGACTTTCTGTCACGGGAGAACTCCAGGGTGCACTCCTTCTTCATCAGCTGCTTGATGACCTGTGGGCGAGGAAGAGGAGAAGCAGGTTACTGTAACGGGAAACTGTTCTCAGGTCTTTATTTCTACTACACAGTAAGTTTGTTTCCCTCAGTGGTTTTGAAAACATGTTCTTCATGGGTTAGAGCACTAAGAACAACTTTTCTCAGCCGAAACAGTCCGAATTAGTTGTTCTGATAACTTCTCATGGGTGACAGAACCAGTGGCTGGCTCCAACTGTAGTAACAGATGCAAACTGCGTGACCTCATTTTTTGAAAGCTGTGCAGTTGAGTGCTCTGATTTGGACTGGGATGTTTTTGCTGTTAGCTGGACCCCCGTTTATTTAATAAAACAGTTTTGCAAAAAGAGTTAAGCAATATGTAAATGTTACTTTATATGGTAGCCATGTGAATAGCTGTTGTTGCTGTGTGTGTGTTGCCTAGACTTTTTGTATACAAAGCATCCATACCTTGTCTCTGAACTATGCCAAACCACATGTGTTGCAATAAGTATTTGTCAGTGATTTTTGACCAGGAAAGGCATGCTAAGCTGTGACTGTTTCTAGGTGCCTCCGGGGGAATGGTTGCATGGACCTGTTTTTATTGAAGCGGGAAGGTTGACCATGACACCAAGGTACCTCCCCCACTACATATTTCATCGGTAAGTGCCATGGGATCTTTTACTTCCATCTGTAAGTGATAAAAGGTGGGCAGTAGGGACCTTGGTTTAACATGTCATCTGAGAGACAGCACTTCAACTGTGCAGCCCCCCCCCCTCCACTGCACTGCAGGGTCAGTCGTGGGTACTACCCCAAGTGCATTGAGTTGGGCTAGAACCCACTGCCTTCTAATCTTCTGGCCCCAGAGGTCAGTGAGTTACCTGCTGAGCCACTGACACAGGTAACCAGCATATACCTTTTACATGCTTCTGCTTCAGGAAAACAAGAACGTTTTATCTAACCCCCAGCAAATCAAGGTAGTCCCAATGGTGAGGAATACGAACTGTGGTAGGTAAGTTAGACTTACTGAATTGCATGCATTGGCACGCTCAACCTTGGACAAACTACGGACATCAGTATTAAACACATTCATCTTCTCAACCAAGCAGGTGAGGGCAGTTTCTGTGGCCTCACCGACCTTCTCATAGACACCTTTAGCCTGAAACAGTGAAGAGAGACAAATTAGCATCGGAAGAAAATATATCACTAATCCAAAAATTGGAATTATATCAGGAACATGGTTAATGACTATTGGCTGATGTGTGATATAACCAACACACGCCATTAGGCTGGGAAGTCTTGGCCATAACTTTGACTTCAGCACAATGGAAGATCCAAAAAGAGTGTTAAAGTTGAACTGTACAAGACAAAAAGAGTTTTTTTTTCCCCTGTTTTTATTACATAGTAGTGAAAGGCAGATATGAACCGCTAGGCCCAACTAGTCTGCCCATACTCCCTGCATGCATCAGCAGTAGCAGATCCTACTTGGTCATTGGCTTTTCCCTGTCTTCCCCACATCTGTTTGTTTCCTTATGTCTATCTCTTGCATGTTTGAATCCCCCCTCCCACCACTTCCTAGTGTAGGTTATTGCAAGCATGTACGATCCTCTCTGTGAAGAAAAACTTCCTCACATTTCCCCTTATCTTGCTCCCCTCCAATCTCATATAGTGCCCCCTTGTCCTTGTACGGCTCTTGTACTGAAAGATGTCACCCACCTGCACTTTGTTCAAGCCTTTAAGATACTTGAAGGTCTGTATTATATCCCCCCATTCCCTCTTCTCTTCAAGTGTATACATATTGAGATCTTCCAATCTGTCCACATATGTTTTCTGATGCAAGCCCTGCACCATCTTGGTCTACCTTCTCTGGACCGCCGCCACCCTGTCTATGTTTTTGTGAAGATGCAGCCTCCAGAACTGAGCACAGTATTATAGATGAGGCCTCACTAGCGTGTTGTAGGATGGTATCACAACTTCCCTTCTTTTGCTAGTAATACCCCTTCCTGTGCATCCCAACATTCCACTGGGCCTCCCCACAACCTTGTTACACTACTTGGCCACCCTTAGGTCATCTGAGATGATTTCCCCTAAGTCTTTCTCTTCCCTGGTGACTGTCGTCCATTTCCCTCACTCGCATTCTGTGGCTCTTCACAGGATTTCTCCACCCCAGGTGCATGATTTTGCACTTTTTTTGCATTAAATTTCAACTGCCACACATTTAACCATTTTCTAGCTTCCCAGATCCCCCTTCATTTTTTTGATCCCCTCTGGAGTATCCACTCTGTTGCAGATCTTGGTATCATCTGTAAATAGGCAAACCTTCCCCTCTAGCCCTTCAGCAGTGTCACTGATGAAGACATTAAAAAGGACTGGCCCCAGGACTGATCCCTGTGACACCCCACTGGTCACCCTATTTTCCTCAGACTTGATCCCATTTACTACCACCCACTGCTTCCTGTCCCTCAACCAATTTCTAATCCAGTTTTCCACTTTGTGGTCCACCCCTAGGCTCCCTAGCTTGTTCGCCATTCCTTTGTGGGGTACGGTGTTGAAGTCCTTACTGAAATCAAGGTAGGCGATGTCCACCACTCCTCCCTGATGCCCCTTCCTTGTCACTCAGTCAAAAAAGTCAATCAGATTTGTTTGACGTGATTTTCCTGCTGTGAAACCATGCTGTCTTGGATCCTGTGATCTCATGTTTTCCAAGTGTTCCACAATCCTTTCCTTAATCAGTGCCTCCATAATCTTATCCCCTACTGAGGCGAGGCTGACCGGCCTGTAGTTCCCTGTCTCCTTCCTGCTACCACTCTTGTGGAGAGAGACTACATTTGCCCCCTTCTAGTCCTCTGGAACCAATCCTGTGTTGAGTGACTTACTAAGCAGGACCACCAGCGGTCCTGCCAGCACCGTCCGTAATTCCTTTAATATTCTGGGGTGTATATCATCTGGCCCCATCATTTTGTCCACCCTCAGTTTTTTGAGTTCCTCCAGGACTCGCTCTGCTGTAAAAGGACTAGTGCTTACCTCTCTCCCCCATTGTTTCTGCTGCCTAGCTTTGATTCCTGTCCTTCCCCTCTACTGTGAATACTGAAATTAATTTGTTATCAATGCTTTTTCTAGGCCACCCTGTATGCACACCCTTTCTTCCCCTTTGAGCCTTACAATCCCTCCCCAGGCCTTCCTTCTGTTGCTTATGTATCTATAAAATGTCTTGTCTCTCCTCCTTATTGTCCGTACTTATCGCTTCTCTGTTTGTGCCTTCGCGCTCCTAACTGCTTTCCCTGCCTCTCTTGGTCTCTCTAGGTACACCGCCCTATTCTCTTCCTTTTGGTCTTCTTGTATTTTCTGAAAGACCCCTTTTTGTCCCTCACTTTCTCTGCCACCTCCTTTGTGAACCTTACTGGTTTGTTCCTTCTTTTCCCCTTGTCACTCAGCCTAATGCACTTACTTGTCTTCTCTACTATGGCTTCTTTTAGGTGTGCCCACTGCTCCTCAACCCCTCCCGCTGGATCCCTTCCTGTCAGGGCTTCTTTGGTCCCCCTCCACATCCTAGCAAAGTCCACCCTTCTGAAATGCAGGACCCTTGTCTTTGTGTAGCTGTCCGACGACACTGTACTGATGCCGAATCGCACTGTATGGTGGTCACTGGACCCTAGGGGCCATCCATCCTGACTTCCTTTATCCTATCTTTATTGGTCAGCACAAGGTCTAAGATCACCTTGCCCCTGGTGGGCTCCTGAACCAACTGCCTGAGGCCTGTCCCTTGCAAGGATTCTATGACGTTTCAGTTTCTGGCTGAGGCGGCTGCTGGGATGTTCCAGTCCATGCCTGACATATTAAAATTGCCCAGCAGCAGTACTTCCCCCTTTGCAGCCATCCCATATATTTACTCCTCTGTTGCCCTGTTTACCTTCTCCCTCTGTGTCAGAGGCCTGTAGATCACTACTGTGTGAACTGCTGTGCTATTTATTAGGTGTCATTATACATACACATTACATACATCATGGAAATACATACGTAGATACACATACGTAGACTTACGCGTAGATACATGCGAGATATACATGTAGACAATATACGAGATACACACGCATATACATAATGAGATACACACGTAGATACATACGCACATACATACGTAGATACATGCGTAGATACATACGTAGATACATACGCATAACATACGAGATACATACGATACATACGTCATATTACATAATGAGATGCATAATGTAGATACATACGCATACATAGTTGCCAGCAG
This sequence comes from Neoceratodus forsteri, assembly GCA_016271365.2. Classification (NCBI taxonomy): domain Eukaryota; kingdom Metazoa; phylum Chordata; order Ceratodontiformes; family Ceratodontidae; genus Neoceratodus; species Neoceratodus forsteri. Next base: position 2,325,234 of record JADMNL010000033.1, read on the forward strand.
ATTAAGCTCAATGGTCATTCTTATCTGCCCAATGCAGTTCACTGGTAATACACCACGGCTGCTCTACCTTGCTGCATTTCATACCCCTTCCCCCTCTCCTCCTTCCTGTACTGCTCTGGTGATCTCCTTGCCCTCCTACTCCATACCGTGCCTCTGTGCCTGTCCCATCCTTTCGTGAAACCCCCCACAGTTCCCATTTTTGCCAGATCATCTGGCTGTGCATTCCAGGGTGTCACCACTCTCTCTGTGAAATTGTGACCCCTCGCCTCCCCCCTGTACCTCCTCCCTTGCTAACTTTAGACTATGGCCTCTTGTAGTCCCCTCTTCCCTCAGCTTGAGCAAACACTCCCTATTCCCTCTGTTGAACCCCTTCAAGTATTTGAAGGTCTCTATCATATCCCCTATCCCTCCTGCCCTCTAGGGAGTACGTGTTCAGCTCTCTGTGTCTGTCCTCATGTGACATTCCCTCCAGACCACTGATCATCCTCGATGCCCTTTGCTGGACCCTCTCCAGCAGTATGATGTCCTTTTTTAGGCATGGTTACCAGAACTGCCTACAGTACTCCAGATGCAGCCTCACCAGTGAGGTGTACAAGGGAAGTACAACCTTCCTTCTCCTTCTCCTGTATTTTATCCCCCTGGCAGTGCACCCAAGAATTTTGTTTGCCTTGGCTGCTGCTCTCCTGTATTGCTCTGAGTGGTTCTCAATAGCATCAACCATACCCCCAGATCCTTTGCCACTGTTGTTACAGCCAGCTGTATCCCCCCAAATGGTAGATATACTCAGGGTTCCTACCGCCGAGATGTAGAACACTGCATTGTGTGCATTAAACCCCAGCTGCCACACATGGGCCTAGTATTCTAGTTTCTACAGGTTGCCCTGTAGTGCCTTCCTTCCTCCTTCACTATCCACCACCACCCACAATCTGGTATAATCGTCGAATAAGCTCATTTTACTACCTGTCCCCTCCGTGATGTCTGAAACATACACATTAAAAAGGATAGGGCCAAAGATTGAGCCTTGTGGGACCCCACTGATGACGTCCCTGGGTGTCGAGACTTCATCCCTTACCTCTGCCCTCTGTTGTCTATTCTGAAGCCAGTTTGCTTCCCACCCCACCAATTTAACTCTCATCCTCAGTCTGCTTAATTTCCAAATTAGCCCTCCGTGTGGGACTAAATCGTAAGCCTTGCTGAAGTCCAGGTATAGAACATCAACTGACTTTCCTCCATCCAGAGACCTAGCAAATAGGTCTTAGAATTTGACCAGGTTTGTTTGACATGATTTCCCCTGGACAAACCCATGTTGGTTTTCATTCTGAAAACCATTTACCTCCAGGAACACCACCATCTGTTCTTTCAAGATGGCCGCCAACGTTTTTCCTACTATGGATGTCAGGCTGACTGGTCTGTAGTTCCCTGGATCATCCCAAGGTCAGCTTTTGTGGAAGGGCACTACGTATGCTAACATCCAAACTAGATGGACCCATCCTGATTGGAGGAAGGAATAGAATAGTTTAGTCAATGGAGCTACCAGTACATCTGCCAGTTCCTTCAGACCCATCGGATGGATGCCATCTGGCCGTGGAGCGTTATCTGTCCCCAAGGACTTGAGAGTCTCCATTACCCTCCCTACCTGGATCTCACCATCTGTGGAGCCTCCCCCATTGCCCCTTTCCTGTCCCCTCCCTGAAGCAATGGCCCATCCCTTTCCCTAGTGAAGACGAAGCTGAAGACATCTGTGGAGCCTCCCCACTGCCCCTTTCCTGTCCCCTCCCTGAAGCAATGGCCCATCCCGTTCCCTAGTGAAGACGAAGCTGAAGACATCTGTGGAGCCTCCCCACTGCCCCTTTCCTGTCCCTTCCCTGAAGCAATGGCCCATCCCGTTCCCTAGTGAAGACGAAGCTGAAGACATCTGTGAGCCTCCCCACTGCCCCTTTCCTGTCCCCTCCCCAGCTAAATGGCCCATCCTTTCCTAGTGAAGACGAAGCTGAAGACATCTGTGGAGCCTCCCCACTGCCCCTTTCCTGTCCCCTCCCTGAAGCAATGGCCCATCCCTTTCCCTAGTGAAGACGAAGCTGAAGACATCTGTGGAGCCTCCCCACTGCCCCTTTCCTGTCCCCTCCCTGAAGCAATGGCCCATCCCGTTCCCTAGTGAAGACGAAGCTGAAGACATCTGTGGAGCCTCCCCACTGCCCCTTTCCTGTCCCCTCCCTGAAGCAATGGCCCATCCCGTTCCCTAGTGAAGACGGTTGAAGACATCTGTGGAGCCTCCCCACTGCCCCTTTCCTGTCCCCTCCCTGAAGCAATGGCCCATCCCATTCCCTAGTGAAGACGAAGCTGAAGACATCTGTGGAGCCTCCCCCACTGCCCCTTTCCTGTCCCCTCCCTGAAGCAATGGCCCATCCCGTTCCCTAGTGAAGACGAAGCTGAAGACATCTGTGGAGCCTCCCCACTGCCCTTTCCTGTCCCTCCTGAAGCAATGGCCCATCCCTTGCCTAGTGAAGACGGGCTGAAGACATCTGTGGAGCCTCCCCACTGCCCCTTTCCTGTCCCTCCCTGAAGCAATGGCCCATCCTTCCCTAGTGAGACAAGCTGTTGAAGACATCTGTGAGCCTCCCACTGCCCCTTTCCTGTCCCTCCTGAAGCAATGGCCCATCCTGCTCCCTAGTGAAGACGGCTGAAGACATCTGTGAGCCTCCCCACTGCCCTTTCCTGTCCCTCCTGAAGCAATGGCCCATCCCGTTCCCTAGTGAAGGCAGAGCTGAAGACATCTGTGGAGCCTCCCCACTGCCCCTTTCCTGTCCCTCCCAGAAACAATGGCCCATCCCGTTCCTAGTGAAGACGGGGCTGAAGACATCTGTGGAGCCTCCCACTGCCCCTTCCTGTCCCTCCCTGAAGCAATGGCCCATCCTGTTCCCTAGTGAAGACGTAAGCTGAAGACATCTGTGGAGCCTCCCACTGCCCCTTTCCTGTCCCTCCCTGAAGCAATGGCCCATCCTGCTCCCTAGTGAAGACTTGCTGAAGACATCTGTGGAGCCTCCCACTGCCCCTTTCCTGTCCCTCCCTGAAGCAATGGCCCATCCTTTCCCTAGTGAAGACTAGGCTGAAGACATCTGTGGAGCCTCCCCACTGCCCCTTTCCTGTCCCTCCCTGGAGCAATGGCCCATCCCGTTCCCTAGTGAAGACGAAGCTGAAGACATCTGTGGAGCCTCCCCCACTGCCCCTCTTCCTGTCCCCTCCCTGAAGCAATGGCCCATCCCGTTCCCAGTGAAGACGAAGCTGAAGACATCTGTGGAGCCTCCCCCACTGCCCTTTTCCTGTCCCCTCCCTGAAGCAATGGCCCATCCCGCCCCAGTGAAGACGAAGCTGAAGACATCTGTGGAGCCTCCCCACTGCCCCTTCCTGTCCCCTCCTGAAGCAATGGCCCATCCTGTCTCCCTAGTGAAGACGGTTGAAGACATCTGTGGAGCCTCCCCACTGCCCTTTCCTGTCCCTCCCTGAAGCAATGGCCCATCCGGTTCCCTAGTGAAGACGAGCTGAAGACATCTGTGAGCCCCCACTGCCCCCCTTTCCTGTCCCTCCAGTTAATGGCCCATCCTGCCCCTAGTGAAGACGGTTGAAGACATCTGCGAGCCTCCCACTGCCCCTTTCCTGTCCCCTCCTGAAGCAATGGCCCATCCTGCTCCCCTAGTGAAGACGGTTGAAGACATCTGTGGAGCCTCCCACTGCCCCCTTTCCTGTCCCCTCCCTGAAGCAATGGCCCATCCTGCTCCTAGTGAAGACGGTTGAAGACATCTGTGGAGCCTCCCACTGCCCCTTTCCTGTCCCTCCTGAAGCAATGGCCCATCCGTTCCCTATTGAAGACAGGCTGAAGACATTCTGGAGCCTCCCACTGCCTTTCCCTGTCCCTCCCCAGCAATGGCCCATCCTGCTCCTAGTGAAGATTTAAGCTGAAGAAGTGATTTACACTCAGCCTGCTCCATCCCCATCTACCCGACCCCCTCCTTCTTCAACTTTCTCATCTGCACCTCACCCTTCCTCCTCTCCCTAATATATTTAAAGAATTCCCTCTTCCCCTCCCTGATTCCCCTCCCTGATTCCTCTCGCTAATCTAAGCCATTTATCCTCCTTGGCCTTTCTAATGTTTCTGCTAGCCTCCCTGGAAATCCTCTGATATTCCTCTGGGTCAGCCTCACTATGGGAGCATTTATACCTTCTAAAGGCCAGCCTCTTATTCTTTACTTCCTCATTATAGTGTATTAGCTTTTCAGCGTGCCCTTAAGTTTATAAAATGAAATTATTTAAACTGTTAATGTATTTTTTATTTGCAAATCTAATAAACATTTTATTCACAAAAAAGTGCAACTCTGCAATTCAGCTTGCACTTTTGTAAATATGAAGGTTCATCAATTACATTTATGAGAAAATACTTTTTTTTATAGCACATCTTTGTACTCTGTCCAGAAAATCTGTATGAAAATCATTTGCCTGTACCCGAATAACCTCACAGGGCCTTAGTTTATGACACCATACTGCTCACCGTGACAGCAGACTGTGATGTCATAAATATCAATTACGAGATTAGCAGGGAAGAGTAACAAACATTTTGAAAGATTCTGTTAAAAAAGTACTACATTTTCTGCAATATTTAGTAGATCAGCAAAAGTAAAACCAAAAAACAGAAAACACTGAAGTTAAAACGCATTTGGTGTAAACTGAGTGGTTTTAAGCTTTTTATTATAGAACAAAGTTCTTCTAGAGACTTACCAGTCTCAGTCCCTGACCTGAAATACAGATGCCTTACCTCATCGGACTGCTTTCAATGTGTATATGGCCCAACATAATCAAGTTTTTGATAAGCATTTGTCGATGCCGAATGTTTGCTTGCCAGCATTGGCATTGATAGTGTAGGAGTTAAAGAGATGCATAATAGGAATGGCAGTGAAGTACTGAAGTGACGCCAACCCCCACCCCCATCCTGCAGAGACTGATAGGCATTGGGGGTGTGCCTTTGGGTCATTGACCATAAGGCTTACGCCATTCCACCTCACCCCATCCTGCAGACACTAATGCTTTCCCCATTTCATAAGGAAATAAGCCGAGATGGGTGTGGTATAGGAGAATGGGGTGAATGTTAGGGCTGAAGACCCCAATGTACACCTCAATGCCTGTCACAGTCTGCAGGGTGGGGGTGGGGGAGGAACAGTGTGAGCATTACGGCTAACAACCCCAAGTCACACCCCTGACACCTGTCAGTCTGTACAGGGTGGGCATTAGGGTTGGAAACCCTAACACCTCGGGGTGTTTGTTGGTATTTGTGCTCCAAATTTTCAACATGGGCTTTTTGGGACCCCACTTAATGAACATTGGCACTATTATTTTGTTACTCAATCCCAAAAGGTGATTTCGCACAGTGACTGCACCATTTGGCGCCACAGGTGCGAAAACACATTTTGGGCAGGATGCAAAAAATGATTGTTGTACTGTTCATAAGAGTGTGTAGAAAAATGGCAATGTAGGAAATCTGGAGTGAAAATATTTAAAAAAAGTCATGAGCGTGCATAGAAACTGCGCATCGCACGCTCGTAATGCAGTCATTTTGTGGAGTTTTTTCACCAAATTTGCAATATGGACTTTCTGGGACCCCACCTCATGAACAGTGGCACTGTCATTTCTTTAATCAGTCCCAAAAGGTGGTTCTGCACAGTGACCGAAAATCTCCTTTTGGGACCGAGAAACTAAATGACAGTGCCAGTGTTCATGAGGTGGGGTCCCAAGAACCCCATGTTGAAAATTTGGTACCAAAACTCCAAAAATTGGCAGAGATATCAACCTAAGTTGAAACCCGCCATTGAGTGCCATTATAGGGCTTACCATCATTTCTTCAGTTCCCTGTTCGGCTTTGAAGACTGCAGATGTGTTCCTGGTCCACCAAAGATTGCCCGTCCCGACCTCCGCAGATGAGTATGGGGTGAAGGGGGGTGCAAAGAGGAGGGACCATTTTCTTTATTTTTCAGGTTTAAAAAAAAAGATGGGGATGGTTTTCTTTTTTACAGGTGAAATATTAGGAAAACAGATTTTGGCACATTGGGGTGAGCTTCCAGTGTGCAAGACTAGTGGAGGGGGGGTCACTGCCAACCTGGGGATTGGGCACCCCAAGGTCAGCTGAGAAAATGGGGGCATTGGGGGGTCCATCACATCTGACACCAGGAGGGAGTGGGCATTCTGATGTCTGAAATGTAAAGAGTATTTTGGCACACTGGGGTGGGCTCCCAGTGTGCCACATTAATGGGGGTTGGGGGATACATGCCGACATGGGGATTGGGCACCCCATGTCAGCTTTCCGGAGAGTATGTGGGTGGGGGGTGGCAGGTGCCACCAATGTGGTAAGCTGAGCTGCGGCTCATGTATTTATTTAACTGTTTTACCAAGAACAGCACACTGAACAGACTGGGGACAGGAGTCTACAAGAACCGAAACTCTGCCCGTGCACACTAGTGTGCACTGAAATGCGCACGGCCAGATTCTTGCTGGCTGGATGGCTGTGTGCCTGGTTGGGAGGGAAGTGGGAGCTGCCGCTGCAATGAAGAAACTGTCCCTGATTGCTGCAGCAGATTTCTTTCAAGTGCAGCACTTGCTCTGAAACTGCCATCATCGTCAGCTTACCGGTTGATTGGTGGCTGAGGGACGCGCCCATTAGAGTGTCTGCTGCATTGGCCACAACATGGACACACCTCTGCAGTGCTGTACTACAATATGTTTCTTGTGTGCTGCGTGCGCAAGCAAACATAAAAAGTAGTAAATTAGGTAAACCGGGTCCCAGGGACTTCCCGGTGTTAAGTGCCACCCACGCTCCTCCCCCGTACTCTGCCAGGTTATGATGCGATGCTAAGGAGAGCGCAGGGACGTGCTCCATTGTAGTCTATGGGTGCTGGCTTCCCAATAGTTTTTTTATATCATAATGGCCACCTGATGATAAAACGTGGGCACTGGCTGACTAACAAGGCCCTTGATGATGAGATAAGGCACCTATATGTCAGGTACATGGGCTGTTCAGTTTACCTTGGTGGATCCCTTTAAAGTGATTTACCTCATTGAAGTCGAGAGAGGAGTCATTACAGAGAGCGCAGATGGTAGCCAGTTCCACAAGACCATCATACTGTCCGGCTTTCACAGACTTGTCATTCTTCAGGCTACAAGGAGGAAATGCCACATTGTCAGAACTTGGCAGGCCAGGCAACAAAGCTTTTTAACAGATTTCTTGTAGTTAATGTGACCCAACCAGTGGTAAGAATTGTGCCTATTTGATGCAACTGAATTGTGGAAGAGCAACATGCAGCAAATTAGATGTGTTACTAAAAGTTGCGATGAATTTGATGCACTTGATTGTAGAGGTGGTTAATTGGATTTAATTAATAATTTGGGGGTGTCAAATGTGTCCTTTTTAAGCTAAATGGTGTGTGTGTGTCAAACAACCCCCGGTTGTCTGGCTATATTTTTTATACACAACATGTTTCTGTGATTAAAGCTTATGATGTATCATGTGAACCTGAATGAATGTATTTCATCCTGTATGTCCCTCCACCCTATTTCCCCCAGGCCACACCTGGAAACAAGTGGTTCTCCGCTTAGTATGCCTGCCTGGTTAAACTCTTAAATAAATGATTTGGTTAAGTTGTCAGTTCCAGAATTAAGCAGTTGCCATATGGATGCAATAACACCAAAACACAACACCCATGCACTTGTTTAGTTTTGAGATTTCAAATGCACGTAATTGCTCTGTGTAAAAAAATGCTGTCAATGGCCTACTTCAGTTTAAATAGACTAACGTCAACCAATGGAGAGCCCTTTGTGAATGAGGTTTTATGGAGCAAGTGTGCTGTGGTAAATAATGCATTTTTCTTAGTGATGTGTAGAGATGTGCGAAATTAGAAAATTTCACTTCACAAAATATTTCACAAAATATTTTGTGGATGCGAAATGTGAAACTCCATAGGCCAAATGTGAAATTTCATCCTTGAAACATGAAATTTCACCTGTAAAATAGTACAATTTGGGTGAAATTTGGCAAAAATGCACATTTTGGGGTGAAATTGCACGTTTTATGGGCAAAATTTTGCAATTTCTCACCCAGTAAAAAATTATTGCAGAATGGCGGAATTTTGCAAAATATTTCACATGCCAAAATTGCTGATTTCGCTGCACTTTTGCCAGCAAAATTTAATTTCGCAACATCTCTAGTGATGTGTAGTAGGCAGTGAAATTTGCTTTGTGAAGTGCGGTTAGCGATGAATTTGATTTTGTGTGGTAAGCAGTGAACTTTGTGAGGCGTGGTTAGTGGTGAATTTGGCTTTGTGTGGTGAGTAGTAAACTTTATGAGGTGAGGTATGGTTAGCAATGAATTTGGTTTTGTGTGGTAAGCAGTAAATGCAAGTAATGAATGTGGCTCATTGAGGTACAGTAAACTGAAATTGGTGTAGCGAGGGCAGTAGGTTAATAGTGTATTTAGCTCAGTGTAATAGGCTAAGTTATAAACTGGACTTAGTATTTGTCTCACAGAAGTAGTTTTTGGTGTGTGTGTGTGTTTGTGGGGTGCAGTGCCTGTTGAGCCATGAATTTCGCTCAGTTTTCCGTGGCATAAGCAATTAATTTGTCTACATGGCTTGGTAAGCGGTGGTACTTACACTTCTCCGTCAGGGGCGTAGGTGGAGCCAGTGATGCTGAACTCATTGAGGAAGCACATATCATTGTCTACCTTGTCAATAATGAACATCTGTAGAGGAATTGAAAGTGGCATAAATGTAAGAACAGTGATGCAGAAACACTCAAAGGTTGTGTATGGAAGGGAATAGAAAGCATGCAAGCCCTACCTTGCAGACAGACATCTGGTTGGTGGTGAGAGTGCCAGTCTTGTCGGAGCAGATGACTGAGGTGCAGCCAAGGGTCTCAACGGATGGCAGGCTTCTGACAATAGCATTCTTCTTAGCCATACGGCGGGTACCCAGAGCCAGGCAGGTTGTGATGACAGCAGGAAGGCCTGAGATTAATTCAGACAGAATCTTGTCAGTGAAGGACATTATCTGCTTCTGCTAATACATAAATAATGATATCAGAAAAGGGCCTATCGGCCCATCCAGTCTGCCCACCCTGCCTAACTACTCTGCACTGGCCCTTTAACTGGCCATCCTTCCCCTTGTTTCTGCCCACTCTACCTAACTACTCTGCACTGACCTAGTGGCCATCTTTCCCCCTTGTTTCTGCCCACCCTACCTAACTACTCTGCACTGACCTAAAGGCCATCCTCCCCCCTTGTTTCTCCACCCTTTTCTAACTAACCCCATATGCTTGCCTTATCCCTGTTTGAAGCTGTTCATTGATTTGGTCTGTACCATGTCTGCCGGCAGGTTATTCCACATGTTCACCACTTTTTGTGTAAAAAAAAAAAAGTGCTGATGGACATCCCTTTTGAATCTCCCTGCTATGAATTTCAGTGATTTCCCTCTTGTCCTTGCAGTTGAACTCAAGGAGAAAGGTTCCTTGGCATCCACTCCGTCAATCCCCTGCAGGTACTTGTACGTCTGTCATTTTGCCCCTTTCCCTCCTTTTCTGAAGGATGTACATGTTCACGTTCTGCAGCCTCTACTTGTATGTTTTGCCCCCTAGTCCATGGACCATCTTAGTTGCCCTGTGCTGTACTGCTTCCACGTTATCACAGTCCCCCCCCCAGGTGTGGACTTCAGCAGCACCTTGCACAGTATTCCAGGTGTAGCTGAACCAGTGACCTGTACAATGGAAGGATCACCTCTGAAAATATACTGATTATCCCCCTCCCTGTGCAACCCAGTCTCCTGTCTGCCTTGCCCGCAGCTGTATTACAAAGTGCTGTTGTTTTTAGGCTCTCGGATATCATGACCCCTAGTTGCTTTTCCACTTCAGTGCTTTCCACCACTTCTCCCCCCATTTCATATTGCACTCTTGGGTTCCTCATGCTGTTGTGCATCACCTCACATTTATTTTGCTTTATAAAATGGGCTTCAGAAATCCAGCATTCCAATTGACTAGTACATCTTCTGAGCCGTGTCCTTATCAGAAGACATACTAGCCAGCCGGCACTAACTTTCCCTGCCCAACCCCATAACAACGATGTGTCTTCTGCAAAGAGGCAGGTCTTGCCTTAATGCCTTCCCTTGTATTGCACATAAATACACTGAAAAGGACTGGGCCCAGCACCGACCTCTGAGGTATTCCACTCCCCTCAGCTGGTTCTCCACCTTACTTGTCAAGTTTTCCTCCACCCTAAGTCTCTTATTTTCTTGACCAGCGTTCTATGGGTGACTGCGACAAAGACCTTGTTGAAACTCAAGTATACTATACTGCTGCATATACTGCCTGTCCCCTATCTTCTGCCCTGGCCACCCAGTCAAAGAAGTTAACCAGACTTGTCTGGCAAGACCTTCCTCCCATGAATCCATGTCAGGGATCCTGTAGCCCATCCCATGCCAGGAGTCCATCTGTTCCTCCCTTGGTAAAGACTCCTTAATCTTTACTACTATGGACATTACTATGACTCATCTGTGGTTCCTGGGCTCAGCCTCCCTTCTGCTCTTGTGCACTGTCCTTCCTTCCCTGGGGACCACCCCCCTGGCCAGTGAGCAACTGAATATGCCTGCAGGCGACCTTCCTATCTCTTCTACCTTATTTTGCATCCTCACATGTAAGCCATTAGGTCACATGGCTTTATCTACTTCCAACACCCATTTCTTCATTATTTTGACCATGACACCTGAGCCCTTGTTCTCTTCCCCACTTAACCCCACATTCTGTCAGTGGCCAGTCTTTCTTCCTAGTAAATACAGAACAAAATATTTGTTTAATATCTCTGCTTTCCCTTTGTCTCCCTCTTCCTATCCTTCCTCACTCTTCTTATTGTCACAAAGGAGACTTTCGAGCAAAATAGGCAATTTGGAGTGGGTCTCGAGATAAATACTAACATACTAAAATGCCAGCAGAATAGGCCTAACTGTCTTTTGTGTCTGCTCGTTTGGTCAGCCCCCACCCTGGGAGCTGACCTTGCTGTGCCCCGTCCCTCTCTGGCTTCTCCCTTCCCAGTCCCGGATATTCGCGTGCACTGGTTTTTGCTTCCAGAACCCTTCCCCTGTACCTGTCCCACCCCCTCTTGAACCCCTCCACTGTTTCTGCCTCCACTAGCCCGAGGGCAGTGCATTCCATGGTTCTACCACCCTCTCAGTAAAGTAGCACCTCCTCCTTTCTCCCCTGAATCTCACCCCCCCCAGCTTCCACCCATGCCCTCTAAATGGGGTATGAAATTGATTAATGAATAGGCAACAGAGGGTGTTAGTAAATGCACTCCCTCTAGTTAGAGGAGAGTGACCAGCAGGGTACCACAGGGCTCAGTACTGGGACTGGTCCTCTTTAATTTCTTTGTAAGTGCCATTGCAGAAGAGCTGGAAGGGGAGATGAGCCTCATTGCAGATGACACCAAAATCTGCAGTACGGTAGATACACCGGCGAGGGTGGAGAGAATGAGCAGAGACCTGAGCAAAGTCAAGGAGTGGTCAGTGGTATGGCAGCTGGGTTTCAATGCAAAATAGTGCAAAATCATGCACTTAGGGCACGGAATCCTGGAGGTGGTGCATAGCATTTTGGGAAGAGGTATTGACAGTCACTAAGCTGAAACGATACCTTGAGGTAATCATACCTGTTGACCTCTAGGTGGTAAGGCAATGTGACAAATCAGTCGGCAGGGCCAGCAGGATGCCAGGGTGCATAGGGAGGGGTATCACCAGTAGAAGGAGAGAGGTGGTGTTACCACTGTATCGAACGTTGGTGAGACCCCACCTGGAGTACTGTGTCCTTCTGGAGACCACATCTCAGAAAGGACATAGAGGGGGAAAGGGTGTCAAGAGGAAGGCAACTAAAATGTCTGTTTAAATCTCAACATGCCTACAAACAGCCACACTCCCTGAGGAAGGGTTAATACCTGAAGCGCCAGGGCACGTGGTAGTTGCTGTCACAGTGAGTACAGCACTATTACTGTATCAAGCAATAAAAGCTTTTACATGCAAGATGAGTTTTAGTAGTGCTACATGCGTATTTGCAAGTGAGAGCAGTCTTTTTTTGGTATTCAACTAAAATGGTGCAGGGCTTGCACCATAATCCCTATGAGGAGAAACTAAGGGATCTCACTGTGTACACCCTGGAAAAGAGGAGGAAGACGGGGGACATTATGGAGACCTATAAATACCTCACTGGGGTGAATAAGTACAGGAGGGCAGTATTTTTCAGAAGAGAAGGTGCACAAGAACAAGGTTCATGCAATGAAACTGGAACAGGGGAATTTAGGAGGGATATGAGAAAGTACTCTACTACAGTGAAAGAGTGGTGGATGCCTGGAGCAGTCTTCCAGCTTAGGAGGTGGGGTTAGGAGGTGGGGGCAAAAGCAATGATGGTATTCAGGCATTCATGGGACAGGTACAAATGAATCATGTCAGGGAAGCAAGGGGGGGATGTAGTCGGAAATCAGGTAGGGTCTGCTATGACAGTATAAAGACTGGGTGGGCGAAAGGTTCCTTATTTACTGACAGATTCTATGGGCCCAATTTTATATGGTGGACGCAGGACTTGCGTTAAGCCATGGGTCTGATGCAAAGGGAGTCACAGATGCAATGAAGCCCCTCGGAAGCAGAGCTATCTGATTTTCAAAGGGGTGACATATTTGTAACATATTCCACAGTTTCCAGCTGCTTGTGCCAAAGGGCTGGTGCAACTGCCATGATTCCGGATACAAGGTTAGACCAGGGAGAAGGTGGTCTAACTCCCTGCGTCCTAGGTTCTGGGCTTGCAATGAGTGTTTGCGGCACACTACATTGAAAATTGCACTTGCTGCAAGGTGTGATGCACACCCTGTCACATGTCTGCTGTGCCGTTGCATATCTTTGTAAAATTGAGCCCTGCGTTTTTATGTTTCTGTCTTTTTGTTTTCATCCCATCATCACGTTTCCAAATATTTCACTTTAACAAGTGCTTTATGTATACCAATGTCTGTCTCAAAAACATACAGTTGCCCCGACTGGCTTCATAAGTGCTGTGCCTGTCACATGTCACATCACAGACTGCCATGGTAAGTACCATGGTGTCATAATCCACGTCTCAACATGGTTCAGTTGGTAGCATATCTGCCTCTGGGCCAGAAGGTCATATATTCTAATTCCATACTGGCATTGGGCTTATACCATAACAGACGGCATCCCAGTGCAGTACTAAGGGGTTGCTGTAGTGTCGGGGGTGCCATCCTTCAGATGAGACATTAACCTGATGTCCCATCTGCATGTTCTTGTGGTTGTTTGTGGACATTAAAGATCCCATGGCACATCTTGAAAAAGAATTCAGAAATACCCCCCGGTGTCCTGGCTAAATTTTACCAATTCACTAAATACCACCAACAGCTTAATCTGGTTCAGTTTTGGTTGGCTTGCATCTGTATTAACTCCCAACTCCCTGGGACAAGGCTGAACATAGACAGTATTGTCTAATCCTCCTTTACTGGTCAACAGAAAAAGCAAACAAAGAATATGTGTTCCAAGAAGTCAGAAAATTTAGATGAAAGCTTTGAATACAGATATTATGATAAATAGGCAAAATGTAATGCAAAAACTGGAAACTAAAAGTGCTATTTTCTTAGAAAAGTGTTGCTAGAAAACTGTAATAGCCATTCTCTAGAAAACTGTAATAGCCAAATAGAGTATTGTTATTAAATTAGAAGTATAGTTATTCAGTATTAAGTATAGTTATTAGATACCCTGTTTGATAAAGAAGTAAAAAAAGTGTAAGCTCCCCAAAATGGGCTTACCTGTTGGAGCTCCATGTTCCCTGGCCTCTCCCCGTGCTCGCTGTCCCATTCTGGGGGTTCTGGTGGGAGTCTCACCTGGTGGCTCCCTGTTGCACCATGCAGCCGTCCCTCTCTGGTGTCTCGGCCCAGGAGGTCACCAGGGTGGGTTTTCATGCCGCCAGGTGCAGCGTTGCATGGTACTGGGTCCAGTAGGGGCCAGGATCAGGCTTGGGACCACGCGGACATAAATGAAATTTTCTTTGTTTAAAAATGGTGGTCCCGCGTGCAATGCTCAGGTGCGGGGACCGCTGAGAGTTAGAATTTAAAGGGGAAGTAGCTCCTTAGGGAGAGAGTAGTTCTCGGTGTCGGCTGGCACCATAGGGCACCAGTGTTAGGAAATAAAGCAGGACTACGAGTCCCAGAGGGCTGCAGGTTTGGTGCCATGAAACGTGGTCCCTGAATAGGCCAAGGGTTTTGACGCTAAACGATGGAGCACTTAAAAGCAGAGCTTAAGGGGACAAAAGGTGATTCATGCAGGAGAGAGTGAGAGGAGGAGGTTCCCGTGGGGTGGCTGCCCCCTTGGCCATGCGGCCGTTGCTGGCCTTTGTTTGCTTGGCTAAGCCAGGCCTCCAGATGAGTGGGAACTCGTGGGATTCTCGGCCAGAGAATCCCAAAATGGTGAACAAAAGGAACGCAGAGAGGAGCAGGAGCTGCAAGCAGAAAAGAGAATCCAGTTGACGAAAACGCAGCACAGTGGCCTGCTCTGGAGCCACGAGGTAGGGGGTCATATGTGGGGTCTGTCAGTGGGTGGCCCTGGAGTGGATCATGTCCCAGTGCCTCTAGTGGCCAAATTCTGGGCTTCGGGCCCAGCGGCCAGCAGAAGCGTGTGTGAGGGGCTGCTATAGGGTCAGGCAGTTATTGGCCCCACTTGAGCCGGCTGCCATGTAGCAGGGCTTGTGTGGAGCCAAAACAGGGAGCAGCGGCCTGTTGTTCCTTTTTCTGTGCAGGGATGGTCAGTTTGGCCTCAAGAGGGCCGTCGCTTTGGACTGCCGGCTGCCCAGTGATTCTGGAGCAGCTGCCGGGGACTGCATAGAGGTGCTGCTGCATGTTCAGAATAGGGGCCCCGGGGCCGCAGCTGTAGCTCATTGTCTACCCTGCATCTAGTAGTGTGGACCCTGGTCTTTGTTTCACTGTTGAAATGAGGTGACTGTCTCTGCGATGCGATTGCTTGAGCAATAAATGGAATCCCCTGGTCCTGCAACCTTGCGTTTGCCTCCTGTGTTCTAAACTGACTGTTTTGCCACAGCTAAAAGGAGCTACCTCCACAGCCTTGCCTCCAGTGTGTTCCAGCCCAGCACCTTGAGGGTCGAGTGTTTCAGATGGAGTCCATCCATCACTGTCTTTACCCGGGGACATTCAGGTACTGTTTTTCCATTAAACTATTTCAGAGCTGTGTTTTCATTGGCTGTATAGCGCTCCCCCTTCCCCATGAACTTTACCATCAAAATCCCCTAGACAGGGGAATTGGAGGGTGCTTACAAACACAACCAGTGCCGAGTGGGAGATAAACGGAAGTATGAGAAATGTTTGGATTAATACACTCAGATTGTGTGGGCCATTTTGAATCAGGTTAAACATAACATGTTTCGACTCTTATTGAGACGGGCAGTGGTTCTCAATATTGGGAAACTGCCTTGCGACTGCCACGTGACCATGAAGTGTGTGCAGATGTTTGCTATGGGCTATCCTTTGTTTCATGGACAGTTACTCAAAGATGGGTTCAATTTCATGATATGTGAATTGCTGGATAACACAGTAAAATTATATGTTAGCTTTTTAACTTTTGGAATTGTGGTCTAGGTGGAGGTGACATTAGCTGCCTCAATTATTTTGTCAGTGGACAGTAGCCCATATACTGTAACAAATCAGCCATATACAGAGATAGAGCAGAACATCTCTGATGAGGCCTTGGATGGTAGAGAGACTGAATGGACCATGTATACCCTCTTGGTTGGAATGCAGTGGATGGATTGTTTGTTAAAACTCAGGTTACAGCTATTTGTACCATACTTGGGTAATGTAGCTAGACCAGTCCAGCTTGCACTACTATGAATTTCCAAGTTTCAGAAACATCAGAAATTACAGAAATACAAGAGGAACAAAAAAAAAGAAAAACAGAAGAGCTTACATAGGAAGGCCTTCTGGGATGGCAGCAACAGCCAATGCAACTGCAATTTTGAAGTAGTAAACTGCACCACGGATCCAGGAGCCTCCATGAACGGGGTCATTGAAATGTCCGATGTTAATAAGCCAGACAGCAATACAGATAAGAGTGATGACCTTGGAGAGCTGCTCGTCGAACTCATCCAGTTTCTGCTGCAGAGGAGTCTTTTCCTGCTCGGTGGCAACCATCTGGTCACGAATCTTACCAATCTCAGTGGAGACACCGGTGGCAACAACAATTCCAATAGCCTTGCCAGCGGCAATGTTGGTACCCTAGGGGAGGAGGGACACAAGGTTGAGCTTGCCAACAAACTACACAGGTATAGAGAAAATAGGCTGTGGGGTGCTGGCCTGTCAGTGCAGCAGTTGGATTTCCGCTTGTGATGCCGATGACCCGGGTCGGGAATGGACTCAGATCACTGGAGGGCCAGTGGGGGAGAAGGATGGAGCATCCAACGGACTGCTCTCCTTCTCCGAGGGGAGGGTGCGGATCCTGTCCGACGCTTGACGGACCCCTGGTGGAGGCCGTGGACACCGCAGCTACTGGCGCACAACAGTATCAAGGGGGCGGGGCGGATGCAGGACGTCATTGCACGTCCCCGCCCTCGGTGAAGATGGGGAAAAAAATAACCCTGTAATCTGCCGCCTCCGTGAAGCCTGCCTCGGCTTCAGTTAGCCCTCCGACTGGCTCCCCGAGATAGTCTCATTGATCACGGCACCTGGCTAGTGCCGCAACCCCACCCTCCGAGGGTTAAGTTGGGGGTTTCAGGAGAGGAGCCTGGTGGAAGGTGGAAGTCAGAGGCACTGTGACCAGGCAGATAATTGGCAGGCAGACAGTGGGGACATAAGGACTAAATAGAAAAAAAAAGAAAATAGGCTGTGGGGACCTTCCCTTTAAAATATTAAACTTGGAAACTTGAAACATATGTCAGTTACCATTACTGAGCATCTGTCATTCACTTAACAAACCTCAGTATGTATACCCTTGAGAAAAGGAGGGAGAGGGGGATATGATAGAGACATTCAAGTACCTCAAGGGGAAAAACAGGGTCCTGGAAACATAGAAACATACAAACATAGAAGTTGACGGCAGGTAAGGACCGCAAGGCCCATCCAGTCTGCCCATTTATTTTTCTACCTCATGAATGTGCTATAGACCTTTGCTCTGTCAATGGCCTATCTATTCATACTCATCTGTATTGATCCCTTATGCCTATCCCATTCCTGTGTGAAACCCTGCACTGTATTCATATCCACCACTTCCTGAGATAGGCCATTCCATGCATCCACCACCCTTTCTGTGAAAAAGAACATCCTCACATTACCCCTTAATCGGCCTCCCTCTAATCTCATGCTGTGTCCTCTTGTCCTGCTATTTTTCTTACATTGAGACATGTTAGACTCTTTCACCTTGTTAATGTCCTTAAGGTGTTTGAATGTTTCGATTATATCACCTCTGTCCCTCCTTTGCTCTAGGGTATTCATACTGAGCTCCATTAATCTGTCCTTATATGTTTTCTGATGCAGTCCCTGCACCATTTTGGTTGCCCTTCTCTGGACTGCCTCAATTTGGCTAATGTCCTTGTGAAGGTGTGGCCTCCAGTACTGCGCACAGCACTCCAGATGGGGCCTAACCAGTGTCTTGTAAACAGGGATTATTACCTCCCTCTTCCGACTTGTGATACCCTGACTAATACACCCCAACATCTCCCTAGCCTTACCTACTGCTTTAGTGGTCTGTTTGGATGATTTCAGGTCATCGGTGATGATGATGCCCAGGTCTCTTTCTTCCCTTGTGACTGCTAGCAGTTCCCCTTCCAGCCTATAGGTGGCTTCAGGGTTCCTCTTCCCTATGTGCATGATCTTGCACTTCTTTGCGATAAACCCCAGTTGCCACTCTTCCGACCATTTTGCTAGTTTATCCAGATCTCTTCTCATTCTGTCCACCCCATCTGGATCATCTACTCTGTTGCAGATCTTGGAGTCATCTGCAGACAGACAAACCTTACCCTCAGGTCCATCTGCAATGTCATTGGTGAAGATATTGAAGAGGACTGGCCCCAGGACTGATCCCTGAGGTACCCCACTTGTGACTTGTGTCTCTTCTGACTGTATGCCATTTACCACCACTCTCTCTGTTTTCTGCCCGTCAACCAGTTTGCCACCCAGTTGACCAACTTCTGACCAACCCCGAGCCTGCCCAGCTTGTTAATCGATCTTCTATGTGGAACAATATCGAAAGCTTTGCTGAGGTCAAGGTAGGCGACATCAACTGCTCCCCCTTGGTCCACCACTCTGGTTACCCAGTCAAAGAAATCTATGAGATTAGTTTGACAGGACCTTCCTTTTCTAAACCCATGCTGTCTTGCATACTGTGCCCCTATGGATTCCAGGTGTTGCACTATCCTTTCCTTAAGGAGTGCCTCCATAATCTTGCCCACTACTGAGGTAAGACTGATTGGTCTGTAGTTCCCTGCCTCCTCCCTGCTACCACTCTTGTGGAGCAGGATCACATGAGCCCTTCTCCAGTGTTCTGGGACCTCTCCTGTGCTCAGAGATTCACTAAACAGTGGGGAGCATCTTTCAGAAAAAGAGAAGTGCAAGAATAAGTGTTCACAGCATGAGGCGGGCCGGGGGGACTTGGGAAAACTGAGGAAGTATTTTTTCACAGAAAGGATGGTGGAAGCGTAGAACAGTCTCCTTGCAGAGGTCATGGGGCAAAGACAATAGGTTAATTCAGGAATGCATGGGATACACAGGAGGCAAACTTAGTGATAGGAAAGAGAAGGTAAACTGCAGATCATTTAGGATGTGGAGCTTCTGTAGGTAGGGAAATGTGCAGACTAGGTGGGTCAGACAGTCCTTATCTGACGTCAAATATTATGTTTCTCTGTTTCTGTTCAACACAGTGATGTTTGAATGAGGTCCTTGTGACCACCAACTACATTTTCTCTGTGCAACTCTTATAAACACAGTTGTGTCTGAATGAAGTCCTTGTGACCACGGGCTACATTTTCTCTGTGCAACTCTTATAAACACAGTTGTGTTTGAATTAGGTCCTTGTGGCCACTCTTTATCTAGACTTCCCAGTGGAGAGCTTATTCAACGCAGAATTTGCGAGCAGATAAGCTTGCTTCTTCATTTGCTTTAAAGACAGAAATGGCTCCTCCAGCTGAACTAGAACATGGAGCACCATTATTTACCAATTGTTAAAGCCCGGGTGGGGGTGGGGGG
Organism: Neoceratodus forsteri; assembly: GCA_016271365.2. Taxonomy (NCBI): domain Eukaryota; kingdom Metazoa; phylum Chordata; order Ceratodontiformes; family Ceratodontidae; genus Neoceratodus; species Neoceratodus forsteri. The sequence goes on from JADMNL010000033.1 coordinate 2,344,543, forward strand.
TAATTTGCACTACTAGACTGTAGAGTTTAGTTGAAATTTACAGTGGTGATCAGACAGAAGTTTCCTGTTGCCTTGAAATGCCACAGTAAGTGAGGTTATTGTGCTGCAGCAACTCAGTTGTCTTCAATGGTAATTTCATCCTGTTACCTTGAGGTACCGTAAGATATGTTGTAGTAGATGTCAACTTTTTCATCACTACAACAGTATAATGGGAGGTCTGGGTACTCCAGCCTCAGCCTCGGTTCTTTTTCTATCTTGGCTAACCCTAACTCACCCCTGACACCTGCTCCCTCTTAACATCCATGACTTATACACAGTGAGGTGCGACTGGCTCAGGGACTAGAGGAGCAAGATCTGGAAGGGGAGTACATGGATTGTCCTCTGAGGGTGTTGGTGTGTCCTGCTGTATGTGAGAGATCTGTGAGTACCCTCTGCCTGAGGCCTCCACCGCACAGGGCACAGCCTGATGGCATCATGATATGATGCATTGCTAGTGGTTCCACCCACTCAGTTAAAGCATGCTGACTTGCTCCGTTGTCACCTGTGGTCACCCAGGTAGCGATAAAGTAGCAGGTGCTGCAGCGCTCCCTCCCTGGAGGAGAGCAGCTTCTGGTTATCCCACTGGCCCTGTGTGACTTCTTGGGCTAGAATCTTGAACCCTGGTTGCCAGCTCAGTTCATCACTCCCCATTCACTGGGCTATCATGTTAACATCTTTTTTTTTTAAATATAAATAATCACAGCTTCTTAGGCTGGTTAGCTTAGAGTGAGCAGTTACCTCGAGGTAGTTCCCATTATGGGTCCGTAGTTATTGGCTAATTAATCACTAATGCATGACAGGGTGTCCTTGGTGCTGGGTCATGGTTTGCTTTGGGTGGGTTGAGGCACAAGGCCAAAGGCTGAATGTTTCCGCCACACGAAAAGTGCTTTTTTCCCCACTGTGAAGCACACCTTGGATTGCCTTATTGTAACTATGAAAGGGATCCATTAGGATTAGTAAAGAAATATTCTGAAAAAATAAAAAAAGTTAAATAAGGAGAAAAAGAAAAAAATAGTCCTATTGAACCATTGTAATTTTTCAGTTTGACCAGTAGATGGCAGTTGCCACATTTGTTTTAAAACAAGTAAGTGAATTGTGGTGTATTGCTACAGCTGTGCCTGCTTAAAGAGCTAGTGTGCTGCCTGGAAGCTGCCTGCAATTAATTGTAACTTTCAGATGTAGTCAGCTATCACTTTTTCTATCTCAAGTATTTATTCTTTTCTGTTTGCTAATTAGAAGATTTTCCACCTGGCAGTACTGGAAGATGTGTGGAGCAGCACTCTGTCTGGAGGGGAGAAAAAAAGTGTTGTTCCTCCCACTACATCAACACTGAGACCACACTGACTATGACATCACTAGTAACCAATGAGAACCATTTCTCACTGCTAGGTTTCACTTTCACATGAAGCAGTAGGGACTGGCTCTCCCTGGTTACTAGTGATGTCATGAGTTCCTACATTTTGATTGGTATCTTATGAAAGTCACGGCTCAGGCTGCAAGGATTGTGGTGCCTCAAGGTGTTTGGTCTCATTTCCGACTATGTAGTGGGAGGAACAGAACTGACTTCTTTTCCCCTCCATAGAGAGTGCTGCTGCACACATCACCCCAGGACTGCCAGGTGGAACATCTTCTAATTAGCAAATACAAAAAAAAAAACACTTCAGATACTGGACGTGACAGCTGACTGCATCTGAAAATTGCTATTAATTCCAAGCAGTACACTAGTTCTTTAATGTAAATAGGTCAGTGAGGTCACAGAACCTTTTCCAGTGCTGTTATGCTGGGTTCCGAGCTCCTCAGCCAGTCAGGTTACTGGATTTTTTTTTATACCCATGTCATGATTCTAGATATTGGATATTGAATTGTGGCACTGTATTCTGCTGTGCTTCGGTAGCTTTCTCTGGTTATTAACACTATGAAGTCTAAAAAAAAAAAAAAATGTATGGCTAGACTTTTCTTGTTTTTTAGCCATTTCATTTTTGTGGTTTCTAATGGTACAGTATGTATGTACTTACAGAGAAAAGCATGTTCTTTTTGTCCTGGTTGACAGCACGGAGGTCTGGGACGGGGTCAGTGTGTTTAATCACAGAGACGGACTCTCCTGCAAGGTTGAGAAAAAGAGTATTTCATTAAAGAAGACAGTGCCAAAGGCCATCTATTCTTTTCCTGGCACATTTCAGGGCAGAGCACAAGGCTGTTTCATCCCCACCCAAATCCCTGGCAGCGTCCTGCAGTTCGGAAAGCCCGCTGTGTCATAACCAAAGGAGAGGAATTTGGAGATGTGTGTCCAGGAAGGCAGTGGAACACATTGCAGGCTTTCAGTGTTGCCTGTAGGGCTGTGTACAATGACGTTCCAGATGTACTAGAAGACACTGGCATCTGTCATTTCTCCTGCAGCCAAAGAATCCTGTTAGATGTTTTTTTCTAGCGATTAAAAAGACTTGTTGAGTTTGGAAGGGTATGGTTGTAAAACAAGGGTGGGTAAAGACTTGCAGGCTGGGTACAGTGATGGAAAACTGGAAACTCCCTTACAGTGTGGTGATAAAGTATCTCTTTAAAAAGTTATACATTTTATTTGCACTATTAATTTTACAGTTATCTCCTAATCGGTGTCAGATTGCAGAATCCTTGTCTGCTCTGATGTTCCATGGTAGATATTATTTAGGGAAACCACTATAGAGCAAAAGATAAAATAAGTTGAACTGTAAGGCCAGATATTATTTTTGAAATGTTTCAACACTGTTGTTTCCCTTAGAAATGCCAGGGTCAGTAAGTTTCAATTTTCATAAATGCCAGTTCCAGTTGATCAGTCCTAACATAGTTTTGTTCTCATACTGAGCACAGATCAACATGTTTTCTGCTAAAATCTGGCACAAATTCATTTAAAGCAAAAGATTGGTTCTAAGTGGAAGTTTTGTAAAACTAATTGGCGTAGAGTAGGTTATGGTGCTTGAAACAGCATAAGAAAGTGTTGGGGTTATTTATGGTGCAGAGGTAATTTATGTCCCCAAAATATGTGCAAAACCCTCAATTCAGAGTAGCCATTAAAAAAATCTGTTTATTTTCTAAATTATCACTAATTGCACCAACCAGTGGCCCCATCCACTACTATATTGACAACCTGGGTTTGGAAGCAGAATCAGGAGCTGGCCCAGTGACCTGGGGAGGCTGGGGAGGTGATGTAGTGTGGCAGCATGCCCAGTAAGGTTGGCACAGCAAGTCCTGTGGAGGACCAGGGAGCAGGCTGCTCTGCAGAACATGGCCTACATACATACCAGGCTGGCTGGGTTCCCCTGTAGAACATGGCCTGTCCACATATCAGGTTGACAGCCAGCCATTACCAGGCCCCATATGGAAGCAGTGCACAGAAACAATGGGGGCAAATCCCGCCACATTCTGGATGGTTGCCGGGGCATCTTCAGGACCTGCATGGTGGATGCTAAACCAGAACAGATTGGTGAGGGTAGCAAAGGGCAGGGAAGGTGGATCCTTCATGCAGCATGTCTCCAGGGACATGGACTGGACAGAGCCTAGCACCAAGGCTGAGATCTGGGCGGAGTATAGCTCTAGGGCTGTGGACTTGGCACAGCATAGCTCCAGAGCTGTAGACTGAGTGAAGCACATCTCCATGGCTGTAGACAAGGTGAAGCATAGCTCTAGGGCTATGGACTGGACAGAGCCTAGGTCCAGAGTTGAAGACTGGGCAAAGCCTAGCTCCAGGACTGTGGTCTGGGTGGAGCCTAGCACCAGGGCTGAGATCTGGGTGGAGTATAGCTCTAGGGCTGTGGACTGGGCACAGGATAGCTCTGGAGCTGTTGACTGAGTGAAGCACATCTCCATGGCTGCAGACTGGGAGAAGCATAGCTCTGGGGCTGTGGACTGGACAGAGCCTAGCTCCAGGGTTGAAGACTGGACAGAGTCTAGCTCTAGGGCTGAAGACAGGGTAAAGCATAGATCCAGGGCTGAGGACTGGACAGAGTCTAGCTCTAGGGCTGCAGACTGGGTAAAGCATAGATCCAGGGCTGAGGACTGGACAGAGTCTAGCTCTAGGGCTGCAGACTGGGTAAACCATAGCTCCAGGGCTGAGGACTGGACAGAGTCTAGCTCTAGGGCTGAAGACAGGGTAAAGCATAGCTCCAGGGCTGAGGACTGGACAGAGTCTAGCTCTAGGGCTGAAGACTGGGTAAACCATAGCTCCAGGGCTGAGGACTGGACAGAGTCTAGCTCTAGGGCTGCAGACTGGGTGGAGCATAGATCCAGGGCTGAGGACTGGACAGAGCCTAGCTCCAGAGCTGAAGACAGGGTAAAGCATAGCTCCAGGGTTGTGGACTGAGCAGATAGTTGTGGTGAAGATGCAGAGAAATGAAAACAAAAAATGGGCAATTCGTGTTTTTTTTTAATTTTTTTGCCAAATGTTGTAAGCCCTAAAATTCCATTCTTTGTATTACACATCTGAGCTTCCTTGATTATGGAAGATTTGCAGAAATAAATAGTTTTAAATCCCATGTATTTATTCTTGCTGAATATCTGTGAATAGAGCTGTGTAATAATATAACCCAGACATCTTTGTAGGAATCTTTTCTCTAGATTCCATTAATCAGATGTGATGTGAATATACAGGCTGACCAATGATTTACTGCTGTTCAAACTATGTTGTACTACTGCGACTCCATGCTCAAACAGAAGAAAGGCTGTGACATGAAATGTGCCTCATACTTTTTGCAAACTTTTGTTTCTTTATGTTGTGTATGATTATTCAACATATTATCACGTCATATGAGGGCAACACAGAGTTTTTGACCCAAGTGTTTCCCCTGGACAAGAGGCGTAGGATTGTTGTAATTTTATGTAACAATGCCCAGAAAAATCTGAGGAGCAACACATTCATTCTTCCTAGTGTAATTAGAGTTAACGATTTCCCATTTTCAAAAATAGCCAGTTCTATTTGGCAAAATCTTAAAGTTGTTTTTTCCTGTTTGTTTCCTCTCAAATTTTGGGCAAATTAACGCATCTTGTACAAAACTGTGGTTCAAAATGGATGGGTTTGCATGTTCATAAAAAACTGGCACAGAGTAAGCTTGCCTGAATGATAAAGTGGTGCAAACAGAGTGTTTCATGAAAAATGAATCGCCAAGTACTTGTTTAAAAATGGCAAATTCCGTTTTTTTCAATGTTTTCCATTACAAAAGGAAAATCACTGGCCTTACATAAGTGTGAGAACTATTGCAATTACTGCATATTTTCCTTTACTTTTTTTAAACCAGTGAGACTTGTTCTTAAGGGGAACCCTCGAAATTCTCCAGTGAGACTTGTTCTTAAGGGGAACCCTCGAAATTCTCCAGTGAGACTTGTTCTTAAGGGGAACCCTCGAAATTCTCCAGTGATACTTGTTCTTAAGGGGAACCTTCGGAATTCTCCAGTTACTTTATAGAGAGGACAGGACATGATTTCTAATTGGCAGCTGTTTATAATATTCCATTTACAAAAATTATATCTATAAGCCTAAGTGATACATATGGTACTGTACCTTAATAAAAAGTGATGTGAGAAACGGCGTGTTTGCATTGTTTTTTTTCATGGGCAGCATTAGGCTACAATACTCTTCACGGAGCCAGTGCCCTGGAGTTTTAGTTATATTGTGGTGTGTGCATAGAATGGTAAGCATGGTTCAAATAGCACAGTAACTCATGCTTAGCATTCTGTACACAAACCCTGACATAGTAGAAGCTCCAAATTACTTGTTCCATAACGAGAACAGTGCAGAATGTTGTCCAGGAAAAGAAAACAACTGAAAGTACATTTTTTTCACATCAGTGTTTATTCAGGTTTAGGTAAAATGCGGCTCATTTGGGGGCAAGTCGTTTATCTATCCTACTAAGAAAATTACTAAGTGCTGCTAATAATGGTGCATTTCCTGCCCCTGTTAACTTGTTATTGTTTGCATATCCCAGTTTTCAATACGTGGTTCACATGTCTCTAACAGAGCAGCCCTACTGCTGTGCTTTAGCTGTACTCATACCTGTCAGGATAGACTGGTCGACTCTCAGTGTGGTAGACCGAATGGAAACAATTCTGATGTCTGCAGGCACCTTGTCACCAACTGCAAGAAACGATAAAAACATTTTTGTTTTTAAAAGGCTTACTCACAGAAGTGAAAGACAGTGTCAGTATTTTCCAAAAAAAAAAAAAAGCCCTGGATAGAATGAGGACATTTATTCAGCAACCTAGGTCTGAAAAGTGCAGTGCACATCACAATATTTTGATTTTTGCCTTGTCACTGGAGCAGCATCTGCCTGCCCTGATTCTGAGGCACTTGGGTCGTACAGGGCCTGGTCTCTAACAACATCAGCTGGCCTAACTCTGCGTATCCTGGGTCATACAGCGCCTGGTATCTAGAACTATGGCTACCTGCCTTAATTCTATGGCACTCAAGTCATACAGGACCTGATAACTGGATCAGCATCTATCTGCCCCAATGCTGTGACATCTGGCTCATATGTTGCCTGGTATCTAGAACAACATCTACGTGCTTTGATTCTATGGCACAAGGGTCACACTAGGCCAGGTATCTGGAGCAACTTCAACCTTCCTGTATTCTGTGACACCTAGGTACACTCCATGGACTCTGTCCAGCCCTGTAGCAAATTCAGCTACAGTGAACCTAACACCTCAAATAAATAGTCAGCACATAATTACACATTAGCCATCAGGCAGCCAACTGGAGCCAATCCAGCTGTTGTGTATTGTCATTTTAATGACTTACTTGGTCACGTGAATAAACACCTAACAAGATATTAGCGTAGCTACTTAGTTCAGAAGTTTATTTTTGTTCCCAGTCTAAAAGGCCATTTGTGGGACAGCCAAAAATAGATTGTTGGCATGGAGTGTGTGTGTATGTGTGTGTGTGGGGGGGGATATTCTCCTACTGTTGTGGGCTTGAAATGCTGTGTTACTTCAGACTCAGTGTGGTTTAGTGAATTATTGGCCTACGGCTTTGTGACAGAGCCCAGACTCTCAAGATCTAGTTCTAAACTGTCCCACACAGGACTCCCATCATCTTCCCTGAGAAAGCTGCCGTTATCCCACACCATGGCACAGGGAGGTTTGAATACAGAACTGGATATTAATCACTAATGCAGCATTAACAGCAACTAGAAGTGTCATAATAACTGTATTATATGATCACCATGATAATTTTCACTTAAATACTGAGAGTGCACATGCTTTCCCATACTGAGATGGCCATTTTTCAATTATAGCACAATATAGTGCAATTAATTGTGAAAATCTATGCTTTTCAGTCCATTACCCTATTTTTTTCCCCTCCAAGTTTGGGGTGCTGAGGATCCCTCACACAAAACTGAAACTTAACACAATAAATGTTATTGGCTTTTAAGAAGGTGGGCTTACTCCTAACAGACACACAAAGGATGCCAGGAAGGCTGTGGGAGCAAATTTTGAAGGGAGGGCTGTAGTTACAATGTCTTAACAGTGATGCATGTATCTTCAAGAAGGTTTGCGGCACTTTTAATGGAACTGATTCATGTTAGCCAACTGTAGCTACTTGGAATAAGAATTCTAGATGCAGCAAGCCATTGAGGAAGCCCTGTGGGGAGGAGGAAGTGCTGTCCTGCTGCTGTATCTGGATAGAGACACAGGAAGTGTGAGCAGTGTGGTTCTGTAAAGACACCATAATATTGTAGGACAGATGTTTCTACAGCATGCGTGCACATTCTCCCTGTTGTTCAGATGTTGGTTGGCTGAGGGTTTTTGTAGAGGGTCTGTACTGTTCACTGTCTGAAGATCTGCCAGTGGACTGATAGGATCTTGATGGGTAAGTCTTGGCAGAAAGGGGACAGGGGATGGGGGGGTGCTGTGTGGGTGGACTGGGAAAGGGGTGATTGTACAGTTCTTACAACAGAAGAGTGGTACTACTGAACCATCAGGGATGTTTTGTATTAAATCAGAGATTGGGTGGGGACAGGGGAAAATAGACTATCAGGGATAAGTATGACATTATCTTGGCAATCTGGTGGGAGGGGTGGATTGTATCAGTGTTTGGCACTAATGCTGCTGGGGGACATTGCTGTGGGTAGGGTTTTGGAAGCGATAAATAGCACTGCCATGGCAGCCTTTTGCTGCTTTCAAGATCTGCTGAACATAGCACTGTGACTTGTATGCAAAAAGATTCACTCATTTGCATGTGTGCAGCGCTGTAGTCTGGGACTTTTTGAATATGGCCCCGCCCCATTCGGATGCAATATGCCTGGTTTGCATGACGCTATTTAAAGCATGTTAGTGCTGTGCTAACCTTCATAATATCGGGGTCTTGGGGTACTAACATAGGTTGAAAAAGTCTAATAAGGCTTTACGATTAGGGTTTAAAGAACCCACTGAAGTTCTGCTTCTAGCTTAGAACATTTCAAATAGTTATTTTTTCAAACAAATCTGAAAGATTTCTTTGATTGGGTGACCAGTGAATTAGATCAGCGAGGAAAAGTGGATTTGGCCTGCCTGGATTTCAGTAAGGCTTTTGACACTGTTTGGCATGGAAGACTAGTGTCCAAGCTGGGTAGCTTAGGGATGAGCAAAAGGGTGGTAAACTGGTAAGAAATTGGTTAGGGGATAGATGACAGTGAGTGATGGTGAATGGAGTCTGCTCCAAGGAAGGGAGGGTGATCAGCATGAAACAGAGTTTGCTTTGAGGAAGGGAGGATGACCAGCGAGGTGCCTCAGGGATCAGTGCTGGGTCCAGTCCTCTTTTTTTTTTTTTGCATGCCTTTTTCCACCCCCCCACCAACCCGGCCACCCACTTCTTCAGATGGCCATTCTCATCTCCGCTGCTTCCCCATTCCGCCATCTGCTACCTGCTACCATCCTGACTGTCCCAACATATCCCTTCATCGGGGGACCCCTACCCATGGGGCAATCAGGAGGGGAGATCAGAATGCCCACAGGCACGTTCTTGCATCTTGGCTGGGCGGAGGTGCAGCTCAGGGGCTTTGTGGCGAGGGGAGGCAGGACTGCCATCATCCAGCCAGCAGGGGTGACCATTTTCATTTTTGTGCCCGTCCACTCCCCCACCCTGATTGGGCCAGAATGAAGCGGCGACCTGAGGCAAGGTCGGTGGGGGCGTATTGAGACTGCACACCACCTAGCACATCCAGCAATCATCCTCCCGAGTGTCAAAGGCCCTGCCCACCCCCCAGACCCGGGAGGGAAGCATCCAATGGATGTTCTGGAATCACTCTGTGCTGGTCTCCACTCCTGACACCTGGGCTTGGGGCATGAACCTGGGTCACCAGTGTGCTGAGTTAATCTCTTTGCTCTGCACCACAGAGCCGGCCCTGCCAAATCCTCTTTAATGTCTTTATAAGTGACACTGCAGAGGATCTAGTAGGGAAGGTCTGCCTCTTTGCAGATAACAACAAGATCTGCAACAGGCTGGACACTGTGTGCATGTGCGTGTGTATGGAAAGGATGAGCAGAGACCTGAGAAAACTCAAGGAAGAGTCAGGGGTATGGCAGCTGGATTTCAGTGTGAAAAACTGTAAAATAATACACTTAGGGCAACATAAATCCAGGGGTGGAGTACAAAATGGGTGGAGTGGTACTAATGACAACCAAGCAGGAAAGAGACATGGGGTAATCATATTGGATGACCTAGAGGTGACCAGGCAGTGGGACAAGGCAGTTGGGAGGGGCTGATAGGGTTTATGGGTGCATAGGAAGGGGTATTGCTAGCAGAAAGGGGAGGTGGTGTTGTCTGTATATGGATCGCTGGTAAGACCTCACCTAGAATACTGTATCCAGTTCTGGAGACCACGTCTGTAAGGACATAGAGTGGAGGCAGTCCAGAGGAGGGCACCTAAAGTGGTACAAGGTCTGCATCAAAAAGTCCTGTGAAGAGACTCAAGGTAAGTGACCTCAACATGTACACCATGAAAGGGGAGTATGATAGAGACCTTTAAATACCTCACAGGAGTAAATAAGGTACAGAAGGGAAGTACTTTTCTAATAAAAAATATGCGCAGGAACAAGGGGACATGATATGAAGCTGGAAGGGGGGGGTAGGTTCAGGAGAGATGTGAGAAAGTGCTTCTTCACAGAAAGTGTGGTGGATTCCTGGAAAAGCCTCCAGAAGAGATAGTGGGGTGAAAACAGTGGTGGCATTCAAGAATGCATTGGATCGGCACATAGGTATTGTAGTGGAGAGGAAGTGGGGAGGGAAAAAGTGCTGCAGATCAAGTAGGGTCTGTAGTGGGAATGTAGGTAGGGACAAATGGGCAGACTGGGTGGGCAAGCGGTCCTCATTTGCTGTCACATTCTATGTTTCTGTGGTTCTGATCTTCTTTAAAACTTAAATTGTTGTGTGTACAGGACTAGAAAGAAAGGACAAGGTTACTGAGAAGAGAAAAAACAACTAAAAAAAGTCCTTGCTCCATCAGCACAGATCAGTATGTGTTCGGTTTCACTGCACATGCAGATAAAAGAGAAACACTGTGTGTGCCTTTCAAAATGCAAATTCCATGAGCCACGACTGATGTGTTGTGAGTGGCACAGCTGTGTACACAGGTATATGTGCAACAAGTTCTCATGTGTGTCTCAATAAAACATTTTAGAATGTAGTTTACCATAAGTTTGTTTTACAGACTCGCATCTCCTGTTTTTGAAACGTCTGAATGAAAAAAAGCATTTTATACAACATCGGTGGTGATAAATTTTCCCCTAATAAATTTATCATGCTATCTAACCCTTCAGATAAACATTCATCTAGAGGTTAGATATGTCACAATCACTTTTCTTGACCTTTGCACAGAATAGAACCAAACAGAGAGCAGCTGTCACAATGCACGTCATAATAAGCCTATGCAGCACTCAAGCCAGCTGTTCAAATCACAGAAAAACAGACAAATCTTCACACAAAAAGGTGTTTTGAAAAGTTATAACTGTTTAACTGACATTGTATAAATCAAATATACAACAGCCTGATGCAAAATACACAATTTATTTCCACTTATGAGGACACAAGACTTTCATAACTCACTCGTGGCTTCACCACTCGTGAGTTATGGTCTTGCCTCCTCATGCATGGAGATAATGGCATGTTGTGAGCAAGGCCATTGTGTAACCATATTTTTTTAGCACTTAGAACCCTTAATACTTAGAACCCATGGGTGTTCTAGTTCTAAATTGGAGCTCAAACCCCTGGGTTCTAGAAAAGTTCTAATCTTTTTAGAATTAGTTAACCCGCTTTATAAACAAAATACATTCCTGGATGGGTCAGCTTGGAAAAAGAACTCTGAAGGGCTGTCCTTTCAAATAGCTGGATCATTTTTCTGGGAATATCAATATTGCAAATGTTGATTTGTTGATGTATACAATAAACAACTTCAGTTTTTTTTTTTAAATGCAGTGATTGTTTCACTGGCATTTTCTGTGATGCTAAATCATTACCTAAGCTGCTGGGCCTAAATCAGTGGAGGTAATATGAGGCATATCTAGTATATGGATTGAGAGCATTGGCTGTTTACATCAGCGTCCATGCCAGAGGGTACAAGACACAGTACTGACAGCAGTTATCTGTGATGCAGTCATTGCAGGGTTAAAGCCGGTCCCACTTGCCTTCTGCTGAGCTGGGTAACATTAGCCCTGCGTTTCCATACACAGCCCTGGGCAAACAGAAGGTCGCGATCCTGAGGAGCTTTTTATAACAACATTAAGTGCCTCACGCACATCTCAAATGTGGGCCTGGCTGCTCTAACTAGCCTCCTTACTCCTTCTGAAGGTATCCACATATCCCCGTGTCATCAGATTCCAAAAATGTCAGCCCTGCTCAACTGCATTTTCAGGCTGACCATACATGGTAGGCAGTAAGCCTACTGCTAGCAGTGCTTGCTTCCTTCTCTGCTTGTTCTCTCCCTCTCTGTACTCTGGAGGATTTGGGGGTCAGAGTTTACAGCTGACAGTGCTGCTGCTGCTGCCTGTCTTTACCAGAGTGGGATTTTTTTTATTGAGAGACATGGCATTGAACTAGTGACAGTAGGACAGGGGCACCTGTTACTAAACAAGTGCAGTGGGGGGAGGTCACCGCCCTGATGGAATGTCGAGACTCTGTCTCTTTAATGTGATAACCAGTTTAATGCTCGATTCTTTCCCAGAATACTGCGGCTCCTTTTCACTGCTCTGTGGAACCTCAAATAGAACTGGCCTCGGGGTTTCTGGCTTTTCTTTGATGCTGGCTTGTGTTTATGGCTACTGGCTGCCAGAGTCTGCTCACTGCAGTCATGCTTTTAAATCAAGTCCTTGTGTTTTGCCTCTAGAGGTGTTGGGGAATGAATACTTAAGAGCACAAAGCCACCAATCATTTAGAATAAGCAGCATTCTAGCCCCTGGAAAGGGATGCGCTCTCTTTGTCCGGGTTGAGGACGATCAGCAAGCAAGCAGACAGGGAAAAGTGTCTGGGAATTCCATACTGTCCGCACTTGCTCTCTGAAGGGTTTAGTCTCCCAAACTTTCGAAAAAGTATCTTTAACAATTACCATTTAATAAAAAAAATGAACAGGCAAAACATAAAATGTTTTGTTTTTCAATTCTTGACTGTTATCGTTTGTGTTAAGTTTAGCAATTGCCTGTGGCAGAACCAGGAGAGACAGTACTATACAGCAGTTAGTAAGCCCAGAAGGGTGTGCATTAGGCTCCAGGTGGATTTTGAGGCCAAGTGCCTTTAACCGCCCAGACAGTGTGGTGTTTATAGTTTAATGCACATCCTGGAGTACTGTATGTTGCTACATTTATAAAAGGTCTTTAAACCAGTCTAGTGGCATGATGAGCTGAGGCAGGGGGCCTGGCTACCAGCTGCGTTGGCGACTCAGGTTCGGGAATGAACTGGGGATGCTGGAGGTTGGCCAGGGGAAAGTAGGATCGAGCACCCCATGATGGTTCTCCTCCTTCAGGGATGGGGGACAAGCGTAACCCACTCCTTGAGCACCACCTGTTGGAAGCTGGGTGGTGTCAAAGCAGTTGCTTTTCTGTTTGGTAGGGTGCAGGTCACTGAGGCATACTGCATCTTCATGCAGTACCTGCACACCGTAGCGTGCATGCCAGCACTCAGAGATAAAAATGCTCATGGGAAAACTACATGCATGCAAGATGATGGCATGCTGTGCTGGCTTCACACACTCCCACCCCCCACCCCTGGCACCCACCAACCCATGGCAGTACAAGAGATGGAGGTTAAGTCCTGGGGTGGGTGGGTGACAATGCGGGAGGCAGGGTGCCAAATGGTGGCCACCCAGGTGTAGGCGGATGGACAAAGCATAGAAAAAAAAGGTATTTAACAAAGAACAGAAACAGCATGACAGTGCATTAAGCAGTATCACTGCCCAGTCACTGGATGAAACTCAGCCAGTGATAACTCTCTATTTTTTCTATGCATTTCATCACATTCACGTACATCTACAGGGCTTTGTACAATCTAGTTCTGCATTGCAGAGTAGGTGATGAAAATCAGTCCAAGAACCTGTGTAAAATTTCTCAAGAGATTTTGAGATGTTTTGTTACAAAACTGTTTCATCTGACATAATAGGAGTACTGTACTTTAAGGAGACAGACAGGGCTCTAAGTCCATCGCCTCCCTTTACATGCAGGAATGCCAAGTGTGCTGTGCCATCCGTAGAAGGAGGCGTTTTACTAGCAACCATCTGAAGAGCTAGTTACGATTTTCCTTTTTAAGAGGTGTCGGAGCACCTAGGGAACAGGAAGAGCTGCTCGACCCTGCTTATTGCTCACAAAGTTCTGGTTTCACTCTAGGTTTTACAAGCTTCACAGCGCTTACAATTCTACCCTTGGTTTATTTGATTGAACCTAAATTTGACTGAACAGGTTTGGCTGAATCTGAATTTTTGTGAAGAATCCATTGTAAAGCATTAAGTGATGCTTCAATGATAGTGGCGGGCAGCACACCAGTGGGCGACTTGTTGATATGGGCAAGAGATTGTGAGAAATCCTGACGCCATTAAGATTTTAGTTTTTGCTGTGGGTCACCCTGGAATTGTATCACTGTTAAAGGAAAGGCTACACTACTGCTACTGTTAATTATACTAATTAGTCCTACTCCCAAAATATTTGGAAACAAGAACGATGTTTGAATTAGATGCCCATAAAGTGCTTCAATGTGTCTTGGAAGGTACTTACGCGCGTCAACAATGTCACCGGGGACCATCTCCCGGGCCTTGATTCTCTGTACAGCCTTCCTGTCAGTACGGTAGACCTTGCCAATCTCTGGCTCATATTCCTTGAGGGCTTCGATGGCATCTTCAGCGTTTCTTTCCTAAACACAGCATATTATACCCTTGTTAGCAGGAGTATGCGCGACTTGAAGACATTGCCTGCAGAGGCAGTAGTTTGCAAACATGTTGAGCCTAAGTCAGATGCTTATTATTGTTAAGAGAACGTAGCCTGAATTTTAAAGCAGGCTAGGGAAACATTTCAGAAATGGTTCAAGAAACCCAGTTACAGCTGACTGGGGGCAATAAATACCATCATTTGATTTGGCTGTGGTTTAGGCACTTTGACCTTGGTGGCCACATCACAAACACTGTTTGCCATCCATTTACTGGAGGCTTTCCATACTAAGATTTGATTGACTGCCAGCCATACTCCTGTTGTTCATCAGTAGCCTCTGGTCCTTCACAGCTGCCATAGTGCCAGCTAGAAGACTGCAATGAGGAACAACATTAACTTGGCCCGTCAGAATTCTTACTGCTGCCCTGCCGCGGAAATGCCTATTTTTGTCACATGAATTCATTGATAAGATATGAGGATGTAGAGACATTTGATGACATCAGAAGTACTCTTACCTGCCAGACACCGACAATAGCATTAGCAATCAGGATCAGAAGAATGACAAAGGGCTCCACAAAGGCGGTGACTGTCTCTTCTCCTTCCTCAAACCAGGCCAATACCTATGTGAGTGAGCACAAGGGAACAACCTTGATCACTAGTTCAGTAGCTGAGCAACACACAGCTTTTTGGTTAGACAGTACATCGTGCCTGGGCCTTCCTGAGAGTCTGTGGACCCACATCAGCACCAGGTGATGACCACAGTGATAAACTGTCATCTGGTACAGAGTTACTGACAGCACAAAACAGACACTGGGTGCACTTTTTGGGCTCTTTAAAGATTCTGCTGCAATGCAAGCCTTCAAACATGTCATGCACGATTTCTTAAGTGTGCCATGTGACTTCCAGCACATCATGATGTTTAACATTCCAAGCAGTACTGCTTAACCTAACCATTCTGTTGTCTCCAAAACTTCTAGTCAGTTTTCTCCTTCCCTACACGCCCCTCTGAGGGACTGTCTTTGTTTCCTTGTCCCTTGTCTGTTCTTGTATCTTATATTGGGAACAGACCAAAAAAGTATCGATCATAGCACTGCACTTTAATTAATATATATATATATATCTATATATATGTGTGTGTGTATATATATATATATATATATATATATATATATATAACTATTGATTCTTGACATCATTTATGATATGTTAAATATACTGTGATATTATATAGACTACACGTGTTGGTACCATGCTGCTGCTGCTGCATCTGTCCCACTCCCTTTGGACCCTAAAGTAAAGCAGACATTTCGCCTAAATGTGGATATCCAGGTGTCCACAAATTCTAAATATATAAAAAAAATTATGCATGTACTGGGTTCTGGCACCTTTTTAGAACAAACAGTTGGTTCTGGTTCTTTTGGGAAACTGACTCTAGGTTCTGATTCCTTCATTGGACAGATACTGGTATCTGGTTCATTTGTGAGTCAGGCAGTGTAGTCTGAGTCTGATTCTTTACTGACACAGATGTTACTGGTGTGGGATGGACACCGGTTTCTAGTTCCTTTCTAAGATGGCTACTCAGTTTTTATTCCTTTGTGGAACAGACAGTGGGTTCTGGTTTCTTTGTTAGCTAGATACCAAGTTCTGGTTCATTTATGGGACAGACACCAGGTTCTGTTTTATTTTTAATTTTTATTTTTTGTTTTGTTATATTGAACAGACACTGAGTTCTGGTTCCTTTGTGACAATTGGCTAAAGACAGAAAACTTAAATTGTGAGTATAGCGAGGGGAACCCCCCCCACAGAATTTTAAGGGTGACAGCTAACACTCTGGTAGTCTAGAGTGCTACCAGAGTTCCTGTCAATAGATCATTCTAGTAACCAGTTTATTTATCTTATTCACATAGAGGAAGACGCAAAAAGCATAATTATTCTTCACTGCTTAGGAAGTCGTTTCTCATCCTAGGTGGCTTTGTCAGGACTGCGAATTCTGTAGGTGACAGAAAAAACTTAGAGGATTATTGAGCTGCCATATTAGTGAAGTCATTTACAGCAGTGTTAAATATTTCTTGGGTGCCATGGCTACATGCCATGCCACGTAAACAGCGCTGTCTCAATTAACAGTTGCTCCTTCAGCTGTTTGGAAGCAGCTTAAAGCTGGAGGTGTTTGTAACTCAAAGTAGAGATGTGACATCAGTCCCATGACGCATTGTTCACAGACAAGGCCACTTGTATTTTCAAGTTGTAGTTAGGTAGTTCCCACATTTCGGAAGTACAGTGCACAAACAAACAAAAAAGCTAACAATGTACTCCCCAGCTGTCAACAGTTTGCATTTGGTACCAGAGCTGTTCTAGTGAAACGATCTACACTTACTGTGGATTAACTATGTTTCTCAAGACTTAATTGATAGGATGTCAAAGTGAGGTTCCATTAAGAAATAGAACTGCAAGGGAAATATGGAGACCTACAAATAACTCAATTCCATATTTTTCTAGTTAGGTACCTTTGGATGTTGCATTATTTGATTCCTTACCTAGACCATCTGACTATATTTCCTGGCCTCTTTGACTATCCTAGGCCCCCTGACGAAGCCCCACCTAGAACGAAGCACCTTGACACCTGGACCACGAGTGTTCTAGCACTGTCTGGCAGTTTTACTGGTTATTGCATATACTGGGTAATATAACTTTTTACTGCATTACAACCTTGTGAACTTTGTTAATCCAATAATACCCAACCTGAGTTTGGAGTACAGCACGTTCCTGCTTTTGATTATCGTATCCCCTCCCTTTGACTATTCAAGCCCCCCCTTCTCCTGGAGTATTTGACTATCCTATCCCCTTGTTCCTGGACTCTGAGTATTTGTGTAGGAGGCAGTATAGGGTAGTGGGTTAAGGCTCTGAGCTGCAGATCTGGAGACCTGAGTTTGAATCCCACAGGTGCATACTGTGTGATCCTGAGCAAGTCACTTAACTTTCTTGTGCTCCCAGGTTGCATCTGGAAACAAGCTTTGGCTTAGTGTGCTACTCCTGGTTAAACAATGTTCCCTTTCCCTATCCTATATCTCCCACCCCTTTTCTGGCCTCTTTGGGTATCCTATTGAACCCTCTTTTCTGAAGTCACTGACTGTACACTTTACTCAACTCAATGCTTGGCCCATCCCCCTCTGTCCTGACCAGCTGCTGGACACTTGAGACTCCTGAATTTCAGCCTAAGTTATTCTGGAAGACATAGTGATCCTCTCAGCATGTGGACAGCAGTTACTCTGAAGACAAAGGTCAGAGTAAAGGACAGCTACACCTGGAGCATGCGTTACTCTCCCTGCACAAGGTAACACGGAACAAACCATTTACAAACTGAAAAAGTATTTAAAGAGCTAATGAAGCCTGACTGAAAGTTTTGAGGAACATAATACTTAGACATAAATGAGCTTGGATTACATGTGTTTTCAATATTTAGCTGTTTAACCCCCCTCCCCCCGTATTTCTTATTGAGCACATTTGCATGAAAAAATAATACTGTTTAGAAAGCATCAGCTCTTGCAGGACTTCCAGCTCTACAGGGATTCCTTTGTTTTATAGAAAAATGGTACCATCTAGTGCCCATAGACTGACATTACAAGAAAACAAAGCCATTTGGGTGGCATGGAAAATCATGTCATTAAGCAATATAGCATGACAGGGTGGGTGGACACCTCTGGCACTGAAGCATGAGGCAAAGCTGAATGCCTTACACACCCAAGCAGTTCCACAATTACACATACCCTGAACTGCCTTATTTTGATTTTAAAATGTATAACTTGATCTTCAGTTTTAAAACCATGTTGAGGTTCAGGGAAAGTTAAGCATTTTTGACCAGTGCAGTTCTGCAGGCATAATAGATGATCATGTGATCAGATCCCACCAGTCCCACCAATCCCAGCTAAGAATTTTATCAACCCATTTTATTAATTTACATTACAAATCAACAGCTGATTCAGCCAGTCAGTGTTAAGGATTTCCCTGCAGATAAGGACTTTATGTAAGCAAAAGAGGGCATTATGCGCAGTGTTTGGAAAAGTAACATGTGCCACTGTTGACTTTAGGGTGTCGATTTCTTTTGTATAAAAAAAACAACATTTTCTAAACTGTCTGTATGTCATGAAATTTAGTTTGATGATTTATAAATAAAATAATAGACAGGGAACTATGTATTGCAAGGGCATAATACCACTGAGGGCTCGAGAGGTTCCCTCATGGCACCAGAATCTTGATATAGGATTGTGCTTAAGTAAACATAGTTCCCTAATAGTTATTTTGTGTAATACACAGATTGGACCTCTGGCCCCTCTTCTACTGTCCCATTCGATTTTTCCTCCCCCCCCCCCAACAGCACAGACTTTATTTTACAGGCAGAGCAGATGGACTGTTGGTCTTTTTCTGCCACTGTTGTCTATGTTTGTTTCTAATTGGGCCAGAAATAAAAGCATTTAAAAAAATACATAATAAGTCACCAACTTACAGCTGAAGAAGAAGAAGAAGGAAAGAGCTGAAGAACAAAACCTGTGGGGATGTTGCCAGCCAGCTTTTACTATACACAGCAGTTTCTGTGAAAACCAGCTCACTCTTCGCATGAAGATTTTGCAGCGCAAGATAAACCTTCTGCCTCATAACACTGTTGGGACCTTGCAAGTATGGCATTGTGAGCTTCCAGTGAGTGCATTACAAGAACGATGATGTCATTGGTGTATTATTGCAGTTTTTTGTTCGAAATTTTCAAAGATTTTATGGCTTATCCATACATGACAATACGTTAATAGGGCACTAGGTTGGTCTCTTACGGCCATAAGCATGTCATCTTACGTGTTCTTATGGTGCCAGAACGTTTCACCTTGGGTTTATGACTCTCTCATCCTTAGTTCCTGTGAGAAGACACTCTCAGCAACCTAATAATATTCAGGATAACACCAGAAAATCACCCTGGAGTTACAGAGAAACCAGCCTGCCGATTGGGGAACCCTGACTACACCCAAAGTCATACTGCTCTGCATGTGACATCATAATCATTTCTACACTAACAGACCGTGGTGCTCCCAACAGAGGATTATAACTTCAGGTGAAGACTATCAGCAACAGCAGAGGGCATCATATAAGGATGTCAATGTCCTCACCCCTCAGCAACAAAAAACAAGGGGAGAATACATCTAGAATCTATAAACAAATGAAATATAGGAAAATACCCAGGCACTTCCTACCCAGAGAAAAACGCAGACACTTTAAGCAATAAACTTGTGCAAAACAGCTGCCAGTTTATTAAGTGCAAAAACTGTGTGCAGAGGCATCATTGTATTGTGTTTTCTGTTGGGGGAGAGCTCTAAAAATTTGAGCTGTGTCATCACAAAGGACATTTTTTACAAAGAAAACTGGAATATTTATCCCTTAAAATTCATCATCTGCAGCTGCAAAATGTCTACACCTGAAATGATCTCCTGTGGTTGTGAGATTGTAACATTTCGCAAATTATTATGACATACATGCAGGTGTGGGTGTGTTAATTTCTCCTGTAGCCATTGGTTGCTCCCCCAGAGAAGGGCTCTAAAAAAGAAAAAAAAAACACTAACAACTCAAAGGGCTATAGCGAGGATGCATATATTTCTAGAGGTACATGTTGTACAAAATGCAGCCTAAAAGAAGTTGTTTATGAATTCGATTTTGTAAATAATTATTGTCAATTTTTTCTACTAGATAGGAGTGTTGTGGCTCTGGCTGGTTTTAGGGAGGTTCTGTAAACAGGAGTTTTAAAGTGGGATTTTGCTACAAAGAATTAACAAAAATGACATGCAGAGCCACATTTAAAGTATATTAAAAATTCGCTTCAAGTCATTTTTGCTGCAGAGCTGGTAGTACAGATGAGTAACTATGTTCCCCTGTAATAGCCTTTGGATACCTGTAATTGTCTAAGTTTTATTGCTGTGAGTGTCACCGATTGTATGCTTACGTGTCTATATTCCCTATCTGTACCCCCTCCCCCCAGGACGTTCCGTGAGACAAGCAACTTGTTGTTCAGAGTACTTTTCCCTGGTGAAACATTTCAATAAATCAATAAACAGAAGGTGGACTGCCTGTTATTAATAAATGATTCCTGAATTGCTCAAAGTAGCAGTCAGTGTAGTAGACCACTGGCCAATTTCAGCTCTTCGTTTTTTTTTTTTTGCATGATGTTTGTGGACTACACCATCATTTTTTGCATGTCATGCTATTGCCTTTTTAGCCTTTTCTTAGTGATTCAGCGGAAAAAAAAAGTATTTTAAGAATTACTGAGCAGATGTGTTTCCCTAAAAATAACTTTTTGACTCGATGCCCATATCTGGTCAGACCTCATTGGTCGGATAATGAGCCTACCAGGTGCTGCTGGGTTAGTGAGGGCCAAGACCAGTCCTGAGTCAGAAAGACACCACTCAGAAACCCATTCTCCAAAATGGGGACTTCCTCTAAACAGGGAATCCCATTTACCATGTGGAAATGTCACTTTAATAAACACATTTCTTAGCAACTGGGTTTGAAGTAACTCAGCCGATCTCTGACAGGAAAAAAAAGCAGCTGCAGACACAGGTTGCATTGTGCAGGGAACACAGAAACCCCTTAGAATGGCTTCTAGCTCCCTGTTAATCATCACTTTATAGGGCAGTGGCTCTCAAGTCCCAAAATCCTGGGAACTTCATCCCCCATACAATGAATCTGCTCCCCCAGTATGCTGTAAGTTAAAGTTCCTGCTGTCTGGTATGCCCTCTGTACGGCGACACCTTTACAGCAAACACGCCAATGCTGTCAACATTGACAGTTCACTGTAACAGTCAGCCTGAGACCCCGGCACTCTGTCCCCCAGTCCTGTACCCCATCTGTAAATCAACTCCAACTTGGAGTTGATAATCTATAAGTTTGGGGGGGTGCAGGGGCAGAGCCCCCCACATGGGGGGTTTGGGAGGGCGAAGCCCCTGATAGAAAAGCAGCTGGGGTCTTCTGCTGGATTTATGTCAACCGCAACTTGTGTTCTACATAAATCCATCGCTGTGATGTCGGTCAACAACATAGTTGTCGAACCGGCATTGTAGATCCCTGCTCTTATCCCTTGAAACTGAAATACAGAAACATAGGACAGATAATGACTGCTTGGCCAACCCAGTCTCCCCATTTTCCTACCTACACTACCACCACAGACCCTAGTTGATTTACAGCTCTTTCTCCTTCCCCTCCTTCCTTTGCACTATGATTTCATTGTGCCTATCCCATGCATTCTTGAACCTCGCCATTGTTTCCCACTGAATTCCCATGTTTTATCAAGGTAAGACATTGTTAGTTCTGAGAACATTTTTAATTGGGGCTCAGAAAACCTCTGTGACCACACAAAATTGTACTGGTGGCCTCACATGAGAAACACCTCTTAAAGGGGAGTTTCTGTGTGTCAGCCTAACATTAGATGGAAGAAGTCCTTCTGAATAAATACCTTCTGATATTTGGCACTGAGATCAAATGGAAATACAGAGTTCTGCCCTGATTAGTTTTTTAGGAGGGGTTGCCCTTTCACTATATTAGGGTTCTGGAAGAACAGTGTGGAACCCATAAGTCATGTTTTTCTTTAGAGGCCATTTTCTCCAATAGAATTTTATTCTCCATTGGGACCACTGGGGCAGCCTAGCAGCTTTTTTGCTGACCCCACGGACTGGTGCATGTCTCCCCTGGGGTCTACCTTCAGTCAGGGTGGCCTGATGGATTACCTCCACCCTCCTCTCCCAGGCAGGGTCAGAGAAGGGAGGGCCATCCTCTCCCTGAGACACAGATCCAGTTTTGGACTGAGGAGGTCCCGGACAACAGCACCAATCTGTGCTTGGACAAACAGGGCTCCACGATGCCCCAGCTCCAGTTTTCAGCTTTTTTCGTAACCGTTCAGAGCTGTGGCTGATGGGAGTGCATGTGCATGGTGGCACGTATGCATCCTGAAGCCACTGCTCCTCCCTACATGCCGCACCCACCTGTACTGCCACCAGACCTCCACTTGGAGGCAGTCAGAGGCAAGACAAGTGAGCACTGCCTCCCTGGCACAGGAAAGCAGCCCCTTGGATGCCTGATGCTGTCCCACCCTGGGTGACCCCTGACAGCCTGAGTCCACTTTCAAACCCGGGTCACTGGCATGGTGGCAGGAAAGGTGTCCACTGCTTTAGTCCTCCATGCTAATGGGCTGGCCTAGAGGCTGCTTTTTAATGACTGTTCCCCTTCTTTTGTTGCATTGTATGTTCCATCTTCACTGGTCTTTTGGGAGACTCTGTGAGGGGTTCTGAGTCAACACATACTGGTGAAAAGGTTGATCCTAGAGCCCAGGGATGTTCTTTATTTCCATTTCAACCAAAGTTCGGTGGTAGAATGCAGGTGCATTATGTCAACCATGTAAGAGCTTAACAGGGACATAAGCTACAACGTGCAGATCTAAAATGGTCCTAGCCACCACTGCGCAAAACCAAAAATGCCCACTGAATTTACTAGAAGGCATGTAAAGATGGAGCAACTGCAGAATGTAAATCAGTATTTTACAGACAGCTTCAATAGTTATTAAAAGTGTATTAATGATTAAATGCAGTTCTCCTCATTAGAATGCTCCACAGCTAAGTTTCAGCATATTGGGGCATAGAACTGCTACAGAATTCTTCTCGTCGGGGGTTCTCTGTAGTACAGAAACCCTATAATTAGTAACACAATTAAACCTTGGGATCCCACTGGGGAATCCCCCGTGTTTTGGTCCAGTACAAGACCATTACTTTAGTTTCAGTACGGTTGTTTACCTTGGAGCCAGCACACTGGATATACATTGTGATCAGGTTGCCTAATCATTTACTGTAGCTTACAGCCTTTCTGTGTTTCTGGAAATATTTGAAATGCTCTCAGAGGATAAAAGAAAGAGAGAGCACTTTTGGTTTAGAAAAATATGTATTTTTTTTTTTAATTTACAGTTTCAACTATATTGCAACATCTCTTGAACTTTTGACACACCACCACTTCCTTCATTGAGCTGCCTCTCCCACATTTCAAATTGTAAGTCATATAATTTTAACACCAGAAAAATAACATTTCACAATCACTCTTAGTGGCTTAGCCATGGCCTTTTTCGTTCTAAAAAAAATGAAGTTAGATTATTACAACAGAACAATGTTTTGAAAATTGAGATCAAGTTTGAACTTCTTCAGGAAGTAGAAATTTAGCGTGATGTTTCAGATAGAAACCCAAAACTGTCGTTTTAGTATTCAGACCTAATATCTGGTATACCACCCATTACAGCTCAAGGGAGGGAGCCCAACCAATTGGAGCGCTTCTTATCTCTTCGCACGTGAGACACTCTTATTCTGTGAAGAGTGGCTCACATGTGGCTGCACTAGAAACAGGCCCATTCCGGGAAGGTATTTTGAAATGTTAATACATTATTGGTCGATCTTGACCAATAATAGATTAATACGCCGCCAAGACCACTCGTACAGTTGTCAGAGTGGTGTTACTGGCATCCTTAGAGTATGAGAGCCTATGAACTATGGCATTCCCATATCCTAACAATGCGTGTGAGACTATGTTTACAACCATAACAGTAATCTTGGCAGCTGTATTAACATACATACTATGTAGATCCCACTTGACACTCTGACCTGTAAAGATAATGAAGAAACAGCAGGCTGTTCTGTGCCTGCAAATTCTTGAAGCATGGCCACAGGTGAGCAGCTTAGCCAAGTGTAACAAAAACTTGAATTCTCATTACAGAGAGAGTGGGAGCCCAACAAGTGACACATTTGGAGACTGAAAGCTTTTCATTGAATAGCTTACTGCCTTAAAATGTTACTGAGCATATATCTTACAGACCTCCCTGTCCTTTTTGTAGGACCTCACTCTTCAGGAGGGAGTGTAGTGTGGTCAGAAGCCGTTGCCCAGGTTAAGCACTTCTGACTGCGAAACACTGGCTGTCCTAGCAGCTCTGGTCTGACATCTTTGCATATATAAATAAGAGAATTCAGTGTGTTTTTTATACATTTAAATAAGTGGGTTCATTATTCCTGCCTTTGTTCATACTACCCCAAACCAAATACTGTTTAACTGAAATTTTAGATACAATACAGAATATGTGTATTTTGCTTTAAACCTGGCATTCAAGATGCAGTACCAACACACACACACACACACGCACATGCACATACACACACACACACACACACACACACACACGTTCCACCCACAATTTTTGGTGCACGGGACATACCAAATGAATGCAAAATACAGGCCCAGCACTGTGAACAGTAAGGCTCAGGCAGATCGCTACCTCATCAGAGCTTCAGACATAAACTAGACCCCCTATACAACTGAATCAGTAAAAGATGTAGTGGTTCTGGCAGAAAGTCCAGATTTTAAAATCATTTGAATGAACAGTTTGGTTGGCACAGCAACAATACGTAAAATGCGTTTTTCTTGTCAGAAAACTGCCTACCTATAAATCGTGCAGGACAAGAGTTATAATTTAATTTGGGGTCCATAGAAATCCTAGGCAGGCAGTTTTTGCCTAACAAAAAAGTATTTTAACATTTGTTGGGCCAACTAAATTATGCTAAGATCTTTCTGCACCCATCCAAAACTCATCCAAAAGACGAGGCAGGGGGTTAATACCAGAGACATTTCTAAGCCCAGCGTATGGAGACCAGTTTTAGTTTACAGAGACAACAGCACTCGGCCTTAAAATTGAACCAAGCTCCTTGTTTTGGTCCTTTAAAATGTCTTGAGTTTTACTGGGATCCACAAGTTAAATTTCTGTTTTCTCCTTAAATATTCTCACTTTCACTGTGCTTCACATGTTATATTTAAGTTTTTTCCCCCCAAAGTTATAGTTCTGTTTTCCCCTTGCATATCCTCACTGCCGGCCCATTGGTGTAGCCGTAGGGGTGCTGCTCAAAGTGTCGGTGACTTGGGTTCGCCTGGGAAATGGTGAATTGAGGATCCTAGAGGATCTACTCCTCCTCCAGGGAGGGAGAGTCACTACCTCTGCTGCACTGCTGCCACCTATGTGCCGGTGGTGGCAGTGCAACAGAGATAAGTAGGTCAGTGCCTGGATGCTGGTCACCTACACCTGAGCGCTTGCATACTGCCATTCAATGGGAAGAAAACAGGTAAAAGACCAGCCCTTGGAATCCACGTCAGTGGGACCCTGGTGCATCCTGGCCCTGTGCCATGATTCACATTCGCTATCTGATGAATCAGTGAATATTTGGGGGTGCATTCCCTGCCCCCCACTCTGCTGGGGGGCAAACCACAGCTTTGTGGAGGGAAAAGCAGGAGCAAATATCATGAGGTGAGTTAGTATGTGCCTTGGGGTACCCTTGGAGATACAGGGGCAAGAGTCAAACAGGGGCATAAAGTGTTTAAAAAAATCCTCACTTTCATTGTGCTCGACACATTTTATTTCTGTTTGTCCCCTTAAATATCTTTGCTTTCACTGGGATCCCCAGGTTATATTTCTGTATTTCCCTTAAACTGCCCTCACTTTCACTGGAATCCCCATGTTATAATTCTGTTTTTCCCCTACACTGTCCTGACTTATACTGTGCTTCCCACATTATATTTCTGTATTTCCCCTAAACTGTCCTGACTTTCACTGTGCTCCCCACGTTATATTTCTGTAAAAAATGAGAACCGGGCCCACAAGGACAGAAAACAAGGAACAGTAAAGTGGCTCAAGTGTTGTTATCTTTCTGTTTTTCCCCTTAAATGTCCTCACTTTCCTGGAATCCTTAAATTTATATACACAGCATTTTATCCCCAACCAGTCCTAGCCCTGCATACTTCAGTTCCAAAACTCTACCCTCAGTTTTTCTGCCTTCAGCACCCCTTTCTCTCCTCTCCCCACACCTGTTGGCTGAGTGGAGACAGCAAGGTAAGCACTTACAAAGGAGATACAAGCAGCCAGCAGCAAGATTCGAACCAACAGGTCCTCGAACTGTTCTACCACCAGCTCCCACAAGGTTTTGCCTGCAAAAAAGGACAGAATCATTGTTACCAGAGGGATACAGCAGTCTGTAGGGTACATTTAACAGCTAGGCTTCTCTAACTTTGCAAGACCCTTCTCTACAAATTGCAGCTATATTTAATTGTACACAGCTAATCATGAGGGAAGTGCAGAAATGTTGCTTTGTGCTTCCTTTTATCTGCATCTGGAGGTCATCGTGTTGCCACTTTAGTATTTATTACAGTAGGTTTTTAGCAAGGGAAATATCTTTGGATACCTGAGCACAGGTGGGAGTTACATGAACACGTGCCTCTCATCATTTTGTTACCAAAAATGTGTCTCTGCCCCTTGGAATGTGAACAATTAAATCATAATGTGGGACTCTGACCCACAGAATGTAGGGGGCAACTAAAGGCAGAAGGGAGCACTTTAACCCACAGAATGTGGTGGACAGTTATAGACAGAAGGGGGGGACTCTGACCCACCGAATGTGTGGGACAATTAAAGGCAGAATTGGAGACTCTGACTCGCAGAATGTGGAGGGCAGCTAAAGACAGAAGGGGGCGCTATGACCAATTGAATGTATGGGGTAGTTAAAGGCAGAAGGGGCGACTTACCCACTGAATGTGTGGGATGATTAAAGGCAGAAGTGGGAACTCTGGCCCACAGAATGAGGGGGAACAAGTAAAAGCAGGAGGGGAGACTCTGACCCACCAAATGTGTGGAACAGTTAAAGGTAAAAGGGGGTCTCTGATCTACAGAATGTGGGGGACAAATAAAGTTGAAATGGGGTAGACTGTCATTTCCTAGAGAGAAACTCCGAACACTCTCGTCTGCATGTTCGCAAGTTTCCTGCTGAATGTATGACAGATTACAGTTGATGTTTTATTGGCAAATCTTAGTAATGAATGTGTGACAGTGCCCTCTTCATGTGACACCAAGGGGTTCTCAGTGTGAAAATGAGGGCCATCCTGTGTAATGTGGGACGGCGCCCTCTTCATGTGACACCAAGGGGTTCTCAGAGTGAAAATGAAGGCTATCCTATGTGAGTCAGGGACGTCTCTTCATAACACCAAGGGTTCTCAGTGTGAAATGAGGCCATCCTGTGTAATGGTGGGACGGCGCCTCTTCATGTGACACCAAGGGGTTCCTAGAGGAAATGAAGGCTATCCATGTAATGTGGGACGGTGCCCTCTTCATGTAACACCAAGCGGTTCTCAGTGTGAAAATGAGGGCCATCCTGTGTAATGTGGGACGGTGCTCTCTTCATGTGACACCAAGGGGTTCTCAGTGTGAAAATGAAAACTATCCTGTGTAATGTGGGACGGTGCTCTCTTCATGTAACACCAAGGGGTTCTCAGTGGGAAAATGA
This sequence comes from Neoceratodus forsteri, assembly GCA_016271365.2. NCBI lineage: Eukaryota > Metazoa > Chordata > Ceratodontiformes > Ceratodontidae > Neoceratodus > Neoceratodus forsteri. Next base: position 2,372,304 of record JADMNL010000033.1, read on the forward strand.
AGGCCATGCTGTGTAGTGTGGGATGGTGCTCTCTTCATGTAACACCAAGGGGTTCTCAGTGTGAAAATGATGGCCATCCTGTGTAATGTGGGACGGTGCCCTCTTCATGTAACACCAAGGGGTTCTCAGTGTGAAAATGAAGACTATCCTGTGAAGTGTGGGACGGCTCTCTTCATGTAACACCAAGGGGTTCTCAGTGTGAAAATGATGGCCATCCTGTGTAATGTGGGACGGTGCCCTCTTCATGTAACACCAAGTGGTTCTCAGTGTGAAAATGATGGCAATGCTGTGTAATGTGGGACGGTGCCCTCTTCATGTAACACCAAGGGGTTCTCAGTGTGAAAATGAAGGCCATGCTGTGTAGTGTGGGATGGTGCTCTCTTCATGTAACACCAAGGGGTTCTCAGTGTGAAAATGATGGCCATCCTGTGTAATGTGGGACGGTGCCCTCTTCATGTAACACCAAGTGGTTCTCAGTGTGAAAATGAAGGCCATCCTGTGTAGTGTGGGATGGTGCTCTCTTCATGTGACACCAAGTGGTTCTCAGTGTGAAAATGATGGCCATCCTGTGTAATGTGGGACGGTGCCCTCTTCATGTAACACCAAGGGGTTCTCAGTGTGAAAATGAAGACTATCCTGTGAAGTGTGGGACGGCATCCTCTTCATGTGACACCAAGGGGTTCTCAGTGTGAAAATGAAGGCCATCCTATGTAATGTGGGACGGTGCAGTCTTCATGTGACACCATGGGGTTCTCAGTGTGAAAATGAAGGCCATCCTGTGTAATGTGGGACGGTGCTCTCTTCATGTGACACCAAGGAGTTTTCAGTGTGAAAATGAAGACTATCCTGTGTAGTGTGGGACGCACCCTCTTCATGTGACACCAAGGGGTTCTCAGTGTGAAAATGAAGGCCATCCTGTGTAGTGTGGGACGGCATCCTCTTCATGTGACACCATGGGGTTCTCAGTGTGAAAATGAAGGCCATCCTGTGTAATGTGGGGCAGTTGAGAGGCATGTATCAACATGCTGGTTGTTGCTTCACTTTGCTTCAACTTTTTTATTTGCTTCAAGAGTATCCGTTTAACTATGTTGACAAAAGGGGGATCGAGTGTGGCAAAACAAGTACTCTGTGACAACAGCTCACAAAATAAACAGCTAATAAAAATCCCAGTGCTTCTGTTAGAAAATTGTCATGATGAGACTATACTCCCTGCCTGGTGGATTTTCAAGGGGCCCACAAAAGTTTCAGGTGTTACGTTCAAGGAAAACAACTTATTTATATAAAGAATAATGCACAGGAATTTTACTGAGAGCCTTGATATGAAAATAATGCCCAGGAACAGAGTGAGAGTGTTTATATGAAAATAATGCACAGGAATGGTGCTGACAACGTTTAAATGATGCCCAGGAATAGCGTGAGAGTGTTTTTTATGAAAATAATGCACAGGAATGGTGCTTAGAGCCTTTATATGAAAATAATGCACAAATGGTGCTGACAGCGTTAACATGAAAATAATACTGAGGAATAGTGTGAGAGTGTTTATTTGAAAATAATGCACAGGAATGGTATTGACATATTTATATGAAAATAATACATATGAATTGCATTGAAGGTGTTTATCTGAAAATAATGCACAGGAAGTGCATTGAGGTCATTTATTTGAAGATAATGCACATGGCATTGAAGGTGTTTGTCACTGAGAGTGGGTAGATGAAAATCGGGCTGCGTTTTTGGATCCTTTCCTTGCCTGAGCGAGAGTCTCGTGCATAGCACCAGGGTCTAGGAACTTGTACCAAGGGGTTTACCAAAGTTCTTAGTCCTGTAATTCATGCTCAGTACTACAGCCTGAGTAAATTTGTCAAAAATACAGTTTTTAAGTAGGAAGTAGAATTTACTGTATGGATCGGGTTTATATGTAAAACGGTTTGCTATTTTCAAGAACTGTTCATAGTATGAGTGCAAGAAAGTGACACTGAGTTATGGTTGAATGTGTAACTCAAAATGGGGGGGGGCTGTAATCTCCTGCTTAAGTGTGGTCTTAAGTGAGGTGTCCTGGCCCCCTCCAGAAATGTTATTGTTAACTGTATCTGCTTGGAGATGGAATTGTCTCTGGCTTTGCTACTAATGAACTATATTCACTGCTTTGTTGTATGTCTGTTCTCTGGTCATAACACAAATGTGACTAAGAAAGAATTGGATTAAAGAGAAGAAACAAGAAATTGCCACCATTTACCTTCCTCAGCAGGCAGTTCTGTTCAGGGTCACAGTCACAGGAGGAGAAATTGGGAAACAAGGGGGAAAAAAGAGAAAAACAGCATGTTAGATCATCAAACTATAGTAAAACAAACTTAAAATGCACTTTCTCTTACACCTTAGCATTCAACCATTGTTACTGGGTTAGAATGTACGTGAAATGGGGCAGTATTGTTACAGTTTCAGCTTCACATCATGCAGTTTCACAGAGTATTGGCGACAGAGTGTGAGGGGGACTGAGGCTGGTGATTTACATGCACTTTATATCGCACTGAGTTCTAAAGGAATATATTTTTTAAGTTTACAGCAGAGGTTTGCTGTTTCGTAGACAGTGTTTTACATCTAAAGGACAGTAGTGAATAAATCCAACCCTTTTAAAAAGCAATCCTATGATGCTTTTTTTCTGGGTATAACCACAAGGCACAACATGTCACACACATTGATGGCTCCTACTCTAGTTTTACTGCAGGGTTTAAGAAACTTCCGGGCAGAAAGAAGCTTTAGTTGTTTCCACTTATTATTATTTTTCTTAATGCATTTCCAAACCCTCATCAGGCTTTAGATAAGAAGTAGAAGCCAGAATGCACGTGTCAGCTGTTTTCATCATCAACAGAGTGATACCCAGTCCAATGACAGCTTTCTGAATGTCCCAAGTTCACAAAACACTGTCTCCCTTCTTGTCTTCAGCCTGAAGTAGAGCAGCAGGGAGAGACTCACAGTTCATTGGGTCCATACTTCTCAAAGTTTTTCTTCACTTGTTCCGGTGTTAGACCAGTGTTTTCATTGACTGCGAAATAAGCTAAACACTCTTCCACTGTTTTCGCGTGTGCGTTCTCCATGGTTGAAACACCTGCTTGAAACCCCCTTTCTGTGTTGAAATACTATTCGCCTCTCCTTTCCAGCAAGAATCTTTTTCTTTTTTTTAGCCTGGCAACCTGCTACAATGCACTCCTGGCTAGTTGGGCCACTCAGCAGTGCATGGTACAATCTCTGGGTGGAGCAGACACAGAGATCCTAGCAGGGAAGAAGAGCTGAGCCCTTCCCGTCCACAGAAGCCTTCGAGTCTGCTTGGGCTGACCTGTCTGCTTATGAGGGAGCCCACCGCCCAAATACCTGGAAATTGTTTCTGCTTCCTGATTGGCTGTCCTCTGGTGACATTACTGAATACATTATCACATATATGGTGCTCTGCACATGAAAGGAGTTTCTGCTGACTTGAGGATGAAGGCGGACAAGTGTTGGGGGGGTTACATTGGAAGTAGATCCCAAGGCCCTGCACATTGAGGTGTCAATCAAAGCAGACCCTTTCCCATCCCCCTAGAACAGGTTCAAGCTATTCATGTTCCTTCTCCACACACCAAAATCCGATCCAGGCATTGCAATGGAAAGCTGGTGGCTTTCTGTCCAGTTGACATATACCTTGTGTACTTCACAAATTATTTGTGCAGCTAAAAGAACGAATAGCAAGGCAGTGAAACACATTAATAGTCTATTTATTTTAGGTTTTACTTTCAATGAAGAGTTTGGAGTTTAAATGTGGAGATGGATCCCACAAGAAACTGATGCCCTTTCTTCAGCAATTCTGTGTGTCAAATGTTGTGTGGGTACGTGGGATCCGTGGAGTCTTGCCCACAGTCAATAATCAGTGTAATTTCTAAATCAACAAATTCCCCCTCCCATCACAGTGCTGCCTAGTCTCTGACAAGAATACAGTCTTCCCTCCTCCAGCATGTCTGTGAACCTGCAACTCGTCTCAGCAGGATATGAGGTTCAGCTTCCAGCAGCACTGCTCATGTACTGTATATGCAGGGCTCTTTGTGCTCTGTGGCACTTTGTCCTGTTTTCTGCGGAAGGGTTCCTGGGCTTCTGTGGCAGCATTTTCTGATTTCTGTGGCATGATTTATTCGTTTCTGTGGCAGAATGTAGTCCTGCCATTGGTTAAAATATGCTGTGATGTTACTTGATGAGATCACATGCCAAGCATAGATGATGGGCTTCTGGATAAACGAGATGAGGAAGGGAGCTGGGTACTATGTAAAAATACATATCTGAATGAAATTTCAACAAAACAGTTTTATGGCACAATATATATTCTGTGGCAAGTTGCATATTCTACAGAAAATTCCACAACTGCAGAATCGCAGAACTCCCGGGACCTCCCTCTTTTTCAAAGCTCATTGCTTCTTCATCTTGCAGCTGCACCTTGCTCCTGTTTTCAATGAATCTTGCTTCTCTCACCCTACCCTTGAAAACTTTCTCTGCTCATCTGTGCTTCACCATTATCTATATATATATATATATATATATATATATATATATATAAATGTAGTACTGTTTGTCCTAATGTAAGCTGTTTTACCACCTCTGTCAAAATGTATATATAGTACTGTTTGATAATAATGTAACATGTTGTTTACCTTTGTTTCCTACCCTTTGGTGTATCAGTATCAGTTGCATATTGTTGCCGAATATGTACTTGATCCATGTGCCAACATTATTATCTACTGTATGTTTTACACTGCCAATGTAATATACTTCCTGGGTCGCCCCTGAAAATGGGACTGTCTTGTCTCAGTGGGCTCACCCAGTAACCAAAATTCAATAAATAAAATAACTATGTAAAAACCAGAGTGTGAGCAGTGCCAACTAACTGTGAGAAACTGCAATAACAGAATCATTCACCATTAAGAAATTATAATAGCACACCCCCCACACTAGTTGTGATGTGAAATGCTACAGTAACAGTTGTATAGTGTTGAGGAATTTTAACAGCAACACCCTCCAGCTGTGATGTGAGGCACTGCAATACCAGGGTATTGCAGTGCTGAAGAAATTTAACGGCAGTGCCATCTAATTGAGATGTGAGGTGCTGCAGTAACAGAATCCTGCGGGTGTTGTGGAATTGTAGCAGCAGCACCTTCTAGCTGTGATGTGAGGCACTGCAATACCAGGGTACTGCTGTGCTGAAGAATTACAACGGCAGTGCCATCTAATTGAGATGTGAGGTGCTGCAGTAACAGAATCCTGCGGGTGCTGTGGAATTGTAGCAGCAGCACCTTCTAGCTGTGATGTGAGGCACTGCAATACCAGGGTACTGCTGTGCTGAAGAATTATAACGGCAGTGCCATCTAACTGAGATGTGAGGTGCGGCAGTAACAGAATCCTGCGGTGCTGTGGAATTGTAGCAGCAGCACCTTCTAGCTGTGATGTGAGGCACTGCAATACCTGGCTACTGCAGTGCTGAAGGAATTACAGCAGCAGTGCCATCTAATTGAGATGTGAGGTGCTGCAGTAACAGAATCCTGTGGTGCTGTGGAATCGTAGCAGCAGCACCTCCTAGCTGTGATGTGAGGCACTACAATACCAAGGTACCATAGTGTTGAAAAATTGTAGCAGCAGCACCTTCTAGCTGTGACGTGAGACACTGTGACATCAGGGTACTGCAGTGTTGAAGAAGTACGTCAGCAACACCCTCCAGCTGTGATGTGAGGCACTGCAATACCAGGGTACTGTAGTGTTGAAGAATTTTAGCAGCAGCACCTTCTAGCTGTGATGTGAGACACTGACATCAGGGTACTGCAGTGTTGAAGAACTGCGTCAGCAGCATCCTCCAGCTGTGATGTGAGGCACTGCAATACCAGGGTACTGTAGTGTTGAAGAATTTTAGCAGCACCATCCTGTAGCTGTGGTGTGAGATGCTGCAGTAACAGGGTACTACAGTGTTGAGGAATTGTTGCAGCAGTTCCCCCTAGTTGTAATGTGAGATGCTGCAGTAACAGGGTACTACAGTGTTGAGGAATTGTTGCAGCAGTTCCCCCTAGTTGTAATGTGAGATGCTGCAGTAACAGGGTACTACAGTGTTGAGGAATTGTTGCAGCTGTTCCCTGTAGTTGTAATGTGAGATGCTGCAGTAACAGAGTCCTGCAGGGCTGATGTTTTGTAAAAGCAGCACCCTCTGCACATAATGTTAGATGCTGCAATATCAAAGTCCAGCATGTCTAATCAATTATAATAGCAGTGCGCACTAGCTGTAATGTGAAGTATTGCAATAACAATCATGTAGTGTTGAGATCTTGTAATAGCAGCATCCACTAGCTGTAATGTGAAGTACTGCAATAACAGAGTCATGTAATGCTGAGGAACTGTAACAGCAGCACCATCTAGTTGTGATATGAGACACTGCATTAACAGAGTCCTGCAGCGCAGAGGCATTGTAACAGCGGTGGCCTCCAGCTGTGATGTAAGATGCTGCAATGCCGAGGTACTACAGTGTTGAGAACTGTACCAGCATCACCTTCTAGCTGTGAAATGAGACACTGCATTAACAAAGTCCTGCAGGGCTGAGGCATTGTAACAGCGGTGGCCTCCAGCTGTGATGTAAGATGCTGCAATGCCGAGGTACTACAGTGTTGAAGAACTGTACCAGCATCACCTTCTAATTGTGAAATGAGACACTGCATTAACAAAGTCCTGCAGGGCTGAGGCATTGTAACAGCAGTGCCCTCTAGCCGCCATGTTGGGTGCTGCAATAACAGGGTACTGAAGTGTTGAGGAATTGTTACAATAGTATTCTTTAGTTGAGATGTGAGAAGCTGCAATAACAGAATTGTGTAGTGTTGAGGAATTATAACAGCAGCTCCCTCTAGCTGTGATGTGGGACGCTGCCATAACAGAATCCTGCAGAGCAGAGGCATTGTAACAGCAGTACTCTCTGGCTGTGATGTAAGCCACTGCAATAACAGAGTCCTACTGTGTTGAAGAAGTGTAGTAGCAGCGCCCTCTAGCTGTGATGTGAGATGCTGCCATAACAGAGCCCTGTAGAATGAAAACACTGTAATAGCAGTGCCCTGTAGCTGTGATGTAACATACTGCAATACCATGGTACTACAGTGTTGAGCTGTGGTTACAACAGTGCCCTCTAGGTGAGACATGAGATGCTGCATTAACAGAGGCACATAGTATTTCTCTGTAGATTATCAGGCTCTCTGTACATTAATAAGAAGAGATGACACATTGCTTCTATGCTAGAAACACACTTACTGTATGAAATGACTAGAATGAACTGTTGCAACTCCAAGGTTATACATCTTAATATGCACTAATATTAACCACAGTGATGTATATTATGGAAGATAGAAAATATGTTAATTGAAAGCAAATAAAACCTTTTAATAAGAAAAAAAAAGTCCTGCAGTGTGGGGAAATATTAACAGCAGCGCCCTCTAGTTGTTTTGTGAGATGCTGCTGTATTAGAGTTCTGCAGAGCTGGCCAGCCCAGTGGCACGGAGGACTGAGGTGCTAAGCACCTTACCTCCTGCTACACTGATGAACTGGATTTGGGAATGGACTCTGGTCGTTCGGGGGTTGGCCGGGCCAGGAAGGATTGAGCATCCATAGGATTTCTCTCCTCCCTCAGGGAAGGGGGTTTATGTGACCACTGCCTGTGTGCCACTTGGAGGCATCTGGGTAGCAGTGCTATCTGGGTGCAAAGAAGACAGTCATGCCTAGGCATTTGAGGAAGTCACTGCATAGGTGGAGCTCACCTGTTGAGCCATTGCATGTGTGTGGCTCCGGGGAGGAAAACTAAAAGAGCAAAATGCCCTCCGGCCACAGGATGATGTTCGGTCTCTAGCAGACCCCACACCAGTGACCATGCTGTCTGCCACAGTCCTGCAAAACTGAGGACATTGGCAAGAAGGTAGGTCCCAGAGAAGTCATGTGACAGGGCTGGGGGGACCAGAGAGATGGAGTCAGGTCAAGGGCAATAAACGAAGGATAGAAAAAAAGAGTCCTTCAGGGCTGAGGCATAACAGCACCCTGTGGTTGTGATGTAGGAGACTGCAAAACAAGAGTCCTGCAGGGCTCAGGCATTGTAAAAGCAGTGCACGCTAGCTGTGATGTGAGATGCTGCAATATGTGTCCTCTAGTTGTGAGGTGAAATGCTGTAATATATGTCCTCTAGTTGCGATGTGAGAAGTTGCAGTATGCACCCTCTAGTTGTAATGTGAGATGCTGCAATATGCGCTCTCTAATTGTAATGTGAGATGTTGTAGTATGTGCCCTCTAGTTGTCATGTGAGATGCTGCAGTATGCTCCCTCTAGCTGAGACATGAAATGCTGCATTCCAGGGTACTGCAGTGTTGAAGAATTGTAGTGGCAGAGCCCTCTAGCTGTGGCATGAAATGTTGCAATTCCAGGGTACTGCAGTGTTGAAGAATTGTAGCGGCAGTGCCCTCTAGCTGTGGCATGAAATGCTGCAATTCCAGGGTACTGCAGTGTTGAAGAATTATAGCGGCAGCAGCCTCTAGCTATGATGTAAGAGGCTGCAATTCCAGGATACTGCAGTGCTGAAGAATTGTAGCAGCAGTACCCTCTAGCTGTGACATGAAATGCTGCAATTCCAGGATACTGCAGTGTTGAAGAATTGTAGCAGCAGCACCCCATAGCTGTGACTTGAAATGCTGCAACTCCAGGATACTGCAGTGTTGAAGAATTGCAGCAGCAGTACCCTCTAGCTGTGACTTGAAATGCTGCAACTCCAGGCTACTGCAGTTTTGAAGAATTGTAGTGGCAGTACCCTCTAGCTGTGACTTGAAATGTTGCAATTCCAGGGTACTGCAGTTTTTAAGAATTGTAGCAGCTGCACCCTCTAGCTGTGACATGAAATGCTGCAATTCCAGGGTACTGCAGTGTTAAGGAATTGTAGCAGCAGTGCCCTCTAACTGAGACACGAAATGCTGCAATTCCAGGGTACTGCAGTGTTGAAGAATTGTAGCAACTGCACCCTCTAGCTGTGACTTAAAATGCTGCAATTCCAGGGTACTGCAGTTTTGAAGAATTGTAGCAGCAGTGCCCTCTAGCTGTGACATAAAATGCTGCAATTCCAGGATACGGCAGTGCTGAAGACTTGTAGCAGCAGTACCCTCTAGCTGTGACATGAAATGCTGCAATTCCAGGATACCGCAGTGCTGAAGAATTGTAGCAGCAGTACCTTCTAGCTGTGACATGAAATGCTGCAATTCCAGGATACTGCAGTGTTGAAGAATTGTAGCAGCAGTACCCCCTAGCTGTGACTTGAAATGCTGCAACTCCAGGATACTGCAGTGTTGAAGAATTGCAGCAGCAGTACCCTCTAGCTGTGACTTGAAATGCTGCAACTCCAGGATACTGCAGTTTTGAAGAATTGTAGCGGCAGTACCCTCTAGCTGTGACTTGAAATGTTGCAATTCCAGGGTACTGCAGTTTTGAAGAATTGTAGCAGCTGCACCCTCTAGCTGTGACATGAAATGCTGCAGTTCCAGGGTACTGCAGTGTTAAGGAATTGTAGCAGCAGCGCCCTCTAACTGAGACACGAAATGCTGCAATTCCAGGGTACTGCAATGTTGAAGAATTGTAGCAGCTGCACCCTCTAGCTGTGACATGAAATGCTGCAATTCCAGGGTACTGCAGTTTTGAAGAATTGTAGCAGCAGTGCCCTCTAGCTGTGACATAAAATGCTGCAATTCCAGGGTACTGCAGTGTTGAAGAATTGTAGCAGCTGCACCCTCTAGCTGTGACATGAAATGCTGCAATTCCAGGGTACTGCAGTGTTGAAGAATTGTAGCAGCTGCACCCTCTAGCTGTGACATGAAGTGCTGCAATTCCAGGGTACTGCAGTGTTGAAGAATTGTAGCGGCAGCGCCCTCTAGCTGTGACATGAAATGCTGCAATTCCAGGGTACTGCAGTGTTGAAGAATTGTAGCAGATGCACCCTCTAGCTGTAATGTGAGACACTGCAATACTAGGGCTCACGATGCCAGTGACCTGGGTTTGGAAATGAGCCTCAGTCATTGGGGGCTGTCAGGGGAGGATGATTGAGCATCCCACAGGATACCCATCTCCTCTGGGGGGGGGAGGAGTCACATTTCACAGTGCTACTGGTACCTGTAGATGTATGGATGGCAGGGCGCTTGGACCACAGGGAGGGAGATAGTACCACGTATCTTGGAATGTGTGTCAGCATGCTCACGCCACTACTCCTGGTTAAACAACTGAAAAAAATTAAAAAAAATAATGGCATGTCCTCAGGGGTCAGGAAAGCACAGAATGAAGGGGAAACCCATAATAAGGTAACTCCCCCTCTGCCTGTAGCCACATGATGGCCTGCAGTACTGTCTGGAAAGCAGTATATCCAGTGCACCAAGTCAGATGGCTTAAGAATGAATTAAAAACCAGCTCTGTGGCGCAGAGCAAAGGGGTTTGCTCAGCACGCTGGTGACCTGCGTTCGTGACCCGAGCCCGGGTACCAGGAGCAGAGACCGGCAAGGGAGGGAGATTACAAGCGTCCATGGGATGCTTCGCTTCCGGGTGGTGGGTCCACCTCAGCACCTTAGAACGGGAGTGGTGGCGTGCATCTGGAGACGAGGGCCTCGACATGCCCTCTGGCATGCTTCCCACCCAAGGAAGACGCCTACTGTAGGCCGAGAACATAGTGGGGAGGAGGCAGGAAAACAGAAAATGAGCGCCTCAGCCAATCAAATGACAGCCACCTGGACCCCTCACCATGGAGCCTCTGCCATGACCAGCTCAGCCACACTCAAGGCCAAAATAGGTAAGGCCTCTGGGCTAATTTTCTCTGAAGGGAGAGGACCCACCTGATGAAGGGATATGTCGGGTTACCTTCGGGGGTGGCTATCTGGACTGGAGGAGTGCACAGAAGTAGCTGGGTGGGGTTAAGCCTTGGTGGTCTGAAGAAGTGACTGACCGAGGTGCTGAGGTTGGTATATGAACAAATGAAAAAAATGAAAAAAGAATGAATGAAAAAACCAAAAATTTGGGTACCTGTAAATTTTCTTTCTCTGACAGCTGGTCTCCAGGCTTCCTTACTCCTGGACTGTTCCTCCTGATGTCAGTGTCAGGCAGGTCCAGAACTGTACAGCAGGGGGGTTATAACAAGCCCTCCACATCCGGCGATCTTCAGTCATTTCCAGTGCAGTTCTCCTGAGGCAATACCATCAGAACTAGGAAACAAAGAACATGAACAGTTACGGCATAAGGGCCCGGAGGCCTGCCAACTATATACATTCTGGGAGGGCATCCAAAGCCCGGAGACCAGCCGTTGGAGAAAGAAAATTTACAGGTTCCCAAATTTCTGTTTCTCTCTCCAGGGCTGGTCTCCGGGCTTCCTTACTCCTGGGATATCCAACACCAGTGCATCCCTAGATATCCCGGGTGGGAAGAATGTTAAGTGTTCTTAGAGTTACACCACTGTCTGAAGCACTCGGCGGCCAAAAGATGCTTCCGCCGAGGACATGACATCCAGTTTGTAGAATTTAGTAAAGGTATGAATGGATTACCACGTGGCTGCTCTGCATAAGTCTGCTGGAGATGCATCTCTGAAGTTTGCCCGTGACGTGGCCATCGCTGTGGTGGAATGGGCTCTCACTGGTCCAGGCAGAGATACTCCCGCCTTGTCATACGCCGTGATGATTACTGATCTAAACCATCTGGCTATAGAGTCTTTTGATGCTTTTTTACCCATATTTCGGCCTGCGGTCAAAATAAACAAGCTTGATGTTTTGTGAAAAGTGTCTGTTCTCTTAATATAGATTCTGATTGCTCTCCTCAGATCTAGAGTGTGAAACTCTCTTTGCTTTTAATTTTTCGGGTGAACGCATAAAGACGAAGTATGAGCTCTTGGTTACAGTGGAAGAGAGACATAACCTTCTGTAAAAAGCCTGGATCCATCCTAAGTACCACCGACTCTGGATAAAAAACTGTGTAGGGCTCTTTGGTTGACAGTGCCCCCAGTTCGCTGATTCTCCTGGCTGACATAATGGCCACCAGAAAAAACACCTTCATTGTAAGATGCATGAGTGATGCTTCATTCAAAGGCTCAAATGACGCTTTTGTTAGGGCCTTGAGGAATAAATTAAGTTTCCAAGGTGGTAAATTGGCTTAATTGATGGGCATTTTAACGTTGCTGCCCTTAAAAACCTCCTGACATGAGGGTGAGACCCACGCGTATCCCCTGAGTCGGTGAACAAAATCACCCCCAGTGCCGAAACTTGAACTTGTAAGGTGGCTGGCTGCAACCCCTTGTCAAATCCCTTGTGGAGAAACTGTAAAAGCACCGGGAGGGGTACTGGATGATCCTGTATGCCTTTGGAGCAGAGCCAGAATAAGAATCTTCTCCATATCCTATAATACACCCTGGAGAATGCGGCACGTCGGGAGCTGACCATTATTTCAATAACTGGAGCAGTGTAACCTAACTCTTTGAAAGTTTCCCGCTCAGTCTCCAAGCCAAGAGGGATAGATTGCTCAGATTGTGGTGCACGACCGGACCCTGATGAAGAAGGTCTGAGGTGAGCTGGAAAACGAAAGGTTGTGCCTTTGACAGCTGAATGAGTAGAGGGAACCAGGGGCGGTGTGGCCACCTGGGACAGACCAGGATCATCTCCGCCTTGTCTCTGATCACCTTCTGCAGGACCCTGGAAAGCAGTGGGATTGGAGGAAAAGCTTACAGGAGGCCGAGGTGACCCCAGTTTAGGGAGAAGGTGTCCTGAGCTAATGCTAGATCGTCTCTGGCCAGGGAGCAGAACTGCTGAGTCTTTGAGTTTTGTTGGCATGCAAACAGATCCACTTGTGGATTGCCCCACCTCTGTACGAGGAGCTGGAAGGCAGCGTCCTTCAGCTCCCATTCTCACGGGAGAACATCCTTGTGGCTTAGCCAGTCTGCTGTGATATTTTCCTAACCTGGTATGTACACTGCTGTTATGCTTGCCAGGTGCTTCTCTGCCCAGTGAAAGAGGAGAAGAGATTCTCAAAGCATTTTTGAGTTTCTTGTGCTGCCCTGATGGTTGATGTAGGCCACTGCTGTTTGATTGTCTGTTAAAATCAACATATCCTTGTTGCGCATCTGCTGATGGAAGTGCATCAGGGCTAGATGAACTGCCCTCATCTCTAGGACATTTGTGCTGTACCTCGATTCCGTCAGGGACCACTTGCCTTGGGTTGACATCTGTTGTAGGTGAGCTCCCCACCCCGAGGCTTGCATCTGTTGTGATTCTTATTTGATGTGGATGGACTAGGTCTTGACCTCTCATCACATTTTTCCTTGGAGACCACCATGCAAGGGCGCTTTTTACCTGCTGTGACACTGGGATGAGGTAGAGCCGACTGTGCCTGGACTGGGACCACAGCTTGAGCAGGTGCGTCTGAATGGGCCACATGTGCACCAGAGCCCATGGGACTGAGTCAGCCAGTGACAGTAGTGTCCTGATTAGTTGCAAAAAGGACTGAGCCGGCAATTGATTGCTCCTTTGGAATTTGCTGATGAGTTTTAACAGGTCCCTGAACTTTGAGTCGAGGGGGGAAATACCCTGTTGTCCTGCATCCTGAATTTCGCTCCCAGGTGGTTCAGGCTCTGACTTGGAATTAAGGAACTCTTCTTCCGATTGATTAGAAAACCGTGAGCTGTGAGGCACTGGACTACATCCGCCACTGCCTGTACCACTTGGTCGAGCTGCGGAGCCTTGATGAGGATGTCCAGATAAGGGAATAGCTGGATTCCCCGGTTCCGTAGGTGGGCTATTACTGCTACCAGGACCTTCAAGAAGGTTCTTGGGGCTGAGGACAGTCCGAACGGGAGAGTCTTCAATTGGAAGTGACGGTTGCCCAGCTTGAACCTCAGATATTGCCTGTGCCTACTGTGAATCGGAATATGTAGATAGGCATCTTGCAGGTCGATGGATGTTAGAAAGTCTCCTTGCAGCACTTCCTTGGCAATTGAGGCCAATGTTTCCATCTTGAATGGTCTGCTGCGCACAAAGTGGTTTAGGAATTTTAGGTCTAGAACTGGTCTGTGACTTCCTGTGCGCTTGGGCACAATGAAGAATAGGGAGTAGACCCCCCGGTTGAGCTCTGTTGGGGGGGAACCTGTTCGATAACCCCAGCTTTCAGAAGATCCGTGATGGCCTGCAGTGTGGCTTGCCTTTTGGATGAGTTGTTTGAAATAGGTGAGGGCACAACATGCGGTAATGGGGGCTTGGACTCGAATTCTGTTAAATATCCCTGGCGGATAATGTCTAACACCCATCTGTCCAACGTTGTTTGGACCCATTCCTTGAGAAAATCTGAAAGTCAGCCCCCTACTCGAGGATGAGCCCGCATTTCCTTATTGTACTTTCTTGATGCTGTTTCCTGTGTCTCCGGGATTTCTTCCTCTGCCTGATCTGCCTCCCTTAAAAGTCCGCTGGTGTCGGGAGAACCATGGCCTTTTTCCTGAAGAACTGGGATTCTGTCCCTTGTTGTAACCTCTGTCATGAAAATTATGCCTTGCGCCTGAAGGCCAGGCTTTGCCCCGGCTCCTAGACTGGGGCATATGCACCTTTGCTGTTTCACCAGATTCCTTCACCGCCTCCTTCAGCGCAGACCCGAACAGGCGGTTTCCTTCATATGGTGCATTCACCAAATGGCTCTTTGAGGAAGCATCCGTGGCCATGCCCGGAGCAATAGGTTGCATCGAGCAGAGGTTTGGTAAAACATGGTCCGTGAGGCACATCGGACAGCCTCTTCTGATACATCCGCTGCATAGGCAGAGGCCAATCCCATTAACTGTAGCTGGTGAAAACTGGGGGATTTCTTTTCTGGATCCTCTGCGAACTGAAAAGCTAAATCCGATGCCCAAGATAAGGTGGCTCTGGCGGAGAATAGGTTTGCCGTGGCGGCTTTAAGGGAGGTTGCCGAGGCTTGAAAGGCTTTTTTGAGCGATGAGTCCAGCTTTCTGTCCACTGGGTCTCTTAGTGAAGCCCTTCCCTCAGCTGGGATGACAGTTTTCTTGGTCAGGTTGGAAATCAAGGGGTCGATTCTGGGGCAGTCTAACCACTTTTCGGATTGTTTTTTGTCAAACCTGAGAAGTTTCGAGATCCATTTGGGAACCAGATATGCACACTCCGGACCCTGCCATTCTTCTTTTAGCAAGTCCTCAATGGCAGGAGGTATGGGAAAAGCTGTAGCAGGTCTAGAGGCAGACGCCAGACAGAAAACCTGTATCGGTTGTGTGGTGACCGGTGGGGGTAGGGGGCCGAGGTGAATCTCGGATATGACCTTTTTGATAAAGAAGTCTAGGTCCTCTAGGTTGAAATTTATGGTTGGGGAGTCGTCAGGATCTGATGAGGAATCTACTATCTCTCCCTCTTCAGTGGAAGAGCTGGTGACTGAGGAGGCCGGGGAGTATCCCCTGTGACATCTGCCTTTGTATCTGCCCCTTGTTCCACTCTGTGAACGAGACCTTTTTCTTCACCTGTGGCTAGCATGATGGTGGCTGTCCTCCTCTGGAGATCTGCCCTCATCTCTAAATTTTTTCTTGGGGCAGGAGCGATGAGAGGATAGCCCCCCTTCTTCGGAAGAAGATGTGGAGGGGGTCCTTTTTCTCCTGGCTTTCTTGTGTGGTCTCCCATCTGGTGATCCCAGAGGGTGCCACTCAGAGGAAGAGGGGTCCAGCGCAAAGGCTCTGTTCAACCTGTCTATGAGCTCAGGGTCAAGGTAGGGGGGAGGGTCCTTGGAAGTTGCTCCCCTCTCAGACCTCGAAGCAGCAAGCCATTCGGTTCTTTCCAGAATACTTGACTGTGCCCGCTTGGCCCTCTCCTGTCCATTTGCTTGAGATGAGATGGTGTCCGCTGTGCTGTCCCCACTAGCTGCCGCTGCCTTCTCACATGTGAGGCAGAGTGAACCAGCAAAGGTGATCAGGAGAGGGGACTTGCAGCGCAGGCATTTTTTTCCTCTGCTTGATTTTTCTGAGGTCATCTTCAGTAGTTCCCCCTTGTTGTTGGCTCAGAGCAAAAGGATGAAAAGCAGTCCTTTTGGTACTGCTAACTGAAGAAAACAGTCCTATCAGCCCTGATGTGAAGGCCCCTTTAAGTACTGCCGTGAAGGCCCCTACTGCTGTGAAGGATGTGATGGCCCTTTTAAGTACCTTAGTGATGGCCCCTTTAAGCTGTTAGGTACTGTACACTTTCCCCTGCTTCCTTTAAGCCTTTAGGTACTGTACACTTTCCCTTGCTTCCTTTAAGCCTTTAGGTACTGTACACTTTCCCTTGCTTCCTTTAAGCCTTTAGGTACTGTACACTTTCCCTTGCTTCCTTTAAGCCTTTAGGTACTGTACACTTTCCCTTGCTTCCTTTAAGCCTTTAGGTATTGTACACTTTCACTTGCTTAATTAGCTGGGGGGGGGGGGACGCTATGCCTAAGCCTTCAATTGCAGCCTGCCTGAATGCTCAGCAGTGTGGCAGTGCTTCATCAGTGATGCCCCTTCAGTTAAACCAGCCTAGCACATGGAAGTGCTATCCCCTGAACGTTTTGGCGCCAGAAACAAGCCCCTGGGCGCAAGGTAGCTCAAACGGTCTTGCCAGCTCCGCCGACCGCTTCGACTGGCAGCAGAATCGCACCGTAGTGTGAGAAAAAGGCTCTTTAGCTCCCGCAATGTATTTTCGGCTGGAAAAGCGCCTCTGGCTCATTGTTGAAGCCTTGCGATCATCGGGGCTAGTGCGCTGGAAAAATGCACAGCTTAGCGAGGCTGTTGCGAGGTGAGACCAGCCTGTGGAGCTTGCAGGGCTAAGGCTGGGTCTCACTGAGGCTAATGCTACTTTGGTCACTTACAGTTTTTGTCAGTCCCAAAAGAAGCCTATTTTTGTCCCCAAATATTCAGCCCTGCCACATGTGACAGGGCTCTGCTGCAAAGTGCCTGCTTCACCAAAGGCAGGAAGTAGACTAACAATCTCTAGATGTGGAGGGCTTGTTATACCCCCCGCTGCACAGTTCTGGACCTGCCTGACACTGACATCAGGAGGAACAGCCCAGGAGTAAGGAAGCCCGGAGACCAGCCCAGGAGAGAGAAAAACAGAATCTACTATTTGAGCTTCACCTGCTCTGGTTGCTTATCCACAGGTGTTATCATAATCCTCTCTTGTGACATCACAACTGAATGCTGTACAAATTACTGTGATGTCACAGGAGAAAATGATCATGTCCGCTTTGGACAAGCAATCAGAGCAGATGAAAGCCAAGTTACAGAGATTCTTTTTTTAAATTATTTTATTTGTAAAAACTTTTTAACATAGAGGGTTCTTATGTGAATATGCACATTGTCAGGAGGCTTAGCGGGGGGGGGGGGGGTAGTCCCTGGGAAGTGAGGACTGGGTTCACTTTTGCTTTCTCCCTCAAGTCCCCGAAGGATATGGGCACGTGAGGGGTCCATATGTCCATGCTAACACAATGTTTGACAGTGGGGACCCCTGCCCGGGTTCTCCTCATCCTAGTTGATGTCTTGCCGCACAGCTGCCTGTGATCACCTAGGTAGTTATATCATAGTGAAACCGGTATCCCTTTCTCTCAAGAGGAGGGGAGCATCTGCTGGAATGCTCGATCTTCTCCTGTGCTGGCACCTGACACCCAAGCTGAATACCGAAGTTGGGTCATCAGCATTACGAGCGACAGGGCTACTGCTGCACCGAAGGGCTGGTTAACTTCAAGTTCCTTAAAAAAACACTTTGAATGCACATGGTGTTAGGAATAATATGTTTGTATCAGTTTAACATTGTATAAATGTCACTACATTGAAAAAAATGTCCTGCATTGAGCAACGATCTTTACTCTCTAAGCCCTTCTGTTTGAATGAATGAAACAACGGTATGTAGTGAGTGAGGATTATCACTAGTAGAAGGAGAGAGGTGGCGTTACCTCTGCGCACAGATCGTTGGTGAGACCTCATCTGGAATATGGTGTATGGTTCTGGAGCCCACATCTTTGGAAAGACAGAGTGGAAACAGTCCAGAGGAGGGCAGTTAAAATGGTGTGAGCTCTACATCAAAAGCCCTATGAGGAGAGACTAAGGGGACTCGATATGTACACCCTAGAGGGAGGGGGGACATGATAGAAACTTACCTAAATGGGGCAAATAAGGTACATGAGGGAGTATTTTTCAGAAAAAATGTGCTCAAGAGAAAGGGGATATGATATGAAGCTGGAGGGGGGTAAATTCAGGAGAAAGTGCTTCTTCACGGAAAGACTGGTAGATTCCTGGAAAGGTTGACTAGCTGAGGTGGTTTAGGTGAAAACAGTGGAAGGGTTCAAAAAAGCTTGGGATGGGCATAACAGAATCTTAATGGAAAGGAACGAGGGGAGAGAGAAAGAGCGAAGAGCTAGTAGAGTCTGTGGTGAGGCTGTAGGAAGGAGAGAAGTGGGCAGGCTGGGTGGGCCAAGCGTTTCTTACTTGCCAACAAATTCTATATTTCTGTTGGCTGGTGTGGGATGATTTTTTAAAGTACTAACACTTTTACTTTGTTAAACTAATTAAAATGGACTATTTCTAGACCAGACATTATGCAGCTGAGTGCAGTGTGGGTTCTGAGAACTTTAAAACAAATTGTGCGATTTGTTTGTGTGGTGGGCAGTTGAGCAGAGTGGGTCACAGCTTTAGAAAGTGAAAATAGAGCACAGCTCAAAGAAGACATAAGGGATTTAGGGTCTAAAAAGCTGTTGTGTATGGTTATTACATCACCCAAACACAGTAACCCATACACAGCAGCATTTTGTGGACCTTTGATCTCTGCCTGCGATGGGGGGGGGGCTCTGCATACAATGACAGTTGGATTCCTTGCTCACCCAGCAGAGTTCACTCTTATATCCTGGCAGCCATCAGACCTATGACAGCCTGGATGTTAAACAGAGATATCGTGCGCTTGCACACAAAAGGTGATGCCAAGTGCTAATTATTGCAGGAGTAGCTGGGATTATGTGGTGGAAGAGCTCCTCCCCCACAGCCTACCTAAGGGAAGCAGCTAACTCCCGCTCCGCCTAGAGTGAGTGACACTCGCCGCTGCAGCATGGCTGGTCCTGCCCCCCCGTTCTTCTGTTCCACCTCCTGCTCTCGTTTGCCTGGCCATTTCCTTGTGTGTTTCCTCCCCTTCTCCATCCTGCCTCCACCCTGCTCCATCCCTGTCTTTGTTGGCTTTTATTTTCCCTCTTTGGGGTGGGAGGCTTCTGTCTGCCGTGCCTCAAGTTCGCCCGCCGTAGTTCCGACACCGGGATATTCCTTACCAGCGCCTTCTCCTGTGCAGTTCCTCACTGTGGCCCATTCCCTACATTGTCGCAGTGCCAGTTCTTCGTTGCAGCCTGCTGCCGCTGGCTCCCCTCCACTGTTGCTCCCTTCGGACTGCCTACTGCTCCACAATTCCTCCCGCCTCCTCTCTACGCATTCCAGATTACAGCCACGCTGCTTGTTCTACTCATTACTTCACAAGGTGTGCACCTGCCGGATACTAGCCATCGGGTCCGCTTTGTGGGCAAAGACTCGATTGACATGCCATTCCGTCTTCACCCTTTGGCCCGTCTGTTGGAAGCCAGGAGTTTATTACTGCCTACCTTCACCTGAAGCCCCCTTTAATCGACCGACTCATGCCTGATGTTACTTGCTCGTTGCACGGGATGCGCTGGATGCACCAGTCACGCTACCATGGTTCCAAATGACTGTTACTCTCCTAAAAGCAAAGAAGGACTATGTAAGTGCACAAATATCGCTGTCCTCATTTCAGGTTTCTGTAACCTCGGCTGCAGTACTTCAGTCCCTGCTACTGGGGGGGGGGTCAAGCTTAGCGGGATTCCTCTACTCTTATGCAATGTCTTTCTCAATTGCTTCTCATTAACCTGTTATGGACTGGACTGGCTTATTCCTCTCCTGGTCTTATGAGTTTTAATATGACAGGGACCTGGAGTTCCATATCGGAGTCATCCCATTCTCATTGTGCTGTTCCCTTGTATTGTCCTCCATGCCTTCTGAGCTTCCCCTCGCCATTCCCATATTGGCTACTTACGTTTATTTCGTATACTGACCTCCTAGTTCCAGACTTGGTACTCCTTCCCCCCCTTCAGCAGCTCGAGACTCCTGCCAGCGTCACTCCTTATCTTTGTATTTCTTGCAGTTTATTCAGTATGTGCGTTCTACATTGCATCACTAGTGGGCTCCATAGCTTTAATTCTGCCTTTCTATGGACTGACCCTAAGACTGCATTGGACCTTGACAACCTACCAGTGGTTTTGTACTGGACTTTGCTCTACCAATCTGTTTCCGCAATCCTGCTCCTTTCTTACGCAAACCATTGTTTCATGCCTACCACCACCCCCCTTGGCTTCATCTTGGGATTCAGCTGCACTCACTCTGCATTCGACCTTACAGGGTCTCAGCACTCACTGCTCATTACGACCTCAGCATGCCGTGCTCATTCAGCTCACCAGCTTTAGCTCCAACTACTCTTCTTCTCTTTCTAGCTGCCTTCGAGGGGTCCACTGTATATGCTAGCCTCGTGAGGCTAGCTGCTCCTCTACTTACCTTACCGACTGCCCTACGAGGGGTCCAACTGTACATGCTAGCTTTGTGAGGCTAGCTGCTCCTCTACTTACTTACCGGATGCCCTACGAGGGGTCCAACTGTGCATGCTAGCTTCATGAAGCTAGCTGCTCCTCTACTTACCTTACCGACTGCCCTATGAGGGGTCCAGCTGTGCATGCTAGCTTCATGAAGCTAGCTGCTCCTCTACTTACCTTACAGACTGCCCTATGAGGGGTACAACTGTGCATGCTAGCTTGCATGAGTCTGGCTGCCACCTTGCTCATATTACCAGTTGACTTTCGTGGGGTCCAGCTGCACCACATTTGCCTACTTCTATGACCTGCTTCGCCCTTCAGGCCAAGAGTGCACTATTTCTACTCCACCACCTTGCCAGCTTGGGGCCTACAGATTCGCTTATTCTTACTATACGTCTACCTGCTGCCGTGGTTGCCAGCCCAGGAGCTCCTTATTATGGATTCCCATTTTGATGTTTCGACATTCATCGTCTATTCTTTGGACGCTTTAACCCTGCTTCCCTGCTACTGTGTCTGCATCATGCAGCTGGTTTGCTAGTACACCTTATGGACAGGTTCGCTTCTTTGCCTTACTTGCTCATTACCTGCTTCGCCCTTGCAGCGCTTAAAGGTCTTCACGACTAACCTGCCATTGCTATCTCCTGCGCTTCTCATGAGCTGGCATTCATCTAACCTATGTATACATATTTAATGAGATCTCTACCTGACAAGACATGACCCTCTGCATTGCATGCAGTTTGACATTTCCCTTACATTATCTACTACTGCTCTGCAACCTGCCTCGCCCCGCGGTTAGCCATCGTATTTGGTCAGACCTGTGCCCCTACGGGCCTGGAGGTCCTTGTTCCTATATCTTACTGCTCCATATTCACCTGCTTCTACGACCTACCTTCGCCCATCAGGCTAGGAGGTTTACCTACCAATCGCCTGCTTCTACGACTTGCCTTCGTCCTTCGGCTGGGAAGTTTCCTGCTTCTGCTCTACATATGCCTCGTCCGGCTCGGGGCCTGGAGATTCCCGCTTCTACTTTATGTTTACCTGCTGCCGTGTCAGCCGGCCGGAAGCTCTTTGATTTGGATTTGCATCTGGCTGTTCCTTGTTCCTCCTCTATTCTTGGATGCTGTGCCCTGCTACTTCAGCCGTGTGGAATTGCTGCTTCTTCTCCCTTTCCAGGACACTTGGTTACGCCTCTCATGATGACCTTATCCTGATTGTGCTCTACAGCTTTGGACCCTGGGACAACGCTACTCCACTTGACTCCACTTCTTCAATTGTCTCCATCCAGGACTTTTATGCTCGACTATTCGGATTTCGTCACATCATTGCCACCTCCCTCATTGCGTACCTACAGTTTCGAATGCTGTTCCTCATCCAATTGCCGTATCCATGCCACGGTCTCTTCATGCGATTCCTGCCATCATTGATCATCTGGATACGTCAGTCCTCAGCACCATTCCATTCTCTACATCTGCCTTACAATTGCAATCCTACTCTGCTCTGCACTGCCGCAAGACACGTCCCCTGCTGGCTGTATACCATGCACTATTCTTTAATGGCTGTCCTCTGTGGATCTGGCTGCATTTTTCCTGTTACCTGGAGCTAGTCGCCTCTCTCCTTACCTTTCCAGCTGATGAAAAGCTGCGCTTCATGGAGTAGTACTGGCTGCCATGGTCTATTCTACCAGCAGTCTTCCATGGGTCTGCCTGCGCCTCCCATCCTGGAATCAGCCGCCTCTCTCTCTCCTACCTCACCAGCTGTCGGTTAAGCTGTGCTTTCTTCGGGGGCTGATTGCCATGTCCTGTTCCTTCTCATCTGCCTTCATGGGCGCAATCCTGCTCCTACTTCCTCTTGCTTTTGTTTAGCAGTCCGACTGCTTTGCTTACTTGGGCTCACCTTATTCTACTATTTGGATGCTTCATACCTCGCACCAGTGCCTCCGATTATCCTCTTGCCTCCGATTATCCTCTTGCCTCTGATTATCCTCTTGCCTCCGATTATCCTCTTCAGCTGATTATCCTCGTGCCTCTGATTATCCTCTTGCCTCCGATTATCCTCTTGCCTCTGACTATCCTCTTGCCTCCGATTATCCTCTTCAGCTGATTATCCTGTTGTCTCCGATTATCCTCTTGCCTCCGATTATCCTCTTGCCTCCGATTATCCTCTTCAGCTGGCCATTATTCCAGCTCAACTCTACAGCCGTTGCCTTCATATCAATTCTTAAGACTATACTTCACTTATCAGAACTGGATTCATCAGTAGGTAGCCTGGCCTACAAGCCTTCTCATTACACATACTTTACAAGCCCTCTATTAGAAATCAGGAAGTCATACTACTTCTATTCATCCTGCCTCATAGACATCAAATTTGGATACAACTATCTGCATCTGGTGTTCTGTATTGAATTCATCAGTCGTCAACTTCATCTCCACCGCAGTACATTTCCAACTGAAGTCTGGAAGGAGGTTCTTCGAGTCTACTCTCCATCTTTCCGAATTGTACATGGATTCTCGGGGACTTTATTAGGAGGAAATTACTTCACTGGGCATTTACAATTCAGTTATTCTTAAACTCCGTTTATCTGGATTAAATTGTACAATTAGAATTCAGAATGAGCTGATTAATTTAATTAGAATCTCTCTCCTTTAGTATTCCCAGAAGGACGGGCAGGTCAGTAGCCATGGGTCCTCAGAGGTTCTCCCCAAGGGACTTTTTCCTCTCCTGAGTGCTACTGGTCACACTCTCTGGAGTTGGAGTAGGTGATCATCTATTTATATCATTAAATTGTTATGCATGACTTCTTCAGCATTCAGTTACAGAACAATCATTGATATTTATTCTTTTGGGGCTTTCATAATTCTAAACCAAGCTTCCTTCCTACAGGCGGGATACAGAGAAAGGCCAAAACCATTGAATATTATTAAACAACTCAATTCAAGCATCCAAGTACCTAAGCACAAACACTCATTACTACTACCTAGTAAACATTGTCCTCTTAATGCTGGCCTCTGTATCCAACAACCATCTACATGTTACAAAAGCACTGAGCTGTGAACCACACATCATTGCAGGAGTAGCTGGGATTATGTGGGGGAAGAGCTCTCCCCCCCACAGCCTACTTAAGGGAAGCAGCTGACTCCCGCTCTGCCTAGAGTGAGTCACATTCACCCACCATCCTCCTCGACACCTCCTCCTTCTGCAGCACTCTTATCCCACCAGGAGGCTTTCATAATTGTAAACCAAGCTTCCTTCCTACAGGTGGGATACAGAGAAAGGCCAAAACCATCAAATATTATCAAACAACTCAATTCAAGCATCCAAGTACCTAAGCAAAAACATTCTATACTACTACCTAATAAACATTGTCCTCTTAATGCTGGCCTCTGTATCCAACAACCATCTACATGTTACATAAGCAATGAGCTATGAACCACACATAATAGCCAGTCAATGTGTAAACAACAGGACAAATTGACGCACACACATTGAAACTGAGGAGGTGAACTTCAGTTTTGTTATAGTATATGGTTACCTCATTATATGTAAGTAACTCAGTACTTTCAAAATGTCTATTGTAGGTTAGGAAAACCAACAGTGAAGTCATATTGTCCCCAGTGTGGGTACTGAAATGATAGCATTCCCCAGTGTGGGTGCTGAGGTGGTAGTCTCCCCAGTGTGGGTACTGAAGTGACAGTGTCCCTAGTGTGGGTATTGAATAACAGTGTCGGTAGTGTGGGTGCTGAATTGACAACATCCCTATTGTGGATGCTAAAGTGGCAATCTTTCACGTGTGGGTAATGAAGTGACAGCATCCATAGTGTGGATACTGAAGTGTCAGCATTTCCAGTGTGGGTGCTGAAGTGACAGTGTCCCCTGTGTGGGTGTTGAAGTGACAGCATTTCTAGTGTGGGTGTCGCCAGTGTGGGTGCTGAAGCAACAGCATCCCCAGTGTGGGTGCAGAAGATACAGCATCGCAAGTGTAAGTGTTGAAGTGACAGCATCCCCAGTGTGGGTGCTGAAGTGATAGCATCCTCAGTGTAGGTGCTGAAGTGACAGCATATCCAGTATGGGCAGTGAAGTGACAGCACTCCCATAGTGAGTGCTGAAGTGACAGCACCCCCATTTGTGTGTGCTGAGGTGACTGCATCCTCAGTGTGGGTGCTGAAGAATACAGCATTGCAAGTATGAATGCTAAAGTGACAGCATCCCCACTGTGGGTGCTGAAGTGACAGCCGCCCCAGTGTGGGTGCTGAATTAAAAACATTCCCCGTATGGGTGCTAAAGTGACAGCATTCCCAGTGTGGGTGTTGGAGTGACAGCCGCCCCATTGGGAATGCTGAAGTGACAAGCTGAAGTATAGCAACCTCAGTGTGGGTGCAGAAGTGACAGAATCTCCAGTGTGGGCAGTGATGTGACAGTGGTCCCATTGTGAGTGCTGAAGTGACGGCGTCCCCTGTGTGGGTGCTGAAGTGATAGTGTCCCCAGTGTGGGTACTGAAGTGACAGCATCCCCAGTGTGGTGGCTGAAGTGACAGCATCCCCTGTATGGGTGCTGAAGTGACAGCATACCCGGTGTGGATGCTGAAGTGACAGTGTCCCCTCTGTGGGTGCTGAAGTAACAGTGTCCCCTCTGTAGGTACTAAAGTGATATTGTCCCCCATTGTGGGTGCTGAAGTGACTGAATTCCTCAATTGCATATGCTGAAGTGACAGCATTCCCTAGTGTGGATGCTGAAGTGACAGCGTTCTTTGTGCAGGGGTGTGCAAATTTCATTTCCCCCTGTCTGGGGCAAGTCAGTTTCATCGAAGGGAAAGTAATTAATAGAGGTAAGTGAAAATTCAGCTACAGTCGTGGCTGGGCAAGTAATAAAAGTTTTGATTTGAACACCCCCTTTGTGTTTTAAAGACTGCTTAGTAATAACTATATTACTCTGCTCCGACTGTAAAGGGGAGAGTCTGCTGCCTAGAGATGTGTATGAAGAAACAAACACCAGTATTTCCCCGGGGGGGGGGGTTGAGGTGGTGGAGAAATATTTCTCACAGGTTGTAATGATGTCAGAGTGACATGAATAGGGTTTAATAGTGAGTGTGTGGGGGGTTAAAGTTCACAGCAGTTGGTGCTTATCTTGCTTTGCTAAAATTATCACATCGACTGCTGGACAAGGAGACTGTTCTCTGAGGGAGTCGGATGGCTTCTAATGCTGAACTACACAGTTTGTTTCATTCAGCTTTGTACTGCAATTCTGTGTCCTTTTGTTTCAGATATCATTGCATTGATTAATTCTTTTCAGTTCCCCTACACAACAGTCAGTTTTGGGGTATGGTTATAAGCCAGAATTGATTCAGAACCAAAATATGCCTGAAACTGGAAGAGATTCATTCTGATTTTCTTTTTGACAGCAGCAGACCTGGTTCTGGAACTGGAATGGACCTGAAGACTAGGGTTCTGGACTGGATATTCACACAGAACCACCTGGAATACAGCAACCGGAAGTTATTCCGGAACCATTTCGGTTGCAGCGTGCCAGGTATGTACTGCCATTCCAGGACTGTTCCAGTTTCAGAACTAGATAATGCGGTTGACAAAAGAAACACCAAAACTGATCTGTTTCGATTCTGGGAATATTCTGATCTTTCAAGAATCAATCTTCACCATGTATTCCCAAATATGGGTCTGTGCTGGAGACACTAGGACCCTGTGAGAGCAAAGTCTTTTGCTTTCTGTAACTTGGGTGACCGATGTTGGCGCCAGTGTGCCAGTGCCGCCCATGAGGCAGACACAAAGACGTGGTGCTCATGGGCTGGCCAGCAACCAATGCTGCCCCCCCCACCTTCCTCAGTTCTGTTTTTCCCATTGTAGGAGCACTTCAAAGCATCATGTCTAACAGCATCACACTTCTTCCTTGGTTTTCTGCTGATCGGTTGACACCATACTCAGCACCGTCATCCTTCTCAGTGCTGATTTTGCTATTTTCCTCTTTCAGTGCAGTGCCAAACCCTTTCCTTTCTAATTTTTGTTATTTTCCAGAGCAGTGCCATGTCCAGTTCCGAGGAGTGTAAAAAGAAGCCTTCAAGGAAGAAGGGTCTGGTTCTGGGCCTAGCTTGGGGTCGGGGACTTCTTGGGGGTTGGTGTCTGTAGTCAGCATTTGGGGACAGTGCCAGGGCCTCTTCTGGCACTGTTTGCAGTGCCAGTTCAGGTCATGGTGCTATTCCTGGTGCCAATTCTGTTTCTGACACCATTCATGGCATGAGGCAAAGAATCAGTGCCACTCACAGCACCAATCCTGGTAACTCTTCCCCTGAAGGCTCTGGCCTAGAGCCTGGGCTTGGCCCAAGGAGCAGGGACAGTTTTGGTGAGGGAAGGACTTTGGAGTCTGAGTGTGCAGCTCACTTCTTACTTAGAGTAGGTGGCAGCTTTAACCGGAGTCAAAGTGCTGACTCAGACTCATCTTTCTCCCCAGAACTGGCTGGCTCTGCCACTAGTGGAGATCAGAGCCACCCCATGGGATCTGCATGGCTGTGCTCTCCCCACCTAGGGGCTTCCCCCCAAGATTACCGTCCCGGCTGGTCTGCAGCTGTTAGTTGCTTGTTGATGGGTGAGTTTGCCAGGCCCTCCCCCAGGAGTGGTCCCCTGAGCATTCCTGCAGCCCTGACAGAGGACTTAGCCTGGTCTTACATGACCCCCTCCACCCCCTCCTCTGCTCCTCTTCCTCTCCCAGGCATTTGTGGTCCTCTTGGGCCTCTGTCCTGAGACCAGTTCAAGATGACAGCTGGTACATTCTCCCAGTACCACCATAGGGCAAACCAGACCATTTTCCAGCCTGGAGTCCCTGCACTACCACCTCCTGACTCTAGCTCTCCATCATCTCCCACTTCCTTCTCTGAGGAAGAGGACACCTCTGTTCACCTTTCCTGTGAGGCTGAGTATACCAGGTACTAGCAGTTTCTAGAGGAGATAATGCAGGAGCTGAGCCTGCATCACTTTTCTGGTCACAATCCTGTTTGGTGGGTGCTGTCATTCCATGGGGATTGCAGCAGACTCTACGGTCATCACAGTGGAGGGTAATGAGTACCAATGCCTGTAGTCTAGGTAAAAATCTCCCCAAAATGGTGGCCTTGATGGAAGAGGGATGCCTGGATATCATGGCAGTCACAGAAACAGTACACACAGAACCGTGACTGGGATGTCAACATACCAGGGTACACAATCTACAGGAGGGACAGGGAGGGAGGGAAGAAGAGGAGGAGGAGGCGCTCTCTATATAAGGGAAGGGATAAAAGCAACAGAACTAAAGAGTAAACAGGGAGGAGAGGAGGCACTGTGGGTCACTCTGGAGACTGGAAATGGCACCACAATCCACACAGGGTTGTGTACAGACCCCCATCTCAGGTGGAGGAAATGGACAGGAAATGATAGAAGGCATCCTTGGAATGGCAGAGAAAGGGAGATATTGCTGATGGGGGACCTGAATATGCCAGATGTTAACTGGAGCACCTTTGCTGCAGCCACATCCAAGGGCAGGGCCATTCTCGATGCCCTACAGGGGGCATGCCTCAAACAGTTAGTTTTCAAACCCACTCAGGAGGGAGCAATCTTAGATCTGGTACTCTCAAATGGGGATGGATAAAGGATCTCCGATCTTGAAGTGGGTAGGCATCTGGGAACAAGCGGCCACTAAACAGTGTGGTTCACAATAAACTTAGCCGTAGAATCAAGCCATACAAAAGTGAAGGTACTGGATTTCAAGAGGGATGATTTTGTCAAAATGGGAGTGTGCCTCAGAAAAGCACTAGCAAACAGGCAAGAAGATGGGGTGGAGCAACAATGGGGAAACATTAAAACCACCATCACAGAGGCAACAAAAACCTTTGTGTGAAGCAAATAAATGAAAATGAAAGAAAAAAACACTATGGTTCTCAAAAGAAGTGGTGAGGAAGGTAAGGGAGAAAAAGATAACATTCAGGAAGTATAAGGAAACACAGAAGGAGCAGGACAGAGAACTGTACCAGTTAAAGCAGAAGAAAGTGGGGAAGGCAGTCAGAAAAGCAAAGGCCCAAAACAAGGAAAAGATTGCTAACTTGGTTAAGAAAGGGTAAAACCTTTTATAGGTACGTTAGGGAGCAAAGAAAGACTAAAGCAGGGATACTGAGACTGAATAAAGAGGAAGGTGGTTGGGCAGAGAGCGGCAGTAAAAAAGCAGGGATACTGAACAAATACTTCTGCTCAGTATTCACAATGGAAAAACAGGGGAAGATACCTAATCCAGTCAATAGAAGCACTCTGGATAGGGGGGTTTGATATTAGTCCTTTTACAGAAGAAAGGGTTCTGAAAGAAATCTTAAAACTGAAGGTGGATAAAGCAATGGGGCCTGATGGAATTCACCCCAGAATTCTAAAAGAACTAAGGGAAGAACTAGTAACACCACGGACTACCCTTTTTAATAAATCATGGGAGGATGGTGTGGTACCTGAGGACTGGAGGAAGGCGGATGTGATTCCCCTTCACAAAAGTGGGAGCAAGACAGAGGCAGGAAACTACAGACCTGTCAGTTTGACCTCAGTGGTAGGGAAAATGATGGAATCACTTCTGAAGGAAATAGTTGTTGTGTATCTAGAGGCCAGTGGGGCACAGGACCCAAGGCAGCATGGATTCACAGCAAGAAGGTCATGTTAGACAAATCTAATTGATTTCTTTGACTGGGTGACCAAAGTAGTAGACCAGGGAGGGGCTGTGGACCTGGCCTACTTAGACTTTAGCAAGGCATTTGACACAGTCCTGCACAACAGATTAATAAACAAATTAGCCAGCCTGGGAGTGGGTCCCAGGGTAGTAGCCTGGGTAAAACACTGGCTGGACAACAGGACACAGCAGGTAATAGTAAATGGAGTCCACAGTGAAGAAAGGGGGGTTGCTAGTGGGGTACCGCAGGGTTCAGTACTGGGGCCGTTCCTTTCAATGTCTTTTTATAAGTGATATTGCAGAGGGACTGGAAGGGAAAGTATGTCTCTTTGCAGACGACACAAAGATCTGCAACAGGGTTGATACGCAAGGTGGGATGGAAAGGATGAAAAGGGACTTGGCAAGGTTAGAGGAATGGTCAAATGTATGGAAGCTTGGATTCAATGCAAAGAAGTGCAAAGTAATGCACCTGGGGAAACAAAAACCCAGGGGAAGTGTACACAATGGGGAGTGAGATATTGACAACAAAAATGGAAAAGGACCTAGGGGTAGTCATATCAGATTACCTAAAGGTGGGCCAGCAATGTGAGAAGGCAGTTAGGAGGGCTGGGGGATACTGGGATGCATAGGGAGAGGCATCACCAGTTGAAAACAGGAAGTTGTTGGCCCTCTGTACAGACAGTTGGTAAGATCACATTTGGAGCACTGTGTACAGTTCTTGACGACCCCATCTCCGCAAAGACATAGACAGGGTGGAGGCTGTCCAGAGGAGGGCAGCCAAAATGGTGCAGGGTCTGCAAGAGAAGACATGTGAAGAAAGACTAAAGGAGCTTAAGATGTATAGCCTCGAGAAAAGGAGGGAGAGGGTGGGACATGATACACACTTTTAAATACCTCAAGGGAATCAACAAAGTCCAAGAGGGTAGCATCTTTCAGAAAAAGAGATGTGCAAGAACAAGGGGGCACAGTTTGAAGATGGGGGAGGCGGCTCAGAGGTAATGTGAGAAAGTATTTCTTCACAGAGAGGGTTGTAGATGCATGAAACGGCCTTCCTGAGGAGGTTGTAGAGTCAAAAACAGTGGGGGAATTCAAGAATGCCTGGGACAGACATAAAGCAATTCTAGTGGGGGGTAGGAGGAAGTAAGCTGTTGGTTAACTAGGATCTGTAGCTTATCCGTTAGGTAGAGAAATGGGTAGACTAGGTGGGCCAAGCGGTCCTTATCTGCCATCAAATTCTATGTTTCTATGTTTCTGTGGTCTTGGCCTTTGAGACCTCTATGAATGTCTAGCTTTGTCCCTCTTCCCCATCTCCAGCCCCTAGGAAAATCCAGTGCAGGTATTGCACTCCCTTGTGGTCTCCAGGTATCATGCCACATCTCTCTTCTGGGATTCTGCTCCTGAACACCCCCTCTGCACTTAGGCACCTGGTGCGTGACCACCTCCCTGACTCTGACTCGCTGAAGTTTTATGTCTGGGGCAGATGGGTTTTCTCAGCAGAATGTACCATGATGTGCATTTTTGCATATCAGGCAACCTAATGCAGGTTTCTGTGGATGATGCTAGGTCAGCTCCTAGTATTGTTGCTATACAGCAAGTCAACCAGGCAGGCCATTCACTATTCCACCCAAGTCCTGGAACTGGCAAGGCACAAAGCAATGGTGTCTTGTGATGCCAAGGAGGTAGCTTCCAGGCTGGTGGGAACTGCAGTCTGCATTTGGCAGACAGCACGGCTTTGCCTTTCCCAGTTGGCACCCCTGGCCTGGCTTAGGGTGCCCAGCTCTCAATTCCAGGGGACTCACTTTGTCTACTAAGGGTCAGATGTGAGCTGTCGGCCTACCTTCCCACTCCCAGGCCACAGGAGCCGCTGCCTGCCACTGACCAGTCTCATGTCCTCCCTACCACAGGAGCCTCTGCCTGCCACTGACCAGTCTCCGGTCCCATTGTCACAGGAGCCACAGCCTGCCACTGACCCACTGACCAGTCTCAGGTTCCACTGCCACAGAAACCTCTGCCTGCCATTGACCAGTCTTAGGTCCCACTGCCAGAGGAGCCTCTGCCTGCCACTGACCAGTCTCAGGTTCCACTGCCACAGGAGCCTCTGCATGCCACTGACCAGTCTCAGGTCCCACTACCACAGGAGCCGCTGCCTGCCACTGACCCACTGACCAGTCTCAGGTTCGACTGCCACAAAAACCTCTGCCTGCCACTGACCAGTCTCAGGTTCCACTGCTACAGGAGCCTCTGCCTGTCACTGACCAGTCTCAGGTTCCACTACCACAGAAACCTCTGCCTGCCACTGACCAGTCTCAGGATCCACTGCCACAGGAGCCTCTGCTTGCCACTGACCAGTCTCAGGTTCCACTGCCACAGAAACCTCTGCTTGTCACTGACCAGTCTCAGGTCCCATTACCACAGGAGCCGCAGCCTGCCACTGACCCACTGACCAGTCTCAGGTTCCACTGCCACAGAAACCTCTGCCTGCCACTGACCAGTCTCAGGTCCCACTGCGATAGGAGCCTCTGCTTGCCACTGACCAGTCTTAGGTCCCACTACCACAGGAGCTGCTGCCTGCCACTGACCAGTCTCAGGTTCCACTGCCACAGAAACCTCTGCCTGCCACTGACCAGTCTCAGGTTCCACTGCCACAGGAGCCTCTGCCTGTCACTGACCAGTCTCAGGTTCCACTACCACAGAAACCTCTGCCTGCCACTGACCAGTCTCAGGTCCCACTACCATAGGAGCCTCTGCTCAGGGGTGTAGCCAGGGATTTCAGATCTGCATACCAAGTGGAATCACTGCTAACCCCCGGATGTAGCCAGACAATATACAAATGTACACCAGGACCGTGTTTGTTGCCTCATTTGGCACAATAAATGCAACTTTTGTATCTCATGACAATGGTTGTTGCCATGCATGGGTAAATACAAATGCCAGACATTGTTCCCTAAGACACCCACATACCAGCCCAGAGCCTGTAAAGTTGTATTGTCCTTGGGATGCAAAGAGAGTATTAGTGACTAGTCCTTCTAGTTTAGACTCCTATGAATAAAATTGCAGAAAGGTTCAGTATTTTCTTTGTTAGTTTTCATGAAAAAGGAAGCAGTTCAGAGCCTATTTGCTACCCCCCTTAAATAAAATTGCACACCGTGGAGTGCTTGGAGTATGCCTGCCTACACCCATGCCTCTGCTTGCCACTGCCCAGTCTCAGGTTCCACTGCTACAGGAACCTCTGCTTGTCACTGACCAGTCTCAGGTCCCACTACCACAGGAGCCTCTGCCTGCCACTGACCAGTCTCAGGTTCCACTGCCACAGGAGCCTCTGCCTGCCACTGACCAGTCTCATGTCCCATTGCCACAGGAGCCTCTGCTTGCCACTGCCAGTCTCAGGTCCCACTAGACCTGTAAGGAGCCTCTTCCCCTTTGTGGTTACCCCCCACTGAGGGCTGAGGGAACTCCATTTCCCTCAGGGTTAGCCAGTGCTGCCCTTTTTCAGTAGTAAGCTTGGTATTCTGACCCATAAGTGGGAATAAATGGTGAAGATTGACTTGGAAGACATGAAAATGATATACTATACTTGCCTTAATTCCTTTTTTTTTTTTTACTTTCCTTTTTACGCTCCCTTCTCACCTCAGTGCTTCCTCACCTTCAGGAGTCTCCTACGGCCTTGTGCATCCCTGCTCGTCTGTTGGCATCGGGTGAAGTCATCCCCCCACGCTGCCTTGGTTTGACCGACGAATACCGAGAAGGCCCCTTCCGCCGCCCCCAAGTGACTGAGTTTCATCGAGGATCCGGCATCCATGCTGGCAGGGGCCTTGGGATCGGGGCCTGAAGCTCCATCTACAGGGGAGCACGAGGTATTTTTCCTCTTTCCGCCCAACCCCGCAGGACGTCTGCCTGCCTTCAGGAGAGCTAGGAGCAACGCCGTCACAGCGTGTGCTTCCGACCCTGGTGGGCGTCTCCCTCCTCTTCATGCAGTTCTGCTGCACCACCACCGTGGTCATCCCGTGGCGGTATCGCAGCGGGACCCACATCCCACCCCACCCGAGGAGGAGAGCAGCCTCTGGGCTCGATCCCCCTCTCCCCTGGCTGGCCCTCCAGTTCCCTGAGTCCGTTCCCGAACCCAGGTCGCTGGCACCGCGAGCGGTAACCCTACCACTTATACTTATACTTGTCTTAATTCTTGATCTTCCAGAATATCTTCACCATGTATTACCATAGTCCCCCACCGCCCTCTGCTTCGACAGGAGCCATGGTCTCTGGACAGCGCACCTTGTCTTGTTCCCTACTAACCCTCTTGCTGCTTCCCTACTGGATTTTGGGAGTTTCCTCTCCTCTGGCATAGTCTCCCACACACACATGTTTTATGTTAAAATGAGGGGAAATAAAGGGGAAAGTCCCACATTTGGGGTTCCTATCTCTTTCCAGTAGTAAACAAACAAAAAGAAAAAAATGGAAGGTGAAACCAAAAATAAAAAAATGGGTACAATTCTTTTATCCCTGGCAGAATTCTTATTTCCTCCCCTTGTCCCATCCTGCTTCACCTTTATGTCATTGATTTCCAAGCTGCTCAGCTTTCAGCAAGCAAGCCTGCCCTCCACTCCTGAGCCCTCTGGGGTTGCACAGTCTCAACTAGTTCATATCCTTGTTGTGCTCTGCCAAAACCTCTTACCCTTGTGGCTGACAAGGTTCTAACCTGGAGGAGAGGATGTTGAGAGCATTCCTACTCCTGGCTGTTCTGCTGCTCTGTCTTGGGAGTGGCAGGAGGACCTCTTTTCTGTTTCTTTTCCTTTCTCTTTCCTCTTCTATGCTTGTACCATGGTACAAAAATTTCTTTCAGTCCTTTTGGTATTTCTGTTCTTTTGTAGTCTGCTGGAGCATGGAGCCCTTTGTGAGGGCTGAAACCCTCACACCTTTCTATCAGGTAGTACATAGGCAGGGGTCAACTGAAACTTTTTTTTTGCATTACCCAGCAGGGCAAGTTGATTCAAAATTGCACTAACCCGTACATGATTGCGCTAGTCCTTAATTATTATGGTACATTTTGATCACTTGTGCAGGAAACAATGCAACCGAAGCCAAGAAATACTCTGATTATTACACATTTATCCTGCTCCCACATTGCTTCCAGCTCCCCAGCAGAAAAAAAAGATGGCAGTACCATCACAGTGAACCCCCCCCATTGTTTTGTACCATAGCCTCCTCTCTTCCTCTTTCTGCCCCCACACACACACACAAACAGAGGACATCACAACAGCAAATGTTCAAGCAGTCCTAGCTCTGGGCATACAATAGCTGACATCATCATGCACCTCACCACACTGTCCCCACCACCCACAGGGCAATAAACAGAGTCAAGCAGAGAAAGACACTCTTGGTCCCCACCCTATAGTCAGCTTGAGACCCGCACTTTTGAAAGTTTTTGTACAGTCTCAAGTGAGCCAGGAGCACATCTTAAGATTTATTTGGGGTGGGGGCTAGACAAACCTAAGGGGCTTGGGAAATAGAAAACTATGAGATTTTTATTTGTAAAAGCATTGATTTTTATATGCTCTGCACCAACAATAACAGATTTTTCTTAAACATTGTCATTTCATCAGCCCAGGGGAAACAGTACACAGGCATAACACTATACTACTTCTATTTCTGTATAGGATGATCTATGCACCCCAGGAATGCCTATTTCAAGGTTTCAAATTATGTATTTTATCAAGGTTTATTTTTGTATCATATATGATCCAAAGTTTTGTTTTTAGGCTGAAAGGACATGCTGAGTGAGATACGGGTGGAACTGTATGGATGGTGATGGCTGGCATGGTCCATTTAGAAGAGCTGGGGACCCCCTACACTTGCCAGTAATGGCAGCTATGGATCTATGGATGGTCACTTCAGAGTCTGGGCTGCAGTGGTGTCAAGGGAAAGAACATAGTTAGGAGATTTGGAGGGGAGAGGGAAGTTATGGTGAGGCTGGGATAAAATCTACCACCTGCAGGGCCGATCCTGTATACCTCTTTGCATTTTGTCACTGAAATATTGGATACAAACATTCAGAATGTAGACAAATGAGGGGCACTGGTCTTAATAATATTGGAAAAATTGTTAGACATAGACACATTCAGAAAACTGGAACCTAGTGACTTAACAGCACTCTACCTTTGATCACACCCTGAACACTAGCTGAAAGTCTTAACAGTGGAATGATAATGACTCACATTGAGTCTTTTGTGGGATCCCTGTCTTGAACTGCCAGATAATTGCAGCTGTTAATGAGCTGTTAATCACACCTGGCTATCTGGAACACTGAGAGCGATTAGCATGAGGACTACAGAATGCTAAAATAGAGACATTTTTAACTTCACTAACAGCCATGAAAATCTGCACTAGTCAAGGTGGGCTAGTAGAGAGTTAGCTGCACTAGCCCTGGTCAATTTGCACTAGTGTTTGGGCTAGTAAAACAATGTTAACTGGGGAATATGGGTGTGGGCAGGACAGTAGTGTGGTGGGTAGGTAACTGGCTGGGTGGCAGGACACAGAGGGTGGTGGTAAATGGCTGTCACTCCACAGAGGGAAGAGTAACCAGTGGGGTACCACAGGGATCAGTGCTGGGACGGTCCTATTCAACATCTTCATCAGTGACATTGCACAGGATCTAGAAGGCAGAATTTCACTGTTGCTGATGACACAAAGCTCTGTAACAGAGTAGACACACCAGAGGGTGTAGACAGAATGAGAAGGGACCTGCAGAAACTTGAAGAATGGTCAAGGGTTTGGCAGTTGAAATTCAATGCAAAGAAGTGCAAGATAATGCATATGGGGCACAAAACCCTGGCACAATATATCAGTTGAGGGGTGAGGATATAGCATGCACCAAGCAGGAAAGGGATCTTGGGTTGTCATCTCTGATGACCTCAAGGTAGGAAACAGTGTGACAAGGCATCAGGTAAAGCAAATAGGATGCTGGGATGTATAGGCAGGGGCATCACCAGCAGGAAAGGGAGGTCATAATTCCGCTATACAAGACACTAGTGAGGCCCCACCTGGAGTACAGTGTACAGTTCTGAAGACCATACCTACGTAAGGACATAGACAGGGTGAGAAGGTTCAGAGGAGAGCAACAAAGATGGTGCATGGGTTGCATCACAAGTCCTATGAAGACAGGTTGAAGGAACTGAACATGTACTCCCTGGAGAGAGAGGAGAGAGAGGGGATATGATAGAGACATACAAGTATCTTACAGGGAGGAACAGGGTGCAGGAAAACACTATTTTAAGCGAAAAAGATGTTTCAGGACTAGAGGGCATGGGATGAAGTTGGAGGAGGACGATTCAGAGGAAACATGAGAAAGAATTTCTTCACAGAACGGTGGTGGACAAGTGGAACACCCTGCCAGAGGAAGTGGTGGGGCTGAAACAATCACGGGATTTAAGAATGCGGGATAGACATAAAGGAATTCTAGAGGGCAGGGGTAAGGGGAAACAGACTTCTAGGAAAACAAACTGAACTTACAAGCTCAAATGGGCAGACTAGGTGGGCCATAGGCCCTTATCTGCCGACACTGTCTATGTATCTATGAATCTATGTAAGATCGACTCCTGCATGTAGGCTCTGACTCCTGTCTCTATCTGCTACCCTATGCCCTTAGGCCCAGTTTTTAAAAATCTCCAAGTTGGTAGTTGGGTTTTATTCTTTTTATGATTTTAAATCTGGTGACATCTTATCCACAGACAACTACAGATCCATCTCCTTGCTCCCCTACCTTAGCAAGCTCCTGTAAAGGATTGTCCACTGACAACTGTCCCACCATGTCGACAAGCAGAATCTGATGTCCAGACAGCAACATGGCTTCCATAAGCACCACGCTACGCCATCTGCACTGGCCCTGTTTACTAACCACATTCACAGGAACATGGACCTAGGGAAAGCAACAGGTGCTGTCTTTGTTGACCTGTCCAAAGCTTTTGACTTGGTTGACCACCCCTTGTTGCTCTCCTCCCTTTTCTACCTTGGCTGTTCCTCTGAGACCACTCAGTGGCTCCAGAAGTACCTCTCTGATAGATCCCAATCTGTATGTATAGGTTCCGCCACCTCACCTGCCCTTCCAGTCACCACAGGTGTACCACAAGGCTCCATCCTAGGCCTGCTTCTATTCTTCCTGTTTATCAACTCGTTCCCCTCTGACGGTCTTACTTGTCATGCCCTGCTTTACACGGATGACCTCATCCTCTACTCCAGTGACAAAACTGTAGAGAATATATCCCCGGTCTTAACTCTAAACTATGTTTATGCACAATCCTGGTTCAAGTCGCATCACCAACTTGTCAATGTAAAGAAAACCATAGCCATGCTCTTTGGATCAAAACCCTTCCTAACAAAGTTTGCTAAATCCGGTTCTGCCCTCTCAGTACTAACTCCAGATGGCACTGCACTTAAAAATGCGCCAATTTTCCAATATCTGGGTGTAACCCTGGACCCCGTCCTCTCCTACACAGACCAAGTCATCTCCGTCATACGTTGAGTAAACCAGAAACTTGGGGCAGTCTACCAACAAGCTTTACCTGACCCAGGAAGCCTGATTAGCCATTGCCCAAGGCAACTTATTACCCATTATTGATTACTGCTCCCCTATTTACTCACGCATGTCCGGGGCCCTCCATGCACACCTCTGCTCAACAAATAACAATATTTGTCGCTTTTCTGTCTTGGCAGCTTACTTCACTCACCACTGCCACCTCTACCGGTCACTGGGATGGCTCCCACTCCCCCATAGATTTGAATATGCGCTAGGCTGTATCATTGACAAGACTATCAGATGTGGTGATGCCTCCCCATATGCTCTCTGCTCAACGCCCATGCTCCTACAAGATGTTTGCATGCATCCTAACCCCCCCTTGGAAATCCCTATAGTCTCAACTGCTATGGGGAGAAAGGCATTATCTGTCACTGCTCCCACTTTGTAGAACAGTCTCCCTGCACCCGTCCACTCCCTGGACACCCATAACAATTTCAAGGTACGTCTCAAACCCTGGCTGCTAGATGAGGCCAAGTGCCTATGCTCTCCTAGTTAACCTCCCTCCACCTTGCCAGCCACCTTCATTCCTTCCTCTGCTGCCTGATCTCCTAAAGCACTTTCTCCTGTTTCACTGTGTCCTGTCTAATCCCACCCTCCCTGTACTCATCCCTGCTCTGTCTATGTGGGTTCCTTGACCACATCACTATGTCCTGTCTAATCTCACCCCGTTCTCATCTCTGCTCTGTCTATGTGGGTTCCTTGACCAAGTTACTGTGTCCTGTCTAATCTCACTCTCCCCGTACTCATCCCTGCTCTGTCTATATCGGTTCATTGATCATGTCACTGTGTCCTGTCTAATCTCAGCCTCCCTGTACTCATCCCTGCTCTCTATGTGGGTTCCTTGACCACATCACTGTGTCCTGTCTAACCTCACCTTCCTCGTACTCATCCCTGCTCTGTCTATGTGGGTTCCTTGACCACATCACTATGTCCTGTCTAATCTCACCCTCCCCATACTCATCCCTGCTCTGTCTATGTGGGTTCCTTGACCATGTCACTGTGTCCTGTCTAATCTCACCTTCCTCGTACTTATCCTTGCTGTATGTGGGTTCCTTAACCACGTCACTGTGTCCTGTCTATGTGGGTTCCTTGACCACATCTCTGTGTCCTGTCTAATCTTACCTTCCCTGTTCTCATCCCTGCTCTGTCTGTGTGGGTTCCTTGACCACGTCACTGTGTCCTGTCTAATCTCACCCTCCCCATACTCATCCCTGCACTGCCTGTGTGGGTTCCTTGACCACATCACCGTGTTCTGTCTAATCTCACCCTCCCCATTCTTATCCCTGCTTTATCTATGTGGGTTCCTTGACCACGTCACTGTGTCCTGTCTAATCTTACCTTCCCCATTCTCATCCCTGCACTGTCTATGTGGGTTCATTAACCACGTTACTGTGTTTTTGTATGTTTTTATGCACCACTTTGCCCTGTCTTTTATTCTGTTGTAATACACTGTATAGTTATTTCTGACTCCTGCAAAGGAACTGTGAGTTTTTATTGAATTGTATATTTATTTATTTATTTAATGGTATCGGAATTGCAAACCTTTGAGTCAGGTACTCTGTTCAGGGTGGGGATTGGTGTAATGGTTCCCAGAGAGAGAAAGCAGGAGAGCGAGTCTCCATCTAATACTGCTGTCTCACAGGGTTTATATGCTACATGCTGCCCAGGGCAGGGACTGGTGTAATGGTTTCCAGAGAGACAGGAAGCAGGAGAGTGAGTCTCCAGCTAGTACTGTTGTCTCACAGGGTTTCTATACCTCGCACTGCGCAGGGCAGGGATTGGTGTAATAGTTCCTAGAAGGAGAACACAGAAGAGTGAGTCTCCAGCTAGTGTTGCTGTTTTGCAGAGTTTATATACCTCGTACTGCAAAGATTAGGGAATGGTGTAATGTTTTCCAGAGACAGAAATCAGGAGAGTGAGTCTCCAGCTAGTGCTGCTGTCTCGCAGCATTTGTATAGTGCAGTGTGAATGAGCTGCTGCTGCTAGAATTCCCCACCCTCAGAGTTTAAGTTCTGCACTATGAATGTCAGGAGGTTGTAAATCAGAAGTGCAAAGGTCCTTTAGTTGCTGGCATACAAACAGAAACACAGAGAAGGCTTTTCCTCTGTGGTAACACTATCAGTTGCTCAACTTCCTGTGGGGTAACACTTGTTTACCCAGCTTACTGTGGGGTAACACAGTCATTTACTCAGTTTCCTGTGGGGTTTAATGACTGTACCCCAGAAATTTCTGTTAGGGCACACTGTTTTTGATTCTACAATTATTTTGCCAGGATAGCCCAGCTGAGATGCAATACCTTGTTTCCAGTGGGGTCCTGCATCTTCCCCTTTCTGTAGCTGGCCACACTGCAGCACTGGCAGATAGAGTTTGTCAACCCTTTTTGCACCTTATTGTTTAAAATTCATTAATGTTGCTGTTTTTTTTATTTGCTTCCATGCTTAGCAGAACTGAAATGCACGGTAATGTATGGTTACATGCAACCTTGTTTTGTTTCAAATCATTGAGCTACTCTTACTGCTTAGCTCCTGAACATGGGAACACCCCAAAACAGTTCAGCCACTCATGATGCGACACTCTCCTCTCCTCCCACTGCATCATGAGTGGCTAGACTGCACTGGGAGTGTTCCCAAGTCCAGGAAAGATGCAGTGGAAGTTGATCAAGGACCAAAGAAACATGTTTTTGTGTGGTAACACCAGTATGGTGGGCAATATGTTTTTCACTTTTAAAAGGAAAAAAAGGAATCTGGACTTTCCCGAGATCACACAGTAAGTATCTGGCTCTAGTGAGGGTTACATCTATGCTCTGTCGATTTCCGAGATAGTGATATAACCACTAGATCACACAACCTATTATCCCAAGCTTTTCTGTTGGGGAAAAACTACCGTTCACCATGTGGTTTCCTGTGGACTAATACTACTGTTTCCCTAAAGTTCCCTATGGAGTAACACCATCATGAACTCTGGTCTTTCCCATGGGGTAACACTTCCATTTACCCTCAGGTATCTTCTGAAGTAATACTACCATGTACAGTGGTGTCAGCCAGGATTGAACATAGTCATGCTACAGTGTATGACTAAATGCTACAGTGTATCACACAATACTGCAGTATACTACAGTGTATGACAAAATGCTGCAGTGTATCACAAAATACTGCAGTGTATCACAAAATACTGCAGTATACTACAATGTATCACAAAATGCTGCAGTGTATGACAAAATGCTGCAGTGTATCACAAAATGCTGCAGTATACTACAGTGTATCACAAAATACTGCAGCGTATAACAAAATGCTGCAGAGTATCACAAAACACTGCAGTATATTAGTGTATCACAAAATACTACAGTGTATGACAAAATGCTGCAGTATACTATAGTGTATCACAAAATACTGCAGTGTATGACAAAATGCTGCAGTGTATCACAAAATACTACAGTATACTACAGTGTATCACAAAATACTGCAGTGTATGACAAAATACTGCAGTGCATCACAAAATACGGCAGTGTATCACAAAATACTGCAGTATGCTGCAGGGCACAGTATCATTCAAAGGCAATTAAGCCGCTTTCTACTGCATTATTTTTATGACATGTCATTAACTGCAAGTTACTGTGTTGCATTTTGGCTGGCTTCACTGTACCTAGGGGCTTCTCATGGGGTAACATGATCATTACATTGCACCCAGTGGAACGTAGACACTTTTTCTTGTAGGATAATGCATAATAAAACCCCACAGTGTCCACTTGAGCAAATGAACGTTGTTGCCTTGGCACATTCTTGTTCAGCTGCAGGGTCCATTTATGCAAACAAAGATGAGACAGAATTCTTCGTTTATTGCACCATGGTGCTTTGGAACACTGGTCCCATATGGTGAAAGCTACCCTTACTCAAAAATCTTTCTCTTAAGACTCGACTTTTTGCATCTACCAAATGTTTGCGCAT
The DNA here is from genome assembly GCA_016271365.2 of Neoceratodus forsteri. Lineage (NCBI taxonomy): Eukaryota > Metazoa > Chordata > Ceratodontiformes > Ceratodontidae > Neoceratodus > Neoceratodus forsteri. The sequence continues at coordinate 2,414,145 of JADMNL010000033.1, forward strand.
GTTATTATGTCGGTGGGATTCTATACTTGTTCTGTACTGTGTCTAATTAAATTTGTTATTGTATTACTGTTTTTCAAATTGTAATTTTTTGTACTGTACTCTTTCAGTACCTGGGTTATACCTGAAAAAGGCGTTTTGTGTTACTGTAGTTACCCAGTCAACAAAGTTAAATAAATCCCGTACATGAATGTACCATAGGGTTTCCAGATGGGTAACAGGTAAGCATTAATCCATGACAGAGGAGGGCTCTACTAGGGGATTAATGCCTGGTTGGGGGGTGCGTCTGAGTGCTTCCAACCACCAACCAGGCACTAATCCCCTAGTAGAGCCCGACTCTGGAGTGGATTAATATTCTTGTAACATGAGCAGTGTGGAGATTAGTTATATACCATTATTAGCAGTTATATATAATAAATACAGCTACAGCCATTGTTTCACAGGATATCATTTGGAATAAAAAATATGCAGTACGTTTGATTTTCCCACAACCACATTTATTCATATAGTGGTGTTTTTAGTATTAAAGATTAATAGGTTTGTCATTTGACAGCAATGCAATGATTACTGCTGTGGTACTTTTTTCTCAAAAACTATATGTACAAAGACTTTTTATTTGGCTCGTTTGTCTTCTCTCAGCAATGTCTGTTGCTTCTGGTGCCATGGAATCCTATCTCATTTGCATAGTTTTTACAACTCATCGCTGCACAAAGTTCACCTTTCTCATGTGTATTGATCGCTGCTCCTCTTGTAGTTTTTCAAACATAGTAACACTATTACAGCCCTATCAGTCGTGGAATGTTGCAGGCTCAGTGGATTGAAAGGCATTTGTTCACTGTTATCACGTCCTGTTTTCACTGCTTTCAGGATGGTTGCTTGAGTTGTACTATCCGTGTAGATAGAACAGTGTCCATTGGGTGGGGAGGAGATATTTATTTCTGCAATTTTACAAGTGCATTATGGTTGTGGTTTTAATGCAGTACCGCACTAGTGGGGGTTGTTGTATGTGACTTCGGTGCTTGGTGGATGTTACCGAGATAGCAGTACCGGGCATTACTGTGGGATTAATACTCACTTGCTTTTGATCAGCTGCTGGCTTTCAATGAATCAGAATGCTGTATTTCACTTGTTATTAATTCCCATGTTACAATACTGCTTACTCAAGGGGCTCCACTGATGAAGAACCACTGAGGTACCTTTGATAAAGGACTGATGTGAATCTGAAATGCGTCAGAAATGCTCTGTGAAGATTAATAAAATACGCAATTTTAAATAGCTCTACAAAAGTTTGGTGTCCCTCTCTCAGGGGTTTGGTGTGTGCATGAACTGTTTTTTGGAAATTCTACATTTGGTTGTTTGGTGCACCGCCATCCTAGTGTGAACTCTCTGTGAAATCCAGTTCCATACATATTGGATAAGCTACAGATTTTAGTTAACCAACAGCCTACATCCTCCTACCTAGCCTATCTTGTTTGTTTTGAACATTTGTCCTGAGGCATTCTAAGTTCCCCACATGTAGGGAAGAGTCATTTTGGGATGAGACCGGCCAATGGCATGTGCATTAGTGTATCTTTGTGACACACCAGTGCTCTGAATTCAAGTCATGAGCTTGGGCTGCCAGGTGATTGGATGAGATCTTTTTAGACTTTATTTAGTTTGATAATGCCACCAGTCTTTGGGAGGAAAGCCTTCATTCTTGTCTGCATGCTTGCCCAGTTGTCAAGGTCGAGGTGAAATGAAGAGCGAAAGTATACTTGACTTGCCGGCCCACTGGTGCAGTGGTAGTACTACTGCTTGCAAGGCAGATAATTCAGGTTTGGGAATGAGCCCAGGGAGTTGGAGGGCTGGTCGGGGGAGAGAAGGCTGAGAATCCCAGGGACTGCTTGCCTTCTCCAGGGAGGGAGGGGCAGAGGCTCCATGCTTGACTGACCCCAGGCAGAGGCCTGGGGCACAACAAGCACCTAGCCATGTTGTTGGGGGGGGGGCATGGTGGATGTTAGCAGTTACACCTTGACATTGAGGTGCATGTTGCATCCACAGGGAAAATGAAAAAAAAACACAAAAAACACTTCGGCTCCTGGAGATGGATCCCGGCACCAATGACTGGGGATCAGAGGAGAAGCTCTGTAGTGCGTCCACCACCACTGGACATAGGATGGAGAGGTCTGGGTCTCCCCCTTCACCCCACTCGGGGCAGTCCAAGGGCTGAAGAAGGAGGAGGACACGTGAAAGGAGTGGAAAGCCCACTGATCTCTGGTGCAGTCTACATGGCTGCCTAGGGAGTCCCCGAGGGAAGGGAGTAGGAGTGGAGAGAGAAGATGGGGCTTAAACAGTAAGTAACAAAAAAGAGAGAACATATCCTTGACTGACTGAATGAAAAGCAGTGGCTGGCCTGCCTGTGCAGTTGTTGGATTTCCACTTTCAACGCCAGCAACCTGGGTTCGGGAGTGGATTCAGGGTGCTGGAGGGCCCGCCGGGGAGAGAAGGCTGGAGCATCTGGAGACTGCTCACCTTCTCTTGGGGGGGAGGATGAACTGGGGACCCGGCACTTGCTGACTCCTGGTGGAGGCTGGGGGTATGGTAACATGCTGGGGTCCCACTGACTAAGGGGGGGGCATGGGGAATGTCCCTTATGCATTGACATTGTGTCACACCACACCCCTGGGAAGCAAAGCAGAAAAGTGCTCCATGGCTGACCAGATGATGGTTGTTGGCTCCTGTTTATGCCAAGTCCCCAATGCAGCCCAGTTCCACCTCAGCAGCACCCGTACCAAGTAACGTGTGCTGGTCAGCTCCTACTAGTGCCTATCTCCCTTGGAGAAGGGGGACCCACCCAGTGAAGGGTTACGTCTAGGTTACCTGTGAGGCTGCAGATATGAGGTGGTGATAACTGACATCAGGGCAGAGGCATCAGTGAGGACCTAGGCAGCCTAAAGGAGTGGCCGACCCGGAGCAAGGGAAGGTGGAAAAAAAATGAAAAGCAGTATTAGCATAAACAAAGAAACAGCGGCACATCTCAGAGGCAGCATCAAGGCGATCTGCCTGCTGAGGCAAAGGGGGAGGGCAGGCAGGTAAAGGGAACATTTCCAGGTGAACATTAGCCAGGGCCTTGATAGAGGTGAGGAGAGGGATCCTCTTGTGTTGTGACCATCATGCAGTGTGCTCTCTGCCCTCACAGACTCTCTGTATTCTCAGGCAAGAGTCAGTGTGACTAAGCCATAATTTGTAGGCTTATAGACATGGAGTTGCACAGGAGGTAACGATAGAGAGACACTTGACTGCCGAGTGCATTAGTCAGAGCTTCCCTTGTCACCAAACACAGTGCACAATAGAAGAGTGGTGGGGCCATGAGAAGAGAGGGAAGACAGTACAACACAGCGTAAATTAAGGGCTCGTTCCATCAAAGCTACATGGACTGAATGCCTGCCGCTGTGGCATACACTACTTTCTGTCTCACAGTTGCAGGGCAGTATCAGGCTTCGCATGCCGTGGGCTCTGCCTATACACACACTAGTTCAGTAACTATCAGGCCTTTATAAGTCTGGTTTGTCAGTTCTAGTAAGGTCACAAAACAACTGCTGCTGCTGTGTATCAGTAGAACAGCAGTAACGTTTCTCTCTTTATATTTCAGCATTTGAAGGCTATTTTTCTGCGGTGTTGATTGCTTGCTGAGAAATTCCTGATGTGACTGGTTAGCATGGATATCCAGTAACCACTATACATAGAAGCACACATTTTGTACCATTCTAAAGCTGGTAATCCCCGCTTTAGAAAACTGAACCTGTGTTTCTATGTATAGCCCTTATGGAGATGTCAGGTTGTGTTCGGGGTCCTGTAGCAACCATACTAAGGAGTAAAGGGTTTCCTCAAGTACCAGGCTCCAGATATTCATCATGTAACTGGTTTTCATTCTCTGATGTTATACACGTCCTCTCAGTCACAGCTCAAAATTAGTGCTTTCACATGCAAGAATTTATAATAATAATATTTTATTTGTACTGCACTTTTCAAAAACCAAGGCGCATAACAACAAGTTAAACAGCACATTAAACAATAAATAAAGGTTCCAAATAAACAGGTCAAATCTGAAAAATAACGATAAATATACGTATAGATATTATATACATAGAGACAGATTTAACTATTTAAAATCATGGCTGCTCTTCTGGCACCAACAATAGCATCATCACCTCCATAAAGAACTACACCATGACCAACACCGCCACTGCCACCACCACCAAGAGCAACACCAACAGCAACTCCATCAACGAGTACAGCAAACACTAACATCACCAGCAGAAACACCTCAACTATCAACAGCAGTAACACTACCAGCACTGACGCCACCCCACTAATAACAACACCCAAAACAACCACTAACAACACTGCCACCAAAAACAACACCAAGACCACCACAAACCCCACCTGTAATGTATACAGAATCAGCAGTCAGATGCAGAATGCCATCTAGTGGAGAAAGTAAGATTGCAGCATAGAAGAATAAGAGTCAGTCTAACACCTTAGCGAAAAGGAACGCTTCCATTTAGCTGAATGCTTAGAGCTATAGCCTCTGAGACCAGGGATGCAAGAATTGATCCCAGGTCTGGCACTAAAATGTGCAAACCTGCAATTCAGAAGATGTTCCCCCACAGAGTCGGGGATAGTCTTTACACCACTTGTACCAAATCAACCAACACCCACAACAGAAACTGCAACACTACCACTGGGAACAACACCAACAATGCCACCAACGCCACCTCTACCACAATCAGCAATACAACACCAATAACAACATCAACACCACCACCACCTCAACATCACTGTTGCCACTGCTACCACCAACACCACTGCTACCACCACCAGTAACAACACTACCACCCCAACACCACCACCAGCACCAGCACTACCTCTACGACTACCACCAACACTACCACTACCACCCACCAGCACCAATACCACCACTATAGCTACCACCAATACCAATAACACTGCCACTACCACTGCCACCACCAATAACAACACAACTACTGCCATCACCACTAATAACAATACCAACACCAACAGCAAAACCACCACCAACACCTACAGCAACAGTGTATTTCAAAGATGGAGGGCTGGATTTATGCTTAGAGAGGATATCACTCCATCCTATTTCCTGGAGTGAAGCTAGTATGTAGAAGGGCAGGGGTAAATGGAGAAAGTGACAAAGGCAAGAAGGACAGGGATGGGGCAAAAAGGAGTAAGGCCATCAGGAAATGGAGGGTAATGAGTACCAATGCCCATACCTGGGCAACAAGCTCCCTGAACTGGTTGCCTTGATGGAAGCGGGCAGCCTGGATATCGTAGCAGTCACAGAAACATGGTACACAGAGAACCATGACTGGGATGTTAACATACCAGGGTACATAACTTACAGGAGAGACAGGCAGGGGAGAAGAGGGGGAGGAGTAGCTCTCTATGTAAAGGAAGGGATAAAGGCAACTGAACAAAAGAGTAAACAGGGAGGAGAGGAGGACTGTGGATCACCTTGGAGACTGGAACTGACACCACAATCCGCACAGGGGGTTGTATATAGACCCCCAGGTCAGGGGGAGGGAATGGACAAGGATATGATAGAAGGCATTCATAGGATGGCAGAGAAAGGGGAGATACTGTTGATGGGAGACGTGAATATACCAGATGTTAACTGGAGCACACTTGCTGCAGCCACATCCAAGAGCAGGGCCATTCTCGATGCCCTACATGTGGCATGCCTCAGACAGCTAGTTTTGGAACCCACTCATGAGGGAGCAATCTTAGACCTCGTACTCTCAAATGGGGACAGTGAGAGGATCTCAGATCTAGAAGTGGGTTGCCATCTGGGAACAGGTGACCATCAAACAGTGTGGTTCACGTTAAACTCAGCTACAGAGTCAAGCCATACAAAAGTGAGGGTACTGGACTTCAGGAGGGCTGACTTTGGCAAGATGGGAGAGTGCCTCAGAAAAGCACTAACAAACAGGCTAGAAGGAGGGGTGGAGCAACAATGGGGAATCATCAAAACTGCCATCACAGAGGCAACAAGCCTTTGTGTGAAGCAAATAAACAAATCAAAATGAAAGAAAAAGCCACTATGGTTCTCAGAAGAGGTTGCAGGGAAAGTCAGAGAGAAAAAGATAGCATTCAGGAAGTATAAGGAAACACAGAAGGAGCAGGACAGAGAGCTGTACCAGTTAAGGCAGAAAGAAGCAGGGAGGGAAGTCAGAATAGCAAAAGCCCAAACTGAGGAAAGGATAGCCAACTCGATTAAGAAGGGGGATAAAACCTTTTATAGGTACATCAGGGAGCGTAGAAAGACAAAGGGAGGGATAGTGAGGCTGAATAGAATGAATGGTCGGTGGGCAAAGGGGGACAGTGAAAAAGCAGGGTTACTGAACGAATATTTCTGCTCAGTATTCACAAAAGAGGAGGGAAGTTGCCTAATCCAATTAACAGAAGCACTCTGGATAGGGGGATCGATCCCAGTCCTTTCACAGAAGAAAGGGTTCTGAAAGAACTCTTAAAACTGAAGGTGGACAAAGCAATGGGGCCTGATGGAATTCACCCCAGAATTCTAAAAGAATTAAGGGGAGAACTAGTGAAACCACTGACTACGCTTTTTAACAAATCATGGGAGGATGGTGTGGTACCTGAGGACTGGAGGAAGGGGGACATGATTCCCCTTCACAAAAGTGGAACCAAGACAGAGGCAGGCAACTACAGACCTGTCAGTTTGACCTCTGTGGTAGGGAAAGTGATAGAATCACGTCTGAAGGAAAGAATTGTTTGAGTACCTAGAGGCCAGTGGGGCAGAGGACCCAAGGCAGCATGGGTTCACAGTGGGAAGGCTGCTATTCTTCACTCATACTGAGTGCTACTCTCTCTCTCTTCCCCCCCCTTGTTGTGTCCCTTTGTGTTTGAGCTGTGTTTGCGCTCATAAACTTTCCTTTTTGTTCTGATTGGAGCCCCATTTTTGTTCACTCTTGCCAAGTGCTCCTCATACTTTTCACAGTGCTTGATGGCGTGTTTTGTTTTAAATGGATTGTAAGAACAGTCAGTATGCATTATATGGTGCTGATATAAGAACAGCTAGTATGTATAGTATGGCACTGATAAAACAACAGTCAGTATCCATTTATGGTGCCGCTGTAAGAGCAGTTAGTATTTATTTATGGCACCAGTACAGGAACAGTCTGTATGTATTGTATGGCGCTGGTGTAAGAACAGTCTGCATATATTATATGGTGCTGGTGTAAGAACAGTCAGTATATATTATATGGTGCTGGTGTAAGAACAGTCTGCATATATTATACAGTGCTGGTGTAAGAACCATCAGTATGTATTATATGGTGCTGGTGCAAGAACCGTCAGTATGTATTATATGGTTCTGATGGAGGAACAGTCAGTATGTATTATGTGGTGTTGATTTAAGAACAGTCAGTATGTATTATATGGTGCTGGTGTAAGAACCGTCAGTATGTATTATATGGTTCTGATGGAGGAACAGTCAGTATGTATTATATGGTGCTGGTGTAAGAACCGTCAGTATGTATTATATGGTGCTGCTGTAAGAACAGTCAGTATGTATTATATGGTGTTAATTTAAGAACCGTCAGTATGTATTATGTGGTTCTGATGGAGGAACGGTCAGTATGTATTATATGGTGTTAATTTAAGAACAGTATGTATTATATGGTGCTGATGTAAGAACAGTCAGTATGCATTGTATGGTGCGGATGTAATAACAGTCATGTATTATACGGTGTTGATGTCAGAACAGTAGAGATGTGCGAAATGGGAAAATTCAGAGTTCATGAAATTTCATGAAATCCCACAAAATTTTGTCTAATTTCATTGGCATTTTGTGGAATGTTTAACATTTAGTAATGTGGTCATAACTCAGACATTGTTTAAGGCAGAGCTCTGTAATTTGGCAAGTAGACTCATTGGATAGAAATAATCCAATAATGGACCACTTATTATGAAATTCAGATGGATAGTTTCTAAATTATAGGTGCTAATTCTGTCATTTTATTTTTTGTGCAAAGTTTCATGAACATCTGCAAGTACCTCAGTTATCTGTTGGGTCTGAGATCTTAAATTTGGCATGTTCCCTTGACGATAGGTATTCTAACAATGTGCCAGATTTCATGACAATATGATGTGTCTTAAAATGATATGTACTCAAAATCTGTCATTTTATTTATTGTGCTAAAGTCTTTGAAAAACATGGGACATTTTGTGGAAAAAATGTCATCTGCATATAACTCGGTCACCTTTGGAGCTAGAATGTATAAATCAGCACAAATACTCTTTTTGTGATGCTTATAGAATTATCTAAATAAAGATAATTAGATTAGAGATGTTTACGCTAAAGGGGTTCAAAACGTTACTATGTAAATATTTGCAAACTTTTGTGAAGACTATCAAAAACGTGGATGTTTGTAACTTCTCTGCTTTTCCAGGCATAGACTTAACATTTGACGGGCACGGGGTCATAATCTCGCACAACATTATGCGGCATGGCAAAATTGCGTTGCCAGTACAGTGCGATTCTTGCCATGTGGCATATTTCTTTTTTCTGTGGGGGGCTCCGCCACCCACACCCCCCAATACAGGGGGATGCACCCCCTGAACCTCTCCCCCACTATAGATCCTCAACTTTGGGGGGGGGTCAAATCGGGGAGCGCACAAAGTTGAAAAAAATAAAAGTTACTGGAATCAGGAATCAAACCCAGTCCCAACAGCATTGCCTGGGTTCCCTGCTGCTGTGGCTCAGTCTGGTGAGCCACAGCAGCTGGTTGGTGGAACCCACTCCCAGCAGAGGTCTTATCCTCTGCCTGGGAGAGTATGAATGGTGCAATATAGCATACAACAGTATACGCAGTATTGCACCATTGGCTCACTGGTGCAGCGCTGTACCGGGTAAGCCATAATGTTGTACGCTATTAAGCGTGTGAGATTATGACCTGGTACCACATTTGACATGCATATCCATAGTCAGTGTGTCCTAGTGTCTAACACAGCTGGATAAATTGGTCAAGGAATTTTAATTTTGCAGAAGAAAAAAAATGATTAGTAACATTTTTCACATATTTGTGAGAGCATATTCTGTAGATGAAGCATCCAGAATGTTTTTTTTTTTTTTTTGCAGAATTTATCATTAACAGTGCACATATCACTACTTCGTTTGATATGCTGGGCTGAGCTTTTTGCAGTCCTGCTGTTCCTCACTGGGTGGCTGTCCCCCTACCTTTTCTTTTGGCGTAGCCAGATTGACTCAGTAAAACAACTGATCCCACTGATATCCTCTTTGTTCTTTACAGTGACAAACTCCCTTAAAACATGAGCCACCTACTCCTTTTCCTAGCAAAACTTATCCTGTTGGAATAGCCAAAATTCTTCCTTCCTGCTGCTCCAGACATTGTCTTCTCCCTCTACAGCTTTCTGAGTACCTCCAAGTCCTAGACTTGCATGTACACCAGGCTCCCTGGATCATACATTTACTGCATGTGATCCTTAAATATCCTGGGCAGGATTCTCAAAAGGAATGCGCCGGCACATCCCTGACTTGCGCGATTCTGGCAAGGGGCTGATGTGCTGGTGCATCCCCAATGTGCCAACGCATTGCAGATGCACCGCATACCACCCATAATGATATGCAGCACATCTGGAGGGACTGTGAAGGCGGCGTGCCCATGCATATGGAGCACAGCCCCATTCACACCCCAACTTGGAGGCACATCCCCAGAGCAAGTCCGGAGATGCGCCTCCCAAAGATAAGTCTGCTTCAAGTAGACTTAATCGCATGGCTGCCTGTGCACCCTGGCAGTCCAGTGTGCCCCCTTCTGCACCCGCATTTCTGGAATATTGCCACTCCCTGTGGCCATATAGTGATAAAGAGAGACCCCTCCCACCCGCACCTCCATTATGATGCTTCTCCCTGTGGCGAAGAAGTGATAGATGCCCCACCCGCACCTCCATTACAATGCAGCTCCCTGAGATGAAGAAGTGATTAAGACAGACCCCCCCAGCTGCACCTCCATTACAACGCAGCTCCCTGTGATGAAGAAGTGATTAAGACAGACCCCCCAGCTGCACCTCCATTACAACGCAGCTCCCTGTGATGAAGAAGTGATTAAGACAGACCCCCCCAGCTGCACCTTCATTACAACGCAGCTCCCTGTGATGAAGAAGTGATTGATAGACCCCCCCAGCTGCACCTCCATTACAACGCAGCTCCCTGTGATGAAGAAGTGATTAAGACAGACCCCCCAGCTGCACCTCCATTACAACGCAGCTCCCTGTGATGAAGAAGTGATTAAGACAGACCCCCCCAGCTGCACCTCCATTACAACGCAGCTCCCTGAGATTAAGAAGTGATTAAGACAGACCCCCCAGCTGCACCTCCATTACAGCGCAGCTCCCTGAGATGAAGAAGTGATTAAGACAGACCCCCAGCTGCACCTCCATTACAACGCAGCTCCTGAGATGAAGTGATTAAGACAGACCCCCCAGCTGCACCTCCATTGCAACGCAGCTCCCTGAGATGAAGTGATTAACAGACCCCCCCAGCTGCACCTTCTTTACAACGCAGCTCCCTGTGATGAAGAAGTGATTAAGACAGACCCCCCCAGCTGCACCTCCTTTACAACGCAGCTCCCTGTGATGAAGAAGTGATTAAGACAGACCCCCCCCAGCTGCACCTCCATTATGGTGCTGCTGTCTGTGGTGATTAAGTGAAATATACAGAACACCCCTCCCCATCCTGAGCCAAACACACTGGCGCCAGCAGTCCAGGAGATGCCCCCATAGCTCAGCAGACCACCCCCTCACCCACTCATTCATCCCTTACCCACCCTGCTCCCCCCTACCCCAGCATATTCCCACCATGGGCCGGCAGCACAGGCCACCCTCATACCATCATGGCTGCCCACTGACAGAGCTGTCTGCGACTGACAGATTCTGTACATCCTGCAGCCCATTGGTGGACCCTGTCGACCAGTGGGCTTGCAGTGTGTACTGTACACTGTCATTCACTTGAAGTCCAGCTATGACAGTTACGATGTGGGGCAGGTGAGGGAGGGTTTAGATTGTAATTACCCAGGACAGGGCAGCTGAGAGGCAATAGCTGCCTTTTAAATGGGCTCTCACATTTTGACTCTAAGGGTGGGATATTCAGACTGCATCAGGCAGTGGTACAAGTGGGGGTGCAGCACAACTGAGATGCACTGGGGCAAGGACAGGGCAATATTCAAATGTGATGTGCAAAGGCGCATCTCCGTTGAATATGACACAGAATGCGCCCGGTGCCAGAACAATGCGCCGGTGCATTCCCAGACAGGGAGGACCGGGCATGCTCTAGTGCAAATGTAGTTGTGCTGTGCGCATCACCCGCGATATTCAGAGTTGGGCATACAAATGGGGCCATAATGTATGTATGGCACAAATGGGGCCATTTGCATGCCATTGTGGCCCTGTTTGCATGCGTTGCGCAGGGCAGCCCAGTGAAATGTGCCTGGCATCCTGCGAAGTCGCTGTCACTGTGAGTAGAGTCCCTGGTAGTCTAGTGGACCCCCTTCCTCCAATGCCCAGTCATGGGCAGTTGTAGAAAAGAAAACTCCATGGTGGTCCAGTGGTTCCCCCACTCCCTCCCATATGCCTGATCACGGGCATTTGTATATATTAAAGAACCCTGATGGTCTAGGGGGTCCCCCCCCCGGTATGCCCGATTGTGAGTGTTTGAAAACTATTATCCAACCTGGTGGTCTAGTAGTACTCCTTCCCTTTCCACCCACAGAGGACCCCCGGCCACCTGGCTCCCCCCCTCGTCATCAGGGGGCGGCTACACCTGCCTGCACACCGCCCGACTGCCCACCAAATGATAACTTACAGCATGATCTGTAAGCCTATTGGTCCACACTGTGGACCAACAGGCTTACAGATCATACTGTAAGCTGTCACTTGGTGGGCGGCAGGCGTATGCAGGCGGGTGCAGACGGCAGATGACGGAGGAGCTGGGTGGCTGGGGGTCCTCTGTGGTGGAGGGAGGGTACCACTAGACCACCAGGTCAGACAATAGTTTTCAAACACTCGTGATCTGGCATGCTGGAGGGAAGGCTGGACCCACTACAGCACCAGGGTTCTTTAATGTATACAGATGCCTTGATTGGGCATACAGTAGGGAAGGAGGGAACACTGAATCACTGGCGAGGGTGTGGGTGCTTGAGGATGGTGTCCCTGCTGGGCGGGTGGCCATCCGCGGCTGGTGGGTGCTGTGTTGCACCTTGCAGTACAGCAGCCTGCCTGTGGGTGGCCTGGCTTTGAGCTTTTTTTTCTAGCTCAACTTTGAGCCCCCGTATGTGGTGCAACTCAGGGTTGTGTCAGCATATGTGCCGCACATCCTGGGCTGAATATCGGGATGTGCTGCATGTGCATGGGCATGCCCCCCGCATTTGTGCTGCATACATTAACTGTGCACCCGGTGCATTGGGACTTCTGCTGCGCAAGTCCCCCCTGTTCAATATCACACTTGGGCACATTACCGGAGGTGCGCCGGTGCAACTCGGTTGTGCCAGGCGTAACCCCTTTGAATATCTGGCCCCTAATATCCAACAGTCTTTATGTGACCTGATGTTATGACCAAGACAGGTGGAATTTTTAAAATCCCATAAAGGTATTTTTGCTGTGTGACTGTGGAAACAAATTTTGGAGGGGATTTGAAAAATGACACCTGCCATGTTCAGGAGGTTGGGGTGACACAAGGGGGCCAAAATCTGTACAAATAAAGTTTTAAGTAAATGCTAAATTTAATGTTCTCTCTCCTAAGCTGGTCTCCGGCTTCCTTACTCCTGGGCTGCACCTTCTGACATCAACAGGCAGGCAGGAATCAGACCTCTGCAGCAGGGGACATCCAGCCATCCACTTCCTATCTCCCTCAGTTTACTTCCTGCCTTCGGTGAAGCAGGTACTCTGTAGCAGAGCCTTGTCACATGTGGCAGGGCTGAAAAGACTATAAGTTGCACTTTTTTTTTTTTACTGTACATGTGCAAGTGGATTTCTTGGATTTCTAGGAGCGATTTGGGAATGCTTCATGGAGGGACCCAGTCTCAGCCATGCAGGCTGCACAGACTGGCCCCACCTATCAGTGTCTCACCAGTTTTTCCCGTGAATTTGGGCTCCCACACAATGGATGTTTGTAAGCCTCAAGGCTAGGGGGACCCCTAATTTAAGCACTGGAGTGCTTCATTTATTATCCCTCTGGGCTAGGGGAACCCCTAATTTAGGCAGTGGAGTGTTTTTCTGGGGTCAACTGCCTGTTTACTGATGAGTGGCTTGGGGAAATTTTCAGTAACTTCAGAGGAGGAGGCTCTGGTGGAGGAGGTGGCACCTGGGACATCAGGAACAACAATAAAAAACCACAAGAAGCTGTCCGGCCCATCCTCAGTTAGGGGTCGGACTATCAGACTTTCAAGCTTTCTCGAGGAATGGGTCCAAACCACAACAAACAAATGGGTCCTGGATATCATCTGCAAAGGTTACCTAATAGAATTCGAGTCAAAGCCCCTGCTACCACATGAGGTACCCTCCCCTATTTCAGGCAACCCGACCAAAAGACAGGCGGTGTTTCAAGCCATCACAGACCTTATCCAGGCGGGGGCTGTTGAACAAGGCCCCCCCCACAGAGATGAACTGGGGGGGTAGATCCCCTATTCTTACCCCAGGAGTCCTTTAGCATCAGTAACTATAGCAGTTAGCTGGCTAGGTGCAACTGCCCCAGAGGTATGCCTTTAAGATAATATGCATAATGAGCTTGGGCATCAGCCAATCAGAAAAAAGGAGGGAAGTATGCCGAGAGGGAGCAGCCTAAAGGGCTTCAGAATTTTTTCCCCACTGACTGAGCAACATTGCCCCAGAGGTGTCTGTTAGCTTTTCTTGTTGACAGCCTCTTTGTTGCATATCTTGGTAAACTTTTCCTCACAAACTAAAGTTTTTAGTGTGCTGAGTGTAATTTTACTGATTTTTAGTGTTTCTTCTTTTCTGTGCATCTGCTGAGTTTTTTTTACTGCGTCTGCGTATTTATATATATTTTTTACTGCGGGTGTGGATTTTCAACTGTTACTGTCACTGTTTTACAGTTTCTTAAGGAAACTGCCGAGTTTAGAAGTTTTTCTGTATTTTATTTCCTCAGAAATTGTGATTCCTGCCGCAAGGTAACTGTTTGGATTTTCAAACTGTGACAGTTATTGCTGGGTTCTCTGTGGACTGGCATTTCAGAGATTCCCAGAACTGAAAAGAAATCTGGACCTACATTAAAAAAAAAAAGAAAAATAACTGGGCCGGATATTCAAACTGCGTCGAAAAAGTGCGCAACAGCAGGAGCAAGCACAAGTCAATTGCGCATAGGCGCAACAGACGCGATATTCAAACATGGAGCAAAACAAACTGCGCAAGCAGCCAACGTCTGAATATCGCACAAACTGCGCCATAGCGCAACCAGGAAGGGGAAGCTGAGCAGAAAGAATGCGCCATAGCGCAACAAGGCTAGCCCAGCTGAGCAGTCTAGAGGTGCCATAGCGCAAGCAGAGCCCCCCACCCCAGCAGAGCAATGGAACTGCACAACCAGGGAGGCAGGCTGGGGCCCACCACCAGCCATGCCACACATGGGCACAGGAACACACTGCAGAACCAACAAGACACCCGCACACCCCAAGCACAGCATCACTGGGGAAGGGATGGATGATCCACTGGCCCATGGGGACAAGCCAACAAAGCACAGCAGGGCCATGGCGCCCCAGCACAACCACTGGCAGGCTGAGACTGCCACACACAGGGGGTCGACAACCACAGTGCACATCAGCCTCCCTTCTGCACAGCACACCCTGCACCATGACCCCAAGACACCACCCATGTGCAGTGACTGTCACTGCAGTAAACACCATGCATCCCCCGGCACACTGCAACCTCGTGTAGCACAGAACCATACAAGCCAGACCCACCCTGGGCACCCAGCAGTGGGCGGCAGCAGATAGCAAGACCGACTGAAAGTCACTCCCACACCAGAGACACCTCCCCATGCACACACACACGCACACACACACATACCCAGGACCATACTACCGCAGATGGCATGCACACCACTGCAACTGAGCAACCATAGCCAGCTGCAAATCAGAGACCACCACAATATTCATAACAAAATATATATATATTGGAAAACAGAAATTACAACACCAAGATCAAGAACACAACTATATACAGATATGTACAAGACAAGGGGGGGTAGGGGTACAAGGTAGGGGTGGGTAAGGGGTAGGGGTGAACAACTGGGAGAGGGAAGGCAGGGTGGGAGGATGGGTGAAGTGGGAAGGGGAAGCACATTTAGCACCTTGCAGGCTGGTCTGCTGCTGCCTGTTGCTGTCCCTGTCTCCTCCGCCGTCGCCTGACCCCATGGCGCTGAATGTCCCTGAGTATGTCATGCATTGCGATCGACTACTTTGTCAGCCGCTGGAGGTCACGGTCCATCCTCGTGAGGATGCTGAGGCCTAGGAAAAGGGAACACAGTCAATGGCTGTGACTGTCCACAACCCTGAACACCACCCATCCTGCAAGGCATATAGCCTAGTGCCCCGCACCTGTGATGGTATGCACCCACCCACAGTGACCATGCACATGACACGCCCAACCAGGCAGCACCAGCTATGTGCACCACTGCACACACACTGCCCATGTCCATCACAGCACAAACAAGGCTGTCAAGTGACGTGGCAATGTGGTGGGATGCCAGTTCCACAGCCATGTGCCCAGTGCATGCATGGACCACCAGTGGCGCACACACAAGCGTGCAGTGACACTGGACAGTGATGACTGTCGCCTGTGTCGTGCATGGTTGTGTTGTCCATGGCTGGTGGTCATGCCCACCCTCCAGCATGCAATAGCATCCATGATGTAATGACACTCACACTCATCAAGCAGCTGCTGCTGCTGCTGCCGCTGTGGCCCACCCTTCACGCCTCCTCCATCCACCACCTGGGCCCTGCCACGGCCCTCCTCAGCCTGGGCCTGCATCCTCTCCGCCAGGCCTGTGGGTGACAAATGTTGAGAAAAACATCAGTGTGACCCCAAAGCAGACTGCCCCCTGCCCCAGTGAGTGTGCCTGCCCACACAGCCAGACCCATGCATCTCACACCTGCACACACTGACACAGCCAACCATGGCAGAGCCATCCCCCATGCACCGCCACCAAAACACAGTCACACCCCTACGGAGAATACAGGTGCATAGATGGTACACCCACCTGGCCTAGGCACAACGCCCCTCGTGGCACGTGACCTGAGGCGTCGCAGCACGTCCGGCTCCCTCCTGCGGAGGTCACTAAATCTGTGCCTGCACTGCTCCGCAGACCGGCACCGCCCTGTGACCCTCACCAGGTCAGTGGCCACCTGCAGCCACACCTGGGTGCGGGCCATGGTGAGGGGCTCATCACCATACAGTGCCTCAAAGTGGGGCTCAACCAGGGCCACCAGGTTGGCCACCTCCACCTGACTCCATTGGGGAGCTCTCCTGCGTGCCATAATTGCGGTCGTACAGCAGGCAATATGGTGCCCCGCAGCGTGGCAACCCCATGTGGAAATGTTGCGCAGTAGACCACCATAGGTTCCAATCACGCTGTTCGTATAGCGCCCTCGGTTCACATAGCGCTATCACCAAACAGCGCAATAGAGCCGTACACATGGCAGCCGAACAGCGCCAGGGGGCAAAGGTCGGACACCAGGTCAGGGGTCTATGACGCAAGGCCACGCACAGCGCCATCTGATGTCTACGCATCCTGTGCGACCAATCACCTGCGTGCCAGTGCCACAGTGGACTATTGCGCAGTAGTGCCACAGCGCCATATGGTGCCCAGTGCTGTAGTGCCACTGGCACAATGGTGGCCATGGCCTGAATTGCCGATTGCGCACAGCACGTCATCAGCATGGCAGACGCCTGCATAAGCTACCTGGGCATGCGCAATGCAGTGTACCACACAGTCACAGATCTGCGCCATTGGCTCAGCTGGCTCAACCGTATTGCGCAAAGCGCAACGGCGCGATATTCAGCCGACACATGCAAATCATCTGATCGGCCATTCAAAGGCGCAGTGGCGCGATTTGCATCTCATTACAGTTGCTCCACTCCTAATTTGCATGCATTGCGCTATAAATGTGCGACATTGGGCTGCGCTGGCCAGATTCGGTTACTGCAGGTGAGAGGTGGGTTGCATGCTGTGTGATGTTCTGGACAATGGTCATGGGATAACGCTGTAGACTGCACAGTGGTGTCCACTTCCACCCATACAGATCGCCATGACCGAGCAGAGCCAAGGTGAGGGTGAGGATGGTGGGCGGAGGAGGAGGCCCAACTTCACCACGGCGGAGACAGAGGCTCTCTTCCAGGCCTACCTGGAGGAGGAGGCACTACTGAGTGGACGGCGGGGCACCCCTCAGGCCTGTGCGGCTGCATGGAAGGGGGTAGCTCGACAGTGAACCTGCACGGAAGCCACCAGCGCCCCGTGCAGGAATGCAAAAAGAAGATGGGGACAGACCGCAGGAGGGTGAAGGAGAAGGTGGCAGCCCTCAGGGCGGCACGTGCTGGCACTGGCGGGGGCCAGCCAGCGGTGGTGGAGCTGACCCCAGCTGAGGACCGACTGGCTGCATCAATGCAGCGGAGTGCTATTGAGGCGTGCCAGGAGGTGGATTCCAGACAGGTGGAAGCCCATCACTGCACGGTATGACATGGTGGTGGTGTTGGGGGAAGGTTGTTCACATGCACTCACATGTCCTCACTTTCTGTTACAGATCCTGTTCGTCTTCAGGGGACGGTGGTGGTGGTGGGTCCAGGCAGTGAGGAAGACCTGCTGGACATGGAGGAGGGTCCATCCACCTCTGTCACCAGCCAGCATGCACTGCAGCAGCATGCCGCTGGGCCGCCAACTCTGGTGTCGGTGAGTCGGTGTGGGGATGCACAGCCTGTGCTCAGCAGTCTGGCATGCAAGCATGCCAGCACGCTGTGACTGTGGCTGTAGCACGTACCTGCACCATTGATGATGCAAGGACTGCAATGGGCAGTGACATGTGTGTGTCCCATGACGGACACACAGCAGGCCAGCACGTGCCCCTGGGCCTAGCTGGTTCCAACGTGTGTGCAAGCATGTCGGCACAGTCCCAGGCTGTGCCTGTCAGCACCGGTGGGGCAGCATCGGTGGCTGTGCAGGTGTCTGGCACTGTTGCGGCCACAACAGTAGAACGAGTGGTCCCTGGGGCACAGCGGTTGGAGGGGCAGCAGCAGCAGTCACCCACCAGGTCTGGGGGTACAGTGTCCAGCGGTGGCACATGCCCACCGCCCTTTGATATGCCCATTCCTGGTCCTGGTGAACAGCGCCCACCCTCAAGGGGTGTTGAGCATCAGGACCTTCCATACCCTGGGGGACAGGATGCCGTTGTGGCAGAGTACCCATTTGAGAAGAGCACACCCGCCTGCTGCGGGAATCAGTACAGCAGCAAGGCGGGTTGCAACGTCCGTGGAGGCACTGTGTGTGGCTGTGGAGCGCACAGCAGGGACTGTGCTCTGGACTGTGCAGATGGTCCATATGCGGATGGATGTGACCGCTGCCATTGACAGGCAGACCCAGGCATTGTCGCTGTCGTGGCTGCATTGGGCACACAAGCAGGTGCCCCTGTACCGCGCACCCCACACAGTACGCTCTCCACTCCCCGTTCCTGGCGTCGTGCGACACCAAGCCTGTCGACGCCGGGTTCTGCTGTGGGCATCCCGAGCACCCCTGGTACAGGTATGTTTGGCATACTACAGACCCCATTGCGGACAAGGTCGCGATCGCGCAGTGGGACCCCTGGTGGTCCATCGGTGCCACCCCATGTGGCCCCTGCTCAGCCTGCCAGTGCTGTTGGGTCACGGTGGGGCCGCTCACGCATCCGCGGTGGCCGTGGAATGGTGCAACATGACTGACCTGTCTCCCAGTGCGGGCCCTGTGTGGTGCTGCCCTGTGTGCACTGTGCGTCATGGTGGGCAGTGCACTGGTGGGTGCCCTGCACATCACGCCGACATACGGACCACCTGCACACCATCCCGACTGCTGTCCACAGGTGTGTGTGCATGATGATGCCTGCATTGTACTGTACACCAAGGTGCAAGGGTGCCCAGCATCTGACACACGTACTTGGACAGTACAGGTGGTGGGTGTGGTCTGTGGATCTGTGTGTTTGCCATGTCTGTTCCTGCTCTGCTGTGCACCTGCCCATGTACGCTTTGTGCCTGGTGTGTGTGTGTGTGTGTGTGTGTGTCCATATGACTGTTCGCCCCTCCCTGATGGTGTGTTTGTGTGCCTGGTCCCTTCCACTCCCCTTGCCGTCATGCACCCCTGGTGTGTTACCCTGTGTGCCTGTGGGTTGCGCCAGGACAGTGTTGGCTGCACATGGCCCCTTGACTTACCTGTGTCGTGCATAATGCTCCTCCGTGATGGTGTCCCGGTGCAGCTGGGCCTGCCGGATCAGTCAGGGGTCCCGCCGTCCAAGGGGGGCTGCTCATCACCATCATCACCGGCGCCCCCATCGCTGTCCCCCTCCTCGACCTGAATGGCTATCCCACAATCTTTGGCCATGTTGTGCAGGATACAACAGGCCAGGAATATCCCACAGGCCTTTGAGGGGCTGTACTGTAGGGCACCGTCGGAGGTGTCTAGGCATCGGAAGCATGCCTTGAGCATCCCAAACACCCGTTCGATGATGTTGCGGCATGCACCTCATTATAGCGTTGCTGCGATGGGGTCATGGGGCGCCAGTATGGTGTGAGCAGCCAGGGACGGAGTGGGTATCCGCTGTCACCTGTGTGGAGATGGTGGAGATGAGTATCATGTTCAGGTCCATATTGCCAATATCCCTGTGTGCCACTACCATGGCACCTGTGGCATTCCCACTCTTGCCCCACGTTTGCAATTCCTACATGCGTACTCACCCACTAGATGGCCTGTGGGGATGTCCCCACTCTCAAATCGATGGCACAGTGCAGACTGATACCATATGAAGGCATCATGTGTTCTGCCAGGGTGTGTGGCACAGACATTGATTATGCGCCCAGTGGCATCACACACACCACCTGCCAGTTGACACTGGAATAGCCCTTCCTGTTCCTATATGCAGCCCCATCGGGGCCAGGTGGCATGTGAATGGCCACATGGGTGCAGTCTATGGCCCCTAGCAGGCCAGGCATACGTGCTACCCTGTGGAACTCCTGCATGTTTGCTGTACGCTCTGCCGCGGTGCTGGGGAAATGGATGTGCTCCGCAGCATGTGGCAGCAGTGCGCTGAGGAATTGGGTGAGGATGCGTGGACGTGGCCGACTGTGTGATGCCTGTAGTGTCCCCTGTCGGCCTCTGGAAGGTGCCCATGGCGAGCAGGCATATGCAGGCTGTCACCTTGGTCTCCACCGACAGAGCGTGACTCCGTCGTGAGGGTGCCTGCATCACATCACTGCACAGCTCACAGAGCCGTCTCAGTATTGCCCTGTTCAGGCGGTACCAGCCCACGATCTGTACATCTGTGTACAGCTCAAAGCTGATGCGGGCACGGTACTGCTTGTTGGGGGCATACCGCCGACGGGCCCTTCCACGGCCACGTCCCCCTGCAGCATGCATTCTCACCACCCTCATTACAGCTTCCATGTGGAAGCTGGCACTGTCCATCTCCCCGGCTTATGACCCCCCCTGGCTGATGTTGCTCTGTTACCCCCGCTGTCCTGACTGCTACCTCCACTGCACCTGGTACACCTACTGGCCTCTGCACTCTGTGGCCCCATACACCTTCCTTGCCCTTCTTCTGTCCTGTGCACCCCTGGCCTACACTGTTTGTTGCTCTGGCCTTCTCTGTCTCTCTGCCTCATGTGTCTTCCTGTGTCGCGTTCTTGCGCCTCTTCCTTGAGCCTTTTATTTTGGCTCATTTCGGCTGGTAGCAACTTCCGGCTGTTCCGCTGTTGCGCATTGCGCAAGTCTTTGAATATCGCATTGCGCTCTTTATGCATGGATCCACCCCCTTCGGTTGCGCATGCCTTCATTTGCATTGCGCTTTTGCTCAGCATATTTTCGGTGGCGCAACTGCCTCCTGCTGAATATCGCAGAATGGCGCACTTTCGGACTTGCGCATGTGCAACTCTATTGCGCATGGCGCAACTCTTTTGAATATCCGGCCCACTGTGTCTTCTGTCACAGGATTTTGGTTAGCAGATTTTCAACAACCTGTACCCCAGGTGTTAAGGTCCAGATTGTATTTACATAGATACAGAGATACATAGACAGTGTCGGCAGATAAGGGCCTATGGCCCACCCAGTCTGAGCAGAGAGCAGAGAGACTTGGAAAAATATAATGATGGCTGAGGAAAAATCAAAGGCTACCGATGAGGGGCCATCTAAATTTAATGAAAATAAAACATTTAAGCAGGGTGCTGATGAAGCCTCCAAGTCCTAGCCAAATAAATAAACTTCCAAAGGAGCTGATAAAGTTCCTCACATATTTAAAAATAATAATGGCGCTAATGAAGTGTCTGTATAAACAAGCATTTGTCAATGCTGAATGTTGTCTCACTGGCATTGGCAATGGTAGTGCAGGAGTTAGAGACGCATAATAGGAATGGCAGCGAAGTAGTGAACTGACGCCAACCCCACTCCCACTCTGCATAGACTGACAGGCGTTGGGGTGTGCCTTTGGGTCATCAGCTATAACGCTCATGCCATTTCACCTCACCCTACCCTGTAGACACTGACAAGTGTCTTGGTATGCTTCGGGGTCTTTGGGCCTTATACTTACCCCATTCCATAAGGAAATACGCTGAGATGGGTGCAGTATAGGAGAATGGGGTGAACTTTGGGGCTGGGCATTCCAAGGCACACCTCTTTGCCTGTTACTGGCTACAGTGTGGAGGGGGGGTGGAATGGCAGGAGAATTACAGCTGATGATCCCAAGTCACACCCCTGACGCCTGTCAGTCTCTACGGGGAGGGGAGGCGGGGGGGTTACAGCTGGAATCTCTAACGAGGTAGGCATGTGTTGGTATTTTCATTCCAAATTATCAACATGGGCTTTTTGTGACCCCACCTCATGAAGAGTGGCACTATCAGTTTGTTAGCCAAAAGGTGATTTTGCACAGTGACTGTGCCATTTGGCGCCACAGGTACGGAAACACATCTTGGGCAGCATGTGAAAAATGACAACTGTATTGTTCATGAGGAGGTGTAAAAAAATGGCAGCATTGAAAATCTGGAGTGGAAATATGAAAAACTGATGGTCATGAGCACGCATAGAAACTGCGCAACGCACGTCCGTAACCCAGTTATTTTGGGGATTTTTTAAACCGCATTTTCAACATAGGCATTTGGGGACCTCTTCTCATGAACAGTGGCACTGTGATTTTGTTAATCTGTGCAAAAAGCTGATTTCCCACAGCGACCACGCCATTGTGCGCCACAGGTGTGAAAACACATTTCGGGCAGGATGTGAAAAATGACAGCTGTGCTGTTCATAAGGAGGTGTGAAACAATGGCAGTGTTGAAAATCTGCCATGAAAATATTGCAGATTTGTGAAGTTACAAGGGTGTGTGGAAACTGCACAACGCATGCTTGTAACATAGTCATTTTATGGACTTTTGTCACCAAATTTTCAACATAGGCATTTTAGGACCTCTGCTCATGAACAGTGGCACTGTCATTTTGTTACTCTGTCCCTAAAACTGATTTCCCACAGTGACCATGCTATTCTACGCCGGAAGTGCGAAAACACATTTTGGCCAGGATATGTAAAATGACAGCTGTACTTTTCATAAGGAGGTATGGAAAAATAGCAATGTTGAAAATCTGAAGTGAAAATATTACAGATTCATGAAGTTATGAACATGCGTGGAAACTGTGCAACGCACGCTCGTAAAGCAGTCATGGTTTAGATTTTTTTCACAAAATCCAAATTTGCAACATAGGCTTTTTGAGAGCCCACCTCATGAACGGTGGCACTGTCGTTTTGTTACTTAGTCCCGAAAGGTGATTATGTGCAGTGACCGAGAACTCACCTTTCAGGACCGAATAACGCCATGACAGTGACTGAATTCATGAGGAAGGGTCCCAATAACCCTATGTTGAAAATGTGATGCCAAAATTCCCAAAAATGGCTGAGATATGCACCAAAGTTAGAAAAAAAACATATTTATGCCATTATACAGCTTACTGGCATGTCTTCATTTCGCGGTCGGCTTTGAAGAGTGCAGGCGTGTTCAGTCCACTGAATATCGTTGCACGGGTTGGGAGAGTAAGTATGGGGTGAGGTGTGTGTGGGAGGCAGGGTACGCAGAGGGTGGGCACAGGTTGGGGAGGAGGGCAGGACAGACCGTGAGGGGACCATTTCTCACTACAGGGTAAAAACATTGTGGGACCGTTTTTTTTAGCAAGGGTTGTTTGGCATGCTGGGGTGGGCTCCCAGCATGCTGCCTAAGTGTTTGGGAGGGCTGTAGCCGACAGGGATTGGGCACCCCTGTCGGCACATACTGCAGGGGGGCAAGAGCTGAGGGATTGGACACCCCCCTCAGCACACAATGGGGGGGAGACTTTATGCCGACGGGAAGTGGGCTCCCCATCAGCAGATTAAACTGGGAAAGGGGGACTGAAGCCGATGGGGATTGGGCCCCCCATCAGCAAAGAAAGACTGTTGGGGTGGGGCATGATGCCGAGGGGGATTGGGTACCCCTTCGGCACACACTTAAAATGGGAGGGGGGCCATTATGCCAACAGGGAGTGGGCTCCCCTGTTGGGAAATGAAGTGGGTCGGGGCATGACGGGGGATTGGGCACCCCTGAAGTCAGGCGGTGGCAGACAGTGCCGCGTTGCTTACTGGAAAACTTCTCCAGTGAAGGCACGTTGGGAGGTGTGTTATTGTGCTGTTGCATGATGAACTTGCCTCTCATTGCAGCAGCACTTTTGTTAGATTTGGTGGCCACCTTATGTATAGCTGGTGTCAGTGTCTGCTTGCTCGCTTATTGGGGAATGAGGGACGCACCTACTGATGCCTGCCCTGCATTCGCCCACAGTGACCGCACCTCCAGATCTGCTACTACTGCAATATGTTGACTGGCGTGCAAGCGTGAGCCAACATAAAAAGGAAGCATGAGCAAGCTGCTGATGAAGCGGCTAAAAAGACAGTCTGTAAGACTTACTTATTCTGTAAGTTATAAATCCAAACTGTATCGTTCATTGTAATGTACCTTTGCTTTCTTATACTGTACTTTGTTTTGCAGTAAATGATGTGCAACCTTTGTAAAAGAGCTTGCGCTCAAAGGTCTTTTCCAAATCACTAAATAAATAAATAAATAAATAAAAAGACAAAAACGCTCCTGTTTCTCCTGGAAAAGTCTATAGTGAGACATCAGCCACCTTAAAACATGAAGAAAAAACAAAACCACAGTCTGCACAGGGACTTTCATCTGTGCAAGACATGGCGAAAGCATGGCACATCCTTCAGACCTTACAAAAGATGGGGTCCATGTTTACTGGGGCTGGTAAGCACTCTTCCACAGTTCTCGCTCTCTTACGGAGACTGCGATGGTGATGCAGATGATGATGATGAACATTTTTATGATGCCTCTGACATGAATTTTGAGGGCCTAGAACCTGATGTGTCCCCCAACCCTCCTTTTGGAGCTTCCTCTGCTAACCAGGAGGATCCCTCCTCTATGGTTTAGTTTATCCAAAACATGCTAGACACCCTGGATCTGCCTATTCAGGAATTCATGCAGGATGAGGACGAGGATAAAGATTATAGGGACATGAAAGGTCTCCCACATCCTAAGAGAATAGTGCTTATCTAAAAAAAAAAAAAACATGAAACTGCTTCAGACCCCCACTTCTGTGGCAGAGGTTGACAAGCGGGCTGAAATAAAATATATGCATCAATTGTCTAAAAACAATGCTGAGTGCCTGTCTGTACATCCCGTCCATGAGAGTATAGTGCAGCAGGCAGCTTGTGAGAAAGCTGGGGTCTCCTTGTCCTCCTTACCCCCAGACAAGGACTCCAGAAAACAGATTTCATTTCAAGTAAATGTACACCACAGCTGCTTCTCAAACTTTCTTCCTACATGATTTTCATGGCCAAATATCGGAAAGCACTGTGGAATTCTGTCCTGGCCATTACTCGCAAGGGATTGGATACAATGGTACAGGAGCTGGCGGTTATGGCAAAAACTTCTCTGGAAGCTATGTAGTACCAGTTCCACATGGCAGATGACAACAAGGATGCCGCCTCCAGAGCCATGGCCCATGCCATCTCTCTGAGGCACTTTGCCTGGCTTAGAACTACCAGTCTAACCCCAGACATCTAGTCTAAGGCCATGGACTTTCCCTGAGATCAAATCATATTGATTCCAGAACAACTGACTGCAACAAGGCCTCTTGGCTAAACCTAAGCCTCCTGCCCAGTGGAAATTCCACCCAAGGGCAGTAGGGGCAGAGGTTATGTCCTGTTTAACATTTTCATCGCAGACCTAGCAGTTGGGATCAAGAATAAGATCAGCCTCTTTGCCGATGACACCAAGATCTGTGCTGAGGTGGATGGGGAGGAGGGTGGCAGATTACTGTAGGAGGGCTTGGCAAGACTCGAGGAGCGGTCGCACAAATGGCAGCTTGGGTTTAATGCCAAGAAGTGCAAGGTGATGCATTTTGGAGCCAAAAACCCAGGATACAGCTACCGGATGGATGGTATCAAATTGTCCACATCCAACGAGGAGAAGGATCTGGGGGTGCTGGTGACTGGGGACTTAAACCACTCGGTTCAGTGTAGGAAGGCAGTGGCTAAGGCTAACAGGATGCTGGGGTGCATAGCAAGGGGATTACATCCAGATGTAGTGAATTCATATTGTCCCTGTACAGGTCCCTGGTGAGGCCGCACTTGGAGTACTGCGTGCAGTTCTGGTGCTCGTACTTGAAAAGGGGGATATCAAACTGCTGGAGGCAGTGCAGCAAAGAGCAGCAAAGATGATGCAGGGGTTGGGGGATAGAACTTATGAGGAAAGACTAAAATAGATCAACATGTACAGTATACCTTGGAGGATAGAAGTGAGAGAGGGGACATGATAGAGACCTTCAAGTACCCAAAGGGGATGAACAGAGTAGGCTTCCAGGGTGGGTTCACACTCCAGAACAGAAGAAATACTAGAGGGCATCCCCTAAAGTTAAAAGGGGGCAGATTCAGGAGAGAAAGGAGGAGGCACTATTTCACTGAAAGAGTGGTAATAGGGTGGAATGCACTGCCTGGCAACTTGTATCAGTGCAGACTGTGGGGTGGGCCAAGAGGGGGTGGGACAAATTCAAGGGGAAAGTACATATCGGGGGCAGTTGAGGGAGGGAAGAGTTAATGGGAGGGGGGGCAGCTGCAGTCTAATGAGCTGAAGTGCTGCACACTCGAGCAGACCAGATAGACCATATGGCCTGTATCTGCTGGAAATTTCATATGTTCGTATGTTATTTTTCCAGGCTTTACCTTCCCTACCCCCAGTCTGACTTCTCTCAGTACAAGGATGCTTTCAGAGGGAGGGGTAGAAGGGGCCAGAGAAGGGCCACCTCTACCCAGCCAGCAGCTCCGCAGTCTAAGCCCTGATGTGAGTGTATGCAGACCTCAGGTGTACCCAGGTGTCAAGCCTTTTACCCCAATACAGGTGTTACTGTTGGAGGTAAAAAAACGTCCACCTCTGCCAGTGGTGGAGAGGGTCCTGACCCACAAAAGGGGCAAGGGCCTTAACTCCAGGTACTTTCTGACACAAAAGAAAACTAGGGAGTGGTGACCTATCTTGCTGTTAAAACCCAAATTCAAGATGATTTATCTGTTACTAATCATTCACTCCTTACAGTAGGGAGACTGGCTAGGCTCCCTGGACCTAAAGGGCTCCTTTTTTCCATATACCCATATGGAGGTCTCATAGGAAGTTTCTCAGGTTTAAACTCCCATTGGGCTCGCTGCAGCCCTTCGGCCTAGCCTCGGCCCCAAGAGTCTTTACATGGCATGGTAGTGGTAGCAGCACACCTCAGGGAGTGGGGCGTCTCTATCTACCCCCTATTTTGACGATTGGCTGAGAGTGCCAAAGTCTTGTCAGGTCAAGGAGTCCCTTTCCCATACAGGACTCACTCTGGAGTGTCTGGGTTCCCTGGTAAATCTAAATAAAGTGTCACCTGGAACCCAGCCAGCTACTCACCTTCATATGAGCTCAGCTGGACACCCAGAAAGGATATGCCTTCCTTCCACAGGTCAGAATTCAGACTTTCCTTCAGTGGCAGATTCTCTCGTCCAGGGACAGCAAGACCAGCCAGACTTTTCCTCAGGCTATTGGGACACGTGGCCTCAATGCCTGCAGTGGTCCCAGGAGTCAGGTACAGGATGCAAAACTTGCAAGCCTGTTTTAGAGCTCACTGGTCTTAAAGAAGCAGCAAGTTTTCAAAGCTGATACTGGTGACAGAGCAGTTCCTTCAGTCTTTGCTTTGGTGGAAGAACTCTGCAGATCTGGCAGTAGGGATCCCATTCCAAGCTCCACTTCCCACAGAGGTGATCACCACAGGTGCCTCCCTCCTGGACGGAGGAGCGCATCTGGACAGTGCCTCAGTGTGTGGTACTTGGACACTCCAAGAGTCACAGTTACATATAAACCTTTTGGAACTCAGAGCAATTTTTCTAGCTCTCAAAGCATATGCTCCTGTCATAAAAGGGCAGACTGTACAAATTCAAACAGACACACCACTGCAATGTTTTACATAACCAAGCAGGGTGGTACCAGATCAGGAAATACTCCGTTCGTGGGCTCTGAAAATCTGGTCTCTCACCTTCTCCTTAGGAGTCAGCCTTTCAGCTATTCATCTCCCAGGCAAGCATAATACCTTGGCAGATGCTGTCAGCTGCATCAGTCAAGGTCAGAGCGAATGGACATTGAACAAGCAAGTACTAGCCATAGTGTTCAGGCAGTGGGGCACACCAGAAGTGGATCTGTTTTCCTCACCCCTCAAGTTCCAGCTTCATCACTACTGTTGTAGGCCCCCAGTCTTGGAAACACTTCCTCTGAATGCCCTGATCCTAGACTGGTCAGAGAGATGCCTATATGCAGTCCTTCCCTTCACCTGATACTCAGGGTTGCTGAAGCAATGATTCTGATGGCTCTGGATTGGCCAAGGTAAGCCTGGTACCCTCTCCTTCTCTCATTGTCCTGCAGCAGGCCCATTCACGTGCCACCAATGCACTCTCTGCTGACCCTTCCCCAGACAGGAGTGCATTATCCAGACATATACTCTCTTACCTCAAAGCCTGGTTATTGAGGGGTTATAGTTTTCCATCCTCTCAGTACTCAGAGCAAGTCCTTGTGACTTGGAGAATGGCTAAAAAAACCTAACACAAAGAAAGACTTATGCAGCCAAATGGGAGGGGTTCTCCCTTTGGAGCAAGGGCAAAAAGGTCAATCCTTTTACCGCTTCAGACTCCCAGCTGCTGGATTACCTGATACATCTGCAGGCGTCAGGCTTGACACCCTCCTCTCTCAAGCTACACCTGGCTGCAATTTCGGCCTGTCTTTTGGTGGGGAAGAAAAAGTCTAATTTTTCCCACACCATATTCAAACAGTTTTTCAAAGATCTCTTGCACCTCCAGCCTCCAGTCAGGGAGCCAGTCCTCCTTGGAGCCTGAATATTTGCATTGCCAGGCTCACGGAACCACCCTTTGAGCCTGTGGCTACTGCTCACCTCAAGTTCGTAACAGGGAAATCTGTCTTCCTGGTGGCCATTACATCTGCCAGGAGGATTTCAGACCTACAGACCCTGTGCACTGAGCCTAATTACATCATTCCTCACAGAGACAAAACTGAGCTCAGGACAAATAGGAAGGTCCTGCCTAAGGTGATCTCTGAATTTCACCTTAACCAGTCTGATACTCTGCCCGTCTTCTTTACCGAGAAATCCACTCCAGGTGAACAGAAGCTCCTCAGTCTGGGTGTCAAGAGAGCTCTTTTTCATTATCTAGAGCATACTAGACAGGTCAGTGACTCTTCCACTTAGTTGTTCCTTACCCATGGGAATGTAGGCAGAGGACGACCAGCTACCAAAAGGACTATTTCCCACTGGTTAGTCTCTTGTATTACAGTCTGCTATGAAAACGCTGGTCATTAACCTCCTGTCTTAATATGTTATTGTACATGCCTCTTTGTTTAATCAAATCCTGTTTTGGGGCCTGTTGTGTACATTGACTGCTGCTTCTGTTTGTTGACCCTTGTTCCACTACATTACTGTACCTGTAATTGTTATTTTATGTATTACTGTACCTACATCTGTCCTTTACGTACAGGACCATCTTACAAATGAGCTTGCTCAATGATGTAATTGCCTGGTTAAATAAAGTGTAACCCCCACCCCTTTAGAGGGCTTACCTTGTGTGTCTCTGGGTGCCTCCCACTGTCTCCTGGTGTCTGCCCATCCTCCTCAGCCCTGTGCCATTCCTCCCAGGTCCCCTTCAGCAACTGAGCCCTACAGGGCTCTCAGAGCCATTTGCAAGGGGCCGGCATGTTCACAGAGCCACCGCTCACACACTCAAGGAGGCACAGTGCACATTGGACCACCGTTGTGGTCAGAAAGCCAACTGCACCTTCTCTTCAGGTCCTGGTGCCAAGTTAAGCCTAAATAGGCACCAGGGACACTAAGAAAAAGAAAGAAGTGTTTTAAAATAAAGTAAATCGGCAGCCGTCATCAGCGCTGCCTCCAGGGTACCAAAAGGTCAAGGGGCAAATGTAAGGGCACAAAAAAGGCCCTAATGATATATTTATAAGCTGTTGTGTGTACCTGGAGGCAGTGTGTTACAGGAGCTGCGACTCCCTGGAATGACTGTTTATTTATATAAAAGTGGACTTTCTGAGAAGAGAACTGTTGGGGCTACAAGTTAGTGTGGGATTCAAACAAGATTAAAGATAAACCTGGCTGCATCAGAACGTTATAAATGGGGATGGTGGATCCTACTGTTTAAGAGACTGCCTGCAGCCACCATTTTTGTGCCTTTCTACCAATCGGGAGCCAGTATTAATCAAAAGGGCTTCTGGGGATTTGCCAGAGACTTATGGGGAATTTACTGAGACAATGTCTAGGTGCCAAAACACAAGTCAGTCAGCCTCTGGGAACTGTTAAGGACAGGTTGATAGCCAGTAAGATCTTTGGAACTCTGCCCCATATAAAAGTGGGCTCTGGCTAGGAAAGGTCAGATTTTGGAGAGACAGCTCGAGAGCTAGTGTGTGTGTCCCTCTGGGGAGCCTGCCAGCTCTCAGAGGTCAGGCCTCCAGGTCTAATCTGTGTTTCGGCCATTAGTCCGTGGGTCCCTATCTATCCAGCTGGGTAGCTGCAGGTCATCTGATTCCATAATCCTGAAAAGACAAGATCAGCCTGCATCCAGCCTGGAAGGCCCACAAGGCACCAAGTTGCCTTTACATGTAAATGTGTGTGAGTTGTTCTACTGCTGTGTGGCCGAGTAGTTCTAACACATTTCGGGTTGTATGTTTTCTCGGCTCACTTTACATTGTTTCAACAGTTGAAGACCAGAATCGTCGATGAGGACTATGAGGGACTTCACCTCCAGCTGCTTCCACAGTGTTTACAGGTCTTATTTTGTCAGAGAATCGTCTGGTCTGGGTAGTGTGAGTAATCATAAGGGTAGCTCCTTGCAACAAATTTCAATTTAAAGTGTGGCATCTGATTCAATTGTGGGTTGCTAATTGTTTTTGGACTGAGTCATCCGGCTCTGGATTACAAATGTAAGGGTTGCAGTGCATGTTGTGTTTTCTTTCCATCCTAAGGGCCCCAACAACACCTCCCTTGTTCATGTCCCCCAAATAAATCAGATCTATATCTTTTTGCATTTAAACTGATTGTGTTGTGCTTCTGTACCAAAATTATTGTATCACTGCTGTTTCACTGTTTCAGGTCTCGTTTTCTAGGGGGTCTCCAGGGCGTTCCAGTTAATTCCGCCCTGGTGGTATGTGTGTTACGGGGGTGGGGTTTGCAGTGCATTACAGTATATATTGGGACTGTGTCCCCTCCAAATTGTTTGGCCAATAGAGGGGTCAGAGGGGGGTATCATTGTCCCGGAGGGCTGTACCCAGAGCAGTCACGCTCTTATCAACCCTGTTCTCTGGGTGGAGGCATCCTTTTTCATGAGCCCAGGCCCCTCAACCTGCAGTCACAAAGGCAGGGGTAGTATCCCTTGGGATAGCGCTACCTACGGGTTACAAAAGTTTGATTGATTAATTGACTGTGTGGCTCAGGGCCCACTTAAGCAGGGGCACTGCAACCTCTGTGGCAACAGGAAGAGACATACCCCTTCTGGATGTCTGAAAAGAAGCTACCTGGCAATCTGTACACACTTTCATTAAGCACCACAGCTTAGACTTGCAGTAAAGATCAGATGTCAAAAATTGGCAGGGTGGGTCTGCAGACCCTCTTTCCAAAGTAGGTTCTCTGCCCACCTCCAACGTGGTACTGCATGGTAGTCTGCTATAGTTACTGATGCTAAAGGACTCCTGGTGTAAGGAGAAAAAACTACCCACCATAGTATTCTTCTGTCTTCTAAGGGGTCCTTTAGCATTAGTAATCTCCCACCCTTCCACCCCAGTTCATCTTTTAGGAGGAGGGCTCTGTTCTCAGTTTTATCACCAAAATTGGTCTTTTGTTAAAGAGCTTTCAAGCTCAAGTTGTTGATATCTGTTCTGGTTTTGGACATTTGCATGTCTTTTGAATCCTGTTGGTTCACTTTTGGGGGCTGGTGCCCATTATCTTTGAAAAAAATCTGAACCCCTTCAGGCTGCTTCCTCTTAGCACATTCCCCTCCTTTTTGCGGCAGCTTGCTGCAGAAGCAGGTTGTGGAGGTGCGGCACTGTTGTGGCCAGTGCTCCCACTGCTTTTTGAGGCTTGATCTGCTGATCCCAATGGGGTGGCACATTGCTGCTGACACTAGTTCAGCCAGCCTGCAACCACGTTGAAATGTTTTAGCCGCTGCAATCAGGGGCTGCCTCATCATTGCAGCGTCAGCCATTCTGCTGCAATGAGGCAGCGACCCGTCATTGCAGGGCAGTCCCTTGCATGTCCTCGACCCAGTTTGCTGACGGGAGAACCCAGCTCCCGTCGGCATAATGTCCCCACCCCCAAGTTTCTGTTGTATGCCGAGGGGGTGGCCAATCCCCCTCAGCATCATGCCCCCCTCTTTCTTTGCCAATGCGGTGCCCAGTCCTCACCGGCTTCAGTCCCCCTTTCCCAGTTGAATTTGCTGACAGGCGAGCCTACTCCCCATTGGCATAATGTCTCCCCCCCTCCAATTTGTTGTCTGCTGAGGGGGGTGCCCAGTCCCCCTCGGCTCCCCCCCCAGTATGTGCCGATGGGGGTACCCTATCCCTTGCTGGCTACAGTCCCTCCAACCACTCAGGTTGTGCCAAATGTCCCTGAAAAAAAAAAAGTCCCACAATGTTTTTTTTTCATCCCTGTAAAGCAGAAAATGGCCCCCCATTGAGTCCGTGGCCCCGCACCTACCCTCTATGCACCCTGCCTCCCCACACACCCCCAGCCCATACTTACCTCCAGAGCACAGCGCAATGATCTTGGGTGGACTGGGAACATATCTGCACTATTCAAAGCCGACCGCAAACTGAAGAAATGCCGGTAAGCTGTATAATGGCATAAATAGTTTTTTTTCAACTTTGGTGCATATCTCAGACATTTTTTTGAATTTTGGCACCAAATTTTCTACATGGGGTTATTGGGACCCCTACTTATCAGTTCAGCCACTGTTGTGGTGTTATTCGGTCCTGAAAGGTGATTTTACGGTCATTGCGTGGAATCACCTTTCCGGACCGATTAACGAAATGATAGTGCCAGTGTTCATGAGGTGGGCTCTCAAAAAGCCTATGTTGCAAATTTGGTGGAAAAAATCCAAGACATGCCTGTTTTTCGAGCGTGCGTTGCACAGCTGCTACGTACGCTCATAACTTCGTGAGTTTGCAATAATCTTATCTGTGTCAGTCTTCACCCTTCATCACAGATGGGTATCTGGCTGGAGGTCAGGACCCCGTGGGAGCTTTTTTTTTTCTTTTTTAAAGGTAGGCGGAGCCGACACACCATCTGCGCTGCCCTCGGGGCCGACGCACTGCGTGGCGCTTGTGGGTTGGCCGTTAGGCTGTGTCGACTCCGCCTGCCTGCCAGTTCTTCATCTCCGCCGTAGAAGTCACCTCATGTGGAAGCTACAAAGAATTTGAAGCCTGCTTCGCAGTTTCTGCAGGACGCACTTCTCGTGCCGAAGTCCGTCGGTTATCCTGCCGGTTCTGTGTTGCTTACTCGACGTCGCCCAGTAAGATCTTTCCATTATTATTCTTTTTGCGATGTCGAGTGTGTTTTTGGTGTTTTTTTTTCCCGTAGATCATGTCTCGGTTGGAGGGCAAAGAAATCTTCAAGACAGATTGACCCCATGCGGTAGTGCCCACGTGTGGCGAGTTTCTCCGTTCACCAGCACAACCGGCGGTGTCTCTCATGTCTTGGCCGCTTCCGACATGGATTCGTGTGACACCTGCTTCTCCCTGAACTGCTGGGTCCTCGAACAGCAGCGCGGTGATGTGGAAAGTGGGCGAACTTCATTGACTTTCGAAGTCCGGTGCGCACTTTCATCGGAAGCCAAGCCACGCTCTCGGCCTTTCCTCGGGTCTCCTCCAGTTCTGTATGGACTGAAGGAGGAGCCTCGCTACTGTAGCCTAGCCATTGCGAGGCTTCTTCCGCAGCGCAGGAGGCCGTCCGCTCTGCGGGGCGCGCCATGGCAATTACCCTTTGGGGTGAAGGCTCCCCAGTGTACGCTCCTGCGGCTCGGAAGACCCGGGTTGGCGCCGTCCTTGACACCGTTGGCCGGCGCCGTCGGGGTCCTCAACGCCGTTCGTTGGCGCCGTGGGCCCTGACGGGGCTGTCGTCGGCGCCGACTTGTCGCATGATGCCGTGACCTCTGTCGGTGCCGTTCGTGGTGCCAGCACTGTTAGCGGCACCATGAGATCTACTGCGATGCCGTCCTTTACCATGTTGAGCACGGTGCCGTGTCCTCGAGGCTCGACGCCGTGGGGCCTTCAGTTCTCTCAGTCGGCGCCGTCTTCGGCACCGCCCCAGCCCTCGGCACTGGGGAGCTGGGCGGCACTGTGCTCGGTGCCGTGTCTGCCTCCGGGGCCATTGGCACTGTTTGCGGCGCCGGGGACCTGGGCGGCGCCAGTGGTGCCGCCGGGACTGTCGTTGGTGCCGTCTCCATCCTCAGCACCACTTGCGGTGCCATGGGACCGGATGGTGCCATGACTGGTCCCGTCTCTGGATCTCTGGCTCAGGCTGGGACCGCACCTCCCTTGGATTCTGCTCGCGGGGTTGCGGGAGGCACTGGCACCGACTCGGGCACAGCTGTGGTCTCTGGGCCTGGTGGTAAGGATGGCTCTGCCCGCCCTCCCACGGTTTGGCACAGGGCCTCGGACTCTACCTCCTTGGAGGCGGAGTCGAGCTCTGAGTCGGACGTGCAGTCTGACCCCTCGGGGTTGGCTGTTGAGGTGGGCAGCACGGTAGTCTCTTCGACCAGTCGGAGTCATCCCCCTTCTGAGGTGAGGTCAGTGGCTACCGAGACTAGGGTCAGGGGTGCTGACCAGCAGGCAGTGGTGCGGGCCACCACAGCTCTGCAGCCTGGTCTTGGCGGTTTCACTGACCCCTCAGTTGTGGTACCCCTTCCGGTGGTGTGCCTTGATCGCCCAACTTTGGGGTCGATTGGAGCACTTGTGGGGGGGTACTGCACCCTGGATAGCCCCTTTGGGGGCTGCCCAGAGATGCCAGCTACCTAGGCTGGCCCTCTCAAGGAGGAGAGCTCTTTCAGACTCTGAGGGGTGTGGGGTCGGCACGTTGGCCTTTTTCTGGAGTCCACCCGCACCCTGGGAGAAGTCGTAGTGCAGATCTCCGCTCTTCCTCCTCGGTCTCTTTGAGAGAGTCCCATTCTTTTGAGGCAGGGAACCGTCCTTCTGGACCTATACGGCCCCGGTCACCTCACAGGGGGGATTCTTCTGGGTGCAGCCAAGGCAGTACCGATGTGGTTGTTCAGCTGTCGGCTGTGGGGTCTTCTGGGGCAACTTCTTCTGCGGGTGCCCACAGTCCACTCCTTAGCCCAGGCAGAGGTCAGCTGACATCTCTTCTTGGCTCTGTCCCCATCCCTCTGCCACACTCTCCTGCGCTCCCAGGCATCCTTGGTCCTAGCGTGTCTCTCACCTGGGAGCAGTTCAGAGCGGTGGCTGCTTGGTTCCCTGCTTACGTTAGGGCAATGGACAGCCAGGTTTTTCAACCTCCCCACATGCAGCCACCCACTAAACAGACGGTGACCTCCAGCTCCTCATCCCCCTCTTCAGGGGGAGAGGAACCCTCTGTCCACATCTCTCCGGCTGCTGATCTCTTTGAGTATCAGTGATTCCTCGTGAGGATGTTGGAGGATTTGCACCTTACTCCTTCCACCATTAGCAATCCTGAACACTCGGCGCACACCTTTCTAGGCGATTTTAGCGAGGCCACCCTTGTGTTGCTGCCCTGGCCGGCTCCCTTTCGGGAGGCATCATTGCGTTCCTGGCAGAGACCCTTCTCCGGAGTTCCTGCCCCAAGGGATCTCAGCCAGAGGTATTTGCGCAGCCCCAGAGTCTCCAGGTTCCATGCCTCATCCACAGTCTGGATTGTCGCAGTTGGATACTCCTGATGGGCTTCGCGCCTTTTACCGTGACTGGCCCCCAGATCAAGACTCCATGGATTTTGATTTCTGGGGTAGGAGGACTTTCTACTCGGCACGGTTACTTCTCTCTATCTGTGCACATCAGGCCCACTATTCAGCCTACGACAGGTTCTTGTGGTCCAGGCTAGGTCAGCTCCTAGCCTCATTTCCTGACACGGAGCAAACCAGACAAGCCATTGCACTCTCTGCACGTGGCCGGGAGCTAGCAAGGCACCAAGCGAGGGCATCCTATGATGCCAATGAGGTAGCTACCAGGGTCGTAGGGACAGCGATCTGCACTAGGTGGACGGCATGACTACGTCTTTCTCAGTTGTCACCCTTGGCCCGGCGTAGGGTGATTAACTCCGCCCACCAGGGAACCTACCTTTT
This sequence comes from Neoceratodus forsteri, assembly GCA_016271365.2. Taxonomy (NCBI): domain Eukaryota; kingdom Metazoa; phylum Chordata; order Ceratodontiformes; family Ceratodontidae; genus Neoceratodus; species Neoceratodus forsteri. Next base: position 2,450,387 of record JADMNL010000033.1, read on the forward strand.
CTCCCACAGAGTGAGACGGCGCTTTTTGGGGCAACTTCCTTCCCCCTCAGGGGGGGACTCCGTCTCTCTCTCCCCACTCTCAGGCCTCTCCAGGCCCTGAAGGTTCCCACCTTAGTGTGTCACCCACTGGGGCTAAGGGACTTTGTCCCTTAGGGTGTAAAGAAACCCCCTTCGGAGGCTCGGTACTCACCCATCTGTAATGAATGGTGAGGCAGACACAGATAAGATATGAAAGTGCATTACCTACCATAATTATGATCTTTCTGTGTATCTTTACCATTCATCACAACCCACCTCCATCCCCCTGGGGCCTCAGTCTCTGGGTCCCCCTCCCTCTCTGTGTCTCCCCCTCTCCTCCTTAGGAGTGGGGTAAAATAGGGACACACAGGGGAGTATTTTTCCAGGAAGAGTGGATAGCTCGAGCGGCACTCCTTCTGCTGTACCTTGTCTCCACCCCTGTGGGGTGGGAGTTGGTAGTTGCCCTCCTTCTCTCCTCCTCCCTGTTTCCATCCAACCTATTTCCTTGAGAGGGTGCTGAATCCCTATATCCTGTCCTCCTTCCAGAATAGTCGACTCTGCTTATCTGGAGTGTTTGCCAGTTATTCCGTGCCTTGAATTCTGGCAGAAAGCTTTGCTACTCCTTGCAGTTCCTATACAATCTGGAGACGGACCAGGGTCCGGGATGTCTTATCCTTCTCCCTCTCTCCTAAATTCATTACCCACCCTACCCCCTTCTTCCTCTTCCAGAGATTGGGGCCCCTCCAATCCCCTTTAGTTTCTAACCTCTTTCTTTCTGTCCTCTCAGTCGTTATTTCTCCTTTTAGTTCATACATCTTTTCCTTTTCTGTCCCTTGGACTGCCTTGTCCCACCCTCACTCCCTTTCTCTTAGCTCTCCGGCAACTCAGAACTGGCAGGCAGGTGGAGTCGACACAGCCTAATGGCCAACCTGCAGAGTGCCACGCAGTCTTGTCCCGGCCCAGGCTCACGCCTACCTTAAAAAGAAAAAAAGAAAAAAGATAGCTCCCGCCGGTCCTGATCTCCGGTCAGATAACCATCTGTGATGAATGGTAAAGATACACAGAAAGATCATAATTACGGTAGGTATGTAATTTTCATTTTTCACTCCAGGTTTTCAACATTGGCATTTTTCTGCACCTCCTTATGAACAGTATAGCTGTCATTGTTCACATTCTGGCTGAAATGTGTTTTCACACTTCTGGCGCACAATAGCTGTGGGAAATCAGTGTTTGGGACACATTAAGAAAATCACAGTGACACTGTTCATGAGCAGAAGTCCTAAAATGCCTATGTGGAAAATGTTGTGATGAAAGTCCATAAAATGACTGTGTTATGAGCATGTGCTGCGCAGTTTCCATGCAGCCTTGTAACTTCGCAAATTTGTAATATTTTCATGCCAAAGTTTCACCACTGGCATTTTTTCACACCTCCTTATGAAAAAGTACAGTTGTCATTTTTCACATCCTGGCCGAAATGTGTTTTCGCACTTCCGGCGCAGAATAGCGCAATCACTTTTGGAAATCAGTGTTTTGGACAGATTAAGAATGAGCGAGTGAGAAAGGGGAAGTGAAGCGAGCTCAACTGAGCTCTGTCGGGACTGCTGCAGTTTCTTTGTGGGCAGAAAAGGTGCAACACAGGCAGGAGCCCAGTACAAAGGAGCTGCCTGCAGCGCGGGAGGAAACAGAAAAGAGCAGTAGCGGAGGGGAGGGAGTAGTGGGCACAGCCAGTGTCCAGGGACTGCTGTGGATTTCTTTGTGGGCAGAAAAAGGCATCCGTGTAGGCAGGGCCCAGTACAAAAGAGCAGCCTGCAGCGGTGGGAGAAGCAGAATGAGCGCGTGAGAGAGGGGGAGTGAGCGAGCTCAACGGAGCTCTGTCGGGACTGCTAGAGATTTCTTTGTGGGCAGAAAAAGGTGCCAACGCAAGCAGGAACTCAGTACAAAAGAGCAGCCTGCAGCATTGGGAGAAATAGAACAAGCGAGTGAGAGAGGGGGAGTGAGTGAGCTCAATGGAGCTCTGCTGAGACTTTAGAGTTGCCCACCCTCCCACCCAGGGTCCTCTGTGGTCCTATATTACAGCAGGATGTCTGGGGTGGAGACAAAGCAATGAATTGATACTTTTAGGATCGCTGTAATAATACAGATTTAGTTGTTCTGTTTATTTCTCTAACGGAGCTGAGTAATACTTGGAGTGCAATAGGATTTCTAACTGGGCTAAGTGAAACTATTTGAGAGCTGAGAACAAAAAGTATGCTAGCTGAGGGGTGAAAAATGGACAAGGAGGCTTTAGGATTGCTACAGTGATAAAGTATCTAATGGATGAGATTTGAGACTGAATTAACCTGGTGGTCGAGGGCAGTGGGGGATTAGTGTGGGGGACAGAATTTGAGTAAATAGGGCCTGACAGTTTTAGTAGGGTACAGAACCTGGGAGTAAGAGCCAGTAACATAAGATTTGGGCCAAAATGGGGGAGGTGCCACATATCAATAGGGAGGGCTTCTTTGGAAGGGTGGTGGGGTGTACAGGGTGTGGGTCCGTCATGATCCTGGACTGGGCTTTGAGGATGGGGGGGTGGTTATGGTCTATAGATGACTGGCTAGTTTGAGGGATTAACTGTGGAGGTTAGGGAGAAGTCTAAGTGGCAGGGCAGATGCACTAATGAACACATTGAACAGGACTGGCCCCAGGACCAATCCCTGTGGCACCCCACTGGTCGCCCCCTCTCCCCAGACTGCACCCCATTTACTACCACTCTCTGCTTCCTGTCTGTTAGCCAGTTTCTAACCCAGTTTGCCACCCTTTCCCACATGCCTAGTCTACTCAGCTAGTTTATCAGCCTCCTATGTGGGACGATGTCAAAGGCTTTGCTTAAATCAAGGTACGTGTTGTCCACTGCCCCACCCTGATTTACTTCCTTTGTCACCCAGTCAAAGAAATCAACCAGATTTGTCTGACATGACCTCCCCACTGTGAATCCATGTTGCCTATGCTCCTCGGTTCTGATGTCTTCTTCATGCCACACTATCCTTTCTTTAAGCAATGTCTCCATGATCTTCCCCACTACTGAGGTGAGGCTGAATGGTCTATTGGTCCCCGCCTCCTCCCTACTACTGGATTTGTATAGAGGGACCACATGTGCCCTCCTCCAATTCTCTGGTACTACCCCTGTGTTGAATGGCTCAGTGAACATGGCTGCCAAAGGTACTGCTATCACCCTTTACAGTTCTTTTAATATACTTGGTTACATGGCATCTGGTCCCATCGCTTTGTCCACCTTCAATTTAGTCACCTCCTGCAGGATTCTTCTGCCTGTGAATGGACTATTGTCCACCTCTTCATGCCTTTGCAACTGCTGTACTGCTGTGGCCCTTGCCCCTTCCCCCTCTTCTGTGAATACTTCCTCTCTTTTGTGAATACTGAACAGAAAGACACAGTGGATGTCTGTGGAGGGGGGACACATGACAGTTCTTAGGCATGGTACTTTCACTTCAAAATACCTAAACAGCACATATAAGCAAGCAACATTCGGCATTGACAAATGTTTGTTTCTGATTGGCTGATGCCCAAGCTCATTATGCTGATTATCTTAAAGGCATACCTCCGGGGCAGTTGCACCTAGCCAGCTAATTGATATAATTACTGATGCTAAAGGACCCCTTGGAAGAAACAAGATTACTACGGTGAGTTATTTTTTCTTCTTCGTGGTTCCCAAACGCACAGGCAGATTCAGGCCAGTCCTGGACCTCAAATTCCTGAGTCGCTTCGTTTGCAACAGACCCTTCAAGATGGAAACCTTGTCATCAATCATCAGGGAATTACAAAGAGGGGATTTTCTGGCCTCAGTCGACTTGCAGGATGCTTATTTGCATATTCCTGTCCAAGTGCTGCACTTGCAATATCTCAGATTCAAAGTGGGGGAGCATAATTTCCAATTCGAAATGCTTACATTCGGGCTTTCTTCAGCAACAAGAACACTCTCAAAGGTACTGGTAAAAATCGCCACTCACCTCTGGAACCAAGGAATACAACTGTTCCCTTACCTAGATGATATTCTAATCAAGGCCCCCTCAGCTCTCCCAAGCAGTGGAAACATTGGAGGAGGTGGTCCGGTGCCTCTTAGCACACAGATTTGTCATCAACTGGAGGAAGAGCTCCTTAACTCTGACACAGACCTTGAATCACCTGGGGACAGACTTCAAGATGCAGGTGAACAAGGTGTTCCCCACAGAAATGAAATTTCAGGTTCTGCAGAAGCTCATCAAGAAGTTCCACAATGCCCGCCAGCTGCTGACTCACAACTTCATGCAGCTCATTGTGACTATGGTATCTCTAGAAGATTCAATTCCCTGGGCACTAATTCACGTGCGACACATTCAAGCTTACCTACTCAGACTGTGGCCCCAGTTCAGACATAGCTAGAATCAACAAATCGGGCTTTCATGCCAGATAAGGACTGCCCTGCATTGGTGGACTCAGAGGACCAATATTATGAGAGGTCACAAGTTGGGCCATCCTCACCAAATTTGAGTCACGACCGATGCCACCTCCGGGATAGGGGACACACCTGGATCAGAGGTCAGCTCAGGGCAAATGGTCTCTGCTGGAAACAAGGTGCAGCATCAATGACCTCGAAATGACAGCAGTGTGCCTGGTCCTTCTACACTTCGAACAGCAAGTCTTCAACCAGGGTGTGCTGATTCTAATGGACAATTGAATGACAATGGCATACATCAATCATCAGGGTGGCACAAGAAGCTCACAGATGCTCAGGAAATCTTTCCTACTGTTTCAATTTGCTGAGTACCACCTAGCAAGCATAAGGGTGGTGTACATTCCCAGTCAAGAAAATGTCGTGGCAGACTGGCTCAGTCACAAAGATGTCCTGCCAGGGAATGGGAGCTGAAGGGCAGCACCTTCCAGACCCTAACTGAGCATTGGGGCACTTCTCAGATAGATCTCTTCACCTGTTGGTGCAATTCAAAGGTCAAGCAATTCTGCTCCCTGGCCAAGGACGAACTAGCGGTGGCTCAAGACGCCTTTTCCCTAAACTGGGGTCAGTTCGAGCTTCTGTATGCCTTCCCTCCATACCGCGTCTATCCAGAGTCCTCCATAAAGTGGCGATGGATCAGGCAGAGCTGGTCCTAGTCCACCCACAATGGCCGCAATGACTATTGTTCACGCTTTTGAGTCATCTGTCAAGGCAACCACCTCTGTTTTTTCAGATCAGCCTGGACCTTCTTCATTAGGGTCCTGTACTATATCCCAAACTGCACAACCTATCCCTCTTGGCCTGGTGATTGAGCGGGAAACTTTCAAAGAGCTTGGATAAACAGCTCTGGTGATTGAGATGACTATTCATTCTCGTTGCCCATCATCCTCTAAAGTGTATTACCAGATTTGGAGAAAATTCTTGTTCTGGCTTCAATCCAAACAAATGCATAATCTACCAATCTCTCTACCTATTTTGCTCCAATTTCTCCAGGATGGATTTGACAAAGAGCTGCAACTGGCTACCTTACGAGTTCAGGTTTCTGCCTTCGGGACACTCATGATAGTGGATTCAGGGGAGTCTCTGGGTTCCCATCCCAATTTTAGAAGATTTCTGCAGGCAGTATCATTGAAACGCCCACCAATCAAACCAAGAGTTCCCCCTTGGAGACTTAATTTGGTCCTCAAAGCCTTGTCCAAAGCCCCCTTCGAACCTCTTGAGGCATCCCTTATGCATCTCACAATGAGAGGCACTTTTCTAGTAGCTATTACCTTGGCAAGAAGAATCAGCGAGCTGGGAGCCTTGTCCACTAAAGAGCCTTATACAGTCTTTCATCAGGTCTCTGTAGTCCTCTGGACAGATCCAGGTTTTTTTTGCCTAAAGTAATGTCTCCTTTCCATTGCAACCAGGAGTTGATTCTGCCTTTCTTCTGTCCGCACCTGAAAAATGCGAGGAGAAGGAATTTCACATTCTGGATCCCAGAAGAGCTGTGAAACTGTATATTAAAAGAACTGAATCCATAAGAAAGACTTCTAGTTTGTTCATTCTAACTGCGGGACAGAATATGGGCAAAAAGACTTCCAAAGACTCTATAGCCAGATGGGTCCATTCCACCATCACCATTGCCTACAGTCAAGCTGGAATACCCTTACCTGGGCCAGTGGGAGCCCATTCCACCAGAGCTATAGCCATTTCATGGGTGGACTTCAGAGAGGCTTCTCCAGCAGACCTGTGCAGGGTGGCCACCTGGTCATCTATCCACGTTTACAAAATTCTACAAACTGGATGTGACAGCCTCGGTGGAGGTGTCCTTTGGCCTCAGAGGTCTTCAAGTGGTGGTGGCGTCTGAAGGACATTTACTTTCTACCAACCGAAGATATCTGGGGATGTACTGCTTTTGTATAGCCCATCTGCGGAAGCCTGGAGACCAGCTTAGGAGAGAGAAAACAAAATTTAAATACCTATAAATTTTCCTCTGACGGCTGGTCTCCAGGCTTCTTCCCTCCGAGAATGTATAAAGTTGGCCTTTTGGCCGTGTGTTTTGGATATTGTTTCTCTTTTTGTTTCCAAGTTCATGTAGTCTTTCCACATTTGGACTGCTTTAGGAAGAACTGGAGGCAACAGGAAGTAGAGGGATGGAGATCCAGGCTGTCAGAGTTCTGATTCCTGCCTACATGTGCATCAGGAGGTGCAGCCCATCTGTGGAAGCCTAGACACCAGCCATCGGAGAAAGAAAATTTACAGGTATTTAAATTTCATTTTTCCCAACTGTAAAAGGTTTTTTTTGTTGTTAATCTCATCCCTATTTTCCCCCCTGCGGAGCGGATCTCCGTGATCCCCTAGCCGCCAGCACCAGCCCAGTCTGGCACCCCCTCAGAGCCAGCCATTAATCGCTCACGTCGCTCTGAATGCAGGATCCTCTCGGGTACTGGGGGGTGGCAGGCGCGGCCATCAGCCTCCGAGATCGCACCCCTGTCATTTTCCGCCTGATTTTTTCTTGGCCCAGAGAGCTGGACGTGCAATGGCGTACAAGTACATACGTGCTTATGTCTGTCATGCTGTCTCCCCGCTTTGCTGCCCGCTGCTGTAGTACCATTGGCCTCCACCAGTTGCCACTACAGTGCGCTGCAGTGCCCCAACCCACTCCAGAGGAAGGAGAGCAGTCGTGGAACGCTCAGTCCTTCCTCTCCCCTGCCAACCTTCAGTGGCACGAGTCCGTTCCTGAACCGGGTCGCTGGTGTTGTGCAAGGTGTGGCATCCAGCACCTCTACCCTCAGCGCCAGTGGGCCAGCTTCCAACTGTAAAAAGTTTTAAAAATAGGAGGTCATTTTACAGGTGCAATAAGGCGCTTTGGGATGTGCGTGAAACACATTTTACCGCATGGCCAGTGGCTAAAGTTACTCGGCCTCCGGCCTTGTACCTTATTACACTCCTAGCAGTGCGGTAAAATGTATTACACGCAAACCCCATCATGCCTTATTGCTTACATAGTCCTTCCACAGATGTTTTTCACCTGTCAATCATCTGTCTTTCTTCATATTCAGTACACTGTGTGATTGTTTTCCATGGAACAGAAGAATTCAAAGCTCTGCATTATTCTAACATACTAACATACTAATTGCCAGCAGATTAGGCCTTACCGCCTATCGAGTCTGCTCGAACCTTAGATCCCTAGTTGGGTGCCGAGGCCCTCCCCCTTGTATTCCAGAAACCCCATCATCCATCCTCACCACCCCCGGGCCAGGCCATCATCTGATACATTCGCTTTTTTTGTCTGTCCCACCCTCTCTTGAAGCCCTCCACTGTGGATCTCTGAACCAGCTCACCAGGCAGTGCATTCCAAGGGTCCACCACCCTCTCAGTGAAAAACCACCTTCTCTTTTCCCCCCTCACCCTTCCACCTTCCAACTTCAAACCATGCCCTCTGGTGATACCTCCCTGCTTTAGTCTAAAGATCCCCTCCATGTTTACCCTATTTATTCCCTTAAGGTACTTGAAGACCTCAATCATGTCCTCCCTGTCTCTCCTCTCCTTCAATGAAAACAGGCAGAGCTCCTCAAGTCTGTCCTCATAGGTCAAATCCCGTAGTCCCCATATCTTCTTAGTTGCCCTCCTCTGTACCCTCTCCAGGAGCTGTATGTTCCTCTTCAAGTGTGGTCTCCAGTACTGTACACAGTACTCAAGGTGTGGTCTAACCAGTCCATTGTACAGTGGCAGAATCACTTCCCTGCTCCTAGAGGTGATCCCCCTTACGATGCATCCCAACATCCTGTTTGCCTTGCTAGCTGCTCTCCTGCACTGCTCAGAGTTATTCATACATGCATCCACCATGACCCCTAGGTCTTTTTCCCCTGTTGTGCCCTCCAGCACCTCCCCTCCCAGGGTGTACCTGTGTTTAGGGTTTCCCCGCGCAAGATGTATTCTGGTACTAGAATGCTCCCCCGTCCCACGCACACACGGAATGGTAACATGAAATACATGATTCAGAATTCTTCTGGGTTCCACTGGCATACACACAGACACACACACACACAGGCCTCAAGTGGAGCTAGAACCTCAGTTTTATCTGTTGCCAGGTAAGGAGCAGGGAGTTCTCTGGCAAACTGGTGGGGATAGGTGGTGGATTTTTCATGGTCATCAAAGAAACACCAGCAATGGAAACTCTGAATAGTATTTGATTTTCTAAACTTGTGTATGTTTGTAAGAAGGGTCTCTTGAGTGAAAATAACATTAATTTATTTACTTACTTTAGTTAATTTAATGGACTTTCATTTGTATGGCCTAGTTGAACATTTCTGCATATGAGTAAAGGTTACAGCCATGCTTGTGATGGAAATTAGGAAGTAAGTGGCTTATGAATTTTGTGAGTTGCCCCAGTTGTCGTTGGTAGTGCTCTCTTAAGGCAATGGCAAGAACCAAGTCTCAGCCAATCAGGACTCAGGAATTTCCTTCCCATTTTATATTGTTCTTTAACTGGATTGGGTGTATGGGGAGGCACAAACCACCAATACTGTTATTTACATAGCTGGGTTGGATGGGGGGATGCTGGTGGCGGGATTGGTCACCCGCCACCAGTACTGTCATCTAAATAGCTGGGATGGGTGGGAGGGATACTGGCAGTAGGATTGATCACCCACCACCAGTACTGTCATCTAAATAGCTGGGATGGGTGGGAGGAGGGTATTGGTCACCCACCACCAGTACTGTCATCTAAATAGCTGGGATGGGTGGGAGGGATACTGGCAGTAGGATTGATCACCCACCACCAGTACTGTCATCTAAATAGTTGGGATGGGTGGGAGGAGGGTATTGGTCACCCACCATCAGTACTGTTATTTAAATAGCTGGGTTGGGTGGGAGGAGGGTATTGGTCACCCGCCACCAGTACTGTCATCTAAATAGTTGGGTTGGGTGGGAGGAGGGTATTGGTCACCCACCATCAGTACTGTTATTTAAATAGCTGGGTTGGGTGGGAGGGATACTGGCAGCAGAATTGGTCACCTACCACCAGTACTGTCATCTAAATAGCTGAGTCAGGTGGGGGGGATAACAGCGGTGAGATTGGGCACTCACCAGCAGTACTATAATTTAAATAGCTGTGTCAGGTTGGGGGGGGGATACTGGCAGTAAGACTGGGCACCTACCACCAGTACTGTTATTTAAATAGCTGGGTTAGATGGGAGGGGGGATACTGGCAGTTGGATTGGGCACCCACCACTAGTACTGTTATTTAGATAGCTGGGCTGGGTGGGGGATACCAGTGGCAGGATTGGGCACCCACCACCAGTACTATTATTTAAATAGCTGGGCTGGGTGGGAGGGGAGATACTGACAGTGGGATTGGGCACCCACCATCAGTACTGTTATTTAAATAGCTGGATTGGGTGGGAGGTTGCTGGCAACAGGATTGGGCACCTACCACCAGTACTGTTATTTAAGTAGCTGGTTTGGGTAGGGGGATTCTGGTGACAGGATTGGGCACCTACCACCAGTACTGTTATTTAAATAGCTGGGTCAGATGGGGGGATGCTGGTGACAGGATTGGGCACCTACCACCAGTACTGTTAATTAAGTAGCTGGTTTGGGTAGGGGTATTCTGGTGACAGGATTGGGCACCTACCACCAGTACTGTTATTTAAATAGCTGGGTCAGGTGGGGGGATGCTGGTGACAGGATTGGGCACCTACCACCAGTACTGTTATTTAAATAGCTGGGTCGGGTGGGAGGGATACTGACAGTGGGATTGGGCACCCACCACCAGTACTGTTATTTAAATAGCTGGGTCGGGTGGGAGGTTGCTGGCGACAGGATTGGGCACCTACCACCAGTACTGTTAATTAAGCAGCTGGTTTGGGTAGGGGTATTCTGGTGACAGGATTGGGCACCTACCACCAGTACTGTTAGAGACTATCCTTCTAGGCGACTTCAATTTAAACTGGGGTCAGGAAGGGAAATCTGCCATCAACGAAACTCTACACGACTCCCACCTCGCTCAAATAATTACCCTACCGACCAGAATGAACCACAAATCAGGTAGGCACTCTATAATAGACTGGGTCCTAACCTCGTCCCCTAATAATGTAAAGCTGGCCGGGATCCTGGGAGATGCCCTGAGCGACCACTCGCCTATATTTGTCATTTGGAAGAATAATGCTATTAAAGTCCCTCCTAGGTCTATTACTACCAGAGACTACTCCAACTTCCACCTGACCAGTTCATTGGCTACCTAAATAGCACTGACTGGAACCCATTAGACTCCTACCTAACCTGGAGGATGCTGTCAAATTTTCCAAACCACCCTCATTAAAGTCACTGACCTCTTTGCCCTAATGAAAACCTAGGGGTCAAAGGCAGCTATTATAAGTGGATCTCACCCCTAAAAGCCCTGATGTCTACTCGGGACAAAGCGTGGAAAAAGTTCAGGAAATCTAAGCTTCCAGTGGACTTTGTTAGCTATAGGGCCCTCAGAAACCAATGCAAACTGGCCATAAAGAAAGCCAAGAAGGAATATATCACCAGTCTCCAAAAAGCTAACCTGGGAAACCCTAGATACTTCTGGTCACACATTAACGAACTCCTAAAAGGAGTTACGAAATCAACAACTGGCCCTATCCTGGTGAACGGGCAAGTACTCGAAGAGGCGCCTCTCATCGCAGAGGCCCTAAACGGTTTCTTCACAAACCTGGATGAGTACAAGGTGGGTCCCTTCAATAACAAGAGCGAACCCAATAGGCCCCTGACCCTTGAACTAGACCACCCTCTGTTTCATTTGTGGCTGGTTAGGGAAAGGGAGGTACTGCTCATCCTTAAATCCCTGCGGGTGAGTGGCACTGGGGGCCCTGATGGGATCCAGACTCGAATCCTCAAGGAGGGCGCCCCATCTTTAGCCAAGCCCCTAACCTGGCTGATAAACCCGGTCCTTTATGGAGGGGTCTGTCCCTGAGCCATGGAAGCAGGCCCTTGTGATCCCCATTCACAAGGAAGGGTCCACCGAGCCTATTGGGAACTACAGGCCTATCTCCCTGTTGTCCGCAATAGCGAAATTACAAGAAAGCTTGTATACTATCAACTACGGAATATCTGAAACTCACCAGATAATCTCTCATCGCAGCACGCTCAGATCCAAGCATGGGACGGACACTGCACTAACCAAATTTTCGGCTGATATCCTAGGCAATATAGACTCAGGGTCAGTACAGGCAGCGTCTTCATGGACCTGTCTAAAGCGCTCGACCTAGTAAACCATAAGCTCCTTTTACAAAAAATGTGCGCTCTAGGCATGGACGCTCATGCCCTTGGATGGTTTGCTAATTACCTTATGGGCCGGACCCAGAGGGTCAAGTGGAAGGACTATGTCTCCCAGTCTGTACCGCTCAAAGTAGGAGTACCTCAGGGGTCAATACTTGGTCCCCTTCTCTTCACTTTGTTTATAAATGATCTGCACTCACATTGTGGGAGCAGCAGCGTCATCCAATACGCGGATGATGCTGTCATTTTCGAGCCTCTCTAACTTAGGAGAACTGGGAAAGCCCTCAGAGGACATTCTTCTGCTGGAGGACTGGCATCTCGGAATAAAATGGTATTAAATACCAGCAAAACTAAAGCGATGTTATTGGGCCCAGATCCTTGGGTACCAATAGGTCGCTGCTCCTTCAGCTCCAGTCCAGAGGGGGGCGAGTAAACCTGAGGTGGTTACTCCACTAAATACCTAGGGCTAACCTTGGACCAAGGCTTCACCCTAAAATCATGTTGACCAACTCACCAAAGCCATACATGGTAAACTTCGGTATCCTCTACAGAATAAAGGACCAGATTATCCCAGAAGCCAGAGTTGCCATCGCAACTAAGCTACTTCTCCCCAAGCTCACTTTTAGGCACCTGTTCTCAAGGCGTGGCCCGCCACGGAACTTGGCAGGCTCCAGACCCTATACAGTAAGATTGTCCGATTGCAACATTATCTCACCCCAGGACACACCACTGCGAGGCTCAAGCCAAGCTCAGCTGGCAGTCATTGGAAGCCCTTCATCTACCCCACTCAATAAACTTTTAAGCACAGAATACCCACCTCCCCCTAGTCTCAAAGGACTAGTTAGTGTCAAAACCAACCTGAGGACCTCCGTTCCTCAGGACAAAACCTCTTAGTGGTCCCCAAAACAAAGACAAAAGCTGGGTCCAGGTTCTTTGCTTTTACTGCACCCTGCCACTGGAACAAACTCCCACTGGAGTGCGGAGGCAGGGTCTATCACCTGCTTCCGGTCTAAGCTCAAAGCTCACCTGTTCGCAAGGAGCACTTGCCAATGCACAAGGAACTGACCTTACGTCTCGGCCCCTCCTCCCTCTCCACCTTCTGTATGGTAAAGGCTATTTAGTCTTTCACAGTATGGAATTTGCCTTATGTGTGTTATCACTGTTTAAACCATTTGTAATTTATGCAAGCTTACAGCCCTGCTTACCTACTTGTACTGTCTGTTAACCTGTATGTTAATTTTACAGCTCTTACCTGCTTTTACTGTTTCTATGTACCTGTACTGTAGTGTTTACCCCACGGGTCGTCCCTGAAAAAGGGACCTCCGGGGCCCAGTGGGCCTACCCGGTCAACAAAATTCAATAAATAAGTAAATAAATAGCTGGGTCGAGTGGGAGGTTGCTGGCAACAGGATTTGGCACCTACCACCAGTACTGTTATTTAAGTAGCTGGTTTGGGTAGGGGGATTCTGGCGACAGGATTGGGCACCTACCACCAGTACTGTTATTTAAGTAGCTGGTTTGGGTATGGGGATTCTGGCGACAGGATTGGGCACCTACCACCAGTACTGTTATTTAAATAGCTGGGTCGGGTCGGGGGATGCTGGTGACAGGATTGGGCACCTACCACCAGTACTGTTATTTAAATAGCTGGGTCGGGTCGGGGGATGCTGGTGACAGGATTGGGCACCTACCACCAGTACTGTTATTTAAATAGCTGGGTTGGGTGGGAGGGGGATATTGGTGGCAGGATTGGGTAACTACTGCAGGTAAAGGACTTCGCCACCTGGGTTGGGCAGTAGGGAGGATGTTAAAAGTGAAATTGGGCACCCACTGATCGTAATACAAATTTATTTAATTCTATTTATTTTTTTTATTTATTGAGATCTTGGATAATACCTGTGAGCGGATGCTCGTTAAAAGGTTCCACGTCAGATACATTAGACAACAAGGTACAATATTCTGCACAAATATACAAATACTGAGAAAAATATACATGGAGGTTACAGAATTCAAACATAAAGCACTAGGTATGCTGAGGCATTGTACAATGTATGCCCACGTCAAGAAGATAAGAAGGCAAGGATAGGGAAGGATGCATTGTGAGTGGGAGGGCTAGGTGAGCAGAGCACAGAGGGCAGGGAGGGAGGAGGGCAGGGAGGGAGGAGGGCAGGGAGACGTCAGGGTGGAAAGGGGCAGAACCAGGGAGGTGGGCGAAGTGCTGCGGTTTGACAAATTTACATCTGGGTCAGGTGAAAGGGGGGAGTACCGGTGATGGAATTTGGCACCCCACCCTCATTAATTTTATTTTACATCTGTGTTGGGTGGGAGATGGGGAGGATACTGTCAGTGGCATTGGACACCCAACCCTGGTAATGTGATTTAGCAACTGTGCTGACTAGGAGACAGGGAAGATACTGACAGCGGCATTGGGCACTTGCCCCTGGTAATGTGATTTAACAGCTGTGTTGGCTGGGAGATGGGGAGGGTACTGACGGTGGTGTTAGGCACCCACCCCTGGTAATGTGATTTAACAGCTGTGTTGGCTGGGAGATGGGGAGGCAACTGACGGTGGTGTTAGGCACCCACCCCTGGTAATGCTATTTTACAGCTCTGTTGGGTGGGAGATGGGGAGGAAATTGACAATGGTGTTTCGCACTCACTCCTGGTAATGTTATTTTACAGCTGTGTTGGCTGGGAGATGGGGTGGATACTGATGGTGGGGTTAGGCACCCACCCCGGTTATGTGATTTAACAGCTGTGTTGGGTGGGAGACTGGGAGGATACTGATGGTGGTGTTTGGCACCCACCCCTGGTAATGCTATTTTACAGCTGTGTTGAGTCGGAGACAGGGAGGAAACTGACGGTGGTGTTAGGCACCCGCCCCTGGTAATGCTATTTTACAGCTGTGTTGAGTGGGAGACGGGGAGGCAACTGACGGTGGTGTTAGGCATCCACCCCGGTAATGTTATTTTACAACTGTGCTGGGTGGGAGATGGGGAGGATACTGATGATGGGGTTGGGCACCAACCCCTGGTAATATTATTTTACAGCTGTGTTGGGTGGGAGATGGGGAGGATACTGATGATGGGGTTGGGCACCCACCCTGGTAATATTATTTTACAGCTGTGTTGGGTTGGAGATGGGGAGGAAACTGACGGTGGTGTTAGGCACCCACCCCTGGTAATGTTATTTTACAGCTGTGTTGGGTCGGAGACGGGGAGGATACTGACAGTGAGCTTAGGCATCCGCCCCAGTAATGTGATTCAACAGCTGTGTTGGGTGGAAGACTGGGAGGATACTGATGATGGGGTTGGGCACCCACCCTGGTAATGTTATTTTACAGCTGTGTTGGGTGGGAGATGGGGAGGAAACTGACGGTGGTGTTAGGCACCCACCCCTGGTAATGTTATTTTACAGCTGTGTTGGGTCGGAGACGGGGAGGATACTGACGGTGAGCTTAGGCATCCGCCCCAGTAATGTGATTTAACAGCTGTGTTGGGTGGGAGACTGGGAGGATACT
The DNA here is from genome assembly GCA_016271365.2 of Neoceratodus forsteri. Classification (NCBI taxonomy): domain Eukaryota; kingdom Metazoa; phylum Chordata; order Ceratodontiformes; family Ceratodontidae; genus Neoceratodus; species Neoceratodus forsteri. The sequence goes on from JADMNL010000033.1 coordinate 2,465,659, forward strand.
GATGATGGGGTTGGGCACCCACCCTGGTAATGTTATTTTACAGCTGTGTTGGGTGGGAGATGGGGAGGAAACTGACGGTGGTGTTAGGCACCCACCCCTGCTAATGTTATTTTACAGCTGTTTTTTTTATTTAATTATTTAAAAGTTGATAACCGGGAAAAGCACCATGAGCTGAAAATCATTTCCAGGTGTGACCCGGGAGAAGGGGAACAAGGGAGAAATGCACAGAAGGCATTATTAAAAATACATCGACAAAAGTTCATGACATAAATCTGGGATTACAAGACCCAGGTACAATTGAAAAAAAAAACACACACAACAACAACAAACAGCAGTCATGTACAGAGCTGTCAAGAGACTAATACTCTAAAATGGGGGGTAGGTTATACAGGCCCCCAAGATCAGTTACTATAGCAACATCAAGTTAGGCAGCACCACCAAATATACACAGTTAAGGTGGTATGGGTTGGGGACATTGGAAGCATGGCTGATAGGGAAGACGTCTTAGGAGCCTCTTGAGTGCAGAGATGGAGGAACAAGAGTGGAGGTCGGAGGGTAGGTTTGTTCCGGAGAGAAGGGGATGGAAGGAAAAGTGGATTGTCCGGAGACAGAGTGAGGGAGAGGTATGGAAAAGGAGCGAGAGTCTCTGTGACAGAAGTAGTAGTTGGCAGTGGCAACTTGGGAGAGCCGAGAGGAGAGGTAGATAAGGAGGGAGCCAAACCAGAATTGAACAACAAAAGTAATACATTGAATCAACCGCCTATGGGATTCAGGAGTAAGGGATAAGGGAGGATAGACGAGACTGGTGCGTGTGTGAAAGGGGGGAGGCAATGATGAAATGGCAGAAGACATTTAGGAGAATGTCATGCTTGCCTAGTGAAGTCTGGGAGGCAGCACCATACATGTCGTCGGTGTAGTCAAAAGTAATTAGTATCATTTTGGAGACCAGCTCGCGATAGGTAGGTAGAGGGAAGCAAGCTTTGTGATGAAAAAGGGCACTTCGCTTGAGGCGAAGCTTGGCACAGGTGATGTTGACATGGGTGGAAAAATCCAGGTTTACATCCAGCTACACTCCTAAGTACTGGAAAGCTGAAGCATTCTCGTGGGTGGCACCATCCTGGACAGAGAATGGGGGATATTCTGTTGGGTGGCAAGTTTTTGTCTGGTGCTGAAAGTCATGACCACTGGTTTTTTTTTTTACATTAAGTTTAAGTCTATTGTCCTTGAACCAGGACTGGACTTTATTAAAATGGCCCTGAAGGGGGGACTGTATGCTAGTGACAGAGGGCCCAGAGAGGAAAAGAATAGTGTTGTTAGCAGACATGGGAATTTCAGCTGACCTACAAACTTGTGGGAGGTTATTTATAACTAGGGAGAAGAGGATAGGGCCAAGGATGGAACCTTGGGAGATGCCGGAGAGGATAGGGAGTGGAGAGTATAAGACATCGCTAATCAGAACAGATTGTTCCCTATTGAGAAGATAGCAGTGGAACCAGTTTACAGCAAACTCTGTGAGACGTATAGAGCCAAGGGTTTGTAGTAGGAGTGGATGGGAGATGGAATTGAAACCTTTCATAAGATCAATGAAACTGGTGGCTGTAACGTGGCTCTGTCCATTGCGGTGAGTATAAATTCAGTGACGTGAAGAAGAGATAATATAGTCAAGTGATGCTTCCTAAAGCCAGACTGGACTGGGGAGAGAGTGTTTGATCTGGCAAGGAAGTCAGTTAGCCTTGAATAAATAAGTGATTCTTGTAGTTCAGCTAGGGAGGCTTTGTGGAGGAGAAGGATTCTAGCCGATTTCCAGGCCTTGGGAACAGTGGAGGAAGAGAGAGAAAGGTTTAGGGTATGGGTACATGGAGCAACAATGGCTGAAGCAGAGAAATGGAGAAGTCTAGGGTGGAGACTGTCAGTGTTTGACTGTGAAGAGTTTAGAGCAAGAAGGGCAGAGTAGACTTCTAGAGGAGTGAATGGGAGAAATTTTAAACAGAGGGCCGGTTGGACGCAGCCTGGTAGGCTGAGAGGTGTGAGGGGGATGTGGGGGGGAACTAGTGTCTGGGAGGGCACAAGTAGCGAAGAAATTGTTAAAAATCTCAGCAGCTGAGGCAGAGTCGGAGACAGGGGACCCATCTATATTAAGAACGGGGGCTGTATATTTGGCCTGGGGGGTCTAAGAGGGAGTGGAGAACTTTCCAAAAGGAAGCAGGAGCCTGTTGATTTTGCCGCAAGTGGCACCTGAAGTAATTAGCTTTTGAGAGACGTATGACCTTGGTACAGCTATTCCTGAGTGATCTGTAGACTTGTAGGTCTGACTGGAGCAGGGAGACTTTATAGCAGCACTAAGCCTTGTCCCTGGCCCTGCACTTGGCCAGAAGATCGGCAGTAATTCAAGGTGATGGTGTCTCTTTACCCTGGTTTTCTTAATGGAGGCATGGTGGTTCCATATGTTTAAGAGGAGGCTGGAGAGAAATGACAGGGCAGAGTTAACATCTTTAGCGGAGTAGATGGGCTCCCAGTCTGCGTTAGAGAGGTCATGCTGAAGGGCAGCATAGTCAAAGCTGTGAAGGGGATGAGTCCAAATGTATTTGGGGGCTGCACAAGGGGTGTGGATCTTCTTTACACAATAAGTGACACAATGATCACTGATAGCATCTGGGAGGACTTCAGCAGCTGAGATACAATGATGGCGAGAGGCTAGAACCCAGTTAAGAAGAATTTGGTTCTGGGAGTGCGGGTTTAGGCAAGTAGGTTCTGTGATTAACTGAACGAGCTTTAGGGCTTCTAATTTAAGGATGGTGGACTTAGAGGAGGGAGAGAGCCAGTCGAGATTGAAATCCCTGAGGAGCAGCAGCTCACTGCTGGATGAGAAGGAAGAAAAAGCAGAGACAGTGGATAACAGAGTATCATGAGTAGTTTTAGGAGGGGCATAGACAGCGCCAACGTAGAGCGGGACTGATGAGGGAGTGGAAAGCTGTGCTATGATCACCTTGTGGGAGGCGCACTGGACCTCCTTGAAGATAATGGAACAAGAGAGGGATCGCGTAATGTATAGGGCAGCACCACTCCCTCGCTTGCCTCGATCTTGATGAAATATGTTAAAGTCTGGGATGGAGACTGCAGAGTCGGGGATTTTAGACAAATGCCATGTTTCGCCTACACAGAGGATGACTGCAAGTTATTGGGAGACCAGTACTTTGAGCAGGTCAAGTTTGGGAAGTAGGCTGCGAGCATTTAAGTGAAAAGACCTAAGACCTTTTGGCAGGGAGGTAGAACTTGTTTTTGAGGTGGCGTGTCTTGGTGACATGGCTGTGGTGTTAGGCAGGGGACCATGGTTAGGGTGAACATCACCAGAGAGGAGTAGAAGAAGCAAGAGAAGAGGACGGTAGAGAGGGTACTTTGAATTCCTGTGGGAGCAAGAGTGGGTAGGGGGGAGAGGGGATGTGAAGTGTAGTAGAACGTCAAGGTTAAGAAGAGAGGAGGTGAGTAATCCAGGATGGATAAAAGGAGAGGATTAGAGGAAAGAAGTGTTGACAATAGGAGACAGACAGATGGGAGTTGAAGAAAAGTTAACAGAGACGGGTATAGAAATACAGGGAGGAGTGGAAAAGGGAGAAAGGTGTGGGGTGTGGGTGGAAGTATGGTGGGAGGGTGGGTGTCGAAGAAGAGGAAAGTTAAAGAGGGAGAACAGAGAGAGGAGAACCAGCAAGAGATAGATAGAAATAGGCAAGGTGAGGAGGGTGGAGGGGGGTGAAAAATGGGTGATAGCAGGAAGAGATTGTAGGAAGCTAGGGGGAGGGGTAATCAGGAAGAGATTGGAAGGTGACTAGGGAAGAGTTAGTTAAATGACTGAGGGAGAGACAGGAGGGAAAAAGAGGTAAAGATATGAAAGAGTGGTTAAGTAAAAGTTAGTGCAGTAAGAGAAACTCATCACGCTGAGTAGAAACACAATCTAGTAGATTTAATAGCCGTACAAAACATTATGACGTGTGGTAGGGTAAGGAAAGATGAAAAGTTTAAGTTGAAGTGGTAGGCAGAGAGAGAGAGAGAGAGAGAGATAAGGGTAGGTGAGAAAAGGGAGCAGTCGCTCCAAAGGGTGGCAACTTATTACAGCACAAGAAAGGGTGGAGACTAGTGGCAACCCAGGAGCATTTAAAGAGTGCCGGGAGCAGCAATGTGGGGGCAGGAGAAATTTTCTCTGAAGCAGCAGCCTAGCTAGTCGTACTAAAGGAGCTTTCTGGGTTCAGCTAAGGAGCGAGAAGCTGTATGACCTGATTGGCAGAGGAGTCAGTGCAGTAGAGAAAGGACCAATCGAGTGCAGAAGCATGGCTGCACCTAATTTGCAAAAAAAAGCTTGAGCAGCAACAAGGAGATGGCCGTAGCATTCAGGAAGGGAAGCTTTAGTGGGAGGGAGTAGAGTGGTGGCAATGCTACTAGAAGCTGAAGGAGTGCCCAGTCAGGGGTGAGCAAATCTTTCAGGAAGGGAAGTTTCAGTGGGAGGGAGTCGAGTGGTGGCTGCGCTGCTGGAAGCAGAAGGAGCGTTTGGTCAGGGGAGAGCAAACCTGCGTTGGGTGGGAGACGGGGAGGATACTAACAGTGGTGTTAGGCACCTGCCCATGGTCAAGTTATTTTACAACTGTGTTGGGTGGGAGACAGAAAGGATACTGATGGTGGGTTAGACACCCACCCCTGGTAATGTTATTTTACAGCTGTGTTGGGTGGGAGATGGGGAGGATACTGATGGTGGTGGTAGGCACCTGCCCCTGGTAATATTATTTTACAGCTGTGCTGGGTGGGAGACAGAAAGGATACTGACGGTGGGTTAGACACCCACCCCGGTAATATTATTTTACTACTGCGTTGAATTGGAGATATGGAGGATACTGATGGTGGTGTTAGGCACCCACCCCGATAATGGTATTTTACAGCTGTGTTGGGTGGGAGATGGGGAGGATACTGATGGTGGTGGTAGGCACCTGCCCCTGGTAATATTATTTTACAGCTGTGCTGGGTGGGAGACAGGAAGGATACTAACGGTGGGGTTCGGCACCCACCCCTGGTAATGTTATTTTACAGCTGTTCTGGATGGGAGATGGGGAGGACACTGATGGTGGTTTTAGGCACCCACCCCTGGTAATGTTATTTTACAGCTGTGTTGGGTGGGAGATAGGGAGGATACTGACAGTGGCATTGGTCACCCACCCCAGGTTGTGTTATTTTACAGCTGTGTTGGGTGGGAGACGGGGAGGAAACTGACAGTGGCATTGGGCACCCACCCCTAGTAATGTTATTTTACAGCTGTGTTTGGTGGGAGACGGGGAGGATACTGATGGTGGTGTGAGACAACCACCCCTGGTAATGTTATTTTATAGCTGTGTTGTGTGGGAGATGGGGAGGATGCTGACGGTGGTGTTAGGCACCCACCCCTTATAATGTTATTTTACAGCTGTGTTGGTTGGGAGATGGGGAGGAAATTGACGGTGGTGTTTGGCACCCACTCCTGGTAATGTTATTTTACAGCTGTGTTTGGTGGGAGACGGGAAGAATACTGCCAGTGGTGTTAGGCCCCCGACCCTGGTAATGTTATTTTACAGCTGTGTTGTGTGGGAGATGGGGAGGATGCTGACGGTGGTGTTAGGCACCCACTCCTTATAATGTTATTTTACAGCTGTGTTGGTTGGGAGATGGGGAGGATACTGACGGTGGTGTTAGGCACCAACCCCTGCTAATGTTATTTTACAACTGCATCAGGTGGGAGACTGGGAGGATACTGATGGTGGGGTTAGGCACCAACCCCTGGTAATGTTATTTTACAACTGTGCTAGGTGGGAGATGGGGAGGATACTGATGGTGGTGTTAGGCACCCAGCCCTGGTAATGTTATTTTACAGCTGTATCAGGTGGCAGACGGAGGATACTAATTGCGGGATTGGGCACCTGCCCCTGTTAATGTTATTTCATAGCTGCATCGAGTGGAAGATGGAGAAAATTGCCCCTACCTATTGGCATAAGTTACCAAACTCACTGCAAGTAACTGTCAGTCATGATACTTTGAAAGCTTTGTTGAGACAGTATTATGTTGATTCTTTGAAATGTGATTGTTTTTAATGTCATGATACGGCATCATACCTGTTTGTTTTTATTGTAATTCTTTATAACAACTTGACTGTATTTACTATGGTCCTGGGTCACATCTGAAAAAGATCCTGGGCTCATATTGCTTACCCGGTAGACAAAAGTTTAAATAAAATTTGGTTTGGGCAATTGTGGGTACTCATAAGTTGGTTGTCGTGTCATCAGCAGCTTCTATTTCTATGACTCAAAACTGTTGTCGGGAACTGTTTTTGTGACTCAGTAGTCAACTTAGAGTGAAGATAATGGCTCACATCAACAGTTTCTGAGCCACAAAAATGAAAGTGGCTGTTGTCATGAAAAACACCTTACGAACAGAATGATGGAAAGAAGAATTGCACATGTGTGAAAACGACATTTACTTTTCGTAGTAATTTAAAAACTTAACCTTTTTCATTAAAAACCCCCATCAATACACCTCCTTGTATGAAACTGTAACAAACCTGACAGTTTCAGGTCTGTACAACATTAAAAAGCAAGCATTAAAAAGTCTTCATTTGGAAATGTTTCTGTGCTTTCAGCCTTCCGGAACTTTTAATCTGGGATGGTTACATTATTAAGGTACAAAGATAGGGGTTTAACACTAAACAGCGTTTGTAACCCTATCAATAATACTACTGGCCCTACAGTTCCTCTTTAGTACAGAGTATTTACAAATGTGCACATATGTAAGCAATAACGCATGATGGGGTGTGGGTAAGTCTGTATAAATGCATGCCTAGGGATGTAGTGAGGCATGAGACCCCTAGAAGTGTAATTATCCAGACTAACCCCACCCCGGAGTGTGTTGGTGGGCTTATGAAATGATATATGTTGAGAAATATTTAGTTTCAAAAAATGTTAAAATAGTTAAAAAAAAAACCTGATTATTTTATGCGAAATAGTCCCTCTGCTTGACTTGCCACTAGGGGTGCTTTTTGTTCTTCTCTTTGTAATTTCATTTTTGTTTTATGTTTTTTTTTAATTGTTCAAAATTTTGATCTCTGATCGTAACTGCCACACAGAACAAGTGTTGTGCTCCAACAATGTCAGCTCTGGCAAGACTGAGGTAATGTGGTTTTGTGATGATCTTGCCGGTAGCCTGCCAGTGGTTTGAGCGAGTGAGTGGGAGGTGACCATTGGCTCAGCATAGAGACACAGATAGAGAGAGCGCACTGTTCTTTGGGGTGGAAGGGAGAGAAACACAAAACATGGTAAATGTTCTGTGTACTGTAAGGGAATGAGAGAGAGTTAAAAAAACTTATTTTTATTTATTTTGATGAGCTTCACCAGGAAAGCAATATGAACCGTCAACGACTCATCTCCAGAAGCATCCTGGGAGGAAGGGGGAATTACATAAGGAGGAAGCAGAAGCCAACAATCAAGAGAACAGTGTACAGAATCATATACATTTCATTAACAACAACCAATCTAAAAGCAATTACACAATTATAAGTGTACAGACATAATATGCAAAAATATGCAGTTAATACAGCAAGGCCACTGATTTTATTGTACCAAAGCAGTAATATGTTGGACACACCAATGGACTTAATCCTTGTGACAAAGCCAGTTTTAGATGATAGAGTGGACTGGCAGCCGAGAACAGTGCTACTAGTTGAAGGGGTAGATTGTCAGGTGAGGGCAGGCAAGGGATAGAAGTGAGCTGTATTGGGGGGGGATTACTGGGCACCAGGCATAATCCCTATGTGGAATAGGTGGTAGGAGGAAGCTAAGGAGGAATGGAGGAAGAAAGGAGGAGGGGAAGCTGTAGCCAGGGCCTTCACCCCCTTCAGGATGCTGAGAACCCTGCCAGGGAAAATGACTATGGTGGGGAGGAGTGTACCCAGGACATTCACCCCTTCAGGAGGAGGTAGGTTTTGGAGGGGGGGAGCAATGTGTAGGTAAGGATGGCGGAAGGATATAGTAACTAAGGTCTAGAGGGGTGTTGAAGTAGAGTAGAGATTAGTTACAGTTGCAGCAGTGTACTATGTGCTTTCGAAGAAGGAGTGCAAGGGCATGGCGAGATTGGGTAGAGCAAATTTCAAGGGGGAGAGAGTTCCAAGTGAAAGGGGATAAATAGAAGAATGCATTTTGATCAGATGATGTACGTCACAGTGGGAGGGTGAGCATTCTGTATGTTGAGAATCGAAGTGAATAACAGGAAGTGGGGGGGATTGAGAAAAGGGAGGACAGATAGGATGGTAGAGAGGCTAGCCAGTACTTACCTAATAGATTAGCGGGGTGGGACAGGTACCTGGCAGTGAGGGAGGGAAAGGAAAGGGAGGCATAAAGATTGCAGTGGTGAGTGAGAGGAGGGCAGCTGAGGACAAAGCTGCAGAATAAATTGGAGAGGGTGTCCAGGCTGGCTAGGGTGGTCTTAGGGGCAGAATTGTAGGCAGTGTCCCCAGAGTTGAAGACTGGGAGAATCATATTTTGGACAATTTCATGCCTGGCTAGCATGGACAGGCAGCTGCGGTGTCTGTACAGGGCACCAAGCTTAGGGAGGATTTCTTTTTTATGAATGGCATCAATGTTTACACCGAAGTTTAGATCTTACTTCGAGAGGGTTCCTGCAGTAGGTCTTCACAAATAGGACTGCACCCCCAGTTAGGGTATGAAAGCTCGGGGTGGCATTTGGCCAGCTTTTGTCTGGTGCCAAAGGTCATAGAGACCATTTTTTTGACATTCCAAGAAAGTTGGTTGGGACTAAACCAGCGCTGAACATTGTTAAAGTCCAGTTGAAGACTGGTAGTAACATCGGCAGGAGAACTCCCAGAGGAGAATATCACAGTGCCATCAGCATACACATGCATGCGGGCGGATGAGCAGACATCAGGGAGATCATTCAGGAAGATGGAAAATAAAATGGGACCAAGTACTGAGCCTTGGGGGACACCTGTGTTGATTGAGAGTGGGGGGAAGTTGGATTGCTGACTCTGACACATTGGTCAATAAGGTATGACTGGAACCAGTCAGTAGCTGTATCGGCAAGGCCAGCGGCTGTCAGCTTGAAGAGAAGAAATGAGTGGGTGATAGTGTTGATGGCTCTGGCCAGGTTGACAGAGATGGCAGAGGTGATCGATGCACCCCTGGCCCATCCCTGTAAAAATGGAGTCAGTGACCCCAAGTAGGAAGGTGGTCGTGAAATGTTTTTTATGGAAGCCAGACTGGAAGGGGGGTGAAGAAGGAGGAGGAGTCGGAGTCGAGGAAGGTAGAGAGTTGCTCCAGCACCAGGTGCTCTTGAACCTTAGCTAGGGTAGGTAGCAAGAATATGGGGTGGAAGTTGCTAGGATTGGAGGGGACACCCCTTTGGGAAGAGGGACTGTGGTGGCAGATTTCCAAACCTTTGGTACTGTTGCATGTGAGAAGGAGATGTTCAAGAGATTTGTCAGGGGAAGGGCTATAGCATATGCAGAAAGGTGTAGAAGCTTGTGGCCCAGCCTATCAGGGCTCTTTCCTTTACTGGGATTCAGGGCAAGTAATACTCACAGGGTGTCATCAAGGTTGACCGGTTAAAAGGTGAAGCACGAGGTGGTAAGGGAGTGTGAATAGGGGGTGCATTAGAGGGTGGGAGGGCTATTGCTGGAAGAGCAGCAAGGAGGGAGGAAGAACAGATAATAAAGAAGTTATTGAATTCGGTAACCACAGTAGTGTGTCATCAATTAAACAGGGCCAAATTTTTAGGATTGGGGAATGGGGTTGGGAGGATGGCGAGAACAACACATGAATAACTTTCCAGAATTTGGAAGGGTTTTTTATGTTCTCGTGGAAGGAGGGGTTGAAATAATCAACTTTAGTGAGGCAAATGGCACAGGTACAGGCATTCCATAGTGTACAGTAGCACTGAAGGTCTTGCTGGGTGCCTGAGGTCTTGTAAGTGGCCCATGCTCGATCTCGTACTCGTTGACAGGTAATGAGTTCTGCAGAGACCCAGGGCAGGTGGCTACCTTTGACCCTAGCTTTTCTTAGTGGGGTATAAAGGTCCCAAACTGAAAAGAATTGTGAAGTAAAGAAGGCCAGAACTATGTCAGCTGAGGGGGCAGAGGAGGTGGGTGACCAGTCAAAACTGGTAAGCTCTCTGTGGATGGTGGATATGTCAAGAGAATGGAAAGAGCAAATATTAAGAATGATAGGTGGGGAATTTGTACGGTGGATCTTGCGCACGAAGTAGACCATGTGAAGGTCACTAAGAGCATCAGGGAGTGTACCAGACTTTATTACGTGGTGTGGGTAAGAAGATAGAACCCAGCTGAGTAAGGTATGTTTACCAGTTTTATGATTTAGGAGCCTGGGGTCATCTATTAATTGCTTAAGGTTTATGGATGCAGCATGGGTGTAAACTTTGTACTGTTTGTTGATGAGCCAGTTTATGTTAAAATCCCCAAGGAGGTACAGTTCTCCAGGGGTGGCAAGGGATGTGATGGTGGGGAGGAAATCTGAGACAGAGGAGAGATCCGATACAGAGAGGTTAGGATGGCCATAAACCCCACCAACATATACGAGGAAGGAGGAGGGAAGGGGTATATTTATTAGGAGCAGCTCATAGACCGAGGGGGAGGAGATAAGCAGATAGAGTAGTTGATAGAGGAGGCAGCATACATAATAACATCCCTAGCCCTGGACTTATGGTCTTGGTGGATGATATAGTACCCTTGAATGGCGACATCAGTGTCTGGGATTGTAGTGCTGAGCCACGTTTCAGAGATGAGGATAGATGGGTTTGTTGCATGACAGGGTTGAATAGGACCCTGTCTCAGTTGTTATGGAGAGTTTGAATGTAAGGATCTGTTCTGTTCTATTCCTTTTCTGTCCCTTGTCTGTCTGGTTGCGCAACCAAATTTTCCTTTGAGACCTAGGATTTGATCACTCCGTCAGTCTTGCTATTCTTTGCCTCTCGCTATCTCTCAGCCTTCCTTTGCTGTGTCTGTCTTTTCCTCCCTTGCATATCTGCTGTTATAAAATATATGCAAATCAATATGTGGAAATGTAACTGATATTGGGATCCTTCTGTTTAGAAATGATAAAGTGTTCATTTTTGAAATGTATATAATTATAGTTTGAGATGATTGCAGAAAGCTATTGGAAACTCAAGGGGTTACCTGAATGCAACATTTTTAAGCCTTTTGCAGAAGAGCTGTGGAAAAGGGGCATCAGCTCTGGAACACTGTGTTCTTACAGCACCTGCCTGAAATATACAAGAACAGAACACTTTGAAAGAAACAGGATGCTTGTTAAGAATGGAGGTTGGAAGGACTTATAAGAGGACAGAGCTGCAATTGCTTGAAAGAAAAAGAAGGACACAGAGATTGAAGGAAAACTCGGATGGACGTTTTCTGTTTATTTAGCCTTTGTAAATAGTTATACTGAATAAGTTAATTTTTTTATGTTACTTCTAGTGTAAATAAATGTTTTGGTGAATTCTACAACTGCTCCTGGTTTTTCCTATGTTTCCTGACCTGTGCCTCGATGACAAGTTGCAGTACAAGTGGCTGCAGGAGGTCTGTTATAGGGAGTAGACTTCTAGTATTTAAGTGGGCTATGCTTAGCTCCTTAGGGAAATTAGTGATGTCGATGAGGGGGACCAGGGTTGGGTTCAGTGTCACCAGCTGAGTGGAGTAGGAGTAATAACAGTGACTGGGATACTATTGCTGACCAATTCTTCATCTGTGTGCGTGACCTGCTAGTGGATGGGGTGCTACCAGTTGTCCAGCTGTGGCACATGGTAAAGGCTTGTGTGGTGGCTAAATGAAACTCCAAGCCATATAGGAAACCAGCAGTAGGGTGCCAGGAGGATGTAAGGGTGGGTGAGAGTGAAGGAGGGCAGAGTGGTAATGGGAGTCGGAGAGAGGGTTCAGAAGAATGAGGAAGGGATGAGGGAGAGAAAAGTGGGAAGCAGGCATGGAAGAGGAGCACAGTAACTGAGCACTAAGTGAAAGCAGAAATGATAAAACCTGAATTAGGAAGTGACCAAATAGCAGGCCGCCAAATGGTGTTCAAAAGTTGTGCATCTATTTTCTTTGGTTGTGAGGCCACAGGTTCTGGGTCTTTTTTATAAGTGACGTATAGTCGTAATCAAGGGCATGACTAGAACCCCTTCTTAGCCATGCAGAGAGCTCCATTTTCCATACCCATTTGGTATACTTGTATAATTATATGTGAGTATGTGAGCTGGAATCTTATTAATACATGACTATATGAGGTTGTACGGTATATCTGTTTGCATGTGTGTGAACTTGAGTTGTGTACATATGAAACTGCAAAGTGATATGCTTGTACTCGACTGAATACTTTCAGACAAGTACGCATGTATGTGAATAAAGTTTGTACATGTGCGCATGTATGTGTATAATGTTTGTACATGTGCGCAGGTATGTGTATAATGTTTGTACATGCGTGCATGTCTGTGTATATTTTCTGTGCATGTGCCTAACTGAGATGAACTCCAGTAGTTTAAAGTGCAGTGCTGGGCTTTTCCTGGCAGGGTACAGTACAGCCAGTCCCAGTTGTAAGCCCAGATCGGATTTTAGTGACAGATAATGTAACCCACAGGAGTCTGGTAGTGTAAATAGCTTTTAAATAACAGCTCACTGGGCATTGGGGGTGGGGGGTGGGGGTGTAATGCAAGTTGGTATTCAGACTTGGACCAGGAAGGAACAGTGTGAGCCAAAGAGACTGTTAGTCTGCGAACAATACTCGTAGTAAAGTAAAGAGGTATTGATTTGATTATATAGCAATGCATGTAAGTAGAAGCAGATTTCTCCTGTCAGAAAGAGTAACTCAATCTGATAGAGTCGGGAATCGAGGCTCCTTTTGACGTCTTCCTTGTTGTTAATTTTAACGATGGGAGATATTGGAGACAGCTGGTCCTGTTCAGGTGGGGGGGGGGGTCATCTGTCATTGGGACACTGTAATAAATCCTTTGCACAGACTGCAGCGTCACTCATTCGGAAACTCCATACAGCACATCTGAGGTCCTGTCTCTTTAAATCTCTTAAAGGGGCAGCTTAGCACATTTGGCTGGGGGGGGCTCTAGTAGTAGCTTTCGTGACCTTGTCAGCCTGACATTGTTTAAGAATTTTGCTGATGCACTGCTTTTTCTCATGTGTTGTGTTCCATCTCTTCAACATTTTCTTTTAGCAAATGGTTTCCTTCTGTGTTGTGAGCTGAAGTAACAGTGCTGTCTGGACTTGATTGTACACTTCGTGCAGGTTCCTCCTTTTTACAGTTATTCCCCATCCCTTCATGACTCCTACCTTGAGCAACCTGACCACTCCAGTTGCTCCCTCACATGCTTGCCTTTTTCCTCATCTTCAAGCCAAATCCTCAGTCCCCTGTATTCCATTGCTTTCCCTTGAAAGGCAGGAATCTGGCTGACCAGCAAAATAATGCTGATCCTAGGGGAACAACTTCAGTCAGTGGGGTGGAGAAGAGGGGCAGCAAGAGTTTTTTATTTATGTATTTTATTTATTTATTAATTTATTAATTATTATTTCAGAAGACGGAAGACTCCTTTGAGCCAAGGCTCTTTTACAAGGGTTCCACGTCAGGGAAACAATACAGAACATAGTGAGGACACTAACAAGTACAGTAGTTTCACGCAGCCATTGGCTTTGTCGGGTACATTAATTAAAGCTTTCATATGGAATTACTGAAAATATGTACAATGATTCACAGTATTTTTTTTTTTTTTTTTACCAGTGTATTTATTCACTGCCACTCTGGAATCTCTCTCAGGCATCCACCTACCCCCAACTCTACCTCCTTACGTGAAACTCCTCTTTGTCCTGTCACCAGTCCGGATATCCTCCCGGTTCTGAGCCCCCCGAGGTAGGGCCGCTCTATCCATCCAGGGTGCTCTAGCTACAATTGCGGGCCGGACTGGGCTCAGCCCAGGATGGGAGGAAGTCCGGCTGGTGGAGTGTGGCTGGAGGGCTGTGGTGCCGTCGCTTGTCCCCGATAGCAGGGTTTTTTCCTTTTTCTCCCTGAAGCTCGGACGTGCAATGATGTCCAGCTCGGCAGGCGCACGCTCCTGTGTACCCCCGAAGGACGTCCGCCGAGCTTCAATCCCCTGCATTCAGCGTCTGTGCACTGTGAACCTCCAGTCTCCACTAGAGGTCAGCTGTGCAGCGGCAGGTGGATTCCCCCATCCCCGGGGAAGGAGAGCAGTCCATAGGACACTCAATCCTTCCCCATCCCTGCAGACCCCTGACGGCCCGGGCTCGTTCCCGAACCTGGGTCGCCGGTGTGTCATCCAGCGCCACATCCCTCAGCGTCACAGGGCCGGGTATACAGTATTTATTTATTTAGGTTTTGTTTACCGGGTAGGTGCACTAGCCAGCAGGTGACTATTTTCAGGCACGACCCGGGAGAGTACAATACAGGATATGTATGTTAAGTTACAGTAATTTGTGTATATTATTCAAGAACATATGTACAATAAAAAAACAGTTGTAATATGGTTCACTAGAATAAATTAAAAACTGCAAGGAGAGATGGTAGATACATGTAGAGGAAGCTATGGGGAGAAAATGTAGATAATAGTGGGGAATAAAAAGGGAGGAGATAGGAGATAGTTGGGGGTAAAGGTGGGAGGGACTTAGAGGGGGGAAATTAGAGGGAAAGAGAGTAAGTTTAGTTAGGAGAAACATTCACAGGAGGCCATTGTGACAAGGTGCTGATGCAGGTATCACTTGAGAGTGCCCACCGTAGTGTCGTTGGTAATGGCAGGTGGAAGCGAGTTGTACCAGGATGAGGCTCTGTATGTAAAGAAGCAATGTCCTTGGGTAGTGCAGCAGCGTGGAACAGAAAAAGTAAGATATTCTGAGCTCCTGGTTAGGTGGGGGCCAGAGCGGGGGGCCAGTAAGGACTGAACCCTCGAGGGTAGGAGATTTAAGGTAATCTTTATTGCTAGCATACAGGTCAGGTACTTGAGTCTGCTGGGGAGTTGGAGCCAGTTTGCTTCCTTGTAGATGTCACAGGTATGTGAGAGGCATGGAGCAGAGGTTAGTAGACGACATGTCTTGTTAAGGGCAATAGCTATTTGTCGAAGTGCAATGTCAGTGGCGGAGCCGTAGATCACAAGCCCACAGTTGATTATTGATATAACAGAGCTCTGAATGGCAATGATTAAAGCTTCATTGCTGAGGCAGCTCCTATGTCTGAAGAGAAGTCCTATGCAGGTGTTCACGATCTTGGCAATACTCTCCAATGTGTTCGGAATAAGGCAAGGTGCGGTCGAGTGTGACCCCCGGGTATTTAAACAGTTGAACATGTTCAAACAACGTCCCTTCACTGTTTGTGATAGATAGACTTTTGTTTTTATGTTTGTTATGGATGCCATGAAACTTCATTGTTTTAGTTTTTTTGTGATTTAGTATGCGTTTTTGAGATTTAAACCATTTCTCCACTTGTTGTAAAGCTTGTTTGCAGTTGCAGTTGTAGGAGGGAGGGGTCAGGGTGAGAGGTGAAAATAAATGCATCGTCTGCATATAACAGGAGTTTATTACGGCATGATGCAGGGAGATTGTTCAGAAAAACACTGAAAGCAAGGAACCCAAGATGGACCCTTGGGGAACTCCAGAGTGAATCAGATGGGAGGGTGAGAGGGACTCGCCAACTCTGACCTGTTGGGTTCGGTCGCTAAGGTAGCTTTGAAACCAGTGTATGACGTCATCTGAGAGGCCAAGGCAAGATAATTGTTCAAATAGCAGGGAGTGGTTAAAAGTGTCGAACGCCTTTGTCAAATCGATGAAGGTGGCGCCGACAAGATGTCCCTGATCTAGAGCATTGTGGATGTAAGTGGTGAATTTAAGGAGAGCTGTGGTGGTACGATGTCCTTTTCGAAAACCATGCTGCTCCTAACATTGCAGGTTGTGGTTAGCAAGGTATTCTATAAGTTGATTGGCAACTAGTCTCTCCAGTGCTTTCAAGAGAGGGGGAAGAATGGAGATGGGTCTGTAGTTAGAAGTTAGGGTCTTATCCCCACTTTTGTGAATTGGCATCGCAACAGCAGATTTCCATATTTGGAGGAACTGAGAAAGCATTAGGGATTGGTTGAGGATTTTGGTGAGCGGGGTCGGGACTTTGTCAATGGCGAAGGCAAGGGGACCTCCCAAGCACTTTAAACAGTTGTTTTTGGCTAGGGCTTCCAAGATAGTTTTAAAGTAGAAAGGTGGATGGTCCTGTGTTATTCTTGCTTTATCCAAGTCTGGAGAGTCCGGTGGGGGGGGGGGTCAAAGAAGGTTGGATAAAAGCATGACTAAGATCGGTGAATGCCGCATAAAAAGCGTTAGCCATGGTGACCTGGTCCAGAGTGAGGCTGCCATTTACATTAAGCATAGAGGGTGGTACTTTGGGGATATGCCCTGTAACTTCAGAAAGATTTGTCCAAAACTTCTTCCCGTCTTTCCGTGAGTTAGCGAGTGCACTCCTGTGCTTGCCTTTTCATTTCAAATTGCTCTAGTACAGGCATTTCTTTCTGCTTTGTAAGCCTGGGTATCAGCCTGGGTGCCAGTCAAGTTAGCCAGATGCCAGAGATGATCCTAGGACCTCAATTGTTCCAGAAGATCAGAACTAATCCTAGGGTTGTAGATGCCTTTAATCTTGCGTTTTTTTGAACAGGGCATGGACATCACAGGCGCTGTTAAAACTGTGGATAAAATATTCAAGAGCAATGTCAATGTTGGAGGTTGTATCTATCAGAGACCAATCATGGTCTTGTAGGAGGGTTTTTAGAGACCCAAGACGACCAGGAATAAGTCTCCTGCTGTTAATAGTTTTGGGAGGAGGCTTAGTGTATTTGTTTGACCAGGAGCAAAGGATTGGGGAGTGGTCGCTTAAACTGTCAGAGAGAACTACTGTTTTCGTGATGTGATCTGGGTGGTTCGTGAGAACCCAGTCCAGAAGAGTGGTAGTACCTTTTCTGTAGTTCACCCTTGTGGGTGATTAGGCCATTTGCAAGAAGTTAGCAGCAGTCAGTGTGTCCTTATATTTGTATGCACTTGGGGAGGACCAGTTCACACTGAAGTCACCAAGCAGGATTGTTTCTGCATTTTGATTAAATGAGTGTATGAAGTCTAGTATGGGGTTTAGCCCTTGGTTGGTCAGCTTGGGGGTGATATAAATTATTGCCACTGTCAGATTTTTGTTTTGTGCTCCAAGCAGTATCTTCATGGCAAGGACCTGGATGTCATTCTCAGGGAGAAGCACACTGAAAACATGACCCTTAAGAGATTCTTTTAGGTAAAGGGCACAGCTTCCGCCTCTCTTGGACAGCCTGTCTTGCCTGAAGATTATATACCCTGGAATCGATATTGCTGAGTCCGGGATCTTTGGGGAAAGCCATATCTCAATTACGGACAGAATATCAGGGTTGTGATGAGCTGTCCAGGCTGTGAGGGAATTGAGTTTATTGAGGAGGCTACAGATGTTGATACTTGCCAAGGAGAGTGTCCCAGCCTTGACTTTTTCTTTGGCATCAACTCATGGGAGAGGGTCAGGTTTAGGGTGTATGTTTTATTTATTTATTTGCTTTTGTTAACCGGGTAAGCACACTAGACAGCCAAGTGCCTATTTTTAGGTGCGACCCGGGAGATTACAAGGTACATACATGAACATCAGGCAAAAACAAGTGAAGGATTACATTAAAGAGAATTAGCACACAGGGTCAATACAAGTAACAGTAACAACAGGGGGTTTACAATGCAGGCAGTAGGTAGAGGAACAGTATGGTTTCATCGTTCCAGGCAGCAATGCTGTAAGGCTTTCAGGTAGGCAGAGAGGAGTCAAATTGGGATAGAGTGGGCCCAGAGCAAGATAAGGGAGTGCACAGTAACAATGCTCACCCTGTTGGGCAGGTGGGCCTAAGGGGTCTATTCTTTCTAGTAAGCTGTGAGTACTGGAGGAGTATAAAGCGCAGAGGGGCTCTGCCGAAGTCATATTATTTAGGTAGCGTCTCAGTTAGTTGGGGCGGCACAGGCCGAGGGGGTTTATCTAGTGCAGAGGCAGGTGGAGACCGTTTTGAGAAAGCCCCAGAGGGAGGCTTTAAAGCACTGGTGGGAGGGAGAGGAGCGAGTGCTTGATGGAAACATGTTCCATAACCTGGCGCGTACGCAGCGAAGGCTCGGTCACCCATTTGAGTGCGGGTTTTAGGTACTTGCTGACATAAGTAGTAGCAGCAGTATTAAGACGTTTTATGAAGGTCAGCTTTGGGTGTTGGATAGATGGCCCTTAGAGACAAGCACATTAAAAGTTGATTTTAATTGAAAATGTTGATACCTGGTGGTTAAGTCAAATGCCAAAAGAAATGATCAACTGCTGAGGTCCAGAGTCTCAGAATGTGTTAAAATTCCTGAAGGTGATGAAGGTAATGAACTGTGCCTACGCATATGCAGGATGTGAAATCCTTTTGTTTGTATGCTTCCTTTGTCATTCAAAGAGGTTGTTGAAAAGCCCACACACAGATCATGGAGCAGGTCAGACAAAAATGTGGATTCAAGCAGGACGCAGAGTCACTGAGTTTGTCAGACTTGGTTGATTGACTTATATTTTTCTTGGGATAGATTTCAAAAAGTTGATTTTAAAATGAAATGCAGAAACCTGGTGATGACAATTTGCAGAAATCCAATCCAGGAGACTTTCACGGATGTAGTGAGCAAGAATGGTGTAGTTACTCCAAGGAGAAAACCATGTAAATCCACAAAAACTAAGCTACAGACACAGACAAACACAAGCAGCCACCACACAGATCCAGGAGTAGGGTTAACTAGTTTGACAACTCAAAGGTTGGGCAGGTTATGTCACATATGACGAAGTAAGCATTTTGTCCCTTTTGGACTCCCATCGCCCAGCGAATGGTTCAGGCCTGTTCGCAGCATTGCCCTACGTGAGGGGTGGCCATTGCTAAGTTACATACCGTGTCAGTGTCAGCACTGCTTCTGCGGAATGAAGTGCTTCAGCATCAGGCTGACCCCCCTCCGGGGTTATTGTGAGATGACTTCACATTCTGTCCTGGATCCCGTTACCCTACATCTGGGGACTGAACGTCTTGTGTGGTCACTCACAGTGTCAGTGTCAGTACTGCTCCTGCAGTACGTCGTCTGTTGCAATTGTCTGACTAACCCTGTCCGGGGTCAGTGTGAGATGCCTTCACATCCTGTTCTGGATCCTGTTACCCTACATCTGGGGACTGACCGTCGTGTGGTAACCCACTGTGTCAATGTCAGCACTGCTCCTGCAGTATGACATCTAGTGCAATCAGCTAACCTCCTTCCCCCCGGGGTCAGTGGAAGATGCCTTCACATCCTGTCCTGGATCCTGTTACCCTACATCTTGGGACTGACCATTGTGTGGTCATCCACAGTGTCAATGTCAGCACTGATTCTGCAGTATGAAATCTATTGCAATCAGCTGACTCCCCTGCACCGAGTCAGTGTAAAATGGCTTTGTATCCTGTCCTGGATCCCATTACCCTACATCTGGGGCTGACCGTTGTGTGGTCACCCACGGCATCAGTGTCAGCTCTACTCCTGCAGTATGAGGTCTGTTGCAGTTGGCTGACTCTTCCCCTCCAGTGTCAGTGTGAGATGCCTTCACATCCTGTCCTGGATCTCACTGCGCCATATTTGAAGGCTGACCATCGTGTGGTCACCCACAGTGTCAATAATAGCACTGCTCCTGCAGTATGAGGTCTATTGCATTCGACTGACTCCCCCCACTGGGGTCAGTGTGCGATGCCCTCACATCCTGTCCTGGATCCCATTATCCTACATCCGGGGAGTGACCACTGTATGGTCACTCACAGTGTCAATGTCAGCACTGCTTCTGCAGTATGAGGTCTGTTGCAGTCGGCTGACTCCCCCCGTTCAATATGAGATGCCTTCACATCCTGTCCTGAATCCTTTACCCTACATATGGGGACTGACCGTTGCATGGTCACCCACAGTGTCAATGTTAGCACTGCTCCTGCAGTATGAGGTCTATAGCAGTCAGTTGACTCCCCCCCCCACCGGGGTTATTGTAAGATGCCTTCACATCCTCTCCTGGATCCTGTTGTCCTACATCCGGGGAGTGACCGTTGTGTGGTCACCCACAGTGTCAATGTTAGCACTGCTCCTGCAGTATGAAGACTGTTGCAATCAGTTGACTGCCCCCGCGGGGTCAGTGCGAGGTGTCTTCCCAGTCTATCCTGGATCTCATTGCCCCATATGTGGGGACTGACCATCGTGTGGAGACCCACAGTGTCAATGTCAGCGCTGCTCCTGCAGTATGAGGTGTATTGCAATCAGCTTACCCCTCCCAGGGTCAGTGTGAGATGCCTTTACAGCCTGTCCTGGATCTCGTTGCCCCACATGTGGAGGCTGACCATCATGGGGAGACCCACAGTGCCAATGTCAGCACTGCTCCTGCAGTGTTTATTTATTGAAATGTTTCACCAGAAAGGCACACTGAGCAACAAGTTGTTTGTCTCCCGGTGTGACCTGGGGGGAAGGGGTACAACTAGAATGAGTCATTAAACATTCAGGTTACAAGATCAACATTAATATACAGTTGTAAGACAGGTGTTACAAAGAGTGGTATGACAGTGTTGCTTATAACATGTAGAAAAAGTGGGCGATAATAAGTGCTGGGTTAATAAGTAAACAAGAGCTTACGTGAAGAGAAAGCGGGGGGAGGGGGAAGAGTTGTGGTACTGGAGACCCCTTCAGGATGTGAGGAACCCTGCAAGAGGACTTGGGGATCAGAGAGAAGGGGATAAGACAGTGTCCTAGAGAGACCCCTTTAAGATGGTAGGGGAAGGGAGTAGATGAGAGATACATGCCCCTTTGGGGGTAGGAGAGGGACCGATGGAGAGCATTTGGGGTCCTTTACATTCTGTGAGAGATCAAGGGAGGCCAGTAAGGGGGAGTAATTTGGGGAAGGGAGGAGGCTAGATATTTGGGGGTACAGGATAAAATGAAGGTGAGGGTGGGGGGAGGGAATTAAGGAGGGACATGGCAAGAGCAGCTAGGTGCAAGGTAATTATTGAGGGCAGAGCTGATGGAGTAGGCAGAGGATGAGTGCCGGATTTGAGGGGAGAAGGAATTCCAAATTTTTGGGAGGCGGCGAGAGAAACTAGAGTGGCCGATTTGGGTGGATCTGTGGGGGACAACCATGGTACTGGAGTCGGTTGATCTAAGGGAAGGGGAAGATAGGTGTTATAAAGGAGGAGGAGGTGAGGTAGGATGGGAGCTCACCCAACCAGTGTTTGGAGGTGAATTAGCACAGTGGGAGAGTTACCTATTTGTGAGAGGGGGAAGGATAGGGCATGATAAAGATCGCAGTGATGGGTGTGAGGGGGCATCCAGGGCAAAGCATCAGAAGGAATCGAAGAGGGTGTCCAGTCTGGCCAGGGAGGACTTAGTGGCAGCACCATAGACTATGTCACAGTAGTCGAAAATGGGCAGTATCATCTTCTGAACAAATTCATGCCTAGCCATAGGTGGGATGCAACTATGGGTCCTGAACAGGTCACAAAGCTTGGGTGCAGTTTTTTCTGGATGGCATCAATATGTCTAGAGAAGGTTAGGTGTTGGTCCAGCCAAACACCTAAGTACCTGAAGGAGGTTGTGTCCTCAAGTAAAGTTCCATCAAGGATGTGGAAAGTGAGTAAGGAGGGAAGCCTAGAGAGTCTCTGTCTTATGCCAAAGGTCACGGAGACAGTCTTTTTGGTGTTGAGAAAAAGTTTATGGTTAGCAAACCAGAGCTGAACCTTGTCAAAGTCTTGCTGTAAGCTGGTTGTAACCTCATCAGGACAGGAGCCAGATGTATACAGGACTGCATACATATGTATAGTGGAGGATGGGGAGCAAACGGAGGGAAGGTTGTTTAAGAAGATGGTGAATAGGAGGGGCCCTAATACAGAGACCTGGGGGACTCCAGTGCTAATCAGGAGGGGAGGGGAAGTGGTATCCAAGATCTTAACTGATTGGGTACTACCAATAAGGTAGGCCTTTAACCAGTTCATGGCAGAGGGAGATAGGCCAGCTGCTGGGAGTGAGTCAAGAAAAAGGGAGTGAGAGACATTGTTGAATGCCTTGGCCAGGTCGACAAAAATGGCAGAGATAATTTGGCCATTGTCCATCCTGGTTAGGATGGAGTATGTGAGCCGCAGGAGAGAGGTGGTGGTGGTTGAGTGTTTTTTCCTGAAACCAGACTGGAAAGGAGTGAAAAAGGAGGTGTCAGTTATAGAAAAGAGGTGAATTGGGAGAGGATAATGTGTTCTTGAACTTTGGCAAGGGTAGGGAGGAGAGAAATGGGGCGATAGTTGCCGGGGATGAGGGGTCACCCTCTTTGGGTAGAGGGAGGATCACTGCATGTTTCCATGAAGAGGGGACCGAGGCAGTAGAGAATTAAAGTTTAGGATTATTGAGAGGGGGTAGGCAATGGCCAAAGCAGACAGGGAGAGTAGTTTTGGGTCAAGGCCATCAGGGGATGTACCTTTAGAGGTGTTGATGGTGAGGAGGGCAGTTAGGGCATTGTTTGGGGTTACAGTAGTGAAAGAAAAAGGAAGGTGGTGGAGGGGGAACGATGGTAGAGGGTGGGGGGAAGGCTAGGAGGGGAGGCATTTCAGTAGCTCTGTGTTGCAGGAGGTATAGTAGGAGTTAAAGAGGACAGGAAATAATTTCTAACTGGCAGCTGTTTATAAAGTTCTTATTCTCAAAAAATATATGCGTTCCCATAAATTATCCATATTTAACTGTACCCAAATAAGAAGTGATACAAAAAACTGTAGTTTTCATTATTTTGTTTTCTTGGGCAGCATTCTGTTGTAGTTCTCTTCATGCAACCAGTGACTTGGGGCCAGATATTCAAAACTTTGCCCCGGGGCTAAATTAGCACTGCCCGGCGAGCAAAGTTAGCCTGGAGCACAAAGCAAGCTATATTCAAAAGGAATAGCCCGGGGCAATCAGCTTCTGAATATAGCATGGGAATGAGGCCGGGCAAACTGGGCTGGGAGTGCAGGGCAAACTTAGCCCTGGAATAAGACAGCTCTGAATATAGCAACCAGGAAGTGCAAACCACAACAGCAGCACAGTACACTGCAACATTAAGGTAGGTAGAGGTGAACTATGTGGCCAGTGTGTGTGCCAGCAAATGTGTGGACCCAGTACAGCTGCAGGCAGCAGGGCAAGTGAAAGTACAGTGTTCAGAACTGTATAATATTCTCCAAACTGTTTGCGCCGTGCTAACACGTTTGCGTAGGTTTAGCGCGGAGCTAAACTGTTTGCCTGGTGCTAAACTTTGCCATATTCAAAAGTGACATGCAAATGAGCCTACTTAGGTAGCCTGTGGACAAACATCCAGATTAGCATCTCATTGTGCCCTGATTTGCATGCAGTTTCCCCAGTGTTACTGCAGGGTCCCACAGCTCCATCTGTAGGTCAGTCTGGAAGTACAGGGGCTGGCCAGGACCAGCCGCAGCTCCACCTGTAGGTCAGTCTGGCAGTGCATGATGATAGCTGTAGGCTACATGTAAACAGTACAAAATAGCATATAATATTGTACCCCAGGGGACATCACAGCATAGGCACAGATGGTGGTGGTGCTACATGCAACTGTCACACTACAGGAGCAAGGGGGCCAGTAGTGTGTGGACACAGCAGTGCCTATGGTGTGTAGGGCAGTGATGATGACTGCACTATACACAGTGACAGGCCCAACATGCAGGTGTTTACTGACAGTGGACATTACTGTTACGCTGTTGTGTGACCCACAGATGCTGCACCTCTGACATGGGATGCTCACAAGGACATATACATGTCCAGCTTTGTGTGCTGTGGCAGTTGTACAGCTGTGCGGTATGTGGCTGGGGGGGGGCATATATTTTTCAGAAAGGCACACTGGTGTTGGGGTATTCCCAATACTGGCCCATGTGCACTGCGTGATGTGTCCAAGCCTTGTGGCCACACCTGGTCTGTGGCACAGCCTGGCCACCGGTACACTCTCCCCTCAACATCCTCCATGCCCACAGTGCTGCATGTGTGTGCTGGCATCTGTTGGTGTCCACAGAAGAGTGGTCCACAGGTATGTGCTGTATGGCCACACTGCCATGCTGTCCACTGGTGGCAGGGTCACCACTTGCTGCCTGGCATGGCTGGCACTGGTGGCAGATCATGGCTTCGTTGTGATGCCATCAGTGAGCAGCATGTTTCCTCTATGTCTGGCTTTGTCTATGTGTTTATTTGTTAGGGTCGCGCAAAGCTGCGCAAAAGCCAAGCAAACACCGCGCAAAGCCAAAATGTTGCACAAAGCTGATTGCCCAGGGTTAAGACTACCTTTTCCTGGGCGGTAATGTGCACCGTGCTAAGTGTTGCGCTAAATCGCACAAAACCACTTTGCGCGGTGCTAGTCACTGAATATAGCATTGCGCCTGTATTCATGTACACACACCCTCAGTTTGCCCCTTTCATACATTATGATTTTGCCCGGTGCTAATGCAGTTTGCGTGCACTATTTGGCCTTTTGAATATAGCAGACCCGCGCTAATCCCGTGCTAAACCTGTGCAAACAGTTTTTGCCCGGTGCAAAGTTTTGAATATCTGGCCCTTGGAGTTTTAACTATGTCACAGTTTGTGCAGAGAACTCTAAGTATAGTTCTGATAGGGCAACAGCTCATAATTAGCATTCTGTACACAAACCATGGCATAGTAAAAACTCCAGGTTATTGGTTCCATAAAGAGAACTGTAACAGAATGCTGCCCATAAAACCAAACAATGTAAAATACAGTTTTTTCATTTCACTTTTTATTCAGGTACGGTTAAATATGGATAATTTAGAGGAATGTATATAATTTTGGAGAATAACAAGTTTATAAACAGCTGCCAATTAGCACAGATTTCATGTCCCCTTTAAATGCCATGGCTACAGTTGGTGGGTCGGACACTAGTGAGCTATTTATTTATTTTATTTATTTATTTGAAGAGATTTACCAGGAAAGCAACATGAACTGAGAACAGCTCGTTTCCAGAAGTGTCCTGGGGGAAGGGGAGAACATAGGTGGGGGGATAATACAACATTTAGGTGAATACAGAGTACAGAATCATACACAAAGCAGAATACAACGCAGGTAGTTGGTAGCTAGGAACAAGTGCAGTAAACAGGTTCTGTCACTGCAGTTGTGGATCAGGTAATAGAAGTATGAGCATGGGTTAATATGTAGACTAAGGTGAGCAGAACATCAGTAACTGAGCACGTGAACATTGGGTTACAGCCAGGTGAGAGAGCGTGGACAATATGTTGAATACAAGCTAAAGGTGAGCAGGCAATCAGATAACAATTTAACTTGGATGAACATAACACTTATGCCAGGAGGTCACCCCTTATTAGTGCAGTGGGAAGGAGCCCTAGCGACTATAAGTGCTGTAAATTCGGAGCGGTGTAGCCATATGGAAACTGGGGAGGGGGGAACTTTCATTAGAAGTAGGGGATGGGGAGACCAGAGCCACGTCCCCTTCAGGTTGTAGAGAACCTTGCAACTGGATGTGGCACTAGCGGGACGGGGGTGAGGAGTAGGGGGGATATAGGTTGAAGGTGGGAGCATGAGGAGGTGCAAGGAGGTGGAAGGGGGAACATGCGAGTATGCAGAGGGACATGGAGGAAGGGAGGGAGGTTGTGGGGAAGGGGATGGAGATAAAGGGGAAATGGAAATTGCAGGGGAGGAGGAAAAGGGCTAGGAGGAGAGAGGGAAGGGAGAGGGAGGAATAAGTGGGGAAGGGAAGGAGAGAAAGAGGATGAGTAATGAGAGAGATGGAGGTATGGGAAGGAGAGAAAAAGGGGAAGTGTACTGTGGGGCATGGGTGTTGGGGGTCAGGAGTAGCAAGGGGTAGGGCTGGTGCAGTGGAGCTATTTATGTATCGGGGTGGTGGGTGTGATGAGGGGCTAAATAGGGTGTGGACCACCTTCCAGAACTCTGAAGGGGAATTTATGTTGTTGATGAAAGAAGATTTGAAATATTCAGACTTGGCTAACCTTGTAGCCCTGGTGCAAGCGTTTCTGAGCATGCGAAAGTTCGCGAGGTCACTAGGATGCTGGGTAGCTTTATGATGCTTCCAGGCTGGATCTCCAGCCCTGGGGCAGGCCAGAAGTTCAGTGTGAGGTGCTTCTGCAGTGGGCTGCCCCCCCCCCGGATCAGTGTGAGATGCCTTCACACCCTGTCCGGAATCCTGTTACTCTGCATCCGGGGACTGACTGTCGTGTGGTCACACACAGTGCCAGTGTCAGCACTGCTCCTGCAGAATGAGGTCTGTTGCAATCAGCTGACTCCCCCCCCCGGAGTCAGTGTGAGATGCCTTCACATCCTGTTCTGGATCTCATTGCTCCATATGTGGGGGCTGACTATTGTGTGGACACCCACAGTGCCAATGTCAGCACTGCTCCTGCAGTATGAGTTGCTTCTGCAGTGGGCTGGCTCCTCCGCCAGGGCTCAGCACAAGATGCGTTCCCATCCTGTCCTGGATTCTGTTACCCTATATCTGGAGCTGACCATCATGTGCGTACTCACAGTGCCAATTTCAGCACTGCTATGAGGTGCTTCTGCAGTGGGCTGGCTCCCCCTAGGGATCAGTGCAAGATGCGTTCACATCCTGTCCTGCATACCATTGGCCGGGAAGGGGGGCAATTACAGGTGTTTTCACATGCCAGTACAAAGCACTACCAGCTGGCATCACTGGACTGGGCAGTTTTCTACTTTCTATATCCCAGAGTCCCCTGTCTTGTGCCCTGCATGTCTATGCACCTACAGCATCACCTGTCATTAACACTGGGGATGTAGGCTTTCCCACAGCACTGTCCTCATCATGTCAGTTGTGACTCTACCACTGTGAGCCCATTAAATAGAAGCAGCGCTATTTTTAGTTGCAGTTACCTTAGCACGTAGAATTTCTGAGCTTGAGGCCCTGATGTATAAGGTGCTTTATTTGATTTTTCACAGAGACAGGGTGGCTCTGCGTACAGATCCTAAGTTTCTTGCTAAGGTCATGTCAGAAACTACTCTTAATCATTCCTTGGATTTGCCGGTATATTATCCCAAGCATTCTAATCGTGGGGAAGCCATCTGCTTATGTTAGACGTTCACAGGATACTACTTTATTACATAAATAGGACTAGAGATGTCCGTAAGATAAATCAACTTTTTGTTTCTTTCACACCAAAAAGGGAGGGTGCAGGAGTTTCTAAGCGGTGTTTTTCTAAATGGCTGGCAAACTGCATTACTTCTTGTTACCAGAAGTATGGTAAGGTCCTTCCAGGTCAGGTCAAAGGACATTCTACCAGGGGAATGGCTACTTCCACAGCCTGTTTCAGAAATGTCTCTGCTACAGATATCCGTGCAGCAGCTACGTGGAGTTCTGTCCACACTTTCATAAAACATTACAGTCTGGACATCGCCTCGAGGCATACAGCCAGTTTTGGACTAGCAGTCCTCCAGGGATTCTTGTCCTAACTCCATATGTGAGTTCTGCTGGGATTATGTTCCAGTCCCCCTCGTTCTGCTTGTCCCTTGGACCCTTTACTGCTTGGGACCCAGTCCTAGAAGTGCTTACCTACTGCAAGAGCCCTCTTGAAGTAAGATAGTACAGTTACGTAAGAACTTACCGTAACAGTAGATCTTTGAGAGAGGGTTAAAATAAGAATGCACACACGGAAAAGTGGTGCTAAAGGAACCACCTCAGTGAAATTAGAGCATGTTCCTAGCACACACAAGCCATCAAGCAGGACGCCAACTAATTATTTAGAAGTTATTTTATTAATAAAAAAAAACAACCGACTAACAGCCTGACATATCTGAGTTACCTCCTTTCTCAAAGCCTTTGAGGCTGTTAGCCGGTTGTTTTTTATTAATAAAATAACTTTTAAATAATTAGTTGGTGTCCTGCTTGATGGCTTGTGTGTGCTAGGAACACGTTCTAATTTCACCTTCGAGAGAGGCTCTTGCAGTAGGTAACCTTTTTCGCACCCACTTTCACCCTTATCTTATTGGTTTATTTCCATGCTCCCTCTCCAGAAAGATTTCTTCGAGGATTCAGCAGCCTCTTTTCTTCTCCTGTCATGACCTTTTTTGGTCTCCAGCGGGAGAACTGGAGGGTGGACGTGGGGACTGCCCACTATATAGTGTCATGGTGATGTCAGTCACATGACGGGTGGGTGGTTCCCCGTCAGAAAAATGATAGCAAATGTTTCCGTGCTGTCCTGATGCCAGGGGGCAGCAGTCCTACGGTAAATTCTTACGTAACTGTACTGTTTTCTCTTGCTCTTGAAATAACTAGTGAGATTGTCATTCTTTTGGTTTTTTTAGATGGTGCTTATGCCCGCTACCATTTTTATTTCTTTAGATGGTGTTTATGCTCCCTACCATTTGACCAGGATGCCTTCGGTCACAGTCAGTGTGTACTGCCCAACTGCAAGGGCCTTGCCCGATGCTCTCACGTTTCATGATCAGTCTTGTTACCTCCCCCAAATTGTCCATTGTGGTGGAACCCCTTTTATTACCCTTTTGAGGAAGGAGTTCTGCCCAAATTCAGCACTGTGGTAAGAGGTGTGCAGGCAGTATTTAGCCAGCAACTCATTCTGCCAGGAGACATCTAGTAGAATGTTTGGGAGGCAGGAACATGAGACCCATGGAGGTTGGGGTGAGGAGACATCATTTAACCAACCAGAAGCCATTTCTGCTTCATTTGTGCCAATCCCTTAGATTGTGCTGTGTGACATCAGTGCCACCAGCAATTTTGGGCATGCTGACATCCGCCCAGTCTCCATACTGTGTACTGTGTGTGTGGATCATGCTGTCATGTGTGTACTCTCTCCACCCTTCATTCTTGTATGGGTTCCATCCTGACATCTACATACTCTGCCCACCCTGTAGTGAGTGTGGGTTCCATCCTGACATCTACACACTGCCCACCCTGTAGCATGTATGGGTTCCATCCTGACATTTACACACTCGCCTCACCCTGTAGTGAGTGTGGGTTCCATCCTGACATTTACACACTCTCCTCACCCTGTAGTGAGTGTGGGTTCCATCCTGATATTTACACACTCTCCCCACCCTGTAGTGAGTGTGAGTTCCATCCTGACATCTACACACTCTGCCCACCCTGTAGTGAGTGTGGGTTCCATCCTGACATCTACACACTCTGCCCACCCTGTAGTGAGTGGGTTCCATCCTGACATTTACACACTCTGCCCACCCTGTAGTGAGTGTGGGTTCCATCCTGACATCTACACACTGCCCACCCTGTAGTGAGTGTGGGTTCCATGATGACATCTACACACACTGCTCACCCTGCAGTGAGTGTGGGTTCCATCCTGACATTTACACACTCTGCCCACCCTGTAGTGAGTGTGGGTCCATCCTGACATCTACACACTGCCCACCCTGTAGTGAGTGTGGGTTCCATCCTGACATCTACACACACTGCCCACCCTGTAGTGAGTGTGGGTTCCATCCTGACATCTACACACACTGCCCACCCTGTAGTGAGTGTGGGTTCCATCCTGACATCTACACACCGCCCACCCTGTAGTGAGTGTGGGTTCCATCCTGACATCTACACACACTGCCCACCCTGTAGTGAGTGTGGGTTCCATGATGACATCTACACACACTGCTCACCCTGCAGTGAGTGTGGGTTCCATCCTGACATTTACACACTCTGCCCACCCTGTAGTGAGTGTGGGGTCTATCCTGACATCTACACACTCTCCCCACCCTGTAGTGAGTGGGTTCCATCCTGACATTTACACACTCTGCCCACCCTGTAGTGAGTGTGGGTTCCATCCTGACATCTACACACACTGCCCACCCTGTAGTGAGTGTGGGTTCCATGATGACATCTACACACACTGCTCACCCTGCAGTGAGTGTGGGTTCCATCCTGACATTTACACACACTGCCCACCCTGTAGTGAGTGTGGGTTCCATCCTGACATCTACACACACTGCCCACCCTGTAGTGAGTGTGGGTTCCATCCTGACATCTACACACTGCCCACCCTGTAGTGAGTGTGGGTTCCATCCTGACATCTACACACACTGCCCACCCTGTAGTGAGTGTGGGTTCCATGATGACATCTACACACACTGCTCACCCTGCAGTGAGTGTGGGTTCCATCCTGACATTTACACACTCTGCCCACCCTGTAGTGAGTGTGGGGTCTATCCTGACATCTACACACTCTCCCCACCCTGTAGTGAGTGGGTTCCATCCTGACATTTACACACTCTGCCCACCCTGTAGTGAGTGTGGGTTCCATCCTGACATCTACACACACTGCTCACCCTGCAGTGAGTGTGGGTTCCATCCTGACATTTACACACACTGCCCACCCTGTAGTGAGTGTGGGTTCCATCCTGACATCTACACACACTGCCCACCCTGTAGTGAGTGTGGGTTCCATCCTGACATCTACACACTGCCCACCCTGTAGTGAGTGTGGGTTCCATCCTGACATCTACACACACTGCCCACCCTGTAGTGAGTGTGGGTTCCATGATGACATCTACACACACTGCTCACCCTGCAATGAGTGTGGGTTCCATCCTGACATTTACACACTCTGCCCACCCTGTAGTGAGTGTGGGTTCCATCCTGACATCTACACACTGCCCACCCTGTAGTGAGTGTGGGTTCCATCCTGACATCTACACACACTGCCCACCCTGTAGTGAGTGTGGGTTCCATTCTGACATCTACACACACTGCCCACCCTGTAGTGAGTGTGGGTTCCATCCTGACATCTACATACTGCCCACCCTGTAGTGAGTGTGGGTTCCATCCTGACATCTACACACACTGCCCACTCTGTAGTGAGTGTGGGTTCCATCCTGACATCTACACACTGCCCACACTGTAGTGAATGTGGGTTCCATCCTGACATCTACACACTCTGCCCACCCTGTAGTGAGTGTGGGGTCCATCCTGACATCTACACACTGCCCACACTGTAGTGAGTGTGGGTTCCATCCTGACATCTACACACTCTGCCCACCCTGTAGTGAGTGTGGGTTCCATCCTGACATCTATACACTCTTCCCACACTGTAGTGAGTGTGGGTTCGATCCTGACGTCTACACACTCTGCCCACCCTGTAGTGAGTGTGGGTTCCATCCTGACATCAACACATTCAGCCCACGCTGTAGTGAGCGTGGGGTCCATCCTGACATTTGTACACTGCCCACCCTGTAGTGAATGTGGGTTCTACCTGACATCTACACACTCTGCCCACCCTGTAGT
Organism: Neoceratodus forsteri; assembly: GCA_016271365.2. NCBI lineage: Eukaryota > Metazoa > Chordata > Ceratodontiformes > Ceratodontidae > Neoceratodus > Neoceratodus forsteri. Next base: position 2,497,038 of record JADMNL010000033.1, read on the forward strand.
GAGCGTGGGGTCCATCCTAATATCTACACACTGCCCACCCTGTAGTGAGTGTGGGTTCCATCCTGACATCTGTACACTCTGCCCACACTGTAGTGAGTGTGGGTTCCATCCTGACGTCTACACACTCTGCCCACCCTGTAGTGAGTGTGGGTTCCATCCTGACATCTACACACTGCTCACACTGTAGTGAGTGTGGGGTCCATCCTGACATCTACACACTGCCCACCCGGTAGTGAGTGTGGGTTCCATCCAGATATCTACACACTGCCCACTCTGTAGTGAGTGTGAGTTCCATCCTGACACCTACACACACTGCCCACCCTGTAATGAGTGTGGGGTCCATCCTGATATCTACACACTGCCCACCCGGTAGTGAGTGTGGGTTCCATCCAGATATCTACACACTGCCCACCCTGTAGTGAGTGTGGGTTCCATCCTGACATCTACACACCGCCCACCCTGTAGTGAGTGTGGTTTGCATCCTGACATCTACACACACTGCCCACCCTGTAGTGAGTGTGAGTTCCATCCTGACATCTATACAGTCTGCTCACACTGTCGTGAGTGTGGGTTCCATCCTGACATCAACACATTCAGCCCACACTGTAGTGAGCATGGGGTCCATCCTGACCTCTGTACACTGCCCACCCTGTAGTGAATGTGGGTTCCATTCTGACATCTACACACTCTGCCCACCCTGTAGTGAGCGTGGGGTCCACCCTGACATCTACACACTGCCCACCCTGTGGTGTGTGTGGGTTCCATCCTGACATCTACACACTCTGCCTACCCTGTAGTGAGTGTGGGTTCCATCCCGACATCTACACACTGCCCACCCTGCAGTGAATGTGGGTTCCATCCTGACATCTACACACTGGCCATCCTGTAGTGAGTGTGTGTTCCATCCTGACATCTACACACTGCCCACACTGTAGTGAGTGTGGATTCCATCCTGACATCTACACACTGCCCACCTTATAGTGAGTGTGGGTTCCATCCTGACATCTACACACTGCCGACACTGTAGTGAGTGTGGGGTCCATCCTGACATCTACACACTGCCCACCCTGTAGTGAGTGTGGGTTCCATCCTGACATCTACACACTGCCCACTCTGTAGTGAGTGTGGGGTCTATCCTGACATCTACACACTCTGCCCACCCTGTAGTGAGTGTGAGTTCCATCCTGACATCTACACATTGCCCACCCTGTAGTGAGTGTGGGTTCCATCCTGACATCTACACACACTGCCCACACTGTAGTGAGTGTGGGTTCCATCCTGACATTTACACACTCTCCCCACCCTGTTGCATGTATGGGTTCCATCCTGACATCTACACACTCTCCCCACCCTGTAGTGAGTGTGGGTTCCATCCTGACATCTACACACACTGCCCACCCTGTAGTGAGTGTGGGTTCCATCCTGATATCTACACACTGCCCACTCTGTAGTGAATGTGGGTTCCATCCTGACATCTACACACTCTGCCCACACTGTAGTGAGTGTGGGTTACACTCTCCCCACCATGTACTGTGCATGGGATTCTCTCTTTCCCTATCACATACTGTGTGTGGGTTCCATTCTCCCCAATTTGTAATGTGTGAGGGTCCCACTCTCCCTACCCTATATTTTGTGCAGGTTCCATTTTCCTCTCCCTGTGTTGTGTGTAAGATCCACTTTCCCCACCCTGTATTGTGTGTGGGTTTCACTCTCCCCGCCCTGTATTGTGTATGGGTTCCACTCTCCCCGCCCTGTATTGTGTGTGGGATCAACTCACCCTACCCTGTATTGTGTGTGGGTTCCACTCTCCCCACCTTGTACTGTGTGTGGGTTCCACTCTCCCCACCCTGTACTGTGTGTGGGTTCCACTTTTCCCCACTCTCTGTTGTGTGTGGGATCCACTCTCCCCACTGTATATTGTGTGTGGGTTCCACTCTCACCACCCTGTACTGTGTGCGAAATCAACTCACCCTACCCTGTATTGTGTGTGGGTTACACTCTCCCCACCCTGTACTGTGTGTGGGATCCACTCCCCCCATACTGTGTGTGGTTTCCACTCTCCCCACCCTGTATTGTGTGTGGGTTCCAATCGCCCTACCCTGTATTGTGTGTGGGTTCCACTCTCCCCACCCTGTATTGTGTGTGGGTTCCACTCTCCCCACCCTGTATTGTGTGTGAGTTCCACTCTCCCCACCCTGCATTGTGTGTGGGTTCCACTCTCCCCACCCTGTATTGTGTGTGGGTTCCACTCTCCCTACCCTGTGTTGTGTGTGCGTTCTGCTGTGTCACCACCTGTCATCACTCACATGGCAGTATTGCAGCAGACAGCACAATCGTTTCTCCTTGGAGGAGAACCTCCATGAGGATGCTCGATCCTCTTCAACTTGGCAACCCCTTCCCCCCCAGCAGCCCTGGCTCAATCTCGAACCTGGGTCACTGATGTCACAAGTGGCAGCACTGCTATCATTCTGGTTGGCAGGGTTTGGAAACAATCTGGACTCTTCCCAAGACTGCCTGGTGGGGAACTGGTAATTTTGGCATCTTCCCAGATCTGGCTGGCTGGAAACTTTAAATCCTGGTCTCTTTAAATAACTGACTGGTTCAAAACAATCAATCGTGCTCTCTTCCTAAACGTGTATGGTGGTCCTGGTCTCTTCCTAAAAGTGTATGGTGGGAAACAGTCCATTTTGGTTTCTTTTCACAGAATCACCTAATGGGAAAACATGAATTTTAGTATCTTTCCAGAACAGCCTGATGTAAAGCCATCAGTGTTGGTCTCTCTCCCTCTCTCTCTCTCTCTCACACACAAGCAGTCATGCCTGGTTACTTATACATTAGATATGTGCCTGCCAAACAAACAGGCTGGGTCTCGGCATCAGTAACCTGCTTGATACATAAATAGCCTGGCTGTCGGCCTAAGATGTCTTATAAATCTGGAACATGAGGAGAAGATTTGATTAATTGGGTGCTGGCAACAGAGTAATCTCAAGACTCCTTGCTCTCGGAGGTGTTTGGTATCAGGCTGTTTTTTGCATGATGTTTATTGCCAGCTATAGACCAGGTGAGTCATTGCCTTCCATAGCTGAAGTTTAAGGTGAAATCTCTCTCTTTCTCTCCTGACACAGTTTGAAGTCTGTGTCTAAAGTAAAGTGGTGAGATTCCACTATGGTTTTTAGAGTCAGTGTGTAAATATAAAGACAGCATTCTCTAACGGAAGCCCATTCTTCTTTGGTGGCTTAAACTCCAGTCACTGTAAGGTTTTTCCATGTGACATGGTCATCTTCATCCTTTTTTTTTTTTGATATTATTTCTGCACCTTCAGTGTGGTCCAGATTTGGGGGGGGCAAACCCTGGGGGTAAGTGCCAGTGCCCAGCCCTATCCCCTGGGATCCGCTAGCCGGCACTGGAACTTCACTCCAGGGCTTACTTCCTCCCCGGTGGGGCTAGTGGGGTTACCCAACCTCTGCCAGAGACCAAATCCAGTGGCTGGGAGCAGGGCCTGCGAGGTACCCTCCTTCATCCTGCCACATTGCTCTTTCTTCCTCTTTTCATGACCCCATGCAGGTGTGCAGTGTGCAGTGACAGCTATGATGTGGTCACACACGCTCCCGTGCATGCCCACGTCAAGCATCTGCCACACTCCCACCCCATGCTGCTGTGGCTCTGTGTCACCAAGACCTAGCCTCCACTAGGGATCAGTAGTGCACCAGCTGCTGGTCCCCCCCCCCCCGGAGATGGAGAATAGTCTATCGGATGCTCAATCCATCTCCTCTCCTGCCAACCCACAGCGGCTCTGCTTGTTCTCGAACCTGGGTCACTGGCACGGTGTGAGGTGTTGCGTCCAGCGCCTCATCCCTCAGTGCCACCAGGCTGGCTTTATTCTTTAAAAAACAAAACAAAAAACATGATTTTTATTGTAGTTTTATGCAGACCAAGTGTACAGGCACAACATACATTCAGAGTACATTTGTGGTTTTAATATAAGAATACTATAGACGGGTGAAAATGAATCCACTGAAAAAGTCTGATCTAAAGAAGTGAATATTTGCTCCTTTAAGATGTACGCCTCTGCATAGGAGCATATTATATAGCATGGTAGTATTCCACCTGGAAAAATGTTTGTTCCCCATATGGTGGTCTGCCCAGCTCGATCACACCTGGAACGGAGGTCCCAACGTCTTCCAAAACCATGTTACAGAACCACATCTGATCTGAGGGGCATTACATGGAGTAACCAAACTATCTGTCTGAAATCCAGAGTTTGTATTGTATTTCACAGTTTTGCTGTCGTTTTTTCATGTTGTGAATGTCTAACACTATGGCCCAGATATTCAAAGAGGTTGCACCATGCACAACACACTGATGCACCCGGTAGCGATATTCAAAGGGAAAAGTCGCGCTGGAAATTCTGATGTGCGTCATCAAATGTGTCTGAGCACAGGTGGGGCATGCCCATGCATAACCTGCACAGCCTGATGTTCAGCCCAGGATGCGCAGAGTCATGCATGCGCAACCCCTACCTGCGCCTGCACAAAGTTACGCCACAAAAAAAAAAGGAACAAGTGATGGCCACCCACAGGTGAGCTGCCGCATTGCAGGGCACAACACAGCAGCTGCCACCTGTGGGTGGCCACCCGAGTTCCTGCCACACCTGGCGGTGCCCCCCCATGCCTCATCGCGGGCATCCATGTAGAAATCCCCCAAGTCCAATATCCCTGGTGGTCCAGTGGACCGCACTGAGCCCGATCGCGAGCATCAGTAATAGAACCCGCCCAAGTCCAATATTCCTGGTGGTCCAGTGGACCGATTGCTGCCCGATCGCGGGCATCTGTACCTCAGCAAATACCCCTAAGATCCTGGCGGTCTAGTGTACCCCCAACCCCACCTGCCCACTGAGCCCCACGGCCCCGCTCCCCCCCCTGTCAGCCGGCGGGCGGCAGCACCCCTGACACCCGCTGCCCCGCCGACTGACAGCTCGGTAGGGCTGCGCCCATTGGTTCATGAATATACTGGTAGGTTGCATTTCATTGGCTCACGCCAGGAACTGTCGGGCGGCAGCCCTACCGGCTGTCAGTCTGGCTGCATGGGTGCGTCAGGGTGCTGCCGCCTACCGCTGGACGGGGAGCGGGCGGTGGGGCCTAGTGGCAGGTGGGGTGGGGTACACTAGACCGCCAGGATCTTAGGGTATTTGCTGAGGCCAGATGCCCGCGATCGGGCAACAATCGGGTCCACTGACCACCAGAGATATTGGACTCGGGGGTCTATTACTGATGCCCACGATCGGGCTCAGTGCGTCCACTGGACCACCAGGATATTGGACTTGGGGGCGAATTGTCAGGACAGATGCCCGCGATCGAGCACATAGAGGTCCACTGGACCACCAGGGATATAGGAGGGTTTTCCTTTTACACTAATGCCTCGATTGGTGCAGGAGGCGCCGGTCCCCGACGGCTGCTGCCTGGCAGGGTGCCAGGCGCAAGTCCTCAGAATCAGCGCACCTGCATGCTAATGGCATGCAAATGGGGCCATGATGAGATGCAAATGGCCCCTGTGCGCCTTGCATAAATTATGGCCCCATTTGCATGTCCTTTTGAATATCGCGGGTGCTGTGCATGGCGCAATGGCACTTGCGCTGGTGCATCTCATGCTCACTCTGGCCACTTGCGCTGGCGTGGTGCCACTCGCCATGCACAGTAGGGATGGCCGGGGTGCGATATTCAAAACTGCTGCGCCGCTAGCGCGGCTTCCGTTGGTCTCGCCCAGGCCACCCCCGCGCAACACAGCTGAGCTGCGCCTCAGGCTTGCGCCTGCTGCCTGGCGTAGTTTGAATATCCGGCCTATGTCTTCCCGCTGCATTTGTGTGTGTGGGGTGATGTTAGCCATAACCAGGCAATGACTTTCTTTGCAGCTGTTTACTATGGGAGGGTATCTTAACAGTGTTGCTGCTTCTGGGATGAAAGTTCCAAGGTCAGGTAACAGGGTCAGTATAGTATGAGCCACCTCAGGCCAAAAAGAAGTTAATCTGGGACAGGATCATATTATGTGAGTATGGCAACTTCACAGAACATAGGAACATAGACAAGCAGAGGAGGCAAGGCCCATCTATGCGTGCCTGCCGTAAACTAACTGAGATAACCATGTCCACATTGTCTCCAACAAGAGGTGTCCATGGTGGCTGAATATTTGGCTGTAATCTGTGGTGTTCTAAAGATTCCATTTACTGTTTTCCACACAAATTCTTGCCAGATAAAAGACCTTGTGATTTTTGTGTTGGCGGGACAAGATTATGGTCCAGTCCTTATTTGAATCATGGTCACCTCCTTGTGTCCTTCCACAGATGCGCTGCAATGGTGTCTCACGGTGGGGGATACATTCTTTGAGGGATTTTAAGGCAGCAAACAGCTGTTCTGTATCACTCCACATTGTCCATGGGGAAGTTAGTTAATACCGAAGGGTAGTGTGCTCCTCACAGGGATAGTGGTGGAACAGTTCCAGAGCTGTGACTTTCAGCATAAAATTCCAGGGACGTGAACACTCTGAGTGTCACAGGTACCAGAGTTTTAGCTGTACCACTGAGGGAGCAGGATGCATAAAAGAACTCTCTTAAAATGTTCCTTTTTTCACTCAAATGTTTATTTTTTCTCAGGATTGGACAACTATGAGGCAGGTTGGGGCTCCTGGTACCAGGAGCACTCTTAAATTTAGAAATCCTGCTCTTAAGCTGCAGTTTTCAAATTGACTAAACTGTTTGCTAAAAAGAAATAAAAAACAAGAAAAACTCCGTCCCATTGCCTACAGTGCCTGGATTAGGACCACTGGCCTTTATAGGTTTTTGTTTGTTTATCATCAGAGGACGATCCTCTGGAAATGACGACGGAACGGACTCAATTATGGTGCTCAACTGGCAATTAATTTGATAACATTTTCACATCAGACATCCTTTTCTTTGTCACCCACCATTTCTCTTGCTGCATATTTACAATCTAAATAGAAACATAGACTTTGATGGCAGATAAGGACCACTTGGCCCACCCAGTCTGCCCATTTCCTACCTACTGGATAAGCTGCAGATTCTAGTTAACCAACAGCCCACTTCCTGCCACCCCCACTACAATTGCTTTATGTCTGTCCCATACATGTTTGAATTCCCCACTGTTTTAGACCCAACAACCACCCCAGGAATCCATCGTATCCACCACTCTCCGTGGAAAAAATTCCTCACATTACCCCTGAACCACCCCTCTATCTTTAAATTGTGCCCCTTGTTCTTACATATCTCTTTTTCTGAAAGATGCTACCTCCTGGACTTTGTTGATTCCCTTGAGGTACTTGAACGCTTCTATCTTGTCCCCTGTCCCTCCTTTCATCAAAGGTACACATATTAAGCTCTCTCAGTCTCTCTTCATATGGTTTCTGATGCAGACCCTCACCATTTTAGTTGCCCTCCTCTGGACTGCTTCCATCCTGTCTATGTCCTTGTGTAGATGAGGTCTCCAAACTGCACACAGTACTCCAGATGGGGTCTCACCAACTGTCTGTACAGAGGATAACCACTTCCCTTTTCTACTTGTGATGCCCCTTCCTATGCATCCCAGTATCCCCCTGGCTCTCCTTACTGACGTCTCACATTGCTTACCCACCTTTAGATCATCTGATACGACTATCCCCAGATCCCTTTCATTTTTGTTGTTGTTAGTACTTCTCCTGCTATTGTGTACTCTTCTCCTGGTTTTTGTTTCCCAGGTGCATTACTTTGCACTTCTTTGCATTGAATCTAAGTTGCCATATGTCTGACCATTCCTCCAACCTTGCCAAGTCCCTTCTCATCCTTTCTACCCCCTTGTGTATCAACTCTGTTACAGATCTTTGTGTCATCTGCAAAGAGGCATACCTTTCCCTACAGGCCCTCTGCAATGTCACCTATAAAGATGTTAAAGAGGACTGGACCCTAGTACTGGGCCCTGAGGTACTCCACTAGTGACCCCTTTCTTCGGAATGTGTTCCATTCACTATTACCTTCTTTGTCCTGTTGTGCAGCCAGTTTGCTATCCAGGCTACCACCTTGGGACCCACTCCCAGGCTGGCTAACTTGATTATCAATCTTTTGTGCGGACTGTGTGTCAAATGCCTTGCTAAAGTCTAGGTAGGCCATATCCACAGCCCTCCCTGGTCTATTACTCTGGTCACCCAGTCAAAGAAATCTATTAGATTCATCTGACACGACCTTCCTGCTGTAAATCCATGCTGCTTTGGGTCCTGTGCCTCACTGGCCTCTAGGTACTCAACAATTTTTCTTTCAGAAGTGATTCCATCATTTCCTACCACTGAGGTCAAACTTACAGGTCTGTAGTTTCCTGCTTCTGCCTTGCTCCCACTTTTGTGAAGGGAATCACATCTGCCCTCCTCCAGTCCTCAGGTACCACCTCATCCTCCCATGATTTGTTAAAAGTGTGGTCAGTGGTGTCACTAGGTCCTCCCTTAGTTCTTTAGGATTCTGAAGTGAATCCTGTGAGGCCCCATTGCTTTGTCCACCTTGAGTTTTAGGAGTTCTTTCAGGACTCTTTCTTCTGTAAATGGACTGGTGTCAACCCCACTATCCAGAGTGCTTCTATTGTCTGGTTTAGGTAACTCCTCTTCATCATCTTTTGTGAATACTGAGCAAAAGTATTCATTCAGTAACTCTGCCTTTTCACTGTCTTCCTCTGCCCACCTCCCTCTTCCTTATTAATCTTCACTATTCCTCCTTAACCTTTCTGTGCTCCCTAATGTACCTATAAAAGGTTTTATCCCCTTCTTAACTGAATTGGCTATTTTTCCTCGGTTTGGGCTTTTGCTATTCTGACTGCCTTCCCACTTCTTTCTGCTTTAATTGATACAGTTCCCTATCGTGCTGCTTCTGTGATTCCTTATACTTTTGAATGCAGCCTTTTCTCCTTAACCTTCCCTGCCACCTCTTTTGAGAACCATAGTGGTTTTTACTCCGCTTTGTTTTCTTTATCTGTTTCACACAAGGCTTGTTGCCTCTATGATGGCAGTTTTGATTTTTCTCCATTGTTCTTCCACCCTCCTTTTTGGCCATTTGCTAGTGTATTCTCAGGTATTCACCCATTTTGCCAAAGTTAGCCCTTCTAAAGTCCAGTATGCTTGTTTTGTATGGCTCGTCTCCATGGTTGTGCTTATTGTGAAGCACACTGTGCAGTGGTCGCTTGTTCCCAGATGTCTACTGACTTCTAAATTTGTGATCCTCTCTCCATTTGAGAGTACCAGGTCTAGTATTGCTCCCTCCCTGAGTGGGTTCCAACACTAGCTGTCTAAGGCCTGCCCCTGCAGGGCATGAGAATGACCCTGCTCTTGGATGTGGCTGCAGTACATGTCATCCAGTTAACATCTGGCATATTCAGGTCCCCATCAACAGTATCTCCTTTTTCAGCCATTTTGAGAATGTCCTCATCATTTTCTTGTCCATTTCCTCCCTTGAGATGGGGGTCTGTATACAACCCCTGTGCGGATTGTGATGCCATTCCCTGTCTCCAAGGTGACCCAGAGTGCCTGTTGTCCTCCCCTTTACTTTTTAGTTCTGTAGCTTTGATCCCTTCCCTTATGTATAGAGCTACTCCACCTCCTCTTTTCCCTCCCTGTCCCTTCTGTAGACTGTGTACCCGGTGTTGACATCCCAGTCATGGTTCCCTCCGTAAAATTATGTTTCCATGACTGCCACAATATCCAATTGTTCATCTTCCATCAAAGCTTCTAGCTCAGGAAGCTTGTTTCCAAACTACGGGCATTGGTACTCATTGCCCTCCATTTAATGTTGGCTTTATCCTTTTCCCATGCCTGCTCTTTTGCCCTTGTCTATTTTTCCATTTACCCTGTCCTGCCCTCTGTTGAGCACTGTACCTCAGTGTTTACCTTACTACCTGTCATGTTTTGTGGGGGAAGGCTTGAAATGTCCTGCCTCTTATTAGCACCTCTCCCATGGCTAGTTTAAAAGCTTGCCAAGGAAGCATTTAAACCTGTCACTTAGAATCTTGGTTCCCTAGGGCAGGACCCAGATAAAATTAGAGTACACTGGGAAAGGGTCCAGGGCATGAAATAATCTCAACGATTCACATTAGGCAGTTCTGAAGTCCATTCCATTGCATACATCCACTTCATAATTGTCTCAATTGTCTCTGATGTCCTCCTTTGCATGCCTTCACTCTTCTCAAGGTCTGATGCATGAAACCCGACACCCTTTTCTTCCAAATCCCACTGTACTACCTGAGTTCAGGTGCTAAACAAGCCGACCCCCAGCTTACTCCAAGCTTCTACCCCTTCCTTTCTTCTGCTGCATTCATGGCTGGGTGCGCCTGACCCTGGCCCATGCCTGCTCACCCTGTACACCCCCATTTTAGCCCCCTTTCTCTTCCTGTAGCCCATCTCCAGCTTATGCAATAGATGATGGGCTTCCTCCCCCTGTCACTTTCATCTCTTTCCCATTCCTCAGTGGTATCGCTTATCAATAAAACAAATGCTGACACTCCCACTGCTGATGGATGGACCCCTCTGGCCAGTACACACCTGGGCTAGTAAGGAAATAACACTATATACAATGTATAACTCCCCCACCCCGCTATCCATGCTGCTACCCGCCTGTTAAGTGGCTTCCTGGCCCTTTCCACTACCCTGATGTCCCTAGCATGCTGACAAACTATCCTGAAACTATTTCTGACCATACCATCCTAACCTCTTGTTACCATTCTTTTAGGACCCCTAAATCCCTTTCTTTGTCTTTGCACAAAGTCCCCATGGCCTATCTCCAGAGTCATCCCCCAGGTGTAATATTAATGAATTCGGTCTTGGCTATTTTAATTTTCTCCTCCAAAGCTGGGATGATTTGCACCCATTTCATGCCCTGGACCCTTTCCCAGTGTACTCTGATTTTATCTGGGTCCTGCCTAGTTGTTTTCCTCCAGGATGAATAGTGGCCCACCCACTTCTCCACCCAATATATGTGAGAATGCCCAATGATCCACACCTGCCTGGTCCTCCTCCCACCTTTTGGGACAAAATGACATATGTTGCAACATCTTCCTCACATATCTTTTATAACAATTTGATTTCCATCTCCCACCTTCTTCACCTTCTCGTGCTCAGACCCTCCTTGTGCCACCACCTCAGATGCTACTTCTATTCTGAATGAGTGTGATCAGAAATTCTTGGGCCTTTCTCCTATAAATGCCATTCCCTCTTTAAAACCCCATCACCTGATAGCATGTGACTGGCCTTCCATCATTGTGCACAAAAACTGTCTACCCCTTAGGCCTTACCTCCTGATAATCCCAGAGAGAAGTCACAGGACGCCCCTTGCCCTGCCTTCTTCTCCAATATGACTTCCAGCCTCACTCCCATCTGATCCATCTTTGATTGCTTCAACCAGGTTATGACCCTCTCTGTGTCCCATTGTATATTGTCCTCCCCGTAGCCCCCTGCTCCATATTCTTGTTGCTTCTGGCCATCACTTTACCTACCCTAAAAGCTCCTTTGCCATCACCAGGAAAATTACATTAAAGAGACAGGCCTCATCCACTGATGTCCATATCTGCCCCAGAACCCCAGTAACTTCTGGAATGCCTCCCACCACTGGCTTTCTAACAGCCACTGTTGCATCTTCTGTCAACCCATTAACATATACGCCATGCCACCTCTCTGCCCATACTCTAATGCACGCCCACCCAATCCCCACTAGCTGCACCCCTATTGTCCCACTCACCATCCCCACTTCCCATTTCTGCACCATGAACTTCTGCTCCCGGAACTCCTGGAATGCACTCCGCCCCTGTGTACTTAACATATTCGCGAATCAGGCGCTTCTATACAACAGTCAGGTTCCTTCCAGCCAATTGCACCCACACTTGATCTGTTACCTGTGTTCTTGTGCAGCCGCCAGGCACCACGAACCTGAACCTGTCAGGGTAAAATCTAAAAGGTTGTCAGTTATATCATTGTTATTCCCTTCAATATACATAGCTTTAAATGACCAGTTTAACCTCAGCCCCAGTAACACGGCTGCAGCAATACCCTGTTCACTGACTCCATGTACCCTTGCAGCCTGTTGATCACGCCTACTACTGACTCCGTGTGCCCTCCCTGTCTGTTGATCACTACCACTACTGACTCCATGTACCCCCTTGCCTGTTGATCACTTCCACTACTGACTCCTTGTACCTTCCCTGCCTGTTGGTCACTTCCACCACTGACTCTATGTACCCTCCTGCCTGTTGACTTCCACCACTGTCTCTGTGTACCCTCCTGCCTGTTGATCACTCCTACTACTGACTCTGTGTACCCTCCCTGCCTGTTGGTCACTTCCACCACTGACTCCTAGTGCACCCCCTGCCTGTTGATCACTTCCACTACTGACTGTGTACCCTCCCTGCCTGTTGATCACTTCCACCACTGACTCCGTGTACCCTCCTGCCTGTTGATCACTCCTACTACTGACTCCGTGTACCCTCCTGCCTGTTGATCACTTCCACCACTGACTCTGTATACCCTCCTGCCTGTCGATCACTTCCACCACTGACCTCGTACCCTCCCTGCCTGTTGACCACTCCTACTACTGACTCCTGTACCCTCCCTGCCTGTTGATCACTCCTACTACTGACTCTCGTACCCTCCCTGCCTGTTGGTCACTTCCACCACTGACTCCTTGTACCCCCTGCCTGTTGATCACTCCTACTACTGACTCCATGTACCCTCCCTGCCTGTTGACCACTCCTACTACTGACTCCGTGTACCCTCCTGCCTGTTGATCACTCCTACTACTGACTCCATGTACCCTCCTGCCTGTTGACCACTCCTACTACTGACTCCGTGTACCCTCCTGCCTGTTGATCACTCCTACTACTGACTCCTGTACCCTCCCTGCCTGTTGATCACTTCCACTACTGACTCCTGTACCTTCCCTGCCTGTTGGTCACTCCACCACTGACTCCATGTAGCCTCCTGCCTGTTGATCACTCCTACTACTGACTCCGTGTACTCTCCCTGCCTGTTGATCACTCCTACTACTGACTCCATGTACCCTCCCTGCCTGTTGATCACTTCCACTACTGACTCCGTGTACCCTCCCTGCCTGTTGATCACTTCCACTACTGACTCCGTGTACCCTCCTGCCTGTTGATCACTGCCACCACTGACCCGTGTACCCTCCTGCCTGTTGATCACTCCTACTACTGACCCGTACCCTCCTGCCTGTTGATCACTCCTACCACTGACTCATGTACCCTCCCTGCCTGTTGATCACTCCTACTACTGACCCTGTACCCTCCCTGCCTGTTGATCACTTCCACTACTGACTCGTGTACCCTCCTGCCTGTTGATCACTGCCACCACTGACCCATGTACCTCCCTGCCTGTTGATCACTCCTACTACTGACCAGGTACTCTCCTGCCTGTTGATCACTCCTACTACTGACTCCATGTACCCTCCCTGCCTGTTGATCACTTCCACTACTGACTCCATATACCCTCCTGCCTGTTGATCTCTTCCACTACTGACTCCTTGTACCTTCCTGCCTGTTGGTCACTTCCACCACTGACTCTATGTACCCTCCCTTGCCTGTTGATCACTACCACTACTGACTCCATGTACCCACCCTGCCTGTTGATCACTTCCACCACTGACTCCGTGCCCTCCCTGCCTGTTGGTCACTTCCACCACTGACTCCATGTAGCCTCCTGCCTGTTGGTCACTTCCACTACTGACTCCATGTACCTTCTCTGCCTGTTGATCACTGCCACTACTGACCCATGTACCTTCTCTGCCTGTTGATCACTACCACCACTGACTCCATGTACCCTCCCTTGCCTGTTGATCACTTTCATTACTGCTTTGTTGTCACACCAGAAGATGATCTTCCTGTTCCAAAGCTGCTTCTCCAAGTCAACACCGCAACCCATATCGAAAATATTTCTTGAATGTAATGTCCCTCAGTAACCTCCTCCTCTCTCTCCATTCCTCAGGCCATGCTTCTGAGCTCTATGCACCTTAAAATACACCTTCATACCTATTGCCCCTGCTGTATCCATATACAGTTCAAGGTAGTTGTTCCCAGCCAATCATCTTGCCAGAACATGACTCCATTTTATCCCTCCACACTGCCCACCTCCAAATCTTACCATATTCCCCTTGTTATGATCAACCCAATGATGCGGCAACTGGCTTTCCCTGTTGCCCTTGCTAGCTACCTGGTAAATGCCTACCTGGAGCCACTGCCCTGCATACAAAGTTTAGATGACCAGCAGTTGCTGTACTGTCCCCAATGGCACTCTCTCCTACTCTCTACCTCCCCAAATTTAACTCCTTCAACTGTGATATATATATATATGTGTTTATTTTTTTTTTACTAGGAGAGACACACTAAGCTGAAAGCTTGTTTACAGGTGCGACCTAGGAGAACAAGAAAGTTAAGTGACTTGCTCAGGGTCACACAGTAAGCAAGTGGGGCTGTGGATTCAAACCCAGGTTTCCAGGTTTGTGAATCAGAGTCTCAAACCACCACGCTGTACTGCCTTTATTTTTATCCAGCGGTAACCTGAACACCTGCTTCTCTGCATCCACCTCATCCCAAAAAATTCCAACTTCTTTGCTGGACTCTCTGTCTTCCCTCGGCTAGTGGCACCCCATAATTCCACATGTATTTGAATTCCCCAAGCATAGTCTCTGCCTTCCTTGCTTTGGCCTACTAAGAAGAAATCATCAAGTAATGCCCGACTGCCGATAACCGTACTTACCCCAAATATCCACTGCATCCATGTACCAAATGCTTTGAATTTGGCACAGGCGGTCAAACAGCTCATCAGCATTACTTTATCGAAATAATATTTCCTTGAAACAAAATCCCAACAGGTCCCAGTCCCTTTGATCTGACTGGTAAAGCCAAAAAGCTGATTCTTCGTCAGTTTTCGCCAACCAAGGCCACTCTACTGCCTTGCTCAGTTCCATCACTTGGTCCTGGTCACGAAGACACTGCACAACACTGATCAGGAATATGATCATTCACCAGTGCTCCATACTGAATATGATAAATTATAAATTAACCTATATTCTCCTGGTTACCTCTGCACAATCCCTAGCATTGAAAACCCTGAATTTTCCAAAGAAGGGACAATAAACAGTCCTCTATCCTGCCTGCCTTCAGCTCTTCTTAATTTTCCTATCTACTATGTCCCTTTCCCATTTATAGTACCCAAGGTCTTAGCTCCCATTCCCTCCCTAAAATCCTGGTATCCTAAATTGAAACCTCTTTCAAACCCTCCGTCAGCATCCTC
The DNA here is from genome assembly GCA_016271365.2 of Neoceratodus forsteri. Taxonomy (NCBI): domain Eukaryota; kingdom Metazoa; phylum Chordata; order Ceratodontiformes; family Ceratodontidae; genus Neoceratodus; species Neoceratodus forsteri. Next base: position 2,512,353 of record JADMNL010000033.1, read on the forward strand.
CCCACTCCAAGTCAGGGTACCCCTTGGTTCATTCCCTTACTATCCCCAACTTGACTGGTGTCTTTCCCAGCTGGAAACCCCTGACCTCCTTCTTGCTTCCATCTCACTAGTTCACACTATACCCTGCACCAAACCCCTTCCTAGGAAACCCTTCCTCCTACCACCTTGGTATGATCCCCTCGGCCCCACAGAGGCCCCCGAAGGGCTGCTCGCTAGCATTCTGTACCCTATCCTATCACCCATTGATCTGCATCGGGACTGATGATGCCCTCAACACTTTGAATATGCGTACTGGACTTGCAGTTTGTCCAGGTGCACAAGCTTTGTTGTATCCCCAACACGCCTTTACTAAATTGCTGCCTCCCTTGCTTATTACCCTTCCCCATACCCCTCCTTGTCCTGATAAGGTCCTTACCCACAGTTTGGAGTGTGTAGAACCCTACTGTAAGTCATGCCTTGCTGCCATCCACTGCCTGAAGACTTCATAATACTTCAGCCAACTGTAGCCTCATTTTGCTTTGTACTCAAATTCCAGCTTCTTGTCCAGAAGAATGGCACTAAATACTGTGAAGCCGCTTGCCATGTATCAGTGTTCTTCCCCTTATATGTGGTTTTCTCTTAACTTCTTTTCCCACTATGGCTAGTGCCACCAACATTTCTGATTTTCCCAGTGTTTCTTTCTGCTCATACCTCTTCGTCTCCTTGTCCACTAGTGAAAAATATCAACATATTCCTCTTTCAATATCTTTCCTTGATGGTTTGAGAACATGATCCCCAAGGTCATGCCTGGCACGCCATTGTTACCTATCCTTATATCCTTGCTGCCTCCTTTACCCTATGTCCTCTCTTTTGAAGCTCCTTTAACTTTTCAAAAACCTTTCCATTTTATTTCCAAGCATTTCTCTCCTATGTCACCTATCATGCCTGCCAAATACTCCGTCAATCACCCTCTTGAGGCTGATCACCCATCTCCTTACCATTTCTGCTCTCCGAGTCCTCTGGTTCCAGCAAGGGCTCTTGATCTGCCACCTCCTGCACTGGCGCTTTCCTGTGGGCTCTTCCCAGCTCCGCCTGTGCAGTTCCTACACTGGTTGATTATGCTGACTTCCTATATAGTCAGTGCCCCACCTCTACTCTTGCAAAGTTGGACATGCTTTATCACAGAGCCCTGAGATTTATAACTGGTCTTTTCCACATATCATTGTTCCCTGTATGCAGCTGTGGGGTGGACTTCCCTCCAGTACGAGCAGCATAAATGCTGCACTCTGGACATTCAGACTGTCACCAAAAAAGCACCTACAATATATTACCGACTATCTCCTACTAAGCATACTTGAAAGCTGTGTATTGAGAAACCTCTCATATATTTCACCGAAAAGTGCCCAAGGTTAAATCTCAGTTTGTAGAGTGGCCATAAGTTTTGTGCTGCCTACTCTGTGAAATAATCTACAAAAAGCGCTGAAAGTCTGCATCTCTGTCAATTTGGCTGCCTTCCAAGACATTATATACCGGTCCGTTAAGGGACCGTGTAACTCTCCCCATTCCTAGTCAGCCCCAGCGTTGCTGAGGTTCATTGACCCTGTCTGGCCCCTCATATCATGTCGTGGTCACTTGGTTCCCATCCCTCCCATCTCTTCTCTCTTTTATTTTCCTGTTCTGCTCTCCTTTCTTACCCTCCTTACCTGTCCCATCAGTGTCATCCCACAGTGCATCTTTTATTATTTAAGTGCATTTCCTTTCCTGTTATATGGTAGAGTCCTTTGTGTCCACGGGTTGAGACTAGTCTCCTTGCCCCATGGTCTGTGTCATTCCCTTGTCATCTGTCACCCTCACCCCTAAATCCTTCATGCCCTTCCCTTACCTGTATTCCCTCCCCTCCACCTGTTCTTTGGTCTCTCCAGTATCCACTTTTCTGTCCTTAATATCCCTGTTTTCCTGGCTTTCACCGGCATTGTATGTATTTATATTGTCTACTATCCATTGAAACCAATTACCCATGCACCTATGTTATTTCTAAACTGTTTTTGATGTATACATGCTGCCATCATCGTAGGAAATGCTACGAGCTGTAATTTATCTATGTCACTGTTCCTAGTTACCTTGAAACCAGTAATTATTGACAAACTGTTGTCAATTGTATTTAAATGTATTGTACTCTGACCTTGTTCTAACTAGGCCCATCTTGAAAATGAGCATTGCTCAATGGTGTTCACCTGGATAAATACAGATTTTGATTGATTGACTTCCTCTTCCCTGTGGCTTCCTCTGCTTCCTTTTGCCTTGTCACCTCCTGCAGTTCATTTACCTTCTCCATCAGATCCTTCTCCGGTGCCTTCTTCACGTCGTTGCACGTGCAGCTTCTTCCTCTGCCTCCATTCTCCTCACCATTCGCAGCATATCATTCACCTTTAACATAAATTCCGCTGCCTGCTTCATCATTTGAGAACTTGTGACTTCTCTGTTGTCTGCCATCCTGCTAATTTACTTGTATAAGGAAACAAAATATAAACCTGTTAAATTTCTTATAACTAACATCCACCTTACTAACCCTTAACTTGCCATGTCGCTATATCTGCAATGTCAATATGTCCCTCTGCCCTCCCACCCCATTTCCTGCTGCTGCCTGGTACTTAACCCTGCAATGGTCACGCCCTAGGTCCTCCATTTTCCTTTATTCCTTTAGCTCAAACATAATTTGCTCTTACCCTACCAACAGTGCCTATCTTACCCAGTTAAACACCTGGCCGCCATTAATGCCTCTCCGCCACTCTTCTGATCAATCCCCCATGGTCGCTAATACCATGGAACTATTTCCCACGCAACCCTTAATTCAACCCCCTCCCCATAATATCAACCCACATTACCCACCAAGTATGACCAGTAGCCCAGCCCCTAACCCCCCGCCCCCAGATTACTTCCATCCTGCTTGGGATTTATACCACCATATCCCACATGTCCCAAATGCTTAAAACCATGCACAGTATGCCAAAATTGAGTTCCATTCTTGGTTGCAACAAAACAGAAATGGGTGTCACCATAGCAATTATATGCATTACTGTCCCAGGTTTCCTTCTACAGTGTTACTAGCCTTTCCCACAGCTGGAGACCTTTATCTGACTAAAAGGGTTAACCCTTGCATCATGTTATGGTGGCAGAATGTGCGCAATGAAAAACTGTACTGGCTAGGATGCCCCTGAAACCAGCATGTCCATGCTTTCCTTGATGCTTCTCACCTGGACTACAAATATGGAGTCCCGCTTGAGTCACACATGCATATGGGCTGCTGATTTGCCCACATGCGCAGCGATGCCAGCTCCCTGAAGTACAACAATGGCATCACCCTTAGTCACATATGCATGGGCAAATTCCTCACCAGTCTACCACATGCTAATCCTTAGTCAGGCTTCCTTGCCTGGCCCCCGTGTCCTTGTCTGTCTTTGCTTCCCACGTCATCAATCTGCCCCCACTATTGACAATGCTTCTGCTCCCAATCCTTCATCACACCATAGTGGTAGCCCTAACATCCTCCATTTGCCTGCTGTACTGAACTACTGGAATGGTCCACCCTGCAGTGTACCTCACAGGCCTCTGAAGATGCTCCCTGACCTCGACTAACACTGGCCACCACATGTAAACTTGTATCCAGCCTATCACAAAGAGCGGCCCCAAAGGCCTTCTCTCCCTTGTGGCCCTCTGTCCCTTGTAAGAGACCAGTTCAGGCTCTCCAGCTCTCAGAAATTTGGCAACCCCCCCCCTGTCTGCCAACAACTGCCAGCCCTCGAGCACTTCTGGGCAAACCCTCCCCGGCAGCCTGGGCCTTTCTCGTCCTGTTAGTTGCCTGTCAAATGGGGTCTCCCGCTGCTGCATAGTGCCATCTGGGCCTCTGCTGACCCCTTATAGGCCCCTCACTGACCGCCAGACTTCTGGATCACTAGGTAAACACTTTTCTTTTTCTTTTAAACAAACACTACCCAACCACAGGGAAATCACCACCAGATAAATGAAATAACCGGTCACTGAGCCTTATAGTCTCAGGTACCTGCTGGCCATTAGTCTCAAACCAAGCCTACCCCATGTGGCCTGCCACCATGTTTCATCCTTTTCTGCAAGAGCGAGTTTTTAAGCCACCAAACAGAAAAACCTAACCTTTACCTTAATTTTTTATATCACTCTAAACACACCATGTACAACCTGATTCTATGTCATAGGGTGATTGCCAAATGGCGATTGTCCTTATGGCAAGTGTTATCACGAAATTAAATTTTGGAGATGTGCAACTCCAGCGCCAGTGAAAGCGGTGCAAACACTTTTCTGTTATATGCTGGGGCTGTGCCCCTGCACTCCCCATGGAGGGCCTTGCCTCCTGCACCACCCTAATTTTAGATTCTCAACTCCAAAGGGGTGCATGTTGGGAGGGATAAAATCTGAGTAAAAAAAAAACCCTGTCTCAGGCTGGGCGCAACAAAATATGTCTGTGCCCGATCCAGACCCTGCATCTCTGCCACCCCTGGCCAGCACCCACCCCACCACACCACGGCACCACCCCTCACAAACCATCCCACCCCTCATCCGTGCGCTCTCCTCCCTCCCCCATGCACATATATGCGCATGACATCCTGTCGTTTTTGTGACCCTCCCAATCTGGTCACCCTCCCTACACTCCTCGCTGGCCGGGCAGTCACGTAAGTGGGTCACCATTTTGGTAGGCTTCACTTATGATAAGCTCACCTCACAGGATACCTACAACCCTATTTCTCCTGCCCACCTCTGTTGCCCTTTACCTTACCTCTACCAATGCACAATACAACCTTGCCCGCTGAATGTGCTGAGATCCAACAGTTCAGTGAATCCCAGTAAAGAAGGGGGAGCATGGTCTTACTTCCCTTCTTATACCCCTAAGGACCCTTGCAAGGACCCCAGTTAGCTCCTCCCCTGTCCAATCCCACGCCTTGCTCCACCTTGTCGTTTTACTCACCTGGTGACCTCATAGACCGTCCCCTGAGTTTGGGTAACCTAGCCCTCTTCCCTCCCCTCCCCTTCCCTGCCCCTCCTCCAGTCTATACACACCTTGTCCTTTCCCAGGGAATCCCCTGACAATTTAGATTGCTTTTTAGAGGCAACTGCATTTGTAGGTCTTTTTAAGTAATCTGTAGCATGGTGCCTCAGGTAAGTCAAATCAGCCTTCACTTGAGGGTGTACCTTAGTCAGATAGTTAGGTGGGGTATCACTAACCAATCTGTTCTTCCTCCCATAACATCTACCAATGAACTGACTGATGGCTAGTGGCTGAGGTAAGGTGAAAGCAGCATGCACGCACTGTGCTGATGGTTGGTAGCCGAGGTAAGGTGATAGCAGCATGCACGCACTGTGTGGATGGCTGGTGGCTGAGGTAAGGGCACGCACTGTGCTGGTGGCTGAGGTAAGATGATAGCAGCATGCAGGCACTGTGCTGATGGCTGGTGGCGAGGTAAGGTGAAAGCAGCATGCATGCACTGTGCTGATGGCTGGTGGCCCTGTTTGTGTGCAAAGTAATGATGTGGCTGTTGGCAGAGGTGCTTCCCACCATTTTCCTCCTCACAACACCATTGCTCTCACTACTGCTGGCTGTCTGCCAGCTCCTGGAGTTAGCACATTGTGCTGAAGGTTGTCTAGCATATTCATGAGGAAAGTACCTAGCTGTGCATGCTCAGCAGGTATGCACCGACTGGTGATTTAATTATGTTCATGTGATGTTAGCTTGCACACTCACATCATCTAGTCATGCCTGTGCCTACCTGTAAGCTTCACAAACTGGGAGCATGTTTCTGTGGACAAGAAATAAGACTTCTTAGTGCATTTGCTGGGGCCAGACCATCTGGAGCACATTTTATGGCCAAGGAAAAGGGTCTATGTCAATTCGCTCCTGCATTTCACTCCCGGTCAACTCGCTCCCGATGACTCGCCTCGCCTCACTCACTCCCTGACTCGCCTCCCCGACAACCCACTCCCGCTTCTTATCCCAAATACAGTTTATCTAGACACAGTGATTACAACCAAATTCCAGTTACTGATGCTGTCTCTCTGGGGCATTTCATAGATAGAAGCAATTAATTAAATGTCAATGCAGGTGCTTTTGGATTTGAAAACACATGTCCAACTGAAACGACACTCTGACCTCAGCTGAGAATGCTCTGACTATAGGATTACAGTACACTGTCCTGTTTTTTTTTTTTTAGCACTTATATATGCTAGCTCCTGCCCCCCACAGAAAACATAATTCTCCCGGGCACCTTGATTGTGACTGGAGCCGCATGGGCTAGCTCTGTAGAAAACTTCAGGTATGCATCAGGACAGACTCAGCGGTTACTCCTCCGCTTGATTTTTTGAACTCTGTGCCTTTTCCAGGGTGGCATTGAATTCAAGTTTAGAGCCTGCAGACTGTTTATTTAATCCCAGGTTGCAGCCTAGTGCTACTTGATAGTGATTCTGATGGACTTTTAAATATAAACTGTAGTCAGATTTGTTAAATTGATTTTGTTTACACCTCTACTGGCTCCAACCAGCAGAGGCTGTCACTGGACTTGATAGTACTCCCAGCACTCATTCCTGTAGATTTCCTGTCTAAAAACTTTGCGCTCCTGACTGGTAAAGTTTATGTTGATAAGAAGGTGAGCTGACTGAACTGAACATGAAGTGATGGGAGTCTGTTCACAGTAGTGGCTGTGGCAACATCACGAGGCTGGCTGAAATCCCGCATTAGTGAAAATGAATTGACGGGAGCAGAATACCACAGCAGTGAAAAACGGGAGTGAATTGTCAGGAGCGCATTGTCCAGCAGTGAATTGATGTGCTCCCAAGGAATAAGACTACTCAGTGTGTTTGCTGGGGCTGGACCATCCAGAATGCATTTTATGGTCAAGGAATAAGACTGCTCAGTGTGTTTACTGAAGCCGGATCATCTGGAGCACGTTTTATGGCCAAGGAATAAGACTGCTCAGTGTATGGAGTCACGCGGATGCGCCTGTCAGAGTAGGACGTGTTCCACCTCAGCTCCACTCCCCAGCATGATTTCAGTGTTGATAAACCATTTTGACTGTGATTTTTGTTATCATTTAATTACCCCAGTTTATGTACAGTATTGCAGAGTCCTTCTGAATCGCCGCTTCTGTTCACCTCTGCTATGGATGCTGAGATGTGACTGGTGGGTCTGAAACACACTTTCCCCCACCACCCCAGACAAAACAAGGCCACAAAAAAAAAGCAAAGTGCAGGCTGTGACCATGTCTAAGTCTGCATCAGCACCAGACAGTTCCCCAGGAACTCTCACTTTTGAGAGAAACCCTAAAAGCATCACCGATCAACTCTCCTTGTGGCCAAGTTACTGATGGCCTGGCACAACAGGTCGGAGATGCGACAGTGAGGGTAAGCTCCATCAAAGACTGGTGCACCCGCCATGAGCCAGAATCTGTGTCCCTCTGGAAAAAAACTGGCTAAGCTTGAAGAAAAGATCCAGAATTTGGAGGATGCAGCCAGCAGATAACATGCTCCTCATTGGTTTCCTGGAGGGCTCAGAGGGCAGAGCACAGTGCTTTTCAAAATTCTGTGGGAAGGTGGGTGCACCCTCCCAAAATGGCTCGACATATGTAATTGAGAGAACCCACAGAACATTATGACTCACTCCCCCACCGGACTCACCAATGCAACATTTAACATTCAGATTTCTAAATTATTGGGACAAAGTTCATATCATGGTGAAATTAAGAGATACAAAACAGCTGCTGTGGGAGGGCCACCAGCTCAGGATAACACAAGATTTGCCTTGTTCTGTGCAGCTTAAAGAGCTGAACATGGGCCTATTGTCTCCAAACTAATTGCGGCACAAATTTGTTTTAAAATGCTTGCACCAACCAGGCTACAGATCACTCATAAAGGTTCACCACGATCCTTTGATTCCTGTGCTCAAGCAAGGAGGAACTGCTACTTTGTTCCCAGATCTCTTCCAAGCACCTAGTGACTGTCACGGATCTGCCTTTGCCTGCTCCATGTTAGACTGTCTGATACTAAATTTGGAGTTTTCACACTGTTTCCAGATTGTTGTTTTTGTGAAAGGTTTGGTCACCTCCTCCCTGTACCCTTTGGGAGTTATATTTCATTTTGTGTTGTCTGAACTTTGCCTGATGTGCTGAGACCAAAAGCGGTGACTGGACCTTTTTCTCTCTTGACACTGGTACAACCTCCCTTTCGAGTGCCAGCCTAGCTCAGGTAGATCTCTGTCTCTTTCCTTGAGGGATGTAGCTTTTGCATCATGGAAGTCTTCACTCTGCCCTGCTATATCCTGTAAATAATTTTGGACCCGGGTGCACGCTTGTGTTGCCAATGGCTAGTGATGCCATCTAGTATTCCCTTTACTTTGTATTTAGTGGGTCTGGATGGCTTCTGACAGCTTGCACAGGCCATGGCAGATTTTTCTCACCCTTAACAGGAAGGGCCCCCTTGTTAGTGCTGCCTTAGAGACTTGGCTTCCTGCTTCTTAATGTATCTTGGAGAGCGAGGTGGGGTGCTTCACTCCTTCCCAGCCTGGCCTTGGTATTGCCTATCTAGGGCTTGGAATTGGCATCCTGGGTGCAGCTCCCTGCACCTCCTTTTGAGTAAGCCCCTCTGTTTCCATGAATTTGTAGGTTAAGAGCATAGAGGGGACTCCATGACAGCGGTTGCATTGGTAACCTGACTACCTCTTCCGTAGTAGTCCATATAAGCAGTGTAGGACTGGTGGGCTGAGGGATGTAAGGGCATCCCCTGATACACCTTTTATTTTGGGGTAGATGTTTGCCATGGAGGCTAGCATAGGGGCTTCCTTTTCTGCCCAGTAGCATAAGAGTCCAGCCCTTATTGGATCTTGATATGGTAGATTGGCTGGAGTGGAGTGTTTCCCTATGGTGTTCCCAGCACTACTGCTCCTGGGGATATGGGACAGGATATCCCTGCTCTCCTTTGGCCATTGAGTATAAGGGAAGGGCACAACCAAGTTGTCGGTGGAGATATGGTCTGACCTTTTCATGGTGACCCATTTGACTTCAACTAATAAATGTTTTACCCTCATTGGACTCAATGGGCTATTCAACACTGTTTCTTCCTGTAAATAGTTCTGTTTCTACTCATTATTTCTGTTTGGATGTTCTAATTTGGTACTTAGCGAGTGTTGGTTCTTTTTCCTGGGAAGGTTACTGTTTAAAGGCTGTCAAGCTGGGGGGAGGGAGTGAAGGACTAGAGACAAATGGTCTGTTTCGTGCATGGACCTAGGTTGTGTGGAGGACCAGTTGTCGTGACTGGGGATAGTTGGTGTTATTGTGGGGCTGAAAGGTTTCTGTTCTCACCCCAGGGGTCCTGCAGCATCAGTAACTACTTCAGTTAACTGTCCAGATAGCACTGCCCTGGAGGTAGAATGTATGGTAATGAGTTTTATGAAGTAGCCAATCAAATCAAAGCTAGGGGTTGTGTTGAGCAGAGAGGGGAGGAGGCTTCAGAATTTTTTCTCCACTGGACTGAGCAACACTGTCTCTGATGTGCTCTCTCCTACATAAAAAGTATTTTGTTGAAATTGGCAGCTATTCTCTTGTTTCTTTACATTTTTGGGTATGCTGAGTAATTTCTATTCGTTTTAGTGGTTCCCTTGGTTCCCAGGAACTGCATTTTTCCTTGGTTCCTTGCAGTTCCGTTTTCTTTATTTTAATAAAGTTTTAGTTAGCACGACTAGTGTTTCCATGGTTCCTTTTACTTATTTTATTTATTTTTATCACAGTTCCCTTTTCAAGTGGGAACTGATGGTTCTCTATATATTTACCTCAGAAAAGTGATGGTTCTGTTCCGTGAGGGAACCGACCATTAGCCTTTACATGTAAATGGTTCAACATTCTGTTCAAGGGTTTTCTGTTAATTGGACATGTCAGAAACACCTAAGAAAAGGACTGGACCCACAGGTTGTAAAATTGTTTAAGCTGTCAAAGAATTTTAGCTAAGACTGATACTCATGACCTGAGTTCGAAGTGTTTAGGTCCTGATCATTACTGTGTTCTTTGCTCCAAATTTCATTCAAAAACATTAAGGAACAGAGCTAAAAGCTTAGACAAATGGCAAAGGAAGGGTTTTCATCTGGTCCAAAACACAGATGCAGGGCTACCGATGAGGGCCTTTAAAGAATAAAATAACCATGGTGCTGATAAAGTCCTTAGCGATCTAAGCCTGGTACAGGTGCTGATGAAGTGCCTTTGAAACAAAGATCACAAAGCCTGGTATTAAGTGGGCCAAGCGGTCCTTATCTGCTGTCAAAGTCTATGTTTCTATGGTATTGATGAAGTGCCTCTTAAAAACAAGGCTTCTAAAGAGGCTGATGAAGTTCCTAAATCAAAAAATTTAAAGGTGCAGATGACTTGCCTGGTTCTAAGAGGAAGCCTAAACAAGTCACTAATGAAGTGGCTGCTAAAAGATGTGTAAAGAGAAAAATACCACTGCACCCCAAGGCGGTGCTTAATGAGGCTGCAGTAGGAAAGAAATATGGAGATAAGTCTAAAATATTGAACCCCAGAAGGGTGTACCTCAAGATTTTCCAGGGACCTTCCCTCTATGGAGAAAATGGCAAAATCCTGGCACCTTTATTAAACAGTCCAGGGCATGGAGCCTCTCTTTAGTGCCTCTGATTTTCCCAGGCAATCCCTCCACTACCCCTCTGCTGCAGGGGCTGATGAGGAGAGGATAATGATGATTTCTATGATGCTCCAGATGACATTTTGGAGGGCAAGGCTCCAGAACTCAATATGTCACCTGACCCCAGTTCTGATTTTAACCATTTGAGTCCTGGACTTTAACCATGCTGTAACCCATGAAGTTATATGTTGATCCAGTCCCATACTCTTAATTTTTCAATAAGGTTTTATGTGATACTTTATCAAACGCCTTATTAAAATCAAGATATAAAACATCTACTGGGATATTTTGATCTAATGACTAACTGACCTTCTCATAAAACTAATGAGGTTAGTAGTACACGATCTGTGTTTTAAAAACCGTGTTGTTTAAGATCCCTGAGTCCCTTTATTTCTAATTCGTATCTAATCTGTGTCTTATAATATGTTCCATTATTTTACATATAACAGATGAAAGGCTGATCGCCTGTAGTTTTCAACTAAACTTGTGTTTCCTTTTTGTGACTAGGAGAAACCACTGCTTGTTTCCATTCAGTGGGTAACTCACCATGTTGTAATGAAAAGTTAAACAGACGTTTTAAAGGTGTGCAGAGTGAGTTTGCAGTATTTAATACAAAAATTTGGGTTAATGCCATTGGGTCCTGGGGCTGAATTTCATTTGACCATCCTGAGGGCTATTATTTATTTATTTGCTTTTGGTACCGGGTAAGTGCACTAGGCACAAGGATGCCTATTTTCAAGCCATGACCAGGAGAACACATTTAGAAATACAAATTGTATATGTGAGCTGTACATAGAAAGCAGTACAGTACAGAGTCAAGTCAAAACTTCAGGTTTGGGGAGACAAATTTAGTAACAAACATGAGTAGGTGTAGACAGTATGATGAAATTACAGAACAGTAGGACAGGTATCACAAAATAAATAAAAGTAAGAACATAGGCATTGCAATAGAGGGCATACATAGAGACAATATATCAAGTCACAAAGAGGTGGTTGAACAGGGAGGAGAGGAAGGGAGGGCGATAGGAGGGGGGAGAGAGAGAAGAGGAAGAGGGAGAGGGAGCGGAGAGTCAGAGAGAAAATGAGAGCGAGAGAGGAAGTAGAGCGAAGGAGGGAGAGGACCTGAAGGAGAGAGAGAGAAAATAGTACCTCATAATTCGCTAACTCTGAGGGTAACTGTTCATCAATTTTGCTCAGATTTATATTCTCCTGCTTTTAAACGAGACCCAAAGAAAGTTGAATTTGTTAGCTATACTTGAGTGTTCTGTGATAATGTTACCATTGTCATTTAATTTTCAATGCCCCATACCTTACGTTTCTGTTATTTATTTATGAGTAAAATGCTTTGGGATTTTTGGTAAGTGCAAGCTTGAATTTGATTTTCTTCCTTTCCTTTTTATCAATTGTTTAGTATTTTTTAGTTCATTTTATAATTAGAAAGGTTAATCTGACTGGGATGTTTTTCATGATTTCATAAGCATTTTCTTTTTATGAATTTTTGATCTGATAGAGTTTGTCAACCATGATGGAATTTATCTTTTTATTATGTGGTTTTTTGATCGGAACATATAATTTCTCAAGTTCGTTAATAACTGATTTAAATAATTCCCAGCTCTGCTCGATATTTAAATTTTCAAAGAGACTTTCCCAGTTATATCCACTTAAGGCTTTATTAATTTTATCATAATTTGTTTTATTATAATTATATCTATACTGACTCTTATCAGTACTTATTTTTGTCTGTTTACTATGAACATGATTGAGTAATGATCACTGTTTCCAATTGGACTAGTTATGCTAAGATTATTTATGTCCATAAGGAAATTTGTCATTACAAGGTGCAGGATGTTATTACCCCTAGTGGGTTCATGTACCAGCTGGTCTAGTCCTGCAGTTATTGTACAATCTAAAAAAGACTCTCAAGTGAGGTTCTTGTTGTTAATGTGTACCAGTTTATCTCTGGGTAATTAAAGTTGCCAACTATTATTACTTCAGCTCGTGATACTAAGTGATTTATTTCCATTTGGATAGATACATCATAATTTAGATCTGAAGATGGTGGTCTGTAAAAATTTGCCAGGAGGAATTTATTACCATTATGTTGTATGATCTGAATGCATGATCCTTCAATATAATTTTTATTGTAAAGGGGTATTCAATCGCTATGATCTTATCAGAGACATAAAGCAGACTCCCCCACCTTTTTAGTCATCCTATTTTTAGAATGAAGTGTATAACCAGGGATAGAGTTATACTGATTTGAGGTTTTATCCCACCATATCGCTTTACGATGTTGCAATATCTATCTGATTTTTAATAAGAATTTCTGTTAATTCTGTGATTTTTGTCATATTTAGACTTCTAGTGTTGGCTACCATGATCGTATAATTTCTGCTTTTCTATACTGTAATTTGACTTTGCTATGGAAGCCATCCCTTATTGCCCGTTATTTAGTTTAAACAGGATTCGATTGTTGCTGCAATTTTTTATTTTATTTATTGAGATATTCAGAAAGACCTTTGAGTCAAAGACTCATTTACAAAGGTTCCACATCATACATAGAGAGGTACAGGGATGACATTACTTACAGATTTAAAAGCATTATAACACGTCACAGAATAGGATACACGACTTGATACAGAAAGTGACTGAAATAGGCATGGATCAATTGACTTCCTAATTCAGCTGCACCTTTCTTACCCAGGTGGAGTCCATCCCAGCTAAAAGGCTATAACTACAAGAGAATTTTTCCCAATGGTGTAATACATTTGGGGCCAGATATTTGAAACTTTGCCCTGGGCTAAATTAGCACTGCCGATTGGACAAACATAGCCCAGAGCACAAAGCAAGTTATATTCAAAAGTAATAGCCGAGGCAAACAGCTTCTGAATATAGCATGGGAATGAGGCCGGGCAAACTGGGCTGGGAGTGCAGGTCAACCTTAGCCCTAGAATAAGACAGCTCTGAATATAGCAACCAGGAAGTGCAGACCACAACAGCAACACAGAGCACAGCGACGTGAAGGTAGCTAGAGGCAACCTTTGTGGCCAATGTGTGTTCCAGCAAATGCGTGGACCCAGTACAGCTGCAGGGGCAGCCTATGGTAAAGTACAGTGTGCAAAACAGTATAATATTCCCGAACCATTAGCGGAGCTAATGCGTCGTGGGATTAGCACGAGCTAAGCTGTTTGCCCAGTGCAAACACATTTGCCCCATGCTAAACTTTGCCATATTCAAAAGGGATATGCACATGAGCCTACTTAGGTGGTCTCTGGGCAAACATCCAGATTAGCATCTCATTATACCCTGATTTGCATGCAGTTTTCCCAGCATTATTGCAGGATCCCACAGAGCCACCTGTAGGTCAGTCTGGAAGTACAGGGACTGGCCAGGTCTGACTGCAGCTCCACATGTAGGTCAGTCTGGCAGTGCACGATGATAGCTGCAGACTACATGTAATCAGTACAGCATAGCATAGCATATTGTACCCCAGGGGACAAGACAGCATAGAGCACAGGTGGTGGTGGTGCTGCATGCAACTGTCACACTCTAGGGCATGCTACAGTGCACAGCAGACACTACAGTAGCAAGGGGACCAGTAGTGTGAGGAACACAGCACTGCCTATGGTGTGTAGGGCAGTGATGCTGACTGCACTGTACACAGTGACAGTCCCAATGTGCAGGTGTTTACTGACTGTGGACATTACTGTTGTGCTGCTGTGTGATCCACAGATGCTGCACCTGTGGCATGGGATGCACACAGTGACATATACATGGCCGGCTGTGTGTGCTGTGGCATCTGTACAGTTGTGCTTTATGTGGTGGGGGGCACGAGGATCCGACAGACACACAGGTGGTGGGTATTCCACTACTGGCCCATGTGCACTGCATGCTGTGTCACAGTCTTGTGGCCACACTTTAGCTGTTGTGAGGTCTGGCCACCCGTACCCTCCCTCAATGGCCACCATGCCCACAGTGCTACCTGTGTGTGCTGGCATCTGTTGGGCACTACAGACGTATGGTCTGCAGGTGAGTGCTGTATTGCCACACTACCATGATGTCCTCTGTGGGCCCGATCACCCTTACTGCATGTGCATGGCTGGGACCTGTGGCAGCTGTTGGCATCATGGTGGTGCCATCAGTGGCGGCATGTGTTCTCCATGTCTGGCAGTTTCTAAGTGTCATACTCATATGTTAGGGCTGTGCAAGCCATGCTAATGCCGGCTATCACCACACAAAGCAACAGTGTCGGCAAGTTGTTTGCCCAGGATTAAGGCCAGCTTTTCCTGGGCGGTAATTTGTACCTGCGCTATGGGTCACACTAAGTCACGCTTAAACACCTTAGCGTGGCGCTAGTCACTGAATATCTCATTGCACCTGTATTCATGTTCACTTTGCCCTGCATATACTTATGGTTTGCCTGGGCGCTAATGTGGTTTGTCGCGCTATTTGGCCTTTTGAATATAGCAGACCCGCGCTAATCCTGTGCTAAACCCGCACAAACGTTTTTTGCCTGGTGCAGAGCTTTGAATATCTGGCCCTTGATGTTCTCAAGCAAACACCATTTCCTTAGCCATTCATTCAATTGTTTGATTTTGTTTTGTATTGTAAAATTAGCCCTGGGTACAGGCAAAATTTCTGAAATGCAAAATTCACAACCTCTTTCCTTAATGTTGATGCCAGCTTTATAAAGTCTTCTTTTAATGTTATCTAATGTAAATTTGTTAATGTTTGGTGCAACAACATGAAGTACCATTAGTGGGTCTACACCCGCATGATAATGTTTGAAGCATTCTATCTATATCTCTAACCCATGCTCCTCTGAAGCTTGAACAGGTTGTATTTGTTTTTCTCTTTACAGATGTATCCATCCAAGTATTTGATTATTGAATCGCCTAGAACATAGACCTGTCTACTGCATTTATCTGAGGTTGTACTGAGTTGCTTACCTGTATATTGTTCATAACTGGCACTGAGTCTGAAGTATCAGAACTGATACTAATTTTGTTGTTCACAGTTTTATTGGTAGGGCATTGTTATTTATATTATTTTGTACACTTATAGGTATGTCATGACTAGATATTTTGTTAGGTGATGCATGAACCAGTGCAGTGACAACAAGTTTAGTTTTTGGGGCACTATACTGGTAGCACCTGATGTTTTGACCCTGAGTATGTGATAATATTTGCTTCATTGTTGTCCTTAGAAATGTTAGTAGTATTTAGGTTAACATTTTGTTGTTCGATGACAACAGTTAAATCATCTGGTTGAAGTACTGAGAAACTATTATTGGTTGGAATAATAAAATCCATACAATGTCTACCCTTTTGGCCTTCTTTTTGGTATTAACTGGGCTCCATTCCTCTTCGTCACTACTATCACCTTCTCTACTTCGTTTCTGTGTATCGTCGTCGTGTGATTTGTTTAGTTGTTGCAATATGCCAGTGTTACTAGTATCCTTCCTTTGGTGTTTCTGTATTACCTGCTGCACTCTTCTTTATAATTGCTATTACTTGTTCTAGGTCTGAAATTTTAGCTTTAAGCTCCATTTTTCTAGACATTGTGGACATTTAACCATTCAAATCCTGCCTGACTTTCCAAACAAAATTTATTACAAAAATGCAGAGCATTGAATTTCACCTGAGCTCAACGTAACAAACCCTTCCTGAATATCCATACTGATTTACCTAGTTTGGTTTGGTACGTATAAGTTACTTACAAGATTTTACTGGTCCAAACTCCAAGCTCCCCATGCGGACACAGCAGACACATGCAGGATGCGCATGCTCGCTCACCTCCTCATCTGCTAAAGCGGCCTGTTTTACCACCAACCCGAAGTGGTAGAGTTTTTAACCTCTGGTTCAGCGGGTGGTATAAATCAATAAAAATAGTGTTTAAAACACTGTTTATGGTGCAAATAACACGATTTAGCTGGCAAGCCTGCAAAAACCACACTGGATTGATAAGATAAATCAGTTTTCTAAATTGGCACAGAATTCCTGTTTGTTCACCCCAACCATGAGGGCAGTGGTGCAACAAGCAGTATGTGAGAAGGCTGGGGTTCTTTCTTCATAGCCTCCTGAAAAGACTCTAAAAGGCTGGATTTTATGGCCAGAAAGACATATACCTCAGCCTCTTCTTCTCTGCTTGCCTCATATGGATTACACAGTCAAATATCAGAAGGCTTTATGGAACTCAGTCCTAGCCATAGTTAAACGGGCTCTGATTCAATGCAAAGGATTTGGTGGAAATGGCTAAGACTGCCTTAGAGGCTACAAGTACCAGTTCCATGTAGGATGACAGTAATGATGCAACCTCTAGGGTTATAGCCTGGCCATTTCCTGAGGTGCTTTGCATGGCTCAGAATAACAAATCTGTCACAGGACACTCAGTCCAAAGCCATGGACTTTCCTGTGACAGAAATGTACTATTTGATTCCAGGACTGAGGAGTATATGAAAAGGTTGATGAGTATAAAGCAAGCTATCAGATCAACACTTCCAAGGTGAAGCTCCTGGCTGCTCAAAAGTTTCAACATACAGGGTAATAGAGGCAGGAGATACTTCCCTAGACCTTATTATTCCTTAGTCCTCAGTTTGACGTTTCACAGTTCAGATGTTACTTCAGAGGAAGAGGCAGGAGGGTCAGAAACTATCTACCTCTACCCCTGCTCCTGCCACCCAGCAAAAGCCCTGACTCTCAGTCCAAGTTGCCTCCCTCTGCCTGTGGGGCAGGCTTTCCCACTACCTCCAGTCCTGGATCTTTATTACAACAGACAGGCACTGGTCTGCTCAGCTAAAATGATGCTAGCCCTCAAGAGGACCCAGCTTTCCAGCTCTAACTCCAACAGAGGATTCTGTTGAGAGAGAGGTAAGCATCTTTGGAAGCAAGAGAAATAAAGAGGAGTGCCTACCCATCAAAGGGCAAAGGACTCTACCCCAGTTACTTCCTGACTCAAAAAAAATGGGGAGTGGCAGTCTATTCTAGATCTTAGATACCTAAACAAGCACCTTCTGAAACCCAAATTCAGGATGATCACTCTAAAGATGGTGGTTCAGTTTTACAGCAGGGAGACTGGCTAGCCTCCCTAGACCTCAAAGATGCATACTTTCATATCCCAATCAGGTTGTCCCACAGGACATTTTAAGGTTCCAGCTTCCTTCAGGACAATACCAGTTTGCAGCCATGCCCTTTGGCCTGACATCTGCACCATGAGTGCTCACAAAATGCTTGGTGGTGGTGGTAGCTCACTTAAGAAGGAAGGGATATCAGTCTACCCTTACCTGGATTACTGGCTGATAGTGGTGAAACCCTCCTATTCTAGAAGAGGCCCTCTAACAAGAGACTCTCTGAACTCCTTGGGATTCATTATAAACCAAAAGAAATCCCACTTGGAACCAACTCAGCTCCTTGCCTTCATAGGAGCACAGTTGGACACACTGCACAGCAGAGTCTTTCTTCCTGTGGAAAGGATTCAGCATTTTCTGTCAGTGGCAAAGTGTTTTTGTCCTGGGCCAACCCAGGCCAGCTAGACATTTTCTACAGCTCCTGGGTTACTTAGCATCTGTAACAGCTGTGGTCCCAGGAGTCGGGTTCAGAATGAGGGACATTCAGCAGTACCTAAGGTCTAACTGGTCCCAAAGCAAAAGTTCCCTGTCCAAATTAGTCCCAGTCACAAAAGTTCCTTCAGTTTCTGGACTGGTGGAAGGATGCTGCCAGCCTATCTATAGGAGTTTCCTTCCAGGTACCCTCCCTTCAAGAACCATTACCCACAGATGCTTCTCTACTTGGATGGGGAGCTCACATGGATGGCTCTTCTGTCAGTGGCTCTTGGACTCCACAAGAGTCACAGATTCACATCAATTTGTTGAAACTCAGGGCCATTTATCTGGCTCTCAAAGCATTTGCTTCACAGATAAAGGGACATAAAGTCCAAATCAGAACAGACAACACCACTGCTAGGTTTTACATAAACAAGTAGGGGGCACAAGGTCCAGCTTCCTGTGCCTGGAGGCCATGAGGATTTGGGGTCTAGCCTATTCCTTGGGAGTCATTCTGTCAGCCATACATCTTCCAGGCAAAGACAACACTCATGGATGCCCTCAGTTGCATCAACCATGGACATAGCAAACAGTGTCTGAACAAATGGGTGTTTGTCACAGTGTTCAGAAGGTGGAGCACACCAGGAGTGGATCTGTTTTCCTCTCTGTCCTGAACCACCAATGTCCCCTGTTTTGCTGCAGGCCTACAGCACTGGGAACTCTTCCAACAAGTGCCTTAACTCTGGTGGATGGGAAAGTTCCTTTATGCCTTTCCTCTGATTTTTAGAACAGTGTTAACTCTCAAAAGTCAATCTGCAGCAATGATCCTAGTGGTGCTAGATTGGCCAAGACAGGCATGGTACCACATTGATGTCCCTGTCCTGCAACAAGCCTGTTTGTCTCCCTCTCAGTAATTCCTCTTGTCTCTTCCTCAGACAGGGTGACTTATCCAGGTCTGAAATCTCTTCACCTCAAAGCCTGTCTCTGAGGAGTTAAGAGTTTCTAGACACTCAGTATTCTGAGCAAGTATTTAAGAGCCTGAGGATGTCCAAAAACCTAGTACAAACAAGTTCTGGTCAGAGCTGAAATGGCGTGGAGAGCTTTTGGAGTGCTTTTACCCATTATTTCTAATGAATTTGCACAATGCAGATCTGCTGAGAGGCAGTTTCAATGTGATCTTCCTTTTACACATTTTTACAATGTGTTTTCCTAGAATATGCCTGCTGATTGCTATATATTTAGCCTGGATAGTTCCCAGAAGACATAGCATCTTATTTTCAGTGGGGCCCTACATCTACACAATATTATGCTCCATTGTGTAAAATCAGAACACACTGAAAACAATATTTTACATCTGGACTAGGCTACCCTGAATAAATGCATTATAAAATGGTAAAATCATGACCCCACTGAAAACAAGATATTGCATCTAATCTGGGACATCCTAGTAAATAAAGTGCAAAATGCACAAATGAACATCCGTGATGGCAGTGAGATGTAGCATCTCCCCTGTGCTATCCAGGGTACAAACTATAGAATAAGAAACATTTAAAGGAAATCTACTGTAAATGGAACATTGTGTTCACTGACATAAACAGTTTCTTAATGGTTTTATAACATATTAGAATGCAGTGTTTTATTTTGCATGTTGTGGCCATGAGGATGGCGAGTACAGAGTGTGTGAGTGTGTGTGTGTGTGCTGTAGCTCAATATATTTTTTCCCCAAAGATCACAGTAAAAATGGCTGCTGATTGCTATATATTCACCTTACATAGTTCACAGAAGACCTGGCATATGTCTGAGACAGGTCTTATCAGATAGTGTCTTAAGAGGTTAACATAACAGTGTAAATCTTTTTAAATTTGCTGGGAAGAAGTGACATTTATGAGGTATAATCTTTCTTGAAAGACAATACCTGCCCAACTGAAGTCTGTAGCAAGAAAATGTTAAAATGCTAAGTTTAAATGTGCAAGTTGTTGCATTTCAAAGGGGTAAACAAATCTCCAGTTTAATAGGCAACAAATATTTAACAAGCTTCTTTCAGTTTCCTAATGGCCATCTGATAAGCAGCTTAGAGTTATGTCTCTGGTATTCTAAACAGAAAGAAGGGAGTATTTTATTTCAGTTGGCTTAGTGATTTGTATATG
Source organism: Neoceratodus forsteri (assembly GCA_016271365.2). Classification (NCBI taxonomy): domain Eukaryota; kingdom Metazoa; phylum Chordata; order Ceratodontiformes; family Ceratodontidae; genus Neoceratodus; species Neoceratodus forsteri. The sequence continues at coordinate 2,532,720 of JADMNL010000033.1, forward strand.
TGGAAGGATATACTGAAAACTCCAAACATTTTTTCCACGAAACTCTATTTTTCCAGCTACAGACAGCAAGATGGCTGTAGGCTCTGCCCACAGCCATAAAAAGACTTATGCAGCCAAGTGTAAAAGATTTTCCCTCTGGTGTAAGAAAAGCACATTAACATTAATCTCCTTAAGACTTTGATTGCTAACATTTTGATGATTTGGTGCACATACAGGACTCGGCTTAAAGTCTTCCTCTTTGAAGCTTCACATGGCTGCTGTTTCAGCTTGTCTCTCTGCTGAGAAAACTAAGTCTGTGTTTTCACAACCAGTCTTTAAGCAGTTGTTCAGAGGTCTCCTCCATCTCCAGCCTCCAATTAGGGAACCTGTCCCTCCTTGGAGCTTAAATCTTTGTATTGCCAAGCTTGTGGAGCCACCTTTGAAGCCATGACTGTGACTCACCCTAAGTATGTCACTTGAAAACTGTGTTTTTAGTGGCCATTACCTCTGCAAGAAGGATTTCAGAGTTACAGGCTCTCTGCACTGAGCCCAACTACATTAATTCCCCAGGGACAAGACTGATCTCATGACAAACAGGAAATTCCTGCCTAAGGTGGTCTCTGAGTTTCACCTCAATCAGTCTGTCACTTTGTCTGTGTTTTTACTGAGAAATCCACTCCGGGGAGCAGAAGCTCCACAGTCATAAGGGCCCTTCTTTACTACTTGGAACACACCAAGCAGTTCAGGAACTCATCCACACATCTGTTTCTCACCTATGAGGAGGTAGGTAGAGGAAGATCAGTCACCAAGAGAACTATCTCTCATTGGATAGTCTCCTGCATTCGATTCTGCTATGACAAGGCTGATAAGCATCCCCTGAGGGCCTCAGGGCCTAACTCTACTAGGGGCACTGCTGCCTCTGTGGTAACTGCTAGGATATACCCCATCTGAATGTCTGTAGAGCAGCAACTTGGAAGACTGTGCACACTTTCACTAAGCATTATTGCTTAGGTGTGCAGTCTAGATCTGATGCCAGGTTTGGCAAGGCGATGCTGCAGAGTCTTTTTTCTAAATAGGTTCTTTACCCACCTCCCAACTGTACTGCTTTTATAGTCTACAATAGTTACTGATGCTAAAGGACCCTGGGGTGAGAACAGAAAAATGACTCACCATAGTAATCTTCTTTCTTCCAAGGTGTCCTTTAGCATCAGTAAGCTCCCACCCTTCCTCCCCAGATAACCTTAAGAATAAGGCTCTGACTTTTGCCTTAAATTATTCAGTATGCTAAACTTTGAATTGTATTTTGAGCAAAGTTTTATGGTTATGATTCTGGTTCTGGCTGCTATATATGTTTTTAAATCCTGTTCGTTCTTTCCAGTAAGGCATCTGCCCACTTACCTTTGAAAACATTCTGAAGCTCTCCTTCCTCTTTCTGCTCAGCACAACCCTAGCTTCAATCTGATTGGCTAATTCATGAAACTCATTATTATATATTCCAGCTCTGGGACAGTGCAAGCTATCTAGCTCACTGCAATAGTTACTGATGCTAAATGACACCTTGGAAGAAAGAAGATTACTAAAGTGAGTAATTTTTCTTTGGGCTGGGATTTTGTAGTTTTGGGGAGTTGGGGAGGGGATGTTTGGGTTGCTTGCCACTTGTTTTATATGTCAATATGTGCCGCTTCATTATAGGGGCAGAGATTTGTGGGGTTTTTGGGAGTCTTCTGCTTTTGTATGTGGGGGTGTTTGGTTAGGATGAGGGGGGGTGTTTGGGTGGGGAGAGTTGGGGTGGATCCCAGAGCACAACCCCTGGAGATGCAATTGTTTTTTTCAGTATGGGTCTTATGGTCACACCCATTTAACTTCTTGCTATATTGATATGAGGACTCTGTTAAAATTTATTTCTTGGAACATCAAGGGAGCTAATGATAAGCATAAACGTTTACATGATTCTGCGCCACCTTAAGAAATATCAGCCAGGTGGTCTTTTACAAGAAACTCACCTAAGTGGGAGGACATTTCTTGTTTTTGAAGGAATGGGTAGGACAGGTGTTTGGGGCAGGGTCAGTAGCAAAAGGGAGGAGTGGCAGTTTTGATACACAGGGTACCCTTTCCACCTGCTAAAAGAATGTTGGGACCCGGTGGGTCATTTTCTTTTAGCACATGGACATTTGGGTCTTACAGAAATCATTTTAGCAGTGGCATATGGACCCAACACTGATTTGCCTCTTTCTTTCCAGTCTCGTGGTGCAGCTTGTACCGTTTTCATACCTCCCCATAGTGCTTGGTGGAGATTAGAATCTGGTAGTCCACTTGGATCTGGATAGATCTGAAGCCCATCAGAAGGAGCTTTACCAGCACAATGAGGTCTACAGGACCTCATGGATACTCTTGAGGGGGAGACCATGTGTATTTTGCATCTGGGGGAAAAACAGTATACTTTTTTGGTCCCTCACATGTCATACTCCTGGATAGATTACTTTCTAGTTAATATTGTTGGTTTTTCAGGCCTTTTCTCCTGTGATATATTGCCCACAGTGCTTTCTGACCATTCCCTGGTCTATAATAGAACATTTGCAGAAGGAGCTTGAAGATCAAGACAGGCTGCGGTGATTTAACGTCATCCTTTGAGGGACCCTAGGTTTGTCTTGGCACTTACCAAATTTCTGCAGACATTCTTTAGAAAAATGAAGGGTTTGTTGACACACCTGCATGTTGACAGTAGAAGTACCTCCTAACATTACTCCAGAACCTACCAGCCCAAGGAGCCAACCATGATCACATGACATATCTGCATGTTGACAGCAGAAGTGTCTCTAAAATTACTTTGGAACTTAGCCAGGGGATCCAACCATGATCACATGACATGTCTGCATGTTGGGGCCTTTGCATGATCAAGTAGCTGGTACATGGCATGAGGCATGTACCCAGCCTGTGCAGCTCTGCACTTACACTCAACTTGGTTCCATAGTGGATCCCTTGCAGTGCACAGAGTGGGAGATTTTGGGATGGCATGGGATGCCCAATCTGGTGTCATAGTGGATCCTGCTCTGCACAGAGCAGAGGATTCTGGATGGCATGGGTGTCCATTTTCTAATAAGATGGACAAGAGCCTAAGTGACTGCCCCAGCCCTCCCAGTTACTCCAGAGGGCTGGGACAGCACAGTGGGGGATTCCACATCCCGTCACAGCCAGTAAGTGTTAACTGAGGGGCATGCAAAAGATATGGCAGGGTCCCTGCTGCAGTACCCTGAATCCCCTTGCCTGGCACTCTGTGTCTCCATGAATGGCATGGAGCACAGGCACACCTCCAGACATGTCTCCAGACTGGCAGCACACATAGCTGTGTGACTGATCAGAGGATCCTGTACAGAATGGACAGGTGTCCCTTCTGCAAATCCATGCAGGGTCCACAGGACCCCTGGTTCATGGCATTCAGAAGCAGGTTGCCTACATGCTGTGGATCAGTGGCACGTAAGCAGCCCACCCCTTAATGCATAGGGGTCATTGACAGTATAGTGGGAGTGTTGCAATAATCCAAGAATGATCACATGACACATCCGCATGTTGATAGTGGAGTAGGTAGTGTTGCACAGTTCCAAGCAGGATTCCATGCAACATCCGTATGTTAATGGTGGAGAGTAGGGAGTGTTGCAGTTTTCTAAGCATACAGATATGACAGAGGTACATGTTGACAGTGGTGTAGTAAGTGTAGCAAGAATCCTAGTATGTCTACATGAAACATTCTGCATGTTGACGGTGGTGTACTGAGTGTAGCAGAATCCTAGTATGTCTGCATGAAACATTCTGCATGTTGATGGTGGTATAGTGAGTGTAGCAGGAATCCTAGTATGTTTACATGAAACAGTCTGCATGTTGATGGTGGTGTACTGAGTGTAGCAGGAATCCTAGTATGTCTGCATGAAACATTCTGCATGTTGATGGTGGTGTAGTGAGTGTAGCAGGAATCCTAGTGCGTTTACATGAAACAGTCTGCATGTTGACGGTGGTGTAGTAAGTGTAGCAGGAATCCTAGTATGTTTACATGAAACAGTCTGCATGTTGATGGTGGTGTAGTAAGTGTAGCAGGAATCCTATGTCTGCATGAAACATTCTGCATGTTGGTGGTATAGTGAGTGTAGTAGGAATCCTAGTATGTTTACATGAAACAGTCTGCATGTTGACGGTGATGTACTGAGTGTAGCAGGAATCCTAGTATGTTTACATAAAACATTCTGCATGTTGACGGTGGTGTAGTGAGTGTAGCAGGAATCCTAGTATGTCTACATGAAACAGTCTGCATGTTGACGGTGATGTAGTGAGTGTAGCAGGAATCATAGTATGTTTACGTGGAAACATTCTGCATGTTGGCAGTGGTGTAGTGAGTGTAGTAGGAATCCTAGAATGTTTTCATGAAACATTCTGCATGTGAGGAAATTTTTTCAGAGAGAGGGTGGTGGACACATGGAACAGCCTTCCTGAGGAGGTTGGGATCTAAAACTGTGGGAGAATTCAAGAATGCATGGGACAGACATAAGGCAATTCTTGTGGGGGTAGGAAGAAATAGGCTGTTGGTTAACTAGGATCTGCAGCTCATCTTGTAGGTAGGGAAATGGGCAGACTAGGTGGGCCAAGCCGGTCCTTATCTGCCATCAAAGTCTATGTTTCTGTGTAAGAATGAACATATGGTACACCAGTAAGTTGTCAGTGGATTGGGGAGTGTTCCAGGAGTCCAATCGAGATCATGACAGATCTGTATGTTGATGTTAAAGAGGAAGTGTTATTTGGATCAGACATGATCACCTGACTCATCTGAATGTTGATAGTGGAGTGGGGTGTCAGTTCTAGTATCCAAGGGTGATCACATGATACATCTGCCATTTTGATGATGGAGTGTGGTGTGTTCTGGGTATCCAGGCATGATCACATGACACATCTGCATGTTGACAGTGGAGTGGGGTGTCAGTTCTGAGTATCTGAGGGTGATCACATGATACATCTGCCATTTTGATGATGGAGTGTGGTGTGTTCTGGGTATCCAGGCATGATCACATGACACATCTGAATGCTGATAGTGGATTAGGTAGTGTTGCACAATTTAATTGTGGTCACATGACACATTGGCATGTTGACGGTGAAGTAGGGGGTGTTCCTAGAATCCAGGCATGGTCACATGACAATCTGAATGTTAAGGGTGTAGTGGGAGTATTCCTAAAATCCAAGCATAATACATGCACATGTTGAGGGTGGAGTGAGGGAATGTTGCTAGAATCCAGGCATGGTCACATGACACATCTGCATGTTGATGCTGGAGCTGGAGTGTTGCTTGAATCCAAGCATGATTACATGACACATCTGCATGTAGATGGTGGAGTGTGGAATGTTCTCCCGTATCCAAGCATGGAGTGGGGAGTGTTGCAGGGATCAAATGTATAATGACATGATGCACCCACATAATGACAGCAGCATGGGGGTTCTGGGTATCTGAGCATGATCACATGACACATCTTTATGATGGCATTAAAGTGGAGAGTGTTTTGTGGATTCAGACATGATCACATATCTGCATATTAACGGTGCTGTAGGTAGTGTTGCACAGTTGCAAAAGGGGAGCCTGCACCTGCAAAACACAGTCATTCAGGGCTAACACAGCCTAAGAACTTGTATCGTACTCACAGATAGTGCTATAATTATCCCAATAAGTGCTGTCTAGACCTGTATATCAGGAATAAAGTTTAGCTTTTAATTGTTCCTTCTAAAAGTCCATCCATTAACATCCAACAGATTTATAGCAGCAATACAACTCAAATGTACAGCAGTTTCAATTAAGAACTCCTCCACCAGTAACCACAACCTGTCCCCTGTGTTTTGCAGGTGCGGCTCCCCTTTGTCCTTGTATGCTTACTCCAGTCGAGGCACTGCTAGCTCCCAGGTGTGATTTACAAAACCATACCTCAGTGTTGCACAGTTCCAATCATGATCGCAGAACACATCCACATGCTTACAGTGAAGTGGGAGTGTTGTGAGAATCCATGCATGATCACATGACAGCCCACATGTTTTGTTTTTTTTACTTTATTTCTTTCTATTTTCTTACCTCCTTGGCTGTTTTTTTTTACCTGTGGTTTCCCTTCCAGCCAGCCCTCATGGTCCCTGGCCACAGCCAGAGCTGAAACTGCTCGCTCATAGCCCCCGGGTCTTATCAAGTGGGTACTTCCACTACTGTGGAGACCTTGGTGATTAGGGCTTGGGGAAGCTAACTTGGTGCTTCCCATGGCAGTGCTGTCGGGCTGACCTTCAGGTATGCTGGAGGATTTCGCTTCTTTCTCGCCCCCATAGCACAGACGCAGTGGCATCAAGGACCCTGCCATACGTGACTGCACACCACATTCCTGATGCCATCTGTGTCATTCCCTCACTGTGGACTGCCACATGCATCAACCCCATCCATGAACCAGGAGCCAGACAGCCGGTTCACCCTAACCCACCCTCCCAGAGGAGGAGGAGGAGAGGAGAGCAGTCCTTAGGATGCTCAATCCTCCTCCTCTAGATTGACCCTCGACACCCGAGGTCGCCTCCTGACCTTGGGTCATCGGTGTGTGGTGTGAGGTATGGTGTCCAGTGCCTCAAGCCTCAGTGCCACTGGGCCGGTGTGACAGTCCGCATGTTGATGGTGCAGTATGGACTGTTTGCTAGAATTCAAACATGATCACATGACACATCCACATGTTGAAGGTGGAGTAGGGAGTGTCGCTAGAATCCAAATAGGATTACATAACACATCCGATGTTGATGGTGGAGTGGTGGGTGTTGTGGGTGTCTAAAGGTAATCATATGACACTTCTGCATGTTGATGATGGAGTGGGAGGTGTTCTGGGTATCCAAGCATGATCACTTGACACATCTGCATGTTGATGGTGGAGTGGAGGTGTTCTGGGTATCCAAGCATGATCACTTGACACATCTGCATGTTGATGGTGGAGTGAGGTGTTCTGGGTATCCAAGCATGATCACTTGACACATCTGCATGTTGATGATGGAGTGGGAGGTGTTCTGGGTATCCAAGCATGATCACTTGATGCATCTGCATGTTGATGGTGGAGTGGGAGGTGTTCTGGTATCCAAGCATGATCATATATGCATCCGTAGGTTGATGTTAAAAAGTGGGAAATGTCGGGTGGATCCAAACATGATCACATGACTTTTTGCTTGTTGATGGTGGCGTAGTTAGCATTGTGCAGTTCTAGGCATGATCACATGACACATCCGCATGTCAAGGGGTGGAGTGGGGTTGTTGCTAAAATCCAGGATTGATCATATGACACATCCGCATGCTGATAGTGGAGTGGAAGTGTTGCTACAATGCTGCATGTTGATAGTGGGGTGGGGGCTGTTCTGGGTATCCTAATGTGATCAAATGACACATCCATATGTTTATGGTGAAGAGAGGGCTGTTCTAGGTATCCAAGCATGATCACATGACACATCTGCATGTTGGTGGAGTGGCGGTGTTGTGCGATCAACAGTAATCATATGGCACTTCCATATGTTGGTGTAGTGGGGTGTGTGGGTATCCAAGCCTAATCATATGACACAGTATATTGACAGTGGAGTAGGTAGTATTTTGGAATTCAAAGCATGATCACATGACCCTATATGCTGACAATGAAGTAGGCAGACTTACATAGTTCCAAGCCTAATCACATGACACATTTGCATGTTGATGGTGGATTGGGAGGTGTTCTGCATCCAAGTGTTATCACATGACGATCTGTATGTTGATGTTAAAGTGGGTGTGTTATTTGGATCCAAGGATGATTTCATGACTCATCTTCATGTAGACGGTGAAGTAGGTAGAGTGTGCAATTCCAAGCATGATCACAACACATACACATGTTGATGGTGAAGTAGGAAGAGTTGCTAGAATCCAGCATGGTCACGACACATACACATGTTGATGGTGGAGTGGGTGGTTTCTTGGGTATCAAGCATGATCACATGACACATTTGCATGTCAATCGTGGAGGGGTGTTTTGGGTATCCAAGCATGATCACATGTCACATTTGCATGTACACAGTGAAGTCAACCAGGATGCAGCCCACCGCAGAATTCTGCAACACAGTTCCTGCAGGAAATATGGCAATATCAATGGGAGCTAATCCTTTTTCTCATCCAAGGAAGTGTGACACTGCCTTTTGTCCTGGTGTCTCCTGTAGATGGTGAAGTGGGGGGCTGTATATCAAATCATGATCACATGACACAGTTGCATGTTCACAGTGGAGTGGGGAGTGTTGATAGACACCAACATAATCACATGACACATTTGCATGTTGATGGAGTGGGGCTCTTTTGGGTATCCACATGTGATTATATGACACATCTGCATGTTGATGGTGGAGTGGGTGTGTTTGGGTATCAAGTGGATCCATGACACATCCGCGTGATGTTGACGGTGGAGTGGGGACTGTTGCATGGATCCAGGCATAATTGCATAGCACATATATGCATTTTGATAGTGGAATGGGAGGGCTGAGGGATCCAGGCATGATCACATGACATCTATGTTGATATCAGAGAGGGGCTGCAGTGGAATTAAAGCATAATAACAAGACAAATCTGCATGTTGATGGTGGAGTGGGGGGTGTTCTGGGTATTCCAGAATGATCACATGACAAATCTGCATGTTGATGGTGGACTGGGGAGAGTTGCCAGAATTCAAACATGATCACATGACACATCCATATGTTGAGGTGGAGGGGTGTTGCTAGAATCCAGCCATGATCACATGACATATCACCATGTTGACAGTGGAGTGGAGTGGGGTGGGGGTTGCTGGAATCCAGCCATGATCACCTGACCTATCCAGATGTTGAGCTTAAACTAGTGAGTCTTATGGATCCAACCATGATCACATGACAGATCCACATGTTGACGATGGAGTGTGGAGTGCTGTGGGAGTCAAGTGTAATCACTTGATATATCTTTATTTTGAGGGTGGAGTTGGGAGACTGAGCATGAACTCATGTGGTACCTGCATGATTCTGAAGAGTTGAAGATGTAGTTGGATGTTAGCGGTATTGTTTATTTTACTTTAGTATAAATTTTATTATTTCTATAACACTGAAATACTTGTCAGTACATTCTTTATTACCTGCACAAGTATGATATTGTTACTTTTTACTTCAACATTACAAATTGTGGATTGCTTTTCAATGGTTATGCAATACGTCTAATTTACTGCCAGGGTTGTGCTTGTTTCTTATACCCAGCGAGCTCCTTAGTTACTCTTAGCAGTTATGATATCAGAGGCCATGCAGTAATGACTGCAACAGCTGCGTAATTGGTGCTGGATAGGGTTACACCTTCGCCCTTTTCTTTCTGGCAGAGTCAGCTGTTGGGTTTGACACTGCAAGTGTTCACAGTGCTCTGTGGGGAGGGTACTTAGAGGAAGGCTTAACTGCTCTTTGGGAATTGGATTTCTGTGGGATAATGAGGCTTTGTTTTTTCCCAGAGTGCACTTGAAGAAAGCTGACTGGTCTGTGAACTGACAGATCTTATCCTTCTAAGGTGGAGATGTATAACCTTGGGACACTGTGGAAACCAGGGTGGTGGACAGGGCTCATTTGGTTTACTGTTAATATGCACTGCAAAATAATATGAACTTCTGCTTTCAAACACCACTGTACAATGTCAGACAGCACCATGCAACGAGAGGTGAAATAAGGGACATCCCTCCTAGTGTGAGACAGTTAACAGGTATGGGCCTCTGAGCAACTGGGTCTCCTGTTACATGAGAGACCATTTGAAAACATAAATGTACCTCTGGAAACCACTGCAATCAGATGGGGCTCCAATGCATTTTACCAGAATGCACTCAGAGGAAGGCCTCAATGAGCAGATTACTTTTATTTTCCTAGGGTGCACTGAGAAAATAGTCCAATTCATAATACAGTTCACTTTATGTGCCCCATAAGGCATGTGGAGTAGCCTCATTAAGCAGACCAATATAATATGTGTATATATATATATATATATATATATATATATTTGTTTTTCAATTGTTTAACCAGGAGGCACACTAAGCTGAAAGCTTATTTACAGGTGTGACCTAGGAGCACAGGAAGTTAAGTGGACTTGCTCAGGGTCACACATTATGATTGTTTAACCAGGAGAGACACACTGAGCTGAAAGCTTGTTTACAGGTGTGACCTGGGAACACAGGGAAGTTACGACTTGCTCAGGGTCATACAGTATGATTGTTAACCAGGAGAGACACACTAAGCTGAAAGCTTGTTTACAGGTGCGACCTGGGAACACAGGGAAGTTAAATGACTTGCTCAGGGTCATACAGTATGATTGTTTAACCAGGAGAGACACACTAAGCTGAAAGCTTGTTTACAGGTGCGACCTGGGAACACAGGAGAAGTTACGTGACTTGCTCAGGGTCATACAGTATGATTGTTTAACCAGGAGAGACACACTAAGCTGAAAGCTTGTTTACAGTGCGACCTGGAACACAGGGAAGTTAAATGACTTGCTCAGGGTCATACAGTATGATTGTTTAACCAGGAGAGACACACTAAGCTGAAAGCTTGTTTACAGGTGCGACCTGGGAACACAGGAAGCTACGTGACTTGCTCAGGGTCATACAGTATGATTGTTTAACCAGGAGAGACACACTAAGCTGAAAGCTTGTTTACAGGTGCGACCTGGGAACACAGGGAAGTTAAATGACTTGCTCAGGGTCATACAGTATGATTGTTTAACCAGGAGAGACACACTAAGCTGAAAGCTTGTTTACAGGTGCGACCTGGGAACACAGGGAAGTTAAATGACTTGCTCAGGGTCATACAGTATGATTGTTTAACCAGGAGAGACACACTAAGCTGAAAGCTTGTTTACAGGTGTGACCTGGGAACACAGGGAAGTTAAGTGACTTGCTCAGGGTCACACAGTATGATTGTTTAACCAGGAGAGACACTAAGCTGAAAGCTTGTTTACAGGTGTGACCTGGGAGCACAGGAAGTTACTGACTTGCTCAGGTCACATTGTATGCAAGTAGTGGTTGTGGGATTCAAACCCAGGTCTCTAGGTTTGCAGCTCAGAGTCTTTTAAACCACTCGCTATACTCTGCTCTCATATATATATATATATATTGCCCTATAAAGCTTTTGGAGGAAGGTTTTATTTATTTATTTGTTTTTGATAACCAGATAAGTGCAACAGACATTAAATATGCCTATTTACAAGCGTGACTTGGGAGAGTACAAGTCAAGACACCCATTACACAATGGTACAAAGAAACAAAGCATTACAATGTATAACAGTAGGCTAGTAACAAGATACAAATGTAGTTGAAATGAGTAAATACAAAGTAACAAGGAAAGTTAAACAAATCATATATAACATTTTGAATGCCGGGTGAAGCCTTTTCAAAGTTATGAGACATCGATACAGTGTAATTGGAAGAAAATAGTACAGTAAACTGCAGCCACAGCAAAAAGAAACAAGTTGGCTGAAACATGCAAGAATCAATAAACATAAGTGCATGGGATTGAAGAAAGTAGTCATGTCAACAAACATAGAGGTGAATCAAGGAGGAATGAAGCAGGTGCAAGGGTCAGAGGCTAAGAAGTAGTGGCAAAGCTCACATTTGAAGCTGGCATTGGTAGAAGTGAGACAAATGGACACATGAACAGAGTTTCAGTAATGCAGGGCAAAGTGGAGAAAGCCTGTGGTCGCATGGATGTTTTGCACCTAGGGACAGATAGCAAAGTCTGATCACCTGGACGGAGAGGATAGTGGAGGCTCGGAGGAGGGAACACCAGTTCTAACAATGTTAATAATCAGAGTTCCAAGGGTATAGGAGAGGTTAGCCTGAAGGAAAGTCAGTTCAAATCACTGTAGAACTGACAGCGATGAGTGAGACAACGTGAAGCCAAGGCGAACTGACAAATATTATTGTAGGTAGTGTCCCATTTAAGAAATTAACTTTGCTGCATCTACATAGGTGATGGAGCCACACGTGAGAGCAGGATGAAGGACACTTCTATTAGCAATTCTGGCAGAGGTGTCAGGGCATAAGTAGTTTTATAGGTCAGGCAAAGCTTGCAGTTAACAGCTCTACAGGTACTTGAGATGTGTCGGTGAAGTCCAGAGAGGGTTCAAGTGTAATTGTGAGGTATTACATTTTGAGGAGAGCCATCACAGCTGGAGATAGATAATTCCCCATACAGTTCCTAAATCTTGGGGCAGAGCCAAACAACATGCAGTGAGTTTTGCTGGAGTTTAGTAATACCTGTTGTGGGAGAGCCAGGAATGGGTGTTGTGGAAATCAGATGTAAGGGTAGTATTAAGGTCAGTAATGCATTTAGAGCTTGAGTAGAGAACTAGGTTGTCAATGTAAGGAACAAGATGTAGCATACGGGATAGATAATTAATGAACATTTTATTTTATTTAGCTTTTATTGACTAGGTAAGCACACTAGATAAAAATGCCTATTTTCAGGTGCTAATTCGAAGGTTACTGTAAGATGTACAGATAATATAACAGGGGGAAAAACAGAGTTGGAGGACATTTACACAAACAAGTCCTTCAGTACAGTAGATTAGCTGTTTTAACAGTACATACAAAATGGTGAAGAGGCCAAGGATAGAGCCTTGGGGTACACTGTTGTTGATAGTAGATAAGTCAGATACAGCAGAGTTATATTTAACAAATGGTTGCCTGTTGGTTAGGTAGCTGACATACCAGGTAACCACCTCAGGGGAGAAGCTAAGGATAGCATTTTAGATTTAAGAATGAGACGCTATTTACCCCCTTAGGACTCATATTGTACCTAGTTTAAAACCACACTTCATGATTTCTTGCATTCTACAAAGGTTGCTGATGAAACTGGTAGTTTGATTCAGACTTCCTTTTCTTATTTTATAAGTGAAAAGCAGACACCCAGCCATTCTGGTGTTACCACACAAAAACACGTTTGTTTACAGTTCTTGATCAGCTCCACTTCATCTTTCCTGTACTTGGAAACACCCCAAACATTCTAGCCACTCATGATGAAGTGGGAGAAGAGAAGAGAGACTGTTGGCATCATGAGTGCCTGTACTGTTTGGGGGGCGCTCTAATGTTCAGGAAGTATGCAGTAACAGTAGACCAAGGATTTGAAACAAAACAATATTTTATATAATTACACCACTACCGCATTTCAGTTGTACCAAGAAAGGAAGCAGATAAAATAACCAACAACCTCAATGTATTTTAGAGAAGGTAACCAATCATAACATGTGTTTTTTAACTAGAAATAATATGATGTAAAAAGACTCGACAGTGTCCCTTTAATCTAATGGAGCTCTTTGTTCCTCACAATGCACTTGGTGAAAGGCCTCACTGAGCTGTTGGCTCTTCTACAGTCCCACAGGACAGCATCTATGAAAAGTTACCTGCATCCAGCACAGGCGCTAGCTCCCAAAACAATGGCATCCAAGTAGTTGAGATTGAAATGTGGAAATGCTAGCAGGGTCAGCGGGTAGGGAACGTAAGCTCTGCTTTGAGATATAGGATCAGTGGGTAGGGGCAGTAAGCTCTGTCTTGCAGATACAGGATCTGTGGGGGAGGCAATAAGCTCGTCTTGCAGATACAGGATCTGTGGGGAGGGCAATAAGCTCTGTCTTGCAGATACAGGATCTGTGGGGAGGGGCAATAAGCTCTGTCTTGCAGATACAGGATCTGTAGGGAGGCAATAAGCTCTGTCTGCAGATACAGGATCTGTGGGGAGGGGCAATAAGCTCTGTCTTGCAGATACAGGATCTGTGGGGAGGGGGAGTAAGTTCTGCTTGCAGATACAGGATCAGCGGGAGGGGCAATAAGCTCTGTCTTGCAGATACAGGATCTGTGGGGAGGGGAGTAAGTTCTGCTTGCAGATACAGGATCATGAGGGGAGGGGCAATAAGCTCTGTCTTGCAGATACAGGATCAGCGGGAGGGGTAAGTTCTGCTTGCAGATACAGGATCTGTGGGGAGGGCAATAAGCTCTGTCTTGCAGATACAGGATCAGCAGGGAGGGGAGTAAGTTCTGCCTTGCAGATACAGGATCAGCAGGGAGGGGGAGTAAGTTCTGCCTTGCATGTACTGTATATGCTCATTGACAGTTCAGTCAGCAGCTGGCTGTGGCAGTAGGAGAAGGGCTGTACTAGTCTAAGGGGCACAGGTTGGGCTGAGGGAGAGCAGGGTGGTGGGTCACTATCTGCCAAGGTGGAGGGCCACTAGACTACCAGGGAAATTATTCATTTGGGTTGCGATGGTGATCAGGAACAGGGGAGGAGGAGGAACCACTGGACCACCAGGGATTATTGATATGTAACAGGGAGGCATTTGGGGAATGGGGAGGGATGAGAGACCACTGGACCACCAATTATCATAGTTATACATGAGGACAGGGATCAGGGCAGGGAGGGACCACTGAACCACCAATATTGTTATATACAGGTATGTATGACGATAGGGTCAGGCAAGGGAGGGACCACTGAACCACCAATATTGTTATATACAGGTATGTATGAGGACAGGGATCGGGCAGGAGGGACCACTGAACCACCAATATTGTTATATACAGGTATATATGAGGACAGGGATCGGGGCAGGAGGGACCAGTGAACCACCAATATTGTTATATACAGGTATGTATGAGGACAGGGATCAGAGCAGGGAGGGACCACTGAACCACCAATATTGTTATAGACAGGTATGTATGAGGACTGGGGTCAGAACAGGGGAGGGACCACTGAACTACCAATATTGTTATATACAGGTATGTATGAGGACAGGGATCGGGGCTGGGAGGGACCACTGAACCACCAATATTGTTATATACAGGTATGTATGAGGACAGAGATCAGGGCTGGGGAGGGACCACCACACCACCAGGGACCTAGCCCTTGACAGTACAGCAGATGCCTGCACACTGTTAAGATTTTGGTTTCAGAAGCCTTAAACTGCACCACTGCTGGCAGCCATTTAGCACTTCTTGAAAACTTTCAGTATTATGCTGCGTTGCATATGCATGGGGAACCCCTCATTTGCAAAGGTGCAGCACAATATTGCGCAGGACATGCTGTTGGAGTGCATCACACATCTGTGCCCATTGAATATGGCCATGCCCTGACAGTTGGCACTATTCCAAGCGTGCACAAACCCAGTTTGTGCTGTGCTAACTCTTTGAAAATGGGACCCTGTATCTTTCATTTTCTGCCAGTTAACTCATATAGGACAACCATTCATTTAGAGAGAGCACTGCTGAGTCTCCATTTTGCCAGGATAAGTCTTTTTCAGACCTAATAAACTGCTGACAAAATCCACCTTTGTTTTAACATGTGCATCGTACTTATACTTGTGCAGTCCCCAGTATTATTAGAACTAGGGTCAACTGGTATATTGCACCCACATTTTCTTTTGCAAAAGATTAAGCGTCCCAAAATGAGTTAATGCATGTACAATACCATAAAATATACAATAAATTTGTATCATGACTTTCACATCTCCAACATTTATCATCTTGAGAATTTCCCATTTTGTTAGTTTTTCTGGAGTGTAAAATATATTGTGCAGTAACTTAAACTGTATAAGGTGTCCTTGAATTTCTTTGCTGGTGTGACATGTGTTGTCCCATAGCTTATCATTTCTAGAAATAAATAAACTCTAAGGCCCGGATATTCAAAGGATTATGCAGGCGCAGCAGAATTAACGGCATAACCACAATGCGCCCAGCAGGATATTGGAAGGGTTGCCCGGTGCAGCGCAACCCAATGTGCTGGGGCGCAGTGTAATCTAATGTGGCGCAGATGCAGGGGCGTGCCATGCATATGCGGCACTTCCCTGATATTCAGCCTGCACTGCGCCACATGGGGGACTCAAAGTTGAGCCAGTGCAGTGTAGGAACATCTCCCAGCGACCACAGGTGGGCTGCAGTATTGCAGGGTGCAACACAGCAACCCAGCCGTGGGTGGCCACCCACCCACCCAGAACACCATCTGCAAGCACACACTGATTGCTGGTGGTCAAGTGGACCCCCACCTGTAACCGTGATTGTGCAGTATATGTTGAAAGATATATCCCTGGTAGTCTAGTGGCCTCCCCGAGTCCCTGATAAAGAAAATCCATGACCATCCCTGGTGGTCTAGTGGTGGTCCCCACCTGAGTCCCTGATTCCCAGATCTGTGTCATTAAGGACTGTCCCTGGTGGTCTAGTGGAACCCCACCGCCTGCTGTCACGATCATGGTAAAATCCCGTAATGAAATCTGTGAATGACTTAATTCACATATTTAGGACTGTCTAGTACAGTATGCCCTGCAAGCCCATTGGTTCACACTGGGGATCAATGGTTGCTGTCCACTGTACCACCCGTCATTTGGTGGAAACAGCCGGCTGCATGCGGGCGTGATGCTGCTGCCCACCGATGATGGGGGCCGCGATGGGCAAGGGTTCTGTGTGGGTGGCAGGGGTGGGGTGCCACTGGATCACCAGGGCATTTCATTATGGGGTTTTACCTTGATTGCGGCAGTGGGCGGGGGTTCCACTAGAAACCAGGGACGGTCATAATGACATAGATTGGGGTATTGGGGACTCGGTGCGAGGGGACCACTAGACCACCAGGGATGGTCATGTCTTTTATCTATCAGGGACTCGGGGACATGGGGGCCGCTAGACTACCAGGATCTATCTTTCAACATATACCGCGGTGATCACGGCTATGGGGTGGGGATGCCCAGGATCCCACTTCAATTTCACGCTGTGCAGGGCACCAGGCAAGTCGAGGGCTGCTCTGTGCAAGGCATGCAGTTAGTTATAATGACATGCAAATGGCCCAATTTGTGCCTTGCATATATTATGGCCTCATTTGCATGCCCCAGATGAATATCGTGGGTGATATGGCTAGTGCAACTGCACTTGCGCTAGTGCATCCCTGTGCTCCCTATCTGTGGCTTGCGCCAGCGCAGTATGTGCGACGACCGTGTTATATTCAGTGGTGCTACACCATGGTGCATCACCATTGAACATCACCTGATCCTGGCTCCAGCACATCCCAGTTGCTCTGCGCCATGGCTTCTGCCACTGCCCAGTGCACTCCCTAGAGAGAGAGGAGGAGAGGGGATATGATAGAGACATACAAGTATCTTACAGGAGGAACTGGGTGCAGGAATGCACTATTTTTAAGCGAAAAAGATGTTCCAGGACTAGAGGGCATGGGATGAAGTTGGAGGGAGGATGATTCAGAGGAAATGTGAGGAAGAATTTCTTCACAGAACGGGTGGTGGACAAGTGGAACACCCTGCCAGAGGAAGTGGTGGGGCTGGAAACAATCACGGATTTAAAGAATGCATGGGATAGACATAAAGGAATTCTGGAGGTCAGGGTAAGGGCAACAGACTTCTAGGAAAACAAACTGAACTTACAAGCTCAAATGGGCAGACTGGGTGGGCTATAGGCCCTTATCTGCTGACACCGTCTATGTATCTATGTATCTATGTAGTATCTGGGCCTAATACTACTACTAGAAGAAAGGCACAAGTGTTGTTTGGGGCATCAGAAGGAAAGAGTCAGTGCTTGCCCAAACAAAATTCAAACACACAAACACAAATAGGTGGCACTCTCGGTACTAGGAACACAAGAAATGGACAAAGAGCAAAAAATTTGCCAGAGCAGGAGCCCAGCTACAGACCCCACGCTTGAGTCCAAGGCGTGACTCTTTGTCAGGGGTCCCCTGCTGAAGAGTCGCGGCCTTGACTCAAAGTGCTGGGGTTTGTAGTTGAGGGCTCTTGCTTCAGCAAATTTATTACTGTTTGCCTGTTTCTTTGTGTTCCATTAGTACAGAGAGTACCGCCTGTTTGTGTACTACTACTACTTGTATGAGATATATTCAGATTAAGCTCTTTTTCCCCACTTGATTCTGGACCTTTCAGCTAAGTTATGTTGTGTGGGAATAAGCAATTTACATATTCTACACCCCCATCTTTACTCTTCACCAACTGAGATAACTTACTCCATTCTGACAGTTTTATTCAGACTTGGTCTGAACAAATGAAAGGTTGCATGGCCTCTCTTAATTGAGCGTATTTCCATAAATCTAGACACCCACTGTTGTACTGAGCTCTGGGTTCTGAAAAAGTAAGAATGTTGTGGTGTTCAATTCCTACAGTAGTTTCATCTCTCTCCCACTGGAATAACTCTCAAACACATTGCCATCTGCTAGGAGAGTCTGGCTGCAGCCATGATTCAGTAGTTTACTGTCGGCTTCTGACTCTTTGGTCAGATGTTTGCTTACAGTTTGAAGGGCAAAATCCCCAAACCTCACATCTCTTGGCTCTGATCTAATTCCTTTTATGTTCACATGCATGCATGCACACAGCGAACATGTTGTAAGAGTGCCTTTGAGGGGCATGACACCGTTGGTCTAGTGTAGAGCAATTTGCAAGGGGCGGCTAGTGCCACACCAGTCATCAACTAGACTGATCATGACACTGTTCTGGTCTTGCTGGGTGGCAACTTCATGTATTTCAAAAGAAACAACAGAACCAATCACGGGCAAATCTTTCCTTTGATCTGCATGACACCTGTTAGCAAACAGCTGATCGGTGCCCTGATCAGCCCGCCTGACATCATCCACTTTCAATTTATTTATTTATTTAGTTTTGTTGACTGGGTGGGGCACTGACACATGAGTGACTATTTTCAGGCCCGACCCAGGAGGTTACATGGTACAGGTAGTTAGGAAACAAATAACCATGAGTGAACAGATTGGAATATACAGAATACAAGGTTACATCAGTTACCACATTATCAGAAAATGCAGGAACAAATACATTCAGGCAGAAATAAAGGGCAAGATACATGACAATCCAAACTAAGATACGAAGGCAAACAGTGCCTAACATGATTTACTTGTTTGTCTGTGCTCCCTCTCCCCACTCCATCGGTCCCTTCCTTCATTGTCACCACTCCTCAGGCATCTGTGCTTGTCTCTCCCCCCACCCATTCCTTTTGTCATTGTTATTGCTGCTTGCGGCTTCTCATTGTCCCCCCAACTGTGTTTGTCTGCTGCCTCACAGCTCATTCTTGCTTGCCCCACCTTTTATCTCAGGGCTCACTCTGTACTGCTCCAGCCAGCCAGATCTCCTGAACCACAGCGGTTGCAGCTATGCCTCCCTCTGCCCCCAGTCCACTCACCTCACTGGGTCC
Organism: Neoceratodus forsteri; assembly: GCA_016271365.2. Lineage (NCBI taxonomy): Eukaryota > Metazoa > Chordata > Ceratodontiformes > Ceratodontidae > Neoceratodus > Neoceratodus forsteri. Next base: position 2,551,934 of record JADMNL010000033.1, read on the forward strand.
CACTGTCTTCGGCAGCTCCGCTCTTCATTCTCCTGAGATTCTTCCTCTGGTGCTGAATGTTCACCAATGGTATTGCTGTTCTACTGGGTCTTGCTTGTTTCTGTGTAATGTTTCATGTTATTATATTAGTATGTCGGGTGGGGCAACAGTGAAAGGCTGTCCCTCCACCCAGCAGTCCAGCAGGAGCAGTATCCCTAGCAGGTCATGGAGGAGGTGGGTCCAGGACTCTTTCCTGATCCAATCACCAATGGTCTTATCTTGCTCCTGCATGGTACTGCTCATGCTGATGACATCATGCATGGTACCTGCATGGTGCTGCTTGTGCTGATGACATCATGCATGGTACAAAGGCAACACCATCAACGAACATCTGGCATTGACAAATGCTTGTTGAACACTTGAGACAATGGCCCAGACATGTCTTGAGACTGGACACTCCCAGAAGCCAGATATGAGCTCAGATCCTTAAAGGATCACCTGTACAGAGATTTGAACCCACAAATGCAGGACACAAAGAAACAATACATCGAGTATCAGAGCTCTGTAGAGTCAGGAAACTACATGAAAATGCATTTAGCTTTGGATATGTGTTCCCCTGTCAATAAACAAGTTCATGTAACCCATCTACAGGGCCACATGTGAAACGAGTTTTCACAGCTTAGTGTGCTTTTTCTGGTTGAACACAACAGTGTCAGTAGCTCAGTAGGTAGCACACTCGCCTCTGAGGCCGGAGATCAGAGGGCTGTGGGTTCAGTTCCCACATCTGGCACTTGGGTTAATATCCAGTACTGACACTGTAGTGCAGCATGAGGGGGTGCTGCACTTCTGAGGTGCCGCCTTTTGATGAGACGTTAAACCGAGGTCCCATCTGCCTGGACTGGTGGTAGTTCAGCTGGAAGTTAAAGATCCCATGGCACTTATCGAAAAGAGTAGGGAGTTTTTATTGATAAATAAACATAAATCACAACTCAATATAAAAAAAAGAAATAACAAAACATTATAATTCACTCTTATAAACACTTCATCAGTTCTAGGAGTTCCTTAGAAAAATAACAGTCTTATTTGTATTTAATAATATGAGAAAAACCTTTCCACTATTTCATGACTTTAGAAGAATTATATAATTGGGCATCTTTAAATACACTTTCTGCATTTCATTAGCAACTAGCATACAGTAGCCCTCATTTGACACTCTTTTGGTAAATTACCCATTGACACCTGACCTGCCATAAATAAAAACGCAAACAGCCAAAACCCGCCAGGGTACATTTGTTAAATGCTCCTAAACTAGGAGGAATTTACATAGAACCAAAATTCCATAATCTAGATTCTGTAACCAAGGACACTTCCATTTCTTGCAGCATATCCCACAATTGTTTTACAAATGAACAACGCAAGAAAAAGGTTCCATCATTTCTTCTTGGTTAACACAATCCGGCAAGGACAGTTCCTTTCATTTTTTGCTTTATATTTAGCATTTCCCTCACATTCAGTTTACCATACCTTATCAATCACTGTGTTTCCCACATAATGGAAGGGATTCTAGTGTTGTTTAACTGATCCAATATATACAAATTCTGAGCCTCAGGGCAATTCTTAAAACTGGAATCTAAAGGATGAATATGGCTCATAATTTCTTCTTATAAGGCTTTGACCGTAATAGATACTATAAGTTGTTTAGTTATCTGCCATTTAAATAACTTCTGCACTGCAGGTCTAAAATAAACAATGACATGAATATGTGGATTAAGTTTAGGGCTAAGTTCTGCCAGGCTTTAAAATATCGACTGACACTGTTCCCATCCAAATACCTTCTCTACTATCAGGAAGTAAAAGCATTTTTAATTGTTTGAGGAAAAAAAATGAGTGGAAAAACAATAGGTTCAATCATACATAGACACATAGATACATAGACAGTGTCGGCAGATAAGGCCTATGGCCCACCCAGTCTGCCCATTTGAGCTTGTAAGTTCAGTTCATACCCAGACCTCCATTCTTATTTTCTAAATAGGTAAAGCCTCCTTACTGGATTTAGCCTGTTACCCCATAACATCTGGAAAAAACAGCTATAGAGTCTGGTCTCAAACTGGGATGGCAGGGGAAAAGCATGACTATATATATTGTAAGGTGGGAATTATGAACTGTTTGAAAATTTGAATTCGTTTAGACTTTGAAAATTTATACTGTCTCCAACGGGTCGCTTTAAGTTCTGCTTTTTAATACTACATCCCAGTTCACATCAGGAATATTTTGTGAACCAAAGGATACACCTAAGATACTGCGGGCTCTGACGATATACAAATGTTTTGTAACTAATGGCTGAATGACAACCTGCTCGTATGATCAGGCCTTTGTTTTACCCATGTTGAGTTTAGCATTTGAAACCATAGAAAATAAGTCAAATTCCTCAAGAAAGTGTTGCAGATGTTCACATTTATTAAAAAATAGGCATACATCATCTGCATAAGCTTGGATATGCACTTAGGAATGCAATTGGGCTCCTCAATCCCTTTCCATCTAGGAGATAATGACAAGATATGAATTAGAAGTTCCAATGAAAAATGTATAAGAGTGGACTTAATGGGCATCCCTGTTTTCAAGCAAAACCTGTTGTTTTACACCTTTAATAAATGGATACATCCTGGCCTAAGTGTAAAGGAATCTAATTATGTTGATAAATAACTGTGGTATTCCAAAATATTGTAGAACCATAAATAAGTATGTATGGTCTACTCTATCAAATGCTTTTTCAAAATCAGCAGAAATCAAATATCCAGTTTTACCTTCTAAAGACAAATGCTCTGTAATGTCTCTAATAATCATAAGGGCAGATTGAATATGCCTACTTTGTAATCCACAATATTTGATAAGGTGAGATTACACTTTCCACATAAATTTTCAATCTATTATTCAAAAGCACAGTAAACATCTTATAATCAGAATTCAGAATTTAATGGGTCTCCAGTTTTAATATCTCCTTTATCTCCTGATTTATAAATATGAATAATTAGCCCATCCATAAAAGAAGGCAGCGTAACCTGTCCCTCACCATAAATTGAAAAACTAAAAATAAGCAAGCAGTTATAGTAGTGTTGAATGTTTTATAGAATAAATTGGAGCCCATCCAATCCTGGAGCAATTACGTCCTTTAAGTTCTTAATAATTAACTCTATTTCCGATACAGTAATGGGGTCCAATAACCGTAATTAACGATTTAAAACAATGGAGATGGGAAGAGTCTAAATAGGAACTAACATTTACTTCCAATATCGGAGATATGGGATAAAGGATTCATAGTGAGACTTTATGATGGAGCACATATCCATCTCCTTAACTACCCGCTTATCATCAGATATTAAGTTATCCATTGCTGTAGACTCTTACAAGTTTTTACAGATTTCGAAAGGATCCCTATTTTTGATTTTTGAGTTTGATTTGAAAGTACTGCCTGCAAAGTTTTAGCTCTATCATATTGCACTTGTTTCATTTCATTTTTAACAATTTTGATTTGATCTGAATAGTCTCTATTTGAGGTGTTTTCGATTGAAATCAACTGTTGTAAATGTCTTCTGAGTTTTAGATAAGAAAACAAATTTGAGTTCTTCTGTTGAGTCCATGGCCCAGATTTTCAAACTCGCCATTCTGAGGCATAAGCCCCTCGCTGCTCAAAATAGTTAGCGAGGGTGTGACCGGTGATATTCAAAGGGTTGCGCTATTAGGCAACTCCTTTGAATCTCCTCACCACAGCACTGCGCATGGCGCAGTGGAACTTGTGCCACCGCAAGTTGCCAGAGTTGAGCATTAACTTGCGGTGGCGCAAGTACCATTGCGCCATGCTCAAATTTCCGATATTCAAAGGTGACATGCAAATGGGGCCATAATTTATGCAAGGCGCAGGGGGCCATTTGCATCTATTTATGGCCCCATTTGCATGCCATTGCATGTAGGTGCGCCGATCCCGAGGACTTGCTCTGGCCACCCCTGCCAGGCAGCAGCCGTTGAGGGGCCGGCGCACAATGCAACCCGATCAGCGGGGCATCACAGGTACATGAAACCCCCCACATATCCCGAGCCCAATCGCGGGCATCACAGGTACATGAACCCCGCCCACACCTCCCACAGCCCGATCCACGGGCAGAACATATATGAACCCCCAGTGCCCGATCGCGGGCAGAATGTAACCCTCCCCAACCGAATATCTCCCTGGTGTTCCAGTGGACCGTAAAAGCCGATCACGGGCAGAATGTCACATCACAACCCCAAACATCTCCATGGTGTCTAGGTGCCCCCCACCACCCAGAAGCCCCTCCACCGCTCCCCCGCCCGGCCCGGCGACAGCATCCACCCGCCTGCCGCCCCGACGACGACTGTCCGGTGGGACTCTGCGCCAGTGGTGCAGGCTACAGCCAATTTGGCGTGCAGCCCATACCGTACATGACAGTCAGATTTGTGAATGGTGTCATTCACAAATCTGGACTGTCATGACTGATATGGGCTGCATGCCCATTGGCTGTAGCTCTGCACCAATGGGCGATGCAGCCACCGGACAGTCAGTCGGGCGGGTGGCGGGCAGCAGGCGGGTGGATGCTGTCGCCTCGCCGCGGGGAGCGGGTGGAGGGGCTTCGTGGGTGGTGGTGGGGACACCAGACACCAGGGAGATGTTTGGGGGTTGTGATGTGACATTCTGCCCGCGATCGGGCTTCTAGTCCACTGGACCACCAGGAGATATTCGGGTTGGGGAGGTTACATTCTGCCCGCAATCGGGCATTGGGGGTTCATACACGCTCTGCCCGCGATCGGGCTGTGGGAGATGTGGGGGGTTTCATGTAACTGTACTGCCCGCGATCGGGCTTCGGATCATGTGTGGGGGTTTCATGTACCTGTACTGCCCGGCGATCGGGCTTCGGGATATGTGTGGGGGTTTCATGTAACTGTGATGCCCGCGATTGGGCTGTGGGAGATGTGTGGGCGGGGGTGGGGTTACGTTACTATGCCCACGATCGGGCTGGTGGGGGCACAGGGACCGAGTTGGGGCCAGCCAGGGTGGCAGCTGCTGTGTTGCGCCCCTGCAATACAGCAGCTCACCTGTGGGTGGCCCTCAACTTGATCCTTTTTTTGGCTCAAGGTTGTGCAGGCGCAGGTTGGGGTTGCGCATACTGTCTGCACAACCCGACTGAATATCGGGTTGCGCAGGTTATGCATGGTTCTTCCCTCCTGTTGAGCATGCATTCATTTGCATTGCTCTTTGCGCAACCTGTTGCCAGTGGAGCAACTGCCTCCTGCTGAATATCGCAGAATGGCGCAATGTAGACGGTAATACGCGCAACCCTGTTGGCGCATGGAGCAAACCTTTTGAATATCTGGGCCCATATTTCTTAAAACCAGTTGCTTAAGTCTGTTTTGGTCTCCATCCACCAAACCCCTAAGTCAGGATATAAAAATACTACTGATAATCAAGCATTTAAAATGGCAAGTATTGAATGTTTAACATAAAATTCTGAAGAATAGAGGTATTCAACTTCCATTGTAGTTTTCTTTGTGGAACCGAGTCAAATCTCCAGAGGAATATAGTAAAAGCATATGATAAGAATATTCAGAAATAGTTTGAAAATCCCAGTAGGCACTAGTGGAGATATAAATAAATAATCAATTGTATAATACAATTTACCCTTCATAAAGGTAAATCAGGGCCCAGTTTTCAGGTTTTGAAAACAATTAATGAGGCCAGCCACTTTAAGGATTGATTCCAAGAGTGAATCACAATACATTTTTCTTTGATTCTCCATTAGCCAACAGGCTACAATTAAAATCTCCTTCCCAGAAGATTTTATTTGAAGTAACTAAATATGGTTGGACTGCTTCCATACACTTAATTCAATCAGCTTTAGTTTGAGGGTTATAGATATTGATGAATCTACATTCCATAGAATTCCATTTCCTATCCAGAATTAAGACCCTTCCTGGAATTAAATCAATTTATAAAGCAAAAATGAAAAGCACTAAACAGGATACCTACTCCATCTAGCAGTCTCTTCCAAAGGACCAATAAGAGGGTCCCCATGGCCAATCCCTTTTAAAAGAATAGATTTGTTCAAATGAGAACATCCAGGTTTCTTGTAAAAACAAACCAAAATGTTAAATTCATGGCGTGTCTGAAACAGAGCTTGCCTTTTAATACCATTTAATAAACTGTGAGTGTTCAGAGAACCCCATTTATGTACCACCATTCTGTAATTAGACATATAAAACTATCTTTATTTCTTCCTTTTTCCTTTTCTTCCTCTATATTCCTCAGCAGACAGTCCTATGGTCTCCTGAACAGATTTTTGGGAATCAGAGTCCCCAATATCCATTTCAATCAATCAATCAAATCTTTATTTATCCAGGCGATCACCATTGAGCAAGCTCATTTACAAAGTGGACCTGCTGTTGGCAGGGAAAATTGTACAGTTACATATAAATATACATAATACAAAAGGAACAACATGTTTACAATACTGATAGGAGCAGAGTGTTTACATTCCAAGTCACATGTACAAGAAAGATATACATAACACAACCCAAACGTAATATATATATATATATATATACAGTTCCCACAGGAGCAGGATGTGTAGGGATGTCATATACAAACCATAGAAGAAAAAAGATTATTTATATTCTTGTCCAGCAGAAACACGTTACAGGTCTGGATGGAAATTCTTAAGCTATGGAGGTGCTCGTAACAGTGTATGCCTTAGGTAAATGCGGCAGAAGGGGTGGTGAATAACAGGGATGCAGAGGGTGCTAAGGGCAAGTGGGGCAGAGGAGGGGAGGAGTAGTGGCAAGGGCTGGTTTGGATAAGCAGCTGGGACTGGTGTTGAAGAAGAGAGGAACAATAGTCAAGCTGCTAGGAGCGACAGAAGCAAGTACAGATTTCAGCAAACGTTTTGTCATAGAGGGTCTTAAAGAAGGCAGGACTGACAGGTGACTAAGTCTCAATGATTTTGTATCCTATTCAGAGAGTAGGCAGGGCATAGCTTATGGCGGCTGTTCCAAAGTGAGTGTTGGCCCTTGGGACATTCAAAGAAATCAGCGATTGACTTCTTAAGGCATAGTTCCTAATAGGACTAAGGAGGAGGAGACAGTCAACAACATATTGTGGGAATTTGTTGGTAAGGGCTCGGAGTGTCCATAAGGCTGCATTTTTATATCACCTGTACTGAAGGGAGGGCTACCCTATGGCTGCATGTAAAGAGCAGAGATGTGTGGAGTACGGGAGGCCAGTTATAAATCTCAGTGCTCTATGATATAATACATCCAGTTTTGCAAGATATGAGGCAGGGCAATGGCCATAAATGAAACCAGCGTAGTCGATTAAAGAAAGGAACGTAGATTGGACAAGTTGTCTTTTTCGTCTGTGGTCAGAAGGCGTTTAATTCTGAAAAAGACCAAGCCTCTGCCTCACTGTTTTCAGCAGTTCTTTTGTGTGTTCCACAAAGAGAGTTTGTTGTCTAGCCAAATACCAAGGTATTTGAATGTAGTCACAAATTCAAGATTTTCTCCTAATAAAGTAGAGATTGATGGTAATGGACTAGCAGCAGCAGAGTAAGCCCCTGGACCTGATGGTGAGAAAAGAATGGCCTTTTTTTTGCATTTAGTAGTAACTTTTAAGCTAAGGAGCTGGTACTGCAGGTATTAAAGTCAAGCTTGTAACTCCAGCGCAGGCAGCTTCAGGAGATTCCGGCTTAAGTAGAGTGCCGTCTCGTCAGCAAACAAGTGAATACTGGCATTTTGATGCCTGCGTCCAAGCTGTTGATATAAATGGCAAACAGTAATGGGCCCAGTATGGAGCCCTGAGGACACCTCTTTTATCGGTTTAAGTGGAGAATCTCTCCATCAGCCTTAATTTGTTGCTGTCTATCAGAAAGGTAGTCTTGGAACCATCCCAGTGCGGTTGAGCCAATGCCTATAGTTTTAAGGTGGAAGGAGCAGGCGGTGGTGCGACAGTGTTGAAAGCCTTACTGAGGTCCAGAAACACGGCACAAACAAATTTTTGTTGTCTAGGTCCGTTGCCAATCATTAGTAACTTTTGCCAGTGCTGTAATTGTACTATGGTTAGCTCTAAAGCCAGACTGCATTGGGTTGAGTAGTCTAGCATTGTCTAAGAAAGATTTCAGCTGCGTATCCACAATTTTTCCAGAAGTTTTGAAAGTATGGGAAGAGGAGATTGGTCTATAGTTATTTAGGTAATGGGGTCCCCTGCTTTAAATGGAATGATGTGAGCAGTTTTCCATGCCTTGGGATGGAGCCTTGTGCTAGGGACAGATTAAATAGGTGTGTTATAGGTGTAGCAAGTATGGTATGCTATTTTCAAGAAATATGGGTCAAAGGGTAGTCACAGCACTTTTTAGTATCTAGTAGTGAAGAAGATCTTCAACTTCTTTTATGGTGGTAGGTGAAAGGAGAGTCCATGTTATTGCTTTTGGTTCTGAAGGCTGGGTGTTGGTCTGAGGAAAATGCTACTTACAGGTGCGTTATCAAGCGCCAGGCCAGCAGTGGCAAAGTGATTGTTGAAAGCCTGCAGTATCTCTAATTTATAGTTAATGATAACATTATCAGTGGTAATTTTGAAGAGCGCACTTCCCTGGAAGTAGTCAGATAGCTCTTTTATGGTGGACCAGAACTTGGTAGGGCAGTTTGGCTTGAGAGTAGCTCGGTTTGATAAAAGTTGGCTTTGGCCTCTCTGACCAACTTAGTACAGACATTTCTAGATGTCCTGAAGAGACACCAGTCTGGCCGGCACCAGATTTATGAGCCTTTTTCCAGCGGTAATCTCTTTTGAGTAAGGCAGCCTTCAGATCCGGTGAGAACCAACGACAGCTTCTGGCTTTTATTCATGCTTTAACCAGGGGAGCATGGCTGTTTAGGGCACTGGATATGATTTCATGGAGAGCGTCACGGGCATCGCTCACTGACTTAGCCAGGTAGAAACTCTGCCATAGCAAAGAGTTTTAGATCATTAAAGTATGCAATAGGATTGAAGTTCCGTCTGGATCTTTTAGTGGAAAACTTTGATGTAGATAGAGGTTTGGTAACAGTTCTTATGCCACCAATAAAGCAGTGGTCACTAACATCTGTTAATTAGTAAATAAAGCAGCATAAGAATTAGGGTTTACTATACTGGTAGTGGAAGGAGAAGATTTTGCTCTAATATTCCTAGAAGATCTCCTTGGGGGTAAAGGAGACAGGGCAGTGTTATCAGGAATTTTCTCTGAGTCTCTGGATCTCTATAACATACTGGTTCAAAGGGCTCAGGATTAACATGGCAGTCATCTGAGTCACCCTTATCTATAAACCCAAATTCACTAGTTTTAGGGGTCACAACCTCAGGATCCAGATTCGAAGTGGGGGAGGGGTTATCCAAAGGATGCTGCTCAGTCTTGACCACCTGTTGCTGGGAGAGGCGGCATTGTCAGGAGTTTTCTAACTTCTCTAAAGAAGATTCCTGACCTTTCTGGATCAGTAAGTCAGGGCTAATGCAAGAGGCCTTATTTTTAACCACCATGGGGCATTCACGAAACACATGGCCATACCCTCACATAGGTCACACCTGGAGTGAGTTGCACACTGCATGGTTACATGCCCAGTTTCCCCACAATTATCACATCTAGGTTGGTCACATACACTAGACAGATGGGTTTTCGACCCACATTTATGTAACCCTCGGTGGCGCTATCCCAAGGGCTACTACCCCTGTCTGCTTAACTACTAACAGGTTGTGGGGCCTAGGGTCCAATGGCGGGTGCCTCCACCCAGAGGTCACGGTTTGCAGTAGTTAAACTAACTTGTCACAGCCCTCTGGAACACTGTACCCCTTTCTTCCCACTAGTGGCCCACACAATGCATTAGGAATATCTTCACAATGTACACTTAACCCCAGGACTGGCTCTGTCGACTGGACTCTGGGGACCCCTGTAAAACAAGATGATACAGTGCAAACACCACAGTACAATACTTTAACATAAACAAATGCCTCAGTCAGTGTAACTTTGCTGAAAACCAACAGATCTGATTTATTTAAGGAGCTGTAAGAGCTGAACTGAACTGAAGCTGAAGCTGAACTTGCGCTAGCGCATCCCCTGCTCCACTCTGGCCACTGTGCTGGTGCAGTACCACTGCATGTGGCCAGGGTGCAATATTCAATGATGCTGTGCCATGGCGCAGCTTCATTGAATATCGCCCAGTAAACGCCCCGCGCAGCAAGTTGAGCTGCGCCCAGGCTTGTGCCACAGCCTGGCACAGTTTGAATATCTGGGCCAGTGAGTAAAACAAAAGTGGGATGCATACAAGTGCTGTAAATCTGACAAAAACTGTTTCTTTTAAATTACCAGTTATGTTATGAAGCACTATTCTTTGGCGTGTGGAGTATTTACAAATGTTGGGTGAGTACTGGTACTCATTAAAAAATTTCTGAAGAGTATTTCCTAAAATGAGGTGAGTAAAATAGTCCGGTACACACCTTATCTGGATGGCTGTAATTGCTGTATGTTGTTGCTGCTGCAGTGCTGGCCTGACCTGAACCATGATGAAGTCACAGGTCAGGCTTTACTTCAATAGCTCTAGTTGAAAAATAATGGTTAGAGTTGACAGTATGTATGTGGGGCTGTACTGTGTTTGGTTGCCTGAGAATAATAAGTAACCCAAACTAACAGGAGGCAGTATATACAGTGGTTGAAGGCTCTGAGCTGCAAACCTGTAGACCTGGGTTTGAATCCCACCACAGCCCCCACTTGCATTCTGTGTGACCCTGAGCAAGTCACTTAACCTCCTTGTGCTCCCAGGTCGCACCTGTAAACAAGCTTTCAGCTTAGTGTGTCTCACTTGGTAAAACTTTAGCTTGTTGTGTCTCACTTGGTAAAACAAAGATAAAAAACAAACCTGGATGCCCGTGGGCAATCGCAAAATTACAGAGGCTCAGCTCACAGTATTACCTGTGGTTACCAAAGGGCAAATTGTAGGAGTCTCTGGCCGTGGATCCACAGTGAATCAGTGGTCACCTGAGTGCTCTAGTCTAGTCAGAATATCCAGCATTGGAGTCAAGACCAGCCTGTAGAACTGCAGATAATCAGACACCTTTACTCATGTAATGTGTAATAAACTCTGAAATGTTTTCTTCTAGATATGAAAGGACACTGTCAGCTCCCTTATTTATTTATGTTATTTATTTCACTTTAGGATTAATACCTTTGAGTCCAGGACTGTTTTCAAAGGTTCCAACCAAGTCATAGTTGTACAAACATTACAAATATAACTGTTTACAGAAAACAGTTACACAGGCATTCAAATACTAAGACATGCTATACATCCAGTGATGGGTTGAAGAGGATAGGGTCAAATAGGGTTCAGCCTTGTAGTTCACTAGTTTGTTGGTCAGTCTAGCCAGAAGGGGTAGGAGGACAGCCAGGGATGGCGTTATTGTAGAAGTGGTTTGTCAGCCAAGTGGGCCTCGTTTGGGAGGGAGTTGAGGAGTTAAAGGGGGATGGGCGGGTTGGGTGGCTGAAATCCTGCCACATTAGTGCAGGAAGCACAGTTCTTTTTGTGTCAAGAAGGGATCTAAGCCCAGATTTGAAGGTGCTAATCTTGTGTGTATCTGTGAGGTTAGCAGGTAGTTCATTGTACCATTTTGGTCCTTGGTACAGGATGGAGTTCTGGGTGAGTTTCGTCCTTTTGAAGGAATCGCCAGCCTGTCTGTAGCTGCGCTTCTAGTTAATTTGGTGGGAACTGCTGGTGTAAAGAGGCAGCCCAGTGCAGGAGGTAAGCCAAGAAGCACTTTTTCAGAAGTAGGCAGGTTTGGTATTGTGCTTTAAGATGGAGTAGGAGCCACCCAGTTTCAGTGTACAGCGAGCAGGTGTGGGTGTCCTGAGCAGCCCCTATTGACAGTTGGCAGGCCTTATTTAGTAGGATGCTGTCCCTGTTTAGGGCAGTTTTAGTGCCTGCCCCATAGATAGGCAGCCCATAATCTGTGGAGGACATTACTGAACTACTGATGGCAAGTTTCAGAGCATTTGGTGTCATAGAGTGCCTGTGGTGGTAGAGAACCCAAGTTTTTATTTGCTGACTTGACAAGAAGTCTATATGGCCAGCGAAGGTTAGTGTATCGTCAAAGGTGATGCCGAGGTATTTGAACTTGGTTACTTGTTCCAGTATTTCACCCTTGCAGTTATGAATGAGCAAAGGCTGGTATTTTGGAAACTGTTTTGGAGTTCGGTAGTGATGGAACTGTGATCTTTGCCAGCAACAGATATCACTGCATCGTCAAGAATTCTCAAATTCTCACCCGAGCAATATAATACCTTTCTCAGTAACATTGACTGGAGCCCTTCGACGCCTCCCTACCCTGGGCGTGGCCGTTGCCTTCTTCAGAAATCCCTCATGAGGGCCGCCGACCTCTTTGCTCCGTTGAAGACCCATTGTGTTAAAGGCAGTTCCTATAAGTGGATCACTTCCCCAAAGGCCCTGATGATCCGCCGCAACAAAGCCTGGAAAAAGTTCAAGAGCTCCTCACTCCTAGCTGACCTTGAGACCTACAGAGCTCTTAGAAACCAAAGTAAGCATGCAGTTAAACTGGCAAAAGGGCATCGTCAGTCACCTCCAGAAAACTAACCTAGGCAACCCAAGGTTATTCTGGTCTCACATCAATGAGCTGATAAAGGAAAAAGCAAGGCAGCCCCAGGCCCTATAGAGGCCAACGGAAGTTACTGAACGATGAGACCCTCATTGCTGAGGCCCTCAATCACCATTTCACGAACCTTGACGATTACAAGGCTGGGCTCCTGGTGACTAATAACGAGTTCCACATACTGGAACCTCTAACCTTGACCGCCCATCTTTTCATCTGGGGTTAGCTAAGGTCAAAGAAGTCCTCACCCCAAGCCAACCACGTCTGGCCAAAGAACGATTCGATATCTGGCCCCAACCTGGCTCAACTCACTCCCAAACTCCCTTCTCACTGAACCCAAACTTGGTCAGTTCAAGTACCAACTAAGGGACCTTATTACCCAAGGATCAGTATGTGATTGCCCCTAAACTTGACCCTCCATTTTCTACCATCTCCCATGTCTACGGACCTAACTCTGGTCTGCCACCCCTGAGCATGCCTATACCATGACAGTGGACATCTCTGTCCAGCCTGCCTAGCGAATAACTCGTGGGCATGGCTAGCACCATCGCCCTGAAATGCTATGCATATACCTGCAACCTTTACTCCCAGCTGCTATTTTTGTATTTTTTATTTTCTGTAATCATCTGCAACCATTCTGTGCGCTGTGTTTAACTACTGTGCTACTTGCTACTCTGTACACTGTTGTCTCTTCTTATGTATGACATAGAACCTTTGTAGAAGAGTCTTTGACTCAAAGGTGTTATCCGACATTTATCAATAAACAATAAACAAAGTTCTTGAAAACCACAGAATCAGGTGGGCCTGATGGTATCCAACCCAGACTACACAAGGACGGTGCTCCAGCACTTGCAAGGCCTCTTACCTGGCTCACAAACAGGTCCCTTCTAGAAGGGACTGTCCTAGAACTGTGGAAACACGCTCACTTGGTCCCCATTCACAAGGGTGGACCAGCGGAACTCCATTGGCAACTACAGGCCAATCTCCCTGCTTTGCACCCTAGCAGAAATCCAGGAAAACTGGTGTACACTCAACTCCGTGAATACTTATGTAACCCCCTGCAAATGGGGTTCCCAAAAGTCTCCTAGAGCTTATTTAAAGCCCCCAGCCTGGATGGTGTTCAGCATTTAAGCTGTTTATTGGTGAGTGCTTTTAGAGCCTCTGGTACTGTCTCTTTAAGAGCTGTCTGCTTGCAGGCAGGATTGGTACATGGGGGACGGTGTGGTTCCCTGCTCGAGTCCCGCTCAAGCTGCTGACAAATTGCTCCATTTCTGCCGTCGCTAAGTGGGCAGAGTGAGCACTATTCAAAGATGTAACTGTTTGCTAGAGATCCATTAGAGCGGTAGTGGAAATGTAATTTGTCTTAACCTGCCTTTCTTGCAGCTGGGACTTTGTGTGCTTTGCCCCTCCATTTTGGATCTGAACTGCAGACTAGATCCAATCAGGTAGAAGGGCACCTAAAATGGAGTTTGAGCGACCAACCAGGATCAGGACTCTCTCGGGAGCCAGCTGGCCATGGGAGATATAGCCAGTAATTCTGGGAAGTGAAGTTCTGGACTGTGGCGCCTTTTCGCACCAATGGGGAGTTTTGAGTGATCGGCAACTCAAGCCACCAATTGGACTGGGTGGCACCCGACTGTAATTCCCTGCCTGGTGGCTGAGAAGGCAGATCCATTGTGACCGCGACTGGGAAAGGAGCTCTGGTCTTCTGCACTGCAGAATTTTCACAGGAAGCTCATGTGGAGGCCTAAAGTCGGGTGGCGCGTTTGCCATGGCAATTCGGACTAAATCCGCTGTTACTGAAGAAAGGAGGCTGAATAGTCAAGAACCAGGCTTACCCTGTAGAGGACTGGAGAAACTGCTTCATCGTGCTCGGTCTGTCAGGAAAGTGAAGCTGCATCGCGAACTCCTGGCTGGCAGTAAGTGCGATCAGTACCTGAGAGCAGCTGCCTGGTATAGTAACTTCTTTTACATGTTAATGTGTGAGGTGTGTTCTGCTTGCAGAACCTTGTTCCCCTGCTGTAGAAGGGCATCCAGAAATCCATGCCACCCTTGGGGACAGTGTCCAGCATTTAAGTGAGTGCAAATCAGGGTAGCTCCCTGCCATCTGTACCTTTAATTGCAAGTTTCATCTGATTTTCTCTTTCTTGCTACATGAACTGAGCCAACCAGCTCCGGATTACAATTGGGTAGTGTACAAGTGTTTTCCATCACAGGGCCCCAACCAGATGCACCGATCCTGTCTAGCCCCACCATCCTGGGTACCCAGTGAAAGTGACATTTAGGGACTCTGAAATTGCGCACAGTACTGTGAATATTAATGTGATCGATCTAATTAACCTGATTTCCCCTGTCCTTGTTGTCATCCCTAAATAAATCAGATCTAGTTGTTTCAGCAAAGTTACACTGACTAAGGTATGAGTTTACGTTAAAGTATTGTACAGTGGCTATTGTATTACATCACCTTGTTTTACAGGGGTCCCCAGAGTCACGCTGAATGAACCAGTCCTGGGGTAAGTGTACATTGTGAAGATACTCTGATGTATTGTGTGGGCCACTAGTGGGACAAAAGGGGGTTACAGTGTCCCAGAGGGCTGTGACCAAGTCAGAATAGACTGTATCAACCCTGACTTCTGGATGGAGGCACCTGCCATTGGACCTAGGCCCCTTAACCTGTCAGTAGTCAGTCAGGCAGGGGTAGTAGTCCTTGGGATAGTGCCACCTGGGGGTTACACTTAGAGGCACACGGCTTCTTTCCTTGGCTCCACATGGGTTCAGAGCTAAGCATTGGACAGACAGCACTCTAACTAAGTTCTCAGTAGATGTGCTTAGGGGAACTTGACTCAGGGTCCAACACAGGTGCGGTTTTCATCGACCTTTCCAAGGCCTTCGACTTGGTCGACCACTGACCCTACATCACAAATTGTGTAACACAGGCCTGGACACTCATGCTCTCAGATGGTTTGAAAGCTACCTTACTGGTCGTTCTCAGAGAGGGGAAGGACAAGATCTCTGATCCACTGCCCCTTAAGGAGGGTATCACAAGGGTCCATACTCGGTCCCCTCCTGTTCTCCTTGTTTATAAATGATCTGCACAACCACTGTGGAAGCAGTACTGTCATCCAGCGCTGATGATGCCGTGATTTACAGATCCTCCTGACAACCTGGGTGCCCTAGGTCCATCCTACAAAGGACCTACTCACTATGGAGGACTGGCTTACTAAGAATAAAATGGTCCTTAATACTACTAAAACCAAGGCCATGTTGTTCGGATCTAGATCCCATGGCCAAAACAGAAAACAACACCTACAACTCACTTCAAGGCGGATAACAAACTAGAAGTTGTTGCCTCCACAAATGCCTTGGCCTTACTTTGGACCAAGGTTTCACTCTAAAGCAACATGTTGACCAAGTCACCAAAGCCATTCATGGTAAACTTGGTACACTTTATCGTCTCAAGGATCAGCTGATCCCAGAAGCCAGGACTGCCATTGCCCGTGTGTCCTCCTCCCAACACTCACCTCGCTGCCCGATACTTCAGGGAATGGCCAAGCTTGAGTTCAATAAGTTACAGGTCTTGTACAACAAGGTGGTCCACTCGCCACTCAGTCCCACTCTAAGAGCCACCACTGTGATTCTCTAGCACTTCTCAGCTGACCTTCGTTTGAAGCCTGTCTCAGGTACCCAGTGCTCTGCCTAGCACAGAAGCTAATTAGCTCAGCACCTCCCAAGCCTCGCAGGGCTCATAACTGCCAAGCGAAATCCTGCTAACCTATGGACCTCAGGCCAAACTCTTCTCGAAGTCCCAAGGGTATGGACCAAGACAGGGGTCCTTTCCCATACTGCCCCTTCCCTTGGAACAACCTTCCTCCTGAGGTTCGGGAAGCTCCATCACCTGTGAGCTTCCAAACAAGACTCAAGGCACACATGCTTGCCACGAGTCAATACCAATGCTATGTTACCTGACACTTCCACAGTACCCTGCTGCCTGAGCACTTACCTCACTCCTACCTGAGCTGGGAACCCTAACCCTTCTCTACTGGCTCTCCTCCTAAAATACTCTACTGGGCAATGGTGACCCAGGTGTTGCTCTGGCTCTCCTCCATTGTTTCACTTTGCTAATCACTGTAACCTGCTATGTAATATGTCATTGCTATATATTTATGTTCACTTGTTACATGCTATAATCTACATCTGTACTAATTGTGTATCCTACTAGTCCTGTAACTCCGGTCGCCCTGAAAAAGGGACTTCCAGGCCCAGTGGGTCACCCGTCATCAAAATTCAATAAATAAATAATAAATAAATTGAGAATGGTGCATGCTGTACATGGATGGTGCAGAGTTGATGAAGAGGCTGAAGAGCAGTGGGCGAAAATAAAGCCTTGTGGGCCCCGAGGGACACTTCCTTAGCTGATGATAGGGTGTCTCCAATTTTGACTCATTGTGACCTGCTTGTGAGGTTGCTTCCAAACCTCAGTACTGTGTCTGTGGCTAGGCCTGTTGAATGGAGACAGTTTAGGAGTAGTTTGTGGTTAACAGAGTCAAAGGTCTTCGTAAGGTCGATGAAGACTGAGTCTACTGCCTCCCCATTATCTAAGGCATCATAAAGCTGGGAGGAGTAACCAACAAGGGCGGTGAGTGTGGAGTGCTTTTTTCAGAACCCATGCTGCTGTGGGCAAAGTAGGTTATATTTATCAAGATACTCTATAAGCTGCTCCGAGACCATCCTTTCAAGTGCTTTGGGGGTAGAATGGATATAGGTCTGTAGTTGTACGCTTGAGTTTTGTTCCCGCTTTAAAGAAAAGCGTGACATTAGCTGACTTCCATAACATGGAAACACCTTGTTCTTAGAAATGCATTAAACACCATTGAGAGAGGACTGGCCAGTTTGTTTAGAGAAGACCCACGATTTTCATATCCACTAGATCAGCCCTCATCCTAGTCTTGCCAAGATCCCCTTAATGTGCTTGATGGTTTCGGACTTGGTGACCTGCTTAAAGTAGAAAGGTGGTATAGCATCCTTTGGCGGGTTAGGAGGGTAGTGGGTGTTGTTGCCCAAGCTGATCTTTAAAATAATCACCAGGAGTACGCCAGAAAGGTCTCTGAGGCATTGTTGAGCTCATTTGCAATGTCAAATTGGTTCCTGTAGGGGCCTCCATTGTTACTAGAAGATCGGGTGGGGCCTTAGGGTCTTTGCTGTTAGGGATTTGATGGAATTCCAAAATTCTCTACCAGAGCCCCAGCTTGCTTAAGAGGTCCTTATAGTAGGAAGCTTTAGCCTGCCAATTAGCTTGGTGCAGGCGTTTCTGGCTGCCTTGTAGATGTACCTGATATGTTTCATGTGGCCCCTTAGGGACTGATGGTGACAATATGAAAATCAATTCTCCGCTTCAGTCCGCTTACGATAGGGACTCATGGTGACAATATAAAATCAATTCTCGCTTCAGTCCGCTAACGATAGGGACTCATGGTGACAATATAAAATCAATTCTCCATTTCAGTCCGCTAACATAGGGACTCATGGTGACAATATAAAATCAATTCTCCGTTTCAGTCCGCTAACGATAGGGACTCATGGTGACAATATAAAATCAATTCTCTGTTTCAGTTCGCTAATGATCTGTTTTTAATGAAACCAAAATGGTGGGATACTATGCATCACACAGTACCACCAGCACAGTGGGTAGCACTGGCAAAGCATGGTGCACCTGAATGAGGTACAGACAGTATTTGGAATTCTCACTGAAATGTGCACTCCCATCCAATGTTGTTAATGAAGTGAGTGCTGAAACAAACATTGTTGGAAGTACTGAAACATTGAACTGATGGCCACACCCCGGTTTAGAAACATAGATTTTGATGGCAGATAAGGACCGCTTGGCCCACCCAGTCCCCATTTCCCTACCTACTGGATAAGCTGCAGATCCTAGTTAACCAGCAGCCTACTTCTTCATACCCCACCCCTAGAATTGCCTTATGATTGTCCATGCATGCTTGAATTCCACCACTGTTTTTGACTCCACAACCTTCTCCGGAAGGCCATTCCATGCATCCACAACCTCTCTGTGAAAAATACTTCCTTAAATTACCTCTGAGCTGCCCCCTTCTATCTTCACATTGTGCCCCTTGTTCTTGCACACACCTTTTTTGAAAGATGCTACCCTCTTGGACTTTGTTGATTCCCTTGAGATACTTGAAAGTTTCTATCATGTCCCCTCTCCTTCTTTCCTCGAGGCTATACATATTCAGCTCCTTAAGTCTCTCTTCATATGTCTTCCGTGCAGGCCCTGCACCATTTTAGTTGCCCTCCTCTGGACAGCCTCCATCCTGTCTATATCCTTGCGGAGATTGGGTCTCCAGAACTGCACGCAGTACTCCAGATGGGGTCTCACCAACTGTCTGTACAGAGGGATGACAACTTCCTGTTTTCTACTGGTGATGCCTCTCCCATGCATCCCAGTATCCCCAGCCCTCCCTATTGCCTTCTCACATTGCTTGCCCACCTTTAGGTCATGTGATATGACTACCCCAGGTCCCTTTCCATTTTTGTTGTTGTTAGTATCTCACCCTTTTGCGCTAATGTAGCACCCTGAAGCTGGGGGCACAACAAAGAAATGGGGACCCTTTCCCGACTTGCACAATTTTTGTTCTTTCTTTCTTTTTCCTCTCAATGGTCTCCACCCAGTCCCAAGTACCCCACCCTGTTCCTTTGTTCTTTTCATGCCATCTGGTGCAGGAAAATGGGGTCGGGCACGGACCCTCCCTGATGGGCCCGTAGTGCCCAGTCTTCTGACAGAAGGGACCTCCCTACCCTATAAAAGGGCTGGGGAGGGCGAGAATGGGCCAGTTGGTGGCATTGTAAGGAGGGGCGGAGGACGCGGGAGCATGGACCAGAAGAAAAGGTACCTGAATGGTGTCCATGGCTCCTCGCATCGCTCCTCTCCAGCTTCGGTCCTTTGGTGGTGGCAACAGGGTCAGTCTGGTGGAGTTGTGGCTCCCGACATGGCCTGTTCCTTCAGGCAGAGCCCTGATTGACAAAAGGAAGAAAGCAGCAGATGGACCGAAAGGGTGCACCAAGAAATAGGTCCGGTGGTAACACATGCCCAGAACCTTAGGTTCTGCTGCCCAAGCAGCCATGCAGGCCAGAGAAGAGCCGGGTGGAGCGTGGCTCCTGCCACCTTCCAGACACTCCCCAGCAGCAGACAGACAGACAGACAAATTGGAGGCTGTGTAGTGAGTGGCTGAACACCCAATTTTATTGCATTCAGGCCACGAGCACTAAGGGAAGTGAGGAAGAGAAGTTAAGGGCAGGGTGCCCAAGGAAAAATACTTAAAGGACCGGAGCCCTAGTAAGAATGGGAGGCACAGTGGGCCCCTGGGTGAGTTGCCAGCCTAAGGGGAAGAGAATGTGAGGCAGGGGCAAAGGCCCAGAGAAAAGACCACAGGAGGGCGAGAGAGCACTGAGCGTGGTTAGTTTTTTTATTTATTATTTTTTTCAGATAGTCAAAGGGACCTCAGAGAAGGCAGGCAGAGCCAATAGTAGCTTGCCTCTAGGTGGGTAAGGAGTAAGAGGTGCCGCATTTAAAAAGCCCCCAAAAGGAGGTAAAATTCAAAATTGAGGCTTCACCTAAGTTCCAGGGGTAGCAGTATAGCCTAGGGTGGAGTGGTTGATGAGGGAACGGGTGCATCCAGCATGCCTGGGTTTGAGTCCCACAGTCTCCACCCGGCAGGCCATCATTGGTATTCATGAGGGTGGTGGGGCATGGCAAGAGCCCTGTCGACTCAGACATAGGGGTAGTTATACACGTTACTGGGGGATAGCCCTATGGCCTAAGTGGCCTAGTACCCCAAACCGAACTGTGCTGTTGCCTGCCTATCACCTCCTAAGGACCGTTTTACTACAAGAGCTTTAACTGTCTGCTGAAAACTAAATTGTTTGCGTGTTACTGAACTGTGTGCTCAAACTGTGCCTTGGTGTACCGGACATTTCAGGCCACCTTTGTTGCCCAGAGCAGCTTCACAGAGCCTGACGCTGACCCAAGGAGTTCCTCGCCCAGCTGCAATCTGCAGCAGAATCACCTCCAGTGACATCAGCCTGTGCTGTAGATCCGTCAAGTGTTCCAGCACCAGCCATGTGACAGTAAGTGGTAAAGAGACGCTAGTGAGGTATTCAGTAGTGAGTTTGCTTAGGAACTGCCCCGCTCAAGTTCTAGGGACCACAGTTAACATTGTGCATACCCCTTTATTATTTGCTGCCCGTTCTTACATGTGTGTGCCTGTGTTGCCCCAAGAGGTAGCCCGAAGATCGTCCTTCAGCAGTCATCTTGTTGAGAGGTCATCTGGGGCAGGGGACCTGCCAGTGGTCATTGCTGCTAATCATTCGAAAACCATTGGCTAACCTGGAAGTCCTCAGCTTCTTGCCCGGAGTCGCAGGGGATCGCTAAGTTCTTTCTTGACCAGCTTAGTAGTGTTCCTTGTTGTGTTCTGTTCATCCGGTATGCCCCATTATGGCTTGTTTATAAAAGTGTTTTGTGGGGTCAGTGCCCACCTGCTGATCAGCCAATGTAGAGAAAAGCCCAAGCTTGGTTCTTCAGTTGTTCCACATGTCGGCCAAGTGCATGCAAGACTTGGACTGGTTAACCCCTGTACTTGGTTCGACCAATTGTTGGTCCCAATCACATTGTCTTGTTTGTTTATGTTTATTATCCTGTACTGTTGTTAAACCAGTTCTCTCATTTTTATTGTCCCTTGCAAATAAACTGTTTGCATCTTGGTCACTGAGTAAGCTTCGGCCTCTCTTCCAGATTCGCCTGCCTGTCCTGTAATTGTCTAGGGAACTGTTCCGCCCCTTACACAAACTAGGCCTGTTGACAGTAGCCCATATTCATAAAGCACTTAGCTTCTTAAACTCCTAGGCCCAGATATTCAAAAGGGTTGGCGTCAACTCCAAAAATGCGTCATTCTGCGATATTCAGAAGGGCCAGTTATGCCAATCGAAAACATGCTGAGCAACAGCGCAATGGAAATGAAGGTACGCGCAACCGAAGGGGCGGGTCCATGCATAAAGTACGCAATGCGATATTTGAACACTTGCGCAATGCGCAAGAGTGGCTCAGCTGGAGGTTGGGTAGCGAATCTGAGCCAAAATAAAAGGCTCAAGGAAGCGGCGCAAGAACCCCTAGCAGGCCGCTAACTGGGGAGAGAGACAGAGACAAGAGAGAGAGAGACAGAAGCTGGAAGGGCAGACAGGGACAGGGTCCAGGAGGACAGAGAGGCCAGCGGGGTGCCTGGTGCAGTGGAAGCAGCAGTGGGGCAGCGGGGTAACACAGGAACAGCAGCCGGGGCAGAAGCCAGGAGATGGACAGTGCCAGCTTCCACATGAAAGCTGTAATGAGGAGGGTGAGACACCATGCTGCAGGGGGACATGCCGCTGAGGGGCCTGCCGGCGGTATAGCCTCGACAGGCGGTATCGCGGCCCGCCTCAGCTCGAGCCAGTACAGACGCCGAGATCGTGGCCCGCACCACCTGGAACAGGGCAATACTGAGACGGCTCTGTGAGCTGTGCAGTGATGTGATGCAGGCACCTCACGACGGAGTCAGCTCTGTCTGTGGAGACCAAGGTGACAGCCTGCATGTGCCTGCTCGCCACGGGCACCTTCCAGAGGCCGACAGGGGACACCACAGGCATTACACAGTCAGCCACGCCACGCATCCTCACCCAATTCCTCAGCGCACTGCTGCCTCATGCCGCGGAGTACATCCAGTTCCCCAGCACCGCGGCAGAACGTACAGCAAACATGCAGGAGTTCCACAGGGTAGCACGTATGCCTGGCGTGCTAGGGACCATAGACTGCACCCATGTGGCCATTCGCGCCACCTGGCCCCAACGGCCAGGCATATCGAACCGAAAGGGGTTTTCCAGTGTCAACTGTCAGGTGGTGTGTGATGCCACTGGGCGCATTATCAATGTCTGTGCCACACACCCTGGTGGAGCACATGATGCCTTCATGGCACCAGTCTGCACTGTGCCATCGATTTGAAGTGGGGACATCCCCATGGGTCATCTAGTGGGTGAGTACACATGTATGGAATGCAAACTCTGGGCAAGGTGGAATGACACAGGTGCCATGGTAGTGGCACACAAGGATAAGGGCAATATGGACCTGACATGACACTGCTCTCACTATCTCCACACAGGTGACTGCGGATACCCACCCGTCCCTGGCTGCTCACACTGCATCGCGGCACCCCACGCACCCCAGCGCAGCTATGTTTCAATGAGGCACATGCCGCAACACGTAACATCATAGAGCGGTGTTTGGGATGC
This sequence comes from Neoceratodus forsteri, assembly GCA_016271365.2. NCBI lineage: Eukaryota > Metazoa > Chordata > Ceratodontiformes > Ceratodontidae > Neoceratodus > Neoceratodus forsteri. The sequence continues at coordinate 2,574,924 of JADMNL010000033.1, forward strand.
TCAAGGCACGCTCTGATGCCTAGACACCTCCGGCGGTGTCTCTACAGTACAGCCCCAAAAGGTCTGTGGGATATTCCTGGCCTGTTGCATCCTGCACAACATGGCCAAAGACCATGGGATAGCCGTACAGGTCCAAGAGGGGACAGCGATGGGACGCCAGTGGCGCCGGTGATGTTGGTGATGAGCAGCCCCCTAGGACGGAGGGACCCCGACTGACCTGGCAGGCCCAGCTGCACCGGGACACCATTGCAGAAGAGCACTACGCCCAACACAGGTAAGTCAAGGGACAGTGCAGGCAACACTGTCCATGCGCAAACCACAGGCACACGGAACACACCGTGCATGAAGGTCAGGGAGTTGAAGGTTCCAGGCATACCAACACACCATCAGGGAGGGTGAGCACTCATGGACACACACACACACACCAGGCAGCGTACATGGGCAGAAGCACAGCACTGCAGAAATGACATTCCAACACACAGCACCACCGACCACCCCACCACCTGTACTGTCCAAGTACGTGTGTCAGGACCTGGGCACCCTTGCACCTTGGTGTACAGTGCAATGCAGGCATCATCATGCACACGCACCTGTGGACAGCAGTTGGGAGAGTGCAGGTGGTCCGTGGTGTCAGCGCAGTGAGCAGAGCACCCAGCAGTGCACTGCCCACCATGACACACATTGCACACAGGGCAGCACCAGACAGGGCCCGCACTGGGAGACAGCTCAGTCATGTAGCACTGTCCCATGGCCACCACGGATGCATGGCGGCTCCGCCGTGGCCCAGCAGCACTGGCAGGCTGAGCAGAGGTTACATGGGGTGGGCGCTACCACCCAGGGGTCCCACTGCGCAAACGCGACCTTGCCCGCACAGGGGTCTGCATCATGCCGAACAAACGTGCACCAGGGGTGCTCGGATGCCCACAGCAGAACCCGTGTCGACAGGCCTGGTGTCGCATGACGCTGGAACGGGAGTGAGAGCCACTGTGTGGTGTGCGGTATAGGGCACCTGCCAGTGTGCCCACGCGCCAGCGACAGAGACCACTGCCTGGGTCAGCTTATCAATGGCGGCGGTCACATCCGTCCGCATAAGGACCATCTTGGCTCGGTCCCGGCACACTCCCTGCTGTGCCGCCCGCGGACACAGACAGTGCCTCCACGGATCTTGCAACCCGCCCCTGCAGCTGTACTGATTCCTGCAGCAGGTGGGTGCACGTCCAATGGGTACTGTGCCCCAATGGCATCGTGGACCCCAGGTGTGGACGGTCCTGGTGCACAGCACCCCTGAGGGTGGGCGCTGTTCGCCAGGACCAGGTATGGGCAGATCAAGGGCGTGGACATGTGCCACTGCTTGACACTGTACCCCAGACCTGGTGTTCGACTGCTGCTGCCGCCTCCAACTGCTGAGCCCCAGGTCCACCTGTTCCACCTCCGTGCTGGCAACAGTGCGGACACCTGCACAGCCACCAGTGCTGCCCACGGTGCTGACAGGCACAGCCTGGGACTGTGCCAGCATGCTGGTACACAGCTGTGAACCAGGAAGGCCCAGGGGCACGTGTTGGCCTGCCATGTGTCCGTCTATGGGACACACCTATCACTGCCCATTGCAGGCCTGCTATCATCAATGGTGCAGGTACGCGCCACTGCCATAGGCACAGCATGCTGGCATACCTGCATGCCGGACTGCTGAGACACAGGCTGTGCACCCCGCACCCGTATCACTGACACCAGAGTTGTTGGCCCAGCGTGCATGCTGCTGCAGTGCCTGCTGGCTTGGGCGGAGGTGATGGTCCCTCCTCCACGTCCAGCAGGTCTGCATCACTGTCTGGACCCACCACCACCACCGCCTCCTGAAGACGAACAGGATCTGTAACAGAAAGAGAGTACATGTGAGTGCATGTGAACAACAGCCCCCAACACCACCACCATGTCATACCGGCAGTGATGGGCTTCCACCTGTCTGGAATCCTCCGCCTGGTACGCCCGCAATGGCACTCGGCTGCATGGCCGCGACCAGTGTCTCCTCCGCTGGGGTCAGCTGCAACACCACTGGCGGTCTCACCAGTGCCAGCACGCGCCGCCTGAAGTCTGCCACCTTCTCCTTCAGCCTCCCGCGGTCACCTCCATCTTCTTCTTGCATTCCTGCACGGAGCGCGTAGGCTTCCGTGCAGGTTGACGGCCCGAGCTACCCCTCCCATGCAGCTGCACGTTCCTGAGGTGCCCTCCGTCCACTCAATAGTGGCTCATCCTCCAGGTAGGCCTGGAAGAGGGCCTCCGCCTCTGCCGCTGTGAAGTTCGGCCTCCTCCCACGCCTGCCGTCCTCACCCTCAGCTTGGCTCTGGTCAGTCATGGTGATCTGTATGGGTGGAAGGTGACACCTGTCACTGTGCAGTCGACAGCATTTCCCCATGAGCATAGGTGCCGGCCCGGGGCGGAATCCCCACGCTTCTTCTCCGTATGGCAGATACTGATAGAAAGGGTGCCCTTTGTCCCTTTCTATGCCCTTTCATGCTCAGCCCTCAGCCTTTATCATCCTCCAGCACCCCTGCCCATGAGCATTGTCCTGAGCATCACACAGCATGTAACTCACCTCTCACCTGCAGTAACCGAATCTGGCCAGCACAACCCACTGTCGCATTTTTATAGCGCAACACATGCAGATGAGGTGTGGCGAACTTAATGACATGCTAATCTCGCCACTGCACCTTTGAATGGCTGATCGAATGATTTGAGTATGTCGGCTGAATATCACGGATTTGCACTTTGCGCACACGGAAGGGCCGGCTGAGCCAATGGCACAGATTTGTGCCTGCATGCTACACTGCATTGCGCATGCCCAGACAGCTTACGCATGCTGCCTATCGTGCTGCAGACCTGCTGGCGATAGGCAATTCAGGCCATGGCCACCATTGTGCCAGTGGCGCACAGCACTGGGCACTATATGGCGCTGTGGCACTACTGCGCAATAGTCCACTGTGGCACTGGTACGCAGCTTGGCAGTCATGCAGGATGCCCATACGTCCGGACGGCGCCATGCGTAGCCTCGCGCCATTGCCGTGACCTTGTGTATGCCCTTTGCCCCTGGCACTGTTTGCATGCCATGTATGCGTCCTTATTGCGCTGTCTGGTGACAGCGCTATGTGAGTGACAGCGCTGTTCAAACAGCGATTGGAGCCTGTGGTGGTCTATTGCGCAACATCTCCACGTGGGTTACAGTGCAGCGGAGCGCCATATTGCCTGCTGTAAACTGGCTGAGATGGCTAGGAGGAGGGCAGTGAGTTGGAGCCCACTGAGGTGGCCAACCTGGTGGCCCTGGTGGAGCCTCACTGTGGCACACTCTATGGTGAGGCCCCCTCACCACGCCTAGGACGCACGGTGGCAGCAAGTGGCCACTGACCTGGTGGAGGTCACTGGACGCCGCCGGTCTGTTGAGCAGTGCCGGCACTGCACGGTGACCTCCGCCGGAGGGAGCAGAACTTGTTGGCCAGGGCTGCGGGCACGTGCCAGGCGGGGCATGGTGCCTAGGCCAGGTGAGTGTACCATCTATGCACCTATATTCTCTGTAGGGGTGTGTGTGTGCTTGTGTGGCTGTGCATAGGTGACAGCTTGGACACGGTTGGCTGTGTCAGTGTGTGCAGCTGTGCGATGGATGGTTATGGCTGTGTGGTGGGCACTCTCACTGGGGCAGGGGCACTCTGCTTTTGAGTCACACTGATGTTTGTCTCAACATATGTCTCCCACAGGCCGGGATCTGAGGATGCAGGGCCGGATGAGGAGGGCGTGCCAGGGCCCCGTGGCAGCAGGAGTCGCCCGGATAGAGCAGCAGCAGCCGCAGCAACAGCAGCAGGGCAACAGCAGCAGACAGAGCTGCTTGAGCATTGTGAGTATCATGACTTCATGGATGCTATTGCATGCTGGGGAAGTCCACTAGCCCTGCACAATACAACCATGCAGGAAAGGGAGGTCATAATTCCACTATACAAGACACTAGTGAGGCCCCACCTGGAGTACAGTGTACATTTCGGAGACCATACCTATGTAAGGACATAGAGTGGCCAGGGAGGTTTAGAGGAGGGCAACAAAGATGGTGCATGGCTTGCATCACAGGTCCTATGACGACAGGTTGAAGGAACTGAACATGTACTCCTGGAGGGGAGGGGAGAGAGGGATATGATGGAGACATACAAGTATCTTACAGGGGATCAGGTGCAGGACACACTTTTGAAGTGAAAGATGTTCCAGGACTAGAGTGCATGGGATGAAGTTGGAGGGAGGACAATTCAGAGGACACATGGTGATGGACTGTCTTCACAGAGCGGGTGGTGGACAAGTGGAACACCCTGCCAGAGGAAGTGGTGGGGGCTGACACAATCACAGGATTTCAGACTGCAGGGACAGACATGAAGGAATTCTGGAGATCAGGGTAAGGGCAACAGACTTCTAGGAAACAACGTGAACTTACAAGCTCATATGGACAGACTGGGTTTGCCATAGGCCCTTATCTGATGACACTGTCTATGTATCTATGTATGTAGGCACGACACAGGTGACATGCATCACTGTGCAGTATCACAGCACGTCTGTGTATGCGTCACTGGTGGTCCAGGCATGCACTGGGCACATAGCTGTGTAACTGGCATCGCGACCACGCTGCCACGCCACTTGCCAGCCTTGTTTGTACTGTGATGGACGGGGCAGTGTGTGTGGCAGTGGTGCATAGCTGGTGCCGCCTGTTTGTGATGGCCATGTGCATGTTCACTGTGGGTGGGTGTACGCCATCACAGGTGTGGGACATTGGGCTATATGGCTTGCAGGTTGGTGGTGTTCAGGGTTGTGGTCAGTCACAGCCATTGACTGTGTTCCCATTTTCCTAGGCCTCGAGGTTCTCCGCGCATTGGGAGGGATGTCCGAGCCTGAGACAGCTGCTGGAGGACAACTAGCTCATCCTGAAGTCCATCCACAGGCATGGCCTCGGAGGAGGCGGCATGGACGGGCCAACACCAGCCAGGAGACGGGCGGCCAGCGGACCATAAATTGTTCTTACCCTTCCCACTTCTCCCATCCCTACCACCCTGCCTTCCCTCTCCAAGTTTGTAATCCCTACCCCTTGACCAACCTGACCTTGTACCCATCCCCTTGTAAATAGTTCTGGTTGATTGTTTTGTACTTTACTCTTTGAGAATACATTTATATTTTGATATGAATGCTGTGTTGGTCTCTGATTTGCAGCTGGCTATGGTTGCTCAGTTGCAGTGGTGTACAAGCCATCTGGGGTGGTATGGTCCTGGGTACATGTGTGTGTGTGTGTGTGTGTGTGTGTGTGTGTGCATGGGGAGGTATCACCAGCATGGCATTGACTTTCTGTTGGTCTTGTTGTCTGCTGCCACCCACTGCTGGGTGCACAGGGTGGGTCTGGCTTGTAGGCTTCTGTGTTGCACGGGCTGATGTGTGCTGGGGGACTGCATGGTTTCCTGCAGTGCCAGTCACTGCACATGGGTGGTGTCTTGGGGTCACAGTGCAGGGTGTGTGCGTGCAGGGGGCTGATGTGCACTGTGGTTGTCAACCCCTGTGTGTGGCACTCTCCGCCTGCCAGTGGTTGTGCTGGGTGTCATGGCTCTGCTATGCTTTGTTGGCTTGTCCCCATGGGCAAGTAGATCATCTGTCCCACCCCAGTGATGCTGTTCTTGGATGCGCAGGTGTGGTGTGGGTTCTGCAGTGTGTTCCTGTGCCCATGTGTGGCATGGCTGGCGGTGGGCCCCAGCCTGCCTCCCTGGATGTGCAGTTCCATTGCCCTGGGGGCTGTGCTTGCACTATGGCAGCTCTGGATTGCTCAGCTGAGCTTCCTGGTTGCTCCATAGCGCAACATTTTGGCTCAGCTTCTCCTTCCTGGTTGTGCGATGGCGCAGTATGTGCGATATTCAGATGTTGGTTGCTTCGCAATTTGCTCTGCTCCATGTTTGAATATCGCACCTGCTGCGCATTACGCAACTGGTTTGTGCTGCCCTGCTGTTGCGCCTGCTTTGAGCGCAGTTTGAATATCTGGGCCCTGGTGTTTTTATGTTGACCTGCTATTGATGAATTGTTTCATTTCTAAAGTATTTTGTCTTTATTTTTACATCCCTTTTGTTTTACTTCAATCCTAAAGGGCAGTGCTGAATCAGGAGTGAAATGAGACAGAAAATGCGAAGGATTCCAAGATGTCACCCAAGTGTGTCTTGAATTGCACAGTAAAAGATGCTCTAATGCCAGATGCAGAAGTGCTGCATGAATAAAATGTAGGCTAGTGTCATTCCAACTGCCTGGAAGCCACCAACTGGTAGCTGTATAATCAATACTATATCAGTGGGTCTGTTGGTGGAAAAGTGAGTCAGCTTGACTAATACGTCTATATGTGGGGACCTTTCTACACATTTTAACACAACTTTGTTTTGTGAAATGTTAGTTGTTTACAAATAGTGAAGCACATCTATGTAAACATAATGAAACTTGACAGTTCAACAGAAGTTACAGCCCATTTAGACAACACAGTAGTTGCTAAATGACAAGCACTCAGGGTAGACCTGGCCAAACAAAGATCGACCCAATACATATACTACAATAAATATAACATCATACTATTGGACATGTAGGGGCCACTGAGTATAGTAGCCCTGTGAATGTAGGGGCCACCAAAGTATGGCAGCCCTGCATATGTAGGGGCCACTAAAGCATGGTGGCCCTGTATGTAGGGCCACTGAAGTGTGGCTTGGAGTAGGATATCTATATCCCTTAATCTGGTCCTGACTAGCTGTTTAGGCTGACAAAATGCTTACTTTGACCATAACCAGCCTGGCTTGACCTCAGCTCTCATGTTCTGACAAAGGTCAAACTGAACCGAGCCAGGCAGTAATCTGGAGCCAGGCAGTAATCTCAGCCAGGCAGTAATCTTGAGCTAGGCTCGAGCCTGCTCTGGCTTGCCCAGCTATACGGTCTATCAATCAATACGTCGATGTTTGTACGTAAATCACTCCACCCATGAACACACCTGGAAATGAGCAGTCACAGCTGAGTGTACCTTTCCTGATTAAACATCACAGATAAATAAACTAAGACGTAGTGCAAAGCATATAATCCAGACGTAAAACGTATTATACAGCACCTACTACATAACAATATGCAAGAAATAAAATGTGACTAATTTTGTTTTGAAAGTATGTCAGAGCATGGTATATATTCTCATATAGGTTTTGTGAATACAGTATGGTACATTGACACTATATTTCTGTTTCAAATGGGCATGAGCTTGCCTGCATGGGTGGCTCAGGGTTCCAGTTAAAATTACACATGCCCCATGCAGAATGTAAGAGGTCACTCCTGCTGGGGTTATCCTGCAGCTTGAGGTTTGGAATGCATCATGAAAGAGCCGAGGAGGCGCAGAACGGCAAAGGCAAGGAGAGTCCCCATGCGTGAGCAGCTCTCATGTCAGCATCTGCAACGGATTAGCAAGCTAATGACACTGAGCGGTGAAGGAAGGCTGTCCTGCTGCTTCAAATGCAGTTAGCCACTTCACAGTTGGTGTTATAGCTCTGAGGTGGTCAATACTTTGCTAATCCAGTGACTTGTCTTCTTTTAAACGTGAAACAGTTTCAACATTTTTTTTACTTAAGTCTACCATTACTGAAACCTCCACATCAGTTTATCATTGCCCTTGGCAACTGCTAAAATAGCTCCCGTCAGGGTCAAATGTGAAACCTCTGCCCATCTGGTAGCATGCTTACCCCGGGACAGCATTTTTCTGTCTCTTTTTCTTGTTCCTGAATGACAGGCCTGCTGCCTCTGCACAGGAGACACCACCAAGGAGCTGCTGTCAGTCATTCAGCACCTCAGCTAACCAAATTTGGAGGGTGTCATCAGCTTTCGGGCTGAAAATAAACCTCAAGCTTCAGGCAGTGGAGGGAGCTGGAAGCAGTCACTGTCTGTAGGTTGGGATGGGGTTCAGTACCCCAACTGTAGCTTTTTACCCTTTCGCAATGCAGTGGAGGGGCGAGAAAGCACTTACTGCCTCTAGGTTTGGGGGTTCCAGTGTCCTGCCTACACCTTTTACCCTTCACAGTGTAGAGGTGGGGAGCTAAAAGCAGTCACAGCCTACTGTACATGTTTGGGAGGACTTTCAGTGTTGGGGTACTACTCCCAATAGGTTAAAGGGGACGTTCACTGTCCTGCCTGCATGTTTATATCCCTGAACAGTGCAGAGGAAGGGAGCTGAAAGCAGTCGCTGTCTGTAGGTCGGAGGGTACTTTCAGTGCCCTGATTGCACATTTTCCCCTGCATAGTGCAGAGGAGGGAAACTGGACGCAGTTACGCCCCATAGGTCGGAGGGGTACTTTCAGTGTCCTGCTGCACATTTTTACCCCTGCACAGTGCAGAGGAGGGAAACTAGACGCAGTTATGCCCCATAGCTTGAGAGGTACTTTCAGTGTCCGGCTGCACATTTTTACCCCTGCACAGTGTTGAGGAGGAGGTCCCTGGTGAGACCACACGTAGTATTGTGCTGAATTCTGGAGTCCTACTCTTAAATGATAAAGATAAATTGGAGGCTGTGCAGAAAGAGCAGCCAGAATTACTGTGAGTGGGACAGCATGGTAAGACAAGTGAGGAGAGATTGCATAGTTAGGACAGTTAAAGTTGGAACAGCATAACATTCTGTGGTGATTTGCATATGCAGCCCATGATGCTTTGCATTGTGGGGGCATGTGTGGTTTTATAGTTAGGACATGTTGTTACTTAAGAACCTGGGAGGCATGACTGAAACCTTTACATTTTAAAGGGAATTAATATTAGCAGGCAGTATCACAGAGTAATTGACTGAATGCTTTATTTATAAAAGCACCTTTCCAACGCCAAATCGCTTGTATAATCAAAACAAACAAAGAACTTAAAACATACAATAAAAATCCAGTTCAAAGTGACATTAATTATATCAAAATTCTGCAAAGCCATCAAAATGATCTGGAATCTGGATAGGTAAGTTGAAACAAATAAGTTTTCAACGCTAGTTTAAAACTATTCATTATCAGGCACTTTCGATCCGACTAAGTAGAGAGTTTCACAGGGTCAGAGCTATATAGGCAAAAGATTGAGCTCAGATGTTTTCAAATGGACCCTGGGAACCTCTAGCAATCCCTCATCAGTGGATTGGAGGGGCATTGAGGTGGTAGGGACAAAGGAGATCTTGCAAGTACGAGGTCCCTGATCATGTAGGGCCTTATAGGTCAGCAACCCAACCTTAAGGTGATCCGCCACTGTACTGGCAGCCAGTGCAGTCCGGCGCAACATAGGCGTTATGTGGCTGGCCCTAGATGTACCAGTCAACAACCTGGCTGCAGCATTCTGCACTAGCTGCAAGTGGTGGATATCAAGCCCTGGAAGCCCTAGGTAAAGGGCTTGGCAGTAGTCAAGGCGGGAAGTGACAAAGGCATGGACCAAGGTTGGAAGATCATCGGAAGGAACCAGGTGCTTCACCCAGGCAGTATTCCTCAGATGGCAAAATGAGGATTTGACAACAGCTGATACCTGTGATTTTAGGTCAGACCATCATCAATAATAATGCCCAGGTTCGCATCCATCTGAGGCAGTCAGCTGAGCACCCCTGAGCCAAAGCCCTGATGGTTTCCCAACTGACAAACCCACCTCCCAATGATCTGGGTCCCACAACCAGCACTTCAGTTTTATCCGGGTTCAACCACAGCCAGCTGGCGCTCATCCAGTCCTGGATCTCGGACAGCCACCTATTAAATACCGAGAGGATCACATCCTGTCCAGGCACAAAGGACATGTATAGCTAAGCATCATCTGTGTAGCAGTGAAAACTCAGACTGTACCACCTAATGATCTCTCTCTAATTGCAACTTTTACACTGCAAACAACATGGGTGCTAAAATGGAACCCTCATGCACTCCACAGGGTGGGGACAAGGGCAGAGGAATAAATCCTGGACACCAATCTCTGAGTTCTACCCTCAAGAAAAATCGAAACCAATTATGGACCCTCCCAGATAGTCCACAGATAAACATGAGATGCTCCAGTAGTACACCATGGTCCAGAGTGTCAAATGCTGCAGAGAGATCAAGTAGGACCAAGATGGAGTGAGTCCTACAATCTCTCACTATTAGGAGGTCATTTAGTACCTGGACAAGGGCCATCTTGGTATTATGTCTTTTCCTACATCTCGACTGGAGAGAATCATAGACATCATGGCTAGACAAGTGGTTGTCCAGCTGCAGCGCAACAACCTTCTCAGTAATCTTCCCCACAAAGGAAGGTTAGAGACAGGTCTGTAGTTAACCAAACAGTCCGGGTCAAGAGAGGGCTTCTTATGGAGGGATGAACAATTGCCTCCCTAAGGGGGTCAGGAAAAGACCCACTCTTTAGAAACCTCCAGACTGTCTCAGCTAGGACCAGGCTGATTACATCTATACACCCCACAAGGAGGGGCGTAGGGCCCAGATCCAAACTACTGCTGGTTGGCCGCATAGTCTGGACAACCCTCACAGTGTCCATGATTTCTGGCCGGCTGAAGTCAGACCAGGCAAACTTGGCACTCACCACCTCCCGCCAACCTCCGCAATACCCACTAGAGGGGCCGGATGGATCCCCACCTGATAGTGGCAACCTTATCTGCGAAGAACTGAGCAAACTCATCACACTTTGCCTGTGAAAAAACTCTTCTGGGCTGAAGACAGACTGGATTGCACAGCCTGTCCATGGTCTGAAAAGAGCTGAGCAGGTCGGTTCTGCAGCAGCAATCTCCCTGGATAGGAATTCTGCCTTCTTATGGGTGATTGCTGATTGACAGACCGTATAATGGTCCATCTACCTAAGTCTTGTCACTTATAGTGGTTAAAGGGAAGCTCAGTATGCTGAGAAAGGGCAGCAGCTGCTGGAAGAAATGCCTTATTAGGGCTTTACTATTAAAACAAATAATTTTTTCCTGCTGCATCTAGTGTTTCCTTTTAAAGACTTGCGGTCTATATGTCAAGAGAGCTGCCTATGCCATCTTGTGCACCAGGGCAGCTTCCGCCACATGGGTTATGCTAATAAGGGCTCATAGCTAATGGCAGAGAGTTGGTAGCCCTCATTAGCATACCCTAAGCTTCAGAAGCTGCCCTGGTGTGTGTGATGGCTACAAGTGACTATCCGGACATTATGGATGGCGGAGTCTTCAAAACAACTGCTAGATGCAGCAGATTAAAAAAAATAGTTTAAACAGTAAAAACCCTAATCGGGCATTTCTGCAGTAAGCTGCTGCACTTTCTCAGCATATTAGAGTTTCCTTTATGGGCACTGAACTGCAAACCTGGAGACCTAGGTTTGAGTTCGATCAGACCCCACTTGCATACTGTGTGATCCTGAGCAAGTCATTTAACTTCTTTGTACTCCTGGTCACACCTGGAAACAACCTCTGGCTTAGTGTGCCTTTTCTGGTCAGATAATTTCCTTTTTTGCTAATAAGGTTGACAGCCAGCATCAGTTCATATGCAGTATAAGTGTCTCCACCAGAGGGCATGAATACAGGCCCATGAAAGGGAATGCCAGAAGGTGTGTAAATGCATTTCTTCAAAGAGAGGGTGGAGGAGGGCGTGGAACAGCTTGCCAGGTGAGCTGGTTGCACTGGACACTGTGGTGGGATTTAAGAGCGGTAGACTAATTGCAAGGACTGATGGAAGTGAAACATGATCATAATGGGGGCAGCAATACCAGTCAGGGTGTTGTGGTGCACTCACAGTGATAGGGTGGGGTCACTGATTAGGTAGTAACAGAGCAGATGGAACAGATTTTCTTGTTTTCTGCCAGGTATATTTTATGTTTGTGTGATTATAAGAGTTCTTGCAGCACTGACCTGCTCTGTGTCATGGAGTCCTGGTTCTAGATACAGTTCTATGTTTGTGTGATTATATGAGTTCCTGCAGTGCTGACCTGCTCTGTGTCATGGAGTCCTGGTTCCAGATAAATTTTTATGTTTGTGTGATTATATGGGTTCCTGCAGCGCTGACCTGCTCTGTGTCATGGAGTCCTGGTTCCAGATACAGTTCTATGTTTGTATGATTATAGGACTTCCTGCAGCACTAACCTGCTCTATGTCATGGAATCCTGGTTCCAGTTATATTTTATGGTTGTGTGATTATAGAAGTTATTGCAGCGCTGACCTGCTCTGTGTCATGGAGTCCTGGGTCCAGATACAGTTCTCTGCTTGTATGATTATACGAGTTCCTACAGCTGACCTGCTCTGTGTCATGGAGTCCTGGTTCCAGATATATTTTATGTTTGTGTGATTATAGGAGTTCCTGCAGTACTGATCTGCTCTGTGTCATGGAGTCCTGGTTCCAGATACAGTTCTATGTTTGTGTGATAATAGGAGTTCCTGCAGCACTGACCTGCTGTGCGTCCATGGAGTCCTGGTTCCAGATACATTTTATGTTTGTGTGATTATAGGAGTTCCTGCAGCACTGACCTGCTCTGTATCATGGAGTCCTGGTTCCAGATACAGTTATATGTTTATGTGATTATAGGAGTCCCTGTAGTGCTGACTGCTCTCTGTCATGGAATCCTGGTTCCAGATACATTTCTATGTTTGTGTGATTATAGAGTTCTTGCAGCACTGACGCGTTCTGTGTTATGGAGTCCTGGTTTCAGATACAGTTCTATGTTTGTGTGATTATATGAGTTCCTGCAGCGTGACCTGCTCTATGTCATGGAGTCCTGGTTCCAGATAAATTTTATGTTTGTGTGATTATATGGGTTCCTGCAGCGCTGACCTGCTCTGTGTCATGGAGTCCTGGTTCCAGATACAGTTCTATGTTTGTATGATTATAGGACTTCCTGCAGCACTAACCTGCTCTATGTCAGGAATCCTGGTTCCAGATATATTTTATGGTTGTGTGATTATAGAAGTTATTGCAGCTGACCTGCTCTGTGTCATGGAGTCCTGGGTCCAGATACAGTTCTCTGCTTGTATGATTATATGAGTTCCTACAGCGCTGACCTGCTCTGTGTCATGGAGTCCTGGTTCCAGATATATTTTATGTTTGTGTGATTATAGGGTTCCTGCAGCACTGATCTGCTCTGCGTCATGGAGTCCTGGTTCCAGATACAGTTCTATGTTTGTGTGATAATAGGAGTTCCTGCAGCACTGACCTGCTGTGCGTCATGGAGTCCTGGTTCCAGATACATTTTATGTTTGTGTGATTATAGGAGTTCCTGCAGCACTGACCTGCTCTGTATCATGGAGTCCTGGTTCCAGATACAGTTATATGTTTATGTGATTATAGGAGTCCCTGTAGTGCTGACTGCTCTCTGTCATGGAATCCTGGTTCCAGATACATTTCTATGTTTGTGTGATTATAGGAGTTCTTGCAGCACTGACCTACTCTGTGTCATGGAGTCCTGGTTTCAGATACAGTTCTATGTTTGTGTGATTATATGAGTTTCTGCAGGCTGACCTGCTCTATGTCATGGAGTCCTGGTTCCAGATAAATTTTTATGTTTGTGTGATTATATGGGTTCCTGCAGCGCTGACTCTGTTCTATGTTGGAGTCCTGGTTCCAGATACAGTTCTATGTTTGTATGATTATAGGACTTCCTGCAGCACTAACCTGCTCTATGTCAGGGAATCCTGGTTCCAGATATATTTTATGGTTGTGTGATTATAGAAGTTATTGCAGCGCTGACCTGCTCTGTGTCATGGAGTCCTGGGTCCAGATACAGTTCTCTGCTTGTATGATTATCCGAGTTCCTGCAGCTGACCTGCTCTGTGTCATGGAGTCCTGGTTCCAGATATATTTTATGTTTGTGTGATTATAGGAGTTCCTGCAGCACTGATCTACTCTGCGTCATGGAGTCCTGGTTCCAGATACAGTTCTATGTTTGTGTGATAATAGGAGTTCCTGCAGCACTGACCTGCTAAGGCCATGGAGTCCTGGTTCCAGATACATTTTATGTTTATGTGATTATAAGAGTCCCTGTAGTGCTGACCTGCTCTCTGTCATGGAATCCTGGTTCCAGATACATTTCTATGTTTGTGTGATTATAGGAGTTCTTGCAGCACTGACCTGCTCTGTGTCATGGAGTCCTGGTTTCAGATACAGTTCTATGTTTGTGTGATTATAGGAGTTCTTGCAGCTGACCTGCTCTATGTCATGCAGTCCTGGTTTCAGATACAGTTCTATGTTTGTGTGATTATAGGAGTTCCTGCAGCACTGACCTGCTCTGTGACATGGAGTCCTGGTTCCAGATACAGTTCTATGTTTATGTGATTATAGGAGTTCCTGCAGCACTGACCTGCTCTCTGTCATGGAGTCCTGGTTCCAGATACAGTTCTATGTTTATGTGATTATAGGAGTTTGCAGCGCTAACCTGCTCTATGGCATGCAGTCCTGGTTTCAGATACAGTTCTATGTTTGTGTGATTATAGGAGTTCTTGCAGCGCTAACCTGCTCTATGTCATGCAGTCCTGGTTTCAGATACAGTTCTATGTTTGTGTGATTATACGAGTTCCTGCAGTGCTGACCTGCTCTGTGTCATGGAGTCCTGGTTCCAGATACAGTTCTATGTTTGTGTGATTATAAGAGTTCTTGCAGTGCTGACCTGCTCTGTGTCATGGAGTCCTGGTTCCAGATACAGTTCTATGTTTGTGTGAATATAGGAGTTCTTGCAGCTTGACCTGCTCTGTGTCATGGAGGCCTGATTCCAGATATAGTTCTATGTTTGTGCGATTATAGGAGTTTTTGCAGCTGACCTGCTCTGTGTCATGGAGACCTGGTTCCAGATACATTTTATGTTTGTGTGATTATAGGAGTTCTTGCAACGCTGACCTGCTCTGTGTCATGGAGTCCTGGTTCCAGATACAGTTCTATGTTTGTGTGATTATAGGAGTTCTTGCAGCACTGACCTGCTCTGTGTCATGGAGTCCTGGGTCCAGATACAGTTCTCTGCTTGTGTGATTATACGAGTTCCTGCACGCTGACCTGCTCTGTGTCATGGAGTCCTGGTTTCAGATATATTTTATGTTTGTTTGATTATAGGAGTTCCTGCAGCACTGATCTGCTCTGTGACATGGAGTCCTGGTTCCAGATACAGTTCTATGTTTATGTGATTATAGGAGTCCTGCAGCGCTGACCTGCTCTCTGTCATGGAGTCCTGGTTCCAGATACAGTTCTATGTTTGTGTGATTATAGGAGTTCTTGCAGCGCTGACCTGCTCTATGTCATGGAGTCCTGGTTTCAGATACAGTTCTATGTTTGTGTGATTATACGAGTTTTTGCAGTGCTGACCTGCTCTGTGTCATGGAGACCTGCTTCCAGATACATTTTTATGTTTGTGTGATTATAGGAGTTCTTGCAACGCTGACCTGCTCTATGTCATGGAGTCCTGGTTCCAGATACAGTTCTATGGTTGTGTGATTATAGGAGTTCCTGCGCTGACCTGCTCTGTGTCATGGAGTCCTGGTTCCAGATACATTTTTATGTTTGTTTGATTATAGGAGTTCCTGCAGCACTGCCTGCTCTGTATCATGGAGTCCTGGTTCTAGATACAGTTCTATGTTTGTGTGATTATACGAGTTCTTGCAGCACTGCCTGCTCTGTATCATGGAGTCCTGGTTCTAGATACAGTTATATGTTTGTGTGATTATACGAGTTCCTGCAGCACTGACCTGCTCTGTGTCATGGAGTCCTGGTTCCAGATACATTTTATGTTTGTGTGATTATAGTTCTTGCTGCCCTGACCTGCTCTGTGTCATGGAGTCCTGGTTCCAGATACAGTTCTATGTTTGTGTGATTATACAACTTCCTGCAGTGCTGACCTGCTCTGTGACATGGAGTCCTGGTTCCAGATGTAGTTCTATGTTTGTGTGATTACAGGAGTTCTTGCAGCACTGACCTGCTTTGTGTCATGGAGTCTTGGTTCCAGATACAGTTTTATGCTTGTATGATTATACGAGTTCCTGCAGCGCTGACTTGCTCTGTGTCATGTAGTCCTGGTTCCAGATACAGTTCTATGGTTGTGTGATTATAGGAGTTCCTGCAGCGTGACCTGCTCTGTGTCATGGAGTCCTGGTTCGAGATACAGTTCTATGTTTATGTGATTATATGAGTTCCTGCAGCGCTGACCTGCTCTGTGTCATGGAGTCCTGTTTCCAGATACAGTTCTATGTTTGTGTGATTATAGGAGTTCTGCAATGCTGACCTGCTCTGTGTCATGGAGTCCTGGTTCCACATACATGTTATGCTTGTATGATTATACGGGTTCCTGCAGCTGACCTGCTCTGTGTCATGGAGTCCTGGTTCCAGATACTGTTCTATGTTTGTGTGATTATATGAGTTCTTGCAGTGCTGACCTGCTCTGTGTCATGAAGTCCTGGTTCCAGATACATTTTAAGTTTGTGTGATTATAGGAGTTCCTGCAGCACTGACCTGCTCTGTGTCATGGAGTCCTGGTTCCAAACACATTTTTATGTTTGTGTGATTATAGGAGTTCCTGCAGTGCTGACCTGCTCTGTGTCATGGAGTTCTGGTTCCAGATACATTTTTATGTTTGTGTCATTATAAGAGTTCCTGCAGCACTGACCTGCCCTGCATCATGAAGTCCTGGTTCCAAATACAGTTCTATGTTTATGTGACTATACGAGTTCTTGTAGGACTGACCCACTCTGCATCATGGAGTCCTGCTTCCAGATACAGTTCTATGTTTGTGTGATTATAGTTCCTGCAGCACTGACCTGCTCTGTGTCATGGAGTCCTGATTCCTGATACAGTTCTATGCTTGTATGATTATACGAGTTCCTGCAGCACTGACCTGCTTTGTGTCATGGAGTCCTGGTTCCTGATACATTTTTATGTTTATGTGATTATAGGAGTTCCTGCAGCACTGGCCTGCTCTGTGTCATGGAATCCTGGTTCCAGATACAGTTCTATGTCTGTGTGATTATAGGAGTTCCTGCAGTGCTGACCTGCTCTGTGTCATGGAGTCCTGGTTCAATATACAGTTGTATGTTTGAGTGATTATACGAGTTCCTGCAGTGCCGACTTGCTCTGTGTCATGGAGTCCTGGTTCCAGATGCAGTTCTATGTTTGTGTGATTATAGGAGTTCCTGCAGTGCTGACCTGCTCTGTGTCATGGAGTCCTGGTTCAAGATACAGTTGTATGTTTGAGTGATTATTACGAGCTCCTGCAGTGTCATTCTGCTCTGTGTCATGGAGTCCTGGTTCCAGATACATTTTATGTTTGTGTGATTATAGGAGTTCCTGCAGCACTGATCTGCTCTGCGTCATGGAGTCATGGTTCCAGATACAGTTCTATGTTTGTGTGATAATAGGAGTTCCTGCAGCACTGACCTACTATGCGCCATGGAGTCCTGGTTCCAGATACATTTATGTTTGTGTGATTATAGGAGTTCCTGCAGCACTGACCTGCTCTGTATCATGGAGTCCTGGTTCCAGATACAGTTATATGTTTATGTGATTATAGGAGTCCCTGTAGTGCTGACCTGCTCTCTGTAATGGAATCCTGGTTCCAGATACATTTCTATGTTTGTGTGATTATAGGAGTTCTTGCAGCACTGACCTACTCTGTGTCATGGAGTCCTGGTTCCAGATACAGTTCTATGTTTGTGATTATAGGAGTTTTTGCAGCGCTAACCTGCTCTGTGTCATGCAGTCCTGGTTTCAGATACAGTTCTATGTTTGTGTGATTATACGAGTTCCTGCAGCGCTGACCTGCTCTGTGTCATGGAGTCCTGGTTCCAGATACAGTTCTATGTTTGTGTGAATATAGGAGTTCTTGCAGCTGACCTGCTCTGTGTCATGGAGTCCTGGTTCCAGATACAGTTCTATGTTTGTGTGATTATAAGAGTTTTGCAGCGCTGACCTGCTCTGTGTCATGGAGACCTGGTTCCAGATACATTTTATGTTTGTGTGATTATAGGAGTTCTTGCAACGCTGACCTGCTCTATGTCATGGAGTCCTGGTTCCAGATACAGTTCTATGTTTGTGTGATTATAGGAGTTCCTGCAGCTGACCTGCTCTTGTCTTGGAGTCCTGGTTCCAGATACAGTTGTGTGTTTGTGTGATTATAGGAGTTCCTGCAGCACTGCCTGCTCTGTATCATGGAGTCCTGGTTCTAGATACAGTTATATGTTTTGTGATTATACGAGTTCCTGCAGCACTGACCTGCTCTGTGTCATGGAGTCCTGGTTCCAGATACATTTTATGTTTGTGTGATTATAGTTCTTGCTGCCCTGACCTGCTCTGTGTCATGGAGTCCTGGTTCCAGATACAGTTCTGTGTTTGTGTGATTATACAACTTCCTGCAGTGCTGGCCTGCTCTGTGACATGGAGTCCTGGTTCCAGATACAGTTCTATGTTTGTGTGATTACAGGAGTTCTTGCAGCACTGACCTGCTCTGTGTCATGGAGTCTTGGTTCCAGATACAGTTCTATGGTTGTGTGATTAGAGGAGTTCCTGCAGCTGACCTGCTCTGTGTCATGGAGTCCTGGTTCGAGATACAGTTCTATGTTTATGTGATTATATGAGTTCCTTCAGCGCTGACCTGCTCTGTGTCATGGAGTCCTGGTTCCAGATACAGTTGTATGTTTGTGTGATTATAGGAGTTCTGCAGTGCTGACCTGCTCTGTGTCATGGAGTCCTGGTTCCATATACATGTTATGCTTGTATGATTATACGGGTTCCTGCAGCGCTGACCTGCTCTGTCATGGAGTCCTGGTTCCAGATACTGTTCTATGTTTGTGTGATTATATGAGTTCTTGCTGCGCTGACCTGCTCTATGTCATGAAGTCCTGGTTCCAGATACATTTTATGTTTGTGTGATTATAGGAGTTCCTGCAGCTGACCTGTTCTGTGTCATGGAGTCCTGGTTCCAAACACATTTTTATGTTTGTGTGATTATAGGAGTTCCTGCAGTGCTGACCTGCCCTGCATCATGAAGTCCTGGTTCCAAATACAGTTCTATGTTTGTGTGACTATACGAGTTCTTGTAGGACTGACCCACTCTGCATCATGGAGTCCTGCTTCCAGATATAGTTCTATGTTTGTGTGATTATAGTTCCTGCAGCACTGACCTGCTCTGTGTCATGGAGTCCTGATTCCTGATACAGTTCTATGCTTGTATGATTATATGAGTTCCTGCAGCACTGACCTGCTTTGTGTCATGGAGTCCTGGTTCCTGATACATTTTATGTTTATGTGATTATAGGAGTTCCTGCAGCACTGGCCTGTCTGTGTCATGGAATCCTGGTTCCAGATACAGTTCTAAGTTTGTGTGATTATCAGTTCTTGCAGTGCCGACCTGCTCTGTGTCATGGAGTCCTGGTTCCAGATGCAGTTCTATGTCTGTGTGATTATAGGAGTTCTGCAGTGCTGACCTGCTCTGTGTCATGGAGTCCTGGTTCAAGATACAGTTGTATGTTTGAGTGATTATATGAGTTCCTGCAGTGCCGACCTGCTCTGTGTCATGGAGTCCTGGTTCCAGATACAGTTCTATGTTTGTGTGATTATAGGAGTTCCTGCAGTGCTGACCTGCTCTGTGTCATGGAGTCCTGGTTCAAGATACAGTTGTATGTTTGAGTGATTATACAAGCTCCTGCAGTGCCGTCCTGCTCTGTGTCATGGAGTCTTGGTTCCAGATACATTTTATGCTTGTGCGATTATACTAGTTCCTGCAACGCTGACCTGCTCTGTGTCATGGAGTCCTGTTTCCAGATACATTTTATGTTTGTATGATTATACAAGTTCTTGCAGTGCTGACCTGCTCTGTGTCGTGGAGTCCTGGTTAGACAATAATGCTGACTCTGTTATCTGAGCTAGTTCCACAGGCTGTTTCAAGATAAACCAACTTCACTTGGAGCATATTTGGGAGAGGGAGATGCAATATCCATCATTCTGGTCTAGAGTGTATGGATTTTCCATGGAGAACTAGGTCTCAGTGGTTATAGCACAGAAACATGGAATGTTTTGGGAAAGACTACTTGGCCCACCTAGTCTGTTCACTCTCCCTGCCAGTTATGCCACTGGAGATCCTACCTGGTCTCTGGTCACCTCCTCCACTTCCCATTTTGATACCAGTTTTCCTTTATACCTATCCATGCATGCTTGAAGCCTGCCATTGTTTTTGTCCCCACAACTCCTGCTGGAAGATTGCTCCAGGCATCCACCACTCTCCAGTGAAGTACTGCTTCCTCATATCCCTCTTAAACTTCGTCCCTCCAGCTTCATTGCATGCCCTTAATTCTTATACACCTTCTATTCTAAAACTGCTCTCTCCTGTACCTTATGTATTTAAAGGTCTCATGTCTCCTCCATACCTCTCAACTGTCCTGATTATGAGGGACATCCTCATTTGACCCTAAAAGTGCTCTGTCCCTCACCCATCCCTCATGGAAATGATATCTCACACAGAGAAGGTGCTGCAAATTAAGGTTTTAAAGCAGAAATTGATACTATTCTAATATGATAAATCAACAATAGACATTGTACTAATACAGGCAATGGTCCCCAGTGTTCTGAGCTTTCATCTCCCAAGTTTGAGGATATGTCCATCATTATCGGGATCAGTGTCCTTCATTGCCCTCATTTCAGTGGCAAAGGTTGAGAGGTATGCTTCCTCTCCATCCTTTCTTTCAGGGTGTACATGTTTAGATTCCCAGTCTCTCGTCACAGGACATTTGGTTCAACCCTCTACCATTTCTGTTGCCCTTCTTTGTATGGCCTCTACCCTGTCTGTGTCCTTTCTGATGTGTGTTCCCCAGAACTGGACAGAGTACTCCAGGTGTGGTCTCACCAATGTCCAATACAGTGGCAACGTCACCTCCCTCCTGCTGCTGGTGATACCTCCCTGCTCCCCAGCATCTCACTGACTTTCCACACTGGTGATACCCTCCCTGTGCACTCCAGCATCTCACTGACTTTCTGCAATGCTTTGTTGCATTGTCTTGCTACTTCTGTGGTGCATCCCTCTCATGTGATGGGTTGCTGGACTCCAGGGTTCTGTTTATCTATTTGCCCACTGTTGGGGAATCAGGATTTTTGGAGGAGTTCTGTGCGTTCATGTTTGCTTCATCTTAGAGTCATCAAGACTGTTGGCACCATGAGAATGTAATGCTGGGCAGGCTGACTTGCATGTAATAATAAATGGATTCCTGCAGGTTCTGGATCCTTTGTTTTATTCCTTTGGTTAGGTGTCGGGTGCCTCAGTTGGCAAATATCCACCTCTGAGTCAGAAGGTTGTGGGTTCTCATCCCACTCCAAGATTGGGATCATACCATCAACGTTGGCACCTGAGTACATTTCCAAGGAGCAACTGTACTGTCGTGGCAATCTGTCCATTGGATGAGATGCTACAGGTGACAGGAAATGATTTTACATAGTTAGCCGCCCAAAATCTGTCCTTGGATGAGATGCACAGGTGACAGAAGTCATTTTACATAGTTAGCTGCCCAAAATCTGTCCTTTGGATGAAATGCTACAGGTGACAGGAAATTATTTTACATAATTAACCGCCTCCTATTTTTCATTCCATACCAGTTATACATTCTTTTTTTTTCTTGATAGATAATCTAGCTTTGGGGGCCTTTGGATCTACATAGAGTTCCAATCACAACAGCTACTGCTTTCTTTCATATTTCTAAGACATTCCATGGCAGCAGTTACACTGTTCTATGCTATTCTCTGAATGGCCTGGAAATGATACTGGTGTCATAGAATGTTCAGGCAATATAAAATAAGAGAGATAGTAATTACTGAGAAGAGAGAGATTCAGGATAGTCACAAAGGCAAAACAATAAATTATTAATTTAACAAAAAAGTCAAAACATGTTAGAATATTGGATCAACACTAAAAGGAAAATGGGAGAGTAGCGAGATAGAAACATAGGGCCCATATTCAGAACCAGCCAAATGTATGCGCATAACAGTGTACGCACAGATACTATGCACCCGCCAGCTCTGGCATAATATTAAAACAGAAAGCATGATACAAACAGACCACCCATACTGTTTGAATATCGGACCAGGTTGTGTGGCGACAGCAAGCGGTGGCTATGTATGGAATAGAATGTTTTACCTATCCCTTTTCCATTGTGTAGATACCCCCCATGACCCAGACCACTGGTACAATGGGAGGATCCCTGAACTCCGTCTCTGGTGGCTGGTGATTCCCCTACCCAGTAGGCAGTAACTCCCACCTGCACCCACCCATCTCAGTCCGTGCTGACAACTGGCACAGCCCTCTTCACCCTGCCATGGCGACTGAACTGAACCAGAACACATACAGGAAATAGTACGGGCTTATTGATTTGGGACCTGACCAATGAGTGTATACAATTTACTGTACACATTCTGGTACAGTTCAGTCAGTGGCTAGCCATAGAATGGCTGTGCCAGTCACCGCATGGATCAGAACAGGGGTGGCTGGGTGGTGGGTTACTGCCTGTGGGGTGGGGGACCACTAGCCACCAGGAATGGGTTTGGTGATCCTCTCATTGTACCGTGGTTAGCTGAGAGGGAGATGCTACACTATGGAAAAGGGGCTAGGTGCTTATATTATTTTATGGGTGGCTCAGGCCAGGGACCTACACTATGGAATTTGGGGCTAGGTGTATCATATTATTTTACGGTGCTCGAGCCAGGACCCTACACTATGGAATTGGGGGCTAGGATGTGTATTTTACAGTGCTCAGGCAGGGATCCTACACTATGGAATTTGGGCTATGGATGTGTATTTTACAGTGCTCAGCCAGGGACCCTACACTATGGAATTGGTGCTAGTGTATCATATTATTTATGGTGCTCAGGGCCAGGGGACCCTACACTATGGAATTGGGGCTAGGTGTATCATATTATTTTATGGTGCTCAGGGCCAGGGACCCTACACTATGGAATTGGGGTTATGGATGTGTATTTTACAGTGCTCGGGCCAGGGACCCTACTCTATGCAATTGGGGCTATGGATGTGTATTTTACAGTGCTCGGGGTCAGGGGACCCTACACTATGGAATTAGGGCTATAGATGTGTATTTTACAGTGCTCGGGGCCAGGAACCCTACACTATGGAATTGGGGCTATGGATGTGTGTATTTTACAGTGCTTGGGGCCAGGATCCTACACTATGGAATTGGGGCTATGGATGTGTGTGTATTTTACATTGATCAGGGCTTGGGAGGAGACTGTGTACCAGCCTTAGACTGTGCATGGGGCATCAACCTGCCCCGCGCGCCAGATTAAAGTGAGGTTTCAAGCGTAACTGTGCTGGCACAGCTGGCCATAGATTTGCTTCAGTGGGGTCCAATATTGTGATGCGTGGCATGCATGGGGGACCCTCATTTGCATAGGTGCATTGCAAAATCAAAGTGCAGTGCAGTCGGGGTACAGTGCATTGGTGGCTCGCTGAATATGGCCAGACCCCTGACAGCCCGCCGCAGTTTGAGATAAACGGGCATCCAGGGATGTGCCATGCTTCTCCTTCTGAATATGTGGGCTCATAGACCATAACAGCAGAAAGAGACTAAAGGTCCGTCCTGTCTGCCCATATTCCTATAATCTCTGAAACCTTCCTGGAACCTATTGTTTTTCAGTGTACTAACCCTCCCTGTCCTAGCTCCATTTTCCTCCCTGGTCTTGTTGCCCTGGGTGAGCACTGTTCCCTTCATTCTATCCCATGCCTGCTTTAATCCCTGACTGTGTTCACACCCACCACTTCAGCCGACAAACTGTTCCAAGATTCCTTCACTCTTTCTGTAAAGACATACTTCCTTACATCCTCACATAGGTGCTGCATTTTGGGTACAAAAACCCAAAGAGCTATCATCTCAGGGGGGGTCAACTTGCAGTGACTGAAGAAGAAAGGATCTGGGGTACTCCTAACGGGATCAATGAACAACTCAGCTCAATGTAGGAAAGCAGCTACAAAGGCTAATAAAATGCTGGCTTGTATTGCCAGTGGTATATCCTCAAGGAGGGTGGAGGTTATTCTGCCATTGTATAGATCACTTGTAAGGCCACTCCTGAGTACTGTGTGCAGTACTGGCACCAGTATCTTAAGAAGGACCTTAGATTACTGGAGGAGTGCAATGCAGGGCAACAAAGATGATCCATGGTCTGGGGACTTACCATACAAGAGCAGATTGAAGGACTTGAACATGTACCCGCTGGAGGAGAGGTGGGATGGGGATATGATAGAAACTTTCAATTGGATGAGATGCCTTTCAGCATCCTTGGATGTGCCTCACATCTCCACACTTGCAGGGGTCATCAGGCGTGTCCATATTCAAAGGCCACGATATGCTGTGCAACCTTGACTGTGCCGCTTGCACAATGCTGTGATTTGACTATACAAATGAGGGGCTCACTCATGCATGTACCAGAATCACAGTCATTCAAAATCCTCTGGTAAAGACATTGGCTGGTTGTACCAGCACAAAGATAAGTTTTCCAAACTCTGCCCTAACTATGTGCAGGGCTGACTGGTGGCCCACATAGTCTAGGACCGGCTACATAGTTCTGCCACGAGCCCCAATCCCATTTTATTATGAATATCTCTGACCTCAGCCCTGGTAATCTAGTGCCCTCCCCAGCCCTGATCACTGTAATAAATAAAAATAACCTGATCCCTGTTTCCATAGTGTAGGGACCCTCTCCCCAGCCCTGATCATTGCATTAAATAGCGAAGAACACATTACCCATTTCCATAGTGTAGGGACCCCTCCCCAGCCCTGATCATTGTATTAAATAAAGAACACATTCCCCATTTCTATAGTGTAGGGACCCTCCCAGCCTTGATCACTGTAATAAATAAAAATAACCTAATCCCTGTTTCCATAGTGTAGGAGCCTCTCCCAGCCCTGATCATTGTATTAAATAAAGAACATGTTCCCCATTTCCATAGTGTAGAGACCCTCCCCAGCCCTGATTGTTGGTATTAAATAAAGAACACGTTTCCCCATTTCCATAGTGTAGGGACCCCTCCCCAGCCCTGATCATTGTATTAAATAAAGAAGAACACATTCCCTGTTTCCATAGTAGGGACCCCTCCCCAGCCCTGATCATTGCATTAAATAGAGAAGAACATGTTCCCCATTTCCATAGTGTAGGGACCCCCTACCCAGCCCTGATCATTGCATTAAATAGAGAAGAACATGTTCCTGTTTCCACAGTATAGGGACCCCTCCCAGCCCTGATCATTGTATTAAATAAAGAAGAACACATTCCCCATTTCCATAGTGTAGGGACCCCCTACCCAGCCCTGATCATTGTATTAAATAAAGAAGAACATGTTCCTGTTTCCATAGTGTAGGACCCCCTACCCAGCCCCGATCATTGTATTAAATAAAGAAGAAACATTCCCCATTTCCATAGTGTAGAGACCCTCCCCAGCCCTGATCGTTGTATTAAATAAAGAACACATTCCCCATTTCCATAGTGTAGGGACCCTCCCCAGCCCTGATCATTGTATTAAATAAAGAAGAACACGTTACCTATTTCCATAGTGTAGGGACCCCTCCCAGCCCTGGTCATTGTATTAAATAAAGAAGAACACGCTCCTTGTTTCCATAGTGTAGGACCCCCACCCAGCCCTGATCATTGTATAAAATAAAGAAGAACATGTTCCCTGTTTCCATAGTGTAGGGACCCTCCCCAGCCCTGATCACTGTATTAAATAAAGAAGAACACGTCCTCATTTCCATAGTGTAGGGATCCCCTACCCAGCCCTGATCATTGTATTAAATAAAGAAGAACACGTCCCCATTTCCATAGAGTAGGGAGCCCTCCCAGCCCTGATCATTGTATTAAATAAAGAAGAACACGTTCCTTGTTTCCATAGTGTAGGGACCGCCTACCCAGCCCTGATCATTGTATAAAATAAAGAAGAACATGTTCCCTGTTTCCATAGTGTAGGGAAACCCCACCCAGCCCCGATCATTGTATTAAATAAAGAAGAACTTATTCCCCATTTCCATAGTGTGGGACCCCTCCCAGCCCTGATCATTGTATTAAATAAAGAAGAACACGTCTCCACATTTCCATAGTGTAGGGCCCCTCCCCCAGCACTGATCATTGTATTAAATAAAGAACACGTTCCCTGTTTCCATAGTGTAGGGACCCCCCACCAGCACTGATCATTGTATTAAATAAAGAAGAACACGTCCCTGTTTCCATACTGTAGGGACCCCCTACCCAGCCCCATCATTGTATTAAATAAAGAAGAACACATTCCCTGTTTCCATAGTGTAGAGACCCTCCCCAGCCCTGATCGTTGTATTAAATAAAGAACACATTCCCCATTTCCATAGTGTAGGGACCCCTCCCCAGCCCTGATCATTGTATTAAATAAAGAAGAACACGTTCCCTATTTCCATAGTGTAGAGACCCCCTCCCAGCCCTGATCGTTGTATTAAATAAAGAACACATTCCCCATTTCCATAGTGTAGGGACCCCCTCCCAGCCCTGATCATTGTATTAAATAAAGAAGAATATCGCCCCATTTCCATAGTGTAGGGACCCCTCCCCAGTCCTGATCATTGTATTAAATAAAGAAAACATGTTCCCTGTTTCCATAGTGTAGGGACCCCCACCCAGCCCTGATCATTGTATTAAATAAAGAACACATTCCCATTTCCATAGTGTAGGGACCCCCTCCCAGCCCTGATCATTGTATTAAATAAAGAAGAACGTTCCCCATTTCCATAGTGTAGGGACCCTCTACCCAGCACTGATCATTGTATTAAATAAAGAACATGTTCCCTGTTTCCATAGTGTGGACCTCCTCCCAGCCCTAATCATTGTATAAAATAAAGAAAACACGTCCCCGTTTCCATAGTGTAGGACCCCTCCCAGCCCCGATCATTGTATTAAATAAAGAAGAACACGTTTCCCATTTCCATAGTGTAGGACCTCCTCCCCAGCCCTGATCATTGTATTAAATAAAGAAGAACACGTTCCCTATTTCCATAGTGTAGGGACCCCACCCAGCACTGATCATTGTATTAAATAAAGAACACGTTCCTTGTTTCCATAGTGTATGGACCCCCCTACCCTACACTGATCATTGTATTAAATAAAGAACATGTTCCCTGTTTCCATAGTGGGACCCCTTCCCAGCCCTGATCATTGTATTAAATAAAGAAGAGCACGTTCCCATTTCCATAGTGTAGGGACCTCCCAGTCCTAATGATTGTATTAAATAAAGAAGAACATGTTCCCCATTTCCATAGCGAGGGACCCCTACCCAGCCCCAATCATTGTATTAAATAAAGAAGAACACGTTCCCCATTTCCACAGTGTAGGGACCCCTACCCAGCCCTGATCATTGTATTAAATAAAGAACACGTTCCTGTTTTCATAGTGTAGGGACCCTCCCAGTCCTGATCATTGTATTAAATAAAGAAAACATGTTCCTGTTTCCATAGTGTAGGGACCCCCCACCCAGCCCTGATCATTGTATTAAATAAAGAACACATTCCCCATTTCCATAGTGTAGGGACCCCTCCCAGCCCTGATCATTGTATTAAATAAAGAAGAACACGTTCCCATTTCCATAGTGTAGGGACCCTCTACCCAGCACTGATCATTGTATTAAATAAAGAACATGTTCCCTGTTTCCATAGTGTAGGGACCTCCCTCCCCAGCCCTAATCATTGTATAAAATAAAGAAAAACACGTTCCCTGTTTCCATAGTGTAGGGACCCCTCCCCAGCCCCGATCATTGTATTAAATAAAGAAGAACACGTTTCCCATTTCCATAGTGTAGGGACCTCCTCCCCAGCCCTGATCATTGTATTAAATAAAGAAGAACACGTTCCCTATTTCCATAGTGTAGGGACCCCCTACCCAGCACTGATCATTGTATTAAATAAAGAACACGTTCCCTGTTTCCATAGTGTATGGACCCCCTACCCTACACTGATCATTGTATTAAATAAAGAACATGTTCCCTGTTTCCATAGTGTAGGGACCCCTTCCCAGCCCTGATCATTGTATTAAATAAAGAAGAGCACGTTCCCATTTCCATAGTGTAGGGACCCCTCCCAGTCCTAATGATTGTATTAAATAAAGAAGAACATGTTCCCCATTTCCATAGCGTAGGACCCCTACCCAGCCCCAATCATTGTATTAAATAAAGAAGAACACGTTCCCCATTTCCACAGTGTAGGGACCCCTACCCAGCCCTGATCATTGTATTAAATAAAGAACACGTTCCCTGTTTTCATAGTGTAGGGACCCCCCAACCCTGATCATTGTATTAAATAAAGAAGAACATTGCCCTGTTTCCATAGTGTAGGACCCCTCCCAGCCCTGATCATTGTATTAAATAAAGAAGAACACATTCCCTGTTTCCATAGTGAGGGACCCCCTACCCAGCACTGATCATTGTATTAAAGAAGAACACGTTCCCTGTTTCCAGTGTAGGGACCCCCCAGCCCTGATCATTGTATTAAATAAAGAAGAACACATTCCCTGTTTCCATAGTGTAGGACCCCTCCCAGCCCTGATCATTGTATTAAATAAAGAAGAACACGTTCCCATTTCCATAGTGTAGGGACCCCTCCCAGCCCTGATCATTGTATTAAATAAAGAAGAACACATTCCCTGTTTCCATAGTGTAGGGACCCCCCACCCAGCCCTGATCATTGTATTAAATAAAGAAGAACACGTTCCCTGTTTCCATAGTGTAGGGACCCCTCCCAGCCCTGATCATTGTATTAAATAAAGAAGAACACGTTCCCTGTTTCCATAGTGTATGGACCCCTACCCAGCCCTGATCATTGCATTAAATAGCTAAGAACACATTACCCATTTCCATAGTGTAGGACTCCTCCCAGCCCCGATCATAGTATTAAATAAAGAACACATTCCCCATTTCCAAAGTGTAGGATCCCTCCCCAGCCCTGATCATTGTATTAAATAAAGAAGAACACGCTCCATTTCCATAGTGTAGGGACCCCCTCCCAGCCCTGATCATTGTATTAAATAAAGATGAACACGTTCCCATTTCCATAGTGTAGGGACCCCCTACCCAGCCCGATCATTGTATTAAATAAAGAAGAACACATTCCCATTTCCATAGTGTAGGACCCCTCCCAGCACTGATCATTGTATTAAATAAAGAACATTCCCTGTTTCCATAGTGTAGGACCCCCTCCCCAGCCCTGATCACTGTATTAAATAAAGAAGAACAGTTCCCCATTTCCATGTGTAGGGACCCCTCCCAGTCCTGATCATTGTATTAAATAAAGAAAACACGTTCCCTGTTTCCATAGTGTAGGACCCCCACCCAGCCCTGATCATTGTATTAAATAAAGAAGAACACGCTCCTGTTTCCATAGTGTAGGGACCCCCTACCCAGCACTGATCATTGTATTAAATAAAGAAGAACACGTTCCCCATTTCCATAGTGTAGGGACCCCCACCCAGCACTGATCATTGTATTAAATAAAGAACACGTTCCCTGTTTCCATAGTGTAGGAACCCTCCTCCCCAGCCCTGATCATTGTATTAAATAAAGAAAACACGTTCCCTGTTTCCATAGTGTAGGGACCCCCCTACCCAGCACTGATCATTGTATTAAATAAAGAACACGTTCCCTGTTTCCATAGTGTAGGGACCCCTCCCAGCTCTGATCATTGTATTAAATAAAGAAGAACACATTCCCTGTTTCATAGTGTGGGACCCCCTACCCAGCCCTGATCATTGTATTAAATAAAGAAGAACATGTTCCTGTTTCCATAGTGTAGGGACCCCCTACCCAGCCCCGATCATTGTATTAAATAAAGAAGAACATGTTCCCTGCTTCCATAGTGTAGAGACCCCTACCCAGCCCGATCATTGTATTAAATAAAGAAGAACACATTCCCTGTTTGCATAGTGTAGGGACCCCCTCCCAGCCCTGATCATTGTATTAAATAAAGAACACGTTCCCTGTTTCCATAGTGTAGGGACCCCTCCCAGCCCCGATCATTGTATTAAATAAAGAAGAACACGTTCCCAATTTCCATAGTGTAGGGACCCCTCACCCAGCCCCAATCATTGTATTAAATAAAGAAGAACACGCTCCCTGTTTCCATAGTGTAGAGACCTCCCTCCCAGCCCTGATCATTGTATTAAATAAAGAAGAACACGTTCCCCATTTCCATAGTGTATGGACCCCCTACCCAGCCCGATCACTGAAATAAATGTTAAATAACCTGATTCTTGTTTCCATGGACCACCTTTCCAGCTTGATCACTGAAATAAATAATAAATAACCTGATCCCCATTTCATAGTGTAGGGATCCTCCTTCATGGCCCTGATCATGGAAATGTGGAAAGGACCTGGCCTCACATCATTGTACTGTAGTGTACCTGCAGGCTACTGTTTCATGAAACTCAGATGAATCATCTGCCTTGAAGAATATTCCAGATACTGAGGCATCAGTGACACCTGTCCATCCCAGTTTTGTTTGTCTCCTAACTCCAAGTCCACATTCCATAGCTTAAGGTTATCTCCTCTCAATATGCCCAAAGGAAGGGCAGTTCGACAGCCATGGTGCCTTGAGGTTTCCTCCTGGTTGGGGGTCCTTTCCTGCACGTTGCCATTTATACCTCTGAGTTGGAGGAGATTTTCATGCTACTTGCTTTGGGCCTTCATCACCACTCACCCCCCCACCCCCATCCCGGTCTCTCTACAAAAGGGTGGGAATTTACAAGGTAGGTTAATTCAATTCAAAGTTTTTATAGGTACTATCTTTGCCGAAAGGTTGAATGCGATGGGGTGCTCAGGTGATACCAATTGTTGGAGGTGTAATAGACAAAATGCAAACTTAACACATATGTTGTGGGAATGTCCCAAGATTCAAGATCTTTGGAAAAAGTTTTATCGATTTGTAACATAGTTATAGGACCAAACATTCTGCCCTTGCCTTCAATTTTCCTATTAGGTATCTTCCCAGAATTCCTAATGCTTAATAAATGCCAGAAAATCTGGATATCTAAAGCCTCCCTTCATTTTAAAAGACTTATCTTACAAAACTGGAAAAGTAACAGCATATCTTCCTTCAGTGAATGGTATAATCAGATGGTATTATTCCTTGGTGGATAAACTAGATACTTTACAGGAAATCTGGGCCCTTTTGGTCTATGCAGTAAATATTATAGATGACTGTTGTTTTAAGAATCTGTAAAATGGAGTTATTACTCATTCTTTTTACTTCTAAATTAACTTAGAGTTCACTTGTGAAAGTTTTAAATGGAGCAATAGGAATATATGCTATTTGTATGTATTGATAATGCCTTAATTAATACCCAAAGCTAAATTATTATGCTTGTATTATCAGTCCTGTACATCTATTCTTTGCATTTAGGTAATAGTATTCTATGTTTTTCATCACACTGATTGTTTGTAAGAGGATATTATGTTTTAAAATCAATAAAATTACTATAAAAACCCCCAAAGGGTGGGAATGAGTAAAGCCAAACTAAAATCGCAATCATAAGTTCACACAGCGCAAGTTTTCCCACACATTGGGCATTGTGTTACTCCAATCCTGACATTGTTTCAAACTATAGACCGATCTCCTCCAATTACAAGTTTATTGGTTATAAAACTTGGTTTACAACTCAACCAGTAAGATGAAACTTAATTTGAAAACATGCTGTGATTACAGAATATGTAAAACATTAGAAATAACTCAAGTAAGCAAGAAAGCCAGTAATTAGAAACAGAACGGTAGCCCATCCTAAGAAATGTGTGTTGGGTTGATGGCAACCTGATAAGCAATATTCTGAAACCATCATAGAGTAATTAACAGGACTGGACACAGCAGAGTTAAAGTGCTGGTGTACCGTTTAAAACACATCAGTTCTAAAAGCAGTCAGCCTCGCTGGTGTACTGTCTAAAACACATTCATTTTAAAAGCAGTCAGCCTCTGCCTTTAATCTGAAGTAAGTGATTAGCAAGGCTGGAGATTTTGTAAATCAAGAATGCAGACTAGAGAGGTGTGACCTGAGGTGCAACCACCCACTGGGGAATTGTAAGGAATAACTGAGTTATGAGCACCTTGAGTGCGTGGGAAGGCACATATATTTAGAAAAGGACCTGAGGTTCTGACTTGATATGTCAGGTCAGAATCTAGCCTGCATTAGTAGTGCTGACAAGGAGAGCGTTAGAGGACCATGTTACCTCACTGTAACTATCAAGCCTGTGCTGCCTTCTAGAGTGTTTATTTCCTGCGCCCTATGGGTCAGATCCAAGTAAAGATCCCTGCAATGTAGAGGAATGTGAGGGTGTACAGAGTTAGAATATTTATAGTGACTGTACAGGGGAGGCCGTGTGACACAGCCACCAGCAGCATACCCCTAGACATGGAGGATACCCCCGTGCCATGCCCTGCTCCTGAGATCTGCCCCACACATTTATAGTGACTGTACAGGGAGGCCCGTGTGACACAGCCACCAGCAGCATACCCCTAGACATGGAGGATACCCCGGTGCCATGCCCCACTCCTGAGATCTGCCCCACATTTATAGTGACTGTACAGGGAGGTCCGTGACACAACCACCAGCAGCATACCCCTAGATATGGAGGATACCCCGTGCCATGTCCCACTCCCTGAGATCTGCCCACACATTTATAGTGACTGTACAGGGAGGCCTGTAGGACACAGCCACCAGCAGCATACCCCTAGATATGGAGGATGCCCCGGTGCCATGCCCTGCTCCCTGAGATCTGCCCCACACATTTATAGTGGCTGTACAGGGGAGGCCCGTGTGACACAGCCACCAGCAGCATACCCCTAGACATGGAGGATACCCCCAGTGCCATGCCCGGCTCCTGAGATCTGCCCCACACATTTATAGTGACTGTTCAGGGGAGGCCCGTGTGACACAGCCATAGCAGCATACCCCCTAGATATGGAGGATACCCCGGTGCCATGCCCTGCTCCCACTGAGATCTGCCCACACATTTTTATAAGCGACTGTGGGGAGGCCTGTGACACAGCCACCAGCAGCATACCCCTAGATATGGAGGATACCCCTGGTGCCATGCCTCGCTCCTGAGATCTGCCCCACACATTTATAGTGACTGTACAGGGAGGCCCGTGACACAGCCACCAGCAGCATACCCCTAGACATGGAGGATACCCTGTGCCATGCCCCGCCCCTGAGATCTGCCCCACACATTTATAGTGGCTGTACAGGGAGGCCCTGTGTGACACAGCCACCAGCAGCATACCCCTAGATATGGAGGATACCCCTGCTATGCCCCGCCTCCCTGAGATCTGCACCACACTCAGAGAGAAGGTTGACATAGGGTGTCAGACTTGGCTGAGATTAAATTGTTTACCATTTACCTGAATCAAACTGTTTCTTTGTTAGATCTTTGATTAACTTATCATACTAGATGTGCTTACGTAGGGTCCCAACTCACAATATGGTGAATCTACAGTTGCCTATGCTCTCCTGCCTTGTGGAATAATCTCCAGTGCTCCCCAAAACTTACTAGCATTATCTGTCTTCAACATTCAAATCCTTATTAGACTGCTGTATACAGGAGAAATGTATTTGCTGTTCATAAGCTGTTCACTCCTTCCTGTCCAGGAGAAATTGCAGTGTCAGTGGCTCAGCAGGTAGCACATCCACCTCTGACGCCGGAGAGCAGAAGGCTGTGGGTTCTGTTCCCACCCCAGGCACTTAAGTTCTCAGTACAGACACTGTAGTGCATCATGAGGGGGTGCTGCACTCTGAGGTGCCGCTTTTGGATGAGACATTAAACCAAGGTCCCATCTGTCTGTTCAGGTGGCTGTTAAAGATCCAATGACACTTCGAAAAGAGTAGGGAATTTTTTATTCATAGAAAACATAACATCAAGTATTTGAAACAACTGAAATCAAACATGTACAATAAATCAAAATCCAAAAACAAAAGAAAAGAAAGAAACCTAAAACACATTCATTTTAACCATA
Source organism: Neoceratodus forsteri (assembly GCA_016271365.2). NCBI lineage: Eukaryota > Metazoa > Chordata > Ceratodontiformes > Ceratodontidae > Neoceratodus > Neoceratodus forsteri. The sequence goes on from JADMNL010000033.1 coordinate 2,608,906, forward strand.
CTTTCCGATGGTGTGTTACAGTAATCAAACCTTCATAATTCTGGTAGATTATATATGCTTCTAGTAGTAGAGGACTCTACATAATTCATTTCATGACAGTTTTAACCTTTATTGCAATGTAATATATGAATAATGAAAATAATACCCCAAAATGCATACAAAAATTCCTTGCAATATATTAGTTAGTCCGTAATAGTATACTTCGCAATAATACTATACTTCTGGTCCTCGTAATAGTATCGTTGGGATTACCGTCGACTGCTGTGTGAACCGTGTTTTTTTTTTTTTGAGAGAAAGAAGCGGAATGGGACTGAAAGCAGGGGTGGAAAAGAAGCGAGGAGCGAGGAACGACACTGAGTCTTACTAACTCTGCAGACTGCAGCGCCGTACAGCAGGCACAAGTAAAATTTAAAATTCCTCCGCATCCGTATATTACAAAAATAAATAGGTTCTGGTGTTTCAGCAAGAATTCCATCTACAGGTCCTAGGGACACAAGAAACCCTCTGGCTTTGCCTCGAGGTTTCTTGTGTCCCCAGAACCTCTCGATGGAATTACTGCCTGTAATACACCAGAACCTATCTATTATTCTATTTTAAACCTCCTGAGTCCTAGGTTTAAGTTATCCAGGCTAGGTTGTGCCAAATACATCTGAAATGTTCTCCTAGAAAGGCAGGCTTTCAGCTAACCTAATCTTTGAAATGGCAGACTCAATTTGTTTTAACAGGATGTGGTTTGATGTGTGCAAGTGTTGCAACGAATACTGGCACCTGGCCTGCCACATATCATATTTTACACATGCAAATATTACATTAAGTGTACTTGGATGATAACGACTCCTACATCCAGTGTATTCTCCCAGATTTAAGTAAGCATTAAGCCACTATAAAGGAAGCATTCACGAGGAATTAAGGCATGGTTGTTGGTGGTGGTGGTGGGGGGTCCGTGCATGGGGCCAAAGGCAGAGTGCTCAACCACCTAGCCATGCATTAATTCCTTGTAATGCCTTCTTTCAGTGGCTTAATGCACTTGTAACATGGGTTTTACATAGGTGATATTGCTACTACTTTTGTTCTACGTATTGTGCAAATAAAAGAAGACAAATATACGCTTTTGTTTTCCTTTTTATATCAATGCATTTCTATTTCAGTATCAGGAACTTCATTTCTGGAACCATACTTATTAATATAGTTATTAATACACTGTATGTTTTTTCAACAAACTGTCGTTTGCTTGATTACACTCTTTAGAACATGCAGATGTTTTCTGACTGTTTTGTACCGGTGCTTAACTTGATATTTTACTCTTTTAATGTTTACATTACTTATGCATTATGGGAGATAGTACTGATTTGCATAACACTGCACGAGCATAAAACTGCACGATAGTTAATTACAAAAATGTCTCAGACTATTAACTGTCATTTACTATTGTTACTTTGGTCACATAACTTTATCATACCTTTCTGACAATATTCTTATTTGTGTTCTATATTAGCATTCTGGCTCGCTGTACTAAGCATTTCTGAATTCACACTTAGCAGTGAAACTTCTCTTCCAGAAATCATTTGTTTGGACATCCGTGGTAATGAAAATGTACCAGTCTGTTTATTGTGAATCTCGACATTTGCAAAGGGTTGTTCGAATACATTTCATTCGGTACATTTATTAGTCTACTACTTCGCTTTGTTCAGTGTTCGGTTTTCAGTCCCTATGCTATGTTGTGGCCTGCTTCGACACTCACCACTTGTTGCATTGATTACTTGGGCTGTGCATGACGTGGCTCTGAGGTTGTACCATTACTGACTTGAGGTGTGGCTATGGTACTTTCGGAATGTTGTTTTAATATCTCAACTGTGCTAATAGTACTAGGTTTCTGGCTATAACTACAGCTGCTGTCATGAGATAAGTCAATATTGCAGTACTTGTCCACATACACTTTTATGCCCATTACTGCACAGATTAAGAGGGTGGTAATGCAATTCTCCTTATTTTTCCATCGGTGCTAACGTTGCACGATCTCCTGTCTCCACTGGGTGGGTGGATGGGTAGGTAGGTAATAAAATGTTTTGCACATCTAACTTTGTTTTGTGGTGGTGTGAATATTACACAGCCATGCATATCTATTTTATTTATTCATTTATTAAGCATCAGTTTACAACCTTTGAGCCAGAGGCTCGTTTACAAAGGTACCTCGTCACAGAGAAGACAATACAGGACAGTGATAACAACTTAGTACAGAGAAACAGTATACAGTTTTATTTATTTATTTTTTTTTTTTTGAGGATACAAGAGGACAAATGAGATCAACAGTTTACCACATACAGGGCTGGTGAAGTTAACATTGTTCAGGGAAATAACTAGAACATCAGAAAAACATAGGATATCAATACAGTGTGTTTTAGTGGACTCAACAGGGAGGTAACAGGAACCAAGGGTAGAGAAGGTAGAGGATTTGAGCAGCCAATAGGGGCTTTGTCAGAGAGTGAGCAAGATAGCTTGAAACAGCAACAGCTGTGAGTGGTGAAAAGGTGGTTCTGGAGGGTAGTTTTAAAGCAAGAGATTGTGGGTGTGTCTGAGATACTGGCAGGGAGGGAATTGTACTAAGAAGGGACACGGTAGTGGAAAGCCCATTGTCCATGAGAGGTCCTTGCCCTAGGTACCTTCAACTTGATTTTACAGGAGGACCGTGTTGTAGCTAGTGAGTTAACACGGTGGATAACGGCACTCAAACCAGGAGGAGAGAGCCCAAGGAGAGTTTTTTTGTAAGGATGCAGGTTTGATACCTAAGACGCTCGCCAAGATTGAGCAGATTAGCCTGGGAGGAAAAATTTGGCAGGTATGTGTAAGTCTAGGAGCACCTAAGATTAGTCGACAGGCCTTATTTAAGGTGAGGTGGATTTTTGTTTAGCGAGGTCTGGTCAGCAGCCCAGTAGACTGGTAGCCATAGTCCAACAAGTGACAGAATGGAGGACATAACTGCAGTCGGAGGGCATCGGGGAGACAGTGTTTGTGGCGGTAAAGGATTCCCAACCTAATATGGTGGTGGAGGCTAAGACGGAGATATGGAAATGGAAACGTGAGGGCAGGGTCAAAGGTTATCCCAAGGTATTTGTATGTGTAAACTTGTTCGAGTGGGAACATAGAGCTGGCGAAGACTTGAAGTTGGAAATTACTAGCTTTGTTTTGGGGTGGAGAAGATCATAGATTTGGTCTTTTTAAGACTGATAACCAGTTTATGTTCTTTAAACTAGGCTTCCAGTCCTTTATAGGATAACTGCAGGGAATCTTGGAGGGTGGTGGGGTTACTGTCAGAAGCTTAAGATAACAGCATCATCTGCATAAAGGAGGAGTTTACTAGTACAGGCACCTGGCAGGGTGTTGAGATAATGGGAAAGAGCAGGGGCCCAAGAATAGAGCCCTGGGGAACCTCAGATTGCATAGGGCAGAGGTCAGAGAGGGTGCCATTGATTTTTACACACTGGGACCGGGCAGACAGATAGCTGGAGCACCGTGAGACAGGTCCTGCAGCAAAGCCAGCATGGCTGAGTGCATCCAGCAGGAGAGGATGGGATACGGTGTCAAAGGCTTTGACAGCTCGATGAGCACTGCACCAGCAAGAGGGAGCCGAGTCAGGGAGGAATGGAGGAAGTTAGAAAACTCGATGAGAGGCGGTATTGGTGCTGTGCCCAGCAGGCTATGTTGTTGTTCAGGCAGAGGATACTGTATTTGGTAAGAAACTCAGATATTTTGAGGATACTACTTTCTCTAAGATTTTGAGAGTGGTGAGAGGATTGAGATGCGATATAATTACGGAAAGGGCCCTATCACCACCCTTATGTATGGAAGTGACAGTGGCAATTTTCCAGGCTGATGGAAATTGCCCTAGACAGAGTGATTTGTTGAAGAGGCTAGTGATTGGGGCGATGATCTAAGGAATTAATGCACAGACGGACATGTGATGTGTTTCCTCCAATAGCTTCTGTTTCAATATGACTTATTAAATGCCATGTTACAAACATTCATATATCGTGTGTGGCTGGGTTCCAGTTCCATCTAGTGGCCAACTCTGTCCAAAACTGGACAGAGTTTTTGCATTGAAAGGAAAAATGCTTCATTGACTCCTCCATTCCACACATTCTGGTCTGACACATTGTCTCTCCAAGATTGGTTTGTGCTTCAGGTTACCTTTCACCCCGTTTACATGACAACTAAGCCATTGGACATCCCACATTGTTTTTTGGAATTCTAGCATCTTTCAAGACTTTAAAGCTAGATTCAGCTTTGTAGGTAAACATCTGGGGAAGTCTACTTGTACCAGAAAAGAGGTTTCATGATTTCTACATATAGCGCCTTCCTAGGTCTATCTCGCACTCACTGTTTTACTTAGGTTCCAAGCATAGTTTCCTTACTGCTGGTTTTGCAAAATCAGGATTCTTAATCATAACAGGGATCGTGACACTTCTCTTCCCACAAGTCTAAGAAGAGTTGAAATAAAAGCTGTGTCTATCCCATGCATTTTGCATCTGTCTAGTGACTTTCTGGAAAGTGGAGGCTAAAAAAAGGTATGGTAAAAGACAAGGGTGAATCATCCCTAAACCCCTTGCCTTACTTTTAGGTAGGTAAAGTCTCTTTATAGGGTTCAGTCTGCTCCCCATACCATCTGGAAGAAACGCTGAGAAGTCTCACTTCCAGTTCCAAAGGCACAAGGAAGAGATGACTAACATATAAAAAGTGGTAATACAAACTTTTTATGATTAAGACCCTATTTTGTTTAGAGTACCCTGATTTCCATTGTTGGATTTTTGTTCTCCAATACAAATTTGTGTCTCCTCAATTGAGTTGGGCTAGGTTCCCAATTTCCAAATTGTTAACCCAAAATCTTTATTTGAGTTGTTGAAATTTTATTTGTCCTATGTAGTGGGTTGAGAGGGCTCTCTATTTGAACCCTGTTACTTTTCCCCAGAATTTATCGCAGCCCGTGTAGAGCAGAAAAGTGTTCTAATGTGGCTAATGCTTTCATTTTGGACTCTGGTGATCTTACTAGAAGGATATATCATCTGCATAAGCCATCATTTTTGGTCAGGTATACTATTTGAAGGCGTGAGTCCCAATATGCTAGTATCATTCAGAACAGTCCTAATTACTGGATCCAGGACAAAAGCATAAAAGATCGGACTAAGTGGGCAGCCCTGTTTCACTCCTTTGTTCAAAACAACCCCTGCTCCCAGCATCCCATTGATAGATGGGTGACCTATTTAGCTGGTATATAATACTTTGAGCCAGCTCACAAACCTTTGAGGAATACCGCATTTCTAGTACCTGAAAAAGAACATCATGTGAAACTTTATCAAAAGCCTTGGTTTGGTCTAAAGCAATTAGGAAACCATGTACCTTTTTGGTGTCTGAATTCACAGATATCTCTGAGCAATAATAGATTTAGTTGTATTGTTCTGTGTGGAATGGAGCACGTTTGAACTGAGTGTATGAGTTGGGTAGCGGCCTTTTGTAATCTTTTATTCAAGACAGAGGTGAGAATCTTGTAATCAGTGTTTAGTAGGCTGATGGGTCTACAATTATCCAAATTATGTTTATCACCTTTCTTATGCAACAAAATAATTATTGCCGTTGAAAAATTTTGAGGAGCGACTCCATTACTGAACAGTTCATTATATACTTTTGCTAGAATGGAACTTAAGTCTAAGTGAAAGGTTTAAAGAACTCATTAGTGAGTCCATCTTCTCCTGGAGAAACCCCAGATTTTAACTGGGAAATTACAGTTAGACTCTCCTCTGATGTGATTACACCTTCGAGTTCTGCTCGACTGCCACAGACAGGAGGGGCAGAGGAATCTCCTATTTCCGATCATTGGCCTGATACTGTGTGAGCGGTTCCAAAATATTTAGTCCAAGCTGTCTGAATGATGTCTAGCATTTGTACTTCCTGCACGTTTGAGAGTGCCAAATTCACAATAGTGCCCATCCATCAGTTTTTTTTCTCGTTTTTGTTTGCAGGCTGCATATGGGTCTGCATATGATGTTTTGCCATGCCAAAATTCATTTCGGCCTGTAAGGATGCAGCTCTATCATATTGGTACTCTCTCATCCTTTTCTTAATGATGTCAATTTGTTTTTATTGGTATGTCTGCTGCATTGGGTAGTGACAGTAACTTATAGAATTGGTTCCTATAGTTTAAATAAGTCAGGCTTGGTTGCTTTTTGCTTGCCATGTTTAATGAGGAAATCTTTTATCGCTGTTTTGGTGTCTGTCCACCAGGCTGCCCATGTATCGTATAATTCTACAACCGATTTTCTGTATTTGAAAAGCAGTAATAATTAGTTTTGATTGCGGTCTGATCTAACAGAGAATAATTTAGTTTCTGTCTTTGTGGCATTCTAGGAATTTGGGTACTGGCTGCAATTTATTTTGCAGGTTAGCAGCAAGTGATCTGAGAATTCACAACCTGCTAAGTTAAATTTATTTGGTGTCAAATTCTTGTGATAAAAGATAATCAGTCCGAGTGGCAAAAGCACTCCTGTTATAAGTGGCCCTGTATCTTTGTGTAGGAGTCTGTATGCATCTTTAGATTTGCTGTTTTTAGTATATTAGTGAGGGCATTTGTATCACAGTAATTTTTTTGTTCTCTGCATGTCTAGATTTAATAGCCAGACTAAAATTCATATCGCTCCACAGCTAAGCTGTCTTGTGTTGAATAGGTAAGGTTTGATAGCATTAAAAGTGTCAATCCTGGAGGTTTTGCTTTGGGGCACATAAGTATTTATTAATCGAAGTGTACACCCTTGTATACAAATTCAACAACAAGATCTTTTCCTGGTACTACATCAGTAAGTCTCTGACTAGTAGATGTGTGTGTGTGTGTAAGAAGAGTATGCCTAAACCATCTGTGGCTTCCGGCCATAGGACCAAAGGATGGCACGCATCCAGGCTTTTTTGCCTGAGCTACATCCTGAAGTGAGGTGAATCTAGTTTCCTGCAAAAAAGGATGTCTGCAGCTAAGGCCCTACAAAAATTTAAACAGGCCATCCCTTTTGTTACAGTTTTTATACTATAGGTGTTCAGTGAGGCTACATACAGGAGAGTCATACCAATGTGTAGGGTAGAGAGGCTCACATGTATCTTTTTTCTTCCCTTTTTTCTGTTTCAGGACTTCAGCTCCAGTGTTCCCTCACATTCCATTTCTGAAGCTACACTGCCGTGGTAAACATGTGACTCAGACCCACTGTTTGCATCTTGAAGAACCTGAAAATAATTTTGTAGGGTAACCACAGAAAGGGGTCCTTACTGCTTGCTAAGGAATCTAATTGCTCTCCTAGAGGGAGGTTTTGAAAGTCTGTCGTGGGGGGCATTACACCTGGTCCTGCACTGTTGTTGAAGTACTGGGAGCTACTGCCTGTGCAGCTTCCTACCCATCCTCACTAATAGATGTAGTAGTTTGGGCTGTGTCAGGGTTTGGCTTAGAAGTTTCTGGCCCTGCTTCTGAGGGTGTAGTGTTCTCCTGACATGGCCTACACCTCTCCTGGGCCTGATTGACCAAGTCTTCCTGATTGGGGCCTCCTTGCCTATTCTGGGCAGCCCACGGACGCTGATGATAAATGTGCTCTTGTTTATCACAGAGATTGCAGTTAAACACATTTCTACATACAACACTATCATGGTCAAATTCTCCACAAAGGGCACACTACCTTTGTCACAAACACTGCTTAGATGTCTTCTGCTCCTGCATTTATAGCACACTTTTGGTTGACCAGGATAAAAACATACACCCTGTCTTTCCCAAAAGAAACTATTCAGTAGGTGTGCCACCTCACTTCCAACAATATGCAGCTTAACTTTGAAATGCCAACCACCCATCCAGATGCCTTCAGAATCAATGATTGCATCTGGAGGAGCTAGCTCTCTGCATTTATATTACAACCAAAATTGTATGTCCTCTGCATTAACCTTTTCATTACGAAACATTACATTCACTGTTTTAAAATTAGGTTTTATAATCGGGATTGCCCAAAGGGAGTCCATAATGACAAAGTCTTGAGGCTTCATATTTCCTCAAAACTTGGGTTTTGAAGCTGACATCAAAGGTATCTTCTCCCTTATGTTAATGAGGGCATAAATGTCTGAGGCTTGAAAGTTCATGGACTCTTTAAAAGTCTGCATCCTACATATGCCCTGTTGAGGTGTTCTTGCAGTCCCCTGTATCGTGGGCATGAAGTGTTTCATCGTGGGGCTTGGTCTAACCTATTGTGTTTAAAGAGATCAGAAAAGGTAGGCCGTGATCTCCATCCCTCTCCCTGAGCGGAAGGGATGATGAAAAGGGGAACTAGTGACTGATCTTGGGTGTTGAAAAGACTGCTCCTCATTAGAAATGGTAGCAGAAAGATCAGAACCAATCTGGGCAGCGTTACAGCTCTGTTCCATATGTTTGTGTGGGTAGAAACCTCACAAGGTTCTTCTTTCTCATTTGTGTTGGGGAAAAGGCAACCCATTCTGAATCTGGAAGCCATTTGCTGGCAGGTTGTTGAATCTAGCCAGCTTGTAAAGGGCACTTTCCTTCAATCATTCTTCATTCTATGCAGTTATGTTCCATGGCTGCTGCGTAGTATTTCACATTCCAGCTTTACATCAGCACTTTGTTTGCAAAGCCCAGAACCTTCACTCAGTTGCCACTCCACTGAGTCTTCTCGCTCAAAATTAGAGCTGTCAATAGTTCCTCCAGCCATTGCCTCTTTGCGTGAACAAGTCATGATGCAGTCAGCATTCTGCACTGAAACCATGCTGACTTCGCGGTGGTTCCTTAATAGGTATCGGGTCCTCGGAGGTCAAAACAGGCAGGTCTGTGTAACTGGTGCTCCGCTGCATGAATCCGTTCATGCAAATCTCTCTGATCTCTGTTAATAATCTCAATGCAACTCCTTGAAATATCAGTCACTACAGCACTCGCAGCCTGAGGCAAGACTCGATCCTCAGGCTGCAAACACACATCCTCCTCGTCCTCCAGTGTGGAACCAGACTGCTGTTCTGTGAGCAGCTCAGCAACTTCCCCTGCAGTGCAATAGGGGAATTTCCCCGGTGCCCTGGCCAAATTCCCCATTCACTAAAATACACCAACAACTTAATCTGGTTCAAAGTCAGTTGGCATTCATCTGTATCCCCTCCTGGGTCATGCCTGAAAATCGGCAGGATTTGTCTCATGCACTTATCCGGTCAATGAAAAAAATGAACTAACTAAATAAATAAATAATGTATTTGGTATTCATAAGCTGTTCAGCTCTTCCTGTTATCATTACAGCCCTTCATGGCTTCCCTTGGGATGGCTGTTTTGCAGTGCTGGCCCGGCACCTGGGTGACCTGGGCAGTTGTCTGGGGCCTTGACACCAAAGATGGGCCCACCAGGGGCTCAAAAGTGTCAACTAACTGTCATAGCTCCGCGTGGACCGCTTTTCTGCATGCTTTCCACAGTCCGTGGTGCTCCAAATCAACCACTGCTTGCTAGTGAAGCCGTGACTGAGACTGTGACATCATAATTGACACTGAACCTTACAGACACATTCACTGCTGCACTGCTGCTGAGCTCAGCTCAGAAACTAATGGAATTGATTCCCCCTTAAGGCTGCCTGTGCAGGGGACTGCATGTCTTGTTCACTTGCAGGGCCCTGATCCATTGCATTCTGTGTGTGTGTGTGGGGGGTGTTTGTAGGATGCGCAGGTGGCCAATATCTGGAGTGAAGTGTGGTGGAGGGGGTGGGCCTGAGCCATGGCTCCCAGCCAGCTGGCTTTAGCTTCGCTGTGTTTGTGTTGTTGGGAAGAGGCACCAAGGCAAGGTGGGTGTTCAGTGTAGGGTGCAGGGGAGTGGATGGTGGTGGCAAGGCCCTGGCTGGCTAGGTGGGCAGGACTGAGTACTGTAGAGAGTTGGTGATGATTTTCTATGTGTCATTGGGGTGGGTGAGCTCTGAAACAGCACCAGGCAGTCCACGACAAGTCAACAGCATGCAATGGATGGTGAAGCTCCCCTCATGAGAGTTGTGACCTGCACCACTGCCACTGCACACCAGGAAGAGCGGAGTCTTTGTCTCCCTCCTGTTCATTTGGAAGCTGGGTTGTTTGTCTTGACTGACTCCTTGGTTAAGATAGGAAGTACACTCCCCTGCAGCTGTGTTTGGATTTATTGTGGAAATGAGACACTGTACCAAAATCTGCCCAGTTCTGTGGCAGCCATCGCACCCATCTAGGACAAGTCATGCTGACCACAGATGAGTGTGATGGAAAATAACATCTATTGGTTCACATCATATTTGAAGGGTAGACAACAACTGGTGGTTGCTGAAATCACTGTCCAAAGTAGCACCTATTATTCAGGGGTACCACAGGGTTCAATATGTTGCCCTTTACTATTCAACATTTACATGAACAATTTAACATTTTCAGACCCATTAATATATGTTCATTTATATGCAGATGATACAGTGTTATACACTTGGATAAAAACATTGTAACATTGAACAAAGACTACAAACAGCATTTAATGAATTACAGATTTGTTTACAAATCACAAGTTGGTGTTAAATTAAAAAAACACGTTGATGTTATTTGATAGAGGACATAAACACACAACCTATCAGATGTTGAATATAAGTACTGATGATGAATAATTATTCAGCAAGTCCACTCATACAGATATTTGGGGCTATGGGTTGATTCTCAATTAAAATGGACTGTACATAGTGGCCAGTTGTTGAACAATATGGGCAAAGGGTAGGTGCCCTATATAGCACTAAAATGTACATGACATCTGAAATAAAAGAGCGGTGAATGCAATGATACTGCCATTATTTCATTATGTTCATATCTTATCTACAACTGTAGCCAAGAAGAACTATTGCAGCTCAATGTGTATTATAATAGATTCGCTTGTTATGTCACTGGAGCATATAGATTAACTCATTATGTCACTGGATCACATATAGATTAACTCATTATGTCACTGGAGCACATAGATTAACTCATTATGTCACTGGACACATCGATTAACTCATTATGTCACTGGAGACATCGATTAATTCATGTCACTGGAGCACATCGATTAACTCATGTCACTGGAGCACATGATTAATTCATGTCACTGGAGACATCGATTAATTCATGTCACTGGAGCACATAGATTAACTCATGTCACTGGAGCACATCGATTAATTCATGTCACTGGAGCACATGATTAATTCATGTCACTGGAGCACATAGATTAATTCATGTCACTGGAGCGCATAGATTAATTCATGTCACTGGAGCACAAGATTAATTCATGTCACTGGAGCACTATCGATTAACTCATGTCACTGGAGCACATAGATTAATTCATGTCACTGGAGCACATCGATTAATTCACGTCACTGGAGCATCGATTAATTCATGTCACTGGAGCACAGAGATTACTCATGTCACTGGAGCACATCGATTAATTCATGTCAGTGGAGCACATAGATTAATTCATGTCACTGGATCTTCTGGCAGAGAACAGGCACAGAACAACAAGATGAAGGAGCTGCTGTTATCACTATACTTCTCTACTGGGACTAAAGAACTAAAACTCTGTTACTGGGACTTTCAATTTAGAGTAAAAAAGTGTGTCTGAGTTGGCTGAAGTGAACTAGTTATCTTTGCATTATCTAGGTGTTTGAGTGGCTGAAGAGAGTGTTATCTGTGCAATTAACTAGGTGTAGACAGCTGTAAAGTAGGAGAGTGGCTTAGCTAGAAGAAAGCCAGTTTTTTTATTTAAAAACTTCCCTAGATAGCTTTTGGCAGAAAACAGCAAGAGAAGAAGATGAAGATACTGTTATAACTATACTTCTACTGGGACTAAAGAACTAAAACTGTACTAGTGGGACTTTTAATTTAGGTAAAAAAAGTTTGTGTGTTTGTCTGAGTTGGCTAAAGTGAATTATCTTTGAAGTTATCTAGATGTTTGAGTGGCTGAAGAGAATTGTTATCTGTGTAATTATCTAGGTAAACAAAGAACTGTAAAGTAGGGGAGTGGCTTAGCTAGAAGGAAACCATGTGTTTGGGATTTAAAACTTCCCTAGATAGCTTTTGGCAGAAAACAGGCAGAGAACAGCAGAAGAAACTACTTACTGTTATAACTATACTTCTCTACTGGGACTAAAGGAACTAAAACCTATAGTACTACTGGGACCTTCAGTTTAGGGTAAAAAAAGAGTTTGTATGTTTGTCTGAGTTGACTGAAGTGAATTGTTATCTTTTTTATGAAATTCAACTTTATTGAGGTTTCTTCAATAAAGACATACAGAAATCAAAAGTACAAAACACATATAACAGATTGTTGCACAATTACAGTAAGGTGACAATACATTACAAAATTAAGAAACTACACAAACCCCCTCCTCTTCTTCTCTTCACCTCCCATGCATCATCTATATCTATGTGGTCTAAAGTGAAGGATTTCAAAGGGAGTATAAGGAATATAATGACTCCTATCTATCTATGTGTACCGAGTTGGCAGTTACGTAGACCCGTAGGCCATTTTCTCAGTCTCAAGTTAGATAGTAATTTTGGTGTCATTCTGTGTTAGAAACTGTATGGGTTTCCTTCCAATGATGGAGTACCAAAGCCTTAAGGAGAGTGCTATCAGTGACATGTGGAATCTGCATTTTTTAACATTGACCTCTGTAAAGTCACCCAGAAGGCAGATTTCGGTGAGAATAAGTTTTCTAACCCCAAGAGGGGTCAGCCCTTGCCTAATGGTATCCCAGAGTGCCACAATGGGAGGGCGTTCCCAGAAGATGTGATAAAGTTTCCTTCTGCTTGGTTGCATTGTACACACAACGGGAAAGGAGCTTACCCATCCTGTGTAATCTTCCTGTTGTCAGATATGTTATGTAAAATTGAAAATTGCATGATTCTTAGTCTGTCCTAGATGATGTGTGCATGACAAGACTCCATATCTTGTCCCATTGAAAGGTTCTGTGAGGAAACTTGTCTGCCCAGTAAGGGAGGAGCCATCCATCTGGGGAAAGGCCAGAGGGTAGAGCAGGGCATAAATTTTGGACACCAAGTGTGGTTGATGAGCAGGGGTAACTAAAGTTAGAATAAGATCTTCCTTTTCTCTATTTACTCCAGGTGATACCTGTTTCACATGAGGAAGTGTTGAGTTGGTAAATTTTAAAAGTATTTCTTGACCCTAGTGGAATTTTCTCTACCATATCCTGAACCGACAGATAGGAGTCTCCACTTGCAAGTCTTGAGGGGACAACCTGTAGTTGGAAAACCAGTTTTCCACAATGTGGCACCCCTATCCGAAATTGGGATTCCAAGGAATGGTTGCATTGGCTCTTTCGAGGGATTATATTTTAGAAATATGCATAGTTGAAAGTGCACTCACCAATGTGGCAATGGGAGAATTACTTAATGACCTAGGGAGATTCTTAGGGCCTGGTATGTAGGATGGCATTTCTTGAGACTCCAGATGAGTCTATCAGTTCTTGTTCTATGATAGCCAAGATGGTACATATGGGGATGAATAGAGGGTCTGTACAGGTCGGAGCCATCTGAGGTATTTATTTAAATGAGCGTCCCAGTAGTATAGACCAAAATGTGGAGCTGGATGCCACCTTTTCTTTTGAAGCAGCTAATTTATGATATGCTCATCTTGGAGATTTATTGTGCCAGAGAAACTGTGATATTATTCCATGCAGTTTCTTAAACCAGATTAAAGACAGCCAAATGTTTAGCATACTCAGCGAGGCAGGATATTTTAATCAAGCTTATTCATCCCCAGAGAGACAGAAGCATAGTTCTCAATGGGAAAGGTCTTGTTTTATATTTGATAATAAGGAGTCAAGGTTGAGAGTTTTCAATTTTATATTACTTCTTGCCAGGTGTATACCAGGTACTTAAGTCTATTTTGGGACCATTGCAGCCTGGTGTGTTCCAGCAGTGTACTGTGTGTATTATTGTTTAGTGGAAATACTTTAGTTTTGTCCAAATTTATTTTATAATTGGACATCCTACTGTAGCTTGATATCACATCCATGGTGGCCTGTATGGATGGAGAGGGTTGAGACAGGTGTATAATATGTCATCTGCATATGCTGACAACTTCAATTCCATCATCGCCTAAGGTAATACCATGTATGTCTGGGTTATTTTTAATTTCCACAGTAGGGCTCCAGGTACAAATTAAATAAAAGGGTGAAAGGGAGCAACCCTGTCTAGTACTGGACTTTAATGGGAAGGGTGAGGATATCACCCCATTGCAGTAAACTTTAGCACTGTGATCTAGGTACAAGGTCCTGACCCATTGTATGTACTGCTCCGTATACCAGACTTGGTCAACACCTTGAATAGGAAGTCCCAGTCCACCCTATCAAAAGCTTTCTCCACATCCAGGGCCACCAGTACCTCCGGATGGATGGAGTCCCTGGATGCAGCTAGTATGTGAGCCATTTTCCTGAGGTGATCTTGGGATGTTCTGCCAGCCATGAATCCTACTTGCTCTGGTCCAATCAAATCTGGAAGTACTCTGTAAGTCTATTTGCTAATATTTTGGCCATTATTTTGATGTCATTATTTATATTTAAATGGGCCTGTAGCTTATGACACATTCTTCAGGCTTATCTGCTTTATGAAGCACTATAATAAGAGCTTCAAATCGATGGGGGTCAGAAGAACTCTCTAGATAATATTGAGGAGTAAAATCTGAACAATCAGTGGGCTAATTGGTCCAGAATGTTTTGTAAAAGTTCGATATACCATCCGTCACGGAGCTTTATCTTGAGGGAGTGCTTTGATGGTTTCTTAATTTCTTCTGCTGTGATGGGAGCTGATAGTATGCTACAACTGCTTCATCTATAGATGGGAGGGTAGTGAATCTAGATATGCCTCTGTCTCCCGGGGAAGGGGGTTATCCTGGGACCATATAGATTCCTATAGTAAGCTTCAAATTCAGAGACTATCTCTAGGAGTGGTCTTAATGAATCCATCAATGTCTGACTTAATGGCTTTCACTAGCCTAGCTGCTTCTTGTTGCTTTGACCCTCATAGCCAGAAGGTGATCCGCTTTTTTCCTTGATCTACATAGAGAGCAAGATTTTAAAATAGCATATTCTGCCTTATCTCTTAAAAGTTCATTATATTCTTCTCTGAGTTTCAAACGTTTGGTTGTAACTCTTTCATTTTCCTTTAAGGGAGGACCCTTTCTATACTTTGGAATTTGGGACAACAGGTTGGATGCGTGCTTCTCCCTTTTTTGCTTTCTATGTGGAGGTGATACTAATGAATTCCTCTTAGAAAGGACTTCATCGCAGCCCATTCAATATCTGGTTTGCTAGTTTGTCTTAAATTTTCCGTTGTATATTGGGTTATGGATAGGATATCTGTTTTACAGTGTCTGAGTCTTCAAAAGCTGATTATTAAGCTTCCACTTGGTGTCCTTCTGGTGGTGGTGGGGGGTCAAGGATGCCAGACACCATGCAGGAGAGTGATCAGATATGACCCTGATATCTATCCCACAGACTTGAACTCCTGGTAAAGAGTTTTTCTTAATGAAGAAATAGTCAATTCTAAACAGGGAGTCATGAGTAGGGCAGTGGAAAGTATATTCCCTTTCAGAGGGATTGAAGAGTCCTCCAGGGATCGCATAACCCTAGTTGGTCCACCATGTCCTTTATAGCCCTTTGGGCTGGTGACAGACTCTGAGTCCTGCGGTATGTTTTATCGATATCTGGTGAGAAAGGCAGGTTCCAGTCACCCCTAGGAAAACCGGAAGGTGGGAGAAGGGAGAAGAACTTGGAGGAGTTCTGTAAAAAGGAGGGTGAGTTAGTATATTAGGGCCATAAATGCTACGATACAATTCCATCCCCTCGAGACACCCTCTGATGATTAGGTATCTATTATTAGGGTCAGAGATAATTTGCAAACTTGTGAAAGCCAGTCTATGGGTGATGATAATAGCTACACCCTTACTCTGCATACAGGAACCTGATGTGAAGGCATGTACAACATTTTGCCTCCTTAGTAACCCTGCTTCAGAATCTAACAGGTGTGTCTCATGTAGGCACATAATGTCAGCTTTGATATGTCCTAGATGTTTAATATTTAGTATCTTTTAGTTTTGTTTCTGGCTCCCTTGCATTCCATGTAATGAATTTATGTTCCGGCCATATACTTGTTCTCAAGTTATACCATTCATATGCCCACAATATACCCCTTGAGCCCTATATCATATTGGAGCTCTGGTGATGCAATTCTGTGTCCCACCCCAGGAACCCTCCCTCCCCCATCCCTTGAAGAAAACCCAAACACAAAAGACAGTACATTCAAATCCTAATCTCTCTTTTCCTGTATTATTCCTTTCAGGTATGAGTTGAAGTCTCTCAGGGATCAGAGTTGTTTTCCTCCTTCCCTTGGTACCCCACATTAATCACTTTATCCATGATGTACATATAACCAAGTCCCATTCCCTCCCGCTCCTGCCCTGTTATTCCAAACGCTGCCTTTATTATCCTAAACTTACTGAACAGGCAAAGATCTCTGTAACTATGTACGTATAACACTAAGTTTTAACTTGTAAGAACCATAAGTAACATCTGAACAGTGCACTGTATGATTCAATGCACCACACCCTCCTTGTGGCCAGTATGAGGATAGCTCACCTCTTACTATCAATGCAGTGAAAGGAAGAAGGATAAAAGATAATAAAAACAAGCATTTGTCAATGCCGAATGTTGCTTGCTTCTATGTGCTGTTTAGGAATTTGGAAGTCACTGGAGTGCAAATATTGAAAATTACGAACTTACGAAAGGGAACTACGAATGCACGCCTTCAAACAGTCATTTTTGTGAATTTTTCCACCAAATTTTCAACATAGCTATTTTAAGACCTCTGCTCATGATCAGTGTCACTTGGATTTTCTTAATGTGTCCCATACATTGAGTTCGAGACACTGACTGCGCCAGCTGACCCATATGGGCGGAAACACGTTTTGGGCAAGATGTGAAAATGACAGTTGCACTGCTTATAAGAAGGTGTGGTAAAATGGCAACGTTAAAATCTGGAGTGAAAATATTGAAAATTTGCAAACTTACGAGCGGCGTGGGAACCGCATAGCACACTACGTAAAAGTCATTTTTAGATTTTTTCACCAAATTTTCAACACAGCCATATTTTAAGACCTCTGCTCATGAACAGTGTCACTGTGATTTTCTTAATCTGTCCCATACATTGAGTTGGCACTGACTGCGCCATTGTGCGACTACATGGACTGAAACACGTTTTGGGCAGGATGTGAAAAATTACAGCTGAATTGCTCATAAAGAGGTGTGGTAAAATGGCAATGTTGAAAATCTGGAGTGAAAATATTGAACATTCGTGGAACTTATAAGTATGCATAGGAACTGCACAACGCATGTCTATAAAACAGTCATTTTTGGAATTCTTCAACCAATTTTTCAAAATAGGCTTTTGAGAGCCCACCTTATGAACACTGGCAGTGCCATTTGTTAATCATTCTGGAAAGGTGATTTTATGCAGTGGCTGCGAAATCACTCTTGGGGCCCTAGTAATGCCATGACAGTGACAGCATTCATGAGAAGGGGTCCCAAAACCCCATGTTAAAAATTTGGTGCAAATATTCCAAAATGCCTGAGATATGCAATAAAGTTGAAAAACCTATCTATTCCATTATACAGCTTACCGGCATTTCCTCAGTTAGCAGTCGGCTTTGAAAGTGCAGACATGTTCCAGTCCGCACAGAATCATCGCACCAAGCTCTGGAGGTAAGTATGGGGTGGGGGGGTGTGGGAGGCAGGGTGCACAGTGGGTGGGTGCGGGTTGTGGGAGGGCAGGGAGAAGCGCCATGGGACAGTTTTCTATTTACAGATGTGTTTTTTATTTAGAGGCGAGGGGCGTTGCCATGCCTGGGTGGGTTCCCAGCATGGCAGCTGAAAGTGTTCGGGGGCTGGAGCTGACAGGGATTGAGCACCCTGTCGGCTATAACACATTTGATACGCTGGGTAGGCTCCCCAGCGTGCACCTGGATGCTTGGGGAGAGACAGTGGAGCTGACGGGGATTGGGCACTCCCTGCCGCCATAATGATAATTTTGCCACACTGGGGTGGGCTCCCAGCATGGCACCTTGGATGCTCTGGGGGTGTGGAGCTGATGGGGATTAGGCACCCCATCAGCCGTAATAGTGTGAAGGAGGGGAAGGTGCATGAGCACAATGCGTGCATGCACACGTGTGTGTGTGGGGGGGCAGGGGTGTAGCCAGACAATGTACAAATGTACACCAGGACCGTGTTTGTTGTGTCATTTGGCACATAAATACAACTTTCGATCTCAAGACAATGGTTGTTGCCATGCATGGGTAAATACAATGCCATACATTGCTCCCTAAGACACCCACACACCAGTCCAGATCCTGTAAGTGGTATTGTCTTTGGGATGCAAAGACAGTGTTAGTGACCAGTTCTCTAGTTTTGACTTCTGTGAATAAAATTACAGAAATTTTCAACATTTTCTTTGTTAGCTTTCATGGAAAAAGGAAGCAGTTCAGAGCCTATTTGCTACCCTCCTTAAATTAAATTGCACACCTTGGAGTGCTTGGAGTATGCCTGGCTACACCCAAGTGTGGAGAGAGCTCTGCTCACTCAAGCAGAGCTCTCCCTTTCAACTGTATGCCACTGCATTTCAGCTTGTCATAGACAGCTGCAGCAGTAGATTGGAGACTGGGGCCACACCTGCAAACACACTGACTGCATTGGAAGGCGGGCTGACACACCTCTGAAAACTCGGATGATGGCACTATGTTTCTTGCACATCGTTAACAACATAATTAACTATAACAGCACGTGACCCATACTGTAAGTCATAATGTAGCCCGCCTCTTTAGGGGCAATTAAATAAAATAATGAGAACACTTCCCTTATTCAATAGGGTACTCTTCCTGAGACCCAAGAAACGTCCAAGGTGCAAAACAAAAGTTCCATGTGAACATAGTCCTTGATGTTCTCTCAAATTTGTCAAACTGGTGAGGCTGGGTACTACATTCTTATGGACTGTAAAACTAAGACTCCTCAGTATGCCCTGTAATACCATCGTTCCAGCGGCTGTAGTTCAGATGTTCAAATAAAGGGGTATAGGACGATTCCATATACTGTATGTATTCTTCTAAAGTTGTAATGAAATGAAAGATTTCCATTAACCCATATCCGCTTGAGGATACTCGTAAATCCCCACTGTATATTCAGCTCTTCAGCGTGGTTTGAAAAGGTCAGGAAGTGCTACAGTGAGCTCGTTCTCTGCACGGATGGATCTTCAAAGGTTTTCCATTGGCATTGTAGGGTAATTTGTAATCTGGCTAGGTACAGCATCCTAAATTTGATTCCTGCGGTAGAGCTTAGCCACTATCGGGTGAAAAGGCGGTGAGCCATTGGCGTACAGTAGTAGGCAGATCCTGGGCTACTTGTACTCATGTTCTCCTCATTTTACCTCTCTGCAGCTCCTTGATTTTGTTGAGAAATGCTGCCTTTCCTGGAAGTTAAGGAATTTAAAGATCAGAGGTGAAGTGGTGCTTCAGGAGGAGGCACTGGCCTTAAGGCTCTGTGGGCCCCTTTCTATGGGGTCTGTGTGATAATGGTAAATGCCTAAAGGCGATCACTGTTATCGCTCAGTCAGAGTGCCGAACACATTTTGGCACTCTGACAACCCTGGTGCACCAGAACAACAGCGCCAGGACAGATTTTACTGCTTTTTGTAGGGGGCTGCTTTACATCCTCCCTCATGGCAGGCTTGCACCCCTACTTAAGGATTCTCAGCTCTGGGGGTGCATGTCAGAGGTAAGCAGTAAAAAAAAGAGTTCAGCTGGGCGCAATAAAGAATCGTACCAGGACCCGGACCAGACCCAGTACCTCAGCCACCAGCCACTAGCCAATCCCCGATGCCGCAGTACAGCTCAACCAGCAACCGCGCCACCCTCTACAGCCTCTCCACCCTTCCCAGCCCGCGCTCGCCATGCTCGCTACCACCCCTCGTGTACTACATATAGCGACATCCTGTCACCCTACCTTTCCATCGCTGTGAGTGGATTTGTGCCAGGAAGGAGTTGCTGTAACGGACGGCGCCCTTCATCAGTACCCACTTCACGGGTAACCCTTTCTATGGAGTATTCTGGGCCAAATGGAGAGGGACCTGCCAGTTTCTTAACTCATTGCCTCCACAGGCTCACTCTGAGATTACACCACTTGCCTCCTGAATCTCCTGTATACTTATAACAGTGAATCCTGGGCCTTTCTAAGTAAAATCAAGCCATAGTCAGTATGTCGCAAACAAATGCTAATAGCTCAATAACTGTACATGCTAGACACAAAGTATGAGTGGCAGAGTTATTCAGCACAAAGTTGCCTTTCAATGGTGGCATGCATGTAATAATAAGTAATTTTGTATTTTTCCATGCTGGTCAAAGGGCAACCTAAATATTTTTCACTAAAAAAGGGCAATATGCCATTTTTGTTGGAAAATATGTAAAATATCAACACCAAATTAAGCATACAGACATTAGATGGTGTTTTGATATTATATTTGCTAAAAAGAAAGATATGTTTTACTATAAAATGTAATTATTCCCATTTTAGTCAAGGAACTTTGATGAGATTTGAGGGCTAAATCTCAACCACACACCATATCATAAACAAATGCGTATAACTCCAAAGTATACATGATACACAAAGTATCAGCATGAAAGTTGATGAGCACAAAATGCATTTCCAATGTGCTATACAACCAGTTGTAATCAATACAGTTTTATTTTATACCTGCTGAAGTGCCAAAAAGTGAATTTTATTCAAGCTGCTTAGGTGAATCTTGATGGAAAACATGTCAGCCATACACACGTACCATAAACAAATGCAAATAACTCCTAAAGTATACATGATATACACAAAATATCAGTGACAAAGTTGTGCAGCATAAAATTATCTTTCAACGGTGCTATGCAGTCAAATATATATTATATTCTGTTACAATATATATTAAAATATATAAGTGACTTCTCCAGACGTTGCAAGGCACACTGGGAGTCAGTAGCTGACTTCTGCAGGCGTCCTCAGGACACACCAGTGTTTTTACTGACGACTACAGGCGTCTGCTGGAACAATGAGTTAACCAATTTTGCATGACTAGTACAGCATTGGCACCTTCTTCTTTTCTGGTAGTCCGATCAGGATGGCATTATTGCGCTGATTGCATCCCTCTAGATCCTCAGTCTTGGCTTCTCCATCTGTGCAACCTTTGCCTAATAATGGTGAAATCGGGGTTCTACTCTGTAGGTTTTTTTCTCAAGGGACTTAATGCGAACTTGATTATCCCCAGCATGATGACAGATGTCCTCTGATGCAGTGGCCATTGTTTTCATTTCATTGGTGAGGATTTGACTTTTTCTCTAGCGGTCGAGTTCCGCCAGAAACCACTCCACCATAAGGAGATTGGGGTCTGAGGTGGCAGTGGTAATTTCCCGGAGGCTGGAGCTTGCGGCTAGATTTTTTACTTAACTTTTCCGTATGGTGGGTAGTGAGTGTTTAGGAGAGCTAATGCATCTCTGCCTCCATCGCTGTTTCCATAGCTTAGCTGTGTTGTCGACTAGTGGCTAGAGGGTCTCTGCAGAAGTTTTCCAACCAGTTGCTGGTGTCTATGCCGTTTAGGAAGGTATATTTTCTCAGGCAGGCAGGAGCTCCACAAAAAGCTGTTACCTCGGCTGACCACGCCAATGGATCCCCTGTGAATTGTTATCTTTGCAGTTATCTAGGTGTTTGAGTGCCTGAAGAGAACTGTTATCTGTGCAATTAACTAAGTGTAGAAAGAGCTGTAAAGTAGGGGAAGTGGCTTATAGCTAGAAGGAAGCCAGGTGTTTTGGATTTAAAATCTTCCTTAGATAGCTTCTGGTAGAGAACAGGCAGAGAACAGCAAGAGGAAGGAGCTACTGTTAGAACTTTACTGGGACTAAATTGCCTCTTTTCCTTCCCTCCACCCTCCATCCTTAGGCAGTTCTACTTTATAGGCACAGGATTTAACTGACAACAGGAACTTCCTGTTTGGGAGCAGGAAGTGAGTGATCACAGAGCCACCAAAGACTCACCATCCTAGAAGGGCAAGAGTAGCTCTCCGTCCCCCAGCTGCTGTAGGTCTGACTCTGAGCAAGTAAAGGAGACTACTAAGAAATATAGGAACTTCTTGTCTTAGAACAGGAAGATCAGGAGCTAAACAGGCATGGAGGCAGTAAGTGAGTAGGGAAAAAAATAAAAATAAATAAACAGAGAAAAGTAAGTATTCAAAACAACAGTTAAGGGCCAGAAATAAGACATGATGGGAGTGGTGCAGTGCAGTGGCTGTGGGCAGCAGTCTTCAGGAGAGTATTCTGGAGGATGTGGTGTTGTCCCATCTACAGGCACTCTCTGGGCTGAGGGAGGAGGCTGCTCATCTCCAGGCTGAGTTGGCCAGGATTTGGGACCTCTTCTCTACCCAGGGACCACCAGGGCCTGCTGTTTCCTTAGAGGTTGCCAAGAAAGAGGGTGGGGACCACAGTGGGCTCAGGGAGGGTGAGTGTGGTGGGACAGGGGTGCATCCTTCAGTTGCACCTCACCACAATTCATATGCCATTCTAGCGAAGTGTAGCTCCTCTATGGAGGGACCCACAGTGGAGACCAAGGAGGATGCCAGAACCTCCACAAAGGAGACCCCAGGGAGGGTGGCATGGGACCCCACAGGGAAGGAGACAACTCTGGTGGGGACTCCATTGTTAGGAGGGTAGAACTTGGGGAGGAAGGGAGAGGGAGGTAAGGTGCCTGCCTGGCACCATAGCTTAGAGGGACAGGAGGCGAACCTCAGAATCGTGGGAGCAGCTGCACAGGAGAGGGAGCTGGATGTCATTGTCCACCTAGGAACAAATGACCTGGCTGGAAAAGGGATCAGAGCAGTGCAGGAAGAGTCTGTGGAGTTGAGGAGGGCTTTGAACCAGCTACACGGTAACCTTCTCAGAGTTGCTGCCTGTCTATGGTGGTGAGGCTAGGTATCCACACATGGGATTTAATCAGTGGTTGAAAAACTGGTGCAGAGCTCAGGGATTTGGCTTCATTGGGGACTGGGGTCCATCTGGAGTGATGCAGGCCTATACTGGCAATGATGGGTCTGCATCTGTCCAGGAGAGGAACCAGGATTCTGGTGATAGGTTTAAATGCTGCATTGGCAAGCATTTAACCAGCATGGGGAGGCACTGGAAAGGAGCAGGGAAATCCTAGCATCCCCAGAAAATCAGGGTAGTAAGTGGATAAACACCAAGATAGAGACGCCGATGGGGAAGGGCAGGGTAAATGGAGAAAGTGACAAAGGCAAGAAGGACAGGATGGGGCAAAAGGGAGTAAGGCCATCAGGAAATGGAGGGTAATGAGTACCAATGCCCGTAGTCTGGGCAACAAGCTCCCTGAGCTGGTGGCCTTGATGGAAAAGGATGCCTGGATATTGTAGCAGTCACAGAAACATGGTACACAGAGAACCATGACTGGGATGTTAACATACCAGGGTATACAACCTACAGGAGAGACAGGGAGGGAGAAGATGGAGAGGAGTAGCTCTCATGTAAGAGAAGGATAAAAGCAACAGAACAAAAGAGTAAACAGGAGGAGAGGAGGCACTATGGGTCACCTTAGAGACTGGAAATGGCCCCAATCCGCACAGAGGTTGTATACAGACCCCATCTCGGGAGGGAATGGACAAGGAATGATAGACTGCATCCTTAGGATGGTCAGAGAAAGGGGAGATATTGTTGATGGGGACCTGAATAGCAGATGCTAACTGGAGCACCTTGCTGCAGGCACATCCAAGAGCAGGGTCATTCTTGATGCCCTACAGGGGGCATGCCTCAGACAGCTAGTGTTGGAACCCACCTGGAGGGAGCAATCTTAGACCTGGTACTCAAATGGGGACAGTGAGAGGATCTCGGATCTAGAAGAGGATAGCCATTTGGGAACAAATGACCACCAAACAGTGTGGTTCATGATAAACTCAGCTGCAGAGTCAAGCCATACAAAAGTGAGGGTACTGGACTTTAGTCCTTCACAAGAAGAAAAGGTTCTGAAAGAACTCCTAAAACTGAAGGTGGATAAAACAATGGGGCCTGATGGGATTCACACCAGAATTCTAAAAGAATTAAGGAGAATTAGTGACACCACTGACTACCCTTTTAACAAATCATGGGAGGATGGTGTGGTACCTAAGGACTGGAGGAGAGTGGATGTGATTCCCTTCACAAAAGTGGGAGCAAGACAGAGACAGGAAATTACAGATCTGTCAGTTTGACCTCAGTGGTAGGAAAGTGATGGAATCACTTGAAGGAAAGAACTGTTGAGTACCTAGAGGCCAGTGGGGCACAGGACCCAAGGCAGCATGGGTTCACAGCAGGAAGGTCATGGCAGATGAATCTACTTAATTTCTTTGACTGGGTGACCAAAGTAGTAGATCAGGGGCGGGGCTGTGGACATGGTCTACCTAGACTTAAGCAAGGCATTTGATACAGTTTCACACAAAAGATGAATAAACAAATTAGTCAGCCTGTGAGTGGGTCCCAGGGTAGTAGCCTGGGTAAAACACTGGCTGGATAACAGGACACAGAAGGTAATAGTAAACGGAGTCCACTCTGAAGAAAGGGAGGTTACTAGTGGGGTACTGCAGGGTTCAGTACTGGGACTAGTCCTTTTTAATGTCATTATAAGTGACATTGCAGAGGGACTGGAAGGAAAAAGTATGCCTCTTTGCAGATGACACAAAGATCTGCAACAGGGTTGATACACAAGGAGGTGTGGAAAGGATGAGAAGGGACTTGGCAAGGTTGGAGGAATGGTCAGAAGTGTGGCAGCTTGGATTCAGTGCAAAGAAGTGCAAAATAATGCACCTGGGAAACAAAAGGAAAAACTACTCACCTTAGTAATTGTGTTTCTTCTAATGGAGTCTTGCTGTATTCTGACATAATGCAGTTAGCCCCCAGCACTTGAACTGCCCTGGAGAAAGAGTTAAATTCTATGCATGGCATAGAATGCTGAGCTCGAGCTCGGTTCAGACCTCTGTCTGCTGCATTTCAAAGTGTAACCGGCCAGATTTCACGAGCTAATACTTATTAAACCCCACTATGTGGAAATTGTAAAACTTACTAGTCGAATGGCTACTAAATGTTCTTGGGTCCCCAAAAGACTCAAGTTGAGAAACCCAAACAAAAAACAGGTAGTGAATAACTGTGACTATCAGAGCAACTAAAATAACCCACCTCTCTGAAGAAAGAGGAATGCTCAATGCACCCCTGAGGTGCAACACTGCTCCCGCCAGCCCACTTCCCAAATTTATTTATTTTAAACATCAGTTTACAACCTTGAGCCAGGGGCTCATTTACAAAGGTACCTCGTCACATAGAGGAGACAGACAGTGGCATAGGAGACAACAGATAATACAGGTACAAGGTAAGTGTCATTCACGGTTACAGTTGGTTCAGATCAGATGAGAATACATAAGCTAATCAAGCTACAATAGGGTTAGTAATGGGAAGCAGAAGGAGGAGAGCCAGGGAGGAAGGGAGGTAGGGAAGGAGGTGAGAAGGAGGGGAGTGCAGCCGGTGAGCATTGTCGGGGTGTATTTTTTATATATGTCAGGGTTTCATTTAACTCTAAACATTGATTAGCGTTTTGCTCATAAAAGTGCTAAACATTGTAAAATGCATAGCACTTGCCTCACTGTGTTTAACAAACATAACACTTCTAGAAAACCTATATAAATACTTTCTGTACAGTTAGTATTGCCCCAGGAAAAAAAAGTGCTAAGCAATTATTTAAAACCCTGTATGTCAGCAGCAAGTGTATAATTTTATAATACTGTACAAATAGCTTCGAATGACTGCTTGTAAAAGCCAACATTTTGAGGGTCTTTTCCAGAGCTTGCAACAAAACTTAAAAAATATTACATATCTTTATTCAGTGTACTAAAATATTGTAAGAAATCATTCACAGCTAGGAAACTAAATGTAGATAGCAATCTTTTCTAAGTTATGCACTTTGTGTTCACTTTTAAACACAAGGCCTGTTGCTAAAAACACATTCCTTCATATCCTTAAATGATTCCTCTATAATACAATATTACAAAATAAATTATGTATTTACTTTTAAGTCTATGGTACCATTGCACATATGTTTCAAATGTTCAGATACTATATCTGTTATCTATACTGGGGACTAATAGAGGAAAAAACATAATCAGTTCCTGAAAATGTATCAGTTCAACTGTCTAGACCATAAAATATATGTTATCATTCTTATGTCTCAGTTCTATTACATATACTAAAATGGCTACGCTTCCATTAAAAATACATTGTTCTTTATGCTAAATAAGAAAAGATTACAAATTGAGGCCCATATCCTCCCAGGTTGACACTCAGTCCCCAATGTAGCTGAAGCCCTCCTCCACACACAAGCCTTCAACTAATTGTTAAAAGCCCTGGTGCAGTGCCCTTTCCTCTCCCTGGCCATATAGAGTAACACCTTGGCAAATGCCATCGTTTATGCTACCTGTTTGTAACTTGTGTAGAAAATTGTAATGATTTGATTGGCTAAAAGTAGCTCAGATTTGTGTAATTATTGAACTATAATTACACAGTTGAACTACTTCCAGACATTCAAATCACACACGATACATAAAGTATTTGTATCACTACACTGATCCTGATAGGAGGAGGGTGGTGACCCATTTTCAGAGTTTTACCAAATATTTTCTTTTGTAAGAGGATTGAAATTGGTGTGCCTTTATCCCAGCATTGCAGGTGGCGAACAGCACCATTATTTCTTTGTTTTGTTAACTCTTTATCCTCCGACGGCAGGCTATACGATTGTCTGCCATCCTACTGGAGCTCCAGGGTTCTTTCACGGTCTTATAGCGCCTGTGTGCACCTGGCAGATCCCATAGCTCGGCCTGAAGGCTTACGTCCAAAAACAGGTTCTGAGAGGGAGAGGAGGGAGGTCAGAATACAACAAGACTCCATTAGAAGAAACACAGTTACTAAGGTGAGTAATTTTTCTTCAAACAACATGAAGTCTTGCTGTATTCTGACAATTGCAGACTACCAAGCAGTACCTCCATGGAGGAGGGACTGAACCTATTTTGGGAATAGGCTCTGCAGTACTGCTGTACCAAACCTAGCATCACTCCTAGCCTGGATATCCAGAGGTAATGCTTGGTGAATGTATGGACTGTTTTCCAGGTGGCTGCTTTACAAATCTTAGGAATATCCCTGGCAGCAGCCAGGGAAGCAGTTGACCTCTAGTGGAATGAGCCCTCAGGCCTGAGGGTGGTATTTTGCCCAGCTTTCATAACAGAATTGTATACAAGAGACAACTCACCTGGCAATAGTTCTCTTAGTGGCAGGCTTTGCCCTTCCCCACTTCACCATAAGTGAGGAACAGTCAAGAGAGTCAAACCTGTGTACCTCAGTACACCTACTGTAGTAAATAAGGGCCCTTTTAACATCCAAACTGTGAATCTTCTCTCCTGAAAAGAATGATCGTGAAGAACACAGGAGAGACATGGATTGGTTCAAATGAAAGTCTGAAACCACTTTAGGTATGAACCTTGTATTGGTTCTAAAGACCACCTTATCTCTATGGAATAAGATTAAGTCAGGCTCCACTGACAGGGCTTGTAACTCACTGATACGCCTGGCAGAGGTAATAGCTACCAGGAACACAGTTTTCCAAGTCAAGTACTTAAGCTGTGCAGAGAACAATGGCTCAAAAGGGTTGCATAAACTGAGCAATGCAAATATTAAGATCCCAAGCAGGAGTAGGATCCCTAAGGGGGATTGGTGAAGCAAGCCCTTGGAAAATTTACAGAAACAGGGTGAGACGCCAGTGAGGAGGGTTTTCCACTGATAAAAAGGCAGAAACAGCTGATAAATGTACCTTGAGGGTAGCTGGTCTGAGGCCTAGACTGTTTAGATAAATCATATAGTCCAGGATTGTGGACAATTCAGCAGTCTCTGGGTTATATGCTTCTGGGAACACCAAATGTGGAATATCTTCCATTTGGAATTATATGTTTTCTAGTGGAGGGCTTTCGAGAGGCTTTAAGAATGTCCAGAACTCCCTGAGAGAGATGCAAACCTGCATATTCTAACTCTTCAAGAGCCATGCCTTGAGATTGAGGGACCTGAGGTTGGGATACCAAATCCTTCCTGACAGAAGGTTAGCAGACTGTGATTTCTGGGGAGACAAGGGAAAGACAGGCTGCTAAGGACAGCAACAGGGGTTACCAAGGCTGCCTGGCCCAATCTGGGGTAATCAGAATCACTCTGCAAGACTGTGATCGATCTTGACCAGAACTCTGAACAGAAGGGAAAAGGAGGGAAGGCATACAGAAATTCCCTCCTGTCCAGAATTAGCGCATCCAGAGGGACTGAGCCCAAGACTGGGGGTCTGCAACAAAAGAGAGGAAGTTAGGGATTGTCTGGGGCTGCAAAGAGATCTATCTCAGAGTGCCCACCTTGAAAAGATTTGTTTTAATACTAGGGGATCCAGAGACCATTCGTGATGGCCCTGAGAGATCCTGCTCAATGCATCTGTCTAGCACATTGTCCTTCCCTGGGGGATGGACTGCTGCCAGAGAAGTCTGTAGAGAATAAGCCAGCAGCCATAACTTCATGGCTTCCATGCACAAGGCCATGGACTGAGTGCCTCCCTGCTTGTTGATGTACCACATGGTGGTGGTGGTGTTGTCTGTCCTGACCTGAACCACTTTGCTCTGCACTGATTGTGAGAGCTTGCAGGGCCAGGTAAACTGCCCTGAGTTCCAGGAGATTGATGTGGAGAAGTGACTCCTGAGTAGACCACACTCCCTGGGCTGTTAAGAGTCCCTAGGTGGGCTCCCACCCCAGGAGAGAAGCATCTGTGCTTAGAACCACCGAATGAGACTGAGTGATGAATGGGACTCCTTGCCTGAGGTTGTCCTGATCCTGCCACCATTGAAGAGCCTGAGTCAGGGTCTGAGTTACTGGAATAAGTTTGGTTAGAGGATCTTTTTCTAGACTCAAAAGGCCCTCAGGTGAAACTGAATGTCCCTCATCTGGAATCTTCCTCTTTGGACCACTGCTGTAGAAGCTGCCATGTGGCCCAGGAGCTGAAGGAAATGCCTTGCTGAGTGGGACACCTGAAGGCTGAAGGAAGAGCCAGTTCTATAAGAACTCTTGCCCTTTCCAGGGAAGAAAGGCTCTTGCTTTGACAGTATCCAGCTCTGCCCCTATAAAGGTAAGGAGCTCCACTGGCTCGAGAACTGACTTGGGAAGCTTGAGAAGACATCCTAGAGAAGGAGCAGTTGCTGGGTCACTTTCAAATCTGGCTTGACTTGGTCTGGAGACTGGCCCACTATGAGCCAGTTGTCTAGGTAAGGGAATATGGAGATATTTGTTCTCCTCAGGAATGCCACTACTACTGCCAGGCACTTGGAACACCCTTGGAGCTGATGTCAGACCGAAGGGCATTGCTTTGAACTGGTAATGGCCTGAAGGCAGTTCAACCTGAGGTACTTTCTGTGGAGCACCTGAAGGAATGTGAAAATAGGCATCCTTTAGGTCCAGGGAGGTTAGCCAGTCCCCTGGCCTTAGAGAGGGAAGAATTCTTCCAGAGCCACCATTTTGAACTTTGGCTTTAATAGAGGCTTGTTTAGGTACCTTAAATCTAGGATGGGCCACCCCTGTTTTCTTTGGGGTAAGAAGTACCTGGAGTACATATCTTGCCCCTGTGGATTATAGGAACTCTCTCTATGGCTCCCAAGGCCAGAAGAGATGAAACCTCTGCCTCTAGGGCAATGGTTTTGGTGATGTTCGCAGTGAAAAACATCTGGCTCTCAGCTTTGGGAACTTTTTGAAGCTGAGAGCCAAACCCTGGCTACTACCTCCAGGACCCACTTGTCTGAGGTAACAGACTTCCAGTCCTGGAAGTAGTAAGCCAGCCTGCCTCCTACAGGGATGGGGAGTCGACCTGGGCTGACACATCAGGGTGTCTGCTTGGCAGGAGCCTTAGGCTGAGGAATGGATGCAGCCCTGCTCATTCCCTTCTGCCTCTCCTCTGAAGAACCTCATCTGGGAAAAAGGAGGAGGCCTGTGCTTGTAAAAGGCCTATGAAAAGGCCTGCCCCTGCCTCTAGCTTGCTGCCTTTGAGAGGTTGCCTGCCTTCCTTGGCCTGTGCACTCATGTAGGTGGTCCTGTACTCATCCATCTTTTTCATATAATTCTCTGTCTGCTCCCAAACAGAGAATTATTAACTACAGGGAAATCCATAGCCTTAGCCTGGGTATCCTGGGATAGGCTAGTACACCTGAGCAAAGCTAGTCTCCAAAGAGCCAGATGTAGCCATGACTCTAGATGACACATGATTGGGTCCATGGCTGCATGAAACTGGATCTTTGATGCCTTAATCCATCAGCAGCCACCTCCTCCAGCCCTTGGCAAGCTGGGAGGAGGCCTGCTTAGCCAGTGCCAGTACAGTGTCTCCACCTGGACTTCTGGTATCTGGCTGCATAGGCCATATAATTAGCCTGCCTGAGTCCCAAGGAAGATGCTTTTTACTGTTTCTTTGCCAGCATCCAGCTTCCTGGAGTCTTTATCTGGGGTGTGATGCCAAGGTATGTTAGCCTTATCACAGGCTGCAGCCTGCACAACTCCAACATGGCCACATTGTGGTACAAGTACTCTGCACCTGAGCCTGACAGCATGTACCTCTTGTCCATCCTTCTGTCCACAGGAGGTAATGAATTTGGAGTTTTTAAAAACTTTTGTGTCTGTTTCCCAAAAGACTTATGAAGGGAATAGACAACCTTTGAACTCTGGGGTGTCCATCATTTCCACATAGTCAGGCTCCTCTTGTTCTTCAACAGCTTCTTCCATAGGAGCTGGAGGGTTTCTGCCACTTTCCTGCAGAACATAAAGTGGGAAGGGACTCAGAAAGCCTAGGAGGGAAACACCAGAAGGCCTGCCTGGGGAGATGTCCAGTTCTATGGGCTTATCCAGTCCTTCTATTCCATCATCGCCATCACCATCATCATCATCATAATCCTCATCCCCTCCAAACCGGTTCATAAAGATCTTCAGGGGCATAATCTTGAACCAGAGGAACCGACCTGAATGAGCGCCTGCCAGAAGAGCACTGGTTTGTCAGAACCAAGCGGACGATTCCACTATGACAAATCGCCCTGGCAATTTCCTCGGTGGTCGGATGATGCGTTCTGGGTCCGAACCGCCGATTTTCTTTCTTTTCCTGTTTGACGGAACTGATCCCTTGGAATCAGCTCTCCTTTGCCCAAAGTTTTGTTCTGGTCAGAGGGCACCTTGGTTCGGTTGGAACTGAACCAGGCTGGACATCCGGTCAACAGACTTCGCCTCCTTTCCTAAGCCTGCCCAATCTTTTTGTCCAGGGTGGCTCTAGGGAAATTTTACAAATCTGGCAGTCTGAATCAAGGTGGTCAAACCCCAGACAATAAACACAGGTGGTGTAGGATCAGCCTTAGCAAAGGCCTCCCCACACACACTGCAGTGTTGAAACCCAGTGGGCCCATTTCTTTCTGGTTTCTCAGGCGTAGCCATCCCAAATACAAAACTTACCCTTTATTACCGTCTTTAGCCAGGCAAGACACCCTTATCGCTTTCTAACTGTGTCACGGTATTGGAAAAAATGCAAACACTTTTTTTAAACCGATAAGGACCGAACACCAAGTTAGAACAAGCAACACACTTCTATCAAGTCACCGTTCAGCTTGAACCGTTGAAAAATCAACTTTTACAATTTCCACAAGTTTTGAAACTTAAGTCCACTACCTATGTACTTACTGTACCACAGACAGGGATCTGAACCGAGAAAAATACACAATTTATCAGGAAACCGACAACTTTAACTGACATCGAACCATGGAGCAGAGGAGAAATCTCCAGAGCGGCTGTTCAGATAGGGTGGAGTAAAGAATCTGATAGTTACACTTTGAAGTGCAGCAGACAGAGGTTTGAACCGAGCATGAGCTCAACGCTCTATGCCATGCATAGAATTTAGCTCTTTCTCTGCGGGCAGTTCAAGTGCTGGGGCTGACTGCATTATGTCAGAATACAGCAAGACTTCATGTTGTTTGAACCTAGGGAAGAGTACACAGTGGGGGTAGTAAAACAACAAAATTGAATGGACCTGGGAGTAATCATATCAGATGACCTTAAGGTTGGCAAGCAATGTGAGAAGGCAGTAGGGAGGGCTGGGGGTACTAGGATGTATAGGAGAGGCATCACCAGCAGAAAACAGGAAGTTGTTATCCCTCTGTACAGACAGTTGGAGAGACCCTATCTGGAGTACTGCATCCAGTCTGGAGACCCCATCTCCACAAGAACATAGACAGGATGGAGGCAGTCCAGAGGAGGGCAACTAAAATGGTACAGGGTCTGCAAGAGATTGGAAGCCATATGAGGAGAGAGTAAAGGAGCTTAATTTGTATACCCTGGAGGAAAGAGGAGAGGGGACATGATATAAACTTTTAGTACTCAGTGGAATCAACAAAGTCCAAGAGGGTAGCTCTTTCAGAAAAGAGATGTGCAAGATCAAGGGACACAATTTGAAGATAGAGGGGAAGGCTTGGGCAATGTGAGGAAGTATTTTTTCAGAGAGTGGGTGGTGAATGCATGGAACCACCTTCCTGAGGAGGTTGTGAGGTCCAAAACTGTGGAGGAATTCAAGAATGCATGGGACAGACATAAAGCAATTCTTGTGAGGTTAGAAGAAATATCCTGTTGGTTAACTAGGATCTGCAGCTTATCTAGTAGGTAGGGAAAAGGGCAGACTAGGTGACCTAAGCGGTCCTTATCTGCCGTCAAAGTCTATGTTTCTGTGGAGCACATTGAATAATTCATGTCAACTAGAGCATATAGACTAACGACAGTTGCTAGTTATATAAAGAATTGGGCTGTAACAGAAAAAGCAATTCTGTGTGTGTGTAAAGACACTATATCACATCCAGTATTATTGTCAGACCAAAACAACAATCCTCAGATCAGCCTCAGGTATCAATTTAGAGTTACCAAACTGTAACCTACAACTAAGTAGGAAGAATGTCCATTTATTATAAGGGTGCAGAAGCATAGAACAATCCCCAATTTCGTTAAGCGTCCCAAGAGAGAAAGATGGATGGAAGGATATAAAAGCATGGCTTGACAGAAAATATAAGGAACCTTGCAGTTGTTGTTTAGCTGTTTGTTGCTGTCAGGTGACAGAGTAAGAAGTAGTACATGGGATATATAATGTTATGAATGTTTTGAAAGTACACTTAATAATATATACTATAATAAGATGGAGCTCCATAACCATGATGTCACAAAGGTGGAATTGCTCTGTTTTAAATTAATTGTATTGGCATGTGACCTGTATTATTGTATGCTCTTGCTGTACTGATTGTTGTTATAATGAAAGTTCTGAATCATATCTGACCTAAGGACCTTGTTGTAAATGAGTTTATGCTCAGTTGAGTTTATCCTTTGTTCATATATAAGTATGAATAAAAGCATTTTACTACTACTACTACTTTGGGTTGGGGGTCTAGGATGGACTTACTTAGGTGCTGTCGTGGTCTGAGCATGAGTGGCTCATCCTGCTAGGTTGGTTGGTGAGGACTGGCATTTTGTCCAGTTCTGAAATTCTGAATTGATAGCTCACTGCTGTGTGGAGAGGTCACTGCTGTGTGGAGAGGGTTGCTGATGGATGGATGGATGGATGGATAAATGGTTGAGTCCTGTATTGGGGAGGTGTTTCACCTTTGGTAGTTAGTTGCTACTTACAAATTCTGCATTGCATAAATAAATCCTGATTCCTCTCTTGTGTGTGTGTGTGTGTGTGGGGGGCAGTGATGCTTGCATCTCTAATAGTCTCTGCCAAATCAGCTTTTTTTCTTTTACTCTGACAGATTCAGGGGACCCATTGGAGTCCATTGCAAGGATCCACAAAACCTGTCGCCGGCTCTTCTGTTTGTGTACCCAACTGTGTTGCACTTGTAACTTTGTACCGATTTGTTTGCAGTCCTTATTGTATTTATTCCTTGTCAATAGACTGGCTATATAGCATCTTCCTATATATCCCCACTGCTCTGTATCCGCTGTCATTCCATTCAGGACCTTATCTGGCTGTGTAATGTAATGTAATGCTCTGTGTACCATTGTATGTACTGAAATATTTCTGTTAGTGTCCATCCAGGACCACCCTGAAAATGAGCTTGCTCAATGATGTTATTCCTGGTAAAATAAAAATGATTGATTGTTTATCTGTGCTGTTACCTGTGCCATATTAACAAATGTTACTGCATGTATTATAATTATTACTCAGTAAAACATTATAAAGAACCCCCAAAAAAAAAACAAGCCAGGTTGAGAGGAGATGGTTAATGCTTCTGCAGCTGGGAGGAGGAGCTCTCAGGACAACCCACAACCAAGTCTGAGAGGAGAGCACAGACTGGAAGTGGGAGGAAAAGGTGTATACAATAAAATAATAGAGCATGGTTTGCATTAAAATGTGGCACACAGTTTGCTTTGAAAAAACAGTGCATCTGTCTTTTCACAATTTATCTCAAAATGGATCATTTTACATTAAAATCTGAAGTCAAATGGGGATTTTGCACAAATCATTAGTGGAGATTTTGTGTAGAACTGGCATGAAACACTAAATGTTGCTAAACATTAACAAATGCCAATTTCATTCCCCAAAAGGCCAGTTCTGTTATTTGTTAATTTATCTGTTTTGTGCTCAGCAGTGTGAGCTCAACATAGAAGGTCCGCCTTGTTTCTTCCTCAGTTATGAGAGTCTAACACTAGTGCTCATCAGCGCCATCTGCCTTCTTTTCATTGCAGTTGTCTGAGAAAAGAAAGCATTTATGGAGATTTTCTGACCTACATTTTTTATGTTGCTTGCACGCATGGCAAGAAACATATAGTACCATCATCGGAGATTTCGAGTGCGTCACCTCCTCCTCCAGTTCAGTCAGTGTGCTGGCAGGCGTGGCCTGATAAGCCAATGCATTTTGGAGCTGTCTATGATACGCTCCAAAGCGCGATGTATACAGTTGAAAGGGGGAGCTATGCTTCTGATGAGCACCGATAAGATATCGACTGTTCACGCTGTAGCTCCCAGACCTATGGTGCATACCCTTGCGCATAACTTAGACGCGGGTGCCAATCCCCATCGGCTGAGCTACCGTCCCCCTGATAGTAGGTGCCACGCTGGGCCACCCCAGCATGGCAAGCAGTCTTTAACACGAGCCAGGGGTGCCCAATCCCCCGTCCGGCTGAATGCCGATCCTTGTGCCACACTGAAGCCCACCCCAAGCGTGGCAGCAAACCATAGCGTGAAGGTGCCCAATCCCCGTCTGACTGAAACGCCCCCCAACATCAACCTTGTGCCATGCTGGGGAGCCCACCCCAGCATGGCAAAATCTACAGCGTCTTTTTTAAACCTGCAAAAGCGAAAGCGGTCCTCGGCGCGCCTCCCAATGCCCTTCCCACAACCCCACCCACCCTGCACCCAGCCTCCACACCCCCACCCCATGCCTCCGGACTCGCGACATCTGGGTGGACCGAGAACACGTCTACTCTTCAAAAGCGACTGCAAACTGAGGAAATGCGGTAAGCTGCTAATGGAAGTAGATGGGGGTTTCAACTTTGTTGCATATCTCAGGCATTTTAGGAATTTTGCACAAATTTTCAACTTGGGTTTTGGGATCCCTTACTCATGAATGATGTCACTGTCATTGGCGTTATTCCAGGCCCAAAGGTGATTTCACGACGGTGACTGCAATCACCCGCCGGACCGACCGCCGCCATGACGGTGACAGCGATCATGAGAAAGGCAAAACCATATTAATTGAATATAAAATCAAAAATGACTTATCACCAACGTACATTCGCAGTTCCTACTCAGGCTCGAAAGTCGCGAAAATAATATTTTCACTCAGATTTTCAACATTGCCATTTTACCACACCTTCTTATGGTAGTACAGCTGTCATTTTCACATCTCCCAAAATGTGTTTCCCCATGTAGCGCTAGAATGGCACAGTCGTGTCTGCGAAATCAATGTACGGGACAAATTAAGAAAATCACAGTGACACTGTTCATGAGCAGAGGTCTTAAAATGGCTATGTTGAAAATTTGGTGAAAATTCTAAAAATGACTGTTTCTGACGTCGTTGCTCAGTTCCTCGCAGGCTCGTAATTTGCAAATTTTCAATATTTTCACTCAGATTTTCAACATTGCCATTTTACCACACCTCATATAAGCAGTACAGCTGTCATTTTCACATCCTGCCCAAAACATGTTTCCATGCCATAGCACTACAATGGCGCAATTAGTGTGCAAAATCAATGTATGGGACACATTAAGAAAATCACCATGACACTGTTCATTAGCAGAGGTCTTAAAATGGCTATGTTGAAAATTTGGTGAAAAAAATTCCTAAAAATGACTGTTTCTGACGTCGTTGTGCAGTTCCTCACGTACGTAGGTTTCAAATTTCAATATTTCACTCCAGATTTTCAACATTGCCATTTACCACACCTTTTTATGAGTAGTACAGCTGTCATTTTCACATCTCTCCCAAAACGTGTTTCCACCATGTAGCGCACAATGGCGTAGTCGGTGTAATGAAATCAATGTATGGGACACATTAAGAAGATCACAGTGACACTGTTCATGAGCAGAGGTCTTAAAATGGCTGTGTTGAAAATTTGGTGAAAAATTCCTAAAAATGACTGTTTCTGAGTCTGCATTGTGCAGTTCTCATCACGCTTGTAAGTTTCACGAATTTTCAATATTTTCCTCCAGATTTTCAACATTGGCATTTTATCACACCTCCTCATGAGCAGTACAGCTGTCATTTTCACATCCTGCCCAAAACATGTTTCCGCCCATGTAGCGCACAATGCGCGATCGGTCTTGTCAAACTCAATTGTATAGGACACATTAAGAAAATCACAGTGACACTGATCATGAGCAGGTCTTAAAATGCCTGTGTTGAAAATTTGGTGAAGAATTCCTAAAAATGACTGTTTTCACAGGTGTGCGTTGCACAGTTCCCACATACTTCTCGTGGGTTTTGAATTTTCAATATTTCACTCAGATTTTCAACATTGCCATTTTACCACACCTTCTTATGAGCAGTACAGCTGTCATTTTCACATCCTGCCAAAAGCGTACTTCCGCCCATATGGCGCACAATGGCGCGATCGGTGTGCAAACTCAATGTATGGGACACATTAACAAAATCACAGTGACACTGTTCATGAGCAGAGGTCTTAAAATGGCTATGTTGAAAATTTGGTGAAAAAATTCAAAAAATGATTTTTGAGCATCGTTGCGCAGTTCCTACATGCCTTCGTAAGTTCATAAATTTTCAATATTTACACTCCAATGACTTCCAAATACCTAAACAGCACATAGAAGCAAGCAACATTCGGCATTGACAAATGCTTGTTTTATTTTATTGAGAGAATTAGAATTACACACCTTTGAGTCAGAGACTGTTTGCACAGGCTCCACGTCGAGGATGAGCAGCTACCACTCACATATTGTGATAGCTGCCCTCAGTGGTATTATTCTTGCCAGGTTTAAGTTTGAATAATATCCCATACCTTAGTTATAGCTCTTGTAACTTTTATAAACTGCAGGCAGCCCGATCCTTTCAGAGGCCCTGGTGATACTGACATGTCCTAGCATCAAGCACGTAATGACGTGTGACCAGGGAGAGCATGAGGCACGCCCCATTGAAAAGAATGGGCTTGAATTCTCTTCCATTTTAGAACTAAAGAATGGCCACTTAGAGATTAATGAAGGTAACTGCTTGACCAACAAGGCACTTGCGAGAATTCAAGCCCCATTCATTTCAATGGACGCCCTGCGCTGTCCCTGGTCACACGTCATTACATTGCGTGGGAGGAAGGGCTCAGTATCACCGGGCTCTCTGAAGGATCAGGCTGCCCTGCAGTTTATAAAGTTACTTAGAGCTATGCCAAGGTATGGGCTATTATTAAAACTTAAACCTGGATAGAATAAATACCACTGAGGGCAGCAATCACAATATGAGTAGCCTCTCAGCACCCTTATGTTGGAAATTTACTTTAATTAAAAAGTTTGAAGGGTTTTTCTTCTGATCTTGGTCAGATATGCGTGAATAATATGAAATAACTTCTACACCAGAGTGTACATGGAATCCGTATGCATTTTAAATCTATTCTACAATTGTTCAGATCTGATTCATCCTAGATGGATAGCCTTGTGCCACTAATGTCCCAGGGGTGATTAAGAGACTGTTAAAGAGCACCTCTCCTTGTGCTTTCAACAAAAACAGGGTGCTCCTATACCTGAATAGGAGCTCCTCTGTGGTGTTAACTTTCTTTTAGTTCATCCCACAAAGTGAGAAGGGATTGTAATTTTCCTCCTCAAGGACTTGGTGCAATGCATCCGCTTCACTTCCCAGTAGCCTCCATTCCACCCTAGTGCCCCAGCATTTTATGATGTCTGTATAAGGAGGGCGTGGGGCGCACTCCATTCACATCTATGAAGCGTAATTTCTACAGCTGGTTTAATGATTTTTAAATTGGATTTGGTAAAGATCAGTGCCGGGTTCATCTAATGAGGTTGTTGTTAGTGGAACCCCGGCATCGATCTTTACCAAAACCTGATTTAAAACTGGTAAATGCACTTTAGAAACGGTGCTGCATGAGAAGTGAGTGGAGCAGGCCTCTGCGCTCTTCCTGTCCAGACATCATAAAACATTGAGTGTGGAGGTGTAGTGAGGTAGTAGGAAGTGGAACGTGATAGTGCAGGAGCCCTCTAGGGTAAATTAAGATCTCCTTCCTTCATTTGGGGGCTGAACTGTCCCCAACATAGAACTTTTTGCTAATTATGGAACTTAGACTACAGGTTTGAACTCTGTAGTGTGGTTCTGCACCCACTAGATCTGTAACATCAGATTTGTTTCTCCAGTGAAGAGAGCAGTTGCTCTGAAGAGATGCTCCAGTATTCTGGCCTCCAGAAGTATTTATTGGTTTCATTTTCAGCATATAAACTTAAATCTTCCTTAGAACAGTCATCAGCATTCATTACTGATGGAGGGGCCAATGTCTGAGACAAGCGTCACCCTTTTTTTTTGTTAGTTCTTTCTTTCCCGTGGCTCCCAATCTGCCCTACATGTCCTGGCATCCCAATCATCAGGCCCACCATCCAGTCTTCATCAGCCCATGTAGGAGGCCCCGCTGCCAATTACCCCTGTGGTGCAGTGGCGGAGAGTCCCCCCTCTCTCTCCGCCCGGACGGATACAGCATCCACAGTGGTGCTTTGAGATTGGGCATCTCATAGACGGCCATCAAGCCACTGCAATCATTGCTATTTTCCTCCTTACTGGTGGCTTCGCATTGAGTGGGGTGTGCAATGGTGTCAAGGGGGAAGCGACGCATGCGCATGTGCTCTCTCCTGGCACCGTGCCCTAACTCACTCCCCAACCACAGCATCAGGGCATTGCCCCTCAGCCTCCGCTTAGGGCACCAATGCGCCACCACTGAAACCCTCCCCGGGAGAGGAAGAGCAGTCCATTAGACACTCAGTCCCTCTCCACCCCTGCCAACCCCAGGCGACCCAAGTCTGTTCTTGAATCTGGGTCACGGCATGAAAGCAAAGTGTGGTGTCCAGTGCCTCAACCCTCAACACCACTGGGCTGGCTATCAGCATCACCCTTAGAGGCTCGATGTACCATGTAGCACTTATTGGTTGGCCAGTAACCAATGCCAGCCCTCCAGCCTCCTAAGTTCTTCTTTTCTTGCTGTCGAGGTTGGACCTCAGCAAGGGTTTTCATGAAGTGCCACCACCAATATGTGGACCTCAGGCGAGGCAGCGACCACTGCTGACTGATGCTGGGTGATGATTCAGGAGGGACTGTGCCTGTGACAGGTATGTGATGCCTCTCATAACGGTGATGTCATGGTGGGGTGGGGCTGCATGTTGGATGGTGTGCGTCGTGTGTCTGTGTGTGTGTGTGTGTGTGTGTGTGTGTGTGTGTGTGTGTGTGGGGCATGGCCCATTCACATACCATCCGAGGGGCTGTGTTGCTGTGCTGGTGGGGTTCGGCACATATCTACCATGCTATTACTGCTGTACACCTTGTGTAATGATATGTGACACAGGTCCATCCTGGACATGGGTTCTGGTACCACTGAAGTATTCCCATTTGCTACCTGTACAAAAGTAAACATTTACTGCTACTACTATATGTTGGTCTTCTGCCATGTTTTCCTCTATTCAGATGTGTTTGGACTGTGTGGGCCAGGAGGAAGGAGCATCTTGGGAGTGTTGTCTGCAGTGTCCTGCACTGTGGTGATGCACTGCCCCATACCACCTACTGTGGTGGCATGGACCCACGACACCTGGCCCCTGCCACATCCACTGTGTTCTGCCATGTTGCCAGGGTCTGCATGCAGCTGTGCCTACTTTGTACATCCACAGTGTGTGGTTGGTGTGTTGTCTGGGTTAACCTCCCAACCATTTCTCACCCAAATGTGGTACTTTGCCTCTTACAATGCGGCATGAATGTGCCAACTGTGGAACACTTACACATACCTTACACTGCACTGCTCAGAACACTGTCACTATGTTTGCATTTATGTTCCGGAGGTCTGTTATTCATTGTATTCATTCAGTGAGACCCCATCTGGAGTACTGTGCAGTTCTGGAGACCCCATCTCATAAAGACATAGACAGAGTGGAGGCTGTCAGAGGAGGGCAACCAAAATGGTGCAGGGTCTGCCACCAGAGACATATGAAGAAAGACTAAAGGAGCTTAACATGTATACCCTTGAGGAAAGAAGGGAGAGAGAGGACATGATAGAAACTTTCAAGTACCTCAAGGAATTAACAAAGTCCAAGAAGGGTAGCATCTTCCAGAAAAGAGATGTGCAAGAACAAGGGGCTGAATTTGAAGATAGAAGGGGATGGCTCAGAGGTAATGTGAGGAAGTATTTTTCACTGAGAGGGTTGTGGATGCATGGAACAGCCTCCCTGAAGAGGTTATGGGTCAAGAACAGTGGGGGACTTCAAGAATGCATGGGACAGGCATAGGGCAGTCCTAGTGGGGGTAGGAGGAATTAAGCTGTTGGTTAACTAGGATCTGTAGCTTATCTGTTGGGTAGGA
Organism: Neoceratodus forsteri; assembly: GCA_016271365.2. Classification (NCBI taxonomy): domain Eukaryota; kingdom Metazoa; phylum Chordata; order Ceratodontiformes; family Ceratodontidae; genus Neoceratodus; species Neoceratodus forsteri. The sequence continues at coordinate 2,650,195 of JADMNL010000033.1, forward strand.
AAATGGGCAGACTAGGTGGGCCAAGCGGTCCTTATCTGCCGTCAAATTCTATGTTTCTATGTATGGTATATGGTTCGTATCATTTACTATGGCTCTGTGCTTACATGTGACCACTGCACGTGGGTCGAGTCCTCACAATGTGGTACAGGGAGCTGCTGTGGCGTACACACTGAGGACCGTTCCTCAGGAGTGGTACTGTTAGAGGTATGTGTCTGGGTGTGGTGCACTCCACCACCACTGCTGTGTCTGTGTCATGACACCGACCAGTGGCTCGTGTGACAGATCCATGGCATTGATGCCCTGCTGTGCTGCACACTGTCACGGTGTGGGCAGCATACACACTGTCTTCGGTTGTGTCTGATCACGCTGTGTACATGTCACATCCAGTGTCCTTTCTGTCATCATTGTCATTCTATCTGTAGCCTTTGGGTTGTTGTATGCCACTGGGTCATGTCTGTGTTTCCCATCTGTTATTGAGGCGTTAGATACATGTGTTCCCTCATTACAGGTTAGAGACCTCCTCTGCTTAAAGTCTGCCTTGTTTTGTGAGGGGTACTATCCAGAGGGGCTGTGTACATATGATGGAGGGGCTGTTCCAGCTTGTGTGTATGGGATGGCATTGTCAGGCTCCACCCTGCACACATTGGCCATGCACTGTGCGGTCTGCAGTGTTCCATGTCATGCTTAGCATGGCTTGGGTGGTGCACTGTGCCTGGGGTGCCAGTTATCGTGTGTTGTGCCACGTCACCAGGGTCAGGGGTGGTCTTTAGCGTACCATGGTGGCTGACATTGTAGTAATGCTGCTGTACAATTTTCCCACTGCAGAGCGAGGGACCACGATGGAGATGGGAGGTAGAGGCAGCAGGCGGCCAGGAGCCCACCATGGACAGGGCGGAGGGTGCACATCATTGCCGCATGCGTGCGGTGGAGAGCAGTGGCGAGGACGGGAGTGTGTTGCGTGAGTACTGTGTGCCATTGTCATTTCTACTATGTGTCTGTGTTGCCACTGCAGGCATTGGAGTGCTGTGTCTGGTGTCGTGGCACAGTTGCCTAGTCATCCAGGCCTGATGTGGTTTAGCTGTGTTGCATTTGGTTCAGGGTGCTCTTAGGGGACCCTTAGCCATTGTGGCTACAATATGTACGCAGCCACATGGGACTATGAATGTTCACACCTGACTAGTGCTGGATGGGGGCGCTGGATACTTGAAACCAGTGGCACCATTCCAGCGCACCTATGACCGTTACATTAGTGGGGCCTGCTATGCTGGTTGCGTGCATATGTGTCTTCCATGCCTCCAGTGCCCTGCCTTCTGCTCGCAGCCTGTGACATGGCTGGCTATATGTCTGGTCTACTGTTGCCGTTACTGCCATGTGCACTGCTATCTGCCTTGTACTGTCATGTGCAACATGTTGCTGTTATGTCCACCATTGTGGCAGGATGCAGCAGGTCTGTGCATGGCCGTCTGACCTTCACTATGCCTGGCGCTGGGGATTACTGGGGTCAGCCTGCTGTGCTGGCTGTTTCTGCTGCTGCTGCTGTTGCCCTGTCCACCATGGCATTGCTATGTTCTGCCACTTCTCATGGCATGTTTCCTTAATGGTACCATGTATAGTGTGTCAGTGTCTATGCAGGACATGTTGTTGATGCTTGCCAGGGGCTATTCACTATGAACACAGGGGCCACAGTGTCATGTGGTGCCTGTATCTCCCTTCCAGTGTGTTGCCATTGCAGTGTGGACACTAGTATGTTTCTTTGTGCCTTGTCTGACCTCCGTGGCGTATATGCACAGGGGCTGTTGGGGGCCTCTGGGCCTATGGTGCCACACGGGCCTGTTGACTGTGCACGTCATGTGTGGCTGTTACAGCATGGGAGTAGCAGGCATACTCCAAGCACTCCATGGTGTGCTGTTTTTTTCTGAGGGGTAGCAAATAGGCTCTGAACTGCTTCCTTTTCCATGAAGCCTAACAAGTACACTGCTGTACCTTTCAGTGATTTCATTCATAGGTGTCTACACTAGGAGGACTGGTCACTAGGACTCTCTTTGTATCCTATGGACACTACAACTTTACAGGCTGTGGGCTGGTATGTGGGTGTCTTAGGGAGCAATGCATGGCATTTGTATTTACCCATGCATGGCGACACCCATTGTCATGGGATACATGTGTTGTATTTAGCATGCCAAAGGTGGCAACAGACACAGTCCTGGTGTGCGTTTGTATATTGTCTGGCTAAACTCAGGGATGTGGTAGCTCACCTGAACAACATGGAGAGGGTAGCAGCGAGAGTCCACTTGGTGTGCAGATGTGAACTCCTGGCTACATCCCTGCCTGTTGGCTCCAGCTGTGTTGTGGGGGCCATTGTCCCTACAGGTGCTGTTCCTCAGTCCCTGCAGTGCACAGTGGTTGTACATGGGATGTGAAGTGTGCTGCAGCGGTTTGTTCTGTGGTAGCATGGTGTGCTGGGTTTCAGGCCCTGTGGCAGGTGCTGCTCCACAAGTGTGTGGGGTGCCTCACCATGCCTTGGCCACCAGGGTGACACTGTCCTGTGCATATCATTGCCTACTGCTGCCCTGCCACTGGTGGACCATGGCCTGTGTCCCTGTTTCACATGTGTGTGTCATCTTGCATGTGCACCTTAATGGTGCTGCGGCTTTGGGTGGTGGCACAGCCCCATGCCATGCTCTTCACCAGTGTGAGCTCCTCATCCTTCTGTTGTGGCAATGGGTGTGGGTAGGCATTGGCACCTTCCCTGGTTGTGTACTGCTTGGGTACCTCTCCTGCAATCCCTACTGTGCTGTTGCCAGTGTCATTGTCCTCTGTGGTCATTGGGTCTCTGTGGTCCATGTTGAGTCCCCTATCTGTGTCACTTGCCACTGTTCACTTCTGTCTGTCACCCACCTGTTCAAGGCTTCCTGTCATCATTTGTACAGCTGCTGTGTTATGGCATTGTGGGTAGCAGTCTGGCTAGTCTGTACAGTTCTTGTGGGGCAGCAGTGAGGTGGACCACTGTTAGAGGGTGTATGGGAGGGGCATGTCTGGTTACACACCTGGTTGTGGCTGTGGCACCTTCTCCAGTGGGTTTCTTCTGCGTTGTGTATCATAGCTGTGTGACTGTGGGCAGCATGTCCCAACATGTGTCATCCATGTGCATATATTCAGTGTCCACTTGTCGTTGCATCTCAGGGGTGGCTGTCTGTTTGCTCTGTTACAGTTTGCATGCTGCTGTTGCTGTGTGGATTCCACTGTGTTAGGTTTCCCCAGCATACATCTATGCATGTCCAAGTACATTGGGGTGGTGCATGCTGCCTGATACATACTGCCTTGTCCTGCAGGCACATGTCGGTGTGCATTGTGGTGTGTTCTGTACTGGCACGTGGGCATGGTTGTGGGCATGCTGTCCGCTAGAGTGGTGGTACATGTCGGCCTTAGAGAGGGTAGAATAATTCCCAGAGTCACCATTTTGAATTTTGTTTTAAAAGGTGTTTGTTTAAGTATCTGAGATCCAGGATGGGCCACCATTCTCCTGTCTTTTTGGGGTAAGAAAGTACCTGGGTAGCAACCTTTGCCCTGGTGTAGGGGTGGAACCCTTTCCACAGCTCTGAGAGCCAGGAGGAAGAGACCTCTGCCTCTAGGGCAAGTGTCTCTGGTGGATTTGCAGGTGGAGAAAGGTCTGGTTCTCATCTTTGGAAACTTTTGAAGCTGAGAACCAGTCCCTGGCTTACTACTTCCAGGACCCACTTGTCTGATGTCAGAGACTTCCAGTCCTGGACAAAGTAAGCCAGCCTGCCCCCTACAGGTAGTTGAGAATCGGCCCTGGCCACCTCATCAGGGTGCCTGCTTGGCAGGGGCTTTGGGCTGAGGGGTGGAAGCAGGCCTGCTTGTACCCCGTCTGCCTCTCCCTCTAAAGAACCCCCTCCAGGCGTAAGCTGAAGAGGAGACCTGGGCTTGGTAAAAGACCTATGAAAGGCCTGCCCCTGCCCTGGAAAGCTGCCTGAGGAGTGGCCTGCCTTTCCTTGGCCTGTGCACTCCTATAGGTAGTCCCTATACTCATCCATTTTCTTCATGTAATTCTCTGTCTGCTCCCAAACAGAGAATTACCCACAACAGGAAAATCCATGGCCTTAGTCTGGGTGTCCTGTGACAGGCTAGTACATCTGAGCCAAGCCATTCTGCGAAGTGCCACAGATGTAGCCATGACTCTTGATGACACATCATTAGAGTCCACTGCACAATGGAATTGCACCTTAGATGCCTCAATACCATCAGCAGCCACCTGCTCCAGCTCCTTGGCAAGCTGGCGGGGACCTGTTTTGCTAGAGCCATAACAGTATCCCATCTGGATTTCTGGTATCTAGCAACATAAGCCATATAATTTGCCTGTCTGAGTCCAAAGGTTGCTGCCATGTACTGTTTCTTTGCCATGGCATCAATCCTCCTGAGTCCTTGTCAGTGGGGTGTAGGCCAAGGAATATTTGCCTTGTCACAGGCTGCAGCCTGCACTACTCATATAGCTGCACTGTTGTGTAAGAACTCATTATCAGAGCCTGACAATGTGTACCTCTTGTCCATTCGCTTATCAACAGGAGGTATGGTGTGAGGAGTTTTAGAATTTTACTGTCTGTTTCCAAAAGATTTATGCAAAGGAATAGACAGTCTCCTAGACTCTGGGATATCCATCATTTCTACATAGTCAGGCTCCTCTTGATCATCCAAAGCTTCCTCCATAGGGAGCTGGAGGGTTTCAGCCACTTTTTTATAAAACATAAAATGAGAAGGGGACTCAGAGAGCCTGGGAGGAGACACTCCTGAAGGTCTGTCTGGGGAGATGTCCGGTTCAATGGGCACATCCAGACTTTCAAATCCACATTCACTGTCCTCATGCTCCTCTTCCCCCTCCTCTGGTTCATAAAATTCCTCTAAATCATACTCTTGAACCGGTGGAACCGGCCGAACCATACGCTTACCTGATGGTGCCAGTTCGGTCAGAACCGGGGAAAGCGACTGGACAATTTTAATCGCTTTGGCTATTTCTTCAGCGGTTGGAGAGGAAAGTTTTGGCTCCACACCAGCTGATTTCCTTGTCCTTTTTGCTGGAACCGACTCGTCAGAGTCGGCTCTCCTTTTGCCCGAGGAAGTCTCACCCTGGTCAGAGGGCACTCCCTCCGGTTCGATTGGAACTGAACCAGGCTGGCCATCCGGGTCAGCGGACTTCTTGGCCTCCCTTTCCCTGAGCCTACCAACTCTCTTATCCAGGGTAGCTGCAGGAAAATTTTTGCAAATCTGGCAGTCTGCATTGAGGTGGTCAAACCCCAGACAATAAACACAGGTGGTGTGGGGGTCAGCCTTGGCAAAGGCTTCCCCACAGACACTGCAGCGTTGAAACCCAGTGGGCCCGGTTTTTCTTTTGGGTTTCTCAGACATAGTGCCAGTCCTAACCAAACTTGCCCGTTTATGGCAATCCGCCAAGCAAGACCCTCTTATCGGTTCCTGACCATGTCACGGGTCGTGGAAAAAACGTAATAAAATCCGTTTTTTTTAGAACTGATAAGAACCGGTAACCACACTCTAAAAGACAGATTAATATATTTCAAAACAACCTGATCGGTTCAAACTGTACCAATAACTGTTTACAAGTTCCACACAGAAGAAATAAATGTAAAAGCTATCTAGTACTTACAATACCACAGACAGAGCTTGAACTGACCGCTTGCGGTTTAAGTTTGGTCAAAAAACTGAGAAAATAATACTTTAACCGACAAAATGAACTGAGCAGAAGGAGAAAATCTCTGGAGCGACTGTTCAGTGAGGCAGAGTAAAGAATCTGACAGTTTGAGTTTGAAGAACAGCAGACAGAGTTTCAACCGAGCTCGAGCTCAGTGTTCCATGCCTGGCATGGAAAGTTAACTCTTTCACCCCCGGAGCAGTTTGAAGGTTGGGACTCACTGCATATGTCATAATATAGCAAGACTCCATGTTGTTTGAAAGGATGTCTCTTTGCACACGGTCCCCTATTGTGCTGCACATCATGGTGACGCAGAGGTGCTGTTGGAGCCAATCACAGGGCTCCTCTCAGTCCCTTGCTGTTTTTGCACCTCTTCCCCCTTGGACCTAAAACGTTTGGTTCCCACTCAGGTCCGTGACTGTTTCATAAAGATGATCCCTCCGGCGCTCTTGGAACTATTCAGCTGAGGACCAGTTCCAGAGCGTTGGAGAGAATCCTGTTGTTGAGTCGGTGAGTCGCTACCTTGGATCTGGAGGAGAGAGTCTAGAGAGAGAGAGAGAGAGAGAAAGAGAAGACCAGAGACCACACTGCATCTGAAGCCAACTATCCGGTTCCTGATCTGACTGCTGCAGCCTGCCGGTTTGCCGTTATCCTCACTGCCACCGATACAACCCTGCTAGTGCTGTCAGTACTGCTTGCTGTGCTGACTGCTGCTTCTGTAAATCATTGATTTATTTCTTTTAAGAAATAACTCTGACAGCAGGCAGCAGCAGCAGCTGGCCGGCCAGAAGCCCACAAATCCACTAGTGTAAACTACTGGTGCATTGCCAGCCGGATTTGAGGAGATTTATACCTTCACCAGAGTCAGAGACCAAGTTTTCTCAGGTATGTATTTGCTTAACTTCAATGCTCGTGCTAAATTAAATAGTGATACAATTAAAGTAGGGATAGTTGGGACTGGGAGATGAGATGGCTGCTACTGACTGTTAAATGGAAAAAGTATTTGCTTGCTTTAGATGAGATTACTAACAATTTGAGATCGGGTTTTGCAGTGTTTTTTTTTTTTTTTATGTATGTAGGTACTGAGCTGGGATAAGGATGGACAGGCTACAGGCAATTCTAATGAGGGGTAGGAGGAAATGGTGCATAAGAGCTACAGGAGCTTAATTCAAAGCTATGGAGGCTGAGCACTGGCAACCTTCCCATGTAATTCCAACATAAATGTAAAAGAATGATGTAGGATGCAAGGCTTTAATTATTGTATTGTAAGGGGTAGTACAGTATACTGTCTTTGTATTCGGTTCTCTTTAAGGCTCAGCTTCCATAGTCCATGTGGCAGAGAAAGCTTAAAAGCTGTGTAGTGAGACTGTACTAATGGAGTTGTTCAGTATTTGCAGTCAGAAGTCTGCAAGGCTATCAAAAGTGTGAAAGGCAGTCAATTCTGCTTCCTTCCCTATTAGAGCCTACTGCATGCTGTAGAAGTCTTTTCATAGCAAATCAAATAGGCGTTTTACTAATGGAGAAGATAAAGCCTGCCGGTTTCAGCAAGTTAAAAGTCTGCACAAATTAAGAAGTATGAAACCAACTTCCTGGTCACAGGTACAAATGATTCGGGGGGGGGGGGGGCTTTACACTACTTCTGCAGGTATGCTGCGCAGTGAAGCTTTTTTTCTTTTTTTAAAGAACCAGTTGATTTCTTTTCAGTTAATTTGTTTTGATCAATGTCTTGTAGGAAATGGAACTGGATTCTTACTACAATTATTAAAAAAAAACATATCTTTACCCAGTATTTCTTATTTGGTAGCTGGATAGTAGTAATGATTTAATTTGCAAGTCTTATCACAGTGAATAAATGGAATAAAAATATCCCTTAAATGTACACTTAAGGCAGGAAAGAGCTAAATTCACTGAGTCTACCATAATGGTAAATAATTTTTTAAAGAATGACCCAGATAGCCATGTCTAAATACATGATTTATAGTGTTGCTCTTCAGGTCTTGTGTTACTGTCAAATTGTGCCGCTGTCTGAGCAGTTAAGGATGTTTTTCTTCCAGTTCTGAATTATTGAAATGCAGCATTTATATTGTTGCTTTGCAAGACTACTTGTACAGAAGCTGGAGCATCTGTTTTGATATTTCAACAGTAACATCATTATCTACAGAAAGCCTGAAAACTACCACACCTCAGTGATAACTGTGATGGTTAAAATCTGAACATTTGTAATAAGTTTACATGTCCTTTGTTACTGTTTACATGTGATTTGCTAGATAGCCACTGGTAAAGTTCTGCATCAGTTCAGATTTGTTTCTCTGCTCTGGTGAATTTGGGGTAATGATCTGAACTATATTTGATTAGTGGCACTGAGTTTGTAGATGTTAGTAGTACTAATAATGTACATTTTATGATTAAATGTTACAATTATGATTTCCCTTGGAAGCTTTCTTTATAACTACAATTGGGAAGTGTTGCAGTTTTCAGGCTTTCTCTAGGTATGCAGATATGACTGCTGGAAACTGTGAAAACAGTATCTACTATGCTACTGCCTTTTTTTTTTTTTAAATAAGCATGCACTATTACATTGTGCCCAGCTCAATGGGACAGGATTGCATTAGCTTTCTATGGAAAACATGGGAGGAACTGTTGGCAGATAAGGACCAGTAGGCCCATCCAGTCTTTCCATAATAAGCAATATACCAGCTTGCAGCCTCTGACTGACCCTACCTGATCAATGACTTTTCACCCCTCCTTTCCATCTCTGTTCCCTTATACCTGTCCCAAGCATGTTTAAATGCTGCTGCATCAAAGCCTTCCCCCGTGGGCAGTGTTTTGTATTGTGACAAAAAAATGTATGCATGAGGATTTTATTTCTCTTGCTGTCTGGTGTTGTGGTTGACAAGGGCTAGAGGTTTACGCCTTTTTGGGGTGAGTGATGGGGCAGGGGTGAGGGTGCACTTCTTGTTTTGTTTGCCATATGTAGTAGCACCTCTCATTTAAAGTTTGAATGAGCAAGTGTGAATAGCTACCATTGGATAAGGTGTGTAAAGGAAGATGTATAGCTCTCATTTAACTAGCTCTGCACATTGGCTGGGGCTGGAGCCCACACCTCAGGTATGCTTATTTTGGGCTGCTGTTATATAGTTAAGGCTTTTTGAGGCAGATGCACTTTGGCGTACGGACCCAGCTGATGGGTGGTCTACCTGGGTGACGTGCCAGTAGGGCCCTGAGGTGAATACCAAAAGACTCCTTTTGAAAGCAAATTAAAGTGCCAATCCAGGCTGAAAAATATTTGTTACATTAACTCAATTTTTTTCTAGAGGTCTCAGACCTGGAATGCTTTCACAAATGTGGGACAAAATGTGTGATTAAGCTAACTCATGACTCATTAGCAGATCTTTATGAGATCCTGATGGCATTAGTAGGACAAATGTTAACAAATGCATGTGGCTGTGGGCTTATTAGCAGCTCTTTACTATGCTCACCTGGTAGAGTCTGTAGGACAATGTAAAAATGCAGACAGCTTAATTTCCGATTAGAACTCATTAGCAACTGCTTGGGTGTACTTGGTAGACACTGCATCACACACCAGGTGAACACTAAATGTGTTAATGGGGAACAGCACTGAATTTGAAGTCATCTTGCTCACTGGAAGCTGTTTTTCAATATATTTTCTAATTCTGTAATTGTTCCATTCCTAAAGGCTTTTTAGTTACCTCAGTGGGTGTTTCTCATCTACCCTCTGGTGTTTAAGTGATGTTTTAGAATTCTATGTAGTTTATGTCCTTCTCAGCCACAAAGTTCTATAGCAGAACATGGCTGCATTGTGCCAACAATGAATGATCAAGCAAGGGTCATAAACTGCATCACAGTTCTAAAAATGATTCTTGCGTGCAATGTGCAAACCAAAAATACCCAGTAGGATAATTAAAGCAAAGCCTGTAGAGATTGAACATACGAACATATGAATGTACCAGCAGAAACAGACCACCTGGTCCAGCTAAGTCTGCTCAAGTGTGCAGGCAGCTACCCCAACCCCCTCCCATTTGTCACCCCACTGCTACCCCCACCCTCCCCTGTTCCCTGTCCTTTTGAAACTGTTCACAGATTTACATATCATCACCCATTCTGGTAGGGCGTTCCATTTTGCTACCACCCCCTCTGTGAAATAGTGTCTCCTCATTTCCTTCCTAAATCTTCCCTCCTCTATTGTTGGCGCATGCCCCCTGGTGACCCTCCCCCTCTTTAACTCAAAGACCAAATCTACCTCATCCTTATTGATTCCCCGCCTCAGATACTTGAATGTCTCTATCATGTCCCCCCATCCCTTCTGTCCTCCAGGGTGTACATATTCAGGTCTCTCTCAGCCTGCTGTCATTGTCTGTGTCCTTTCCATTCCACATCAACTTTGTTGCCCTCCTGCACCCCCTCCAGTAGCCTGATATCACACTTTAAGTATGGCCTCCAAAACTGCACACAATACTCTAAGTGCGGCCTTACCAGCGACCTGTTGAGGGGCCAAGATTGCCTCTCTCTCTCTCTGCCTGGACGAAAGCCTCCTCGCTATGTATCCCAGCATTTTGTTCGCTTTCCCAGCCAGTATTCTCTCTTTGGGTTCTTCACCCCAAAGTGCAGAACATTACACTTCTTTGCATTGAACCCCAGCTGCCACCACTCTGACCACTCTTCTAGCTTGCTTAGGTCCCCCTGAGTTTGTTGAGTTGTGGTGTGTGGGTAGTTGAAGAAACAGCCAAGCAAATTTCTTTAAAAAAATTGGTTTTATTTACATGAACATACTGTGTGTGTGTGTGTGTGTGTGCGCGCGCACGCGCGCACATAAATATTCAGTCTAACGCGCACAGACATGCACAGACACGTGCAGTCCCACTGGTAAACATGCCTACCTATTGATGTCCAGCAAAATCAGCGTCTCTCCACCCAAATTCGGATATCCAGCTAAGCCTCATGGCTCTGGGGGGGGGTGGAGGTGTGACCATCGTAGCGTGGGGTGTGAGGGACCAGGACTCTCCCAGTGTAGCAAAATGGTAAAGTGGCCATGGACTCCCCGTGGGAGTGGGGGGTGGGGCTCTGACATACCCAGTGTGTTTTTTTGGAGTCATGATCCTCCTAGTGTGAGGGTGCTGACTATCACAGTACAAGTTTTTTTTCTGTAGCCATCTCAATGTTGGGCTCAGGGCCTGGGCATCTACATATCACAATCTTCACAGAGAGCAGACCAATGCAAGTATTGCTGGATCCACAAAGCCGAATATTAAAATGCCTGATGTAGTCAGCTTCCAGTTAAGTGAATGGGGAAAGTAAAAACCTGCTCTGCAGTACATTTGAAAATTCTGGTGCAAACGTTTAATGGCATTTGCTTTTTAGCACCTTCAGTTTAAAAACATGAAGCACGCATATTTGTCGGGAGCTGTGAAGAGAAAGTTACACCAGCAGAGAGATGAAGACACAAAGCGGCAAAGAGGTGCTATTGAGACATTTTTTACTATCCTGTCACATTCATGTGAAAGCCTAGGAAGTGGAGCTGATCTTGAAAGAGCACCTGAACCTGGAGCACAAGTTCCTGCAACTGCTGTAGTGGAAGAAATGGTGTCCACCATCATCCCAGAAGTTCCACCTTCAGAGGAGACCAGGAATGCGCCTGCCACAGTCTGTACTGTTCCCACCACCTGTGAACATATCATTCCAGGAGTTTTGCCCTTCAGAAGAGACCAGGAATGCAGCTGCCACTGTCAGTACTGTGCCCAACTGCATAAATACCATATGTGATTTAGCTGGATCTTCCGAAATTTCATTTGATTATCTTGGAACTTGGCCAGACACACTTAGGGATGAGGTACGAGTGTCATCTGTGAAACATGGACCTGTTCAAGTCATACTGCCACAATTCCCGGTGAATGAGAAAAAGAGAAGATTCACAGCAGAAAATAATTTTTGCACTCTGCCCAGCGGTGAGAGAGTAAAGCGCACTTGGTTAACGTACTCTGTCTCCAAGGATGCACTGTTCTGCTTTGCCTGCAAATTATTTGGACACTGAAACAATCTTCTTCGGACTGGAGGTTATCGGGCATGGAGAGAAATGTCAAAGGCTCTAAGTTCCCATGACCGTGCACCAGAACATGTAGCAAGCATGATAAAGTAGAAAGAACTGGAGACAAGACTGAAGAGTGGCCAGACACTGGATGAAAAGAGACAGCTGCTAATCGAGAAAAATAATACACTGGCGTGGAGTCTTGGCACGTATCATAGCAACTAGTCAATTCTTGGCTGAGAGGAATATGGCTTTTTGTGGCACAAGTGATGTGCTTCATACCCAAGGCAATGGAAACTTTTTGGGGCAGGTTGAATTCCTGTCAAAGTTTGACCCACTAATGCCTGAACATATTCATCGGATTCAGAATAAGGAGATAATGGACTACTATTTGGGCAAGGACATTCAAAATGAAATAATTCAACTAATTTCAGGTGCAGTTGTACGGGCCATTGTATTACAGATACAAGACTACAGATATTTTTCAGTGATCCTGGACTGTATTCCTGACATTAGTCACCAAGAGCAGATGACACTTGTTGTTCGACATGTGGATGTTTCAAAAAATGTCGCCACCATCAAGGAACATTTTTTGGGGTTCATACCTATCAATGACACAACTGGAGAATGACTAACTGACTCCTTTCTTCAGACATTACAGCAGCATAATCTGAACATCAGCAACTGTCGGGGGCAAAGATACGATAATGGGAGCAACATGAAAGGCAAACGAGCTGGTGTGCAGGCTCGCATAAAAGAATTGAACTACAGATCATTTTATGTGCCATGCGCTTGCCACTGCCTGAACCTCATCATTAGCGATGGAGCACATTCATCAAGACATGCTGTCTCTTTCTTTGGTTGCTTGCAGAAGGTCTGCAATCTTTGCTCTGCCTCAACAAGCTGCTGGCAAATATTGAAAAAACATGTTCAGATAACTCCAAAGCCACTTTGTGAGACTTGGTGGGAGTGATGGATAGAGTCTGTAAAAGCACTTCGCTATCAGCTCCAAGAATTTAGGAGTGCTTTGCAGGAGATTGCAGAGTCTGTAAGGACCAAGGATGCTGCAACATATGCAGAGGCAAGGTCACTTTGTGCTGAACTCCTCTCATACAAATTCATTGTTTGTCTCATCATCTGGTATGATGTCCTGCTTGAAGTGAACTGTGCAAGCAAGATATTCAAGAGTGCTTCAGTTGACATATCGACCTGTGTGAAGGTGCTTGCTTCAACCACTGACATACTTAAAAAGCACAGAGAGAGTGGTTTGAACAGGCATTGGTACAGGGCTCAAAAATTGCTGCAGAACTGGATGTCCCAACTGGATTCCGTCAGACAAGACACAGAAAGGTCAAGTGACTATTTGATTATGAAGGACACGACGATGCAGTGCAGGACCCAAAACTCAGTTTTCAGGTTGAGTTTTTCAACACACTACTGGACACCACACTGATGTCCTTTAGTGAACGATTTCGGCAAATGTCAGAGTTTGCTAAAACATTTGGATTTCTGTCGAACATAAAAATGCTAAATTCTGTTTCCATAGAAGACCTGATAAAACAATGTGAGGCTCTCAAAGAAAAATGAACAGACAACACGACTAACCACTCTGACTTTGATGCTCATGAACTTGCACATGAACTTAGGAACCTGGCAGGAATGGTCGAGAATGATACATCACCTATACAAGTGTTACATTTCCTCCTTCGAAACCAGCTACATGAAATCTATATGAATGCCTATGTTGTGTTGCACATTTTTTTGACAGTACCAGTAACTGTGGCTACAGCAGAATGCAGTTTTTCAAAACTGAAGCTGATAAAGACTTATCTGAGGTCATCAATGAGCCAAGAAAGACTGGGCTAGCAGTGCTGTCCATTGAGCACGAAGTTGGCAAAAGTCTCCCTTACAGTGACCTAATCAATGAATTCATCAACAAAAAAGTTCAGAAAGTCCCTCTGAAGCTTTAAAACTCATGCACAATTTCACTGCAAATACCGGGGTTGAGCTTGCCAAATCCCTTATACAGCTTAGAATGGAGGAAAACTGTAACCTTCAAACTGGTGAGCTCCCCAGTAAAACCCTGTGAGCCTCTTACTGGCTGGAACACACTGCTCAAATAATAAAGCTGGAGAGTGCTTTACCCCACAAGACTGAGAAAGCAGGAGGACATCCGCTCTGAAGGGCAAGATAAAATGTTTGTTCCTGACCGATGGAGGTGGTCACTTTGCCGTAGTGGTCAGGCTTAACCATAATTCAGCTGAATGATGAGACTCAGATCCCCTCAACAACTTAAAATAAGGAAACATATTGGATTATATGGACAATGCAGACTTAACGCAGCAGAGTGGGGAAGGGGTAATGGAACAGGGAGAGCTCTGATTCCTTAACTATTTTTGATTGGACTTTGCACATTTGCACCTTATACTAAAATGAAGCACCTTTTGTGTGCAGTCTCTTTCCTTGGGTGGTGAGTGATTTTGCTGATGCTTTTGGTTGGTTACATATACCAGGTGCCTCCACACATTTTATTAAGATGCATTGTAAACGCAGGGGTTGAGCTTGCCAGATTCTTTCTATTAAATTTATGCAAGAAATTCAAAATTACCTATGCCCCATGTATGTACATATTCTTTCAAGTGTTTTTTTTTTGTTCCCCAGGATTTACTTTTGATTTGGTTTCTAGTTAGTCTGAGTAACATTTTTTTCAGTTTTACAAATGTGGTGGGCTTGTTTCTAGGCTTCCAAATGTGATTTAGCACCTGAGAATGCATTGGCATATATCTTACAAAATTTAAATACTATGTAGAAAGATTACTGGGGGGGGGAGGCCTGCCCCATCAGTGCAGCCCCAGTCATATAGTTTGCTGGAGGCCCCCAAAGTCCTAAAACTGGCCCTGAGGATCAAATATCAGCCTTTCTCCTGTCCAAAAAAGCTCTTCTTGGATTACTATCCCCGAGCATTGGTTGCCTGCTAAACAAATCCCCTAAGACCCAACACACACGTACCTCAGTTTCTGACCTCCTTCTAGTACCCCACTGTCAGACTGCTCAATACCAGTGATCCTTTCAATACAGAGCCCCCCTGTGGTTTAATAATCTAAGCAACCAACTGAGCACTCTTTCTAGTCTGTCCCAATTTAAATTTATGCTTCATCAGCATCTCCTAACCAAAAGCACTTGTGATTGTTACACCTAGTTTCCCACTTCTGCAGACACCCTTATACCACTTTTTCACTCTCTGAGGCTCTTACTTGCCTTCCTGTTTCGTTTCACCTCTCCTGACAGAACAATTTCCCCTTTCCCGCTGCCACCTCCTCCCTTACCTCACCCTCCCCCCTTGCTCTTATCCCACTGACCCCCCCTCTTCCTGGACCTGTCCAGACCCTCTGTCCCCACTCTCCTTATCTTCTTTCCTTCATCCACCCTCCTTTCCCTCTTTACCCCTTCTCCCACCTTAGCCCCCCCTCCCTCTCACCCCTTATGACAAGGCCTCTGGCTGCCATATTTTCTCTTCCTTCTCTATCTAGACTCTGCCCTCTCATCTCCCCTACCTCTTCTTTACTCTTCCCTCCCCCGCCTCTGATTAGCAATGTTGCTTCAAATGTACCTTATGGTTTTCTATGCTTGCTTGTAATCTTGAGTGTGTAGCACTGTTCCCACTTATTTACCAGTTGACTTGCCCTGCTCTGTTGATACCATGAATGTTGTCTGTACCTCCGTTGATACCCTGAATGTTGTCTGTACCTCCCTACCTTATTGTAACCCTTTCCTTTGACGTGGAACCTTTGTAAATGAGCTGCCCCAAGCTCAAAGGTATTTGTAATCCGAGATTTAAATGAATAAATAAATAAAATAAACAGAAGCTAAGTTAGCTTTAAGAGGGGAACACACACCAGGATGAGGATGGCACGGTCTCCAAATATAGGTTGTGACAGCAGCCTTCAGACTTTCAATTTAAATTTGGGACTGGCAGTATAGGTTAGAGATTAGAGTAATGAGCTGTGAATGAGCTTGGTACATCCTGCAGACCTGGGTTTGATTCCCACAATCTCCACTTACACACTGTGTGATTCTGAGCAAGTCACTTAACTGCCCAGTGCTCACAGGTCGCCCCTGAAAACAAGCACTTGTGCCTAGTGGGCCCTACCCGGTTACCAAAGGCTAAAATAAAACAAATAAAAAAATAAATGGGAGTATGCTGAGAGGAATAGCTGCCTAAGCTAGGGTCAAGTTCATCATCCCACATAGCAGGAAGTTACTTTAGCCCACATTGCTGTGCTGGGGGATGGGACTGGAGGACAGAATGCAGTTTCATGGGCAATTTACCCTTGGGTCTTACGGAGCACGATACTAGTAACCTTATTGTGGGGCCTACTCATGGCTGTTTAGGCCTTTTCTATATAAAAAATTAATTTTCACTTAAATTGCTGTGCTTTTGACATATATGTGTACAATTAGCATAGATTCTGAGTTTTTGGGATGTTACTTAAGAAATAGTATTTGGTAACCCTCACGTGTGGCAACAATGCACAGGGGCATTGACCTTCTAGTTACTGTAAAAATGTGGACTAATATCAAATCAATGTATGCCTGACTATCTGTGATTAAATGTAATGTTGGCTGTTACATTCAAAACAATAAAATATCATTTCAAAAAAAGAATGCGGTTTCATTCACAATCGCACACATACACCAGAATGAGGATGGCAGTGCCTGGGCACAGTCTCAAAATATAGGTTGTGACACAAGCGACAACAGCTGTCAGCCTTTCAGTGTAAATGTACGCACGCTGCTGGCCAAATTCAAAACATCTGTCCCTAGTCATTCTAGCCAAGTCACTCTAGTGAGCTAAGAATAAATAAGTGGTGTGTGTCTTGGAAAAATACAGCTTGCATTACACTATCTTAACACAAATGCGCTTGCTGTCTGTGTCAGCTGTCTGTGACCGAGTCTGTCACCAAGAAGAATTTTCCTGCTGGGGCTTGTAAAAGTACCTGTCCCAGACGCCAGAAACTTTTTATGTAACTTATGATTTTGTCCGCGAGACTGAGACCAACCTCACTGTTGCTGCCTGCTGCTCCAACGGCTTTCTGACCGCCTCCCGACCCGTGCCTCCGAAGCCAGCTGCTCCCCTCAGAGTCGCCGTCTCTGCCACTACCCTACTTCCTGTGTCCCCCCTGACCTGCTGAATGCCAATGTGCTGCCCTGTGCACTTCTCACCCATCCTCTGAGCCTCTGGAGTGTCTTGTGCTTAGGGGTCCATCCATGCCATCCTGGGGCCCAGAGTGAGTAGGGCCCAACTCAGCACCCCGCAACAAAAAGGAATGAAACCATGGCCATGCCATTTCTCCAGTAGAACTGTGCGGGTCAGCAGACAAAGGGACCGATGGTACCAACCTCCAAAATGGGGTCATGTGACTGTGTTACTTACCCCAAGGTATTCCATCTGCAAAGGCCCCGATTGGTTGGGTAAGGTCCTCGCTCATGTTCTTTAAAATGGTGTGCACAGATTGGCTGGGCTGGCAAGTTAAGGGATTTAAAGTTAGTACTGGTAGCCGGTGGCTGGCTTTTGATGTGGAAAAGCATTCCAGACCCTCAGACCTTTCTGCCTTAATTTAACTCCTGTCTCCTGCTGGTGTTGCAATGTTAATTGGGGGGGCAGAGACCCTCCCTAATCTTCCCATGGGGGGTGCTTCAGCCCCTCAGCCCCCCCCCCCCGGAGTTGGCGCCTATGGGAACAGCATTATTTTATTTAAATAACCCGCCGCTTTGTCAGCAGGCACACAAGCAGATTGCTCGAGTCAAACATTCACAGATTCAAGAGGGATGAGAGACGTAGCTTGCAGTGTCTGCCCTACAGGAGAGTCTGCCACTCGCAGACTCAAGCAGAGCAGGGGTAGACGGTGAACCTGCTGCAGCTCTACACGCTCTCAGTGTGTCAGGGTAGAGCAGAGCTACAGACAGGCAGCAAACACTTTCACAGGAGCACAGCTCCATTTGCATCACAGAAAAGCGCTTTTAGCAGGAAGTGCTTTATAGTTTACATTAAAAACCTTCAGTCCCTTTCACTTTTGTGCCTGCAAGCACGCAACATGAGAGGACAGGGCTCTGTGTCAATTTAATCTAATTAATAAGGTAAATGGCAAACAGAAAATAAAATGCGGTGCTCAAAGTGTATTACACAGATACTCACAGAAATGTGATAGCAGAGAAAGGCACCACGGCCCGTCTAGTCTGCCCTACACCCTACCTCCCCCCTTCTGTTATGCTTCCACCCTCTTTTCCCAACCCCTTTAATCTATCCCAAGCCCTCTTGAACTCCTCCACTATTTCAACTACCACTACCTCCTCTGGCAGCTTGTTCCAGGCCTCCACCACCCTCTCTGTGAAAAAACTGCCCCCTGACATTACCTCTGTATTGCCCACCTTCCAGTTTGAGGCTATGTCCCCTCGTGTTCGCTCCCTTCTTCAATTTGAACAAGCTATCACCCTCCACCTTATTTATTCCCTTCAGATACTTAAAGGTCTCAATCATGTCCCCCCTTTCCCTCCTAGTCTCCAGAGGGTACAAATTCAGCCCTCTCAATCTTCTCTCATAGGGTACATCCAGTATCCCTCGTACCATTTCGGTTGCCCTTCTCTGCACCCTCTCCATCAGCTCAACCTCTCTTCATAGATGAGGCCTCCAGAACTGCACCCCATACTCCAGATGCGGCCTAACCACGGTTCTGTATAATGGCATTAGCACCTCTCTCTTCCTGCTATTAAAAACCCCTCACAATGCAGGTCAACATTCCATTTACCTTTCCAACTGCCCTGCTACACTGGCTGCTCACATTGAGGTCACGTGATATCATAATCCCCAGGTCCCTTTCTGTTTCCTTCCCTTTAATCACCAACCCACCAAGGGAGTAAGTTTCCTTCCTATTCTTCCTCCCCAGGTGCATCAGTGAACACTTTTGTGTATTAAACTTCAATTTCCAGATGTCAGGCCACCTCTCCAGCCTCTCCAGGTCCTGCCGCATGGCTTGCACCCCACTAGGTGAATCCACCCGCTTGCAGACCTTTGTATCATCTGCGAACAGGCACACCTGTCCCTCCAGACCCTCTGCTAGGTCACTAACATAGATGTTAGAGTATTGGTCCTAGCACTGACCCCTGTGGCACCCCACTGGTCACAGCCCGTTCCCTGGAATGTGTCCCATTTACCACCACAGTCTGACTCCTTCCCTTTAATCAGTTTTCCACCCACCTGGTGATCCTGTTGTCCACCCCATGTCTGTCCAGCTTATGTACCATTCCACCATGTGAAGGCCTTATTGAAATACAGAGAGGCCATGTCCACTGCTCCTCCTGCTCCCCTATCTGTGTCACCCCATCAAAAAACTCTATCAGGTTAGTCTGACAGGACTTTCCCTTGGTGACGCCATGCTGCCTGTCATCCTGCATGCCATTCATCTCCAAGTATTCTATCAACCTGATCTTAAGCAGTTTTTTACCTCGTCCTTCAACCCCACCCCTTATGTAGTCTTTCAGTCCATTGGCACCACCCCTGTAACCAAGGACAAGTTAAACAGCCTAGCTAGATGCGGCGCCAGTTCATCCTTCACCTCCTTGAGAACCCTTGGGTGCATTCTATCAGGCCCCATTGCCTTGTCTACCCTAAGTCTACCCAGCTCTTCCCTTACTCCTTCAGCAGTGGATTCTGCCACAGCCACTTGCCTGTGGCTGTCACCCTCCCCACCCCATCCTGGTCCCCTTTCCTCCGTGAAGATTGAGACGAAATAGCTGTTTAATGCCTCTGCTTTTTCGAAGTCCCCTTCCTGTTATGTTCCACTTTCTCCTGTTATCCTTCCAATCCCATGCTGTGCCCTCCTCTTTTCTCCAACATACCTAAAGAAGGTTTTGCCCCCCCCATTGCCTGCTTTGCTATCCTCTCCTCAGTGGCCTCTTTAGCCCTTCTTATCTTCTGCCCTGACTCCTTTCTTTTTTCCCCTGTAGGTTTCCCCTGTCCTCATCCTTTTGTGACCTCCGCTACCTCTTGAATTCTCTAGTCTTCTCTTTGATCCCTAACGCCACCTCTCTAGTGAACCATAGAGGTCTTTTCGGTCTTCTATTCTTTCTTACCATTCCTATACATGAGTCCATGGCTTTAAATAGCCCTCTCTTGATGGCTGCCCATAATTCCTCCACCCCCTGCACATCCCCTATCCTCAACATTTCTTCCCCAACTACCTTCCTCATTCCATGAAAGTCAGCCTTCCTGAAGTCCATTACCTTGGTTCTCATCCTAACCCTCACCCTGCCCGCTCTCACCCTGAACCTGACAGCCCTGTGGTCACTGGTGCCAAGCTCTTCCCCCACCTCCACCTCCTCCACACTGTCCCCATTTGTGAGGACCATATCCAACAGGTTTATACCCCCTAGTGGGCTCACTGACCCTTGTTGCAGGAATATGCCCTGAAGAGCCTCTAAGATGTCCCTGCTCCTTGCGGAGATTGCTGTCTGGGCCTCCCAGTTGATGTCCGGAAGGTTTAAGTCCCCAACAAGCACAATTTCCCCTTTCCGTGCCATTCTCGCTACTGATTATACAAAGTATCTATCCCCTTCCTCCCTCTGCATAGGAGGCCTATAGATTACCCCAACATGCAAGTTTTCCCTCTGTCCCCTGTCTACGGTGACACACATTATCTCTGTTTCCCCCTCCTCATCCTGCCCTTACACGGCCCCAATCCCTTCTCTGATATAAAATGCCACCCCCCCCTTTCCCTTCCCGATCTTTCCTAAACAACCAATACCCTGGGATCACAGTCTCCCAGGTGTGGCGCTCATTCCACCAAGTCTCTCTCACTGCTACAATGTCTAGGTTCTCCTCCATCATGGTGGCCTCCAGTTCTCCCATTTTGTTCCCCAGGCTCCTGGCATTTGCAGCCAAAACCCTCCAACATGTAGCCCTTCCTGTCCTTCCCTGCTGCTAACTGCTCCCTTTGATGAGTGTTGTGACTTGGGGGAGGCTGATAGCCTCTCTGCTCTGCCTCACGTAAGGCTGGCCCTGTCCTTAGCCACCCCCCCAATTAGGTTAAAATTGAACTTCCTTGCCATGAAGTCCCTCAGTTTACTCTTTAGTGCAGCTGCCCCTAAAGAGCTCAGGTGCAGCCTGTCTTGGGCATACAGCCCCTCCTCCTCCCAAGTAGAGCCCCAGTCACCCATCCAGCTGAACCCCATCCAACTGCACCAACCCTGTAGCCAATTGTTGAATGCCCTTATCTTCTCCTTTCTGGGTGTGCTCACTCTTGGTACTGGCAACACCTCAGGGAAGGAAAAACAGTGTTGCTCCTACAGAACCTAGCAAGTTCCTCGAACCTTGCCTGTACCTCCATCAGACTGTTCCCTTCCAAGTCATTTGTGCCCAGGTGAAACACTAGATGTGCAAAGCAGTGTGCAAAAGATGGAGATTAGTGTCCAAAAGGTGGATAAGCAGAAAAGGGGCAAAATTCAGCAGAAGGGCAGACAGCAAGGAGATCCAGGGATAAATGACAACCAAGGAAGGGGCTGGAGTAGAACAGTGAAGCAGTCTAGGGAGGTCAAATCATGGAAAGCCATGTGTGCAAATGCCAGGAGCCTTAGCAACAAGATGGAAGATCTGGAGGCTGTCATGGTACAGTCAGACCTGGACATTGTGGCATCACTGAAACCTGGTGTAATGATAACCATGACTGGGAGATGGCCATACCTGGCTACAACATATTCAGAAGAGACAGAGCAGGCAGGAAGGGAAGAGGTGGCACTGTATGTGAAAAATGACATAAGGGCCACAGAGATCCAGGAGGGACAAAATGGGGAGAGATACTGTGGGTTAAGCTGGAAAGGAAAATGGGGAATAGCCATCCGACAGGTGTGGCTATAGACCACTAGCCCAGGAGGAAGAAACAGATAGGAGTTGATGCTAGCCATCCAAAGGATGACAGACAAGGGTGAGGTAGTACTGGTTGGAGACTTCAATATTCCAGACGTGGACTGGAGCATCCCAGCAGCAGCATCAACTAGGAGCAGATTTATCCTGGACTCCTTCAGGTGCCTTCCTCCAAGCAACTGGTCATGGAACCAACTCGGCAGAAGGCAATACTGGACCTTGTGCTCACAAACAGGGACAGTGTGAAGGGGTAACAGTGGGGAGCACCTGGGAAACAGTGACCACCAGTCATTGTGGTTTGAAATCACAAAGAGCAGAACCAAACCACACAAAACACGAACCTGGATTTTAGGGGGCAGACTTTGGGAAAATGGGGAGATACTTGAAAGAGGCATTAAGGGAATGGGACAGGAATCAGGGGTTGAGGAACAGTGGGGTATTTAAAATGGGGATTATAAGAACAACAGAATTATGCATTACAGGTTAGGGAAGAAAAGGAAGAGGAGACCATTATGGTTTCTAAAGAGGTAGCAAAGAAATGAAAGCCAAAAAGATTGCATTCAGGCAATACAAAAAGACACAGGCAGAAGGGGATAGGAAAAGTACCAGGAGAAGCAAAGGAGGCAGGAAGTCAGTAAGGGAAGCCAAAGCTCAGACAGAAGAACACATTGCAAAATCAGTGGGTAAAGGACAAAACCTTTACAGGTACATAAGGAAAAAAGAAAGACAAAGGAGGATAGTGAGACTGAAGGGGAGGATGGGAGCCACGTGAAGGATGACAACAGTAAAGCTGACATATTGAACAGGTATTTCTGCTCAGTCTTTACTGAGGAAGAGGGGGTAATGGGTCTGAAGGGTACAAGGAGTGAGAATGGTGCAGAAATGGACACAAGTCCTTTACACGAAAGGGTCCTGAAGGAACTGGAAGTAATAAGAGTTAACAAAGCAATGGGGCAGATGAGATTCACCCAGGGTCCTTAAAGAACTAAGAGAGGTGGTGGCTGAACCTCTGGCTATCCTGTTTAGCCAATCACTGGAAACAGGAGGTACCCAAAGACTGGAGGACAGCAGATGTAGTCCCTTATACAAAAGTGGGAACAAAGAGGAAGCAGGGAACTACAGACCAGTCAGCCTCACCTCGGTAGTGGGAAAGATCATGGAAGCACTACTGAAGGAGAGATTGCTGGAACATCTGGTTGTCAATGGACTACAGGACCCAAGGCAGCATGGTTTCACCAGGGGAGGTCATGTCAGACCAACCTCATTGAATTTTTGACTGAGTACTAGGAGGTGGATCAGGAGGGCAGTGGACATGGCCTATCTGGACTCTCAGCAAGGCCTTTGACACTGTGCCACATAGAAGACTATTACACAAACTGGGGAATATGGGTGTGGGCAGGACAGTAGTGTGGTGGGTAGGTAACTGGCTGGGTGGCAGGACACAGAGGGTGGTGGTAAATGGCTGTCACTCCACAGAGGGAAGAGTGACCAGTGGGGTACCACAGGGATCAGTGCTGGGACCGGTCCTATTCAACATCTTCATCAGTGACATTGCACAGGATCTAGAAGGCAGAATTTCACTGTTCGCTGATGACACAAAGCTCTGTAACAGAGTAGACACACCAGAGGGTGTAGACAGAATGGAAGGGACCCTGCAGAAACTTGAAGAATGGTCAAGGGTTTGGCAGTTGAAATTCAATGCAAAGAAGTGCAAGATAATGCATATGGGGCACAAAAACCCTAGCACAACATATCAGTTGGGGGGTGAGGATATAGCATGCACCAAGCAGGAAAAGGATCTTGGGGTTGTCATCTCTGATGACCTCAAGGTAGGGAAACAGTGTGACAAGGCATCAGGTAAAGCAAATAGGATGCTGGGATGTATAGGCAGGGGCATCACCAGCAGGAAAAGGGAGGTCATAATTCCGCTATACAAGACACTAGTGAGGCCCCACCTGGAGTACAATGTACAGTTCTGGAGACCATACCTACGTAAGGACATAGACAGGGTAGAGAAGGTTCAGAGGAGGGCAACAAAGATGGTGCATGGATTGCATCACAAGTCCTAAGAAGACAGGTTGAAGGAACTGAACATGTACTCCCTGGAGGAGAGGAGGGAGAGAGGGGATATGATAGAGACATACAAGTATCTTACAGGGAGGAACAGGGTGCAGGAAAACACTATTTTTAAGCGAAAAAGATGTTCCAGGACTAGAGGGCATGGGATGAAGTTGGAGGGAGGACGATTCAGAGGAAACATGAGAAAGAATTTCTTCACAGAACGGGTAGTGGACAAGTGGAACACCCTGCCAGAGGAAGTGGTGGGGGGCTGAAACAATCACGGGATTTAAGAATGCATGGGATAGACATAAAGGAATTCTAGAGGTCAGGGGTAAGGGGAAACAGACTTCTAGGAAAACAAACTGAACTTACAAGCTCAAATGGGCAGACTGGGTGGGCCATAGGCCCTTATCTGCCGACACTGTCTATGTATCTATGTGTCTTTTCATCTAGCTGCTTACCCCAGGTAGGAATATGATTGCTCACCTCCAGTATCTTCATCCCTGGCATGCACTGCACCCATACTACATTGTTTTTTGCTCCCTTCCTTCCCCATTTTAACCTCTTAATTATTGAGGCCCCCAAGAGTGCCACCCTACTGCCCTCTGCTTCCTGGGTGTCCTTTTGGCCTCTAGCTCTGTGTCGCGGGGTTTGGCTTCCTTTGGACTCCTCCTCATGTTCCATCCTGACTTGGTTTCTGCTCCTGCTCATCTTTTGTTTCCCATCACCTAGCCTATCCTGATTTTTACCCACAACCAGCATCTGTACCTCTTCACCCTCTCCCTTTAGCCTTTCATCAGACTCCCCCCTCCTGTACCTCTTCATCCCTTGTACTTCCGCCTGACTTCCTTCATCCCTGCAGACCCCTCCTGCTTCACTGCTTGAGCATGATCCAATTTCACCTGACCCCCCTCTAACTGCTTCTAGCCTTCCCTCGTCTGCATCACTGTGCGAGATTGTGCCAACTGTGCTTGATCCCCTTCCAACTGTTCCTGTCCCACCCATCTTTGCAGAAGGTTTTGAGCACTGTACCCCACTTGGGGACGTCTTCTCCTTACCACCTGCCCTGTCTGCATATTTCCCCACTCCTGCACCCTGCCCGGCGCATGCCCCAGCCTCCTACTGCAACTCCTACCCTGCAGGGTTTCCTCCAGTTCGTTTCAGCCTCCCAGAAACTCAACCCCAGCTCTATGTATATATGTACAGCCTCAAGGAAAGGAAGGAGAGGGGGGACATGATAGAAACTTTCAAGTACCTCAAGGGGATCAACAAAGTCCAAGAGGGTAGCATCTTTCAAAAAAAGAGGTGTGCAAGAACAAGGGGGCACAATCTTAAGATAGAGGGGGGTAGCTCAGAGGTAATGTAAGGAAGTATTTTTTCACAGAGAGGGTTGTGGATGCATGGAACGGCCTTCTGGAGGAGGTTGTGGAGTCAAAAACAGTGGTGGAATTCAAGCATGCATGGGACAGTCATAAGGCAATTCTGGGGGGGGTAGGAAGAAGTAGGCTGCTGGTTAACTAGGATCTGCAGCTTATCCAGCAGGCACGGAAATGGGCAGACTGGATGGGCCAAGCGGTCCTTATCTGACATCAAATTCTATGTTTCTATGTTTCTTCCAGTGCTTCCTTCCTGACCCTTTTCTTATGCTACAGTTCCCCTAGTGCCACTTTTTGGTGTGTCCCTACTGTCCCCTCCTCCACCCCCTTCCACATGTAATACCCCCTCCCCTTCCACTGCACCTGAGCTTTCCCACGTCCCCCAACCGCTCTCATCCTCCTCTCTCTGATGGCCCTGCTGACCCTTTCTCTCCAATGTCCTCAACTAGAAAACCTAGAGGACAAAACTATTTGTTACTTCCACCCTCTGGCCCATTTCACCTATGCCTGCGTTGTCCTTCATACTGGGCATCTGTCTGCCTTTTCCTGAGCCTACTGTCTTCCATTCCTCCTGATCCCTGACTGACCCCTTTTCTCTAGCTACAGGCATTATTTTTGTGCCTCTAGACTTCCTGTTGTCAGTTCCCACTGAGCCCTTTCCTCCTGTTTCAGGCGTCCCTGTCCCAAATCTGGACTTGCTGTTGTCTGTTACGACCTCTGGTCTATCCCCTCTGCATCCCCTTCCATCCTCTCCTTCCCAAGCCCTTGACTTCTGGAACAGTGTATCTGATCCTCCAGTGAATCCACTCAGCCCTTCCCACTCCTTCCTTGGCTTATACCATCCCAGTCTCTCTACCCCCTTTCCCCAGCTTCCTTCCCCATTTAACCCCCACCTTAGCCCCACCACTTCCTCTCTCAGCTGAGTGAGCTGCTTACACATCATACAACCCCCCCTCCATCCTCCAAGTCCAATTTAGGATCATAGCCATTCCACAGCCACTGCACCCCACCACCCTGCCAAAGATCCCCCTCCCTTGGTCACCCCTCCCTCTGTGCTGCCCTACCATTTCTTCCGTGATACTTAGATACAGTCCTAAAATCACCCTTATGTATTTTTTTGGCCCCTAACCCTCACGCCTCCTCAGCCCTGACCCACAGTCAAGACATTTTAGAAATAATAAAGCATGTGCAAACCATAGACATCAAGAATTAATAACCATAGCCACCACGTTCAAGTCCAAGTCAGCAGCACCTCCAGCATCAGGAGTCCAAGATCAAGTTCCCAGCAGCTCCAGTGTCAGTAGTCCCGACTCAGTTCATTTCACCTTAAATCAAGTCCAAATCCCCAGCACCTCCAGCGTCAGGAGTCCAAGATCAAGTTC
The DNA here is from genome assembly GCA_016271365.2 of Neoceratodus forsteri. Taxonomy (NCBI): domain Eukaryota; kingdom Metazoa; phylum Chordata; order Ceratodontiformes; family Ceratodontidae; genus Neoceratodus; species Neoceratodus forsteri. The sequence continues at coordinate 2,676,695 of JADMNL010000033.1, forward strand.
CCAGCACCTCCAGTGTCAGTAGTCTCAACCCAGTAAATTTCACCTCAATTTCAGCTCTTTTAGGAAGGATTTCTTAGTGTTTGTGTCAATTTCCCATATCCACCGAGGTTGAAGTCCAAGTCCCCTGTGAAGAAATGCAGGACCCAGTTCTTTTGCTGCAGACTACCTCCTTGCAGTGATTTCCTTAGTTCAGGATGCTCCTTGCTCCCACTTTTAGTCCTCCTATCGGTCTGGCTGGCTATTTTTAAAGCCTACCACCTTGGCGCCTCTCTCCCTGATTGGCCTGATCCTGCACCGCTGTCTGCGGTTGGCCGGCCGGCCCTGCTTCAGTCGCTGGACTGCCACCTGTGCCCCTTGCTAGTTCAGCTCCAAACAGCTCAGCTCTCCTTCCTCTGATCACCAACCTCGACCCCGCTGCCGACTGCAGCCACAGCTCAACGCAGCTCTCCGCTCTCCTTTCAATGGTCACCGACAGCGACCTGCTCCCCCGCTGCTGGCACAGCTAACAAACACAGCAGTGCACAGTCCAGTTTCTTTCTGTGCCACCTGGGCTATTGGTACAACTTATTAATAGAACTGTTGTCAATATTTCTACTTCGGCTATATTAACAATATCAAAACAACTACTTTGGGGCTTTTGAACTATACAATAACATTCCCCAGGCTATACAAATATACCGGTGTAACCCCCCTGCAAATGGGGGTTCCCAAAAGACTTCCAGGAGCTTGCTTGAATGCTCCAAGCCTGAATGGTGTTTGGGTTTAAGCCATTTATCAGTGAGTGTTTTAGAACCTCTGGTACTGTCTCTTTAAGAGCTGTCTGTTTGCAGACATAATTAGTTTGTATGGGGACTGTGTGTTTCTTTGATTGAGTACCACTCAAGCTGCTGCCAATTCACCCCATTTTGCAGTCACTAGGAGTGCAAAGGGAACCTGTCTGAAAGATGTAACTGATTGCCAGAAATCATTTACAGTAATAATAAAATTACAGTTTGTCTAACCTGCTTTCTTTGCAGTCAGAACTGTCTGCCTAGTTCCCCATTCTGGTTTTGAACTGCTGAACTGGACCAATCAGTGTGGGTAAACTAGCTCTAAAATGATGCCTTGGACGAATCAGAACTTGGGACTCATAATCTGAGCCAGCCACAAGAGGATTGTATGGGCAGTGACTCTGGGAGATGTAGTTTAGACTTCGGTGCCTTTTTGGACCAACAGCAGCAGTCTATTGTGAGTGACAGCCAATCCAGTCAAGAACTGGGAGGAACTCAAAGGAAGTGCCCGGTTTTTGTCTGTTGGGAGTTTCAGTTTGAGATCTGAAAGTGAAGGGGAAAGAAACCCTGTGCTCCTTCAGTGCACAGTTTCAGTCAAAAAACGTGTGCAAGGCCCAGAGTTCCGGTCTACAACTTGTGTAACTGCTTGTTAGGACTGAACTGTCCTGTGAAAGAATCAAAGGATCTCTGAAGAGTAGAAACCAGGCTCACCCTGTAGAAGACTGAAGAAATTGTTGAATTACACTGGGTCTGTCAGGAACTGAATCTGCTGTGTGTTCTCCTGGTTATTGTGCAGTAATTGCGATTGGGATACAGATGCAGCCTGCCTGGTATAGTGCTTTTTACCATATAAATGTGTGGAGGAGTCTCTTTGAGATCAAAAGTAGCCCTGCTGACATTGAAGGACCATATCTTCTTTGGAGGTCGTGAGTACTAATTCGGGTCGCCCCTGTTGAATTGCCACATTAAATCCAAATGGAATTACTGTACTGCTGACTGTTTAATTTTCCTTTCTCTGTGTGAAAGGGCCCTACCAGCTGCCACGGTTTGGACTAGCCACTAGGCCTGGGTACCCAGGGACAGTAACTGGTAGGGATAGGCTGTGCACAGAGCCATAGGTAGATAGTAAAGTGATAAGCTAATTAACCTGATTTCCCTGTCCTTGTTATATCCCCAAATAAATCAGAGCTGTTTGTTTCAACAAAGTTATACTGCCTGAGGTATTTGTCTATGTTAAAGTACTGTACTGTGATTGTTGCACTGTATCTTATTTTACAGGATGTCCGTGCCTGAACCAGCCTTGGGGGTAAGTGTATACTGTGAAGGTAATTCTGCTATATTGTGTGGGCCACTAGTGGGAAGAAAGGGGTTGCAGTGTCCCAGAGGGCTGTGACCAAGTAAGTTTAACTATTGCAAACCCTGACCTCTGGGTGGAGGCACCCGCCATTGATCCAGGCCCTCAACCTGTTAGTGGCAAATCAGGCAGGGGTAGTAGCCCCTGGGATAGCGCCATCTAGGGGTTACATTTTGGAGGCTCACCGCTGGGATTGTGTGTCCTCTAGTGGCCATATTTACAAACCACTGTTAAGGGAAAAAAAATAAATAAATAAATGGGTACCCCGACAGAAGTGGCTGTGCACCGGCTGGTGGAGTGGTGTACTGGGGAGGAGATCGACCCCCAAAATGCTATGCTTATCCTGGACATCCCCCTGGGTATCAATACGGACACTGTGCAGGGAGTACTTTCCAAGGTGGAAGGTTTACAAAATCCTGTGGTGGTGGGTCGGCACGCTAATCTGCTCACCCACACTTTCCTGGCCCTAGTAGAGTTTAAGGATCCCATAGATAGCTCCAAAGTACCACAGACCATTACCCCAGAGGGAGCCCTCACTGCTTGGAGAGTGATAACTAAGGACAGTAAAGACCGGGGGGAATGAGCCCCACCACTATCTGAAACTTTGAGGAGAAATTTGCTAAATGGTTGCTGGGAGAAGGAAAACTGTGGAGGACTTGAAGAAACTATTCTTGCCACCTGGGGTGTTCCTCCCCAACACCCTCTCCTGCTCCAGTACCATAATGGTGGCTGAACCAATGCAGACTCCTATTTCTGCACCTGCCATTAGTCACGACTCTTACCGAAGGTTGAGGATCTTTCTGGCACCCTCCCACCCCCCAAGGGAGGATGACTGGGAGACCTGGATAGACTATGTTGCCCCAAGTGCTAGAATGGCAATGCTCGGGAAGCCGAGCGAAAGAGGGTTAGTGAGAGCCTCCGAGGTCCTGCCCTGGCTACCATCCGGTACAAACGGCCAACCCTGAGGCGACTGCACAAGCTATCTTGAGGCCTTGGAGAATGTATGGGAGCCCAGATTCTGATGAGGACCCATGGTGGAGAGTAAGAAATGCACAACAGTACCAAGGGAGTTGTTGTCTGTGTATGTCTCTCGGCTGAAAAATTGTTGCAAGAATGCCTCAGAAAGGGTAGTTTGCCAGCGATTGAACTGGACCGAACCAGACTGGACAGAATCCTTAAGTCTGCCCCTTCTCAGAACTGCTGTTGCTTCAGTTACGCCTGGCAAATCGACTGGAATCCCACCCTCCTTGATGAGTTAATGAGAGAAATTGAGGAGTTGAGAAAAGGCGACCTCGGGAGGGACCTGCACCAATAGCTGTGGCTATGACCCGAGTGACTGAGGTGGCCCATCAAGTGAAGTTCAGGGGCAGAGGTTGGCAGTCAATGAGTGCTCTGATAAGGAAAGATATGCCACAATGGGGCGAACTGTTGAGAGAGATCCGGGAATTCAAAACAGTCCCTTTATGAAGGCCACGCCTGCAAGTGCAGGCCCGACCTATATCCGACTGCATCTGCTATGGGGTGGGATACCCACCCATGTATCTCCTGCTGATAACAGCTCGAACTCGATTCCTTGACCATGGAAGTGGAGAAACTGACGAGATGTCTCCAAATGCTTATCACCGCGAACAGAGATGGCACCAAGGTTTCCAGTTAGTAATACCCCGCCCTGGCTCCCAGTGTGGCACCTCGGCCAGCTCAAACTCCAAAAAGTATGTTTTGCTATAATTGTGGGAAGGATGGGCACATGAAAGGAATGCCAATCCCCAAAGACACTGACAAAGTTGCATATAGGCTACAAGGAGAGCTTGGAGAACAAATCAGTGGTTAAGAGGTGCAGAAATGATCCCAGTGAGGGCACCAAAATGCTAATTCACGTCCTTTGTGGCAAGGTCAGTTGCCCAGGCCCCCACTACGCCTCTCCAGACTGGTCCAGAATAGTGGGTCCCTCCATGGAGACCACTGTAAAGGTAAATGGAGTGTCTACAAGAGCTGTGATTAGACAGTGGCTCCCAAGTGACAATTATGTTTCAAGATTGGTATCAGAAGCATTTGTCAGGCATACCCTTACAACCATTAGAAGGACTGCATATGGGGTTAAGTGAGAAGCCTACCCCTATTCTGGGTATATCCGAATTTGGCTGTCTTTCCCCACCTCCGTGGCTGGAGTGGCCAACAAGTAGAGACCCTAGCCTTAGTGTGTCCCCACTGGACTGTATGATGGTGTCCTTTGTTGATTGGAACAAATGCTCATATGTTCAGAAGGCTGCACATTTGTGTTATGAAAACAGGGGTCAAAGACTAGTAGAGCTTTAAGAGTTCCGGCTTTAATTAAGAAGGCCTATGAGGCACAGAGAGATGCTGAAAATATAGAACCAGAGGAACCGGTCGGAATTGTATGGAAGAAGGATCCTGAGTCTCTGATCCTGGCACCAAATGCCCAGTGTACCTTACAGGAGAGGTCCGTATCAGAAAGGATGTTAAGAATAAAATATTAATGTTGGATGCACCAGGCGATGGAAAATTGCCAGAGGGACTGCTGGTCAAGCCTAGTATTTTGCCGCAAGAGCCCATGCTTATGCCAGAAGGGTAATGGTCCAGTTCATAATGTGTCTGAAAGAGACATTCGAGTAAATAGAGGTTGCATCTGGCTAATGTGCATTGTGCAGACACTGCAGTGCTACCCAGCAGCAAGAGTTCAAGGAAGAATGACAGAGTAGCGCACGACTTTTGATTTCGCAACTCCGCCGCCAGCTGAATGGAAAGTGAGGATCAGTGAGAAGCTTGCCCAGAGAGACCAGGTGTTTTCTTTAAAGGAATGGGACTGTAGGATGCGTGCAAGGAGCTGAGCACAATATCCGGCTGCATGACGAAAGACCATTTCATTGAGAGGTCTCGACGCCTGGCACCTGCTGATATAGATGATGTGAGCGGCATCTGCAAGAGATGTTAGCGGCTGGTGTAATACAAGAATCCAGAAGCCCTTATGCTTCCCCATTGTGGTAGTGAGGAAAAAGAATGGGACAGTAAGGATATGCGGATTATCGCACCTAAACCGCGGACTATCCCTGATCAGTACACAATGCCCGCATTCAGGATGCTTTGACTGCCTAAACGGGAGCAAGGGTTCTCTGTGCTGGATCTCCGCGAGTGGTACTACCAGATCCCGATGGCCCCAGAGGACCGTGAGAAGACAGCCTTTATCTGTCCGGCTTGGCTTCTATGAATTCATGAGGATGCCTCAAGAGTTTCAGGTGCCCCAGCCACTTTTCAACGATTGATGGAGCGTGCAGTGGGGGACATGAACTTACTAGAGTGCCTGGTATACCTAGATGATGTTATTGTGTTTGGCAGCTCACTGGAGGAACATGAGAGCAGATTATTTAAGGTATTGGATCGACTGGAGGACTTTGGCCTTAAACTGTCCATTGATAAGTGTCAATTCTTTCAAACATCAGTAAAGTATGTGGGACACTAGTATCCACCGAGGGAATAGAGACCGACCCAAGTAAAGTTGAGGCCTTGACCACCTGGCCACAGCCACAAAATCTAAAAGAACTGCAAAGATTCCTGGATTCTGTGGTTATTATCGGCGCTTCATCAAGGACTATTCAAGAGTGATCCGCCTTACTTAACCTTACTCAAGGGTATCCCCAACCCACAAAAATACCAAATCAGCGTCCCTCAAGACTGAAGAGTGTATTTTCATCCGAGTGAAGTATTTGGGGCCGCTGGACTCCTGATTGTGAGACTGCTTTTCATGAGATCATATATCAACTTACCCATGCTCCAGTGCTGGCCTATGCCGATCCAAGAAAACCTTAAGTCCTGCACACTGATGCTAGCTTGCAAGGGTTGGGGGCTGTGTTGTACCAAGAACACGAGAATGGCCTGAGACCAGTGGCCTTTGCCAGTGAAGCCTGACCCCATCCGAAAAGAACTATCCTGTACATAAGTTAGGTTCCTAGCTTTGAAGTGGGCTATTGTTGACCAATTCCATGAGTACTTGTATGGGGCTAAAATACTTGTAAAAACTGACAATAATCCTTTGACCTATGTGCAGACCTCAGCTAGTTGGATGCCACTGGCACAGGTGGCTTTCTGCATTATCTACATATGACTATGCTCTCGAATACCAAGCAGGTCTGAACCACATAGATGCTGATGCTCTCTCCCGGAGGCCTGTTCCCCAGAATGATTGGGTCCGATTGGCAGAACCTGACATTCGGGCACTCTGCCGGAAGTTTGACAGGGAGGAACAAATGTCCACGGACGCAGTGGACTGCATGGTGGATTGCTTGGGACCCTCTGAGAATTGCATACCTGCTGCTTATTGCCACTTTTCTGCAATAGACATTGGTGCACTGCCTCAGCTGGACAATGACAGTATCTAGGGCTCAATCCCACGATCCTATGATCAAATCAGCTTTAGAAGCCCTCTATGCAGGAAAAGATGTGTCCAAATTACGCTCCACTGATTTGAGAACTGCACTGTTATACAAAGAAGGTCCTAAGTTGAAACTGATCAATAAACTGTTATATAGAGAAACAGTAGACAGAGGGGACAAGTAGACAAACAACAACTGGTGCTGCCCACTGCCTTCGAGACTCAGTATTGAGGTCCTTGCACAACCACATGGGGCACCTTGGTATAGACAGAACACTTGACTTGGTGAGATCCAGATTCTATTGGCCTAAGATGGGGGCTGATGTGGAGCAACACATACGAACTTGTAGTCGCTGCTTACAGAGGAAAGCTTTGCCCAGAGGGCTGCCCCCTTGTTAACATAACCACCAGTGCACCCATGGAGCTGGTCTGTATTGATTTTCTGAGTTTGGAGTCAGATCAAAGAAATATCAGTAATGTGCTGGTGGTCACTGACCATTTCACGAGATATGCCCAAGCTTTCCCACCAAAGACCAGAAAGCATCCACTGTAGCCAAAGTACTGTAGAAAACTTTTTGTTCACTATGGGGCTCCACAAAGAATCCATTCTGATCAAGGGAGACTTTGAGAGTCGTCTGATCAAGAGATGCTTTCTCTGTGGGGAGTGAGAAGTCCAGAACCACTCCTTACCACCCCAGGGAGACCCACAGCCTGAGCGTTTCAACCGCACTTTGCTAGATATGCTAGGCACCCTGCACCCAAAGGACAAGCCTAGATGGAGCCAACAAATTAGCACCCTGGTACATGCTTATAACTGCACCAAAAGTGATGCCACTGGGTTCTCCCCTACCGCCTGATGTTTGGAAGAAAGCTCGACTACCGGTAGATGTGTGTTTTGGGGTCTCTCCTGATGGGGTTCAAGCTGACAACTATTTACAGTATGTGCAAAAGTTAAAGGCCCAGCTAACTCATGCGTACCAACTGGCTCAAACCATGGCTGCCAAAAGAAATCTGGCCAACAAAGAAAGGTATGATAAAAAGGTGAAAGCACAGGAACTCCAGGAGGGAGATCGGGTATTGCTAAGAAATCTGGGACTGCATGGCAAACACAAGATTGCTGACAGATGGCACCATCTCCCTCACATTGTAGTGGGCAAACTAGATGATCTGCCAGTGTACAAAGTAAGGCCTGAGAACAATTCAAAGATGTAAAACAATGCATAGAAATCATTTACTACCCATTGGACAAATCCTGATTGAGTCTGAGCCCCAGAAGATGCCCCTCTGGACCAGTGACTAGAGCTGCTGCTAAGAAAAGATCAAGGAAGTCTGCACCTACAGAAGCAGAGTTAAAGTGTTCCCCTGCACAAGTCCCAGTTGAGCATGACTGTCAGTCCATATCAGAAGAAAGTGAGAGTGACTTTGAATACTATCCTTCTTACGAACTGAGTCAATTGTTTTGGGCAATCCCCTAGTCAATACTGGAGACAAAGCTGGGCCTTCTGGACTGTCTATGCCCTAGCTTCATCCCTGGAGCCAATGCTCCCAGAAAGTGATGCAAAGCATCAGATCAGATGAAATGGAATCATTGTGCATGGTTGAACTGTTTGAGCTTTCAGGAGGGAAAATGATAGATTGGGGCAGACTGGTGATACACCGAACAAGAAGAGTATTTTGAGTGCCCTGACAGTCCACTGCCAGTGTCTGAAAGCTCTCCATGCGAGCCAAATGTTGTGGACTCAGAAACTGTAACTCCTGGAGCTGAAAGTGCCCCAAGTTCTAGCCTCTCTACCCCATGGAGACTCCCTGACAAGTGAGAACAATGCTGAAAATGAGGCTCAGAGTGCAGAGTTGTAACAGCTCCCCTAGAAAGACTGGTCAGAGCTGTAAAGCCTGTGGTGCACCTCAGTTATGATTCCCTGGGCGGCCAGTGGACCTGCCTCTCAATGTTGTCCATAAAGGTGTATGTGTCCCGAGCTCATTGCCCAAACTGAGCGTTAGTGCTAACTCCAAGTTACTTGTGTTGCCCTCTAAGTATGGTGCCCTTGCCCCGTCCAGCCCCAAGGTAACTGATAGGGAAGGGTCCCCTCTCTTCAGGTTTCATGTACAAGAGGTAATAACTTGAGTTATGGTACAATGTGTGTGTTATACTGTGTAAAGAGTGACGTACTGCAATGTTTCAGAAATGGTTCTTGGTAAAATGATGTATTGACTGATGATTACATGTGTGAGCCTAATGCAAATGTATATGGTTGCAGTTGAAACTTATGGGGTACCTTGCTTGCAGGACGTCAGCTTTTCCCAGGCCAGGAAGGGTGTAACCCCCTGCAAATGGGGGTTCCCAAAAGACTTCCAGGAGCTTGCTTGAATGCTCCAAGCCTGAATGGTGTTTGGTTTAAGCCATTTATCAGTGAGTGTTTTAGAACCTCTGGTACTGTCTCTTTAGAGCTGTCTGCTTGCAGACATAATTAGTTGTATGGGGGACTGTGTGTTTCTTTGATTGAGTACCACTCAAGCTGCTGCCAATTCACCCCATTTTGCAGTCACTAGGAGTGCAAAGGAACCTGTCTGAAAGATGTAACTGATTGCCAGAAATCATTTACAGTAATAATAAAATTACAGTTTGTCTAACCTGCTTTCTTTGCAGTCAGAACTGTCTGCCTAGTTCCCATTCTGGTTTTGAACTGCTGAACTGGACCAATCAGTGTGGGGTAAACTAGCTCTAAAATGATGCCTTGGACGAATCAGAACTTGGGACTCATAATCTGAGCCAGCCACAAGAGGATTGTATGGGCAGTGACTCTGGGAGATGTAGTTTAGACTTGGTGCCTTTTGGACCAACAGCAGCAGTCTATTGTGAGTGACAGCCAATCCAGTCAAGAACTGGGAGGAACTCAAAGGAAGTGCCCGGTTTTTGTCTGTTGGGAGTTTCAGTTTGAGATCTGAAAGTGAAGGGAAAGAAACCCTGTGCTCCTTCAGTGCACAGTTTCAGTCAAAAACGTGTGCAAGGCCCAGAGTTCCGGTCTACAACTTGTGTAACTGCTTGTTAGGACTGAATCCGTCCTGTGAAAAAGAATCAAAGGATCTCTGAAGAGTAGAAACCAGGCTCACCCTGTAGAAGACTGAAGAAATTGTTGAATTACACTTCGGTCTGTCAGGAACTGAATCTGCTGTGTGTTCTCCTGGTTATGTGCAGTAATTGCGATTGGGATACAGATGCAGCCTGCCTGGTATAGTGCTTTCTTTTTTACCATATAAATGTGTGAGGAGTCTCTTGGAGATCAAAAGTAGCCCTGCTGACATTGAAGGACCATATCTTCTTTGGAGGTCGTGAGTACTAATTGGGGTCGCCCCTGTTGAATTGCCACATTAAATCCAAATGGAATTACTGTACTGCTGACTGTTTAATTTTCCTTTTCTCTGTGTGAAGGGCCCCTACCAGCTGCCACGGTTTGGACTAGCCACTAGGGCCTGGGTACCCAGGGACAGTAACTGGTAGGGATAGGCCTGTGCACAGAGCCATAGGTAGATAGTAAAGTGATAAGCTAATTAACCTGATTTCCCCCTGTCCTTGTTATATCCCCCTAAATAAATCAGAGCTGTTTCAACAAAGTTATACTGCCTGAGGTATTTGTCTATGTTAAAGTACTGTACTGTGATTGTTGCACTGTATCTTATTTTACAGGATGTCCCGGTGCCTGAACCAGCCTTGGGGGTAAGTGTATACTGTGAAGGTAATTCTGCTATATTGTGTGGGCCACTAGTGGGAAGAAAGGGGGGTTGCAGTGTCCCAGAGGGCTGTGACCAAGTAAGTTTAACTATTGCAAACCCTGACCTCTGGGTGGAGGCACCCGCCATTGGATCCAGGCCCCTCAACCTGTTAGTGGCAAATCAGGCAGGGGTAGTAGCCCCTGGGATAGCGCCATCTAGGGGTTACACCAGTGTTTGTTGCATTTCTCTTGGGGCATACTATAAACGTGTAGCCATTATTAGAGAGTGTATACAGCATGTCTAGTAGGGTCTTACTGCCTACCATAATTATAATTATATTTATAGTGCTGCATGATATAAGGTCACGTTCTGACCAATTAGAAGTACCCTTTCAGTGGACCTCAGTGGAAAAAGAAACAGCAGAGACGTATGAGAGAGAGAAAGGGGGGAGGGCACTCAGAGGTGGCCAACCCTCTGAACTAGAGCTAAAAGAGACAGTACAAAGAAAAAGGAGAGAACTGTTGTAACAGAGGTTTTTGTAGAGAAGGAGGAAAATAGGGTCCACATTAAGGGCAGGGCTGATCCCTGTTACACTGCTTTTATAAATGTCTACAAGGAGTAAACTTGTGTTCCGTGGCTTAGCTGTTTTACAGAGGAGGATGTATAGAGGAAACAGGCTGTGACTTCTGGGAAGCAAGCTAGTTTGCAGGCAGTTTGCTTTCACTTTCGTTGCTGCGCTAACTTTCCGTCTCAAAGGGGAACAAAACACAGAGAGCTGCACTTAGATAGAAACAGCCACTGCTTCTGCTGTACCAGCCATGGCTCATAGTCTGTTTGATCAGCTCACTTGCTCAATATGTCTTTCTACCTACAGAAACCCGGAAAAGCTATGGTGTGGCCACACATTTTGCCAATCTTGTCTCCAGGAATTGTTCCAGCAGAAGCCCCCCTGGAGCTGCCCAGAGTGCAGGAATCCAACAGATGGGAACAGTATCCCGGACTACGCCCTGAGAGATCTCCTGTCCAACCCAGAAACTGCCAGCTTGGTAACTATGGGGTTTATGAGGTTAAAAGGGGACATGTCCTCTGAAATACCAGTGGAGACGTGTCTCATGCTTTCGCTCGTACTCACTCTCTGTTCCTCACTCTCATTCTTCTTCCTTCTTCTGCACTGAAACAGTTCCTGCTCTGCAATTTATTTTTGAAATTTAAATGAAAACTATTTAAAGGGACTCAGTCAGCTGCCTTAGGCCTCAAAGTGTCTTAAGCTTAAATATGCTTAGTACAACTAGTCACATTCTGTAGAGATTGCTGATACAGCTATTAGTTTGATTCTGATTCTTTTTTTTTAAAGACTGTTCAACACACTGGTGTTACCATGCAAAATTTGTTTACAATCCTTGATCAACTGCCACTGCATCTTTCTTGGATTTTGGAGCACCCACAACACAGTTTAGCCACCCGTGATGCAGTGGCGGGAGAGGAGACTATTGCAGTTTGAGTGACTGCACTATCTGGGGTATTCCAAATGTTCAGGAACTAGGCAGTAAGAACAGCTCTACTGAGTATGCATTTCAGTTTTACTGAGAAAGAAGCAAATAAAGCCACCAGCAAAATCATAGGATTTTAGAGAAGGTATGCAATAATAAAACGTGGAGCCTAGATAGTCAAAGGAGATGCACCTGCGCATCTCCAGCAGTTCGCCCTGTGCCATATTCAAACCCTGAAGATGTGCCGCACAACTCTGACTGCACTGAAGTGCCGCTATAAAGTATGCAATGCATCTCTAGGAGGCGTGCCCATGAATACACGGCACATAGCTATATTCAGCTGAGATGTGTGGCACATCTGCCCACACATCTAGGTGATGCGCTGCACCACGGGTGGGCTGCTGTACTGTACAGCGCAGCACAGCAGCCACCAGACCTTGGGTAGCTAAGCCCCTCTCCCATCCCCAAACTCCTGACCCATCCACAGTAATAAAGAGCAAAACCCCCCTGCAAGGCTAGTGGCCCCCTCCCGGCCCCAAATCCCTGATCGCAATGAAAATTATATTTCAATACTCCCCAGTAGTTTAGTGGCCCGGCCGTACCCAAACCCTAAGTAATAAAAAATAATTATCCCCTGATATTCTCTGGTAATCCAGTGGCCTCACCTCCCAACTTGTAATAGAAAAATGAGCATACCCCTTCCCTTGTAGTCCAGGGGCACACCCCTCCCATCCCCAAACCCCAACCATGCTTAAAAAATAAACCCCAAACCTTCCCTGGTAGTCTAGTGGAACCCCACCCACTGAGGAATTCTTACCCAGCTCCTCTGTCTCAGCATGGCCATCACGCCAGCTGGCAGCACAACCCAACCACACACAGCCACAGCTGCCCGCTGACTGAGCTGTCACAGAATGAAAGCTTACAGTAAGCACTACAATACCATTGATCGACACTGTCGACCAATGGGCTTGCAGTGTGTACTGTAAGTGAAAAGCTTACAGTATACACTGCAAGCCCACAGGCCAAAGGCCAGTCCCACACAGGAGGAACATGCCCACAGTCACTGTGGACCACAAGAAGAGTAGCCCAGCAACAGGGGATCACCAATAAGAAACATCACATACCAGACACAGAACAGGGACACTGTACAAGCCAGCACACGAGAAGGGACCCAACGGATCATACACAACATGGAGGGCACACACTGTAGTGGGAAATGTGGACATGGCATATGGCTGAGTCGTAACACTGGGGCACACGTGCAAATGGGAAGAAAAGTACCGTGGAATCAAGGAATCACAACAGGGCACCAGCACAAGATGAACAGGAATGACCACAGAGACCGTCAACAATATCAAACAATTTACTGCAGAAAGAAGAACAGAATGAACAACAGCAAGAACAGCATGATAAATAAACAATATCAGGAATAGGGGGATGAGGACCCTAAAAGGGAACAATAAACAGGTTGTGTGTGTGTGTGTGGGGGACCTAACCAGGGTAAAATAAACAGTGTGTGTGTGTGTGTGTGTGTGTGTGTGTGTGTGTGTGTCTGTGTGTGTGTGTGGGGGGACCTAACCAGGTAAAATAAACAGGGTGTGTGGGGGTTGAGGGACCTAACAAGGAACAATAAACAGGGTGTGTGGGAGGGAGGACCTAACTAGGAACAATAAACAGGGTGTGTGTGGGGGGTGAGGGACCGACAAGGAACAACAAACAGGGTGTGTGGGGGGGAAGTGAGGGACCTAACAAGGGAACAATAAACAGGGTGTGTGTGGGGGGGATGGATGAGGGACCTAACAAGGAAACAATAAACAGGGTGTGTGTAGAGGGGTGAGGGACCTAACAAGGGAACAATAAACAGGGTGTCTGTGGGAGGAGGGGGGAAGTGGGAGATCTAACCAGAGAACAATAAACAGGGTGTGTGTGGGGGGGTGAGGGATCTAACAAGGGAACAAAAAACAGGTGTGTGTGTGAGGTGAAACCTAACCAGGAACAATAAACAGGGTGTGGGGGTGTGAGGAACCTAACGAGGAATAATAAACTGGGTGTGTCTGGGGGTGAGGGACCTAACGAGGAACAAAAAGTGTGTGTGTTGGGGTGGGACGTAACCAGGGAACAATAAACAGGGTGTGTGTGGGGGGGACCTAACAAGAGAAAATACAGGTGTGTGTGGGGGTGGCTGAGGGACCTAATAAGGGAACAATAAACAGGGTGTGGGGGGTGAGGGACCTAACAGGGGAACAATAAACAGGGTGTGTGTGTGTGGGGGGTGAGGGACCTAATAAGGGAACAATAAACAGGGTGTGTGTGTGTGGGGGTGAGGGACCTAACAAGGGATCAATCAACAGGGTGTGTGTGGGGGGGGCAGGGGAAGACTGCGAGGATAGGGGATGGTCATGGAGGGTAGGGGACAGGAAATAGAGGGACTATCTACAAATGGCACAGTGGCCTACTGTCCATGATGGGGCAAAGCCCTGCATCCACCTTGTCTGCCCACTGGCTGAAGTGCCTGCATGAGCAGGTTAATTGCCCACAGTAACTGCCCACCTCCGGAAAAGTGGCGCCATAGTCTACCGTATTGCCCTCCGTAGTTCAAGTCCTGCCAGCCGGAGTGAGATTCTCCCTCTCCTCTTCTCCAACACAGCAAGATGCGCACTCTGTTGACCTACAGTGGGGGCACAGACAACAGGAACTCAGTGCCACGGTCCACACTGTGTCCCTGCCCACCCCCTGCCCACCACATGAGTGTGATGGAGGCAGCCCCTATGGCAATGGCTGACAGCCTACCATGCATACCGCACACCAGCAACACACTGGCACACACAGCAACATAGTGACTGTACAAAGGTACTGAGATAGCACAAGGTCCTCGTGTGCTTGCAGAGTGATGCGCAGAGGGGTACACAGCCATGTTCCACACAGCATGTGCAGATGCCAACAAGCTGCACAACCATGCAGGCCTCGTCTGACCATCAGTGGAGAACCACAGTGTGCACATGGCACTGAGCAGACACAGACATGGTGGACGGACACACAGGAGTCATATACAGAGTGGCCCAAGCACATGCCGCCAAGACAGCGCACAGAAATGCACATGTGACAGGCAATGGCCCATTGTGGGCAATTCCCCCACCTCTCTGATGAACACACAGTGGAAGCACATGCAGTACTCTCACCTGCACCCACATGGCTAGTCCCTCAGCCACCTGTACTAGCCCTAGCATCCCTGGCCCCCACCAGTGCCATGGCCCTCCACCTGTCTGCTGGTCCTGCGATGGAAACACAAGCAAACTGCACCATAAGGTGACAGTAGGTATGGCCAACCCCCCCACCCAGTGACCCCCCCACAGCAACATCACTGTTGCCAGCATGCAGTGATGGACCCACCCGCTCAGTAGCCCAATGTTACAGTACCCTGGGTAACGGGTAGAAACAGATACCACCCCAGACTGTACTCTCTATGTAAGAGTGCAGATGGAGGTGTGCCATGCCATTGGCAACACCACAATGTGCCTGCACAGTGCCAATGCAACCCCCTGTATTGCACCACAGTGCACACATCAAAGAACGGTGTGCATGACTGCACTACACAAGCATCACCAGCAGGGTATGCCACACGTGTGTGTGAGTGTGTGTATGTGTATGTGCCAGTGCATATCTGCCCGCTAGAGTGGATGTATGTTGTAGTGACTTACCTGGGCTTAGCACAGCACCCTGCATGCCTGGTCCCAGACGCTACGAAGTCGGTCAGGGTCCCTCCGCCGCAGGTCACCATAGTGGTGCCTGCACTGCTCCCCTGTGCATGTCACACCTGTCCTATGCACTAGGCGTCTGCTACACATGCCCACACAGCACAGTGTGACTCGTGCAGGTCCTGTGTGCTGAACAGCTGCCCCTCAAGCGGCATGACAAGTGCCAGCAGATTTGCCAGCTCCACCTTCCCCCAGTTCATGGCTCTGAGTCCAGCTGATTGGGCATGTGGCATTCTTATTTGCAGTTCTGTGGTGGCAGGTGTGCACGGTACAGGCTGCAGGGCTGCTATGGCCTATTAGCCTAACATGCACGATAAACCATTGAGCAATGGTCCGCGTATTGCAGGTGTGCGGTATGGCAATGCACCATTGCCACCAACTGTAAATCGCCACACATGCGAAGGGTGCACAGTATGGGTGGGAGACCAGGGTCAGGGGTGACACCCATGTCGTACATGCATGGATTGTGTAGAACTGCCATGTTATGGATGGCACACTATGCCACTCACAGTGCACAGTGGATGGCACATACAAACATACGTGCACCGTGATTTGCAGTGGCACGTTAACACATCACACCAATCCGCCATACCGGCACATGAAACATGCCGCACAGATCCAGTAGTGCATGTCAACTGCCATGTGCTGCTGACGGCAATCACGCTACCGCTAACACTGCACAAGATGCACTATGCAAGGCATGCTACTGATGACACATCGCGCATGCACGGGGGTGCACCATTCGACTTGCACTGGATCCAGAAAATGCCCCCAATGCGACCACACATACGCATGAATGCGTCATAGGGGGATGTGCCTAATGCCCCAGTTGCACATTGTTGATTGAGAAGAACTGGGGGCAATTATGCAATTCACAAACAGTGCTCTCAAGTCAGCTCATTGCCAAATTCAGGGGGATCTCACCTGCTTTGCATCTCATTACAATTGCTCCTAACCTCATTTGCATGTGCTTGGCCATAAATGCTCCTGAATGCATCTTCCCATTCCACAGGTGACTGACAGGTACCGCAACCTTGAAGGCAGGTCTGGTTGCATGCTACCATGTACAGCCTGTCAGCAACATCTGACAGTGGGGTTTTGAGGGCATCCAAGCTGTGACTGTGCTGCTTCCTGCCATGTTGCTGGCACACATCAACAGTTGCCTGAACTGTGCTGATGCTTGCATATTTCCACCCACCGGAACCACAATGTCCAATCAGAATGTCACTGCAGGACTAAGACATCCTAACTTTACAACCAATGAGGACAGGGTGCTGCTGGAGGCCTACTTTCCTAGGCAGAGCATCCTGTCTGACAGGGGTGGCAGCCACCAGCGCAGGGACGATGCCTGGGAGGAGGTTGCTGGGCTTGTTAATGCCCATGGCATATACAAATGGACCCCACAGGAGTGCCGCAAGCACGTTCATGAAGAGAAGGAGAGGGCCAAGGATAAGATGGCCACCATTAGGGTCTGTCTGGGGCCGACAGGGGGTGGGCCACCGACAGCGGTGCGCCTCACCCCGAATGAGGTACAGCTGGTAGCCAGCATGGGCTGGATCACGGTGATGGCTGTTCCGGGTGGTGGCTTCCAGACTGGTGGCAGTCCATCTGATTCGGAGGAACTATATTTGGCTCCCTTTGGCCCACCCCGGCCCCGACCTCTATTATATAGCCGGTGGGGAAGGAGTCAGGAGATAGGAGTGGCCTGTCCTAGTAGAAGACTGTGGCCTTGGAGAACTTTCAGTGAAGTTTGGACTGCCACCTTGTAAGCTGTGTGAGGACTGTTTAAGCTAAATTGCATGCTGTGTGGGGGATGTCTAGCTATAGGAACTGGTAGTTCTGAAATCTGTAGAGCCACTTGTAGCTCTGACCACTGAGGAACCCGGTGGAGTTGTTTTTGACCTAGAGGACTGCTATGATGATGGGGAGGGGACCACATGTCACTAGAGTGGGCATCTTTGGGAGGGTGGTTGGATGCGCAAGGTGTGGTGCAGCCATGATACTTGACTGTGCTTGGAAGTTTGGGGGTTTCCCAGTGTGCAACCAACTGTCACAGCTTAGGGAGGAGGTTGAGGAGATCAGAAGGCAGCTGGGGGTTTTGGGGGACAGGGGAGAATTGGACATGTGGGGGTGAGGGTCAGCCATGTGGAAGCACCAGGTGCTGAGGCCTCCACATTGGGAAGGAGTGAAGGGGGTACTCAGGGGCCCTGGAGACCCTGGCAGAGGAGGGCCAAAAGTGGAAATTTCAAAGCAATAGGCAGGTGTCTGGGGGTATCCAGAGAGAACCGAGGTGGGTAAATGAGGCGGGGCTCTGGGGTCTGGTCTTAGGCTCACAATTGTTTTAACCTCTACAGCTGGTGGTAGAGGAGGGGAGTGGGGGGGTGATGTAGCTAGGGCAGGGACAGATTGGAAGGAGAAGGAGGCAAGAGGCAGGGACCGGAAATGGGGAGCAATGGGGGCCCAGACAGGCTGAGGGAAGGGAGGTGGGGGGCAGGGAAAGGAGGAGGACCAGGTGAACAAGGAGAAGGCTGCAGAAAGAGGGGAGCTGAGGGTATGAACCAGGGGGCACGGCAGGTAGGGAGGTGCTGAGCATAAATGGGTCGAAAGTGAGCAGGAAGCAAAGTAGGCCAACAGTTAGGGTGGATGGCTTAGTCAAGGGTGGGGATAGAGATACAGCGAAGGATACTCGGGTGGGGGGGATGATGACCGGGACAGGAGTAGAGGAGGTGGCCAGTGACAATAGGGAGGGGGCTACCTTTGACACCCAGAATGTGGGAAGTGTGAGGAGCTGGTTGGGGGAGAGACTGGAAGAAGGGGCGAGGTTGGGCATGGAAGGAGGGGAAACCTGCAGGGTGAGCATGGAGGCAAGGGGGAGGTTAAAGTGCTACTGTTGGGGGACTCCATGATCGAGGTATCCAGTGGGAGGGGCAGGGGAAGGGTAAAACCTGTCCAATAAACACAAAATGTCACCCAGGCCTGATGATGCACAGGGCCAAGCACAAGGTATATTCACTGGCAAGGGAATGTGGGGGTCCCCGGACATACTGGTGCACCTGGGTACAAATTACATAAAGGGTAATAGCAAATTAGAGATACAGGCAAGGTTTCGTGAGTTGGCCAGGGTACGCCTTTCCAGAGGTTGTTCAATCTCCTTCTCGGAAATCCTGCCAGTGCCAAGGGCTAGTGGGGAGAACACGCAGAAGATTAGGGAGATAAATCAGTGGCTCAGGGAGTGGTGTGAGACAAGGGCGTATGGCTTTGTGGGGGACTGGGGGGCAACCTGGGAGGATAAGCAGCTGTATGCTAGGGATGGGCTCCACCCTAATTTGAAGGGGAGGGATATGCTAAAGCTGAAACTAGCTGGGTTCATCAGCGAAAGGTGGGGTTTAAACTTGTGAAGGGGGAGAGATCCAGGAAGGGGCTATTCCAGAGGGTATGATAAAAGTGGGACTTGATCTCCACTCTCCTAAGGGGCTGATGGGATACAGAAATAGTCCAGCAGGTAGGGTGCAGGTGCTGCTGAACTGGAGCTCAAGGTGGGGGGGTATGGGAGGAGGGGAAGAGGTGGAGGGTGGTCCTGATAAATGCCAGGGGCTTAGGAAATAAAATGCCTGCACTCCAGGCAGTGCTAGTTGAGGGAGCAATGGATGTGACAGCTGCTGTCTCTGAGACTTGGGCCACCCAACGGTATGAATGGGACCTAAATCAGGAGGGCTACACTATGTTTAGGAAGGATGGGGGGAGGGAAGGGGGTAGTACTGTTAGTCAAAAATGGCATAGGTATTGGAGGGGTGGAGGAGGCAGGGGGCAGCGTGGAGGTGATTTTGGTCACCCTGGTGATGCAGGGGGTAAGACAGTAAAGGTCGGGGTGGTATACAGACCCCTTGCACTGGTGGAGGCTCTGGATGAGAGTTTGGTGGCTATACTGCAGGTTACTGTAGATTGGGGAAGGGTAGTGGTGATGGGGGACTTAAACATGCCAGGAACAAACTGGGGGACTATGACGTCCCCAGTGGCCAAGGAGCAGAGGTTGTTGGATCTCTTCCAGGTTGTGTTCCTGACGCAGCAGGTGGGAGAGCCAACTAGGGAGGCCAGGACACCGGACATAGTCCTGGTGGACAGTGACCAGATTAGGGTCCTGAAGGTGAGGGACCCGTTGGTGGGAAGTGATCATGACACAGTCTGGTTTGTCCTGGACCTGGAGGGAGGAAAGTCGCTCAAAGATGGTGGTAACTGACTACAGGGGTGTGGATTTCAGGGGGATGTGAAGGATTCTTAAGGGTCAGTTGGATGGGATAAGGCCTGACATGGATGCTGACAGCAGGTGGGAGGGGAGTACAGGAGGCTTCCAGGTCCTGTGCAAGAGAGAGAGAGAGAGAGAGAGAGAGAGAGATGCAAATTTGGTAATGCCAGAAAACCCTGTTGGTGCACCCGGGAGGTTCAGGAGGCGGTGAGGGATAAGAAGACAGCCTATAGGTGCTTCAAGCACTCAAGGAGTGAAAGGGATTAGGGAGAGTATGAACTGATGGCCAGGAGGGTCACCAGGGTGGTGAGAGTGGCTACGGCAAGGAAGGAGCAGACCTTGGCCAGGGAGATCGGGAGGTGGGACAAGGGGTTCTTTAGATACATTTGGGAAAAAAGGAAAGTAAGGGGGCAGATCAGCAGGATAAGGACAGGGCAGGGATGGGAATAGGATGCGGGGGAGCAGGCTGAGGTTCTAAACAATTACTTTGCCTCAGTTTTTACCAGGGAGGATGGAGGGGCTACGTCTTGCAGGAGAGAGGGGGCAAACCAGAGGAAGGGGTGGGACCCTTAGAGATCAGAAGCCCTGATGGGTCTGGGGAGAGGGAGGGGCCAGCACAGTCAGGTGGGGGGTTGGCAGTACAGGGAGCAAAGGGGGAGGACGTGGAGGTGGAAATCCCTGTAGAGAGTGTGAAGAAAGCCCTCAGGTCCCTTCGGATGGAGAAAGCACCAGGGCCAGATGAAATACATCCCAGGGTGCTGAGGGAACTGGCTGATGTCCTGGCGGAGCTTTTCAACAACTCTCTGAAGACGGGGTGGGTACCCCAAGACTGGAGGGTGGCCCATGTCGTGCCTATCCACAAGGGAGATCAAGAGAGCAGGCAGGGAACTACAGGCCCATTAGCCTGACATCAGTGGTGGGCATGGTGATGGAGGGTATTGTCAAGGAAAGGTTAGAGGGGTTACTGGAGCAAATGGGGTATCTGGATGATAGGCAGCATGGTTTCATCCCGGGAAGATTGTGTCAGACAAACCTTGTGGAGTTCTATGACTGGGTGACGAGTGCTCTGGACCAGGGTAGACTGGTGGACGTCCTCTTTCTAGATTTCAGCAAGGTGTTTGATTTGGTACTCTGCGATGGCCCGTTGGCTAAGCTGGAGGAAATGGGGGTGGGGAAGCAGATGATAAGATGGATAGGAAACTGGCTCTTGGAGCATAATCAGATGGTGGTGGTTGGGGGGCTAGTTTCATCTCCAAGGAGGATCATTAGTAGGGATCCCCAGGGGTCGGTGCTAGGGTCATTCCTGTTTAATGTCTATGTCTCAGACATAAGGAAGAGTATCAGGAGTGAAATGAGTCTCTTTGCGGATGACTCAAAGCTGGGTGCAGTGGTGAATGAGGAGGAGGGGAGAGTGGTCCTGCAGGAGGACCTGGAGGCTCTGGAAGGGTGGTCGGGAAAGTGGAAACTGAAGTGCAATGCAGGGAAATGCAGGGTTCTGCACCTGCGAAGCAGAAATCCAGGCCAAGGGTACACCCTGGGGGGAGACACACTACAAGTCTCGAAGGGCAGGAGGGACCTGGGGGTGGTGGTAGATGTCAGAATGAACAACTCAAAGACCTGTAGGAGGGCAGTGGCAGAAGTAAATAGGATGCTGGGATGCATCGCTAGGGGGATTACCTCCAGAAGGGCAGAAGTGATCCTTCCTCTGTATAACTGCTTGGTTAGGCCACACCTCGAGTGTTGTGTGCAGTTTTGGAGACCGTGCTTAAAGAGGGATATTGCACTCCTGGAGAGGGTCTAAAGGAGGGCAACCAAAATGATCTGGGGCCTGGGGGAAAGGATCTATGGGGAGAGGCTTGAGGAGCTCAACATGTACACCCAGGAGCAGAGGAGGGACAGGGGGGACATGATAGAGGTCTTCAAGTACGTAAAGGGGATTAATAAAGGGGGCCCAGTCAGGGTGCTTCAAAGGAAAGAGGAGGGCAACTAGAGAACATGGGTGGAAGCTAGAATGGGGGAGACTCAGGGAGAGAGGAGGAGGAGTTACTTCAATGAGATGGTGGTGGAACCATGGAATGTGCTGCCCAGGGGGCTTGTGGAGGCAGAGACTGTGGAGGGGTTTAAGAGGAGATGGAACAGGTACAGAGAAGGGTGAAGCTGATGAGGTCCAATACAGGGGGAACACCTTGGACTGGCGACAGGGAAACCCAAGGGAGAGGGGGGACACCGAAGTTGGTCCTCAGTGCGAGTGCTGACGATCTAGCAGACACAAAAGACCATTAGGCCTCCTCTGCTGGCTTTTTAGTTTGTTAGTCTGTTAGTCCATCGCAGCACTGTGAGTATCCATGTTTCAATAACTGTGCAGGTCTGTGTGTGCGTGCCTTGGTTGCCCTGACATGCCCCATCTTGGCCCGCTACGTGCCCATGTATTGGTGTGCACTGTACTAGCCACAGTGCATGTCTGCCTACGCTGGTGCATGGTCGAGACAGTGTCCCCATGGGCGGAACCCACCTGTGTGGCATGTCAGGTGCACATATGGCACACGTGCATGGCTCCCTGTTCATACCTGTCTGTACTCACCATTGACAAAGGTCAGTAACCATGTTTCCCTTCTCTTTCAGCTCCGTCACATCTCATGGGTGCTGCAGGGTCACGGGGACTCACTGACAATCTGGCAAGGAAGGAGGTTGGACCATTACACTGCATCACAGCTGGGGCTGTGGCAGATCCCATACCAGGTCTGTCCATCACCACCGCAGCCCAGGACATGGTGGTGGTGGATGGTGCAGGGCCATCAAACCCCTCCGCAGCTGGTGCCACAGCTGCTGGCCATGGTAGCACATGGCTGCTCAACCTACTGGGTCTTGCTGATGAGGATCCTGTGGACAGGATCAACACTGCAGATGACCTGCTGATGCTGACATCCAGAATGGAGAGAGCCTATGATGACAGTGATGATGATGCCACACAGATTTGGGGGGACACAGACAACATCGACCCAGCTAAGGCATGTGTGCATGTACAGGTGGCACCATGTGGCGTTGGTGGTCCTGTGGCCCCATGCACATCCACAGGGCCTTAAGCACCCACATGGCAAATGTTGGAGGCCATATGTCTGGTGCCGCTGTGGGGCCAGTGACTGCTGACGCTATTCAGCAGGGTGTTATTGAGTAACAACAGGCAGCAGGGGATAATGGTGTGGGCATCCCTGGGCGTGCAGTGGTTGCCCGTGCCCAGTCCCCACCCATAGAGTGGCCTGCTGTATGGTT
Organism: Neoceratodus forsteri; assembly: GCA_016271365.2. NCBI lineage: Eukaryota > Metazoa > Chordata > Ceratodontiformes > Ceratodontidae > Neoceratodus > Neoceratodus forsteri. Next base: position 2,699,675 of record JADMNL010000033.1, read on the forward strand.
ATGTATCATAGCAGCTCAGAACCCTACCTGCTTGCTGGTGCCACCTCCTGTTGCATCCCCCGCCGATGAGGTTGAGGGCTACGCACGCCTCCTGTGGGACACCATGGAGGGGCAGGCCTCCTTCAGGGCAGAGCTGAGGGGTATTCAGATGCAGCTGGCATGGAGCATGACCTCCTGTGGGACACCATGGAGGGGCAGGCCTCCTTCAGGGCAGAGCTGAGGGGTATTCAGATGCAGCTGGCATGGAGCATGAGTCATCATCTGTGTAGTGTGCCCAGATGTTGGGAGAGGTTTGCCTAGTGCAGGGGGGGCACGACCGCTGGCGTGGATGGCGCTCGCTATCAATGTGGTGAGTGTTAGTGCACCACATGGATGCCAGGGTACCAGCCGCACTCCCAGAAGTGCCTCATGCACCCTCAAGTCACAGCATCAGGTGAACCCATTGCTGCAGATGCCATCACCATGCACAGCCATCTCTGACACCCCTGCATCCAACCTGGGTCTCCAGGGCAACACACCGGTGAGCAGCAATTCACAGTCTCGCTTCAGTACCCCACCAGGTGTGGTAGACACCCCCCGAGGCCAGTAGTGCTGACTCAGTGACCACCAGGTGAGGGCGTGGCCACCCACATGTCCTTGGTGGCCATGGTGGCTCCCACCTGAGTATCCTGCTCCCATGGCCCCTGTAACCTGCACCCATTGCAGCCCACACACCAGTCTGACAGTGCCTGGGGCAGCGTGATGCAGCACATGCCTGCCCTGGTGCAACACCTGTGTGGGACACCTGTGTGGTGCACAGTGCATGGCCGGGGCCACAGGTGTTGTGTTGTGTGGCATGGGCGTGATGAGTGTGGCCCTGTATCTGCTGTGCATGTGTGCTGGCAGATGTACACTGATCCATGCCATACCCGTCACAGACACCGTGTCCCCCCAGTCCACGTCTGGCCTGCTGTGTGTGTGTGTGTGTGTGTGTGTGTGTGTGTGTCTATGCACTGCTGTCACCCCTCTTGAGTGTTCTCTGCACCCGCTATGTGGTAGTCATCTGCACATGTGTGTGTGTGTGTATCATTCCCCACCCCCACCTGTTGTGTGGGTGTGTGGGTGGGTGTGGGGGGCTTCCATGTCCTGGTGTGTGGGTGGGCTTCCATGTGTTGTCCATCTGTGATACTCACCTCCAGTCTCCGAAATGCTACTCCACTATGGTGTTCCTGTGCTGCCGGGACCTGGCGACCAGGCATTGGTCCCTGCGTCCCAGGGGCAACTGCCCACCTCCTTCATGGTGCACCTGCTCTGCCTCCTCCCCAGAACTGTTGTCCTCCACAGCCTGGACAGGTATTCCACAGTCAATGGCCATGTTGTGCAGCATACAACAGCAGGGTTTTAAATAATTGATTAGCACTTTTTTCTTCGGACAATACTAACTGTTCAGAAAGTATTTATATAGGTTTTCTAGAAGTGTTATGTTTGTTAAACACAGTGAGGCAGGTGCTATGCATTTTCACAATGTTTTAGTACTTTTATGAGCAAAACACTAATCAATTTTTAGAGTTAAATAAAACCCTGCAACAGGCCAGGAATATGCCACAGGCCTTCTCTGGACTATATTGTAGGGCACCACCAAACCTATCCAAGCTCCTGAAGCACATCTTCAGCATGCCGAAGACATGCTTGATGATGGTGCGTATAGCAATATGTGCTTTGTTATAGCGCTCCTCCACCTCTGTGCCTGGATGGTGGTAGGGGGTGAGGAGCCAGGGTTGAAGGGGATACACTGCATTGCCTGTGGGGGGACAAGGCAGTCTGTTAGTACCCTGCACACATGTGCCTTGTGCACCAACCCCCCCAATCCATCACTGCACACTGGTGCAGCTACTGCCTGTCCACCTCTGTACCTGTGGCCCACTTCATGGTGTAACCCTATACCACCATGGTGGGGCAATGTATCCATGCCATCACTAAGGACTGCAGTGTCGTGGCTGCCCTCGTCTGCCCTGCACCTGACCATGCCCAAATCCAGGGCTGACTGCTCCAGTCCAGCACTGGTAACCCTCCATTGCCATGCAGTTGCACGTGCCTGGGTACATGTGGCACATTCCACCCTGCCACACATGCCTGGGTACATGTGGCACATTCCACCCTGCCACACGTGCCTGGGTACATGTGGCACATTCCACCCTGCCACACGTGCCTGGGTACATGTGGCACATTCCACCCTGCCACACGTGCCTGGGTACATGTGGCACATTCCACCCTGCCACACGTGCCTGGGTACATGTGGCACATTCCACCCTGCCACACGTGCCTGGGTACATGTGGCACATTCCACCCTGCCACACATGCCTGGGTACATATGGCACATTCCACCCTGCCACACGTGCCTGCTGTTCCACATCACCACTCCTCTCATGCTATGCTCTGCTGCTGCACTGTTGCCCTATTTGTGTGCACCATCCCATCAGCGTGCCCACCTCCACTGTCCAGCATGGGTGTGTGCCCTTGCACAGTCCCTGTCGTTGCCCCCACACCCATGCACTACCTCCTGACATATGTTGCATGACACTGTGCTGTTTGTGGGCATGTATTCATGCCCCACACACCCACTAGGTGGCTGCTGGGAATATCCACCATCTCATAACGGTGGCAGAGGCATGACTGGTGCCATATTTATTTATTTATTCTTTATTCGGATAATACCTTTGAGCAAAAGTTCTTTACATAGGTTCCACGTCAACAATCAAGACAATGAGCATGAACAAAGGAATGAAAACAACAGATACAATACAGTGATTAGAACGACACTATTACACTGCTACAAATTTACATAAGAGCAAGAGTCATTACATACAGTGACAATGTACGGTGGCTTAAGGGCACTATACAAAGTAGGTCTATTAACTAAGTGCAATTACAGAGAGTGAGAATATTGGGTAATGACAGAGAGAGCAGTGGTGGCAGCCATAGTTGATCTGGTGCAGAGGGAGAAGGTAAGTCAGCCCAGGGGCCTCATCAGGTTGCTTAACTGCATGGGAGAGTAGTCATAAGTTACAGGGCTGGGGCAAGTTGGCACGAGCAGTTAGTGGATGCAGTCACATGTGGAGTCAGAGACAAGTCGGAGTTTAAGCTTTCATTTGAAGGCTCCTAAGGTAGCAGCAGATGAGACATCATTAGCAAGTGAGTTGAACCAGAACGGGGCTCAGTAGGCAAAAGACCTTTGACCCTGGGAGGTATGGCATTGAGGGATCTTGAAATATTAGCAGACTGAGCCTCTGGTTTGAAATTAGTTGGTACTAGGGTTAAGAAGCTCCTGAACCCCAGGAGGCATCAGCCCAGAGGTAATTTTCTTAGATAGGAGACAGATTTGGTATTGAAGTCTACCGTTGAACTGAAGCCAGTTTGCCTGTGCATATAGGTAACAGGTGTGGGTTAGACACCCTGTACCTGTGAGGAGCTGGCAGGCCTTATTTAGTTCTATTGTAATACATTTGAGGGACGTGGTAGTGGCCGACCCTTATATGATAAGACCATAGTCTACAAGTGAGACCACCGAGCTGTATATAGCTGTGCTGATGGGTTCAGGAGTCAGACTACGCCTGTGTATGTACAGGAGACAATTCGCATGCTGATGGCTTTGGATACGTTATCTATGTGCCTGGCATAAGAGAGGGTGCTATTTGCCGTGATCCCTAGATATTTAAAATGAGGTACTAGCTCCAGTGGTGCTCCAGCATCATTTAGATAGTGAGTGGGTAGTATCTGGGCTTGCTCTGGGCAGTTCCAAACAGCATGTTTTTGGTTTTTTTTATAGTTCAAGGCTAATTTATGGTTGTGAAACCAACTCTCTACTGCAGCAAAGGTTTGTTGGAGCTCATGCTCAACCACCTTGACATCAGTAGCACTAATAAAGAGGACTGAATCATCTGCATAGAGAAGGATGCATCCCTGGAATGAGAGGAGAAGCAAATTCAGAAAGACACTGAACAGGAGGGGACCCAGGATTGATCCTTGTGGGACTCCTGACCTGACAGGTTTGCTGTCCGAGAGGACGTCGGCAATCTTTACTTGTTGCGATCGATTCAGAAGGTAGCTCCTGAACCAAGCCATGGCATCAGGGGAGACAGACCAAGGTTAAAAAGTTGCTCCACCAGGAGGGCATAACTAACCATGTCGAATGCCTTGGTTAAGTCAATGTATGCAGCACCAACCATCTGGCCCTGGTCCAGGGAATCATGAATGTAGCCCGTAAATTTGAACAGGGCAGTGGTGGTGCTGTGTCCAGCCCTAAACCCAATTTGCTGAGGGCATAGAAGTTGATACTTATTCCAGTATTCAACCAGCTGGTCCAAGACAATTTCCTCAAGGGCTTTGGATAGTGGTGGTAGGATGGAAATAGGTCGGTAGTTACCATAAGAGGCACGGTCTCCGCCCTTATGGACTGGTGTCACTACCGCAGATTTCCACTTTTGAAGAAAGTGGGCGAACCTTAGGGAAAGGTTAATTACATGTGTAAGGGGGGAAGGCATCATGCGTACTCCCAGGGTGTGTGGCGCAGACATTGCTGATGCTCCCTGTGGCATTGCTCACCACCTGGCAGTTGATGGAGTAGAACTCCTTGCACTTCTTGTATGGCATTGACTCATCACCAGGTGGTGCATGGATTGCCATATGGGTGCAGTCAATGGCTCCTATGATGCCTAGCATGTGTGCCACCCTGTGGAATTGCTGCATAGCTTCTGTCCACCCTGCCTGTGTGCTTGGGAATCGAATGAACTCTGAAGCATGTGGGAGCAGTGCGGTGAGGAACTGCGTGAGGATCCGGGACATGGACGGCTGGGTTATACCAGTGGTGTCTCCAGCTGACCTCTGGAAAGTTCCCATGGTGAGCAGGCACATTGCTGTTGTCACCTTGGTCTCCACAGATATGATATAACCCCTTCCAGTGGATGCCTGCATTTCATCATGGCACAGCTCACAGAGCTGCCTCAGAATTGCCCTGTTCAGACAGTATCAGCCAACTGTTTCTGTGTCTGTCAGTTGTTCAAATGTTACTCTGGTATGATACCACTGCAGGGCAGGCTGCCTATGGTGCCCTTTGCTGCCACGTTGTTGGTTTGCCCATCTCTTCATCCCCATGAACATGTCCACCATCATAAATGGTGCACCATCCATTCGTGTGGCCTCCTGGTGCTGCTGCTGCAGCTATCCTGCAGGATGCCTGCTGGGGGTTGCACGCAAGTCTAGTCCTTTTATACTTATCTCCTTCGTGTGCATATAGGTGCAGCGCTGTGTATGCACTGTGTTTGAGCATTCATTTTGCTTTGTGACTAGGGATGCACCATGTATGCAACTACATACCCCCTCCAGATGCGCCGCATATCATTATGTTTGGTCTCTGGCACATCTGTGATGGCACAGCACCATCTGGGATGTGCTGGTGCATCTCTGCCCTTTGGGAATCATGAGACTGCACACCTCTGAGATGTGCTGTTGCATCTCTTTTGTGAATCCTGCCCAATGTCGGCTTAATCCTTCTCCCTTTTAGGCAGTATGAACATTCCAGAGATATGCCAATGCCCCAAGCTCCTATCCCAGAACAGCAGCTCTGGGTTTTATTTCTTTATTTATTGAAATGTTTCACCAGGAAAGCACACTGAGCAACAGGTTTCTCATCTCCTGGTGCAACCTGGGGGGAAGGGGTACAATAGGGATGAGACATTTTACATTCAAGTTACAAAGATCAACAAAGCATACAATTAATTAAGGCAGTAGTTACACACAGTGTTGCATACATATGTAATTTGTGAGAACAATTAATAAGTGCAGTGGTAATAAGTGAATAAGTACAATCGTGAAATAAAGTGCGAAGGAGAGAGCTGACGAGAGGACAGATAGCGCAGAGTCGTGTCCCAGAGAGACCCCTTCAGGAAGCGGGGAATCCTGCAAGGGGAGAGAGGACTGGAGTAGGGATTAGAGAGGGGGAGAGAGAGGGAGTAAGTGTGATTAACACCTAGGAGGTGAAATAAGGCCTGACCCAAAAAGCAAACCCTTCAGGATGCGATGAACCCTGCAAGGGGGCAGGAAAGTTCAGGCGATTTTAAACCCTCTTGTAGTTAGGCGCTGTAATTATAGAGGGATAGTGAGAGGGAGGGAATGAGAAATTACACCTGGGAGGGGATGAGGCCTGATCCAAGGAACCCTCCAGGATTCAATTGTAAGTGTACAAAAAAGAAGCACTCAAGGAGAAAGAATTCTGCTTAACGTGCTTTCCTCAAGCAGAAAATGTGTACAATACATCAATATCTCGATGTTACTAAAACTACTACCGCTCTTAAATCTGTCGAAAATGTAGCACAGACGAAACAGCTTAGGATCCAGAAGGGTTTTAATCCATAGTGAAAAACTGAACCACACTTCATACAGGATCTCAAAACATGCTAATAAATGCTACATGCAAATAAGCAAAACATTGGCTGCCAAATGACAGTAGGGACATGGCCTGAACTGCCCCGTCACTTCACCCTACCAAGCTTCATCTAGGGCGCGGCTAAGAGTTACTGTGTCTCTTTTTACAGTGTGTCACATAATAGTACATTCAACTAAAAATTGCAACAGTTCTATCACCATCGAAAGTGCTGAATTCATTTAAAACAGGCATAGCAAAAACATTCATAACAAAAAACACAGTCGCAGAGAATCAGGTGTATGATACCAATCTGTCACAATCAAAATTAGATGGAAAGGCAGCTTTTGCTGCTCAGGCACTGGCCACTCTCGTATTACTGCATCTACCCTGCACTGCTGAGCATGGATTTCTGTTGGATTGGTGACCAACTACCACTGCACTTCGACCATTTCTAGGTCATACTGAGGGATGTTCAGTTACGTTACTAGGCATTGGGGAAGGGGATGCCAATCAGACAGTGTGTAAGAGGAAGGCCAGTTACTGGCAGCTGCCATATCAGCCTACATTTAAGGGTATTCACTGCACAATTCTTCATCAGTTCCCTCTTCTCCCTCAGTTTACCATCTCATCAGCAGACGGCCTGCAGGAAGTGAACGCTGATATAATGAAAGCACCTATCACTGATTCCATAGCAACGTCTGTCAATGAGCAATTTACCATGAATAATGGTGTCTCCAGAAAGTTCAGAGATACGTTTGGACAGCTGAAGGAGCTGAAGAATCAGGTCAGTCAAGCTGTGAAGATGGAGAAAATTGGTTAAAATAAAATAGTGCATGAGCCCACAGAAACTGCATACTCCTCCTCAACTCAGCTCCCTGGCCCTGCACCATAGCTGCCCTTGTGATGCGCAGGAGCCCTCTGTCAAGGAGATGCAATAGTCTTTGCAAAGTGCTCTGGTATTTAGCTCTAAGACTTCAATAATCTCAGCAAAAGGCTCAAGGTACTGAGCTCAAGGACTATAGCAGACAGTGCAAAGTGCTCGAGTTCCGTAGCTCCAGGGCTACAGCAGACTGCAAAGTGCTCAAACTCCTGAGCTCCAGGGCTACAGCAGACTCTGCAAAGCGCTTGAGCTCCTGAGCTCCAGGGCTACAATAGTCTCTGATGTGCTCAAGCTCTGAGTTCCAGGGTTACAACAGTATCATTAATGTACTTGAGAGCCCAATTCCAAGTCTACAGTAGTCTCTGATGTGCTTGAGCTCCCATGTCCAGGGCTACAATAGTTTCTGCGATGTGCTCGAGCTCCCAGTTCCAGGGCTACTACAGTTTCTGTGATATGCTTGAGCTTCCAGTCCTATGGCTACTATAGTTTCTGTGATGTACTCGAACTCTCAGTCCCAGGAAGATAAGTCTCTCTGAAGTGCTTGAGCTCCCATTCCGAAGGCTACAATGGTCTCTGTGATGTGCTCAAGCTCTCAGTCCCAGGGCTACTATAGTCTCTGTGATATGCTCAAGCTCCCAGTCCCAGGGCACATAGTCTCTGTGTTGTTTTCAAGCACAAATCACAGGGCTACTGTAGTCTAGTATGTGCTTGAGCTCCCAGTCTCGGAGTAACTACAGTCTCTGTAATATGCATAAGCTCATAGTTCCAGGGCAAAAATAGTCTCTGTGATGTACTCAAGCTCCCAGTCCCAAGGCTGCAATAGTCTCTCTATGATAAGCTTGAGCTCCCAGTGCTAGGGCTACTATAGTCTCTGTACTGTGCTCAAGCACCCATCACATGGCTACTGTAGTCTCTGTAATGTGCTCAAGCACCCATCACATGGCTACTGTAGTCTAGGATGTGCTTGAGCTGTAAGTCTCAGGTCAACTATAGTCTCTGTGATGTGTGTGACCTCCCACTTCTATGATATCATAGTCTCTGTGATGTACTTGAGATCCCAGTCCCAGTACTATAGCAGTCTCTATAATATTCTCTATAATATTCTCAATCTTCCAGTCATAGGGCTACTATGGTCTATGTGATATACTCAAGCTCTCAGTCCCAGGGTTACAATAGTCTCTAGGATGCTCTCACACTCCCAGTCCCAGGGTTACTATAGTTACTGTGATGTATTTGAACCGTCAGTCCCAGAGCTACAACAGTCTCTGGGATGTACTTGACCACAGGTTCAAAGGTTGCAGTAGTCTCTATGATGTGCTCAAGGCCCCAGTCCCAGGGTTATAACAGTCTCTGTGATGTGCTCAAACTTTCAGTCCCAAAGATACAGTAGTCTCTGTGATGGTCTTGAGTGTCCAGTACCAGGGCAATAATAGTCTCTGTGATGCACTCAAGCTCCCAGTGCCAATGCAATAATATTCTCTGTAATGTACTCGAGCTCCAGACTGAAGGCTACAATTGTCTCTATGATGTGCTCGAGTTCCCAGTACAAGGGTAAACTAGCCTCTGTGATGTACTCAAGCTCCATTCACAGTTCGATAATAGTCTCTACGATATTCTCAAGCCCCAGTTCCAAGGCTACAATATAATTTGTCATGTCTTTGAGCTACCTCCTAGGGAAATAATCTCAGCGATGCACTCAACCCCCTAGTTGCAGGGTTACAGTAATTGTTGTGATAAATTCAAACTCTCTGTCCCGGAGCTACGGTAAGCAATAAAATGTGTCTGAGCTCCCCTACCAGGACTGTAACTGACCCAACAATTTTATGAAGTTCCAAATTCTGTAACTACAATAGCCTCTGCAATGCACTCAAACCATCCCTCCCAGGGCTCCACCAGTCTCTGTGATACACTAATGTCCCCACCCAGGTCTCCACCAGTCTCTGTGATGCACTAATGTCCCCACCCAGGTCTCCACCAGTCTCTGTGATGCACTAATGTCCCCTCTCAGTTCTCTACCAGTCTCTGTGATACTTGTGCCCCCCCCCCGTCTCCACAAGTCTCTGTGATGTTCTCTTGCTAGCCCTCCCATGGCTCCATTACTGTCTGTGATGCACTCCTGTTCCCCCTCCCTAGGCTCCACCAGTCTCTGCGAAGTACTTGTTCTTCCCTCCTTAGAGCTCCACCATCTCTGGGATGCACTTACTATCCCCCTTCCAGGGCTCCACCAGTTTCCGAGATGTGATGTACTCTTGTCCCCCCCCCCCCAGCTCCACCAGTCTCTCTCTGATCTAATTGTGTTCCCCCTCCCAGAGCTCCACCTGTCTCTGTGATGTGCTTGTACTTCCCCACCCAGAGCTCCATCACTCTCTGCGATGCACTCCTGCTCCCCATCCTAGGGCTCCACTAGTCTCTCTGATCTAATTGTGTTCCCCCTCCCAGAGCTCCACCTGTCTCTGTGATGTACTTGTGCTTCCCCTTCCAGAGCTCTACCATTCACTGTGAGGTACTCCTGCTACCTGTCCTAGGGCTCCACCAGTCTCTGTCATTTACCCATGCACCTCCTTCCAAAGCTCCACCAGTCTCTATGATTCTGTTTCTCATGGTATATTGATGAAACAGTTATATAAGGTGAGATTATATCCTGCCTGAGTCTCATGGGTTAAATCATGGTTGGGAAATAGGCAGCAACGAGTCTGTATAAAAGGTCGTCGTTCTGACTGGGTTGCAGTGGTTAGCGGGGTGCCACAAGGGTCTGTATTAGGGCCATTATTATTTAATTTGCCTATATCATCCATGAAACCATCGAAGGATAGGTGGATGTCTAAATATGTGGATGATACAAAAATAGGAGCAATCATAAATAGCAGATCAGCTGCAGTTTCATTACAGAATAATATAAACGAGTTAAGAACTTGGGCATTAGAACATGGACTGGAATTTAATCCTTCTAAGTGTGGGGTTATGCACTTTGGAAGTAATAATAATAATAATATGAGAGAATTCAACCTTTGTGGTACCATGCTTAAAACCATGGAAACTGAAAAGATCTTGGGGTATATTTTACGAACAAATTTACATTTGAATACCATATTCAGGAAACGGTTAAAAAGTGTAACAAAATAGTGGGGTGTATCATGAGGCATATCAAATGCAAAAGAAGAGAGGTCATTGTGCCACTTTATACAGCCTTGGTCAGACTGCGTTTAGAGTACTGTGCTTCTCCTATAACTGTGCAAAATAAAAATAATATAAAGTAAATCGAGAGAGTTCAGAGAAGGGTGACTAGAAGGGTGTTTGGAATGCAGGGGTCGGACTATGGGCAGAGATTGGATAGTTTGGGAGTGTACTCAGTTCAGTACAGGAAACTAAGGAGTGATTTATGTTACACATATAATGCATTTCATAATGAACAACTGTGGCTTACCACGGGTCTTACTATAGCAGATAATATACTGCCTACAAGATCACACTCTCTGAGGTTAAAAGGAGAAACAGCAAACACAAAGAGGAGGAGGAGTAAGTGGTTTAACCAGGCTCTGTGATGTATTCATACTCCCCGTCCCCCTGCCAGGACTCCACCACTCTCTGTGATGTACTTGTGTTTCCCCTCAAATGGCTTCACCAGTCTCTGCAAAGTCCTCAAGCTATCCCTCCCAGGACTCCACTAGTCTCTGTGATGTACTCATACCCCCTCCCAGGGCTGCACCAATTTCTAGAATGTCCTCCTCCTGGCCTTCCCAGGGCTCTATTACTGTCAGTGATGCACTCCTGCTCCCCCTCCCTTGGCTCCACCAGTCTCTGTGATGTCATCGTGCTAGCCCTTCTAGGGCACCATTAGTGTCTGTGATACACTCCTGCTCCCCCTTCCTAGGCTCCACCAGTCTCTGTGAAGTACTTGCGTTTCCCCTTCTACAGCTCCACCCAGTCTCTGAGATGTACTTATTATTCCCCTTCCATGGCTCTACCAGTTTTTGTGATGCACTAAATCTTCCCCTCAGAGATCCACCAGTCTCTGTGATGTACTCATGCCCCCTTCCCCGGGGTCTGCCAGTCTCTCTGATCTAATTGTGTTCCCTCTCCTAGAGATCTACCAGTCTCTGTGATGTACTTGTAATTCCCCTCCCAGGGCTCCACCACTCTTTGCGATGCACTCCTGCTCCCTGTCCTAGGGCCCCACCAGTCTCTGTCATTTACCCAAGCACCTCCTTCCAATGCTCCACCAGTCGCTATGATGTACTTGTGTTCCCATGCTCAGGACTCCACCAGGCTCTGTGATGTATTCATACTCCCTCTCCCAGGGCTCCACCAGTCTCTGTGATGTACTCGAGCTTCCCCTCACAGGGCTTCACCAGTCTCTTCCAAGTTCTCAAGCTACCCCTCCCAGAACTCCTCTAGTCTCTGTGATGTACTCATACCCCCTCCCAGGGCTCCACCACTTTCTGTAATGTAATAATAATAATAATATTTTTTATTTATAATGTGCCTTTCAAAAAACCAAGGCGCAGAGCAAGTTGTAAAATAACACCATAATAAAACATTACAATACAAATTACAATACATCACATCAAACAGCAAGACACAATAGTAAAATCAAACCAAATCAGTCTCTTCCCCATAAGCCTTAGTCCATAAGAAGGATTTTAAGGCTTGTTTAAAACCCCCCACTGTTGCACACTCTCTAATCCGACATGGTAGAGAATTCCAGAGGATCGGAGCCACAAATGCAAAAGCCCGGGCACCCGATGATTTCAAAATAACCCTTGGAATCTCAGCAGCCGAGCAGCGCTCAGCCGAGGAGATAGGGAACCAGGAGCTCTTTCAGGTAGTCAGGGCCCAAACCATGCAGAGCTTTGTAGGTCAACAGACCGACTTTAAAGGTGATCTGCCACTGAACCGGCAGCCAGTGCAGTCTCCGCAGCACCAGTGTAATATGGGAAAACCGAGAAGTCGCAGTTACCAACTGGGCTGCAGAGTTCTGCACCAGCTGCAAGTGGCAGATATCAACCCCAGGAAGCCCAAAGTAAAAGGAATTGCAATAGTCCTGATGCAAGGTCACAAAGGCGTGGATCAGCATAAGTAGGTCCCCGGATGGAACAAGGTGCTTGATCCTAGCGATGTTCCTAAGATGGTAAAAGGAAACTTTAACGACGGCCGACACTTGATCATGTAGTGTCAGCTGATCATCAAGAATCACCCCTAGGTTCTGCACCCGTTCAGAGGTGGGGAGCTCAATGCCCCCCAGGGATAAACCTGAGGGATGGTTTATCCCTCACCCCCCTATCCAGCGACCAGGATCCACAACCATCACTTCCGTCTTCCCGGGATTTAACTTCAACCAGTTGGACCTCATCCAATCTTTGATTTCACTGAGGCAGTTATCAAACACCGAGAGTGCTCTATTCTGGTCAGGTGCAAAAGACAGGTAGAGCTGAGTATCATCGGCATAACAATGAAACTCCAGCCCAGACCATCTTACAATGTCTCCGAGGGGAAGCATGTACACAGCAAACAACATGGGAGACAGCACTGAGCCCTGGGGCACCCCACATGACAGAAAGACAGGATCGGAAGAAAACACTCCCGATACTACCCTCTGAGTTCTACCGGTGAGGAAAGACGTAAACCATTTGGGGACTAAACCTGAAAGCCCACAGATGATTCTCAGGTGCTCAAGCAGAACCCCATGGTCTACAGTGTTAAATGCTGATGACAGGTCCAAAAGGACCAAAATGGACCATTTTTTCTGGTCTCTTGCTATCAGGAGATCACTGAGCACCCGAACCAGTGCAGTCTCGGTGCTGTGCCTCTTCCGAAAACCCGATTGAAGGGGATTGTAGATGCTATGGATGGTCAAATGGTTGTCTAACTGGGTAGCCACTACTTCTCAAGTACCTTCCCAACAAAGGGAAGGTTTGAGATAGGCCAGTAGTTACCGAGGAAGTCAGGGTCCAAAGAAGCCTTCTTCAACACTGGTGTCACCACTGCCTCCTTCAGGAAGCAAGGATATTCACCAGAGTCTAAGGAGCACCAGACTATCCTCACCAGAACCAGGAAGATAATCTCCCCACAGCCCATAACCAAGGCTGTGGGGACCAGATCTAAACTACAGGATGTAGAGCGCATACCCCGAACAATCCTCATAACATCTTCGATTTCCGGCCTCTTGAAGAAACTCCAGGAAAGAAGAAGGCATGTGACCGGGGCCAGGTCCATGGCCGTTCCCATAGAGAGTGTCATGCAGGTCTAAGCCCTGATGTCTTCCACCTTATCTGCAAAGAACCAAGCAAGCTCCTTGCACTGAAATTGTGAAAAAGCTCTACGAACCTACAGATAGGCTGGTTTGCACAGTCTGTCTACGGTTCGAAAGAGCTGAGCCGGTCGGTTCTGAGCAGCTGCAATTTCCCCGGACAGGAAAATTGCCTTCTTACAGGCAATTGCTGACTGGTAGAATTGATAATGCTCTAGCAGTCTAAGGTGGTTGGCATCGAGGCCGGATTTCCGCCAACACCTCTCTAACCTGCGTCCAAGTCGACGCATCTCCCTCAAGTCCCCATCGAACCATGGGGACCGTGGGCGAAGGGAGAGAGGACACACATGGATGGGAGCAATAGAATCCAGGGCATTGGTAATGGCCTTATTATAGGCCAGAACCAAGGCCTCAGGATATGAGCTCATTGTCAGAAATTCTGATAGGTCAAGCACCACAGTTAGACCATCAGAAGTCACATCCCGTAAAGGGCAATACTTGACCATCTCCACAGGGGTACGTCTATGCAAGAGGATGCTAAAATTGAATTTCACAGTGTGATGATCAGACCATCTGACAGGTTCCACCCCTACGTCGGAGGCTTCCATCCCCAGGAGGAAAACCAGATCAAGGGAATGGCCACATTTATGAGTGGCAGAGGTAACAACCTGTGAGAGGCCCAATGAATTCATCAATTAGAGGAAGTGCTGTCCAACCTGTGAGAGTTCATCATCGATCTAAGCATTGAAGTCGCCCAGCACCACCAACCTGGGAGACTCCAATACCAGGTCAACGACAAAGTCCGCCACTTCCTTAAGAAATGCTTCTCATCCCCGGGTGGACGGTAGACAAGAGCCAATCTATAGCCCCCACCTGTCACTACAACACATTCGAAAGATCTGGTCTCCTCAACTGGAACACTAGTGAGACCCAATTCTGTCTTAAAGCAGACCACAACTCCCCCACTCCTGCGATCCATTCTCGGGCGGTGTATCACTGAATACCCACCCGGAACAGCCGCTTCAAGAATGGGGCCAGCATTTCCATTTAGCCAGGTTTCGGTGATGCAAGCCAGATCCGCCATTCCAACCAAGTCTGCCACAACGGCAGTCTTTTTTACAACGCATCTTTTACAATGCATCTGGCATTGCACAAAACCACCCGAGTTGGACAGAGTTCCAAGGATCCCCCAGCCACCTGCCTGCCGTTATTAGCGGCGGAGCCCTTGGGTATGGGGATCAGACAAAGAAATCCACGTTATGACCTCCATTTTGCCCCAGGGCATCTTCTAGACCTAACAATCCCGATTTGCGTGCTCCCCTCATCCATCCTCCACTGTTCAGGCCCCCCGCCCTGTCCCCTCCTCCTTCAGGCAATTCCCAAAGCCCTATAATGCTGATAGATGGAAAACAATAAAGGAGGGGAGAAAAAGGGCGGAGGGCTCAAAGCGGAGGATGAGAGCTTATGAGGGGGAGAGATAGTAACACATATCTACGTCCTTCAACAACAAAACAATTAAGTCCTACTTTCACAAATCAGCGCAGGAAGCAAACCCCCTAAAATTAAAACCAAATTTGCCAAATAACATAAGCAAAAAATAAAAATTAATCCCAATTACTCCGTTTCTCGGAATCGAAACCTATTTACTGGAACCCAAAAATAAGCAGAAAATAACTAACAATAAAATAAACTAAAAAATAATAATAATAAATAATAAATACAGATGGGAGACCCTCCTCTCACAAGGAAATCCCATCATAAAATCAAAGAAACAAAGAAAAAAAAATACAAAAAACCATAAAAAACCAAAATAATAATAATAAATTTGCCAAGAAAACATGTACTCCCACTACAAGCTTAATTAGCACCCAGGCACTCTCACTACCTGAAAATAAAATAATATATAATACTTCAAAATAATAAAATAAAAATGTGTGAGTAGGCAGGGACTCACACTCCCCACGAACACACAACAGCCGAACACTCTCACTGCACGGACAAAGTAGTTAGGTCCAGAGAGAAGGTTCCCATTCGGAAAAACATCCAAAGAAACTATAAAATAGTCCAACATCAAGGATCAATCTACAGTCACCTCGATGAATAAAATAAGTCTTCAAGGCAAGCAAGTCAAAAATATACTAAATAATAAATTGAAGACCTCTTCATGGGTAAACGGGATACCAGTTACCCCCCATTCATTGCTGGAAAATATTACTCCATTCAGGCCAATAACAACAGTAGCATCAAACTTGAGCAATAGCCCAAGACTACGGTACTCGGGACAAAATTAACCCCACAGATCACGCTGGCCAGGGGGAGCCCCACAGACCCTACCCCTAGGATCAGGACCCCAGAGACAGGGCGGTATCACGACCACCCCAGCACCACAAGCCCCTCGGGACAGACAGAAGCCCAACCCTATGGCTGGTTGCCGACTAGCCCCCTCACCCTCTGGTAGCAAGGACCGGGGATCCCACCCATCACAGCCGCCTTAGAGCTTGGCCCAGCCCAAAATCTTTCACTTCCACAGAATCAGGTAAAGCCTGCACTCAATGAAAATCAATGCAAATGCCAAAGTTTCCCAAGTAGCCAAGCACCGACAAAAGGGGAACAAAGTCCCAATAACAGGTTCCTGAAACTCCCAAAACAGACCAGGCAGATTTCCTCTTGCAGACCTCTAAGAAAAGTAGCTAAGTAATCACCAACAAGATGCTGGAAAAGTTCCAATCTAGTCCACGGTCCAATAAAGTCCAGTGGAGTCCCAATCCGGTAGATTAACAATCACACAAGAACGAATTAGGAAGCCCATAAACTTCAGAGCAACCACACATATTCATAAAGCAAGTTAAACAGTCCAATCCAGTAAATCCTTGCGCACAAAAACAAACAGAACCAGATTTGTTCTGTTTGACTCAGTTTCAAAATAGCGCCAAAACCGCCATTGAAACATAGCCAGCCGTACTCACAGAAACGTCCTTATTCCACTTGGTTCAACTCCAAGTCAACGTCGAAGCTGCCTTGAAACACAGCCAGTCAGTTTCACAAAAAAGCATAGCTCCACGGACAATCTAGAAGGAGGCTACCGATCTGATCCAAAAGTCCAAATCCCATAACCGGATACTCGGAATAGCGATAAAACAATAAAATAACGCAATGGTACAAGACATGAAATAAAAATGAATGAAAACCAAAACTAAAACTAGTAAAACAAAACAATTAAATGAGAATAAGACTCGGCATAAGGCTAGGAGGAAGCGTGATTCAATGCAGACCCACACTGGTCGCCATCTTGAACCGTACTCAACCGTAAATTTCCTTTCATGTACCGTGTTTCCCCCACCAAGGGCTGTACCCATTTCTGTGATGTAGCTCCCCCTTCAAAAGCTGTGCCAGTCTGTGAAATATACTTTTGCTCCCCATCGCAGGGCTCCACCAGTCACTGTGATGTACTTATGTTTCTTCTCCCAGTGCTCACCAAGCCTCTGTGATATACTCATGCTCCTTCTTGCAGGGCTCCACAAGTCTCTGCGATGTACTCCTGCGCCCCTCCCAGGATTCCACCAGTCTCTATGATATACTCATGTTCCCCCTCTCATGGCTCCACCAGTCCCAGTAATACACTCATGCTGCCGATCCCTGGACTCCAGTAGTCTCTATGATGTGCTCATGCTCCCTCTCCCAGGGTTTTACCAGTACACAATGTACTCCTGCTTTCCTTCACAGGGCTCCACCAGTCTCTGCAATGTACTCCTGCTCCCCCTCCCAGGGCTTCACTAATCTCTGTGATGTACTCTGCTCCCCCTCCCAGGGCTTCACTAATCTCTGTGATGTACTCCTGCTCCCCCCCCCAGGGCTTCACTAATCTCTGTGATGTACTCTGCTCCCCCTCCCAAGGCTTCACTAATCTCTGTGATGTACTCCTGCTCCCCCAGGGCTTCACTAATCTCTGTGATGCACTCTGTCCCCCCCCCCAGGGCTTCACTAATCTCTGTGATGTACTCCTGCTCCCCCTCCCAGGGCTTCATTAATCTCTGTGATGTACTCCTGCTCCCTCTCCCAGGGCTTCACTAATCTCTGTGATGTACTCATGCTTCTGTCTCAGAGCTCCAGCAGTCCCAGTAATGCACTCATGCTGCCGATCCCTGGACTCCATCAGTCTCTGCAATGTACTCCTGCTCCCCCTCCCAGGGCACCACCAGTCTCTACAATGTACTCATACTCCCTCTACCAAGGCTTCACCACTATGCAATGTACTTGTGTTACCACTCCTAGTGCTCCACCTGTCTTCTGTGATTTACTCATACCACCACTCCCAGGGCTCCACCAGTCTCTGTGAAATTCTTATGCTCCCCCTCTCAGGGCTCCACCAGTCTCTGTGATGCACTCATGCTCCCCTTCCCTGGATACCACCAATCTTTATGATGTACTCGTGCTGCCCCTCCCTGGGCTACACCAGTCATTATGATATACTCATGCATGCTCCCCTTCCACGGATTCAACAGTCTGCAATGTACTTGTTTTCCCACTTCCAGGGCCCCAGCTGTCTTTGTGATATACTCATGACCCCCGTCCAGGGCCTCACCAGGCTGCGGTGTACTTATGTTCCTACTTCCAGTGGTTCATCAGTCTCTGTGACACACTCATCCTTCCCCCTCCCAAGGCTCCCCCAGCCTGTGATGTACTTGTGTTCCCACTCCCAGGTTTCCACCAGTCTCTGTTGTGTACTTTTGCTCCCCTTCCCAGGGCTCCTCCAGTGTATGTGATGTCCTCATGCTCCCACTTCCAGGACTCCACCAGTCTCTGTGATTTACTTCCACTCCCACTCCAAGGGCTCCACCAGTCTCAGTGATGCAGTCATGCTGACACTTCCAGGGCTCAACCAGTGTGTTATGCACTCATGTTTCCTTCCCAGGGCTACCTCAGTCTCTGTGATTTGCTTGAGCTCCCTGTTCCAAGGCTACAAGAGTCTTTGCAGTGTGCTCAGGCTCTTTGTACAAGGTTTTGGGCCGTCCTTGTTTGCATGTGGGCCGTGTGTTGCTCTAGAAGAATAAGCTCAAGTGCGCCCCGTACCAACACAGAGAGGTGCCAAAATGTGGCCAAGGTGGCTGCATGGGTGATGGGGGGTTAAAACTGAGAGAAAATAGAGATTGAAGTTAAATAAAAAGGAAACATAGCTAGGTACCTTTCTTTGCCCATCTGCGTTGTTGGCATCTGGAGACAGGTTCTTCTTGAATGTCATAATGAGTAGCAGCAGTTTCTGATGCTGGCTCTCTTCTCTCTTGACTCAGGATAAGAAGACAGGAGAAGTGGCCATCCTGGAAGACAATGGGAGGTTCCTCTACTATTTGGTATGTTGCTGGAACACAGCTGTGCAAGGTCAAGTGGATAAGGTTTCTGTACTGTGTTAAGCCCATGAAACAGCCAGGATTCCTGGCCTGTTAGACATGGCTATGTGATGGATAAGCCGTATTAAACTGTACTGCCCTCTAGCTCATGTGATGCCTGTAAATGGTGACAGGATCACAAGTGAGTTAATGCACAGAAAAGAGAAAGGAGAGCAGAAGAGTATGCTCCCGGTAATTGCCACCCAATTTCCCTCCTACCTATCTTGGCCAAAATCCAGGAACACATAGTCCTCTCACAACTGTCCTCCTACCTTGATTCCTCTTCTTTTTTCACTCACCAGTCTGGATTTAGGAAATCCCACTCCACCACCACCTCTCTCCTAAGACTCATGGATTCCATCTTCACAGGTATGGATGGGGTCGTATTACCTCAGCCATTTTTGCTGACCTGGCTAAAGCCTTTGACACCATCTCCCACTCACTCCTTCTATCCAAGCTCGCATGGGCAGGGCTATCAAGCGAGGCCACTAGGTGGTTTCACTCCTACTTGATTGGCCATTCCCAGTCTGTCAGAATTGGCAACGCCACCTCAACTTCCCTTCCAGTTACCTCTGGTGTTCCACAAGGCTCAGTCTTTGGCCCACTCCTGTTCTCCATTTTTCTCAACGACCTGCCCTCTGTCTGCCCACACACATCCATTAACATGTATGCCAATGATACAATACTGTACACATCAGGACCTTCATCCTCCGATGTAGCAACCAGACTACAGCAGGACTTCAACGCAGTTCAGCGCTGGCTCTGGTCCAGTCAGCTTCTTCTCAATGCCAAGAAAACCATATCCATGACCTTTGGCATGAGGCAGACTTTCAAGGCTACCCTTCACCCCCTTCTTCCACACCCTGGATGGGACTACTCTTGAAACTTGCACCTCCTGCAGATATCTCAGGGTCTAGCTTCACTAGCACCAAACTCCTCCCCACACATTGATACTATCCATAAAAAGCTTCACCCAAAGTTAGAAGTTTAGTATCGCAATCGCGGTAGCATCCCACTGCTAGTTTGACGTACAATTGTGCAGAGGATGATCCTTTCCATATTCGACTACAGGGACGTAGTCTACAGTGCCATCCTGAAGTCCTCCCTAGCCAGACTGGACCCCTCTTCAATTCCTTCTGTCACTTTGCTCTAGACTGTCCTCCTAACACTCGTCACTGTACCCTGTACAGCAGCACAGACCTCCCTTTGCTTCAGGACTGGCATCTCCCCCATAGTGCCTGCCTTACAGCCAAATACTGGACGCAGTCTCTCCCTCTGTATCTCACCTCAGTCCTCTCAGGCCATACACCCCAGGGCTATGCTCTAAGAAACAATGATCTGCATCAACTGTCCATTCCGCTCATGACAACCGTGGCAGACCAATCAGCTTTCATGTATCGCATGCCTAAACTCTAGAATTCACTCCCTACTGATATCTGGCATGCCTCCCCCAGTTGAGATCTGAACTCCCTTCTCCAACTACATTTCTATCTCAGCTTTTCTTGCCCCCATGGGAGCTCACTGTTAGATGTCCATAACCATCTGAAATAGGGCCTAACCTCAACCACGTTCTGTCCCCAATTTAGCCTGCCACAACTGAACCTCTGCTATTCTCTGTCTTATGCCATATATAACCATCTATTGTAACTGCATTCTACTCTGTTATTGCTTATCTGATGTGTTATCTTGAAATGTGTTTTTGTTTATCATATGAGGCTGTCCAGTCATTGGTCTTGTACAAAAGCCTATTTTTATGCACTCTACCCTGTATGCGCATCTGTCATCTGTACGTTATTCTTGTAATGTGTTGGATTATGTATTTAGGTCTGCACTCCCTCTGCCCCTACCCCAGGGTGCATCTGGAATTGAGCAGTAGTCTGCTCAACATGCCTTCCTGGTAAACCCTTAAATAAATAAATGAATAAATAAATTGTTTGAGCAGAATCACTGGGACTGCAGAACAGGAAACAGTTAATGATAAACAATGGGTGATTATGTGATGAATTTGCAGTTGAGTTTACATAGAAGTGAGAGAGTGAAAAACAGAAGTGTTTCTTACTGGAGAGTATTACCATAAACACTAAGGAAAGCACAGTAGAACATTTGTGATTTAGGTGGGGAGTGTTGGATGGTGTTACATTAGAATCTACGCTCATGGTTGTAGAACGTGTATGATATAGGCGGAGACAGTTGGATGGTGTTACATTACAATCTATGTACACAGTAGTAGGACATGTGTGATTTAGGTGGAGAGTGTTGGATGGTGTTACATTACAATCTATGTACACGGTAGTAGAACATGTGTGATTTAGGCGGGGAGTGTTGGATGGTGTTACATTACAATCTACGTATATGCTAGTAGGACATGTGTGATTTAGGTGGGGAGTGCTGGATAGTGTTACATTACAAT
The DNA here is from genome assembly GCA_016271365.2 of Neoceratodus forsteri. NCBI lineage: Eukaryota > Metazoa > Chordata > Ceratodontiformes > Ceratodontidae > Neoceratodus > Neoceratodus forsteri. Next base: position 2,720,996 of record JADMNL010000033.1, read on the forward strand.
CTACGTACACAGCAGTAGGACATGTGTGATATAGGTGGAAAGCATTGGATGGTGTTACATTACAATCTACGTACACGGTAGTACGACGTGTGATTTAGGTTGGGAGTGTTGGATGGTGTTACATTAGGATCCACATAGAGGGTAGTGGACATGTATGATTTAGGATGTGACTGTTGGATGGTGTTACATTATGATCTATGCACAGGGCAGTGGGACATGTGTAATTTAGGAGGGGGCTGTTGAAAGGTATTTCATTAGGTTCTAGGAACAGAGTAGTAGAACATGTATGATTTAGGAGAGGACTACTGGATGGTGTTACATTAGGATCTATGTTCAGGGTAGTAGTACATGTTTGATTTAGGTGGGGAGTGTTGGATGGTGTTACATTAAAATCTATGTACATTGTAGTAGAACATGTGTGATTAAGGTGGTAAGCATTGGATAGTGTTACATTACAATCTACGTACACGGTAGTGGGACATGTGTGATATAGGTGGGAAGTGTTACATAGATACATAGATACATAGACAGTGTCGGCAGATAAGGGCCTATGGCCCACCCAGTCTGCCCATTTAAGTTTGTAAGTTCAGTTTATGTTTTCCAGGAAGTATGTTGCCCCTTACCCCTGATCTCCAGAATTCCTTTATGTCTATCCCATGCATTCTTAAATCCCGTGATTGTTTCAGCCCCCACCACTTCCTCTGGCAGGGTGTTCCACTTGTCCACCACCCATTCTGTGAAGAAACTCTTCCTCACGTTTCCTCTGAATCGTCCTCCCTCCAACTTCATTCCATGCCCTCTAGTCCTGTTGGATGGTGTTACATTACAATCTACGTACACAGTAGTATGACGTGTGATTAAGGTGGGAGTGTTGGATGGTGTTACATTAATATCCACATAGAGGGTCATGGGCATGTATGATTTAGGATGTGACTGTTGGATGGTGTTACATTATGATCTATGCACAAGGCAGTGGGACATGTGTAATTTAGGAGGGGGCTGTTGAAATGTATTTCATTAGGTTCTAGGAACAGAGTAGTAGAACATGTATGATTTAGGAGAGGACTATTGGATGGTGTTACATTAGGATCTATGTTCAGGGTAGTAGAACATGTTTGATTTAGGAGGGGATAATTAGATGGTGTTACATTAGGATCCACATTGAGGGTAGTGGACATGTATGATTTAGGATGTGACTGTTGGATGGTGTTACATTATGATCTATGCACAGGGCAGTGGGACATGTGTGATTTAGGAGGGGATGACTGGATGATGTTACGTTATGATCTATGTACAGGGTAGTAGGACACGTGAAATTTAGGAGGGGACTGTTGGATGATATTACATTAGGTTTTATGTAAAGGGTAGTAGGACATGTGTGATTTAGGAGGGAATGGTTGGAATGTGTTACATTAGAATCTATGAACATGGTAGACAGACGTGTGATGTAGGAGGGGACAGTTGGAGGGTGTTATATTGGGATCTACATACGGGGTAGTAGGACATGTGTGATTTAGGAGGTGCCTATTGGACGGTGTTACATTATGATCTACATACAGGGCAATGGGACATGTTAGATTTAGGAGGGGATTGTTGGATGGTATTTCATTAAGTTCTATGTACAGAGTAGTAGGACATGTGTGATTTTGGAGGGGGACTGCTGGATCATGTTACATTAGGATCTACATGCAGGGTAGTAGGATGTGTACGATTCAGGTGGGGACTGTCACATGGTGTTTCATTAGGATCTACGTACAGGGTGGTAGGACATGCCTGATTTGGGGAAGGGCTCCTGGATCATGTTACATTAGGATCTACTTCCAGGGTAGTAGGACATACTGTATGTGATTTAGGTGGGGACTGCTGGATCATGTTACATTAGTATCTTTGTACAGGGTACTAGGATGTGTACGATTTAGGTGGGGACTGTTGGATGGTGTTTCATTAGGGTCTAAGTACTGGATAGCAGGACATTTGTGATTTAGGAGGGTGCTGTTGATTAGTGTTATATTAGCATCTACACAGAGAGTAGTAGGATATGGGAACAAGTCCTAAAGGGGTGATTTTTGGATGGGGTTTTATAGAGTATTATGCATAGGTTCCTGTGAAGAACAATGTGGCAGTTTTATTGCATGAATTTTGAGGGGCTGTCCCTGTCCTCGGGATCACAAGATGACATTTCTACCAAGTTTGTCACATGCTCAGCGATTATTTTTTTATTTGACAAGATTACAAGAAAATATGATTAGATTATGAACTGTTGAAGAAAATTTTTTTCCAGTTTTTAATATAATCCTGTCCAGATTTTATCTGGAGTATAATATTTCATTGTGATTGCTAGTACCTCAAATACGGGTTCTCTCTGTACTGTGCTAGTTGCTCCAGTCCAGGTTTTCTCTCTGCTATGCTGTGCTGTGCTAGTTGCTCCGGTCCAGGTTTTCTCTCTGCTATTCTGTGCTGTGCTCTTATTGGATACTGTTACTGAAGGCTGTATGGCAGTCTAATTTTTGCATTAGATGCATTTTCCACTTCCCTGTCAAACACAGGTTTTTTTTCTTTTCTTAAAGAGCAACTCTGTACTTCAGCATGTACTTTCATAAATAAGGGTTTCAGCTGTTGCAGTTTACTAGAGAATACATGTTTTTCATGTTCAATGTTGCTTTCCAAGATTTATAGCACATCTTGTAGTCCATCTAAAAATCTGTTCAGAAAATATTTGCCTCTCCCTGTTAACCTCACAGTGCCTTTGCTAATGACATCAAAGTTCTCACCATGACAACAAACTGTGATGTCACAAACAGCAATTGTGGGCCGGCCTGCCGGTGCAGCGGTTGGATTTCCGCTTGCGACGCTGGCGACCCGGGTTCGGGAACGGACTCGGTTCGCTGGAAGGCTTGACGGGGGAAGGATAGGCGTCCTACGGACTGCCTCCTTCTCCGGGGAGGGTGGGGTTGTGTCAGTCTGCGTGACCCCTGGCAGGGGCCAGGAAAAGCGCATGACTGCACACCCAAGCTCTGTGTGGAGGCAGGGCAGGGCGCTCTGCGGCGTCATTGCTGCGTCCGCCTCCGGAAAAAGGAAAAGAGTGCTGCGAGCCTCAATGAAGCCCATCACAGCTTGATTAGCCCCCAGGCCAGCCCCGGACCTAATCCGAGGTCCGCGCATGCCCCAGTGCCGCATGGCCCCACGTGTGGGGGAAAAGCCACGGGTATCCCGGGGAGCCCGAGGTCAATGTGGGGGTGGAAGCATAGAATGGGCTGAGTACCTGGGCTAACGGCGGCAAGAGGCGTAAAGAGGAAAAAAAAAACAAACAGCAATTGTATCATTAGCAGGGGAGAGCCAGATACATTTTGAAAGGCTCAGTGAAATAAGTGCTGCATCTTCTACAATATTTAGTACACCAACAGAAAGTAGAAAAACAACAAGTATCTAGAAAATTATAAAGCTGAAATACAATTGGTGTAAATCTAGGGTTTTAGGCCTTTTTATTATACGAACATAGTTGCTCTTTAAGTAAACTTGTTTCTTGCAACAGTACCAGTGTTTGTTCTTAGAGCAACAGCGTAAGGTGTTGCATGTTAAAATTAGGTGTGTTTTAAATTCAGGGTTACTGTTTAATGTGTTCCTGTTAGTGTACTAACCTTCTGATAGTGCTTCACAGAGTTCTGCTTCTCTATAGATTACTGGTGAGGCACACCTGGAGTACTGTTCCAGTTCTGGAGTCATCACCTGAGGAAACATAAGGACAGGCTGGAGACAGTGCAACGTAGGGTAACCAAAATGATTCAGGACCACCAGGGCAGATCTTACGAGGATTGGCTTAAGGCACTGAACATGAACTCGCTGGAAGGTGATGGTAGATATGACAGAGACCATCAAGTTCCTGAAAGGAATTAACAAGGTGAACTGCAAGGAACTATTCAAAAGGCGAAAAGGATCAAAAACACATGAGTGGAAACAAGTGTGGGCATTCAGGAGGGACATGAGACTTTATTTTACAGAGAGGGTGACTGAGTCATGGAATAGTCTACAAATTGATGTGTTTCAAGCATAGCTCAGACGGACTGAAGGGCTTAGTAATTACAAAAGGGCCATTAGCTGGCACCAAAATGGTACCACTTTTACACAGCACCCACTGTTTCATAAAAGCTGCGCAGTGGACAAACTACCCGCCGGAGTCCCCTCCATTGGATAGAGAGGTGCTCCAGGACACAGACCTTGACCTCGCAGGCCCAGATGTCACTGGTGTCATCAGTTATGACAGTAGAGAACCAGAGCCCACAGAAGTTGACTGTCTCACAGCAAAACGACCAGAGGATGACCTAATTTGGTGCCAATTTTTTCCACCTAGCTTGGGGGAAGAAGTCAAGGCCGAATGGTGCAAAGACCCCGGCGCAGAGCATGTGTTGGATCTGGACCATTTTTTTGTGCGAGTCTGGGAGGACTGTCCATCTTCCTGGGCACCAGACTGCCCAAAAGCAGAGCACTCGCCCAGAGAGACAGTGGCTATATGTAGCACCATTGCAGAAGCAACTTGCCTTTTCATGCTCCCTACCTTCTTCAGTGGTCATCGACCATTAGCATGAGGTAGGGTTTAGAGAAAACTGTAAATTGTTGTGTGTCAAAACTGACATAAAAACAACATGCTCTAGTGTATTTTAACTAGACTAAAGAACTAAATGCTGGCACTTTATTGACAGTGAAGTTCTAACCCTGACATGGAGAGCGATGGTGATGCTGCTGCTGTGCAATGGATGGCAGGAAAAAAGGAACTGAGGCATTTGGGGGCCAGCATCACTATATACTTGTGGGCATGTGTAGTGAGCTGTGCTTGAGCCCACTCATGCCGGCAGTCCTCCAGAAAAGTTCTGGTTCACATGAGGTTCTAGAGCCTTTGGCACACACCCATTAGTGGGAATCTGTGGAGAAGACTGATTCTTTAAAGATCCACATGATGTGGCCGGTCCAGTAGTGCTGAGGGCTGAGGTGCTGGTCGCCTTACCTCACACTATGCTGGCAACCTATGTTCAGGAACGAGCATGGTCTGCTGGGAGTTGGTGGGGAGGAGAGGGATCAAGCATCCGTAGGACTGCTCTCCCTCACCAGGGAGGGGGGACACCAGCAGTTCGGTGCATGACTGGCACATGCCAGAGGCTAAGGACTGGCTTACCACAATGCTATAGAATGGGGGTAGATGAGGCAGATGCTCGGAGGTGCACGCACGGTAGCATGCATGCTCGCTCCTTGCAGCATTACTGCATGCCTCAACTATAGGGACAAAATCACAGGTGGAAAAATCAAGGTACTGGCACTGCAAAGAATGACAGTCGGTCCCCACAGGTGCCGCCCCCGCGATGGGCAGTAACCCTTCCAGCACTGGATCTGGAGTTAGGCGGGTTGAGGGATCCCCGCTGCACCACCATGGGGGGCAAGCCATGGGGCAGCTGGAAGGGTAGGCTGCGAGTGGGGCATGGGGTTGGGGGAGCTGATAGGAGGCATCGCTGTCAGGGACTGGGCACATAAAGAGATTAATGGAAAAAAAAAAGATCTACACGATGTCTCCTTGATGCCATGCTACTCAATTTATCAAGATTGCCAGGGTCTCCCTCACCAGTATGTAATAACTCTCATGATCATGTTTCTTCTTTGTTTAGGTAACCAGAAGTAAATATGCCGCGAAGGCACAGTACGAGGACTTGGAGAGATGTCTGTGTGCAATGAAGGACCACTGCCTGGCTAACAGTGTCACCAACCTCTCTATACCAAGGTGAGTGAGTAAGGCTGACCATGGAGTGTCCTCCAGATCTGGGCATCACACCTCACCTCACAATAACTAACCCAATACTGTGACGAACACGCTGCTTCACACAGCTCGTTGGTGCTGGGACAGCATTTAAAATGACAGCGAAGCCTGAGGGCCTCAAGGTCATCAGAGCACTCATGAGATGTGTGAACCTGTAGGTTCTTGACACTTTGGTGTTTTATTTATTATCTGTAATTCAGCCATTATCATTAAGTGATACGGTGAGAAATGATTTTATTGCTGAATACAACCGTTAGCACTAAGTAAAAAGGTGAGAAATTAATTATTGTATTGCTGAATACAAAGTTACCATTAAATAATAAGGTGAGAAATTATTTAATTGCTGGATACAACTGTTACCATTAAGTAATAAGACAATAAAATAATAATTATTATTTTTTTATATGGCGCTTTTCAATAATCAAAGCACCTAAAAAACAATTAAAACAAAATAAATCATAAAATCACACATTATAGATCATATAAAATACAGATGATGCAGATAAAAACAAAATAGATATCAGTTACCAAATGCTTGGATCCACAGATGAGTTTTAAGAGCCTGTTTAAATCCCTCCACGGTCACGCACTCCCGTAACTGACGGGGTAGAGAATTCCAAAGGGTAGGGTCCGCATGCATAAATGCTAGGGCCCCAGAAGATTTTAAACAAACTCTTGGAATCTCTAGCAACCCCTCGTCAGCCTAGGAAAGTGATCCCCCAGGGCAGTAAGGGACAAGAAGTTCTTTCAGGTAGTCCGGGCCCAGTCCGTGTAGGACTTTATAAGTCAGAAGTCCGACTTTAAAAGGTGATCCACCACTGTACCAGCAGCCACTGCAGTTCACGCAGCACTGGAGAGATGTGACAGGACCGGGAGGTTCCTGTCAGTAACCGGGCCGTTGCGTTCTGCACCAACTTCAAGTGGCAGATATCCACCCCAGGTAGCCCTAGGTAGGGGGAATTGCAATAATCAAGGCGCGAGGACACAAAGGTGTGGACCAACGTGGGGAGATTGCCAGATGGAACAAGATGCTTAACCCTGGAGATATTCCTTAGATGGTAAAAAGAGGATTCAAACAACATGAAGTCTTGCTATATTATGACATATGCAGTGAGTCCCAACCTTCAAACTGCTCCGGAGGTGAAAGAGTTAACTTTCCATGCCAGGCATGGAACTTTGAGCTCGAGCTCGGTTGAAAACTCTGTCTGTTGTTCTTCAAACTCAAACTGTCAGATTCTTTACTCCACCTCACTGAACAGTCACTCCCGGAGATTTCTCCTTCTGCTCGGTTCATTTTGTCGGTTAAAGTATTATTTTCTCGTTTTTTTGACCGAATTTAAACCGCAACTGGTTGGTTCAAGGTCTGTCTGTGGTATTTGTAAGTACTAGATAGGTTTTACATTTACTTTCTGTGTGGAACTTGTAAACGGTTTATCAGTTCAGTTTGAACCGATCAGGTTGTTCAAAATATATTAATCTCTCTTTTAGAGTGCAGTTCCTGGTTCTTATCAGTTCTAAAAAAAACGGATTTAATTATGATTTTTTCCACGACCCGTGACACGGTTGGGAACTGATAAGAGGGTCTTGCTTGGCGGATTGCCATAAACGGGTAAGTCTGGTTAGGACTGGCACTATGTCTGAGAAACCCAAAAGAAAAACCAGGCCCACTGGGTTTCAACACTGCAGTGTCTGTGGGGAAGTCTTTGCTAAGGCTGACCCCAACACCACCTGTGTTTATTGTCTGGGGTTTGACCACCTCAATGCAGACTGCCAGATATGCAAAAATTTTCCTGCAGCTACCCTGGAAAAGAGAGTTGGTAGGCCCAGGGAAAGGGAGGCCAAAAAGTCCGCTGACCCGGATGGCCAGCCCGGTTCGGGAGGGAGTGCCCTCTGACCAGGGCGAGACTTCCTCGGGCAAAAGGAGAGCCGACTCAGAGGAGTCAGTTCCAGCAAAAAGGACTAGGAAATCAGCTGGTGTGGAGCCAAAACTTTCCTCTCCAACCGCTGAAGAAATAGCCAAAGCGATTAAAATTGTCCAGTCGCTTTCCCTGGTTCCGACCGAACTGGCACCATCAGGTAAGCGTACGGTTTGGCCGGTTCCACCAGTTCAACAGTATGATTTAGAGGATTTTTTTTTGAACAGGAGGAGGGGGAAGAGGAGTATGAGGAGAGTGAATGTGGATTTGAAAGTCTAGATGTGCCCATTGAACCGGACATCTCCCCAGACAGACCTTCAGGAGTTTCTCCTCCTAGGCTTTCTGAGTCCCCTTCTCATTTTATGTTTTATAAGAAAGTGGCTGAAACCCTCCAGCTCCCTATGGAGGAAGCTGTGGATGATCAAGAGGAGCCTGACTATGTGGAAATGATGGATATCCCAGAGTCAAGGAGGCTGTCTATTCCTTTGCATAAATCTTTTGGGAAACAGACAGTAAAAATTCTAAAAAACTCCTCACACTATACCTCCTGTGGATAAGAGAATGGACAAGAGGTATACATTGTCAGGCTCTGATACAGAGTTCCTTACACAACAATGCAGCCATGTTGGGTAGTGCAGGCTGCAGCCTGTGACAAGGCAAATATTCCCTTGGCTTCACACCCCCCTGACAAGGACACCAGGAGGATTGATGCTATGGCAAAGAAACAGTACATGGCAGCATCCTTGGGATTCAGACAGGCAAATTATATGGCTTATGTTGCTAGATACCAGAAATCCAGATGGGATACTGTTATGGCTCTAGCAAAGCAGGTCCCTGGCCAGCTTGCCAAAAGAGCTGGAGCAGGTGGCTGCTGATGGTATTGAGGCATCTAAGGTGCAATTTTATGCTGCAGTGGACTCTAATGATGTGTCATCTAGAGTCATGGCTACATCTGTGGCTCTTCGCAGAATGGCTTGGCTCAGATGTACTAGCCTGTCACAGGATACCCAGACTAAGGCCATGGATTTTCCTGTTGTGGGTAATTCTCTGTTTGGGGAGCAGACAGAGAATTACATCAAGAAAATGGATGAGTATAGGACCACCTATAGGAGTGTACAGGCCAAGGAAAGCCAGGCCACTCCTCAAAGGCAGCACTCCAGGGGCAGGGGCAGGCCTTTTCATAGGCCTTTTTACCAAACCCAGGCCTCCTCTTCAGCTTATGCCCAGAGGGGGTTCTTTAGAGGGAGAGGCAGACGGGGTACAAGCAGTCCTGCTTCCACCCCTCAGCCTAAAGCCCCTGCCAAGCAGGCACCCTGATGGGGTGCCCAGGGCTGATTCTCCACTACCAGTAGGGGGCAGGCTGGCTTACTTTGTCCAGGACTGGGAGTCTCTAACATCAGACAAGTGGGTCCTGGAAGTATTAAGCCAGGGACTGGTTATCAGCTTCAAAAAATTTCCAAAGATGAGAACCAGATCCTTTACACCTGCAAATCCATCAGAGGCACTTGCCCTAGAGGCAGAAGTCTCTACCTTCCTGGATCTCAGAGCTGTGGAAAGGGTTCCACCCCTACACCAGGGCAAAGGATTGTACTCCAGGTACTTCCTTACCCCAAAAAAAGACAGGAGAATGGCAGCTCATCCTGGATCTCAGATACCTAAACAAGCACCTTTTAAAACCAAAATTCAAAATGGTGACTCTGGGAATTATTTTTACCCTCTCTAAGGCCAGGGGACTGGCTAGCGTCCCTGGACCTCAAGGATGACTACTTCCATATTCTCATCAGAAGCTACCATCGAAAGTACCTCCGGTTCGAGCTGCCCTCAGGCCATTACTAGTTCAGAGCAATGCCCTTTGGCCTCACCTCTGCTCCAACAGTATACACAAAATGCCTGGCAGTAGCAGTTGCCTACCTAAGAAGGCAAAAAATTGCCATCTTTCCTTTCCTGGACGATTGGCTCATAGTAGGCCAGTCTCCAGACCAAGTCAAGTTACATCTTCAAATAACCCAGCAACTGCTTACCTCTCTAGGTTTCCTTCTCAATCTTCCAAAGTCAGTTCTAGAGCCTGTCCAGCTTCTCACCTTCATAGGCGCAGAACTGAACACAGAGGAAGCCAGAGCCTTCCTTCCTTTGGACAGGGCAAGGACCCTGGTCTCTCTGGCCTCCTCATTCACCCTGCAGGTCTCTCGACCAGCAAGGCATTTTCTGCAGCTCCTGGGACACATGGCTGCTTCCACAGCAGTTCTGCGGGGAGCCAGATTTCAGATGAGGGGACATTCAGTTCCATTTGAGAGCCTTTTGGTCTCAAAGACAGGACCCTCTAACCAAGTTGATCCCAGTACCTTGAACCCTGATCCAAGCCCTACAGTGGTGGCAGGAACAGAACAACCTGAGACAAGGGGTTCCCTTTGTCACTCAGTCTCACTCTTTAATCCTTACTACAGATGCATCCCCCTTGGGGTGGGGTGCTCACATGGGTGACCTCACTACCCCAGGGGTTGTGGTCCCCTCAGGAATCTCTGCTCCACATCAACCTGTTGGAGCTCAGAGCAGTTTTTCTAGCACTTCAAGCTTTTTCCAAATCTGTTCAGAACAGACAACACCACTACAATATGGTACATCAACAAGCAAGGAGGCACTCGGTCTACAGCCTTGTGCACCGAGGCAATGAAGTTGTGGTCTCTGGCTTACTCCTTGAGCACATCCCTTATGGCAGTTCACCTCCCAGGCAAGGACAATGTCCTGGCAGATGCTCTCAGCAGGATTTCACTGGGCCATCACGAATGGTCACTGGACCCCCTTTGTCCTGGGGGTAATATTTGCCAGATGGGCACCTCGCAGACAGATCTTTTTGCAGCCCCAGACAATCACCAACTTCCCCTTTTTTGTTGCAGGCCCCCAGTGTTGGGCTTAGTCCCTCTGGATGCCATACTACTCAATTGGGAAGGGAAGTTTCTCTATGCTTTCCCCCCCTTCCCTCTCCTGTTCAAAGTGTTAGTCAAAATCAGATCTCAATCCTGCAAAGTGATTCTGATTGCTCCAGATTGGGCCAGACAGCCCTGGTATCCACTCCTACTGTCCTTAGCAGTCCATCTTCCCTGTGTCTTCCCAGGAATCACAATCTGTTAACTTGTGCTCAGGGACGGGTTTGGTACCCGAACCTCAAATCTCTCAATCTCAAGGCCTGGCTCTTGAAGAGTTAGAGTTTGCTGATTTACACCTCTCTCAGGGTGTAATGGATATATTGAAGGCTTCTAGGAAGCCTTCCAACAGAACTACTTACAATTCCAAATGGAAGAGGTTTTTCATATGGTGTTCTGGGAAGCATATTTCCCCAGAATCTGCTGACTTACCCGTAGTTCTGGATTATATGGTCCATTTAAACACTTTGGGGCTCAGACCAGCTACCCTAAAGGTGCATTTGGCAGCTGTGTCTGCTTTTATTTCAGCAGGTAAACCCTCTTCTCTTTCAGCTCATCCTGTATTCTCTAAGTTTTTTAAGGGATTGCTTCACACCAACCCTCCATTCAGGGACCCTGCCCCTGTATGGGATCTTAATGTTTGCATTGCTCAGCTTATGCAACCTCCCTTCAAGCCTTTGTCTTCAGCAGAGCTTAAGTATTTGACTTGGAAAACTGGGTTTCTGGTAGCCATCACCTCTGCCAGATGCATAAGTGAATTACAAGCTTTGTCAGTGGAGCCTGATTTTATCTCCTTTCATAGAGATAAGGTGGTCCTCAGGACTAACAGGAAGTTCTTGCCTAAGGTGGTTTCAGATTTCCACCTTAATCAATCTATTTCTCTTCCAGTGTACTTCACTGACCATTCCTCCTTTGGCGAGAGGAGGCTGCACAGCTTAGATGTGAAGAGCCCTTAGTTACCACATTGAGCGTACTAAGGGTCACAGGTTTGACTCTTCAACTGTTCCTCACTTATGGTGAGGTTGGTAAAGGGAAACCTGCCACTAAAAGATCCATTGCCAGGTGGATTATCTCTTGTATCCAATTTTGCTATGAAAAACTGGGTAAGGTTCCTCCCTCAGGCCCGAGGGCTCACTCTACCAGAAGTACAGCTGCTTCCCTGGCTGCTGCCAGGGACATCCCCATTCTAGAGATCTGTCAAGCAGCTACCTGGAAAACAGTTCACACTTTTGCCAAGCATTACTCTCTGGACATCCAGGCTAGGAGTGATGCTCGGTTTGGCATAGCTGTGCTTCAGAGCCTATTTCCTAAGTAGGTTCTGTCCCTCCTCCATGGAGGTACTGTTGTGTAGTCTGCATATGTCATAATATAGCAAGACTTCATGTTGTTTGAAGAAAAAATTACTCACTTAGTAACGTTGTTTCTTCTAATGGAGTCTTGCTATATTATGAGCTCCCCCCCTGCCTGCTCCTCTCAGAACCTCTGTTTTTGGGATGTGGGTGGGCAGTGCAGTGTTGGCACTTAGTAGATGCCCACCTTGTTTTTTCACCCCTCCTTTTTGGGGTGACTGGGTGTTGTGTTTTCATTTTTTGGGTCTCCTGATTTGAGTCTTTTGTTTTGGGACCAAAAAATGTGTTCTTATATTTAGTAGCCAGTTGGCTAGTGTAGGTTTACAGCTTCCACACAGAGCCTTAGTGAGTTTAGCTCGTAAAGATCTGACAGTCTGAGTTTGAAGAACAACAGACAGAGTTTTCAACTGAGCTCGAGCTCAAAGTTCCATGCCTGGCATGGAAAGTTAACTCTTTCACCTCTGGAGCAGTTTGAAGGTTGGGACTCACTGCATATGTCATAATATAGCAAGACTCCATTAGAAAAAACAACATTACTAAGGTGAGTAATTTTTTCTTTGATGACCACCAACACCTGTGAGCGTAGTGTCAGCCCTTTGTCAAAAATGACTTCTGGGTTTTGCACCTGTTCAGAGGTCGGGAGCGATAAGCCCCCAAGAAAAAGTCCCAAGGGCAAACCTACCCCCCTATCCGGCACCTCGGGTCTACAACCAGCACCTCAGTTTTTTCCGAGTTCAACCTCAACCAGCTCAAATCCATCCAGTCCTGGATTTCTGTGAGACAGCTATTAAAAACTGAGAGAGCTCCATCCTGGTCAGGTGCGAAAGAAAGGCAGAGCAGGGTATCATCAGCATAGCTGTGAAACCTCAGCCCATACCTTCTTACAATGTCTCCGAGAGGCAGCATGTACACTGTGAACAACATGGGGGACAACACCGAACCCTGAGGGACCCCACATGACAGAGGAACTGGGTCAGAGGAATGAATCCCCAACACCACCCTCTGAGTTCTTCCAGTGAGGAAAGATGTAAACCACCTGAGGACTGTACCCGACAGGCCACAGATGAACCTCAGGCGACCGAGCAGAACCCCATGGTCCACAGTGTCGAATGCTGATGAGAGATCTAGAAGAACCAGGATGGAATGTTTTTTACGATCTCTTGCCATGAGGAGATCATTGAGCACCCGAACCAGTGCTGTCTCAATAATGTGCCTCTTTGAAAAACCAGACTGGAGAGGTTCACAGATGCCATGAACAGTCAAGTGGTTCTCCAGTTGTACAGCCACTACTTTCTCAATCACCTTCCCTACAAATGGATGGTTTGAGATTGGTCTGTAGTTCGCATGGCAGTCTGGGTCCAAAGAAGCTTTCTTCAGGAGGGTTGTCACCACCATCTCCTTCAGGGAGCTGGGAAACTCACCTGTTTCCAAGGAGCACCAGACTATCCATGCTAGGGCCGGACCAACAGTGTCAGTACAACCCGTAATCAGGGTAGTTGGCCCTGGGTCCAAACTACAGTACGTAGAGCACATACCCTGGACAATCCACATGAACTCTGGCCAGTTGAAGGAACTCCAAGAAAGCTGAGGGGCAGCGACCGAGTGCCAATCCAAAGCAACACCCACAGAGTGTGCAGGTTGGAGCTCTTCCCTGATGTCAGCCACCTTAGTCGCTAAGAATAGAGCCAGCTCATCGCACTCCACTTGTGAAAAGGCTTTTCAAACCTGCAGACATACTGAGTTACACAGTCTGTCCACAGGTCAAAAAGAGCTGAGCTGGTCGATTCTGAGCAGCCGCAATCTCCCTGGACAGGGACTCTGCCTTCTTACGGGAGATTGCAGATTGATAGGCTTGATAATGATCCATCAATCTAAGGTGGTTGGCATCAAGGGAGCATCTCCGCCAGCAATGCTCTAACCTTCGTCCTAGTCGCCACATCTCCCTCAAGGTTCTATCAAACCGGGGGACCGAGGATGAAGGGAGAGAGGATGAACATGGACAGAAGCAACAACATCCTGGGCCACAGAAATGTCCTTATTATAGTCCATCACTAGGGCCTCTGGGTCATTGTTTGCTGATGGCAGAACCGATAGGTTAAGCAGCGCTGCCAGGCCTTCGGAGCTTATATCTCGTAAAGGGTGGTACATGACCATCTCTACAGGGGTAGGCCTGCAAAGGGGGGGGGGGCACAGAAATTTAACCCTGCGGTGTAGTGATTGGACCATCCAACTGGTTCCACCCCCAAATCTGAGGCTTCGATCCCCAGGAGGAAGACTAGGTCAAGACAGTGACCATGTTTATGGGTAGCAGCGATAACAATCTGTGTGAGGCCCAGAGATGTCATCAGCTGGAGAAAGTGCTGTCTAAATTGCAAGAGTTCATCATCGACTCAGGCTTTAAAGTTGCCTAGGACCGTCAGCATGGGTGACTCAAATGCCATGTCGATCATGATGCCCGCCACTTCCTGAAGGAATCGCTTCTCATCCCCGGGTGGACGGTAGATGAGGGCGATCCTACAGCCTACACCTGCTACCACAGTACACTCAAATGAGTCAGTCTGCTCAACTAGTACACTCATGAGGCCCAATTTGGTCTTGAAACAGATCGCACCCCCCCCCTCCGCAATCCAATCTCGAGCGGTGGATCACCGAGTACCCGGCTGGAGTTGCAGCCTCCAATACAGGGCCAGAGTTCTCATCCAGCCAGGTTTCAGTGATACAAACCAGGTCCGCTGTTCCCACAAGATCTGCAATAATTGCAGTTTTGTTTTTAATGGACCTGGCATTGCATAACACCGCTCAAGCTGGATGAACTTCCAGGGCCGCTCAAATGACCTGCCTACCAAAATTGGTAGTGCCTTTGGGTATGGAAACCAGACAAGGGGGACCACGATCTGGGTTCCATTTTGTCTCAGGACGTCTTCTGGATTTTATGGCCCTGATGCTGTGGCTCTACTCATTCACCCTCCACCGCTGGTACCCCCCTCCCCCCCAACGGGCAATACCCTGCGCTCTACAGTGCTGGTAAGTTGTAAACTGCCATGGGGGAGATAAAGGGATGGAGGGTGCGATGGGCGGAGGATGAATAACGCATGACCATGGAGGCAGACCTCCAACACATTCTGATGACCACAATCTTGCCAACCCACCAGCAGCGATATCTAAAAATATCTAAACTCCCACAAATTAACAACAAACACACTCCCCCATTCATAAAATAATAACCCTTCCCCCTTCAAATTTAAACCCAACACACTATAGAAACATACAGCAAATCAGTAATCACAAAACTAAAATCCATAAAATAAATGGTTTCATTTCTCCATGCCAGTTTATACTGACAGGCGCCCCCATGAACTCTAACCTCGGGAGTCAAACGTCACAGAGGCCACCAGCTCTCACCTGAGCTTCTCAACAGCAGAATATATGTATTAGTAGAAAGCACTCTCACTGCTTAAAATGATCATTAATTTTATAGCCAAAACAGAAGGAGAAGAAAATAAAAAATGAGTCGGACTATACCCACAGGTGTCCGGAGAGAAAATGCTGGTAGACCCCAGGAACGATCGACTTCTTGGCTCTTTCCTCGGTGTAATCCAGAAGCACACATGCAGGTAAAAATCCTTGGCATGGTTAGGACAACCACTGAACAAGCAAGCCCAATGTACACAGGGCGAGCTCTCACACAGCCTCACTCATGAGGAGGGGTGAATAGTCCCACAGACTATGAACCCCAGCTAGCACATAGACAACACCAGGCAACACCTTGAGCCCTAGGAGTATTCGGATCAGGAACCAGCCCTATGACTGACTCTCCTCTCCAACCTCCCATCCAGGAACCGAGCAACTTTTACGCGCATACCCCCAGGAAGGCAGACGCGCAACAGCTCAAGCCCCCATTCCCTTCGCCTTACCAAATCTTTCAGGCCTGCCAGCTGCCATCACTGGCCCCACAACATCCATGAGTCACCAGGCTATAATCCTCCATGCAACATGACCCAGTCACTGCACCGTCCAACGATCAGCAAACAAGATAATTCCCCACACTCCTCGGACAACCACCAAGCCGCCTTCACAGGCTTCAACCTCCAGACAAACTTGGGATAGTCAGTGCCAGATATCACAGTTCTCAGTTCAGTTCTCTTTCCCTTCAGCAGGCTTAAGTGATCAACGCCATGTTCAGAAATGAAACAGAAAAGGATAAGCAGTCGGGTTCGCTGTTGCTCTTTGTAGCCCAAAGCTGCACCTGAAAACACTAACAGCAAAATCTAACTTTTTACTAACTTAAACCGATACATGAACAAAATAAACAAAATGAAGCAAACGAAAATTAGTGTAAAAACAACAAAACCTCTAAAAACAAAAGATAAAAATCACTGCTGAAAAATGAAACAACCAGATGGCAGCCCAGCGTGGCTGCCATAAAGATGAGAAATTAGTTATTTAATTGCTGGATATAACCATTAGCAGTAAGTAATCAGGTGAGAAATTAATTATTGTATTGCTGCTGTGTTCACTGTGAGTGATGGTGTCGGTGAGGTAATGTTTTTGAAAGTGGAAACTCGGTTTGAGTACACAGTTCTAATCAGCACTGCTGGGATCAAAGCTGAGCTCACGGTCCGGGTTTGAAGTTGTTCTTAACATTCTGAAAAATTGTTCTTTCATTTCTCTGTTTTCCTCCTTCCCACTGACCCCATCCTGTAAGCCATCCCAGCCCCATCCCCCTGACTCCCTCAGGACTTACCCCACCACTTCTTCCCCCAAAGCTTGTCCCTCAGGTGGGGTTGTCATGGTTCCCCAGCCTCCACTCTGTGAAGGCCAGCTGCTGGTAGTGCCTGAGTCATTCGATGTGGTGCCTGCAGGAGGCCGGATTCATCCTGCTGGCCAGGTAGCACCTGAGTCGTTGGGTGTGTTGCCTGAGGGAGGCTGGATTCATCTAGTTGGCCAGGTAACTCCTGAGTTGGTGGGTGTACGGCCTGCGGGAGACCTGATTTATCCTGCTGCCCAGCTAGCAGCTGAGTCACTGGATGTGTTGCCTGTGGAAAACTGGGTTCATCCTGCTAGCCAGGTAGCACCTGAGTTGTTGGGTGTGTTGCTTGAGGGAGGCCAGATTCATCCTGCAGGCCAGCTAGTACCTGAGTCACTGAGTGTGTTGCCTGCAGGAAGCCGGATTCATCCTGCTGGCTAACTAGCACTTGAGTCATTGGGTATGTTGCCTGCGGAAGACTGCATTCATCCTACTAGCCAGGTAGCACCTGAGTTGCTGGGTGTGTTGCCTGTGGGAGACCGGATTCATCCTGCAGGCCAGCTAGCACCTGAGTCACTGGGTGTGTTGCCTGCAGGAAGCTGGATTCATCCTGCTGGCCAAGTAGCACTCGAATCGTTGGGTGTGTTGCCTGTGGGAGGCTGGATTCATCCTGCTAGCCAGGTAGTGCCTGTGTTTTTGGGTGTGTTGCCTGTGGGAGGCCGGATTCATCCTATTAGTCTGGTAGTGCCTGAGTTTCTAGGTGTGTTGCCTGTGGGAAGCTGGATTCATCCTGCTAGCGAGGTAGTGCCTGAGTTGTTGGGTGTGTTGCTTGTGGGAGGCCGGATTCATCCTGCAGGCCAGCTAGTACCCGAGTCACTGGGTGTGTTGCCTGCAGGAAGCTGGATTCATCCTGCTGGCCAAGTAGCACCCAAATTGTTGGGTGTGTTGCCTGTTGGAGGCTGGATTCATCCTGCTAGCCAGGTAGTGCCTGAGTTTTTGGGTGTGTTGCCTGTGGGAGGCCGGATTCATCCTACTAGTCTGGTAGTGCCTGAGTTTCTAGGTGTGTTGCCTACGGGAAGCTGGATTCATCCTGCTGGACAGGTAGTGCCTGAGTTGCTGGGTATGTTGTCTGCGGGGAACTGGATTCATCCTGCTGGCCAGGTAGTGCCTGAGTTTCTGGGTGTGTTCCCTGCGGGAAGCTGGATTCATTCTGCTGGACAGGTAGTGCCTGAGTTGCTGGGTATGTTGTCAGCGGGGAACTGGATTCATCCTGCTGGCCAGGTAGTGCCTGAGTTGCTGGGTGTGTTCCCTGCGGGAAGCTGGATTCATTCTGCTGGACAGGTAGTACCTGAGTTGCTAGGTGTGTTGCCTGTGGGAGCCCAGATTCATCCTGCTGGCCAGGTAGTGCCTGAGTTGCTGGGTATGTTGTCTGCGGGAAGCTGGATTCATCCTGCTGGCCAGGTAGTGCCTGAGTTGCTGGATGTGTTCCCTGTGGGAAGCTGGATTCATCCTGCTGGACAGGTAGTGCCTGAGTCACTGGGTGTGTTGTCTGTGGGAAGCTGGATTCATCCTGCTGGATCGGTAGAGTCCAAGTTGCTAGGTGTGTTGCCTGCAGGAGGCCGGATTCATCCTGCTGGCCAAGTAGTGCCTGAGTTGCTGGGTGTGTTGCCTGCAGGAAGCTAGATTCCTCCTGCTAGACAGGTAGTATCTGAGCTGCTAGCTGTGTTCCCTGTGGGAAGCAAGATTCATCCTGCTGGCCAGGTAGTGCCTGAGTTGCCGGGTGTGTTACCTGCAGGAGGCCAGATTCATCCTGCAGGCCAGTTGGTGCCCAAGTCACTGGGTGTATTGCCTGCAGAAGGTCAAATTTATCCTGCTGGACAGGTAGCGCCTGAGTTGCTGGGTATGTTACCTGCAGGAGGCTGGATTCATCCTGCTGGACAGGTAGTGTCTGAGTTGCTGGATGTGTTGCCTGCAGGGAGCTGGATTCAGCCTGCTGGATGAGGCATTTCTGCCTCTGTTTTTCTCCCCTTAGAGAAGCATGCATGCAATGCCATCATGATGTACCTCAGACGCTTCCATGCACCGAGCATCAATGGCTGTCACTTCTCTTCCCACAAACAGTGGTTCAGTGGACTGCCTGCCTCACAGCCTCCACTGCAAACCAGACCTGTGCCAGGGACTGCAACCCTCCCTCCTCAGAGGAGGAAAGCAGTGCTACAGACACGGATACTTCTTGCCCACCCAACCCTCCTCACAGGAGGAAAGCAGTCCTACGGACACAGATCCTCCTCACCCACCCAACCTTTCCTCCTCAGGTGAGCAAAGCAGTCTTACGAACACAGATCCTCCTCGCCCACCCAACTCTCCAGCCTCAGAGAAGGAAAGCAGTCCTACAGACACAGATCCTCCTCCTCACCCAACCCTCCCTCCTCAAAGGAGGAGGAAAGCAGTCTTATGGACACGGATACACCTTGCCCACCCAACCCTCTCTCCTCAGAGGGGAAAGCAGTCCCTACAGACACGGATCATCCTCACCCACCCAACCCTCCCTCCTCAGAGGAGAAAGCAGTCTTACGGACACGGATCCTCCTCCTCACCCACCCACCCAACCCTCACTCCTCAGAGAAGGAAAGCAGTCCTACAGACACAGATCCTCCTCCTCCTCCTCGCCCACCCAACCCTCCTTCCTCAGAGGAGGAAAGCAGTCCTACAGACACGGATCCTCCACGCCCACTCAACCCTCCCTCCTCAGAGGAGAAAAGCTGTCCTACAGACACAGATCCTCCTCGCTCACCCAACTGTCCCTCCTCAGAGGAGGAAAGCGTCCTACAGACACGGGTCCTCCTCGCCCAACCAAAGCCCCCCCCCTCCTCAGAGGAGGAAAGCAGTCCTACGGACACGGATCCTCCTCGCCCACCCAACCCTCCCTCCTCAGAGGAGAAGCAGTCCCTACAGACACGGTCCTCCTCGCCCAACCAAGCCCCCTCCTCAGAGGAGGAAAGCAGTCCTACGGACACGGATCCTCCTCAACACCCAACCCTTCCCTCCTCAGAGGAGGAAAGCAGTCCCACAGACACAGGTCCTCCTCGCCCAACCAAGCCCCCGCCTTAGAGGGAGGAAAGCAGTCCCACGGACACGGATCCTCCCGCCCACCCAACCCTCCTCCTCAGAGAAGGAAAGCAGTGCTATGGACACGGATCCTCCTCCTTGGCCACCCAACCTTCCCTCATCACAGGGGAAAAGCAGTCCTACGGACACGGATCCTCTTCACCCACCCAACCCTCTCTCCTCAGAGGAGGAAAGCAGTGCTATGGACACGGATCCTCCTCCTTGGCCACCCAACCTTCCCTCATCACAGGGGAAAAGCAGTCCTACGGACACGGATCCTCTTCACCCACCCAACCCTCTCTCCTCAGAGGAGGAAAGCAGTGCTATGGACACAAATCCTCATCCTCCTCACCCACCCAACCCTCCTCCTCAGAGGAGGAAAGCAGTCCTACGGACACGGATCCTCCTCACCTACCCAACCCTCACTCCTCAGAGGAGGAAAGCAGTCCTACGGACATAGATCCTCCTCGCTCACCCAACCCTTCATTGCCCCCAGTTTGTTCCTAATTTTGGGTCATAGGTGCCACAAGAGGTAGTGCCACCACTGCCACGTCAGGCTGGCAATCAAAACATTCTTCATAACCTATGTTAACAACTTTTTGAAGCCATATAAAAAACATGCTAACTGTGTACTATATAAAAATTCAACACTAAGTCCAATATTAGAGTCCCGAACTCCATTCGTCTGTCTTTTGTTTGCATTTCGACATTTATTAAGTTTTCATTAATGAACTTCGTGTTATAGAGTAATTTCCTGGCAGGGACAAGCCCTGTGGAGTTGTACTCTATAAGTATAGGATAACCCTGCCTTGATATAGATATCCTGTTTTAACACGGGGGGCAGAAAATACATTCTATAGTCAACAAAACAAAACGAACAGCAATTGAATAAAGGGGTTTAAATATAATTTGTTTTTTTTGCAAGTGTTCCTTTAATTACCTTATTTTGTGTTAGAACTTTTACTGAATGTGAAAATCTCGGCTTCCACTGGAACAACACCCACATTCTGAGATCTGCCGTGCCCCACTTGTTCCCTGAAAAGGCTCTCTATATGTTACAAATATGCAGTTGCTGCCACACAGTGGCAAAACAAAGAAAGACATGCTACTGTAATACAGAGCAACCTACAGTTTTATATACTGTCTTTAGTGCAAAAGTTATAGTAGTTCAAACACAGAATGCCTACATTCTGGTAACAAGCATTTGTCATTGCTGAATATTTGCTTGCTGGTGTTAGCATTGGAAATGCAGGAGTTAGACAGATGCAGTATAGGAATGACAGTGAAGTATTAAACTTCATGCCAACCCCACCTCCACCCTGCAGAGACAGAGAGGCATTGAGGTATGCGTTTGGGTCGTTGCCCATAATGTTCATGCCATGTCACCTCACCCTATCCTGCAGACACCGACACGTGTTGAGGTGTGCCTTGGGGTGTTCGGCTTTCCAGTCACTCCATTCCATAAGGACATACGCTGAAATGGGTGCAGTATAGGAGGATGGTCCGAAAAGCCCAAGGCACACCTTGATGCCTGTCACTGGCTGGGGGGTAGGGGTGGGATGGTATGAGTATTACAGTTGGCAATCCAAAGGCACACCCCTGATGCCTGTCAGTCTGGGACGTTATGGTTAGAAATCCTAATGCCACAGGTGTTTGTTGGTATTTACACTACAGATTTCCAAAATGGCCTTTTTGCGACCCCACCTCATGAAAGCATTTGGGACCTCTTCTCATGAAGAGTGGCAGTGTGATTTTGTTAATATGTCCCGAACTTTGAGTTCCCACAGCGACCGTGCCATTGTGCACCAGATGTATGAAAACACAGATCGGGCAGGAAGTGAAGAATGACCGCTGTGCCATCCATAGGGAGGTATAAAGAGATGGCAATGTTGAAAATCTATAGTGGAAATATTAAAAATGCTTGCACTTTCAAGCACATGTGGAAACTGCGCAACACATGCACATAACACAGTCATTTAGTGGGATTATTTCACCAAATTTTCAACATAGGCATTTTGTGACCTCTACTCATGAACACTGTCACTATGATTTTCTTAATCTGTTCCAAACATTGATTTCCCACAGTGACCGTGCTATTCTGCGCCAGATGTGTAAACGCATATTTCGGGGAGGATATGAAAAATGACAGCTGTACTGCTGATAAGGAGGTGTGAAAAAATGGCAATGTTGAAAATCTGAAGTGAAAATTTTACAAATGTGTGAAATTACGAGGGTGCGTGGAAATTGCGCAATGTACACTCATAACACAGTAATTTTATGGACTTTTATCACTAAATTTTCAACACAGGCATTTTAGCACCTCTGTTCATGAACAGTGTCACTGTGATTTTTTTAAATCTGTCCCAAACATTGACCTCCCACAGCAACTGCGCTATTGTGTGCCAGAAGTGTGAAAACGCATTTCGGCCAGGATGTGAAAAATGACAGCTGTACTGTTCATAAGGAGGTCTGAAAAAATGCAAATGTTGAAAATTTGGAGTGAAAATACTACAAATTTGTGAAGTTACAAGGGTGCGTGGAAATTGCAGAACGCACACTCGTAACACATTCATTTTATGGACTTTCATCACCAAATTTTCAACATAGGCATTTTAGGACCTCTGCTCATGAACAGTGCCACTGTGATTTTCTTAATGTGTCCCGAACACTGATTTACCACAGCAGCCACTCTATTCTGAGCCAGAAGTGCGAAAACACATTTTGGCCAGGATATGAAAAATGACAGCTGTACTGTTCATAAGGAGGTGTGCAAAAATGCCAATGTTGAAAATCTGGAGTGAAAATATTATAAAGTCACAAAGTTACGAGCGTGTGTGGAAACTGTGCAACGCACGTTGTAAATAGTTATTTTAATTTTTCACCAAATTTGCAACATAGACTTTTTGAGAGCCCACCTCATGAACAGTGGCACTGTCGTTTTGTTAATCAGTCCCGAAAGGTGATTCTGCGCAGTGACTATGAAATCACCTTCCGGGACCGATTAACGCCATGACAGTGGCTGAATTCATGAGGATGGGTCCCAATAACCCCTGTTGAAAATTTGATGCCAAAATTCCAAAAAATGCCTGAGACATGCACCAAAGTTGAAAAAAACCTATTTATGCCATTATACAGCTTACCTGTGTTTCCTCAGTTCGTGGTCGGCTTTGAAGGGTGCAGACATGTTCTCGGCCAACCAAAGATCATAGCGCCAGGCTCCGGAGGTAAGTATGGGGTGAGGGGGGTGTGTGGCGAGGTAGGGTGCGCAGTGGGTGGGTGCAGGTTGGGGAAGGGACCAGGACCGGCATGGGACCTTTCCTTCTTTAGGGGACATAAAAAAAAAGACGACGAGAGTTTTTTGCAGGCTTCTTTCAGCACACTGGGTGGCTCCCAGTGTGCCACCTGCCTTTTGGGGTAGGAGGACTTAAGCGACGGGATTGGGTCCCCAGCAAAGAAAGACTGTTTGGGGGGCATGAAGCCAAGGGGGATTGGGCACCCCCCTCAGCACACAACAAATGGGGGGGCATTATGCCGACAGGGAGTGGGCTCCCCCATCAGCAAATTAACTGGGCCTGGGGCATGCCGACAGGGGGATTGGGCACCCCAGTCCGCCATGTTTAGGGACGTGTTACACCGGCAAGGTACCGCCCTGCAATAACGGGTCGCTCCCTCATTGCAGCAGAATGGCTGATGCTGCAATGACGAGGCGGACCCTTATTGCCGCGGCCGAATCATTTCAACTTGGTGGCACTTATGCAGGACCAGTGTTATCAGGACACTGGGCCTGCATTGGGTGAACAGTGCCAAGCCCACAAATGCAGTGCCATCATTGTCTGCCACAGTGCCGCACCTCCACAACCCACTTCTCTCCTAAGCTGTCACATCTTGTTTCTTGCACTAGTGCAAGCAACCATGATAAACACTTTATAGATCAGAATACATTTTTTGCCATTGAAAAACAAATCAGCACAAACACATAACATCCCAGCTGTAGGGATAAGCACTTTGTAGAGCAACCAAAGGAAAAAGGTGTTTGCTTTAAGTAGACCAGTTATCGCCAGCACAGAATGCCTCAGTTGTGGTAATTAACACTTCATTGATCAGACACACAGCATTCTTCTGGCACACCACATATCCCAATCGCAAGCAGACCAGCATTGAAAAGAAGCAAACCACGCTGGATCACCTCCCACATCACCTGCTGTTACAATCTCACCTCTCTGGGTCTCAAAGCCCATTCCACTACATTGGCACCCTCTATGGACAGCCCCATGCCTAATAACTCCGGGTCACCCCTGAAAAAGGGACCTCAGGTCTCAGTGGGTTTACCCGGTTACCAAAATCTAAATAAATAATTAATAACTGATGAAACTAGGCTTGGCCCTTTCAAAGGCTACAGAATCACCTACAGGCCTCTAACCTATGTGAATGCAACTATCCCCCATGACCTAGAACATCTTTAAGAGTCCTCCATAGCTAATTGCCAAGCTGATTATTTGACAAACAGCCTCCTTCAGAACCTCTCTGCTACCTTATGGCCGTGTGAATCACTGTAAATCATGTTATCTGGGAAGGGTAGTCACTCACTGAACAAAGTGACTTGTGACAAGGTACCTTTGTAAATGAGCCTATGGCTCAAAGGTTTTCCAAACTGCTGTCTGTCTAAATAAATAAATAAATAAATAAAATGTGTAACCATGTTAAGTAATGTAATGTACAGCACTCGATAAAAATATTGCCCCTGTATCTTCCATGTGTGACGTGGAACATTTGTAAATGAGTCTTTGACTTAAAGGTCTTTCTGAATATCTCAATAAATATATAAATAAATAAAATATCTGCACAGCAGCCAACTGGGCATTCCACACACATTCACTGCTCACTACTCTGCACACAGTCACTGCTCACTACTCTGCACACAGTCACTGCTCACTTCTGGGTCAACTGACAATCCTGGGGAGACTGCAGTCCCCTGGGTCTGTTTCCTAAGCGAGCACTAAACTCCCTGCTCCCATCGAGCACTGCTCATCATGTGTGGCTGTGAATGAATCCCAGCTATAGAAGCAACTTACCAGTAACTAATGGCAATTACCAGGGTGCACTGTACCAAATGTGGATGTCCCTTGCCAGTGTTCTGAGGGGCAAATATGAAGGAGAAAGCCTTTTTTTTTTCCACTTAAGTTTATGTCCCCAGTCCTGCCAGCCCCCATCTTGGCAGCCCACCCCTGCCTAGTCGCCTATTATCCCCAGGACTTACCCCTCATGACAGGGATGGGGGGACTTGCCCCTGCCCACCTTCCACCCAGAAGCAGATCCTGTTCGGGCACCTGGTCGATAGTGCCAAGGCTGTGGGCAGGATGACTCATCTTGCATGACAGGACATCTTTTCCCTCTGTGTTTTGCTTCTTCCTCCCCTCTTCCTACTCCTCCCCCCACCTTCTCCGCACCTGGCACACCTTGCCCCCCATCTTTACCCCTTCCATTGTTCCTGAGGCTGTACTGTCCACCTACCCTAAATTTCTCTGCAACACTTTCTACTATGTATTCCTGAGTGGACCTAATGTTATGCATATATTTACCTAGTATAGTCAGGGTCCAGTTTACACACCTATTGTGCCTATGTACATACTTATTTTGCCAATGTATATATTGTTTATGCTGTATTATACTGTCTATTGCACTCTGCTCCTTGTCAATGTATGCTACTTGGAATATGCACCTTGTCTCTATATCCTTTACCTAGATATATGCTGACGTGGAACCTTTGTAAACGCTGCAGGTTTCGAGGGGGGAGAAAGACCTCAGGGTGGTAGTGGATGCCAAAATAAACAACTCAGAGCAATGTAGAAGGCCGGCAGCACAAGCAAATAAAATTCTGGGTGCATAGCCAGGAGGATAACCTCGAGGAGTAGTGAGGTACTCCTTCCGCTGTACAATAGTCCGGTTAGACCACACCTTGAATACTGCATGCAGTTTTGGCATCCATACTTAAAGAAGGACATTATGTTACTGGAGATGCTGCAGAGGAGAGTGACTAGGATGGTACTGTGGCTAGGGGAAAGGCCCTATGAGGAGCGGCTGGGGGAGCTCAACCTGTATTCGTTGGAGGAGAGAAGAGACGGGGGATATGATAGAGGTCTTCTAGTGTCTCAAGGGGATTAACAGGATAAGCCTTGAAGTGGTCCTTCAGCTGAGGGAACCAGGGACCACCAGGGACACCCTATGAAGCTGGATGGGGGGAGGCTGAGGGGGGAAACAAGGAGGTGCTACTTCACTGAGAGAGTGGTGGAGCCCTGGAATGCGCTGCCCAGTGAACTGGTGGCTGCTACTACTGTGGAGGAGTTCAAGAAGGGCTGGGATAGGTGTAGGAGGAGAGTACATCCTGGAGACCCACTGGGAAATAGGGGTCCTTGTTGGGAGGGGTGGGCTAAAATCAGTGCCTTGCATAGGCACTGACCATCAATCAGACTCGATAGACCATAGGGCCTATTCTGCTGGCTTCATAGTATGTTAGTAAAATAACCCTTGGTTCAAAGGTATTTGTAATCCTAGTAATTAATAAATACATAAAATAAATATATATTATACAATGGCAAGAAAGAATATTGGACTGTGATTGGTCAGTTTGGGGATAGACCCATGGCGTTATCCCAGCATAACGTCACAGGTCTAGCCTCAGCACTGTGAACCAACGCAGATTACCCCTTGGATACTCTCTTTTTTGCATCTCCTCTTAAGAAACAAAAATATTTTTCCACACTAACAAAAACATTCTTTACAATTATTTTTTTTATTTTACATATAATAACAAACCATTGTATAATAGGAATAATGCACTCCAGGGTGTGTGTCGTGCTGGGATAATGCCATGCCTGGGGCATTGGACGCACTTGGCCTGCGGCCTTGTGTCCAACCCCCCCCCCAGGTGTGGCATTGTCCCAGCACGACACACCCTGTCATGCATTATTCCTTTATTGTCCTACTTAGTTACTCTGCTTATTGTATCACCTAATATCCTCTCCTCTGGGTCGCACCTGGAAATGAGCCTTTGCTCAGCGTGCCTTTCATGGTTTCCAAATTTTAAATAAATCAAATAAAATTGTTTTCTTCCCTCCCATCAGCATGTAGTGATGTACAGTGTCAAGCAAACCTCCCCTGCCCTACTGGGCTTCCTGGCTGCCCTGATACTCAGCCTCCGTTAGGTGTCGGGCGCATTGCAGGAAACGCTGTCCACCCACCCCACGAGAGGACAGCTGTCCTCCAGCTGTTCAATCCTCTCCCCTTACCTGACCCCTGGCGACTCAGAAGGAACCATTCTTGACAGTACTGTCCCCTACTGTCACCAAGATGCCAGTGTTCTTGGGATATAAATATGAAGGAGTCATTCTTGGCAGTGTAGCCCCCTCCCCCACCACCACCATCAGGGTGCCTTGTGCCAACTGTGACTATCCCTTGCCAGTGCTCTATGGGGAAAATATGAAGGCCTCACCACACACCAGAGTAGTGTCTATACATCCCAATGAACGCAAACTCTGCCATGTGCAATTGCTTCTATATGTAGCTCCCTTCATTCTTTATCACCAAGTGCATATACATAAAAGCAGTCCAGAAGAGGGCAACTAAAATGGTGCAGGGGTTGCACAAAAAGCACTATGCGAAGAGTCTTTCGGATGTAAATATGTACACCATGGAAGACGAGAGAGAGAGAGAGAGAGAGAGAGAGAAGGGACATAACAGAAATCTACAAATATGTCACAAGGTGCAGGAGGGAGTCCCTTTCAAATGAGGACACGCTCCAGGACTAGATAACATGCTAGGAAGCTGGAGGGGGCATTCAAGGAAGATCTGTGAAAGTATTTCTTCACTGAAAGGGTAGAGGACACCTGGAACAGACTGCCAGTGGAAGTGGTGGAGGCTAAAGCAATGGGGGTCTTCAAGCATGTGTGGGATAGACATGGGGGGTATATTAGAAAAGAGGCAAGGAAACAGGAGGGTTACCAGAAACCAGTTGGGTCTGAAGAGCCAAATTTGGAAGGGGAACATCAAGGGAGACTGGGTGGGTCAAACTCAGGTGGTCTTTTTCTAACTGACAGATTTTATGTTTCTATAAAAACAGGATCCTGCAGCATCAGATGTCATATCATCACTCTGCTTCTCCACCCCCACGCGCTGTTAGAAACTGTGGCATAGGATTTCAGCAGCAGAAAAGCAGGCTGATTAGAGCTGCCAGAATAAGGAATTTCACCAGCAGAATTTGTGTGGAATGGCAGTTCAGCTTGCAAAATGCTTTTCCAAATTTATTTTTGAAACGCACTGAATTCCTAAAAACATTTTTATGCCACCCAAGGAACGCCTTTCTGCAGATTATGTTGTAGAAAGGGAATCTGTTTGCTATTAGTTATTTCTCCCTCCCCTTAGCCCAAAACTGCCCTCCAGAGGCCAACCACCTCACCCCACACCCCCAATTTTCCAAGGTCAGCAGCAGCTTGGGAAATCATTTTTCCTGTTTTCTCCCGACAGCTCCATGCATGCTTCAGCAGCCACCACTCCCTCCACTCTACGCTGACAGTCCCCGACTGCCTTGCCCCCCGTCAACACAAGGGCCAGGCGAGCACCATGCTCCGAAACCCTACTCCCCCTGGACAGCACAGCAGTCCTCTGGATGCTCTTCTTCCCCAATGACCCCCGGCAACTTGAGTCCACTTCCAAACTTGAGTTGACAGCGTTGTGCCAGATGCAGTGTCCAGTGCCCAAACCCTCAGTGCCACCAGGCTGGCTCCAGGAATCTGCAGCTTATGTAAATCTGCCAAATAAATTCCACCTCTGAAATTTCTGAACTCTGCTACTTGCCGAATTCCACAAAATGTTGCTAAATATTCTGAAATTCCATGAAATTCAATTCTGTCGGAATTTGAAAATTCCGTGAAACATTTAAGAGTATGTGATGAAATTCTTGTCGCAATGGTCCAGCTTTCATGGAAGTGCTGTCAGTAATGATGAATGAGATTGATAAGTACAGAAAATGAATGAAACAAGTGCAGTGGTTTAAGGCTCTGAACTACAGATCTGGAAACCGGGGTTTGAACCCCACTTGAATACTGTGTGACCCTGGGCAAGTCACTTAACTTCCCTGTGCTCCCAGGTCGCATCTGGAAACTGGGCCAGAACATGGTGTGTGGTAGCCCATACACAACACTGCTATCCTTACACCAAGTGGTTACTGTGATGTCATGGTCCTTGAGAGTGAAGCTCGAGAGGTCCCTTTGACATCATAGTAACCATGAAGTGTCAGAACAGTGTTGTTATTGGGGCTACCATACAGTATTCTATATATTGTATGGGGTATATGAGCCCAGAATCACTTACTTTTTTTGTTTTTAACACCCAATCTCTCCACTCCAACGCCTGCACTTCACCAACAACCGTCTGCCAGCTAGCTCACGCGTGTGACTCTTCACCCACCACTGACTAATGACAAGCGCTGGTTGGGTCGCTTGCATTGTGACATAGATGTTAACATAGAATGAAAAGTCTTTCTGCATTAGTGTCTATGCCACTACTGTAGCAGAACAACTTGTTACAGTGTATGGTTCCCACATACAATCACATTCCACCATACACTATAGTGGCAGTAGTGGAAAATGTTACTTTTATACAGGTAGAAACTGGTCACATAAACACCATTAGGGCAGTACAGCATATTTACAAGGTGGTCCTGTCTATATAGTTTCAGTCAGGTATAAAATTATATACGACTTACACGTAACACAAAACTAATACTACACAAGACGCAACTACAGTATTAATACTGTGATATTAGGTGCTGGTATGAATATGGTGATTATCTCATATTGTGTAACTGCAGTATACACAGTTCATATTTCATAGCTGTGCTAAATGCCTTGGGTTCTGCTGCCAGTGATTTAATATGTACTGTTGGTCAATGTTGTTCCAGAGGTGTGCAACTACTTGTGAGAGCACTGTCTCCCCATATTTATTTTTATGTTTGCTTGCGCGCATGCACAAGAAACATGATGTGACAGCTTAGGAGAGAAGCTAGTTGTGGAGGCACAGCACTGTTACAGCCAAGGGAGACACTGCATTTGGGGGCTAGGCACTGGTGGATCAATGGAGGCACAGTGTGCCGATGACACTGGTCTTCAAAAATGCACCAACTACAAACGTTTTCACCGCAGCAATCAGGGGCCGCCTTGTCATTGCAGCGTCAGTCATTCTGCTGCAATGAGGGAGCGACCCGTCATTGCAGTGTGGAACATTAGCTAGCCTAATACTGTTTGTAAACATGGCGGGAAGCTTGCCGCCGTGTTCACAAACAGTATCATGCAGCCCCCGTGCCGAGGGGGAGCTCAATACCCCTCGGCAGCATGTGCCTCCCCCAAACAGTCTTTGTTTGCCGATGGGGGCCCCAATCCAGCTTCAGTCCGCCGGCTTCAGTCCGAGTTTCATTTGCCGATGGGGGAGCCCACTCCCCATTGGCATAATGTCCCCCATCCAGAATTAATGTGCCTACGGGGGAGCCCAGTCCCTGTCGGCCTAATTTCCCCCCAACACACATACACAAAATGTATGTTTCTGCCAAGGGGATGCCCAATCCCCTGTCAGCTACAGTCACCCCCCCCCAACAAAACATGGGTTGGTATGCTGGGAGCCCACCCCAGCGTGCCAGATGTCCTGTTAAATGTCCCTGTAAGAAGAAAAAGTCCTGCAATGTTTCCCCCCCGTAAAACAAAAAATGGTCCCTCGCCGAGTCCGTCATCCCCTCCCCAACCTGCACCCAACCTCTGCGCACCCTGCCTCCCCACACCCCTCCTCACTCCACACTTACCTCTGGAGTCCGGCGCGACGATCTTCAGTGAACCAGGAACACGTCTGCACTCTTCAAAGCCGACCGTGAACTGAGGAAATGCCGGTAAGCTGTATAATGGCATAGATAGGATTTTTTCAACTTTAATGCATATCTCAGGCATTTCTTGGAAGTTTGGCACTAAATTTTCAACATGGGGTTTTTGGGACCCCTCCTCATGAATTCTGCCACTGTCATGGTGTTATTTGGTCCCGAAAGGTTATTTTGCGGTCACTGCGTGGAATCACCTTTCAGGACTGATTAACAAAATGACAGTACCAGTGTTCATGAGGTGGGCTCTCAAAAAGTCTATGTTGCAATTTGAGTGGGAAAAAATCAAAAAAATGACTGTTTTATTTGCGTGCATTGCGCGGTTGTTATGCCGCTTTCGTAACTTCGCGAATTTGCAATATTTTCACTCCAGATTTTCAACATTGGCATTTTTATGCATCTCCTTATGAACAGTGCAGCTGTCATTTTTCACAACCTGGCGAAATGTGTTTTTGCGGTTCCGGCACAGAATAGCGTGTCGCTGTGGGAAATCCATGTTCTGGACACATTGCAAAAATCACAGTGACACTGTTCATTAGCAGAGGTCCTAAAATGCCTATGTTGAAAATTTGGTGAGAAAAGTCCCTAAAATGACTGTGTTACAAGCGTGCATTGCGCAGTTTCTACGCACACTCGTAATTGCGCACATTTGTCATATTTTCACTCCAGATTTTCAACATTGCCATTTTTCTGCACCTTCTATGAACAGGACAGCTGCCATTTTCACATCCTGGTCGAAATGTGTTTTTGCAGAGCCGGCGCAGAATACAATGGTTGCTGTGGGAAATCAGTGTTCGGGACACATTAAGAAAATCACAGTGACACTGTTCATGAGCACAGGTCATAAAATGCCTATTTTGAAAATCTGGTGACGAAACTCCATAAAATGACTGTGTTACGCGCATGCGTTGTGCAATTTCCACGTATGCTCAGAAGTGCGAGCATTTTTAGTATTCCCACTACAGATTTTTAACATTGCCATCTCTTCATACCTCCCTATGGATGGTACAGCTGTCATTCTTCACATCCTGCCCGATCTGTGTTTTCATACATGTAGTGCAGAATGGCACAGTCGCTGTTGGAAGTCAGTATTCGGGACACATTAACAAAATCACACTGCCACTCTTCATGAGAAGAGGTCCCAAATGCTTTCATGAGGTGGGGTCACAAAAAGGCCATGTAGAAAATTTGTAGTGTAAATACCAACAAATGCCCGAGGCATTAGGGTTTCTAACCATAACATCCTACCCTGTACAGACAGACAGGCATTGCGGTGTGCCTTTGGATTGCCGACTGTACTGCTCATGCCGTCCCTCCCCCAGCCACTGACAGGCATCAAGGTGTACCTTGGACTCTTCGGCCCAAGACTTCACCCCATTCTCCTATGCTGCACCCATTTCACCATATGTCCTTATAGAATGGGGTGACCGTAAAGCCAAACGCCCCAAGGCACACCTCAACACGTGTCGGTGTCTGCAGAACAGGGTGAGGTGAGGTGACATGGCTTGACTGTCATGGGCAACGACCCAAAAACTTACCCCAAATCCTGTCCGTCTCTACAGGATGGAGGTGGGGTTTGCGTGAAGTTCAACACTTCACTGCCATTCCTATTCTGCACCTGTCTAACTCCTGCATTTCCAATGCTAATACCAGCAAGCAAACATTCGGCATTGACAAATGCTTGTTTGATATTGTTTTAGCATCTTCTTTGTGTTGACTGAAACTTTGGTTATATTTGTACTGAATTGTTTCTAACCTTGCATTTAATCTTGTTGCTTTGTTCTAATTTAAAATATTAATCTGATTGATCAAAATCAGTTTTCTCCTGTTTTCAACTGAAAGCAATCCCAGTTCATCATACATTTCACAATGATGAGTCTAGTAATCACATCAAAGTATAAAAATGTCACTAATTTATTGTAGGTAACTTCAATTTTTCTTAAACCATTTGCAAAACCACAGATATGACGTCTAGTATAGAACAATATAGAATAGTATATTATACAAACAAGCCCAAGATGTTGGAAAAATGTTTAAGATTTTTACAGACACGTGTACAGAAATTAAACATTAATGCATGGCAGGGCATGTGTCATGCTGAGATAACATCATGCAGCTGGTGCCTATGCACGAGACCGCAGGCTGAGTGCATCCAACACCTGAGAAGTGATGTTACCCACCCCCACCCCCTGCAACGCACGGTCTGGAGTGCATTATTGCACTTATAAAAGGTACTTGCTTGTTAAAAAAAAAAGATGAAAAATCACATTTTTAAAATATAGTTGTTTTTTGAATAGTCGTGATGTCCTGTGATAAAAATCACTATTGAAGATCAGTATTGACCAGTCAGAGCCCAGGACTGTTTCTTGCCATTTTATACTATACAATAATTTCAATATATACACAATGCTGTAAAGTCTGGTTAAATTAGACCTGATTCGATGTTTAACGGTTTTACTGCATCAGGGCTTGAGCACTGACCTGGTATCTAAAAACGAGCCAGGTATTCATGCTAGGCACATTAAGATGGTACAGCACAGCAGTTGGGGAGACAAATTCCAAGGGATGGGGGCAAGGTAGCTGAAACCTTTGCTGTCACTATTATTGCTGAAAGGGCTGGGGTTATCCTGGTGGAAAGGAAGCCTAAAAAAATCTAACTTTGATATGTCTCCCCTGTTTTAACCCCATTTCAGACTGAGCTGTGGCAGAGATGGACTGAAGTGGAGCATTGTGTCCGAAATAATAAAAACAGTTTTCAGCAAAACGTCCATCAGCATCACGGTTTATTACAACGACCCAGCCCAGGACTAAACTCGGCAAAAATCCATTCAAATTACCAGACTGAACCAGTTTGTAATTTGATTCAGCATATCACTCATCAAAACCCAGGTGCTATCCACAGCTTGTAGGACAACAGACTCCTAACCGGGTCAGTCTTCATTGACCTGAACAAGGCTTTTGACACTATACATCATAATCTATTAATCACACAGCTACATTCTGCTGGGCTCTCACTTGAGTCCACTACCTGGTTCAAGAGCTACTTGGAGAACTGCTTCCAAAGAGTGAAAATAGCTAATGTCCTCTCAGATGCACATCCTGTTCACTCAGGAGTTCCTCAAGGCTCCATTCTTGGGCCACTTCTATTTAGCCTCTTTCTGAATGATCTTCCACAATCACGTCCAGCACAAATGCTCCTCTATGCTGACGACGTTGTCATCCTCTCCACTCACAAGGATCCATACCACCTTGAAAAGGATCTACAGCTTGCCTTCACCTCAATTAAAACTTGGTCTAGTACACATTAATTGGTTCTCAGCTACAAAAAAAAACAAGTCCATGCTCTTCTGCAGCCCGCACAACAAACACAGACTCAATCCCATCACGATCAAAAACTGCCTTGCCGCAACCCTCGAACAGGTTCAATCCTTTAAATATCTGTTACCATCGATTGCAACTTATCATGTGCTACGCACATTGACAACATTGCCAAGGCTGCCAGCACTCACATTGGCCTACTCTTCAGGCACAGGCAATGCCTTACCTCAGATGCCTTAAGGATTGCAGTACAGAGCTCAGTAATCTCAATAATTGACTATGGCCTGATCATCTACAGCTCTGCCTCTGCCACTGCCCTCAGGCGCATATCCATTGCACTAAACAAAGCTTTCCGTCTCATAACCAGTGCCCATTGCCTCACCCACACGTGTGATCTCTATGCACAGACTGGGTGGCTTCAACTTTCAAACCGGATCAAGTACCAAACCTGCCTTATGACAAAGAAAATAACATTAGGCCTTGCTCCCCCAGGTGTCCAAGCTCTCCTCTGCCCAGCATGGACTACTCACATCACCAGGGGCTCTGAATCCCAGATTCTGCATATCCTGCATTACCGCACCACACAAGGGCAAAGATCATTTGTGCACAGAACTCCCAGCTGGTTCAATGGTCTCAACATTGACATTGCCTCAGTGCCAAAGCTTGGTCCATTCAAATCCAGTCTCTGTCACATCCTGTCTGCATCTAGCTCCTGTGATTGTCCTTCCTAATTGTTCTCCCCTCTCCTCTTTGCTCTTTCCACCTAGCACTTAACCCTCTCCCCCTCAACTCCCTCTCCCATACACTCATTCATCCTCCCCTCCTCCCACCCTCCTTCCCTACCCCCCGTAGCACTTTAATTGATATTTGACAAGTGCCTATGGCCACACCCCACTAGTGTGTCTCTCCTCCATACCAAGTCAACCCTGTTACCAGACCTCCTTCTGGCATTTTTGCCACGGTATTGAATGTATAAAACTGTATGTAACTGCCTATAACCCACAGTTATACTGTTATTCAGTGTCTTGTTTGAATTGTACCTCAACTGACGTGAAACCTTTCTAAGGCCCTGTCCACACTACACCGCTCCGACCCGGTAACGATCACAAACCATTACGGCCAGTGAGCGGTATGGTGTGTCCACACTGTGGCAGTGTCTGGTACAGGACCAGCACTGCCGGTCCACACTGTGGGTGCCGGGTGACTGTTGGCAGCAACCAATCCCACAATGCAGCTCACGCTGCGGGCACTGCTGGGGACCGCTCTCACACATCCACACTACAGCCAGCAATGGTACAGCAGCGGATCCGGTTCCATAACCGTTGTTGAAACCACCTCACGAGTGGTTTCGACAACAATTACGGAAATGCCTCCTTTAATGTTACAGGTGTGAACGCAAACCGTTGTGGTAATGGTTTGGACCCCCTGTAACGTTATAGAGAGGTGGATCTGGTATAGTGTGCACAGGGCCTGAAAGAACCTTGGCTCAAAGGTACTTGTGATCTTAGATTCAAATAAAATAAAAAAATAAAATAAACATCACTATTTAGGTGGTGGAGACTTTAATCTAACACTGGATCTGGTGGTAGGTAGCGTTTCCACACTGTTACGCCAGGCAGCTTGTAGCACAGCTGCTCTGCGCAAACTGGCAAGAGACTGGGTGTTGGCTGATGTTTATTTTTATTTTACCTTGAGCTGGTGGCCTTGATGGAAGAGGGATGCCTGGATATTGTAGCAGTCACAGAAACATGGCACACAGAGAACCATGACTGGGATGTTAACATACCAGGGTATATAACCTACAGGAGAGACAGGCAGGGGAGAAGAGGGGGAGGAGTAGCTCTCTATGTAAAGGAAGGGATAAAAGCAACTGAACAAAAGAGTAAACAGGGAGGGAGGAGGAGGCACTGTGGGTCACCTTGGAGACTGGAAAGGGCACCACAATCCACACAGGGGTTGTGTACAGACCCTCTTGTCAGGGGGAGGGAATGGACAAGGATATGATGGAAGGCATTCTTAGGATGGCAGAGAAAGGGGAGATACTGTTGATGGGAGACCTGAATATGCCAGATGTTAACTGGAGCACATTTGCTGCAGCCACATCCAAGAGCAGGGCCATTCTCGATGCCCTACAGGTGGCAGGCATTAGACAGCTAGTTTCAGAACCCACTCCGTGAGAGAGCAATCTTAGACCTCATACTCTCAAATGGGTGCAGTGAGAGGATCTCAGATCTAGAACTGGGTTGCCATCTGGGAACAAGTGACCATCAAACAGTGTGGTTCACTTTAAACTCAGCTACAGAGTCAAGCCATACAAAAGTGAGGGTACTGGATTTCAGGAGGGCTGACTTTGGCAATATGGGAGAGTGCCTCAGAAAAGCACTAACAAACAGGCTAGAAGGAGGGGTGGAGCAACAATGGGGAATCATCAAAACTACCATCACAGAGGCAACAGGCTTTTGTGTGAAGCAAATAAACGAGTCAAAATGAAAGAATAAGCCACTATGGTTCTCAAAAGAGGTGGCAGGGAAGGTCAGGGAGAAAAAGATAGCATTCAGGAAGTATAAGGAACACAGAAGGAGCAGGACAGAGAGCTGTACCAGTTAAGGCAGAAGGAAGCAGGGAGGGAAGTCAGAATAGCAAAAGCCCAAACTGAGGAAAAGATAGCCAACTCAGTTAAGAAGGGGGATGAAACTTTTATAGGTACATCAGAAGCAGAAAGACAAAGGGAGGATAGTGAGGCTGAATAGAATGAATGTGGGTGGGCAGAGGGGACAGTGAAAAAGCAGAGATACTGAATGAATATTTCTGCTCAGTATTCACAAAGAGGAGGAGGAAGTGTCTAATCAATTAACAGAAGCACTCTCGATAGGAGGTCGATCCCAGCCCTTTCACAGAAGAAAGGGTTCTGCAAGAACTCCTAAAACTGAAGGTGGACCAAGCAATGGGGCCTGATGGAATTCACCCCAGAATTCTAAAAGAATCAAGGGGGGAACTAGTGAAACCACTAACTACTCTTTTTAATAAATCATGGGAGGATGGTGTGGTACCCGAAGACTGGAGGAAGGCGGATGTGATTCCCCTTCACAAAAGTGGGACTTTGACAGAGGCAGGAAACTGCAGATCTGTCAGTTTGACCTCTGTGGTAGGGAAAGTGATGGAGTCACTTCTGGAGGAAAGAAATGTTGAGTACCTTGAGGCCAGTGGGGCAGAGGACCCAAGACAGCATGGGTTCACAGCGGGAAGGTCATGTCAGATCAATCTAATAGATTTCTTTGACTGGGTGACCAAAGTAGTAGACCAGGGAGGGGCTGTGGACATGGCCTACCTAGACTTTAGCAAGGCATTTGACACAGTCCCACACAAAAGATTAATAGTCAAATTAACCAGCCTGGGAGTGGGTCCCAGGGTGGTAGCCTGGGTAAAACATTGGTTGGACAACAGGACACAGAAGGTAATTGTAAATGGAGTCCACTCTGAAGAAAGAGGGGTTACTAGTTGGGTACCGCAGGGTTCAGTACTGGGTCCATTCCTTTTTAATGTCTTTATAAGTGACATTGCAGAGAGACTGGAAGGAAAAGTATGCCTCTTTGCAGATGACACAAAGATCTGCAACAGGGTTCATACACAAGGAGGCATGGAAAGGATGAGAAGGGACTTGGCAAGATTGGAGGAATGGTCAGAGTATGGCAGCTAGGATTCAATGCAAAGAAGTGCAGAATAATGCACCTGGAAACAAGAACCCAGGGAAGATTACACAATGGGGTAGTAACAACAACAAAAAAAGAAAGGGACCTGGGGATAATCATATCAGATGACCTTAAGGTTAGCAAGCAATGTGAGAAGACAGTAGGGAGGGCTGGGGGGATACTGGGATGCATAGGGAGAGGCATCACCTGCAGAAAACAGCAAGTTGTTATCCCTCTGTACAGACAGTTGGTGAGACCTCATCTGGAGTACTACATCCAGTTCTGGAGACCCCATCTGCAAGGACATAGACAGGATAGAGGCAGTCCAGAGGAGGGCAACTAAAATGGTGTAGGGTCTGCAAGAGAAGCCATATGAGGAGAGACTAAAGGAGCTTAAAATGTATACCCTTGAGGAAAGAAGGGAGAGGGGGGACATGATAGAAACTTTTAAGTACCTCAGTGGAATCAACAAAGTCCGAGAGGGTAGCATCTTTCAGAAAAAGAGACGTGCAAGAACAAGGGGACACGATTTAAATGTAGAGGGGGGGGCGGTTCTGGGGCAATGTGAGGAAGTATTTTTTAACAGAGAGGGTTGTGGATGCATGGAACAGCCTTCCTGAGGAGGTTGTGGGGTCTAAAACTGTGGGAGAATTCAAGAATGCATGGGACTGACATAAGGCAATTCTTGTGTGGGGTAGGAAGAAATAGGCTGTTGGTTAACTAGGATCTGCGGCCTATCCTGTAGGTAGGGAAATGGGCAGACTAGGTGGGCCAAGCAGTCCTTATCTGCCATCAAAGTCTATGTTTCTATGACCAGGTAAGTGCCATGAACCAAGGCCCTTTTTCAGGCACAACCTGGGACCAAAGGTCAAGATGTCAAAGTACAAAATATACATATGTACAAAATGGATAAAAAATATTACCATACACAAAACATAAACATACATCAACACCACTACATCACTTAACATCACTGCAATACATCAACAACACAACATTTCTCCAAAAACACTTACATTACACTTTACCCATATCTTAGCTTCACCCCTGACAGGGGTGCCTCTGCTGCTGCAAGCAGCCTGCTGGGTCCTCTCTGTCCACCGGCTGACTCCTCGCTGTACTGCCCACAGATCACCAGACCAAAGCTTCACACCTGACAAGGGTGCCTCTAATACTGCAAGCAGCCCAGTGGGTCCCTTCTGTCCACTGGCTGCCTCCTCGCTGTACTGCCCGCAGACCACCAGACCGAAGGTACGCTGCTGAAACTTCTGGCATATCCACACTGACTGGCCAGACCCATTCAGCTCTACCTGCTGATTTGGCTGCTCCACTTTTTTTAATTCTCTGCTACTCCTATTCCTTTTGGACTTTATGTTAATTTTATGTACTGATTCTGGTACTGGTTAAGCTTCTCCAAACTGTCCTGTGAATGCTAACTTTAAATGTGAATCTAAGCCTGCTTAGAGGGTTGTTTGCAGCGCACAATCCTTTAGAGTGCAGGTTTTTCAGGTTTTAAAGTATTACAGCTCTCTTTGTTTTAAGGTCCACTGGTACTGTACCCCGGATCAGAAACTAAGCTTAAAGTGATACAGCATTTTGTGAACACTTCTTTGTGTAGACCAGGTTTCATTTGTGACACAGTTGTAGCTATGCCCTGCAAATAACCCCATTTTTGTTTCACTTTCTCTTCTTCCTGCTTTTTTTTTGCCCCTTCCCCCTCCAGCCTTTAATAAATACTCTCCTTCCCCCAGCGCACCTCCCCATGGCAATCTTCATCCTCCCCTCTCACTATTATTGCAACTCCCCTTAAAGATACAGAATGCAGTTATAGGGCCCAACACTTGTCGGTGTTAATCTTAACTCTTTAAGTCTCATTTACTGCATTGCACCCCTGCTCCTGAACTTAGTTCTCATCATAGTATTTGGGTGGTATTTCCGTCACACGTATTAGTCTTCTGATCAGCCTAATTCCAAACCTAACCCGTGACATTTGGGTGGTATTTCCGCCACACGTATTACTCTTCCGATCTGCCCAATTCCAAACCTAACCCATGACATTTGGGTGGTATTTCCACCACACGTACTAGTCTTCCGATCTGCCTAATTCCAAACCTAACCCTTGACATTTGGGTGGTATTTCTGCCACACGTATTAGCTTTCCGATCTGCCTAATTCCAAACCTAAACCTTGACATTTGGGTGGTATTTCCACCACACGTATTAGTCTTCCGATCTGCCCAATTCCAAACCTAACCCGTGACAACAACAATCAACAAGAGCTGCACTACTTCTCCATTGGCAGGTTATACAACCCACCCACTAGGGGGAGCAGCTGAACTCCTTAGCAACGTGAAACCTCTCCTACCTCAGAAGCTTCTCTTACTTACCCTTGGTATAGTCACATTAGCCTACTTCGCAGGGGTCCCACAGAATGAACAGGATAAAACTACCTCGGACTCCCCCCTGCCCTGTTACCACTCTGCCACATGGTGCACAGCCTAAGGGGCACAAATGGTGACACAACAAGCCCTCAAGCCTTCCACATCCTCCCACAAACCTTCAGAGCATATGAGCCCCCAGTCATCACACTAGCAGCCCTACTGTACAGCCGCTCCCTTATAGCCCACACCTACAACACTAAGCAAACAAGGATAAAAGCCATTCCCAACTGGGCCCTTTGGTCTCGCTCTCGCTCTCTTCGTAAGGTGATCCTCCTACTGCTGCTGTTATCTGGTAATGTGCACCCTAACCCTGGCCCAACCCCACACCACCACTACCAACAGGGTGGGGATACTCAGGATTGTTTCCCTTAGTATCGGCAGCTTACTTCCTAAGCTCACGGAATTCCAGGCATGGGTGGCGCTGGTTAATCCAGACATCATAGCTCTTACAGAAACCTGGCTCTCCCCTAAAATCTCCGACGCCACTACCCAATGGCTACACCTCTTACCGGCAGGGCAGACTGACTAAACTTGGGAGGTGGGTTCTTAGCCTATGTCAAATGTGATATAAAATCCCAGATCATGCACAGCAGTATGCACTCGAAAGAGGCTCAAATCCTAAACTTAAAACTCTCCATAGGGCAGCAAAACAAAGTCCTCATGCTTACCACGGTGTACATACCCCTGGGTCAGCAAGCTGCCGGCCTTAAATACTTCATAGGGAACCAGCAGATGCTGGGCAAAAAGTGGCAACAGGTCATAGTCGGTGATTTTAACATTAACTGGCATTCTCAGGGAGAAGCTCTGGCAACAGACCAGATTTCTGGACTCTACCTTACCTAA
The DNA here is from genome assembly GCA_016271365.2 of Neoceratodus forsteri. NCBI lineage: Eukaryota > Metazoa > Chordata > Ceratodontiformes > Ceratodontidae > Neoceratodus > Neoceratodus forsteri. The sequence continues at coordinate 2,762,042 of JADMNL010000033.1, forward strand.
ATGGTAACACAAGCCACCCGCCTGAACTTCCAAACTGGAACCAGCACACTCATAGACTGACTCTTATCCTCCCACCCAGAACACATCTCTGAGGTTTCTGTCTTACCAGACAGCCTCAGTGACCACTCCCCGGTCTTGTGTACATGGACAAATAAGTTCTCTAAGCAACCGCCCAAAGTATCCCATAACCGCATCCTAAAAGCTGGACTCTTGGAAGCTTTCAAACTACATCTAAAACTGATTGATTGGTCCCCAATCGACAGAGCCTTGGATGGGAACTAGGCCCTGGACTACTTCCTCAGGACCTTCACCCAGGCCTGTGACATCTTCACCCCCATCAGAGTCAAGAAGGTTAAAGGTACTATAAACCCCTGGCTCTCAGGCTCACTACTTGCGGACATGCGCCAAAGAGACAATCTCTGGCATACGGCCAAGGTGACAGGCAAGCAGGCTGACGTGTCCGCCTATAGGGCTGCCAGAAACAACTGCACAAGGCTTGTTTGCCAAGCTAAAGCCACCTACTATAAGGACCAACTAAACAAATTATGGGACTCGGGTAAAGATTTCTGGCACTCCTTGAAATCACTAACTGGTAGTGCCCCGAGAGCACCGCCAAACCTGATCACCTCAAATACTGGGATGATCCGGGAACCCCTCGATATCACTAACGCCTTCAATTTAGCATTCACCGATCTGACTGGTGTATTACCAGTGAATATCTTGTGCCACCAACAGAGCAGCCCCCAGGTCTGGATACATCCACACCTACTGGTTATGGACTACCGCCTTTCCATTTCAAGCAGATCTCAAAAACTGAGGCAATCAAATATGTCAAGCAGGTCCTAGGTAAGACCAGGATGGGGAGTGACCTAATCGACCTGAAGCTGGTTGCCCTAACCCTGGAGGAGACAGCTGACCCCTCACTAAGGTTTTTAACTCCACTCTTAGGTCCAGGGTGTTCCCAGATGTCTGGAAGCTGGCACTAGTTACCCCTGTCTTCCAAACTGGAGACAGAACTAATACATCTAACTACAGGCCAATCTCAATCCTCCCTCCCCCTCTTGAAAACTTTGGAAAGGATGATCTCAGATCAGCTCACTGAGTACTTGGAGAAATATAATCTGCTCGGCCCTCAACAGCATGGTTTCCATAAAAAACACTTAACACTTTCAGCACTAGTCGAATGCATCTCCCAGCTGTATGACGCTTTGGATAAAGGGATGGCAGTGGGGTCTATATTCATAGGCCTCACAAAGGCCTTTGACTCAGTGAACCACCACCTTCTCCTCAGCAGCCTGTCATCAGCTGGCCTAACGCCAAGCACGGTGACTTGGTTTGGAAGCTATCTCTCCCATAGAACTCAACGAGTCAGAATAGGAGACACATACTCACAGCCAAAGGAGGTGAGCCTAGGAGTCCCCCAGGGAGCTATCCTCAGCCCTCTACTCTTTAGTCTGTTCATAAATACCTTCCCCTCTGCCTGCCCTGCACACACTGTACTCTATGCTGATGATGCTGTCATATTCGACCCAGGCAGAGACCTGCATATCATCACTACTGAACTGCAGGACAGCTACCATAAGCTTGAATCCTCGTTCTGCAAGAACAAGCTCCTGCTGAACCACAAAAAAAACAAGACCATGCTGTTCACAGTTCCCCAAAATAAAAAGAAGTTCTGCCCATTGCAAATCATGAGCCCTAAGGGAGACCCCCTTGAACAAGTCTCCGTATTTAAATACCTAGGAATTTACCTTGACTACACACTCTCTAGATTTCTCTAGTCATATGGATCACATTATCAAGACCTCCAACATGAAACTGGGTGTTCTGTACCACCACAAGTACTCCCTACCACCTGCGGCTCTGAAATTAGCCATAAGTAGCCAGGTACTAGCCACCATTGACTATGGGCTCCCAATCTATGGAGCAGGCTCTGACGCTGCCCTCAAGAGAGTGGGCACTCTCCTAAATAAGGTGTGTCACTTAACCTTGGGTGCTGATCTCTCCACCCACACTTGCACCCTCTTCAATGAGACAGGGTGGCTCCCACTCCACCTCGAGGCTCAACTCCAAACTTGCATGCTTATCAAAAAAGCCTTCCTAGGGCTTATGTCAGAGACCACTAACAGGATTTTTGCAAAGGTGTTACCCCTTAAGCAGACTAGGAGCACTGCAAAAGGGGGCCTCCATGTGCCATTCAAGCGTACTAAGCGTACTAAACTGGCACAGAGATCACGCGCCTTCCTGGGCCCAAAGTGGTTCAATGAGCTGCCTACCACACTCTTAGAATGCACCAAACTCAGATAATTTAAAATTGGGCTTTCGTTCCTAGCTAGAACTAAAATAAATCTGTGTCTGACGCACTTAGCCCATGCTCAGTGCCCCTAGGCTATCCCAGCCACCCCTTGGCTCTAACTACCCAACCACTGCCCCTGCACTCTTCCCCCCTGCTCTCTTCAACAAATCCCCCTACCCACAAAATACCTTGCATAGTCTACACTACAATAAACTGTCAATCTCCCCCTCCCATAGATCGCTCACTCCATCAATTACATACATGAACATCTGACAATGCCTACCTTGGGCTTATTCCCACCCCCACCGCCATTCTCACCCCGGCCACCACAAGTGAGCTCAGCCTACCACTCTGGCAACTGTCCATGCCCCACCCCCCACTGGCCCCCGTACTACCCAGCGGAGACTCAATTCCTGGCCTCTACCCCGCTTTCCTGTTTCTAACACTACTATGCCCGCACTTAGTGCTGTTACTTACAATGTTAGACTCCTATGTACTAGTGAAACTTACAATGCTTGACTTTTATGTACTAATGAAACCTAGACTCCTATGTATTTAAACTGTAAACTATAAACTTAAAAGTATGTGTAACCCTCTGTAACCTTATTTTATAATGCACTGCTGTGCTATGTGGTATGTGTTATATTGTCTGTTTCTGTTCATTTAACTGACTCGGAATCTTTGAAAACGAGTCCTTGACTCAGAGGTATTAATTCTAAACTGAAATAAATAAATAAATAAATAAAATAAACAAATATTGTTTCAGTCTTTGTTTAAAATCAGTATGACTATTAGTGTCAAATAAAGTTATTGGCAAACCATTCCAATATTCAGCTGCCATAGCAGAAAAGGCATGCTCGCCCATTTTAGTTTTCATTTTTGGTACCACTAACTTTAAAACTGTAGATCATCTTAAAAACTTTTCAGTTTCCCATAACTGATAATGAAGATATAAAGGGGAATCAGTCTTTTGTCTCAAAACATTATCTGTCAAACAATTTAAATTATATACAGTACTTAATATAGGTGAAAGCCAGTCAGTTTGTTGGTACACTAAACAATGATGGGTTTGATAAGATGCTTTAAGTGCAAACCGACATACACTATGAAATGTGGAAGTCAGTAATGGTAAATCAGTTTTCATAAGCTTTGACAAAAGAAAAAAATTGTAGTTCATAATTGCTAATAAAATGCTTCTAGCGATGGCTATCCTGGCCTATGTGGTCAAACAACTTTGTAATCTGAAAAGTACACTCACTCTCTGGTTGATCTGTTTGCAAGATTGTTTAATATGTCCAGAAAATGCTGTGTTGGAATCTAATACTATACCCAAGTACTTGAATTGTGTCACCTGTTCTAATATTGCACCTTTTGAATCAGATATGATTAAAGATGGAGTGTTTATTAACTTTGGCTTCGAGCCAAAAAGCACGCTCTTAGTTTTCTTACTATTTAATAATAGACGTTGATTCTTTAATGACACATCCAATTCAAGAACGTCTTTACTCGACTGTTGGTTCAGAGTCTCAACAGAAACAGAACTACAATATAAAATCATGTCATCTGCGTACATCACTGTACTTGTATTTTGCATACACAGAGGTATTCCATTCACAAACAATGAAAACAAAAGTGACCCCAGGACACATCCTTGGGGCATGCCTAACTCCATTTTTTTACTAGTAGTCATCACACCCCCATATTTTAACGTAAGGGTCTATCAGTTAGATAAATTCTAAACCAATCTCTGGGATACTTACTTACCCCCAGGTTCTCCAATCTCCCGAGCAGCAGGGAATGGCTTACCAGGTCAAATGCCTTGGACAGGTCCATGAACACAGCACCAGTGAGCTCACCCTTGTCCTTTGCTCCACTGATGTGGTCCATGAATCTGGCCAAGGCACTGCCTGTGCCATGATGTTAATGAAAACCATGCTGCTCGGGAGACCAACCATCTGGAGATAATCTGTAAACTGCTGGTTAGCACTTTTTTCCAGCAGTTTACCTAACAAAGGCAATAAGGAAATTGATGTATAGTTATCCATCTCACTGAGACTGTGCCCTTTATGTATAGGTATAATTACAATTTCCTCCCAAGTATTGAGAAATTGACCTGCGATTAAGGATAAGTTAAATATTTTTGTTAAAGGTCTATAAATATACGATTAAGTCATCTTAAGGAACCATGGCTCCAAGCAATGTCCATCTGAGCTTTGATTAAGTCAAGTCTGTTCCAAGAGTTTTAGTACTTGAGACGCCTTTATTATACGAAAATAAAATGGAGGATTTTGCGATGCAACCTTTTTACCCTGGCACTCTTGTCCACCAGCTGCAGAAAGAAATTCTTTAGTAAGTTTTACTAAATCTGTAAATTTATTTAAAAATGTCTCTCCTATAATTAAGGAGTCACTTATTCCAACATCATTATAGCACAGTGTTTTCAACTTGATTGACTGCTGGATCCATCACCGATTTTATAGACTGCCAAAACTTGTGCGGATTCCCTAAGCTTTTACATTGTTGCATTTGATGATATTCTGATTTTTGTCTCCTAAGCTTAACCTTTTTATTTTATTTCATTTTTTTTTATTTATTTTAGTCTTTGGTAACTGGTTAAGGCCCACTAGGCACAAGTGCCTGTTTTCAGGGGCGACATGGGAGCATTGGACGGTTAAGTGACATGCTCAGAGTCACACAATATGCAAGTGGAGGCTGTGAGAATCAAACTCAGGTCTGGTCTGCTGCATGTATCAAGCTCGTTCACACCTCGTTCCTCTAACCTGTAGCAGACCTTACACTCATTTCTCAATCTCCTATAGTTATTTAAAGCAAATTCCAGGCATTATTGCACTTATTCATGAAATCAGATAATCGGGGTAATCCATTTACCAGTTACACCTCTGAACCTACGTTTGATTGCTGGGAAATACTTATCTTGCAGCTCCCGTAAGGGACCAGAAAAGTTATCGACCACTGAGTCCACATCCGGGATTACATCCAGAAAAGATCAGTCTGTGGACAGTAGTTCTGCCAATAAACCCTCAGGTATTCATTCGTAAATTTTCTAAAGGTTATGAATCTAGGTGGTATTTTAACTCATTTACATTTCCAGGTACAAACAATACCAGGGTGATCCCTTACCACATCAGGTAGCAGGCCAGATCTTTTAACCTTAATTGGATTATCTGTCAGCAGCCAATCCAAGGTTGTATATTTACCACAAACACTATTTAACCTCGCGCAAGAGTTTATTGACTGAGATAAACCAGCATTCATAATAATAGACTCTATTTCAGGATCATCTGTAAGATTCCAATCAATGTTAAAGTCCCCCATAATCAATATATCCCCCCTATTTTGCAAGGAATCAAGATAAGAAACAAAATCATCTAGCCCACGTCTAGTTATTTTAGGAGGATTGTATACTGTACCAAATTTTAATCTGTAACAACCACCCAATGTAATCTCAAGTAAGAAAAATTCACAGCCAGAACTTGAATTGTAGGCCGAAGTTACTTCATCTAACTGCAACTGTTCTTTATAATAAATCAAAATCCCCCCACCGTTTTTCTTTCCAGGGTGCTCTTTCCTGTACATCTTATATCTACCAATAGCATAAAGACTATCTTTGTTACGTGGTTTAAGCCAAGTCTCTATCAGGCTGAGTATATCTGGGTTGTGCCGAACCATCCAGGCCTCTATCTCATGTCAATCAATCAAAACTTTATTTATCCAGGCAGGCACAATTGAGCAAGGCTCATTTGCAAGGTGGACCTGGTCATGAATACATCAAAGTACAGTACAGAAGCAGGTATACAAAAAGCAATAATATACAAGGAAGATAAAGTATATACAGTGTATACAGTGCAGTACAAGGTTGAAATAAAAAAAAAAAACAGCATTATTTTTACAATTGAAGAAGTCAGCAGATGTACAATCAACCATAGGCATACAGGGGTATAAGCAGGGATCTTTTGAGTGAAGCAGCCGGCAACTACACATGTAAGGGAACGAGTCCATGTATGGGGTGGCAGGTTAGAGAGGTAAAGAAGAGGAGGGATATATTACCGATGACTGGGGGAGCGGAAATTGGGCTAAAACCACAGAAAGTGACGATGGCTGTCATGTACTTGTTGATTATGATAATGACGGAGGAGGGGTAGATAATTGGGACACTACTATGGATGGGGTGGGACTTTAGCCAGGCTGGAGCGGACAGGGAAAGGTGGGTGCAGCAGGAAGAGTTAATAGAGAAAGAGTGAGAGCCAGGGGTAGAAATATGGCGAGCGTCAGGATGGAAAGGGGGAGTTGCAGAATTAGTGGGCTAGCGGTGAGGAAAACATTTTCAAGGTGCTTTCATGTAGCGATCGTAGAGCGTCTTGAAGATATTCAGGCTAACCGGGCAGCTCAGCTTCAAGTTTCTTTGTAATCCATTCCACAATGTGGGTAAAGAGAAGCTTAGAGCAGCTTTGTTGAAACGAGTTTTGACTCTTGGAACTTGGAGGGAAATTAGGTAACAGCTCCTTAGAGCGTAGGTGCCTAACACACTCTGGGGAATACAATCTGAGACATATGAGGGGAGTTTGTTGGTCACCGCTCTGAAGGCCCATAGGGCAGTGTTTCTATTCCTCCTATAGTGAAGGGAAGTCCAGCCTAATGATGAGTACAGGGAGCAATGGTGTGTGGAAAGTGGAAGGCCAGTAATGAACCCGATAGCTCTGTGGCAGAGGGTGTCCAACTTAGCCAGTGCAGAGGCAGTGCAGTGGCTGTAGAGCAGGTCTGCGTAATCTATTAAAGATAGGAAGGTAGCTTGAACCAGTTGAATTTTTGCCTCCTTTGTGAGCAGGTGGTTAATTCTGTAGAATAATCCAAATGTTTGCCTTAGTTTCTTCTGTAGTTCTTCGAGATGGTCGGCGAAGGAAAGTTTATGATCGAGCCAAATTCCTAGATATTTGAATTTAGCTACATACTCTATGTTTCTCCAAGAACAGTGGTAATTTATGGGGTAGCCCCCCCCCAGCAGGAATTGCCCCATGCAAAGAGGGGGAGAAGAGCATGGCTTTTGTCTTTTTCGCATTGAGCAAAAGCTTTTTGTTTATGAGCTGGTATTCTAGAAGGTTAAATTCAGCTTGGAGGTCTTCACAGGCTGCTTCTGGCGTGGGATGACTCAAGTGCAGTACAGTGCCGTCCGCGAATAAGTGGATGTTGGCTTTTTTGATGGGGTCATTGATGTTGTTAATGTAGACTGCAAAGAGGAGGGGACCAAGGATAGAGCCCTGGGGCACACCTCTCAGCATTGGTTTTAATGGAGAAAGATCACCATCAGCTTTAACCTGCTGTTTCCATTCTCCGAGGTAGTCTGCAAACCACCACATAGATTTATGGTCCAGGCCTAAGGTGCTTAGGGAGGAAAGAAGCAGGCTGTGATCGACTGTGTTGAATGCCTTACTAAGATCCAAGAAAACGGCACAGACATACTTCTTGTTGTCAAGGTCTAGGAGCCAATCATTGGTCACCTTAGCTACGGCTGTTATGGTGCTGTGCTTTGCTATGAATCCAGACTGAAATGGGTTTAATAGGCTTCTGGATTCTAAGTATACCCCTAGCTGGCCACACACTATTTTTTCTAGTAATTTAGACAGAATGGGGAGGAGGGAGATCGGTCTGTAATTATTTAGATCGCAGGGGTCACCTGCTTTTAATCGAGGGATGACATGGGCTATTTTCCATTGAGGCGGGAGGCTACCCTGGGAGAGTGACATGTTGAATAGGTGGGTGATTGGCACTGCAAGCACATGGTAGGCACATTTCAGATAGTATGGCTCTATGAAGTCGGAGCTTTCTCCCTTCCTGGTGTCCAGTTGCAGCAGTAGGTCTTCCACCTCTTTTAGAGAGACAGGCAGGAGGGAGAAGGCCTCCTCGGTAGGGGAGGACTCGTGGGTTGGTGGGCCCTGAGCTATGCGGAGGTCATTGGCAGGGGAAGTATCAAATGCTAGCCCTGCCGTTGCAAAATGGTTATTGAGAGCTTCCAATATCTCCGATTGGTTAGAGATAACATTGCCGCTGGACTTAATTTTTGCTGGAATGGAATTACCAGGTGCGTGTCCAGACATGTCATTTAATGTTTTCCAAAGCTTTGAAGGATTTCTCGAGGCAGAGGCTAGCTCCGAACGATAGTAGGCAGCCTTGGCATCTCTGACCAACTTGGTGCACTTATTACATGCTCTCTTAAAAAGACACCAATCCGAGTCGTTCTTGCTTCGTCTGGCTTTTTTCCATAAAGTATCCCTTTCTAACAGGGAAGCTTTGAGCTCAGGTGAGAATCAATGGTAGGTGCTGCTCCTGACCCGCACCTTAACCAAGGGTGCATGCTTATTTAAAGCCTCACTTAAAATATCGTAAAAAATAGTATATGCCCTGTTAACCGATTTGGCTAGGAAGAATTCTTGCCATCGCAGTGAATGTTTCAAGTGGTGGACGTATGCAAACAAATCAAAGTTGTGTTTGCACAGCTTGATACAGAACTTTGCCACAAACTGTGGGTTGTGCACAGATCTAATGGTGGTGATTATACAATGATCGCTAATGTCTGAGAAACATGTTCCGACATGAGAGAACACATGTGACTTGCTAACCAAAATTACATCTAAGAGGGAGCTGTTGTTAAGGTTCTTTTTATCTGGGCGAGTAGGCTAGCCAATGAGTTGCACCAGCCCTAGAGTGTCACAAAAGGATTTCAAGGGAGCTGATGCACTTGATAGCCAATCATAGTTCAGGTCACCAAGAATAATGGTTTCCAAGGAACGGAGCCCCAGTACTGAACTGAGGTGAGACAGGAGATGAGGCTCAGTAGAAGGGGGCCTGTAGCAGCCTATTACACAGAGTGCACTGGAAGGAGAAAGTTCGATCTTTAGGGTCAAGCACTCAAATTCTTTGGGGGGGGATGATGCATCTATGCATGTGGCTGAGTATTTGTCCCTTACATAAATTGCCACCCCACCTCCTCTTGATTGCCTATCCGCTGGGAAGAGAAAATAATTTGGGATATTGATTTCATTGTCTGGAGTGGCTGGTCTAAGCCAGGTCTCAGTGATCACTAGGACGTCAGGTAGGGTGTGGCTCACCCAAGCCTGGATAAGGGTGAACTTTTTCAGCAAACTACAGGCATTAAGATGCATAAAAGTCATTCCTTTGATACCTGCCAGGTCTGATGGAGAAGCAAGGGTGTCTAATGGTCCTGGGCTGAGTTCGACATTGCCTGAGCACAATAGTAAAAGAAGCAGGATTCTTTTTAAGGCAGTGAACTGTAATTTGTACACACTATTTTTTGGGCGATAGGGGAGGTGGTGTTGATGGGTAGGCCTGTACCCACTGCTGGTGTTATACTGGCCTAGTGTTGTAGCCACTAGTGTCCTGGCAGGAATTTGCCATGAGTAGGAAGTCTTGAGTCTGAATGGGGGAGTAATCTGCAGAAGAAGCTCGGGAGATGTCCCACTCCCCGGCAGAGACAGCTGAAAAGCCCAATAGTCCAAAATGGCTACCTGAAAGGAGCTGTTGGACGCAGGACAGGGAGAAGCTCAAGGGTCATTCCACTTTAGGCAGGAATGAGGGTTCTGAAGAATTGAGCTAAGCGCTAGTAAAGCTAGTGACACACCGAGGAACCAGCTGTAACTTCCCATGGTAGATCTAAATGTCACAACAGTCAGCAGTAAAGGTCTCTAGAAGCCTAGACAAATCGGCGATCAGGTGTCATAAGTTCAAAATCCTTTTGTTGGCTGAGAGGCGGTTTTGGTGGTAAACATACCTGTGGAGCAACTCTTTGCAGCTGAGCCAGTGAAGTGGTTCAAGATTGCAATCTGGTGTGGCAAGATTGGTCTGTAGCTTTCATTTCTGTTTCTGGCCCTGCTCCACCAGTACAGAATGGGAGTGGGGACAGGCGTTCAAGTCTTGCAGCCTTAGTGGATGAGCATGGTTCAGCCTGAGAAACAGGCAGAAAAACCCAGGGATGGTCCCCAGAAAGAGAGGTATCCCAGGTCCACTAGAGCAGAAGCGGAAGTAGAAAATATAATGTGTTTCCTCTTTAACAGAAAAGACAGCTGTTGTAGCCCTCTAGTGGCTATGTAGTATAATTTGCAAATGAGAAAGAAGACACTAAAAAAAAAAAATTAAATTCTTGCTTTACAAAAAGGATAGTCCCAGGGTCAGCAGCGCTGATAAACGTCTCTAATGAAGCAAGGCAAAATGGAGACCAGCAGGAAGAAGTCAGTGAGGCTGATATCCTCCAATCAGAGTGTTGGCACTAAAAATTCAGAATGTCCAAAGGCGCCAAATGCCAACGTACCTGAGGGGGTATACGGCTTTTGGCTGTTTCTGAAGATTTCTGGGCCCTGCAATGAACCAGAGTTCACAGGATCCTGGGTGGCAGTTTCAACAGGGGAAGAAAGCCTCAGGGTCTGCTAATCAGAATCGTGGGTTGCTTCCCAGGACAGGCTTGTAGCTTTTCCTCTGGCGGTGAGGGGCGAGCCCCAGGAGGGCACGGCACATCTGAGGGGGAGAGGAAAGGAGATGGATTAAGTAGGGGCAGGCAGGGGAGGTGTGGTTAACTTAAACAAAGAAACAGGGTGGTCACTATTGTTTGGAAGGAGGAGACTAAACTACAAAGTGGGTAACAGAAACAGGGAGGAGACGTAAGTGGGTTAGAGGGCAAACAGGTGGCAAAGCGAGAGGCAAGGATTGGGCTTTAAATTTAGAATACTAGGCAGCACACTGAAAAGTCTGGTAAATTTAAAACTACAGCTTTACACAGAAATTTATTCTAGAAAGGATTCAACTGTTCACTTAAAATAATAGACAGTGCAGTACAGGTCTAATAATCTTAAGACTCTACAGTTTTAGACTTACAATTAATAATAAAAAGAAATAGGCTGTAATTTTAGGATATTTTTTGATTCTATTCTCCGAGTATTTAAATGGGCAAACCATAGCCCCTCCTTCAACCAGATATTTTTCTCCCAGTGCACTAGCATGAGCCATGGGACCTGGATTGGTTTCCACACTACCAGACAATAACACTATCAGCCAGGCTGAGAGAGATAGAGTAGAAACAAATATTAACCCTTAGGTTAATAACAAAATTAGAACATATGGGAATTCTGGACTGATATCAGTCCGTGGCACAGCATTAAAGGCATATTAATAATAGGATACAAGTAGACTCCAACATCATAGGCTGCCTCTTTCTTCATGCTACCTGAACTCTTTAGTTGATCAGACATTGTTGAAATTGAGGTTAAGCTGGAGTACACAACACTTTCCTCCAACTTACCAAAGCCATTTATCTTATTCAAAACATTTGAAAAATTTGCATCAGGCCACAATCCAAAATTACCAAGCCCAGGAAGGCACAGAACAATATTAACTTTTGTCCCCTCATTTCGGCTAGAAACAAACTGCTCCCGATATAAACTAAAACAGTTAAACTACTTACTATTCACAGCTTAAACCCACCAAACTAGAATTTTATTTTTTCTCTTACGAGTGGCGCTTTTATGCTCGTGCACAGCACTCACGCTGTGTAACAGCACAAAGTTTTTAAAAGCTGTCTACCCTCCCACTGAAGTGTTCCCACTATCGAGTGGCTCACCCTCAAGACCCCTACAGCTGCGGGTACTTGAAAACACCATAGGTACACACCAATTCACTGTCTTAATTACTGCAATAACAGCCCACTGTCAATAAAGCCAGCAGGTTCTTAGCAGCATGTAATGTCGCAGCAGGCAGCAACAGTCAATTACACAGCTCAGATAACGTTGAAGAATAAAAACTGCTTACAATTTACAGCTGTGTCAGTACTTCAGCAGCACAGTAAATAAAGGGCAGCAGGCAGTCTCTTTGCTCAGCACTGATAGCGATGGTATGGCTCTAGTGCAGCAGATTATCTTGCAGGGAGGCTTTTTGATGCCTGGAGATACTGTACCTACACCTGGCAGGAAAGGAGTGCTCCTTTTTTCACACGCTCATCAACTGTACATACAAATGGACTCTATGTTAGTCTCTCAGTCCGTTCTGACTGCAGTGAGCACTCTAGAATATGGCACAAGTGTACATTCTAATCATGCCCTGCTCACTCTCAACATCAGCTGAGGGAAGGATGCCCCCTGACAAAAACTCAGACAGAGTCAAAGCGCTTCACCAGGGCTATGGCAAGAGCAGTGAAGGACTGAAGATAAGATTTTGTACTCTATATGAAATGTATTTTTTTTTTTATCTACTATGAATCCGCTACGATTCTGTAATTTCAGTGAGCTTTAAACAAAGCCACATCTTGCAACAAGCTAGTTGGATTTTCAGACTCTAATTTTCAGCTCAGTGTACTAGTTATCTTTCTGGCATGAGTGAGCGGCCTCCACAGAATACCGATGATGACTTAACCCCGGGCTACTAGTGGATGAAGATGTTTTTGTCCCATGCAGTATGTCAGTGGCTTTACACGACTGATTTCACAATAATGTTGAAAAGGGCACCTCATCAGGAACACACTGGGAGGCCACGAATGTGGAAGATTGATCTCTTACAGTATGTAACCTGTAAAAGAAGTCAATGGATCAGTATGGAACACCACCTTGATACTAGGGAGAATCAGTTGGAGAAGGTGCATACATGCTTTATGAGTCCTGTTTAAGCAATAAGACATAACATGACAATGCAAAGAAGTGCAAAATAATGTGCATCGGAAACAAAATCCAGGGGAAGAATACACAATGGGGGGGGGGGGTAGTAACAACAACAAAAATGGAACGGGACCTGGGGGTAATCATATCTGATTACCTTAAGGTTAGCAAGCAATGTGAGAAGGCAGTAGGGAGGGCTGGAGGGATACTGGGATGCACAGGGAGAGGCATCACCAGCAGAAAACAGAAAGTTGTCATCCCTCTGTACAGACAGTTGGTGAGACTCCATCTGGAGTACTGCGTCCAGTTCAGGAGACGACATCTCCGCAAGACCTTGCTACAAGTCAATCATAAGTCAGGGATTTTGACAAAAGAGCTCCCAAAGGATTGTGGGGGACTGTTGCAGTAAGGACCTTCCCTAATGGACTGGTGGGTTTTCTGAACCAACCAGAGAGCAGGAGGCCTGAGGGACAGCCCTGCCTGTCCAGTGAGACACTGAATGGAGGGAACAAGGTGACTAGGATCTCAGGAGCTCAGGGCTTCTTGTGAGACCAAGGAACTGATCACACCAATGGTTTCACAGTTATCTGCCTGTCGTTGTCTTTCTGCCTTCCCTTGCTGTTCCGTCTTTTCCTCCCCCTTGCATATCTGTGGTTGTAAGAAATGCATGTGATTCTCTGTGTAAAATTGTATGTGATTTTGGGATCCCCTTGTTTGAAACTGTATATAGTAGTTCATTGACCTACGTAGCCAGTATAGTGTTATGCTTGTGCAACTGTGTTAGTTTGGTTTTGGCTGTTCGCACTCTCTATTCCAGAGGAATTACCACCCTGTAGGGGTATGAAGGCAAGGAAACCTCGGAGAGGGTTCCACCCTTAGAGGTGCAACAGGACGGTTCTCGTGGCTAAAGGTAGCTTAGGAATCTCCCTGAGGAGAGAGTTCTGCCACTGGAGGAGGAGGGGAGGATGGTGGGGCAAAGAAAAAATGCTTCACAATGAGCCTTAGAGGAACTGCTTATATAGCTCAGGAAGTGGGAGTGGCTGGCTGCTTGGTCACCGAACTACAGAGCAAGCCTTTCATTTCACTGACCTATGCAGCCAGTATAATGTTATGCTTGCGCAACTGTGTTAGTTTGGTTTTGGCCGTTCGCACTCTCTATTCCAGCAGAATTACCACCCTGTAGGGGTATGAAGGCAAGAAACCCTCAGAGAGGGTTCCACCCCTAGAGATGCAATGGGACGATTCCCGTGGCTAAAGGTACCTTAGGAATCCCCCCAAAAATGTAGCATCGTCCCCAAAGAGGAGGCAACATGAAGCAGATGAGCAAGCAGTAACTGTGACATAGGAGTGGTAACAGTAACGTAGTAGTAGAAAAGTATAGGCAGTTTGATAATGCAGTGATATGCTCAGTCATCATAATAACTGCCCAGGTTTGCGTAGCATGACACTGATGGCTTGCTTTGAGAGTAAGGGATCCTCTAAGGAGAGAGAGAACGGCAGGACATCCTCTACCTCCATCCAACAACGGAACCTACCTAAAGAAACTAGGGGAAACGGCTAAGTTAACTAAGTGTTATGACCTGAGGCAACAGAGGAGAGAAAAAAACCCTATGAGGAGGAAATCTCTGGGGATCCAAGGCCCAGGTCGCCTTCCCTCCAGGCTTGGGATAGTTTATTTAGTGACAGCTCTGCAGCTGCAATTTGGAAAACCCAATTAAAGGGAGGTAGAAAATATTCCAATTTGGAGGAAGGCTCTCACACAAACCCTCTAGCAGGAACGTCGTGGAAGGTTGCAAGAAAATTCTGCAACAATACATGCATCCAAGGCACAGGAGGAGAGCAACAACTGCTGAGGCACTCACCTGGTCTACCCACCCTAAATCAAACCAGGTAAACCAGAGGCAGTCATAGGGAGAATGCGGTGAAGGTGCCTTGCTAAGGAAACCACTAAAGTCAATGGCCAACCGTTATAGTGGAACACTAGAGCCAAAGGAGATCGTCGTAACCACCCTTCACCGCTAGTCTTAAATTCTACATCAGGTGCTACTGTCACATAGCAGGCAGCTAAAGCTAAGCCCAGGGTGAGGACATTCCCAGCAATGGGCCAGGTGAGAAGGATCCTGCCCCAAGTTGGACACGCTCGATGATGCGGACTAAATGCAGAGCGAGACCGTCGGCTGCAGGAACCCTGCACTGGATTAGAATGGCTGGCATGCCCCAGAAATTGATTGAGAGCTGAAAGCTGGTGAGCTGAATGAGCACAGCATGCTAAGATTGTAATGAGCATGGAGTGCTGAGACCTTGCAAGGTCGAATGCAGATTGAGTGCAGCAGAATCCCAGGCTGAAGCTGAAGCGATGGCAGTATGCATGAAGTAATGGATTGCGTAAGCAAGGAGTAACAGCTGCATAAGCAATTGTAGGCCTGCACATAGGTCAGTAAGCAGTAGTCGTGATAGGCCAGCATATCAAACTGTATAGCAATTAAACAGCACTGAATTGGGAGCAAGCCAGCCAGCCAGTTCAAAGCCAAAGCAAGGTGATAGACTCTGAGGATTTTCAGCAGCGAAGACAGGATTTAGAACAGAATTAATTGCAGATATAAAGCTAATTTAACAGCCTCAGCAGGAGCTTCAGCTAACCTCAGAGTAACACAATGTACAATAGCAATGGGAGTAAACAAAGCAGTAGCAGGAAGCAATTAGGCATGTGCAGCAGTAGTGAAAACAAATGAGTACACTGAGTTGCAATTGCAATAAATAAAAGGAAGCATAATGTACTGAAAGCACTGTCGCCAGGCAGTGCAATGAAATTGCTGCAATAAGGTAATTAGAACAAGCATGAGCGAGCTGTAGAGCTAGGTTGTAAATCTGAGTCAGAAGGAAGTAAAGTATGCCATGAAACAGCTAGTTGAGCTGAAACACACACAATCAAGTTTGCAATTGCAGAGCAAGTAATTTGAGTTGTGAGTAACTGAAAGCAAGCAGTATGAGCTCTGAAACAGCAGATAAACTAGGAGCTTAGAAAAGCACCCCCCCCAAGGAAGGAAGCATACACAGCTGAAGGCAAAATACAAACCAAGGCAGGAAAATAAACACAGAAGCCCTGCAGAGATCAGCAGGATTGGGGGGGGGCAAGCCCCAGCCAGGGAGGCCCAACCAGCTCAGAGGACAAACTGGCAGAGCCTTCGGCTGCAAAGAAAAAAATGCTTCACAGTGA
Source organism: Neoceratodus forsteri (assembly GCA_016271365.2). Taxonomy (NCBI): domain Eukaryota; kingdom Metazoa; phylum Chordata; order Ceratodontiformes; family Ceratodontidae; genus Neoceratodus; species Neoceratodus forsteri. The sequence goes on from JADMNL010000033.1 coordinate 2,778,225, forward strand.
AGTTAGAGGAACTGCTTATATAGCTCAGGAAGTGGGAGTGGCTAGCTGCTTGGTCACTGAACCACAGAGCAAGCCTTTCATTTATACTGTTGAAATGATTGCAAAGCTATTTGGAACTCAAGGGGTTAACCTGAGATGCTGGTTTGAAAAATATTTCCAGAGCTGTCAACAAGAGGTCAGTTCTGGGTCACAATGTTCTTTTTGCTACACCTGCTTAAACCGACAAGAACACTGTGTGAGAAGCACAATATGCTCTTAAAGATTTCCCTGCAAAGACTAGTTATAAAAAGAACTGCAATGTGTTGCAAGAGGGAGAGACAGAGACTGAGATTGGAAATTGAGAAGAAAACCTCAGAAGAAGGACTGCTTTCTGTGGACCTTATGTTCGAAGGCCGCTGTACCATGTATGTGAGGCACGAAGACACTCCACACCCATTGCACCCCCCCATGCAGGATGCACTAAGAGGGGGCGCACAGGCCTCATGCACCCGATCCCCCACTAGCATGGACCGCAATGCACAGGGGTGGGCAGGGACATGCCAGCACCACGCGGCATGCCAACCATGAAGCACTGCACACCGGGGTGCATAGGGGCAGCCGGTATGCCAGGAAAACCATGCCGTAAGTCCCCTATGTGCCCCATCCATCCATCCCACACCAAGGAGACCACCACCTACACATCCAGTGGGCACCTGGATACATCGACTCCAGCATCTAGTCGAGCCCCCACCGTCTTGGTGTATGCCAACCCCCTACACACACACACACACACACACACACACGCATATGCTGGCACTGGCCCCAGGACCACATGAACCACCCGACCTCTGTGGCTCCCAATGCACAGGTTGATGTGGTGGGCTGTTGCAACCTCCCCATATATATAAACCTGTGACACCACCCCCGTACCTCCTCATTTGATTGGGTTCATGACACTGCTGGCGGCACTACCTATATCCCACCTCCATGTGCAGACATCCATGGAGATGTGCAGTCAATATGCCCACCATCACACAAGGGATCCACTGTTGGACCTGAGAGGGGCATCCGATTGGATGACTGCCCGGGTCCATGACTCCGCCCCCAGCTACCCTGCAGAGCACTGCGCACCTGGGGGCATGCCCGCAGATAGATCACAGACATTGGGGAATACCGACAGTGCACACCTGTCCATAGGTGCGGAGCTCAGTGGGCGGGATATGCACCTCGGGCACACAAAACCCAGCTGTTGGAGCATAGGCCCTGAAGTTTGCAATGACACTGTAAGTAGTTATACTGAACTACTTTTATTTTTTATTTTGCTGTTATTAATAATAAAAAGCTACTTGGGAATTTTAAAACTGCTCCTGGTTTTTCTATACTTCCCGACCTGTGCCTTGATGATTCTGTTCCCTGCCTCATTGGAACTGCTGCATTCATGGGTCATGTGAGTGCTGGCACTGCTGGGTGGTCCTTTGTATCTCTTCAGCTCTGGATTACAGCTTTGGGTTTTAAGCCTTCTTATTTTGAGTTTTACTTTTTCTGACTTGTGCTAGCAAACTATGGCCTGTTTTTATTTTTTTTGGGGGGAGTTAAACTGCAGGCCTGCTAATTTCATCAAGTGCACCACTGGAAGAACCTGGGCAACGTAGCTGCCAGGCCTGCACTGGGACTCTAGTGTAATCCCTCGGTACCCAGAATAAATGTCACTTGCATCAAACATAAAGCTGTACTTTCTTTCTGCTACCAGTTAAAAACTTCCTGCACCCTGCGTAAAATAACTCATCTTTTCGTGCCCCTTGTTTGGGGGGTACTTCTGTATATAGTGTGGGATCTGAGAGGGTACAGTGCCCTGCATTACAGTGACTCTGAGGGTGCCTGTCTATAGGACGGGAGTGTTTCAGTGGGTGATTCTGTATACAGTGTAGGATCTGAGAGGGTACAGTATCCTGCATTACAGTGACTCTGAGAGTGCCTGTCTATAGGATGGGTGTGTTTGGAGGGGTACTTCCGTATATCATGTGGGGTCTGAGAAAGTACAGTGCCCTGCATTACAGTGACTCTGAGAGTGCCTGTCTATAGGAAGGGAATGTTTGGGCGGTACTTCCGTATACAGCATGGAGTCTGAGAGGATACAGTGCCCTGCACTGCAGTGACTCTGAGGGTGCAGATGCCCATCTATAGCATGGGAGTGTTTGTGTGGGTACTTCCATAAACACTGTGGGATCTGAGAGGGTACAGTGCCCTGCACTACAGTGGCTCTGAGGGTGCCTCTCTATAGGATGGAGTGTTTGGGCAGGTGCTTTCTTATACAGTGTGGGGTCTGAGAGGGTACAGTGCCCTGCATTACAGTGTCTCTGAGGGTGCCTGTCTATAGGATGGGTGTGTTTGGGAGAGGGGGTGCTTCCATATTCAGTGTGGGGTCTGAGACAGTACAGTGTCCTGCATTACAGTGGCTCTGAGGGTGCCTGTCTATAGGGTGGGAGTGTTTAGGCAGTACTTCCGTATACAGTGTGGGGTCTGAGAGGGTACTGTGCCCTGCATTACAGTGGCTCTGAGGGTGGCTGTCTATAGGATGGGAGTGTTTGGGGGGGTACTTCTCTATACAGTGTGAGATCTGAGAGGGTACAGTGCCCTGAATTACAGTGGCTCTGAGGGTGCCAGTCTATAGGACAGGAGTGTTTGGGTAGGTGCTTCTGTATACAGTGTAGGATCTGAGAGGGTACAGTGCCCTGAAGTACAGTGGCTCTGAGGGTGCCTGTCTATAGGGCAGGAGTGTTTGGGTGGAGGCTTCCGTATACAGTGTGGGGTCTGAGACAGTACAATGCCTTGCATTACAGTGGCTCTGAGAGTGCCTGTCTATAGGATGGGTGTGTTTGGGCGGGTGCTTCTGTATGCAGTGTGGGATCTGAGAGGGTACAGTACCCTGCATTACAGTGGCTCTGAGAGGGCCTGTCTATAGGATGGGTGTATTTGGGTGGGTGCTTCGGCATACAGTGTGGAGTCTGAGAGGGTACAATGCCCTGCATTACAAAGGCTCTTAGGGGGCCTGTCTATAGGATGGGTGTGTTTGGGCGGCTGCTTCTGTATAGAGTGTGGGATCTGAGAGGGTACAGTACCCTGCATTACAGTGGCTCTGAGGGGGCCTGTCTATAGGATGGGTGTGTTTGGGCGGGTGCTTCTGTATACAGTGTGGAGTCTGAGAGGGTACAATGCCCTGCATTACAAAGGCTCTGAGGGGGCCTGTCTATAGGATGGGTGTGTTTGGGCGGGTGCTTCTGTATACAGTGTGGGATCTGAAAGGGTACAGCACCCTGCATTACAGTGGCTCTGAGGGGGCCTATTTAAAGGATGGGTGTGTTTGGGCGGGTGCTTCTGTATGCAGTGTGGGATCTGAGAGGGTACAGTACCCTGCATTACAGTGGCTCTGAGGGTGCCTGTCTATAGGGTGGGAGCGTTTAGGCGGGTGCTTCTGTATACAGTGTGGGATCTGCGAGGGTACAGGCCCTGCATTACAATGGCTCTGAGGGGACCTGTCTATAGCATGGGTGTGTTTGGGATGGTGCTTCTGTACACAGTGTGGGATCGGAGAGGGTATAGGCCCTGTAATACAGTGGCTCTGAGAGTGCCTGTCTATAGGATGGGTGTGTTTGGGTGGGTGCTTCTGTATACAGTGTGGGATCTGAGAGGGTACAGGCCCTGCATTACAGTGGCTCTGAGGGGGCCTGTCTATAGGATGGGTGTGTTTGAGCGAGTGCTTCTCTACACACTGTGGGATCTGAGAGGGTACAGGCCCTGCATTACAGTGGCTCTGAGAGTGCCGGTCTACAGGATGGGTGTGTTTGGGCGGGTGCTTCCGTATACCGTGTGGGATCTGAGAGGGTACAGTACCCTGCATTACAGTGGCTCTGAGAGGGCCTGTCTATAGGATGGGTGTGTTTGGGTGGGTGCTTCTGTATACCGTGTGGGATCTGAGAGGGTACAGTACCCTGCATTACGGTGGCTCTGAGGGGGCCTGTCTATAGGATGGGTGTATTTGGGTGGGTGCTTCCGTACACCGTGAGGGGTCTGAGAGGGTACAGGCCCTGCATTACAGTGGCTCTGAGGGGGCCTGTCGATAGGATGGGTGTGTTTGGGCGGGTGCTTCTGTATACAGTGTGGAGTCTGAGACAGTACAATGCCCTGCATTACAGTGGCTCTGAGAGTTCGGGTCTATAGGATGGGTGTGTTTGGGCGGGTGCTTCCGTATACCGTGAGGGGTCTGAGAGGGTACAGGCCCTGCATTACAGTGGCTCTGAGGGGGCCTGTCGATAGGATGGGTGTGTTTGGGCAGGTGCTTCTGTATACAGTGTGGAGTCTGAGACAGTACAATGCCCTGCATTACAGAGGCTCTGAGAGTGCCTGTCTATAGGATGGGTGTGTTTGGGCGGGTGCTTCCATATACCGTGTGGGATCTGAGGGGGTAAAGGCCATGCATTACGGTGGCTCTGAGGGGGCCTGTCTATGGATGGGTGTGTTTGGGTGGGTGCTTCTGTATACAGTGTGGGATCTGAGAGGGTACAGTACTCTGCATTACAGTGGCTCTGAGGGGGCTTGTCTATAGGATGGGTGTGTTTGGGTGGGTGCTTCTGTATACAGTGTGGAGTCTGAGACAGTACAATGCCCTGCATTACAGTGGCTCTGAGGGGGCCTGTCTATAGGATGGGTGTGTTTGGGCAGGTGCTTCCGTATACCATGTGGGATCTGAGAGGGTACAGACCCTGCATTACAGTGGCTCTGAGGGGCCGGTCTATAGGATGGGTGTGTTTGGGCGGGTGCTTCTGTATACAGTGTGGGATCTGAGAGGGTACAGGCCCTGCATTACAGTGGCTCTGAGGGTGCCTGTCTATAGGATGGGTGTGTTTGGGCGGATGCTTCTGTATACAGTGTGGGATCTGAGAGGGTACAGTACCCTGCATTACAGTGGCTCTGAGAGGGCCTGTCTATAGGATGGGTGTGTTTAGGCAGGTGCTTCTGTATACAGTGTGGGATCTGACAGGGTACAGTACCCTGCATTACAGTGGCTCTGAGGGGGCCTGTCCTAGGATGGGTGTATTTGGTTGGGTGCTTCTGTATACTGTGTGGGATCTGAGAGGGTACAGGCTGTGCATTACAATGGCTCTGAGGGTGCCTGTCTATAGGATGGGTGTGTTTGGGCAGGTGCTTCTGTACACAGTGTGGGATCTGAGATGGTACAGTACCCTGCATTACAGTGGCTCTGAGGGGGCCTGTCTATAGGATGGGTGTGTTTGGGCGGGTGCGTCTGTATACAGTGTGGAGTCTGAGAGGGTACAATGCCCTGCATTACAAAGGCTCTGAGGGGGCCTGTCTATAGGATGGGTGTGTTTGGGCGGCTGCTTCTGTATACAGTGTGGGATCTGAAAGGGTACAGCACCCTGCATTACAGTGGCTCTGTGGGGGCCTATTTATAGGATGGGTGTGTTTGGGCGGGTGCTTCTGTATACATTGTGGGATCTGAGAGGGTACAGTGCCCTGCATTACAGTGACTCTGAGGGTGCCTGTCTATAGGGTGGGAGCGTTTAGGCGGGTGCTTCTGTATACAGTGTGGGATCTGAGAGGGTACAGGCCCTGCATTACAATGGCTCTGAGGGGGCCTGTCTATAGGATGGGTGTGTTTGGGATGGTGCTTCTGTACACAGTGTGGGATCTCAGAGGGTACAGGCCCCGCATTACAATGGCTCTGAGGGGGACTGTCTATAGGATGGGTGTATTTGGGTGGGTGCTTCTGTATACAGTGTGGAGTCTGAGAGGGTACAATGCCCTGCATTACAAAGGCTCTGAGGGGGCCTGTCTATAGGATGGGTTTATTTGGGTGGGTCAGCAGGGCCGCAGTGATGGGGGGGGTAAGTGGGGAAGTTGTCCGGGGCCCTGAGCTCAGGAGGGGCCCTCCTGAGGAGCTGGCATTACCTCTGTCATTAGCTGGTTTGGGAAACGGGGGCCCATTCCAAGTGACTTGTCCGGGGCACCAGGATTCATAGCTGCAACCCTGGGTGGGTGCTTACGTATACCGTGTGGGATCTGAGAGGGTACAGTACCCTGCATTACAGTGGCTCTGAGAGTGCGGGTCTATAGAATGGGTGTGTTTGGGCGGGTGCTTCCTTATACCGTGTGGGATCTGAGAGGGTACAGTACACTGCATTACAGTGGCTCTGAGGGGGCCTGTCTATAGGATGGGTGTATTTGGGTGGGTGCTTCCGTATACCATGAGGGGTCTGAGAGGGTACAGGCCCTGCATTACAGTGGCTCTGAGGGGGGCCTGTCGACAGGATGGGTGTGTTTGGGCAGGTGCTTCTGAATACAGTGTGGAGTCTGAGACAGTACAATGCCCTGCATTACAGTGGCTCTGAGAGTGCCTGTCTATAGGATGGGTGTGTTTCGTCGGGTGCTTCCGTATACCATGTGGGATCTGAGAGGGTACAGGCCATGCATTTCAGTGGCTCTGAGGGGGCCTGTCGATAGGATGGGTGTGTTTGGGCGGGTGCTTCTGTATACGGTGTGGAGTCTGAGACAGTACAATGCCCTGCATTACAGTGGCTCTGAGAGTGCCTGTCTATAGGATGGGGGTGTGTTTGGGTGGGTGCTTCTGTATACAGTGTGGGATCTGAGAGGGTACAAGCCCTGCATTACAATGGCTCTGAGGGTGTCTGTCTACGGGATGGGTGTGTTTGGGCGGGTGCTTTCGTATACCGTGTGGGATCTGAGAGGGTACAGGCCCTGCATTACAGTTGCTCTGCGGGGCCTGTCTATAGGATGGGTGTGTTTGGGTGGGTGCTTCTGTATACACTGTGGGATCTGAGAGGGTACAGGCCCTGCATTACAGCGGCTCTGAGGGGGCCTGTCTATAGGATGGGTGTGTTTCGGCAGGTTCTTCCGTATACCGTGTGGGATCTGAGAGGGTACAGTACCCTGCATTACAGTGGCTCTGAGAGGACCTGTCTATAGGATGGGTGTGTTTGGGTGGGTGCTTCCGTATACCGTGTGGGATCTGAGAGGGTACAATACCCTGCTTTACAGTGGCTCTGAGGGGGCCTGTCGATAGGATGGGTGTGTTTGGTCGGGTGCTTCTGTATACGGTGTGGAGTCTGAGACAGTACAATGCCTTGCATTACAGTGGCTCTGAGAGTGCCTGTCTATAGGATGGGTGTGTTTGGGCGGGTGCTTCTGTATACAGTGTGGGATCTGAGAGGGTACAGGCCTTGCATTACAATGGCTCTGAGGGTGCCTGTCTATAGGATGGGTGTGTTTGGGTGGGTGCTTCCGTATACCGTGTGGGATCTGAGAGGGTACAGGCCCTGCATTACAGTGGCTCTGAGGGGGCCTGTCTATAGGATGGGTGTGTTTGGGTGGGTGCTTCTGTATACAGTGTGGGATCTGAGAGGGTACAGTACCCTGCATTACAGTGGCTCTGAGGGGGCCTGTCTATAGGATGGGTGTGTTTGGGCGGGTGCTTCTGTATACACTGTGGGATCTGAGAGGGTACAGGCCCTGCATTACAGTGGCTCTGAGGGGGCCTGTCTATAGGATGGGTGTGTTTGGGCAGGTTCTTCCGTATACCGTGTGGGATCTGAGAGGGTACAGTACCCTGCATTACAGTGGCTCTGAGAGGGCCTGTCTATGGGATGGGTGTGTTTGGGTGGGTGCTTCTGTATACCGTGTGGGATCTGAGAGGGTACAGTACCCTGCTTTACAGTGGCTGTGAGGGGGCCTGTCGATAGGATGGGTGTGTTTGGGCGGGTGCTTCTGTATACAGTGTGGGATCTGAGAGGGTACAGGCCCTGCATTACAATGGCTCGGAGGCTGCCTGTCTATAGGATGGGTGTGTTTGGGCGGGTGCTTCCGTATACCGTGTGGGATCTGAGAGGGTACAGGCCCTGCATTACAGTGGCTCTGAGGGGGCCTGTCTATGGGATGGGTGTGTTTGGGTGGGTGCTTCTGTATACAGTGTGGGATCTGAGAGGGTACAGTACCCTGCATTACAGTGGCTCTGAGGGGGCCTGTCTATAGGATGGGTGTGTTTGGGCGGGTGCTTCTGTATACCGTGTGGGATCTGAGAGGGTTCAGGCCCTGCATTACAATGGCTCAGAGGGGCCTGTCTATAGGATGGGTGTGTTTGGTTGGATGCTTCTGTATACAGTATAGGATCTGAGAGGGCACAGTACCCTGCATTACAGTGGCTCTGAGGGGCCTGTCTATAGGATGGGTGTGTTTGGGCGGGTGCTTCTGTATACAGTGTGGAATCTGAAAGGGTACAGTACCCTGCATTACAGTGGCTCTGAGGGGGCCTGTCTATAGGATGGGTGTGTTTGGGCGGGTGCTTCTGTATACAGTGTGGGATCTGAGAGGGTACAGTACCCTGCATTACAAAGGCTCTGAGGGGGCCTGTCTATAGGATGGGTGTGTTTGGGCAGGTGCTTCTGAATACCGTGTGGGATCTGAGAGGGTACAGTACCCTGCATTACAGTGGCTCTGAGGGGGCCTGTCTATAGGATGGGTGTGTTTGGGCGGGTGCTTCTGTATACAGTGTGGAGTCTGAGAGGGTACAATACCCTGCATTACAGTGGCTCTGAGGGGGCCTGTCTATAGGATGGGTGTGTTTGGGCGGGTGCTTCTGTATAACGTGTGGGATCTGAGAGGGTACAGGGCCTGCATTACAATGGCTCTGAGGGGATCTATCTGTAGGATGGGTGTGCTCGAGGTGAACTGCAATTGCATAATCTTCATTTTCTCCCCAGCTGCCAGGTCTATGTTCTGTCATAAAAGCACTGTTTGCTGTTTGAATTTCACCCATTTGTGCGCATTCATTTCATACAATCTGGCTGAAGTACTTACTGATGAAGGTAATAACTGTCTCTCATCCCCAGTGTGTGGTCCAGTCCAGTCTAGGGAGGTGGGTAGGTACTGCATCTCAGAGGATGGTACACACAGAACTGCACAGAACATCTGACCCATTTATTCTCTCTGGGTGGCGGCACCACGTCTGAGATGAACCCCCCACTGCAGAAGAAAGAATGAACTGAAACTGCTCAACCAGATGTGCTCTGTACAGTCACCAGACAGGGGTGTGAAGTCAGTCACCACACCACAGGGGTCACATACTATACTACAGTAAACAGTGAGTTAACCAAAAGGTTTTTGCCTACAAAGCACACACTGGGACCAGCTCCATGCTTGAGTATGGGGTATTTTCAGCCGACTGTTCCCCTTTAAGGTGAGCTATCTTCCCACGCTGACCCATGCAACTGTTAGAAGGCTTGCTAAATAAGTTGGTGTTCCCCTTTAAGGTTGAGAGGTATCCTCCCACACTGACGCATGCAACTGTCAGAGGGCTTGCTAAATAAGTTGGTGTTCCCGTTTAACCTTGAGAGGAATCCTCCTACACTGCCCCATGCAACTATCAGAAGGCTTGCTAAATAAGTTGGTGTTCCCCTTTAAGGCTGAGAGGTATCCTCCCACACTGACCGATGCAACTGTTAGAAGGCTTGCTAAATAAGTTGGTGTTCCCCTTTAAGGTTGAGAGGTATCCTCCCACACTGACGTATGCAACTGTCAGAGGGCTTGCTAAATAAGTTGGTGTTCCCGTTTAACCTTGAGAGGAATCCTCCTACATTGCCCCATGCAACTGTCAGAAGGCTTGCTAAATAATCTGGCACGCTGACAGGAAGAGCGTGTCCTGCCACATTCTCCTGCCTTCCTCAATTCACTGATTTTCACTTCCATAGGCATTTGCTCTAGATAGAAGGGAAACAAAACAGAACGAGGCAGACAAAATCCAAGCAATCTGAGCAGCGGATGTCATGGCTACTTGCCTTGGTGACAGTCTGACTTGCTCAATATGCCTTTGCACGTTCAGAAACCCAGCCAAACTGCTATGCGGGCACACATTCTGCAACTTTTGTCTCCAGAAACTTTTTCAACAGCTCGAGTCTGGCAAATGCTGCCCAGAGTGTCGGGTTCCCATAGTTGGGAAATGTATCCCGGATTTTGCCCTGAGAAATATCCTGGCAAACCCTTTGACAGTCAGCATGGTAAGTTAGGGGGTTAATACCTCTTCCGTCATGAAGTGTGTGGGGAAAAGATTCAATTTCAAGTTTGTTCTAAAATGGCAACCATTGGTAGAGGCAAACATTGTTGAAGTATTTACATTTCCCAGTTGTGTACATACCAGTATTTTTTTCTGTGTGTGAAAGAGGCAGACACAGGTGATGGGGGGAACTTCTGCATTGTCTCACATAGTCACTGTCTGTCCCTCTCTCCAGCGTCAAGTTGTTACTATCAACTGTCCCTACTGAATTTTGTCCTGCTCAGAATGTATCTATAGTTTTGACTCTTAAGTCAGTTGATAAATGCTTATGTTATGTAAAGAAGAGCACACAACTGATTGCACGTTGGCAATAAACAGCCACCAGGAGTGATTTGGGAGTAAAGGAATAACATACAAATTATTGTTATTTGAGAATGAAGAACCCCAAGTACTTGGCTGGGGGGTGGGGTAAAACAGATTCTCTTATAAGCCTAAGTGAGTGCACCCTGAGTACTCTGCTCCCGTTGCATTTTCTGACACTGTAATTAGAACTCCTATCCAGTCTGTAGTTATTTCTTTCTGTAAATGAAAGGATTGCTGCTTTCCTGTAAATGGGAGCCCACACCAGGACCCCTTACCCAGTATATATAATACTAAACTTTAACTCCTTCCTTGTTCTTGGTTGAAAAATAAGCCTGCTTCAAGTTGGCGTCCCTTCCACTGGGGAAGGTGCAGGATTTTTTAGTTTTTGTATTTTCAGTGAGTTTGGAAACTGCATGCTGTTTTAGTAAATGTGAAAATACACTGATGAAACAAAAAGTATCTTTGGCCTCTCCCCCTTCTCCATTTTCTCTACAGTACAGAATCCTTGGGATGGGATGGAGTGGGGGGGGGACTGTTGCTGTGTGGTTACTACACAAAGATAGAGCAGAGCACCTCGGGTCCTGAACTGCAGTAAGAGGATCACACGATATGGTGCACATGGTATCCAGTTAGAATAGCGCTACACGAATGGCGCCAGTCTACAGAGCACTTGTTTGTGTCCCACTAGCATGCACAACGATAGGGGATCTACAGCCCTTTCGTAAGCGTCCCCAGGTCACTGCCTCACGTCAGCAGATATCCAGCAGAGGTAGGGAGGGAGTGCAGGCCCCGCCTGGAGTCTGCTTTCAGTTCTGGGCTCTCCAATACTTTATTTATTTTTTATTTATTGAGGATTCAGAAAATACTTTTGAATCATAGACTCCTTTTCAAAGGTTCCACGTCAGCACAGGTAAAAACAATGAGAGAACAATACAGAGCAATACAGAAATAGTACACAAGCAAGCAAACAATATACAAAGATACACAAAGTCAGCTAACATTTTAGATACAAAGATTTTTGGTGTTAGACACAATGTCCATGTACATATAAAAACTCCAGCAAAGAGCTAATATAGCGAGTTCCAAGAGTGGGGGAGGGGTTAGATGGCCAGAGGCCTTAGTCAAAGGATATAGGGGGGAGGACTAGTTCAGGGGCAATCACAGAGATTCGAGGACTGTAGGTGGTTCCTAAGGTAGGCTTTGTAGGAGACGAGTCTATTCATGTTTGTGAGAGCGTTAGGCAGGTTCAGGGGCAGTCCCAGAGATTCGAGGACTGTAGATGGTTCCTAAGGTAGGCTTTGTAGAAGCCTAGTCTATTCATGTTTGTGAGAGCGTTAGGTGGGTTCAGGGGCAATCACAGAGATTCGAGGACTGTAGATAGTTCCTATGGTAGGCTTTGTAGGAGCCTAGTCTATTCATGTTTGCGAGAGCATTAGGCGGGTTCAGGGGCAATCACAGAGATTCGAGGATTGTAGATGGTTCCTAAGGTAGGCTTTGTAGAAGACGAGTCTATTCATGTTTGTGAGAGCATTAGGCGGGTTCAGGGGTAATCACAGAGATTCGAGGACTGTAGATGGTTCCTAAGGTAGGCTTTGTAGGAGCCTAGTCTATTCATGTTTGTGAGAGCGTTAGGCGGGTTCAGGGGCAATCACAGAGATTCGAGGACTGTAGATGGTTCCTATGGTAGGCTTTGTAGGAGCTGCGTCTATTCATATTTGTGAGAGTGTTTGGCAGGTTACTGACCCAGGAAGGGGCTCGGTAACTAAAGGACCTTTGGGATTGGGATGTGCGGTACCGGGGAACCACGAGGAGTTGCCTGCTAGTGCTACGGGTGTGCTGGTGTGATGGGGCCCATTGGATTAGAGGGGAGAGACCGGGGGGGGGGTGAAACCAAGGGTAATCTTTTTGCCCAGGAGACAAGTATGAAACCTGATTCTGTTATCTAGGTTAAGCCAGTTCGTGGCATTGTAAAGGGAGCATGTGTGGGTTAGACAATCACAGCCCAGGGTGAAATGACAAGCTTTGTTGAGGGAGAGCCATAGTCTGGATATGGCCAAGAGCTGGCAGTGTTGTAGATTAGCAAGCCATACTCTAAAAGGGAGAGGACTGAGGAGGAGACCTCAAGACGAAGGGCATCAGAAGTGAGACAGTGTTTAGGATGCCATGCCGGATATTGAGGGCTGTAGACAGTTGGTGAATGTGATGGTGGAATTTAAGGGCTGGGTCAAGTGTGATGCCCAGGTATTTTAAGGAGTCCACTTGCTCAAGCGGGGTCAGGTTGGCAGTTAGTAGTTGAGGACAGCGGTCCTTCTTGGAGTTAAGTGGGTGTGAGAAGTACATAACTTTAGTCTTCTTATAGTTTAGAATAAGGTGCTGTGAGGTGAACCACTTTTCGGCATCACTGAATGAGGATTGGAGGGAGAGGTGGAGCTGACAGGGGTCAGGGTTGGAGGAGTACAGGACAGTATCGTCCATGTAGCATAGGATGTTGCCTAAGCAGGACTGGGGGAGGGAGTTATGGAAGAGGCTGAATAATAAAAGTCTGAGGATGGACCTCTGTGGGACACTGGAGTGGACTGGCAGCCTGCTGGATAAGGTGGTTCCAGTTCTGACTTGCTGTGAATGGTCTGCCAAATAGTCAGTGAACCAGCAGAGGGCATCTTGAGGGAGACCACGTTTGGAGAGGGTAGTTAGGAGGAGGGAGTGGTTGCCAGTGTCAAACGCTTTAGTGAGGTCAATGAAGACCGCACTAGAGAGCTGACCACTGTCAAGGGGTGCATGAAGGTGGGTGGTAAACTTGAGTAGGGTGGTAGTCGTACTGTGTCCCTTATGGAAGCCATGTTACTGGTTGCAAAGTATTTTGTGTTTGTTGTGGTGGTCAGTGAGCTGATCAGAGACGATACGCTCCAGTGCCTTAGATAGGGGAGGGAGAATAAATATAGGGCAATAGTTGTTGGTGGAGGTACGGTCCCCACTCTTAAATATGGGGGTGATAGAGGCAGATTTCCAGAGCAAGGGGAATTTCCCAAGACATAAGGATCAGTTAATAATGTGAGTAAGGGGGATTAGCACCTCGGTAAGAGTGAGCCGGAGAAGTCTCAGGTCTAAGGAGTCACTACTGTATTGGGAGTGGCTTATGGCTTTTTTGAGGCAAGGCTCAGCAGACCTGAAGGAGAAGCAACGTCGGTAAAATGGAGGGTGTGCAGGGGGGGAGGTGGTGTAGGAGACAGGGGTTGGATCAAAGAAGCCACGAGGTAGGATGTGGCTGAGGTCAGTGAAGGCATGGTTAAATGCGGTAGCAATCCAAGCGGGATCAGAGGTCAGGCCCCTTTCAACCAAGATTTGTGTGGGGGCAGGGTTGGGGGCTTTGCCGCAGATGTCCTTAATATTGTTCCAGCATTTACGCCTCAAACCCCAGATAGAGGATAGGGCAGATTTGTAGAACTCGGCCTTGGCTTTGCGCAGAGACTATGTGCATTGGTTCCGGGCCTCTCTGTACTTCTGTCTGTCCAATGGCAGGCCAGTCTCATTGGAGAGGTGCCATAGGGTATCTCTGGACTGCATCAGGGCCAGTAGATGGTCAGAGATCCAAAGCGCCGGGTTGCCTTTGACCATCCTTTTGGCAAGAGGGGCGAACATATCACAGATGGCATTATAGGAGTGAATGAAGAGATCGAGGGCTCTCTCTGGGTCAAGGGTGTTAGTTATGAATGACCAATCCATCGTACTGAGATGAGCTTTTAGGAGTGTAAGTTTACCAGGGTCAAGTTTATGTAGTAGGATCATTTTCAGAGGGGACTTAGGGGTCTTGCATGTCCAGGAGCAGAGGACAGGGGAGTGGTCACTGATCACATCTCGGAGATAGTAATGCTAGTGATTTTGTGGGGGCGGTTTGTGAAGACAAGGTCCAGCAGGGAGGAGGACCCTGTGCACTGGTGTAGTCGGGTGTGGGAGGTGACTATTTGTGTTAGGTCATGGGCTGTGACTGCGGCCTTGGACTGCCAATTGATATTGAAATCCCCCAGAATAATTTTTTCATTTTGAGAGGGTAAGGTGGCAAGATAGGACAGAGTGGAAGGCCGCCTTTTGGTCCCTAGGGGGAATGTATATAGCGGTGATGAGCAAGGGGGTGTGGGATTTTCCAATGGTAAGTTCTAGTGTGAGTGCCTGGGGGCCAGGTAGGAGATGGGAAGGGGGGAGCAGATGTACATTCCGGGTGTCTTTGTTGTATATGGCACAACCCCCCCCCCGCTAACCCTGACAGTCAGCACAGAATACATTATACCCAGAGAGGGTAACCGATGAATCAGGGATATGGAAGGAGAGCCCAGTTTCACCCATGGCAATGATATCAGGCTGATGTTGCAGGACCCATCCCTGGTAGGAGTCCCATTTTTTTAATAGGCTGCAGATGTTAAGGGTGGCAATATGTAACCCACCTGCAAGGGATTGTGTGGGTGTGGAGGTTGCGAAGGGTCCACGGTTAGGGTGTATATTGCCAGTCATAAGGAGGAGGAGGAGAAGAGACCTGAGGATGGGATTCCAGGCCAACTTTTTGGGGCAGTACGATTTGTGCGCTTGAGACCCTTCAGTGTTAGAAAGTGTAGGAATGGGGAGGGTAAGTATACGGGGGGAAGCCAGGATCAGGGGTTGCAGTGGGGGTGGATGTTATGATCGGGAGTGATTGGAGAATGGGGTGGCAGAGAAATGTAGGGAGCCAAGCATCTGCTTCTAGTGGTGGCAGGGTACTGTGTACTGTGGGAAGAGGTTTCTGGTGCAATCAGGGCTCCAGATAAGGTGTGTACTGGCCTATTTTACTCACCTCATTTTAGGAAATACTCTTCAGAAATTGTTGTAATGAGTACCAGTACTCACCCAACATTTGTAAATATTCCACAAGCCAAAGAATAGTGTTTCATAACATAACTGGTGATTCAAAAGGAACAGTTTTTTGCCAGATTTACAGCACTTGTATG
This sequence comes from Neoceratodus forsteri, assembly GCA_016271365.2. NCBI lineage: Eukaryota > Metazoa > Chordata > Ceratodontiformes > Ceratodontidae > Neoceratodus > Neoceratodus forsteri. The sequence continues at coordinate 2,793,624 of JADMNL010000033.1, forward strand.
TATTCCACTTTTGTTTTACTCACTATGTTTTAAAACTGGTGAGTAAATTCCTTCCTGACAACATTATTTAGAGCATTGTTGACAATTGAAATTCTTATCTAGGAAAAAAAAACTACATTTTTTAAATAAATGTACTCCTCAGTCCACTCTGGCAAGACATTTGTATACATCTTAATTTCGTTTTACTCACCTCACTTTCAAAATGAGGAGTACAGGTACTCATCCCCAAAAATCTTATCTAGAGCCCTGGGTGCAGTAGAACACTTGCGTTGTTGCAGGACAAAAGATCACATTCGGTGTTGTGGGATAATTTGTGGGTGGAGGCTGCTAGCCAGGCAGAAAGACGTCATTACCATAGGAGGAGATATTTTCAGTAAAAGTAGTGGGTGGAGGTTATCAGCACAGGGAAGAACAGAGTGAGTAAGGGGATGACGGCCAGATACATATTAAATAAGTGGGAGGAGGAGCAGAGGAAGAGCCAGTACAGGATGATGGACAGCCAACAATCTGCCCCTAGAGTCGAGCATGTATAAGCTGCAAGTGGAGAAGTGGGCTGATTGGTTCACAGCCATGTTCCCCACTCCCTATACAAGGGAGAGTCGACCAAGAGTGGTGGAGGGGTGGTTCACAGCCATGTTCCCTACTCCCTATATAAGGGAGAGTCGACCAAGAGTGGTGGAGGGTGGTTCTAAGCCATGTTCCCTACTCCTATATAAGGGAGAGTCGACCAAGAGTGGTGGAGGGTGGTTCACAGCCATGTTCCCTACTCCCTATACAAGGGAGAGTCGACCAAGAGTGGTGGAGGGGGTGGTTCACAGCCATATTCCCTACTCCCTATATAAGGGAGAGTCGACCAAGAGTGGTGGAGGGGGTGGTTCACAGCCATGTTCCCTACTCCCTATACAAGGGAGAGTCAACCAAGAGTGGTGGAGGGGTGGTTCACAGCCATGTTCCCTACTCCCTATACAAGGGAGAGTCGACCAAGAGTGGTGGAGGGGGTGGTTCACAGCCATGTTCCCTACTCCCTATATAAGGGAGAGTCGACCAAGAGTGGTGGAGGGGGTGGTTCACAGCCATGTTCCCTACTCCCTATAAAGGGAGAGTCGACCAAGAGTGGTGGAGGGGGTGGTTCACAGCCATGTTCCCTACTCCCTATACAAGGGAGAGTCGACCAAGAGTGGTGGAGGGGGTGGTTCACAGCCATGTTCCCTACTCCCTATACAAGGGAGAGTCGACCAAGAGTGGTGGAGGGGGTGGTTCACAGCCATGTTCCCTACTCCCTATACAAGGGAGAGTCGACCAAGAGTGGTGGAGGGGGTGGTTCACAGCCATGTTCCGTACTCCCTATACAAGGGAGAGTCGACCAAGAGTGGTGGAGGGGGTGGTTCACAGCCATGTTCCCTACTCCCTATAAAAGGGAGAGTCGACCAAGAGTGGTGGAGGGGGTGGTTCACAGCCATGTTCCCTACTCCCTATACAAGGGAGAGTCCACCAAGAGTGGTGGAGGGGTGGTTCACAGCCATGTTCCTGCGACTCCCTATACAGAGGAGAGTCGACCAAGAGTGGTGGAGGGTGGTTCACAGCCATGTTCCCTACTCCTATATAAGGGAGAGTCGACCAAGAGTGGTGGAGGGGGTGGTTCACAGCCATGTTCCCTACTCCCTATATAAGGGAGAGTCGACCAAGAGTGGTGGAGGGGGTGGTGGGCAGCTGACGCAGAGTGTCGTCAGGGACAAATTCAGCAAGATCTGCACTAGTGAGGAGACGGAGCTCCTTGGCTTGGCGGTTCTGTACCTTGTGGACGTTGGTGGTTTCGGGGGGGGTGACTGGTCCACTTGCCCTCATGACCTCTGTGTGGACCCTCACAGGATCCGCTTGCTTCTGTGGAGAAAAGGAGTAGGTAAGAATTTATAGGTAAAGGGGGGCGGGGGTACAGCTTGAGGCTATGGGCCTGCTAGAAATGGACCTAGGATTAATGTGCATCGGTTTCAAGGGACTCAGTTGCAATCTAGCAGGAGAAACACTCTGTTTTGTGAGTTGCATAGTTACAGGTCAAAATAGAATTAAGGGGCAGTAATTATCAGGAACTACAGTGAGACTGCACTTAGTTAATCAGCAGAATTAATTCTGAAAAGTCCTTATTTTACTTAACCAGTTCAGAGTACAAATTAGTTCAGCAGAGCAGTTACTTAGTGGTGAAACCAAGGAATATTTTAGGAACTACACTTACTTAGTAGCAAAATTTTATTATTTGCAGTTCTTAAGTTGCTTTAAGAGATACAGAGTGAACTAGTTCAGCAGAGCAGTTCCTTTAAGGTGAACACGAAGGAGTCCTTGAAGGCTTTTTTATTTTTTTTTTTTAAATCAGAGGTATGTTGGTTACTTTTTCTACTTCCATTTAAGCTTCAGTCAGCCCCTACCTGAATGCATAAAGCCTCTCTTTACAATTAAAGCTCCCCCAGGCTTATTTATCAAACGTAAGGCAGGGAGAGGTAGAGAAAACTATGTAGAAATACTATCTCCACTTGTACACCGACAATAATATTATATTAACTTAAAGAGGCGCCAAACACAGGGCCAGGTTTGAATTCAAAAAAAATGGCACCAAAACTAAACAAGATTTGCACTAGCAAGGAGATGGAGCTCATTGGCCTGGCAGTTCCTGTACCTTGTGGTCGTTGGTGGTTTCGGGGGGGGTGCTGGAGGGCGACTGGTCCACTTGCCCTCACGACCTCCGTGTGGAGCCTCACAGGATCCACTTACTTCTTGTGGACGTTGGTGGTTTTGGGGGGTTGGGGAAGGGCGACTGGTCCGCTTGCCCTCATGACCTCCGTGTGGACCCTCACAGGATCGGCTTGCTTCTGTGGCACCTGACCAGGGCCTTGTAAAGTGTCAGGATTACTTACCCTGCTCTGTTGATCACCCCCTTTGATTCCCCCCAACATTCTGCCAGCCCAATGCCAGCAGCTACTCATTGCTTGCCATGGTTTAACCCTTTATCTGTTATAACCCCCGTCCTTTACAGCTTCAGCAACAGCACGTTGAGTCCCACAGTTTGTAGCTCTTCCTCGTTTTTTCACCTGATGTGTAGCATCTTGCATATAGCCACATTAAATATAAGACCCCAGGAGTGCAAAGACTCATGCAGCTTGTTAGGGCTTCCTGAACCTTGTCTCAAAGCTTTGGGGTGTCCTCTACCCCGGCCAGTTAAATGTCAGTGCACTGATGCAGCCTGCTAGAGATTCTAGCTTCCATTAAACAGCAGTGGCCTCAGCACTGACCCCTGAGGACATAGCCGAGTACTCCTCTCTACTCTGAGTAGCACCCATTGCCCACAATCCTCTGCTTTCTCCTCCAAGTCACTTAATAAGCCATCTTGTGTACCCTGTGTGACACTTTGACAGCTGGTTCTGATCACTGTATCATTTTTGTAATATAAAAATGTGTTGTGGACTATCTCTCATGAGAGATGCTGAAACAGCATGTGAGATCACACACACACAGGTTTTAGATACAAGGCGTTACCTGGAAGGCCAGAAGCTAATTACAAGCTAGAAGATACCTAACTGCCAAGATAGATCATAAACTTTTATAACGCTTAGAGGAAGAAGAGCAGGTTATGACATTTTAGCATGAAGTCATAAAAGTCCTTTCATGTCCTGAGAAGGGGAAACTGCTCATAAGATCAAAGAGAGTCCATTGAAGAAAATGAGTTATGCTGAGGTTACAGAATTTAATACTTGGAAACGACATCCTGTTTTTATATAGATATATATATTTTTTATATATTCTAACAGAAGAGGAGCTAGGTGACCTCATGCAAAGAGGTGGGTAAAGCCAGCTTTTAAACAGAATTCTGTTTTCCTTCAGAGACTTTTATCTACACTCTGATAAAGAAACATCTGTGAGCACTTTAAGCAGGTATTTAGGGAGAGAGACAAGATCTAAGTACTGTAATAGGAATTGCACTGTTAAAACCTTGTTATTTTAAAAGATGTGTATGTTCTTGTGATATATGGTTCTGTATTTTATGTGTTACATATTTTTTTTTCTATTTTAGCAAAACTCTATTTTTAGAGCCTACTTGTTCTGTCTTTTTTTTTTTTTTTTTACAAGTGGAGTATATATGGTTAAAGCAGACACTGTACATAAGCTTGAATGGTGATACCAAACTGGAAAAAGGTAAACATTTTAATCTGAGGTCTTTTATTACAGTTTTTAAGGGTTCATTTCTGTATACCTGGTTAGGTGCCCATAGGCAAAGATATCTGCCCCCCCAAGACAGAAATATCTGAGCCTGTGCATTGGGTACACTAGCAAGATGTTCACAGTTTGAATCCCTCCAAGACTTGAGACCAAAGGTTGATTCGAACCCACAAAAACAGGAGGATTATTCTGTTTCTGTTAATTGTTCACAAGACTACGCTCAGAAGTTGGCACTTTGGGAGTAGAGGGCTGACCTGCTGAGTGGGTTTGTGACACCCCCACACTGTACTTTGGCCATGAGCTCATTGTATATCACAGTGCCAAAGGCCTTGCTGAAATATAAATAAACTAGGTCTATGGCCCTGCCTTGTCCATCTCCTTGGTCATCCCTCACCCCTATCCATCTCCTTGGTCAGATCTCACCCCTATCCATCTCCTTGGTCATCCCTCACCCCTGTCCAACTCCTTGGTCAGCCCTCACCCCTATCCATCTCCTTGGTCATCCCTATCCATTTAATTGGTCACCCCGTCCATCTCCTTGGTCATCCCTATCCATCTCCTTGGTCACCCCTGTCCATCTCCTTGGTCATCCCTATCCATTTAATTGGTCACCTCGTCCATCTCCTTGGTCATCCCTATCCATTTAATTGGTCACCATGTCCATCTCCTTGGTCACCCCTATCCATCTCCTTGGTCACCCCATTTATGTCCTTGGTCATCCCTAACCATTTAATTGGTCACCCTGTCCATCTCCTTGGTCACCCCTATCCATCTCCTTGGTCTTCCCTATCCATCTTCTTGGTCACCCCTGTCCATCTCCTTGGTCACCCCTGCCCCTGTCCATCTCCTGTACCTCTCCTTGGTCACTCCTACCCCATCCATATCCTTGGTCACCCCTCACCCCATCCATTATTTTGGTCACCCCTTGCCTCTGTCCATCATCTTGGTCACCCTGCCCATCTCCTTGGTCATCCCATCCATCTCCTTGGTCACCCCTGCCCCTGTCCATCTCCTTGGTCATTCCTACCCTGTCCATATCCTTGGTCACCCCTCACCCCATCCATTATTTTGGTCACCCCTTGCCTCTGTCCATCATCTTGGTCACCCTGCCCATCTCCTTGGTCATCCCTGCCCCTGTCCATCTCCTTGGTCATCCCTGCCCCTGTCCATCTCCTTGGTCACCCCTATCCATCTCCTTGGTCATCCCTGCCCCTGTCCATCTCCTTGGTCACCCCTGCCCCTGTCCATCTCCTGTACCTCTCCTTGGTCACTCCTACCCCATCCATATCCTTGGTCACCCCTCACCCCATCCATTATTTTGGTCACCCCTTGCCTCTGTCCATCATCTTGGTCACCCTGCCCATCTCCTTGGTCATCCCATCCATCTCCTTGGTCACCCCTGCCCATCTCCTTGGTCATCCCTGCTCCATCCATCTCCTTGGTCACCCTGCCCATCTCCTTGGTCACCCCTGCCCCTGTCCATCTCCTTGGTCACCCCTGCCCCTGTCCATCTCCTTGGTCATCCCTGCCCCTGTCCATCTCCTTGGTCACCCCTATCCATCTCCTTGGTCACCCCTGCCCCATCCATCTCCTTGGTCACTCCTACCCTGTCCATATCCTTGGTCACCCCTCACCCCTGTCCATCACCTTGGTCATGCCAAGCATGTGACAGAGAAAATCACAAGGGAGATGGGTTTCTCACCATTCCTGAAGAATGTACATAATCTCCAGAATTGTAGATCTTAGGTTCTCTAAGATCTTGTTCTATCTCTCCCCATGCTCCAGCTCTCTGCCCTTCTAGAGCAGCTACAGTAGTGTCTCGAGAGAGCTACAATGGGTTGCGGACAGCTAGATACTACAGATAACAGCATAGCAGCAGAGATTACAACATAGTTACAGATATGAGAAACAATATGTATTGGTCCTAAGTTATTCTCCATTGGATAATGATTTAGGAGACAGAATTACTAATGAGTGTCATATGATACAGAATATGCTTCCATTAGCATTATAGCTTAGACAAAAGAAATGCTGACAGTTCAAACTACATGCACATTTCTTACTTACGTACACTATAAAACAGAAAGACATAACAAAAGCTGTCTCGCTCTGTGTCAGCTTGCTTAGAAAAAGAGAACTGCTGACAGGCATATCTGCCTGAGTGTAAAATACACACTACATATAATTATGAGAATATAAGTATACAATAATCACTGATGATCCTTCTGAGTCATCTTATCAGTGATTAGGTAGATTATATATGGAATATATGTAAAAGACAAACGAATCTACATAAGTGTATTATAATGAGGTATAATGAATCATGTATGACAATATTAGCATATCTTAGCAGCAAGGCACATTCCTAGCACACATATCAATATATAAGTGCAAAATAACAGTATCACAGTACAATAGACCAGGAATACAGTGTGAGGTGTATGTGGGACAATAGGGGCATAACCCAAGCATAACAATCCCCTCTTTGTTGCCCTAATTGCAAAAGTGGCAACACAACAAAAAGATGGAGGTTAGGCATCATTCGGTCTACAGGCCCAAGGCATGAGCCTGATAGGAGAAGTTAACTGGTCACACAGGTATTTCAGGGGTTTCCTTAAATAACAAAATGTAATTATAAGGGAAAATGTTAGTAAACCTTGTATTACTATAAACATTTGGAATCAAACTTCACAATGGGGTTTTCCAATATCAAAACAATCAGTAAAATACTGATATGTATCAAGTGTGTATCTGTCCTATTGAGAAGACAAACTTAAATTGCCTGTGTGGATATTAAAAATAAGTTAAAATCGAGATAGAGCATTAAGATAGTTAGGACTAGACTTAATGATATCTGGTTCCGGGATAGGAACAGGTGTGATTACCGTATAACCTATTACCTGTTTAGGGAGTAAAAACAGAAGTTAGAAAAGTTCACTTTGCATAACTTTTAGTCCATATTAGAAGAATGTATAGTTGCTCACCACACAATGTTCCACATCTGCAGGATATACCACCTTGAAGGATAGCATTTTTCAGTTGGTAAGTTGAACAGGACAAGAAATGTCAATGTCCACAAGGCATAAACTACGAACAGTTCAAGGGATAAATCCAGGGATTCTTCAAGTGTTAGATGAAGATTCATAGTTCAAATTCGATGTATTCAGATTCTCCAAAGGTAGATCAAAATGTTCTGGAGGCAGTAGTATTTTCAGAAGCCGTAGTAGGGGGTGCATTAGATTGCACATCGAGTTTTACAATGGAATAGCAACAGTGTTCAGTTGAAGATGATCACACGGCTGCACAAAGTGTTACAGTTTATAACAGTAATCAGTCTGTATGAGGTGCCAGCCAGGCTTGGAAAACAAGTAGTGAAGAAAATGGATTTCTTGATTGTAGATCAGATGAAGAAGAGTCTTCTTGCTGAAGTTAGGGGATTGCCCCCACCCCAGACTAGCTTCATAGTATGCATAACAATGAGCTTGATTGTAGAATCTTAATTGGCTGGACTGAATACAGTTTATTTGAGAGTTCACAAGTGGAAGCCTAATTTCTGTCATTAGGTCAGTATTCACAAGTTGGTAACACAAGTTGGAAGATGTCACATCTGCATAAATGGTGATGTTCCTTTCAGGTACAACATTCAATGTTCAGACTCAGTCACAATTCCAAGACCTCACTGTAAACAAGGAAAGGAGATAGTTTCAACCTTTTCACGATAAAAGTTCCCATCAAGATGACCAATAGAACGGACAGTTGCTAGACGATCAAAGATGGATACTGCCAGATGAAAATGTGGCAATGACACTGTGAGAGTCACAAACAAGGCCTCCTGGATTGTGCAGGAATAAGTTTCAAAACATGGAGCAATACTGGTGTGTGTGGTGAAATATCCAAGGTTCCTTGCCATTGACAAGGGAATAGTGCTAGATTCAAATAAACATTTGTTAACACTTGCAATAGAAGTGCAAAATGTGGCAATACCACTGACCCATACGTCTGTCATGTATGAGATCAAGGATATAGCCTAATTCCAGATCCTGGAAGAGATAAGCAAAGGGTTGTAAGAACATAATAGCTGTAGGTAGTGCAAAGGACTTTCCTAGCTATGTGATGCTCGTCTGCTTCCTTAATGTAAGCAGAAATTAATTCATTAACAATCAACATTTGTCAGGTCAAACCCCTTCACAATATCCTTAATATTGTAAATGTAAATCACTCTTTATGAGCAAAATCATGTATACCATGCAGTGGGGGGGGGGTTATGATATATTTCATACTATCATGAACCTTTAACATATGTGCTTTGTCACAGGGTGCTCCTGTGAAGGGTTTAGGGCCCCGAGTTGATATATATAGAAATAGGAGGGAACCTGTAAGCCATGTTTGAATTTTTCCAAAGGTGCTGTCATGATGCCTATTGTTCCTCAGTTAGGCTGTTCAGTTCGAAGTCTGGCTGTTTCTGAACTCATTAAAGCAAAACACAGCTGCTGCTTAATGATATCGTTTGAAAAATGCAATGTAAATATGGTTTCTACCTTTTTGTAGAGTAAATGATTGCACAGATAGAGTTCAAATATAATGTCCCTCTTAGTAGTTAAACAGTTACTATTTGTGGCTCGTGCTATATTCGGGGGCATTTGTTAAAATAATAATAAAATATAAAAAGGAAACTAGGAGCCGATCCCTGGGCTCGTTTAAATTGTGAAGGTGAAGTGTTTTTAGGTCGGGCGGAGTCTTGAACCGCTAGCCTGACTAAAATAAAAATAATAATAAATGAAAGGGATGAATACAATAATTTTGTTAACAGTTCTATGTTCTGCCCGATTTTGTGAAGGTGTGTTTTGGCACCTTTTCTGAGTGGAGAAACTGAAGTGGAGAGCCTCTGTGGCAGTATGCCTAAATTCAGTCCCATGCCCGAAGTCAGTCGTCATGCTGAGTATAATAAACTATTATTATAAGGTTGTCATTAGTTTAGAGTAGAAGTGAATATAGCCTTCCGTTTGGAATGTCGTTTCATTCTGTTTAATAAATGCTTAGTTTTAGCCCTCTATGTTTATATTGTGCTTTCTAGGGCTTGGCCATGTTTTTAGTTTTAAAAATGGTATTGAGAACCATCTGGTTCTCCTCTCTAGTTCCCGTTATGTTCCTTTTTCAAAATTCATTTGAAAATACGTTTTTCCCGGTACAGAACTGCCGTGGAGCTTCAGCGCAACAGTGAGTAAGCAAGCGGCTATTCCTGCTTGACTGTGCGCATAGCCGTGAAGGCATTTAGCCTTCTAGTACTGTCTAAATTTTATAATCCCCATTGAAAATTAATAGTGTTAGCTCTACATACCCTCCGGAGTTGAGGTTGTCTACTTTTGAGCTGTTTCTGAGACCTTTCAGAGGGAGAGATTTTTCGGCGTTTACGGGCATTTCGGAGCCCTGAGGTCCATTTACTCTTGGCTATAGCTCGCTTTTAAGAGACGACTGGCCACAATCTTTATCCGTTGTACCGCTGCTGAAAGTGAGTGGTTATTTACCCTGCGCGTTATTGCGTGCTGTTGTGAGGGCATTTAGCTCTCTAATTCTTTGAAACTTTAATTTTTTATAATTTAAAATAGGGAGGATTGCTTTTCTTACCCTCAGAAGACGAATTCCTTTGGTCTGAAAATGGTTTAGTATTGGTCTGAAAATGAAGGTGTTTGTAGTGTTCTTTTGAGGCTCTGAGTTCGGTTCCTGCCGGCGTCTTTTGTTCTTCTAGAAGCCGGCCGGCCACAAATGTACTCCTTTTATCAGGTATAGGAAGGGGAGGTGCTTTAGTTGTTAGAAATAATGTTTAAAACGCTATTAAAAGAGTTTAATCTGCTTGTAGGACTATAAGTATTCTGCTTTGGTAATTTAAAGGGGCAATGTATGTATAAATAAAATAAATACTTGGTAAATAAAGATTTAAAGTGTAAAATAAGATACTGGGGTGGAGTTATATGACCACATGATCCCTTTTGGGTATAAATTCAGACTCTTTGGGTTGAGAGAGAGAGATAGATAGAGAGCGAGATCATTCTGCTTGCTGTGGGTCTGGAGGTATACTCTGGAAGCTGCTATCAAAGTGCTCTATGGAGTTATAATGAACTGTGCTATTTACTGCTCCGAATGGAAGATTTATAAATGCCAGATGAATTTGTCTGCTGTGGTATTTACTGCTCTGAGTTCCAGAAAGCTTTGGTAAAGTGCTCTAAGGAGCGAAGGTGTTCAGTTTCTGTGCTAAAACTGAAAACATGATGTTGAACTGATGCACTGTATTTAATTTGTCCTGCTACTGAATAATTTTTTGGAGAATTGAGAATAAATTTGGAACTTTGGAAAGAGTGCTACATGTGTCATGTTACCTGATTTGCCCACATATACCTGCGCCCTTCCACATGCTTGAATAATGGCTATATCAGCCCTATTTCTATTTGGTTGTTTAACCAGGTATAGCACACTAAGCTGAAAGCTTTTTTACAGGAGCGACCTGGGAGCACAAGGAGGTTAAGTGACTTGCTCAGGGTCACACAGTATGCAAGTGGAAGCTGTGGGATTCAAACCCAGGTCTGGTCTGCTGGATGTCACCAGATTTGCAGCTCAGAGCCTTAGACCACTGCGCTATACTGCCTCCTCAAATAGATTTCAAATAGATATGTCAGGACCAAGTAGGCCTGAGTCTAAACCTGTTTTTTTTTTTTTTTTATAAATAAGAAAAACAAAACAAAACAAAAATGCCTAGTGCATTTGTATAGGTTTACTGTCATAAGATGTACCACTAGCAGTCAGGATATGAAAATCCTAAGTGTATGTATGTGTGGTACTATCAGTCCCTGTATTGGGGGTCATTAATGAGTACCTGGCATGTTGCCAGGGTATTCAATCACATCATTATGCAAAAAAAAAAAAAAAAAAAAAGGGAAATGTTTGTGAAACAAAACAAATCATTCCAAGTTGAAAGGGTGAGATTTAAAAATCACTGGGATGTGCATTAACTGCACATTATTAACTAGGGTATCTGGTCGAGAAGTGACTGTTAGACCACTGGGTGGGCCAGGGTTCTGTTTTGGGCACTCAGTATTAAGTGTCACAAATTATGAAGCATCATTGGGTAAAAACCTTAAGGTCTAATGGCTTTTATTGCCATATAAATGTGGATGCAAAATTCCTGATTATCAATAAAATGTAAAGAGGAGTCCAGATCAAGTCTAGCTTTTAGAATTAATCCAAAGCAATGATCATAACATTCAGTAGGGCCTTGCTACCCTTCTGGACAATGAACATGTCTTTTAGGACTTTAGTGTGAATTCCACAGGATGCAATTAAATCATGTGGGCATGTGAGGTATTCTGCCTCAACAACCTTTTTAGGCCACTGGTCCTTATCTGCAATATGATGTGCAGTTTGGGCTTGTAAAATGACCCATGTTTCTAAAAAGAATAATAAACATAAAAGCAAGCATCTGTCTCTCTGGAACCTAAAAGAAAATAGAAAAGAAAACATAGTTTAATAGTACTCCATCCACTGGGGTATGAAAAAGTAATTTCATCTCCTTTAAACAGGTTCATTTGATTGGCATGTAGCCATTTATCAATGATGGTTATAGTGAGACAGCCTAACTTGGTAGCCTGCTGGACTGAGTTTGTTTACAATGGGATAGGGCCTGTTGTTGGGTCTTGCCCACACATTGTGAAGCAAACAAGTGTACCTTTTGGATGTCTTGTTTGAGATATTTAACACATTTATCTACTGATGCTACATCAGCAGTGGCAGTACACAGGTCCAGAAGTAAATGTTCTGGGAGTCTCATGGATCGTCCGGTCATGATTTTCAAAAATAGTGTATGCTGTGACCTGCAGAGGGTGTCCCTCTTATTGCCATAAGGAGTAAAGGCAATAATGAATTCCAGTCCTTTTGGGTTTTCTGAACAAAGTTTATTATAACATAACTTTGATCTGCCACATTCCACCTGTCCTGATGACTGTGGATGGTAAGGGATATAAAACGTTTGTTTTACCTATAACAAATCCAGAATTTCCTGCATTGCTTTGGCTATAAAGCCAGATCCCTGTAATCAGAATTTACCTTTGGGGTAAAACCCTATCTGGCAAATAACTGATTTACCAAGACATTTGCAGTCACTTTGACTGTGCTGTTCTGTTTTGGGATAGCTTTAAACTATTTGGAAAATAGGTTGGTGATCACTAGTGCAAACTAGTTGTCGTTAGTGGTTGGCATAGGGGCAATGTTGTATGTAATCTGGATGTTGTTCCACAGGCCTTATTGCCTCGGGGGTAACAATGCATTTGTCCTAGCTGGTATAGGATTGTTCTGTGCACAGATCAAACAGTTACTGATGTAGTGTTCTACATTACTTCTCATGTGTGGCCACAAGACAGAGGATTTTAGGCTGTCTAGGGTTTTTACTGACTCACTGGTGTCCACCAGTTTGAGTACTATGTATTTGGTACAGTTGATAAAATCTAATCTCAGGTGTTCAGGAATTACCTGTAACTTTTCATGAGTGTTACAGCAGTGATGTTCCAAATGAGTAGGCCATCACTGGACAGGTGAATGTCATTTCACTTTCTTGTAAGAGTTATTTCTGGAAGTTATTCCTCAGTTCCTTTATTACGGAACCTATAAACTGCCCTCAAATGAGGGTCCTTCTTTTGGAGCATAAGGTTCACATTTTACAATATGCTCGAACATTATGAATATATAGTATTTAAACTGATTAGAGTTGTGATGTACACAAACAAGTCACTGTATTTCTCAGAGATAATACAGAGTACTGGAGCAGAAGTTTGTTTTCTGCCAAAGAAATTCAGTTTAGAGAGAAACAGTCCCAATTAGAAACTGTAATAAAACATAGTATCTGCAGTGCTTTCTGTAATTATCTCAAGGACATTTCTTGAAGTGGCCAGTGGGCAGAACTTAACTCTTTCAGAGTGCTGGTATCATTTTACGTAAGGAAAAATATTTTTATTCTTTTCTTAACACAAGCTGTGTCTTTCTCAAGGACGTTTCTGCTCTCTAAACCATTCACAAATATTTGTGGTAATTAGCAGACTCCTCGCCTCCTTGCGTTTCATTTTATTTGCTAGGCGTGTTTTAACATTGCCTGTGAATTGTACATGTACGATGATGCAATTACTAGCCATGCACATTCTGTCATCACTAGGATGTACAATAAGAATGCCAAACCCTGCTATCTGACCCTCATTGGTATGTGTGGCTGAGTCACCAGTCAAAATATGACACACAGTGGTGTCATTTAACGCTTTTTGAGGTTCTGTCAGAAAGGGCACTGGGACAGGTAGGTCAGTGGGTTGGAATGAACAATCATGGGTCTCTCCTGCAAATTGAAGGCCATGGGCCAACAAGGATGAAGTTTTGATAGGAAGGACAGTGATGTCATGATCCTGTAAAATGAAAGACCGGTGTGTAAGTCTGGCATTGGATACAGAGTCATCTTTTACTCTGTCTGACAACAGAAAGTTAGTTGGCAAATTATTGGAATGCAGCACAATGGGTGCATATCCAATGATGTACATAAAGTATCTCACTGCCCAGTACGTAGCCAAAAGATTTCTTTCACAAAGGTTGTATTTAAGCTCCACTGGGGCAAGCATCTGGGATGCATACACAGTGGGTCTGATGTGTACATTGTATGTTTGGGCTAAAACTGCTGAGATTGCTTTATCTGATGTGGCAGTTTCAAAATAATGCCCTAAAACTGTGTTAGGATTAACCAATGCTGGGACCGTGGTCAGTGATCCCAAAAGAAAAGGCAATGATGTCAGTATTAGGATACCTTGTACCATCTTACCTGTAGTGCCTGCCATTGCAGCCACAGTATGGGATAATCCAGGTGTCACTGACGGAGGGGGTTCTGCATCATGTGCAGGGAGTGTTGGCACTGTCAATGGTGCCTACACAGTGGAGAAAAGTGTTGTGCAAGCTGCACGTAGTTCTCCAGCTATGGATGTGGTTCAGTAGCCATTAGGGGTGGAGAAAGTAGTGCTGAGACAGTTGTCAGCTCAGGTTCAGAAATTAAACCTGTAAACCCCCCCCCCCAACGTGGCCTGTGATGCTGAAAATATCACAGCCACGGGGCTTTCAGAATCAGGGTTGTCCCTTCCCCCATCAAATGTAAAGTGGGTTTTCCCACCAGAATGTTGCTGGATGGTAGCAACATTGTTTTTAATGTTGCAGCTTAAAGTATTAATGCACTGCATAGGAAAAGCAGTACGTTCAGTTTTCTTGGCTGATGTTACATCGCACAGGAAATGAAAACAACTTTTCATGTAATTAATTTCAATGTGTTCTTTATCCAAGGACACTCGAATACCACAAACATTGCTAATAAAGCAAACCTTGTTAACAGCATCAGCTCTTTTTCAGCATCAGACACTGACTTCATGACAGACTGCATATCAGCCTTATTCAAAAAGTATGTCAACATAATTTTTAATGAGAATCTTCTGTCCCTCATAAACACTAGTGTTACTGATAACATTATTAATCATGCCAAACAACTCCAGTTTGTTTTGTTTGGTTATGGCAGCAATCACAGGTCCCTGTGACTGCAGGATTGAATCTCCGTGAGATGGTGGTCGGCCATTTTAGATTACCTCATGGGCATCATGGGTTACTGTGTCATGACCATCATCACATGACCACGAGCGGCCATCTTGGGAATGGTATGGGGATGCAACCTGATGACATGTGTGTCCACCATTTTGAGACTCTAACAATTCTCCATTTTGTGAATCACAGAAAAACAAGTGGCTAGCCTTTGCTCTATTCCACCCCACAGCATACTGTGAGTGTTCAGAATCAAACTCTTCAACATTAGAAGAGGCAAGGTCTTTGGACATTAAGTTAGTATGCCCTGCCAATACCTCTGGCTGACGGCGCAAGTTAGCCATATCTGACTTTTTACTCCTACGTTCTAACTCAGATACAGGAGTTAGCACGCTGTAAAGTGCTTTGTCTTCAGATTTCAAGACATTTACATCTTGTAAAACTTGCTTTTTACCTACAGAAACTGCGTCATGATTTAGATTCAAAACCTTCATTTTAAGTCTGCTGTAATTAAAACATACTGGGCCAGATATTCAAAGCTTTGCACCGGCCAAAAAACGTTTGCATGGGTTTAGCGCGGGATTAGCGCGGGTCTGCTATATTCAAAAGTGCAGGCAAACAGCATCAGTGCCAGGCAAACTAAAATTATATGCAAGGGGCAAAGTGAAAATGAATACAGGTGCAATGAGATATTCAGCGACTAGCGCCGCGCTAAGGTGTTTAGTGCGACATAGCGTGACCCATAGCGTGGTACAATTTACCGCCCAGAAAAAGCTGGGCTTAACCCTGGGCAAACAGCTTTGCGCGGTGCTATCTCAGCATTGGCGTGGCCCTAACATTTTATTTATTTATTTATTTATTTAGACAGCCGTTTGGAAAACCTTTGAGCCATAGGCTCATTTACAAAGGTACCTTGTCACAGTAAGACAAACGAAAATACACAGTATAGCAGTACAACACATAAGTATAACAGTAACTTAAGACATAGATACAAACAAGCTGGTACAGATAGGATTGATGCAAACAATACCAGAGTTATGTTGTCCTTAGCAGCTTAGTAGTAAGCTTTGTCATTAGTATTGAGTAGGGCTTTGACTAATGGCAATTACAGCTTCGGGTGTTAACAAGGTGGTTCCGTAAGGACGTTTTGAAGCATGATATAGTTGGAGCTTTGGAGATAGAGGGGGGCAGTGTGTTGAACCAGGAGGGGGCCCTAAAGCTGAAGGCTCTTTGGCCGTGAGAGGTCCTAGTTCTAGGGATAACAAGAGATGTTTTCCCAGAGGTCCAGGTATGAACTAATGGGACAGAGTGGCGGATGGTGGTGGTCAATCCAGGTGGGGATAGCCCACGGAGGGTCTTTTTTGTAAGGGTACAGGTAAGATATTTGAGGCACTCGTCAAGATCAAGTACCAGCGCTTTAGCGTACAGTAGACAGGTGTGTGATAGCCTAGGTGCCCCAGTAATTAACCTGCAGGCCTTATTCAGAGTAGTGCGAATTTTATGGAGTGCAGTCTGATCAGCAGCACTCCATAGTCCACTAGGGACAGGATAGAGGAGGTGACTGCGAGTCGAAGAGCCTCCAGGGGGAGGCAGTGTTTATACCGATGTAAGATGCCCAATCGGATATTAGTGTCAGTGGCTAGGGCAGCGATGTGTCCATGGAAGGAGAGGGAGGGGTCAAAATGGATCCCTAGGTATTTATAGGAGCAAACTTGTTCGAGTGGGAAAGAGGACCCAGAGTGAATGAGGAGTTTGAAGTTGCAGGACTTGTTTTGAGGATGAGTGAAGAACATGGTTTTGGTTTTTTTAAGATTTATCACCAATCTGTGTTCCTTGAACCAGCCCTCGGCTTCAGCGAAGGACTTCTGCAGCGAGTCCTGGAGGGCAATAGGGTTACAACTTGAGGCAAAGATGACTGCATCATCAGTGTACAATAGAATGTTCCCCGAGCAAGAGCGTAAAAGGGTGTTAAGGAAAAGGGAGAATAGTAAGGGGCCCAGAATGGAGCCCTGGGGAACCCCAGAAAAGATGGGACAGATGTCTGAGTAGGTCCCATTAATTTTTACATGCTGTGAGTGGTCAGACAGATAACTGGTGCACCAGGAGATAGGCCCAGCAGCAAAACCAGAGAGACTAAGGGCATCAAGAAGGAGGGGATGGGAGACAGTGTCGAAAGCTTTAGAGAGGTCAATGAAGACCGCACCAGCCAGAGAACCAGTGTTTAAGGAGGAGTGGAAAGTTGGAGAACTCTAGGAGGGCTGTGTTGGTACTGTGTGGCCGCTGGGAGCTCATGGTGCTCAGGACATAGGACATTGTAGGTGGAGAGGTAGTCAAAGATTTTAGAGGCTACCACTTTTTCCAAGGCCTTGGAGAGAGGAGAGAGAGAACGGAGATTGGACGATAGTTTCCAGCCACAGTCCTATCACCACCTTTAAAGATAGGGGTGACAGTGGTGACTTTCCAGGCAGTTGGAACCTTCCCTAGGCAAAGAGAGTGGTTGATGAGGCAAGTGATTGGGGTAAGGACTGTGTCTAAGACCAGCAGTAGGGTGTCACTGCCCCTACTATTACTCTTGAGGGCAGTGACAAGGTGCGGCCTAAGTTCTTGGTCAGAAACACGGCGGAGGAGAAAATAAGGGCAAGAAAGATTTACGGCAGGCACTGGGGGAGAGGGTCAAAACACTTAGAAACAGCTAGACATGGAAGACACATGCTGCACATAGCTGGCACCACAATGATGCCATCAGCTGCCACCAGTCCAAGACAAGCACAAACAGTGAGGGGTGATCTGACCCACAGGGGACAGCATGGTAGTGTGGCCATATAGCACACACCTGCAGACCATACATCTGTGGTGTGTAACAGATGCCAGCACACAGATGCAGCACTATGGGCATGGTGGCCAATGAGTGTATGGGTGGTCAGACCTCACCACGGCCCACTTGTGGCCACAAGGCTGGGACATATCACTCAGTGCACATGGGCGAGTAGTGGGATTACGACACCACCTGTGTGCCTATCGGATCCTACATGGTCCCCGAGCCACCTACCACACAACTGTACAGATGTCACAGCACACACTGCCAGCCATATACATGACACTGTGTGCATCCCATGTCACAGCTGCAGCATCTGTGGATCACACAACAGCGTGATAGTACTGTCCACTGTCAGTAATTACCTGCAAGCTGTGCCTGGCACTGTGTACAGTGCAGTGGTGATCACTGCCCTACATACCATAGGCAGTGTTGTGTCCCTCACACTAACAGCCCTCTTGCTACTGTAGTGTCTGCTGTGCACTGTAGCATGACCTACAGTGTGAAGGTTGCATGCAGCACTACCACCACCTGTGCCTATGCTGTGTTGTCCCCTGGGGTACGATATGCTATGCTGTGCTGTACTGTTTACATGAAGCCTGCAGCTATCATCATGCACTGCCTGACTCACCTACAGGTGGAGCTGCAGTCAGACCTGGCCAGCCCCTGTACCTCCAGACTGACCTACAGGTGGAGCTGTGGGACCCTGCAGTAATGCTGGGCAAACTGCATGCAAATCAGGGCATGATGAGATGCTAATGTGGCTGTTTGCCCACGGACTATCTAAGTAGGCTCATTTGCATATCACTTTTGAATATGGCAAAACTTACCACAGGGCTAACATGTTTGCACCAGGCACACCGCTTAGCTCCACACTAAAGTGTGCGGTGCTAACGGTTCGGGGAATATTATACAGTTTTGAGCACAGTTTTTTCATGTGTGCTGCTGCCTGCAGCTGTACTGGGTCCCTGCATTTGCCAGAACACACATTGGCCACATAGTTCCTCTCTACCTACCCTCATGTCTCTGTGCACTGTGTTGTTGTTGTGGTTTGCACTTCCTGGTTGCTGTCTTCAGTGCTGTCTTATTCCAGGGCTACGTTTGCCCTGCACTCCCAGCCCAGTTTGCACAGCCTCATTCCCATGCTATATTCAGAAGCTGTTTGCCCTGGGCTATGTGCTCCAGGCTGTTTGCCCGCTGGGCAGTGCTAATTTAGCCACGGGGCAAACCTTTGAATATCTGGCCCACTGAATCATGCTGTACTAGGATGGTCTGGTGTCGAAACACCAGCTTGTTAACTTTTTCAGTAATTACTTGAGACTTATCATCTCTAAGTTCCTTGTTTTCAAAATGTAAGGAATTAGTGTTACTAGCCAGTACACCATTTGTTTGAAACGCGTTTTTTTTAAGTTTTGCCTTTTTAGCGTTATCTCTTAAGGCATGCAGGTCGTGGTTGCTTCTCTCATTAAATAGAGACTAATTTTCTAGACGGACAGACTGTAGCTCAGACAGCAGTCCATCCATTTTTTTTTGTATGAGAAGCCCTTTTCAGACTAATCTCCTGCTTGTAGGCAGAATTCTCCATTTTGCAAGCATCATACTCACTTTTCAAAACAGTTATGTTATTTGGAACAGCATCAACACAATTAAACAATGTTGCAATTAATAATCCTTCAGGATTATTGGTACCATTTTTCAATTCCCCATAATGGGTTTTTTTGATATCCCTTAAAGGACTATCATTGGATTTTGCTACTTTAGCAAAATCAAGCCAACTACTGTTAGCAGTCTGGCTTGTTAAGGCATTCAGCCTCAACTCAGTAGTGATATATTTAGACATGTCTAAAGATAAGAAACCCATCTGCCTGTTCTGGTGGTAGTTCAGGTGGATGTTAGAGATCCCATGGCAGTTCTCGAAAAAGAGTTGGGAAATTTCCTCAATGACCTGGACAAATTTCTTCCCATTTACTAAAAATACCACCAACAGCTTAATCTGGTTCAGTGTCAGTTGGCATCCATCTGTATCCCCGCCCCCAGGACAAGGCTGAAAACAGGCAAGAATTTGTGTCGTGCACTTACCCGGTCAACAAAAATGAAAATAAAACAATGAAATAAATAAAAATAATCAGCTGGAATGAAATTTCATCACTGGAGACTGGTGTAGCAGTTCTCTATGAGTATGATGCTGTAGAAGCTTCAGGTTACACATCTGAAATGTTGCCACTTCTTCAGTAATTAGAGCAAGTGGCATTTTCTCTTTTCTAATTTTTTTTAAGCATTTTTTCTTCCTCCTCCATACTATAAGCACTCTGTACTTCCATGTGAGCAGAAATTGCAGAGCCACTGGGTTTCTGAACAGGGGCATCCACTTCTATAACCATTTCTACACTGTCCAAAACTGCATATACTGGGACTGCTGAAAGAGAAGTGTAGAAGAGCAGGCAGGCCATCTCCATCATCTTCACAGCAGCCCCACAACCGTCTGCCTTGTTGGCTTTCTTGGCAGCCTACCAAAACTGCCAGGGGTTTCCCCTACAGGAAGAGTGGGGATCTTTGCCAGTGTCCTGGCCGACATTCCCCTTCCCATAAAATAGGTTAGTGCAACTGGCCAAGTCTGTGGATGGATGCTGATGTGCAAAATGGCTGTCACTACACATTTACGGGTGCTTAGAGATACAATGTGTATGAAAAGTGCCATATAAATGCTGATTCGTCTTTTTCACTCCTGGATTTTTCAATGATTGTAACTGAAGATAATGATAAAATACAAAGGACAAGGAGGGGCAACATAAAACAGTAAATAAACAGAAGGAATACAACTAGACCTTTGAATAGTTTGCAAGGTGATAACAAGGAGAGGCAACATACACCAGACCTATCTATAATTTGTAAAGCAAGGATGAGAAGAAACATATACTAGACTGCTGAATAGTTTGCAGGGTGCGAACAAGGAGAGGCAATGTACACTAGACCTGTATATAGTTTGCAAAGTGAGGACAACAAGAGGCAACATATACTAAACCAGTGTGTAGTTTGTAAAATGAGGACAAGGAGAGGTAATGTACACCAGACCTGTGTATAGTTCCTAAAGTCAGGACAAGGAGAGGTAACGTACACCAGACCTGTGTATAGTTTGTAAAGTGAGGACAAGGAGAGGTAACGTACACCAGACCTGTGTATAGTTTGTAAAGTGAGGACAAGGAGAGGTAACATACACCAGACCTGAGTACAGTTTGTAAAGTGAGGACAAGGAGAGGTAACGTACACCAGACCTTTGTATAGTTTGTAAAGTGAGGATACAGAGAGGTAACATACACCAGACCTGTGTATAGTTTGTAAAGAGAGGACAAGCAGAGGCAACATACACCAGACCTGTGCATAGTTTGTAAAGTGAAGACAAGGAGAGGTAACAAACACCAGACCTGTGTATAGTTTGTAAAGTGAGGACAAAGAGGTAACGTACACCAGACCTGTGTATAGTTTTTAAAGTGAGGACAAGGAGAGGTAACATACACCAGACCTGTATATAGTTTGTAAAAAGAGGACAAGGAGAGGCAACATACACCAGACTCTCGTGTTGTTTGCATGTGATGCAAGTGTAACCCCCAGGTGGCACTATCTCAAGGGCTACTTCCCCCCTCCGCCGGACTACTGACAGGTTGAGGGGCCTAGGTTCTATGGCGGGTGCCTCCCTCCAGAGGTCAGGGTTCGTAGTGGTTAGACTAGCTTGGTCACAGCCCTCTGGGACACCGAGACCCCCTTTTCTCCCTTCTAGTGGCTCGCACAATACACAGAAGTTACAATCCCAATACCCCACATGTACACACTGTTCATAAAGTACCACTTACCCTCGAGACTGATTCTTAGGTTCGTCTCTGAGGACCCCCTGTAAAATAAGGTTAAAAAACATACACAAACCAATACAGTGTTTGATATGTAGGTACTGATGCTTCAGACAGTTTAAAGTTTAACAACATCAAATCTGGTTTATTTAGGAGGACTAAAACACGGGAGGGGAGAGATCAGGTTAATTGGCAGAATTAAATCTCAATACTGTGCACTTTACAGGGTCTAAAAGTCACACTCTGGGTACCCAGGTTGGGGGGGGTAGCCAGGTCCGTTGCCCGGGGTTGGCCGGCAGGTGTAGATGGATAGGGTCCTGTACAAAAAAATATATGTGCAATACCCAATTGTAATCCGGAGCCGGATGGCTCAGTTTGTGAAGAAATGAAACAATAAGAATTAGATGACACACTTGCAATTTGATAAACAGATGACAGGGAGCTACCCTGATTCGTACTCACAGACTCAATGCTGAAAACTGGATGGAATGCAGATTGTCCTGGATTGTCAGGAGAAACAGAATAGCTGGCCCAGCCCTCTTGGCAGGGCTCACTTGCACTCAATGCAGGAAGATGCAGTCCGAGTGATGCTAGCTGTGACTTACAGCTCACTGCACATTTTATATGGACACAGAACACTGCCAGGCAAGCAGCTGGTCACTTCCAGCTCACCACACATTTTATATGTACACAGAACCCTACCAGGCAAGCAGCTGGTCACTTCCAGCTCACCACACATTTTATATGTACACAGAACACTACCAGGCAAGCAGCTGGTCACTTCCAGCTCACCGCACATTTTATAAGTACACAGAACACTACCAGGCAAGCAGCTGGTCACTTCCAGCTCACCGCACATTTTATATGTACACAGAACACTACCAGGCAAGCAGCTTGTCCCTTCAATCGCACGCTACAGGCATCTTGGTCATTCAGCAGATTGAGCCTGGCTACACTTTTAGAGGCATTTTTCTCTGACTCAAACTTGGATTCAGTCCGAACATTACTTTTGCTCTCACTCTCTGCTCGGATTCAGTCTGAACCTTGCTAGGGAATCACACTCCCAGCACAGCACACAGTTCACAACATGAGGAATTACTAAGATCTCGATCCCCACAAGCACTAAGCACATTTCTATGTAAAGGTCACTTACTGTACCAGACCACAGAGTCCTGACAGACCGATCGCAATTCTGCACACTTTCGGTCTTCTTCAGGTTAAGCCTGGTCCCAAAATGACTTCTGCTTCTTCTTTCACTCTGAAAACTCAGATTCAGACTGAATTACACTTACTAACAGCTGCAGGCCGACTTTGGGGCCTCACATGCACTTCCCGCGCGAACCACTGCGCAACAACAGCTACACGAACACACAGGGAAGTTTCCCTCTCAGCTTCCGACTTTAAGATGGTTCTCTTCTGCCCCAAACCTTCAACACTTCAGCATTTGCTTTCTCTTTGGAGTAGCAGTCCAAAAACTAAAGTTCCTCTTCTTTACTTCTTCGCCACGCATAGTGCCCCAACTCAGGCCACAACAACTGCTTTCCTTTTACACACCAAATTCGGAGACAGTCTGAGAAAACACAGTCCTTTTCTCTCCCTCCAGGAGAGCTGACGACAGAAAGGCCATTTCCAGGCTTCCCACGTGCTTCCCGTGCTGCCCCGTGGGCAGCAGCCCCACGAGCTGCTCACTCTTCCAGCGCCATGCTCAGACTGACTCTCTCAGCAGGCAGTCCGGGCATTTTCCCCAAATCCAAAAGGTTTCAGTTGGCTGAGTCTCCTTGTCAGTCACAACAGGCTCCCTCTATTGGTGAAAAAAGGTGCCAAGGTCTAAACTACCTTTCCCAGAGGCTCTTTTCATACAATCCCCTTGTGGCTGGCTCCACTTGAGAGTCCAAGTTCTGATTTGCCAGCAGGCTCCATTTTAAGGAACCCCTCCCCATTGATTGGTCAATTTCAGCAGTCCAGAATCAAAATGGAGGGACAAAACACACAGAGTCCCAGCTGCAAGAAAGGCAGGTTAGACAAACTGCATTTTACTTAACACACTAACTGGTTTCAGGCAAGCAGTTACATCTTTTGAAAGGGCTCCCTTTGCACATATAGCGACTGCAGAAACAGAGTGATTTGCTCAGTGGCCCAGGCAAGACTTGAGCAGGGAAACACACAGACCCCCATTTCAAATTAATTATACTGCAGTTTGGCAGCTCTTAAAGCGACAGTACACGGAGGCATTAAGCACTCTCACTAAATTATTTTTTAAATCGGCTGAAATACAGGACACCAGCCAGGCGGAGAGCATTTAGGCTCACCCAAAGAAGGCTTTTTAGTAAGCCCCATTTGTAGGGGGGTTATACCAGCATAGGCAACATATACTAAACCCATGTTTAATTTGCAATGCGAGAATAAAAAGAGACAAGATAGACTAGACCTGTGTATAGTTTATAAAGTGAGGACTGTGACGTAGACAGCCAGTTCTGAGTGCTGTATCTTTTTTTTTTAATATAAAATGTACTACTTACTGTCTCTGCTTAAAATCTGATGCTCTTAGAATGGCCTCACTCATCACACACCCCACCCAGGTTTCAGCTGAAAGATGAAAGCCATGAGAAAATGCCGACACAGCATGTGTATCACACACACACACTCAGGTTTTAGAGACAATGTGTTACATGTAAGGCTTTAATCAAGGATCCTGTTTTTCCGAGTTAATTACAGCCGTAGTTGCTACATCATACCCATTTTATGACATTGGAAGAAAACCCAGGTTATTACAAAGGAGTGCAAAATCATTAAGATGCTTTCATGTCCTGACCTGTGTATAGTTTTTAAAGTGAGGACAAGGAGAGGTAACGTACACCAGACTTGTGTATAGTTCCTAAAGTGAGGACAAGGAAAGGTAATATACACCAGACCTGTGTATATTTTGTAAAGTGAGGACATGGAGAGGTAACGTACAGCAGACCTGTGTATAGTTCCTAAAGTGAGGACAAGGAGAGGTAACGTACACCAGACCTGTGTATAGTTTGTAAAGTGAGGACAAGGAGACGTAACACATATAGACTTGTGTATGGTTTCTGCTTCCCCTGAGGTTTACAGACCATTTAAGGTGTGCACTAGAGAGCATGCGAGGAAGGTCAGAGTCCCAGGGGCTACCACAGCAGCTCACACTACAAGGCATCCACTCTACAACTCTTCATCAATCCCCTCTTTTCCTGCAGCTTAGCATGGCAACCAACTCGAGTGAAGTATCCAGGATGAGCCTGTGTGAAGAGAAGACTGACATCTTAAATGCCCCAGACACTGACTCGATGGCAACCAGTGTCAATGAGCAATTTACTATGAATGGCGGTGTCTCCAGAAGGTTTAGGGATAAATTTGGACGGTTGCAGGAGCTCAAGAAGCAGGTGAGTACCATTGTGGAGGCTCAAATAAAATCATAAATGAATAACAGTGTGAGAAGCCCAGGTTATGGTAAATCCTCCTTCCCAACCCCTCCCATGACTATCACAGTGATCCAATTCACTCAAGGTTCCCCTTCAGGGTTACGAGGGTCTCCATGCCACACTCAAGTTCCCTGTCGCATGGGTACAATGGCCACCTAATGTAGGTTTGTTTATTTTTTTCAATTGGTAACTGGGAAAGGCACACACAGAGCCGGAGCTCTTTTTTAGGTGCGACCTGCAGAAGGAAGAACATGGAAACATAAGACTTTGATGGCAGATAAGGACTGCTAGGCCCATCTAGTCTGCCCATTTCCCTATCTACAGGATAGGCCGCAGATCCTAGTTAACCAACAGCCTATTTCCTCCTACCCCCCCCCAAGAATTGCCTTATGTCTGTCCCATGCATTCTTGGATTCTCCCACAGTTTTAGACCCCAAAACCTCCTCAGAAAGGCTGTTCCATGCATCCACTACCCTCTCTGTGAAATAATACTTCCTCACATTGCCCCTGAACTGCCCTCCTTCTATCTTAAAATTGTGTCCCCTTGTTCTTGCAAGTCTCTTTTTCTGAAAGATGCCACTCTCTTGAACTTTGTTGATTCCACTGAAGTACTTAAAAGTTTCTATCATGTCCCCCCTCTCCCTTCTTTCCTCAAGGGTATACATATTAAGCTCCTTTAGTCTCTCCTCATACGGCTTCTCTTGCAGACCCTGCACCATTTTAGTTTTCCCTCCTCTGGACTGCCTCTATCCTGTCTATGTCCTTGCAGAGATGGGGTCTCCAGAACTGGACACAGTACTCCAGATGGGGTCTCACCAACTGTCTGTACAGAGGGATAACAACTTCTTGTTTTCTGCTGGTGATGCCTCTCCCTATACATCCCAGTGTACCCCCAGCCTTCCCTACTGCCTTCTCACATTGCTTGCTAACCTTAAGGTCATCTGATATGATTACCCCCAGGTCCCTTTCCTTAGCTACAAGGTAAGCTATAGGCTACAAGACAATGAAGATGGTACTTCCCACCAGAGCCTAGATTAGAAATGTCCAATGTGGTTACTAACAGGCATGAATAAATGGAAGAATAACAGAATTGGATACAGCTCCCAAAAAACAGCTTTAACTGAGAAAGATGGCTTACTAGTGCAGCACTGTTCTCCCTCAGTGTTCAGAATTATCAGATTAATGCAGCACCATGAACGACAATTACTGCATATAGTTTTTGTGTTTGGCCAGAATACAGAACCATAGGCCAACTGTAATCAATGCATATTTAAATTGCTGCATTTCATAACATTATGTTATGTTTTTATCTTTCACTGCATGAAAGAGCCTTTACATTGGTTCCACCACTGTGGTTCAACATAAAACTTGTCAACCACAAGTACAACGATGATTGTTATGCTGACAGTCGGCAGACAGCTGTCATAGAAAGGAGTCTTTTTTTGTTGGGGTTGCTTTGCATCCCCTACATCCTGATGCAGAGGGCTCTGCCTCCCCTTATACCTCTGTATATAATCAACTCTGAGTCAGGTTGATTCGGAAAGTCCCAGAGAAGCAGTGCTGGGGCCCCATAGGTACATCACAGTCACATGGTCATTTTATCACTGCAGTGTACCTTCACTGTAAACGCTCCACTGTGGCATTGCTACACCCTTTACATTGCATGGAAAGCCATATTAAAGATATGAGGAGGCTATCCCTTTCTTTATTTCTATTCTCTTTATGTGCAACATCACTCTGATAGTATACAAGGGCACTAGGTTAAAACGCTGAACTCCACAACACCGCAGTCAAAACTACGCAGGGGAAACAGTGCTGTCAAAAAACAGTGGCCAACAAAAACAGTGTTGACAACAATAATGCCCACAGGTAGTGGTCCAAAACCATACTGATGACCACAACCATGCCGAATAATTATCAGTTGCTTTCCGTTTCTGCCGGGGCTCTGCCTCATGCACCCCCTGACGTGGGGGTCTTTGACCCCTGCAACCCCCCCAAAACTAATATAATCAACTCTACAGGGGGTGGATCACAGGGATGGGAGAAACATGGGGGATGGGTTACATTACTGAGGGGACAAGACATCTAAAATAAATCTTGGGGGGATGGAAAAGGAATTGGGAGACTGGGAACAGAACCTTGGTCCTCAGCTCACTTCTGCCCTCACTGCGTGCACCTTAGCCCTCTCCACCACTGGAGCAGCTCAGACAACTGTTAGGTACTTGTCTACCTCTTCCCCTCTGATGATTGCTATGGGGGAAGCACTACCCCTGTAGTAAGCTGAAAGTTCCAGATGGAATGGGGGTTCTTGGCTCCCTAACAATTTTAGGAGAGACCAGACAAATATGGAAGGAGAGGCAGGAAGCCAACTCAGTGACCAAGATGCAGAAGGTTTATTTACAAGGGATAAGGAGAATAATAAAATAATTTTCTGCAAGACTACAGGATGATAGAGTAAACAACAAAACAATTTGGTCAGGACCAACAACTGGTCAAACCAAGAGCTAGGGTTCAATCCCTTTTAGTCCAAGTCCTACGTGCACTTGGCAGAGATGACAAACAGCGGATGAACGATGAGTCGGCTGATCAGCAGGTGGGCACTGAGCCCACAAAGTGTTTTTTACAAACAGGCTATAGTGGGGCATCCCCTGTATGAACAGAACACAAAGAGGGATACTGCTAGCTGGACAGTGAAGAGCTTGATGATCTTTTATGGCTCCAGACAGGAAACTGAAGACTTCTGGTTGGCAGATGGTTCTCTGGACAATCTGCAGCACTGACCACTGGTAGGTCCCCAGCACCCAGCCACCTCCCAACAAGAAGACTGCTGGTGGGATGATCTTTGGCAGCCTCAATGGAGCAACACAGGTACATGTGCACTTATGGAAAGCCGGCAAAATAAGAAAAAGGGCATGCACAACGCTAACTGTAGACCCTCATGATTCAGCCAGGGTGGTTCCAAAGCCGATGCACTACTGGATACCTGACTAGTGGCTTTCTACACTTACCACCGCAGGACTGATGCTGGAACACTGCGGCAGAATTTCAAGGCAGGTTGATGTCACTGGAAACAGTTCTGCTAGAGATGGAGGATGGGCCAGGGACCTTCCTGGGTCACTATCAGTCTCTGAAGAAGCTGGTCTGGGCAATCAAGACAACGCTGGATGTCAGGTACACAAGGTTCTCAAAATGGGTGCTGTCTCTAAGGGGGGTGCTAGGCAGGCAGCAGCCCAGTTTGGTTTGGATGGTGCTCAGGAAAACTTAAACAGAACCCCGTGGGCAATCTAGGGTCCCTAGACCACTCTCTCCCATTCTCCAGAGGTTCCCATACCTTAAAGAGTCATTACTGTCAGGCTGCCCTTGTGGAGTCAAATCATCTTCATGAATATTTATAACTACCCCTACACCTTGGTCTGTGGGGCTCCTGGGCTTGGTCCTGCTTCTCTCATGAATACCAATGAGGGCATGCCATGTAGAGTGCCTTGCCCAGCCTTGCCCTTTTGATAACATGAATGAGGGCCTGGATCCTCACTGCATCCCCTTTCTCCCAGTAGTTTACTAGAGAGCCTTTGGTTTTTTGGTCCCAGCCCCAGCACAGAACGGCACCAAAGGAGACAAAGGGGTCATTAAGCTCACTGGTTCCTGCCCTAACTCCCAGAGCTTTTAAGTCACAGTGTCCCTCTGTCTAATTTCAATCAATCAATCAATCAATCAAAATCTTTATTTATTCAGGCGAACATCATTGAGCATAGCTCATTTACAAGATGGACCTGAGTGGTCATAACAAAAAAAAGGTTACAGAGTGTATACAAAAACATGATATTGAAATAGCACAAATACAAACATTTATGAGTGAGATAGATGTACAATTATTTACATATATACAAGGCAAAGGACAGTAAACCAAAACCTATTAAAGGTGAGAAACAAACAGTCTGGTAGGGATAAGGCTTGGATAATGGTACATGGGTGGCATATATGTTTGAGGTTTGATGTGGAAAGGACCGGAGGAATGATAGAAGAATAGGGAGGAGCTTTAGAAGGGGGGAGTGGGGGAGAGAGAGGGTGTTGGGGGGTGTGGGGGTGTGGGAGGACTAGGCCTTGTGGAAGCAATTGCATGAATCTGGGATTAGGCTGGTGTACAGCTTATTTACTTAGTGACGAGCTGCTGTTGGCTCAGACTACCTCCTGTGGCGTCACTTTCACCTAAAATAGATCCGCAAAATAAAATTACTTTGTGGCCTCTGGCCACTTCTGGCTCCTTCCCTTCTTCCTCTCTGGGCATTCTGCCCACTGCCACAGGTCCCCCTCTTTTTTAGGGTTGCTGCCCTCTCTGGTAACCCAGTTTGCTTCCCTTCTGGATATATGGGCACTGCCCCTTTAAATCCCACTTCCTTCCCCACACCTGTCACCTGTGGCCCAAATATAAACAAAGCATTAGGCATGGCCTCATCACCATAGGCCTGGGTCTGCTACTGTTAGGGGGTCAGAGCCATGCTCCCACCTGGCTGCTCTGTACTGCTGAGTGCCGGGCGGAACTCAAAGGTCAGGGTGCATTTTCCACCCAGACCTATTTCTTTGCAGCCTAAGTTAGTCCACTGGTGTTTACTTTCCCCTTGCTGATTGAGGCTCTGCCCAGGGAGAACAGATCGCGTTGGGGTGTCACACTCCACCCGACCGACCCTGCTGCTGTTGCTACGCCATGGGCACACCCATACATGCCTGCTGTACTCCACCACCAACTCGCTCAACCGTGAAGAAAGACTCCGCTTCCAAACCTGCCTTCTTGTAAAAAAGACCCTGCTAGGGTTCCCCCCAGGGTCGCCACTTCCCTGCAGTGTGCCCCCCCAGTCTCCACCTGCAGCACTTTCAAATCCTCCCTTATTGTCCCCAGGGTAAGGACCTCTATGCCCCGAGATCCTTTTGCTATCAGGCTCCCTCCTGGTTCAATTCCCTCCCAGTCAGCATAGCCGACTCCACTAAGCTTGGTCCTTTCAAGGTCTCCCTCAGAAGCCATCTGACAAGCACTCGCTGCTGCAACTGCACATAATCCCCCACCTGCCCCTTACCCCTAGGCTAGGTTTGCCCTGTCTACTCTTGCTGTATATGCCTGGGTCTCAGGCAACATCTGCTGACTAATGTAATAAAATATCTCTGGTTGCTACCTAACGTGGTACTCCTGTACCTATATTATGACTACTGTGATCGACCTATTACCAAGCTTGTACCACCAGTGAATTCCTGTAACACTGGGTACTTCTTTAATCTAAGCGTTATGTACTGTACTGTTTTGTTTGCTGTGATGTATTGCTGTCTTGACAAGGTGCCTTTGTAAATGAGTCTTTGACTCAAAGGTCTGTAAACCGATGATCTAATAAATAAAATAAATAAACAAAGCTGGAGGGGAGCGACACTAGAGCAACCACAGACCAACCCTAAGGTAAGCTCTTACGGCCATGCTCCCAGTGTCTCCCACCCTCCTCACTTGGTGACTGACTCCCTCCTTTGGCCACTCCCTGGGCTTTTTGTAGGCAAGAGAGGTCCTACTGTGCAGCTCCAGGGATTGGGGCACCGTCATCCAGGAAGGAGGGTCTCCTGACCACGACCCCCTTTCTCAGTGCCAAATGGCATGAAAACTAGACAAAGGAACCAAGAGAGGTCAGGGGTAATGCAGGAAGATGGGGGAGGAGGGGATCCAATTTAGTCATTTTAAAAACCTTAACTTTCCGGCTTGGGTAAGGGACCCCATTTTTTTTGTGGTGCTCCTCAACTCTGGGGCACTACCCTGACTTGCACTGTGCTATCCCTGTAGCTGTTAAATCATTCATGATTTTGGCAGTGTGATTCTGGCAGTGCTATTCTTGAAACGCTGTAGTCACCCGGTATGGTATACAAGTTGTGTTACACCTCACCATGTACCAAACTCCAAATGAGAACTGCAGTAGGATTAATGAGAGTAGTTCTAAGATTAATAATACTATCTACATACCCAATGTGGAGGCTTGACACAGCTACCAATGTAGTACCACCACAAGGTAAGGTTCTCAGCTGTAAGGTGAATGATAATACTAGATCATGGAAGGACATGTCAATCAAATCAATCAATCAATCAAATCTTTATTTAGTCAGGCGAACATCATTGAGCGAAGCTCATTTACAAGATTGACCTGAGTGGTCATATAAATAAGAGTACAAGTATTTTTACATAGACAAGAATAACATAAACAGTCATACAATAACATAAACTGATAATATACAATAATTTACATATATACAAGGCCCAGTAAAACCATTTAACCTGTAAGAAAAAGGAAACAATGGGTATAGCAGGCATAATATATAAATTACAGGGCCTAGTTGGTTTTTATGAGAGTGTTACAGGTGACTGGAAAATAGAAGTAGAACTAACATAATGGAACATGGAAAAAGAGGGTGGGAGGGTAGGTAGGGTAGGGGATTAGGCCTTATAAAAGCAATTGCAGTGTTCTGGAAATAGGATGGAGAATAATCTTTTGAAGGATGTTAAAGGTAAGAGGCTATTTAGCTTCATGGATTTTTGGAGTGAGTTCCATGTAACTGCTAAAGTGTAGCTGATAGCGGCCCTCCCAAACTGGGTGCAGGCATTGGGGACTTTTAGTATGATAAGTTTACTGATCCTTAAGGTGTATGGCCTAGAAGTAATTTGGGTAAAACAGTCTGTGATATAGGTGGGTAGTTTGCCTGATAAAGCTTTGAATATCCAGATTGCAGCATTCCTATTTCTTCTGTGTTGTAGTGATGTCCAGTTGACTGCCATATAAAGAGAGCAATGATGGGTGCTGGAGGGAAGGTCAGTAATAAATCTAATGGACCTATGATACAGGGTGTCCAGCTTATTTAAGAGGTGGAGTGAACAATGGCCATAGAGAAGTCAGCATAATCAATGAGGGATAGGAATGATGCCTGGATTAACCTTTTTTAGGAGTCTCTGTTAAGGTAGTGTTTTATTCTAAAAAATAGGCCAAGCCTTTGTCTCAGCTTTTTTAGTAGCTCTTCAATATGGACAGTATAGTCAAGCCTGTTATCAATCCAGACTCCAAGGTATTTGAAGTTATCAACAAATTCCAGCTTTCTCCAAGTAGGTGGATAATTGTAGGGTGGTGGGTGACGGGGTAGTGGCAGAGCAACTCTTTGTGGCAAAGAACATAGCTTTTGTTTTTTTGGCATTTAGAAGTAGTTTTTTATCCAGTAGATTGTGTTGCAGGTTGGAGAATTCGGAGTGTAACAGTTCACAGGCTTTTGATGGTGAGGGATTGCTGACATATAATACAGTATCATCAGCAAACAGATGAATGTTAGATTGAGTGAGATTGGCATCAATATTATTAATATAAATGGCAAAGAGGATGGGGCCAAGAATAGAGCCTTGCGGTACACCTCTTAGCAGTGGTTTTAAGGTGGATAGGTAATTTCCATTTTTTACCAGTTGTGACCTATCTGATAGGTAGCCCTTAAACCAGTTGAGTGAGGGAGAATCCAGTCCTAGTGAGCTAAAGGAGATGATTAATGATTCATGATCCACTGTGTCAAATGCTTTACTCAAATCCAGGAACACAGCACATGTACTGTCCTTCTTATCCAAGGCAGTCTTGTCTGTGTTTGTCACTCAAGTCACATAGTATATCACACTCCTCTGCTGATAGGTGAGACATGGATAAACATTTCTATAGTAAAATATAATTCCTCAAAGTACCTGTTGATAGTCTAACTGATGTACAGCTTTCTCTTTACAATGCGCTAAAGCTACCCATCCCAGGACTGCAACAGATGCCCTGGCATGCTCAAGCTCCCCCATCTAAGGCTACAACAGTCTTCATTATGCAACCAAACTATCCCTTCCAGGGCTACACCGGTCTCTGTGATGTACGCATACTCCACCTCCCAGCTCTCCACACAGTCTTTATCATGTACTCAGGTTCCCCCCTCCCAGGGCTCCACCCATCTCTGTGAAGTATGCATACTCCCCCTCCCAGCACTCCACACAGTCTTTATGATGTACTTAGGTTCCCCCTCCCAGGGTTCCACCCATCTCTGAAGTATGCATACAGGATTCAAAAAACATGCAAATGTCCAAAAGTGAAAATAGAAATAGCAACACGAGGTAAAAACTCACCAATAACAAAATGCCAAATTTGGTAAAAGGTGACGCAAGAGCCCTTCTCTGACAGGTGAACCGGGGAGGAAGGGTGGGAGCTTACTGATGCTAAAGGACCCCATGGAAGAAAGAAGATTACTGTGGTGAGTAATTTTTTCTTCTTACCCCAGGAGTCCTTTAGCATCAGTAACTTTTTGCAGACTACCAAGCAGTACCAAGTGGGAGGCCGGCAGAGCACCTACTTAGGAAAGAGGCTTTGCAGAACTGTCCTGCCAAATTTGGCATCAGATCTGGTCTACACATCCAAACTGTAGTGTTTCACAAAGGTGTGCACAGATTTCCAGGTAGCTGCTTTGCAGACATCCAGTAGGGGAATATCCCTTGCTGCTGCAAGCGAGGCTGCAGTGCTCCTGGTGGAATGGGCCCTGAGCCTCACTGGAGATTGTTGACCAGCTTTCTCAAAGCAGAATCTAATACAAGAGACCAACCAGTGAGAAACAGTTCTCTTGGTAGCTGGTCTTCCTCTGCCTACATCCCCGTAGGTGAGGAACAACTGAGTGGAAGAGCCTCTGGACTGTCTAGTATGCTCTAGGTAGTGAAAGATGGCTCTTTTGACATCCAGGCTGTGGAGCATTTGCTAGCCAGGAGTTGATGGCTCAGTAAAGAAGACATGCAGAGTAATGAACTGGTTCAAGTGAAACTCTGAAACCACCTTTGGCAGAAATTTCCTATTCGTCCTGAGCTCAACTTTATCGTTATGAGGGATGATGTAATTCAGCTCAGGGCACAGGGCCTGTAGCTCTGAAATCCTCCTGGCAGACGTAACAGCTACCAAGAAGATGGTCTTCCAAGTTACAAACTTGATGTGGGCCATGGACATAAGCTTAAAAGGTGGATTCATGAGCCCATCTATGCAAAGGTTCAGGCTCCAAGGAGGAACAGGCTCCTTGGTTGGAGGCTGGAGGTACAAGAGGCCTTTGAAAAACTGTTTAAAAATGTTGTGGGAAAAAAATGATTCCTTCTTTCCCAGCGTAAGGTAGGCTGAAATTGCCACCAAGTGTAGCTTGAGTGAAGATGGTTTCAAGTCTGACGCCTGTAGGTGTACCAGGTAGTCTAGCAGCTGAGGGTCTGAAGCAGATAGGGGCTCAATCTTTTTGCTTTTGCACCAGAGGGAAAACCTCTTCAATTTGACTGCATAAGTCTTCTTAGTGTTCGGTTTTTTAGCCATCCTTGGTATCTCAAGGACCTGTTCAGAGCACTGTGAGGATGGAAACTCTAACTCCTCAAGAACCAGGCTTTGAGGTGAAGAGAGTGTACGTCTGGGTACTGCACTCCCGTCTGAGGAAGGTTCAGCAGGGATCAAGTTGGAGGCAGGCGAATGGGCCTGTTGCAGGACATTGAGAGAAAGAAAGGGAACCAGGCTTGCCTGGGCCACTCCGGAGCCAGCAGGATCATGGATGCAGGCTGCTGCCTGAGTTTCAGCAAAACCCTGAATATCAGGGGAAAGGGAGGAAATGCGTATAGGAACCTCCCTGACCAGTCCAGGATCAGGGCTTTCAGAGGAAGTGTTCCCGGAACTGGGGGCCTGCAACAGTACTGAGGAAGCTGAAAACTGAGAGGCAAGGCAAACATCCGCATCTGGTGTGCCCCACTGCTTTAACACTGTGGCTAGTACTTGCTTGTTCAGTGTCCATTCGCTTTGACCTCGACTGATGCAGTTTAGAGCATTCACCATAGTATTGAGTTTTCCTGGGAGGTGAATAGCTGAGAGGCTGCTTCCCAGGAAGAATGCTACAGACCAGAGCTTCAGAGCTTCCAGAGTATTCCTGATCTGGTACCACCCTGCTTGTTTATGTAGAACATTGCAGTGGTGCTGTCCGTTCAAATTTGAACCGCCTGCCCTTCTATGCTGGGAGCGAAAGCTTTGAGACCTAGTAAGACTGCTCTGAGTTCCAAAAGATTTATGTGCAACTGTGGCTCTTCAGGAATCCAGCTGCCGCCTACTGAGGCACAGTCTAGATGAGCTCCCCAGCCCAACAGGGAGGCATCTGGATCATCTTTGTGGGAAGTGGAGCTTGAAAGGGAACCCCTGCCTGCAAATTTGCAGGGTCCTTCCACCACAGTAAATTTTGGAGGAACTGCTCCGACACCAGTATCAACTTTGAAAATGTGCTGCTTCTCTGAGACCAGCGAACTCTGAGGTAGGCTTACAGGAGTCTCATCCTGTACCTGACCCCTGGGACTACTGCAGTCATAGAGGCCATATGTTCCAGAAGTTTGAGGAAATGTCTGGCTGGTCTTGGCCGTCCCTGGGTGAAAGAATCTGCCACTGAAAGGAAACTCTGAATTCTTTCCTGTGGGAGGAAAGCATATCCCTTCCGAGTGTCCAGCTGGGCACCTATGAAGGTGAGCAGCTGGGTGGTTTCCGGGTGAGACTTCTTGAGATTTACCAGGAAACCCAGAGACTCCAGAGTGCATTCTGCGGGCGAAAGAGATTCCTGGACTTGGGCAGGAGACTTTGTTACTATGAGCCAGTCATCCAGATAGGGGTAGAGAGTGACACCCAGTCTCCTGAGATGTGCTGCTACTACTGCGAGACACTTGATAAAGACTCTTGCTGCCGAGGACAGACTGAAGGGCATTGCAGTGAACTGATAGTGACCCAAATGAAGTCTGAACCTGAGAAACTTCCTGTGAGATCTCCTTATGGGTATGTGGAAGTAGGCGTCCTTTAAGTCGAGGGAGGCTAGCCAGTCGCTCTGCTGCAAGGACTGTATGACAAGTGACAGAGTGACCATTTTGAATTTGTTTTTTTCAGATGTTTGTTTAATTATCTGAGATCTAAGATAGGTCGCCACTCCCCAGTTTTCTTTTGTGTCAGAAAATACCTGGAGTAGAGACCCTTGCCCTTCTCGTGGGTGGGGACCCTCTCCACTGCTTGTAAAGCCAGAAGGATTTGTACCTCCATTTCCAACAGCGGTATCTGTGATGGACACAGAGGTCTTGACACCTGGGTATGCTTGAGGTCTGGCAGCTGCTTGAACTGTAATGAGAGACCCTTCTCCACTATCTCTAGCACCCACCTGTCCGACGTACTGAGGAACCAGTGCTGAAGACAGTGAGAGAGTCTGCCTCCAACCGGAAATGGGGAGGCGATCAGGATACTCACATCAGGACAGACTGAGAGGCAGATGGCTGGATAGATGTGGATCTTCTTTGGCCCCTTCTGCCCCTGCCTCTGAAAGACCCCGTGTACTGGCTAAAGTCAGAATGGGGATAGGGACTGTAAGGCCTGGGAACAAAACTTCTGCCCCTACCACACCTTGGATGGGATCTCTAAAGGGGTGGCAGGTTTAGGCTTGGACAAACGGCTTTGATAGGAGGTCTTGTACTCATCAACTTTTTTCATGTAGCCGGTG
This sequence comes from Neoceratodus forsteri, assembly GCA_016271365.2. Taxonomy (NCBI): domain Eukaryota; kingdom Metazoa; phylum Chordata; order Ceratodontiformes; family Ceratodontidae; genus Neoceratodus; species Neoceratodus forsteri. Next base: position 2,830,082 of record JADMNL010000033.1, read on the forward strand.
GTTCTGTAATCAAACAACATATTTTGATCACAGGGAAAATCCATGGCCTTGTTCTGAGTGTCTGCAGTCATACTGGTTGTTCTAAGCCAGGCGAAGCGTCTCAGAGAGATGGCATGGGCCATCGCCCTACAGGCTGCATCATTATTGTCATCTGCCATGTGGAATTGGTACATAGTAGCTTCCAATGCAGTTTTTGATGTATCCACCAGCTCCTGTACCATAGACTCTGATCTGTTGCAGGCGATAGCTTGGACAGATTTCCAAAGGACTTTCTGATATTTGGCAGTGAATGCCATGTAAGAAGAAAGCCTGAGAAGCAGGGAAGCTGTAACATACATTTTCTTTGCTATAAAATACATTTTCTTGCAATCCTTGTCAGGGGGAAGAGGACGACAAGGAGACTCCAGCTTTTTCACAAGCTGCCTGCTGTAATATACTCTCATGGCTGGGTGTGCTGACAGGAACTCAGTACCATTTTTAGACAATTTATATTTTCTCTTAAGCCGCTTATCAACCCCTAGTACTGAAGAAAAAATTACTCACCTTAGTAATGTTGTTTCTTCTAATGGAGTCTTGCTATATTATGACAATTGCAGTTTATCCCACCATTAGAACTGCTCCGGAGGTGAAAGAGTTAACTCCATTCCAAGAATGGAACTTAGAGCATGAGCTCTATTAGAGAAGCTCTGTCTGGGTTATTTCAAACCTAAACTGTCAGATCTTTACGAGCAAAAACTCACTAAGGTCTGTGTGGAAGCTGTAACCTACACTAGCCAACTGGCTACCTAAATATTAACACCCATTGCTGGTCCCAACACAAAGACTCAAGTCAGGGACCAAAAGTAATAGTATAATATAATAATATGAGAAGTAATATAAGATAAAATAAAAACACACCACACCCCAAAACCCCAAGAAGGGTGGAAACATATAATGGGCATAACTAGTGCCCATATTAGGCTGCCCACCCCATACCCAAGTAGAAGTTCTGAGAGGGGCAGGCTGGGGGGGGAGGTCATAATATAGCAAGACTCCATTAGAAGAAACAACATTACTAAGGTGAGTATTTTTTCTTCAAACGACATGAAGTCTTGCTATATTATGACAATTGCAGACTACACAGCAATACCTCCATGGAGGAGGGACAGAACCTACTTAGGGAATAGGCTCTGAAGCAGAGCTGTGCCAAACCGAGCATCTCTCCTGGCCTGGACATCCAGGGAGTAATGCTTGGTGAAAGTGTACTGCTTTCCAGGTAGCAGCTTGACATATCTCTAAGATAGGGATGTCTCTGGCAGCAGGTAGAGACGCGCTGTACCTCTAGTAGAATGAGCCCTCAGGCCAGAGGGGGAACTCTCCCAGTTTCTGATAACAAATTGATACAAGAGACAATCCACCTGGCAATTGATCTCTAGTGGCAGGTCTACCTTTTCCGATCTCACCATAAGTGAGAAAAAGTTGGAGGGATTCGAACCTGTGACCCTTGGTACGTTCTATATAGTAACTTAGGGCCCTCTTAACGTCCAAACTGTGCAATCTCCTCTCGCCAGAGGAGGAATGTTTAGTGAAAAACACTGGAAGGGAGATAGATTGGTTAAGATGGAAATCTGAAACCACCTTAGGCAAAAACTTCCTGTTAGTCCTGAGGACTACCTTATCCCTGTGGAAAGAAATAAAGTCAGTTTCTACTGACAAGGCTTGCAACTCACTTATGAGTCTGGCAGAAGTGGTAGCCACTAGGAAAACAGTTTTCCAAGTTAAGTACTTAAGCTCTGCAGAAGACAGAGGTTCAAAAGGGGGTTGCATTAACTGGGCAATGCAAACATTAAGGTCCCAGGCAGGGGCCGGATCCCTAAAAGGTGGATTAGTATGAAGTAATCCCTTAAAAAACTTGGAAAATACAGGGTGAGCGGAAAGAGAGGATGGCTTTCCTGCTGAAACAAAAGCAGAGACAGCTGCCAAATGTACTTTCAGGGTAGCTGGTCTCAGGCCCAAAGAATTAAGATGGACCATATAGTCCAAAATAATGGGCAAATCAGCAGATTCTGGGGAAATATGTTTCCCAGAACACCAAATGGAAAATCTTTTCCACTTAGAATTATAAGTAGCCCTAGTGGAAGGCTTCCTAGAAGCCTTTAGGATTTCAAGAACACCCTGAGAAAGATGTAGGTCAGCAAATTCTAACTCCTCAAGAGCCAGGCCTTGAGATTGAGGGATTTGAGGTTCGGATACCAAACTCTCCCCTGGGCACAGGTTAACAGGTTGTGATTCCTGGGGAGACACAGGGGGAGATGGACTGTTAGGGACAGAAGGGGTGGGTACCAGGGCTGCCTGGCCCAATCTGGGGCAATCAGAATCATCCTACAAGGCTGGGATCTGATTTTGACTAGCACCTTGAATAGGAGAGGGAAGGGCGGAAAAGCATAAAGAAACTTCCCTTCCCAATCCAGGAGAAAGGCATCCAGGGGGGCTGAGCCCAACACTGGGGGCCTGCAACAGAACAGTGGAAGTTGGTGATTGTCTGGGGCTGCAAAAAGATCTATCTGAGGGGTGCCCCATCTGGCAAAAACTATCCCCAGTACTTGAGGATCCTGAGACCATTCGTGATGGCCCTGGGAAATCCTGCTGAGAGCATCTGATAGGACATTGTCCTTTCCTGGAAGGTGAACTGCTATGAGGGAAGTGTTTAGGGAATAGGCCAGAGACCACAACTTCATTGCCTCGATGCACAAGGCCGAAGACCGAGTGCCCCCTGCTTGTTGATGTACCACATTGTTGTGGTGTTGTCTGTTCTGACTTGTACTACTTTGTTCTGAACAGATGCAGAAAACACTTGAAGTGCTAAAAAGACAGCTCTGAGTTCCAGAAAATTGATGTGGAGCAGAGATTCCTGGGGGGACCACACTCCCTGAGTGGAGAGGTTGCCCATGTGGGCTCCCCACCCCAGGAGGGAAGCATCCGTAGTGAGGGTCAAAGAGTGAGACAGAGGAATGAAGGGGACCCCAGTCTTAAATTGTTCTGATCCTGCCACCACTGGAGGGCCTGGATCAGGTCTGTCACTGGGACCAACTTGGAAAGGGGCTCTTTCTGAGACCAAAAGGCTCTCAAGTGAAACTGAATGTCCCTCATCTGAAATCTTGCTCCTTGCACTACAGCTGTGGGTGCAGCCATGTGCCCCAGGAGCTGCAAAAAGTGTCTTGCTGGTCGAGAGACCTGCAGAGTGAAGGAGGAGGAGGCCAGAGCCACCAAGTTCCTTACCCTATCTAAGGGTAGAAAGGCTCTGGCCTGCTTTGTGTCCAACTCTGCACCTATGAAAGTGAGCACCTGAACTGATTCCAGAACTGACTTTGGAAGATTTAGCAAGAAGCCCAGGGAGGTAAGCAGCTGCTGGGTAACTTGCAGGTGAGATTTTACCTGTTCTGGGGACTGGCCTACAATGAGCCAGTTGTCCAGATAGGGAAAAACAACAATCCTCTGCCTCCTTAAATGAGCAACTGCTACTGCCAGACATTTTGTGAATACCCTTGGGGCAGAGGTGAGGCAGAAGGGCATTGCTCTGAACTGGTAGTGACCTGAGGGCAGTTCAAATCTGAGGTACTTTCAGTGGGAGCTTCTGATTAGAACGTGAAAATAGGCATCCTTGAGGTCCAGGGAGGCTAGCCAGTCCCCTGGCCTTAGAGAGGGTAAAATCATTGCCAGAGTTACCATTCTGAACTTTGGTTTCAAAAGCTGTTTGTTCAGATATCTGAGGTCTAAAATGGGCCGCCATTCTCCTGTCTTTTTTGGGGTAAGGAAATATCTGGAGTACAAACCCTTGCCCTGGTGTAGGGGAGAAACCCTTTCTACAGCTCTGAAAGCCAGGAGGGCTGAGACTTCTGTTTCTAGAGTAAAGGTCTCTAAAGAGTTTGCAGGTGGGAAAGACCTGATTCTCATCTTTGGGAACTTTCTGAAGCTGAGAACCAGACCCTGGCTTACTACTTCCAGGACCCACTTGTCTGAAGTTAGAGACACCCAGTTCTGAATGAAGTAAGCCAACCTGCCCCCTACGGGTAAAGAAGAATCGGCCCTGGGCAGCCCATCAGGGTGCCTGTTTGGCAGGTGCTTTAGGCTGAGGGGTGGGAGCAGGCCTGCCCACACCCCGTCTGCCTCTGAAGAACCCCCTCTGAACATAAGCAGAGGAGGCCTGGGTTTGGTAAAAAGGCCTGTGAAAAGGCTAACCCCTATCCCTGGGGGTCTGCCTCTGAGGAATGGCTTGCCGCTCGTTGGCCTGGGCACTCTTATAGGTAGTCCTATATTCATCCATTTTCTTCATATAATTCTCTGTCTGCTCCCCAAACAGAGAATTTCCCACCACAGGAAAATCCATAGCCTTAGTCTGGGTATCCTGTGACAAGCTAGTACGCCTGAGCCAGGCCAACCTACGAAAAGCTACAGACGTGGCCATGACTCTAGAGGATACATCATTAAAATCCACAGCAGCATGAAACTGCACCTTGGATGCCTCAATGCCATCAGCAGCCACCTGCACCAGCTCATTAGCAAGCTGGCCAGAGGCCTGTTTGGCCAAAGCCATGACAGTGTCCCATCTAGATTTTTGATACCTTGCTACATAAGCCATGTAATTTGCTTGCCTGAGTCCCAAGGACGCTGCCATGTATTGTTTTTTAGCCATGGCATCAATCTTCCTGAAATCCTTGTCAAGAGGATGTGAAGCCAGGGGAATATTAGCTTTATCACAGGCTGCAGCCTGAACCACACCAACATGACTGCATTGCTGTGAAAGGAATTCTGTGTCAGGACCTGACAGTGTGTACCTCCTGTCCATCTTTTTATCCACAGGAGGCACAGAATTTGGAGTTTTTACAATTTTTATTGTTTGCTTCCTAAATGATTTATGCAAAGGAATAGACAATCTCCTAGACTCTGGTATATCCATCATTTCTACAAAATCAGGTTCCTCTTGCTCATCCACAGCTTCCTCCAAAGGGAGCTGGAGGGCTTCAGCAACTTTTTTGTTGGACGGGTGGTGGACAAGTGGAACACCCTGCCAGAGGAAGTGGTGGGAGCTGAAACAATCACAGGATTTAAGAATGCATGGGATAGACATAAAGGAATTCTAGAGGTCAGGGGTAAGGGGAAACAGACTTCTAGGAAAACAAACTGAACTTACAAGCTCAAATGGGCAGACTGGGTGGGCCATAGGCCCTTATCTACCGACACTGTCTATGTATCTATGCATCTAAAGTGAGAGGGGGACTCAGAAAGCATAGGGGGAGATTCCAAAGGTCTGTCTGGGGAGATGTCCGGTTCAATGGGCACATCCAGACCCTCCAAGTCACATTCATACTGTTCATAATCATCCTCCCCCTCCTCTGGTTCATAAAACTCCTCAACATCATATTCCTGAACCGACCGAACCGACCTTTTACCAGACAGTGGCGGTTCAGATGGAACCGGAGAAAGTGACTGGACAATCTGAATAGCTCTTGCTATCTCTGCAGCAGTTGGAGAAGGAATTTTGGGCTCCACACCTGCTGATTTTCTTGTTCTCTTTACTGGAACTGGCTCATCCGAGCCAGCTTATGCTTGTCGAGAAGTCTCGCCTGGTCAGAGGGCACTTCCCTCAGGTTCGCTGGCACCGAACCGGCTGGCCATCCGGGTCAGCGGACTTTTTGGCCTCTCATTCCCTGAGCCTGCCAACTCTCTTTTCCAGGGTGGCTGCAGGGAAATTTTTACAAATCTGGCAGTCTGAATTGAGATAGTCAAACCCCAGACAATATACACATGTGGTGTGTGGGTCAGCCTTGGCAAAGACTTCCCCACAGGCATCCCAGTGTTGAAACCCAGTGGGCCCGGTTTTTCTTTTGGGTTTCTCGGACATAATGCCAGCCTAACCAAAAACTTGCCTTTTTAAATGGCAGTGCCAGGCAAGACACCCTTATTGGTTCCTAACCGTGTCACAGGTCTTGGGAAAAAAACGTAATGAAATCCGTTTTTTTTTAGAACCGAAAAGAACCGGGAACCGCACTCTAAAAACCTCCAATTTGTGTAACTTCAAGTTTCAAAGCAAGCTGATCGGTTCAAAACTGAATCGATAACATTTACAAGTTCCACACAGAAATTAAACTGAAATTACTTATTTATACTACAGACAGAGCTTGAACCGATCGGTTTTGCGGTTAAAATAATAATATTCTCGGTTGATTTGAACCTAGAAAACACTGTTTGAACTGAGAAATGAACCGAGCAGTAGGAGAAATCTCAGAAGCGACTGTTTAGTGAGGCGGAGTAAAGAATCTGACAGTTTAGGTTTGAAATAACCCAGACAGAGCTTCTCTAATAGAGCTCGTGCTCTAAGTTCCATTCTTGGAATGGAGTTAACTCTTTCACCTCCGGAGCAGTTCTAATGGTGGGACAAACTGCAATTGTCATAATATAGCAAGACTTCATGTTGTTTGAAGTGGGGTGTTGAAGCACCTTCATGGTATTTTTTCTAAATGCATTATTGATGGGGACGACCAAGGTCTTTGAGGATGAAAGACCCTTCATCTCCCTATAATCTTCATCGACATCCTGGTTGGGCTCCTGTGTAGGGAGGTCCAGGGTATCCAGCATATTTTGTATAAATGAAAACAGAGGAAGGATCCTCATGGTCACCCAGGGGGTTCCCCAAGGCGAGGGTCAGGGGACTCCTGGGGCTCAAAGCCCTCAAAATCCATGACAGGGGCATCATAAAATTGATCATCTGTGTCACCCTCACAGTCTACAGAACAGAGAACTGTGGAAGTGCTTTCCAGCCCCAATAAATACAGGACCCATCTTTTGAAGGGTCTGAAACAGTTGCCATGCTTTTTCCATATCTTGCACTGACGGAAGAACCTGTGCAGTTTGTAAATGCTTTGTTTTTTCTGAATGCTTTAAGCTGCCTGTTGTCTCACTATTGGCTTTCGCAGGAGCAACGGGAGCATATTTGTCTTGACAGAGTTTCTATTTAGCCACTTCATCAGAGCCTTGATCAAGTTTCCTTTCTTTGTCACTCTTATTATTTTTCATTTTGTGAGGAACTTCATCTTTGGAAACTATTTTTTGACTGGGATCTGGAGAGTTTCTAAGCACCTCTGCTTTTGGTATTAGTATTTTTGAATGGCCCCTCGTCGAAAACCTTTGATTTATCCTCAGCCATAATTATCAAAGGTTTGTCTGCTATGTTCGCCAATTTAAGCAAAGTAAACCAGTTCTGGACCTATGAACTGAATGCAGGTCTCTGTGAAAATGCCACTGGCCAGTCCTAGGATCTATACCACTGCCAATCTTAATAGAAACCCAATAATACTCAACTGCACACAGGTGGCTGCTGGACCCTTATGGACAGTCTTGACACAGATGATACCAAGGTCCAGTAATATAACAAAAAGTTTTCCTCATAATTGCCAAGCTAGAGAGAAAACCCCCAGGCACTGTTTAAGTTTGAAATCTACAGCAGGTGCCTCGCGGTAAACCCCGTGGGGTCTGAGGTATAAAACAAAGGCAACTGTCCCCAATTCGATGGTTCCCAAGATTGTAAAAAGAGGAAACCATGAAAATAAACACCCGTGATAAAATTAAGCTTTAAAGTACATAGTCACAGTAAAAATAAAGTGTAAATAGCGCCACTGTGCTAAAAATAAAAAATTTGCAAAGCGCAAAAGAAAAACTAAAAGTTGTCACTCAGCACACTAAAGGAAATGATTTGTGAGGAAAACTTTACCCAGATAAGCATTAGGAAGCTGTCAACAAGGAAAGTTGGGAGACACCTCTGAGACAATATGCTCAGTCCAATGGAGAAAAAATTCTGAAGCAGTCAACTGCATTCACTCAGTTCACACCCCCTCCTGTCTTTTGATTGGCTGGCCCTACGCTCATTAAAATAATCTCTTAAAGGCACACCTCCAGGGCAATTGCACCTAGCCAGCAAAGTGAAAAAGGTTACTGATGCTAAAGGACTTCTGGGGTAAGAACTTGTGTTCCCCCACCAGGGCTTTGCCATTCTACAATGAGCTGATTTTCCTACTCCCAGGGCTCCACCAGTCTTTGTGATGTACTAGTATTCCTGCTCCCAGGGCTTCACCAGTCTGCAGTGAATTTGTGTTCCCATTCCCAGGGCTTCACCAGTTTCTGTGATGTACTAGTGTTCCACCTCACAGGGCTCCACCAGTCTGCAGTGAACTCATGTCCCCACTCCTAGGGTTCAACCAGTCTCTGTGACGGTCTAGTAATCCCTCTCCCAGGGTTCCACCACTCTGCAATGAGCTTGTGTTTCCCACACTCCCAAGGCTTCACCAGTCTCTGTGACGGACTATTATTCCCTCTCCCAGGGTTCCACCACTTTGCAATGAGCTTGTGTTTCCCGCACTCCCAAGGCTTCACCAGTCTCTGTGCTGTACTCAGTTTCTCCCTCCCAGAGCTCCACCAGTCTTTGTGATGAGATGTACTCATGCTCCCTCTTGCAGGGCTCAAGCAGACTCTGTGATGTACTCAAGCCACCCCTGCCAGGGCTCTCCACCAGCCTCTGCAATGTAGTGTACTCAAGCTCCCTCTCTGAAGGGCTTCAGCAGACTCTGTGATGTACTCAAGCCACCCCTGCCAGGGCTCTCCACCAGCCTCTGCAATGTAGTGTACTCAAGCTCCCTCTCTGAAGGGCTTCAGCAGACTCTGTGATGTGCACAAGCCACCCCTCTAAGGGCTCCACCAGTCTTTGTGATGAGATGTACTCATGCTCCCTCTTGCAGGGCTCAAGCAGACTCTGTGATGTGCACAAGCCACCCCTCCAAGGGCTCCACCAGTCTTTGTGATGAGATGTACTCATGCTCCTTCTCCGAAGGGCTTCAGCAGACTCTGTGATGTACTCAAGCCACCCCTGCCAGGGCTCTCCACCAGCCTCTGCAATGTAGTGTACTCAAGCTCCCTCTCTAAAGGGCTTCAGCAGACTCTGTGATGTACTCAAGCCACCCCTGCCAGGGCTCTCCGCCAGCCTCTGCAATGTAGTGTACTCAAGCTCCCTCTCCGAAGGGCTTCAGCAGACTCTGTGATGTGCACAAGCCACCCCTCCACGGGCTCCACCAGTCTTTGAAATACACTCAAGATATCCTTCTCAGGGATAGAACAGTTTGTGTGATGCACAGAAGGTCATCCTTTAATCAGGACTTGAACAGCTATGGGAGGAGTGCAAGCTTCCCCCCTTCCAGGGCTACAATAGTCTGTGTGATGTGCACAAGCTCCCCCTTCCAAAGCCAAGGCAGTCTCAGTGCTAGAACAGGCTTAGGGATGCAAGGAGTTATGCTTCTCAGGGCTGCAACAGCCCATGTGATGTATTCAAGTCCCCCATCTTAGGGCAATAATAGCTACTCTGACATGTTCAAGCTCAGGCCTCAACCCCAGGCATGCCATACACCCTGTGAAACCGTCAATATACCTGTCCCAGGGCATCAACAGTTTCTGGAACTGTTGATCTCCCCTTGGACTCATGTGAGTCTGGCATCAGCATATAGGGAGAGCAGTACTTACCTAGGCCCCTCCTCACCAGCGTGTGGACATGCTGTGGCTAAAGTAAGCTAAGCAACAGGGCCAGTAATAAAATGAAGCAAAAAAAATGGAAACTCGAGTAAAGCATTTATATTGCAGGCTGTTTGGAAGGGACTCTTGGCTGTGTGGACCTCAAAAAGACAGGTTCTTACTGAATAAGATAAATCCAGCAGCAGTTTCTAATACTGTTTCCTCTCTCTTGGCTCAGGGTAAGAAGACAGGAGAGGTGGCCATTCTGGAGGACAACGGGAGGTTCCTCTACTATTTGGTAGGTTACTGGGGATCAGAAGAAATGCACAAATTACAAAGGTCAAAGGAAAGCCAGTTCCTTGCTGTGATCGGTGTGTGAAATCGCCATGATTAGGACAGTTTGACCCATTGACTCATAGCTGCATAAGGGGTTACAGTCTTGTTACAAGGTACTGCCATCAGAGCCCTTGGTAATAGAACCAAGGCCAAAATCTAGGATAACCAACAACAGAGGGTTAGGGAAGTACGGGAAAGGATTAAGGAGAACAGTTGGGGGTTATTGGGATTACTGTACAGGGGAGCAAATATGTATAAAAGATTAATAAATAATGAGGTTATCACTGTGGTTACAGTGCTGGAGAGGGTTAGGGAGAGGAGATGGGTAAGAAAGGAATAAGGAACAAGGATAAGGGTTGTTATTGTGTTTACTGTACAAGACAGGGTTAAGGATAAACAGAGCACATAAACATTTGCTGAAGTAGCAGTATAGCCTAGAGGTTAGAGTAATGAGCTGTGAATGAGCTTGGTACATCCAGCAGACTTGGGTTTGATTCCCACAACTTCCACTTGCATACTGTGGGACTCTGAGCAAGTCACTTAACTGCCCAGTGCTCCCAGGTCACCTCTGAAAACAGGCACTTGTGCCTAGTGGGCCCTACCCAGTTACCAAAGACTAAAGTGAAAAGTGAAGTTGCTGTAGGGGATACATAGAAGGGAGAGAAATGAAAAATGACATACTCACTGTAATTCATGATCTAAAAATATGACCACCACTGACTCACGCTAGAGGGTCTGATTCAGTGGCGCTGGGACACACTGGGAGTCAGAACCTTTCAGGAGGGCTAGCGCTGAGGCAAGCTGCATGCATGCGCAGATTTGTGACACAGAAGTCACAGGTACAGGCTTACTTTGGTACCGGCCTCAACCACCTCAGCACCTTTTTATTTAGTTTCTTTTATTTTTAGCCTTTGGTAACTGGCTTTTACCAAGAAAGTGCAGCATAACCTAACTAGTACTTATGCACTTAACCCAAGGCATAGGGTAGCCCAAGAGGACAAGACAGCACAGGTGGCCCGTGTAAGAAGGGCCACCAAACCAGCTAACTCAGTGTCTTCTCATGAAACCAAACATAAAGGGCAAACACCAACAAAACCTACGGGGTGGGGGGATGGGTGTGTGAATCAATGGTGAAGATATCTGTAGAAGATCAAGAAATACAGTGAGTACATCATTTTCGTATCTTCCAGGAGTCATTCTTCACCACTGATTCCTACTAGTGAGTCAGAGTACCAAGCTCAGACAAAATCCCCCCGACCAGAGTGGCAGAAGCCAAGAGTTCACTAAGGACAGCAGTCCACTCGGGTTTGTCCTACTAAAGGTGGCATGCTGCCTGGCGTGGACATACAAGGCATAATGTTTAATAAAAGTGTGCACTGTGTTCCACGTTGCAGCTGCTGTGCAAAATCTCCAATAGGCACAAAGCAAATATCTGCTGGGGATGTGGCAACCGCTCTGGTGGATGAGGCATATACCAGGCCCTCCAGGATAACCTCGGCCATGGCACAGCAGTGGCTTAGGCAGCCCACAATTTAGACAGAAATTCACTTGATTGGAACAGACTGTCCCTTCCGATGAGAGACGGAGTAGACAAAGAGCTGTTTGGATGGCATGAAGACCTTATTTCTGTCTAGATAAAACATAAAGACCCAGAGAATGGACAGTGCACCCTCCTTCATTGTGGAAGTTAGTGAAGTAGGCAGGCAGCACTTGTGGCTGATCAAGATGGAATTCTGACACTTTTGGTAGAAACTTGAAGGGGTGGAGAGCTACCTTGTTCTTATGGAAAACAGTAAATAGAGGATATGTGCCCAAGGCATGGATTTCAGACACTCTGTGAGCAGAGCTGATGGCCACTAGAAATCCTGCTTTCAAAGTTAGAAGCTTCCACTCAGAAGTTGCAAGAGGCTTGTGACTGAGCATATCCAGCACAGGGCTGCTATCCCAGGCAGCTACTGGCTTCCTGTTGGGAGACCTTGTGTGTAAAATGTCCTTAAAGAACCTCTTGAACAGTGGCAGCTGTGCCAGGCAGAGGGTACCGATGGGCTCGTGGTATGCAGATATAGCACATAGATGGAGCTTTAGTGTGGAATATCGCAAGCCAGCATCAGAAAGGTCCAGCAAGTACTGCAGAACATTGTCAGAGGGACAGCCAGAAATCTTTTCCACTTGCTGTGTAAGTTTTCCTAGTGGAGGACTTACGAGTAGCTAAGGTTCAAAGACCATTTGAGATACCCTGTACCTGTTCATCTCTATTTCTTTAGGAGCCAGGTCTAAAGACGAAGGAAGCACAGGTTGGTATGGACCAACTGACCCTAAGTCAGCAAGTCCACCCCGAGAGGAAGAATCCTCAGTTTGCTGACAGGCAGTACATTTAACAGAGGAAATCGTCTCTACCAAGGCCAGCTGGGGGCCACCAGTATCATCTTGCCCATGTGTGCTTCCAACTTGAGCAATACCCTCTCTGCACTAGACAGATTGGTGGGAATGCATACAGAAATAGATTTTACCATTGCAGTCTGAAAGCATCCTGACAGAAAATGCCACATTCTGGACATCTGGAACAGAGCTGGGGCTGTCTGGCATTGAGTGGAGATGAAAACAGGTTCACATCTGGGGTTCCCCACTTGTCAAACAGCAATCTCACAATATCTGGAGCTAGTGACCACTCGGTAGGATCAGTCTCTGTTCAGTTGAGCTCCTCTGCCTGAGTATTCCGGACTTCTGTTCCATAAATTGTTTTGAGCAGGATATCCTGTTCCAGGCACCATTCCTACACTTGCATCACATCCTTGTAGAGAGGGCAAGAGTGTGATCCTCCTTCTTTGCCGATGTAGTATATGACAGACTTGTTTGACTGAAGAAGTACTGTTTTGTGGCTGACTGAGCACACTAGGGCTCACAGGCTGTACCAAACAGCTAGCATCTCCAACACTCTGATGTGGAGACGAGTCTCTGATGGGTCCCAGACACTTTGTGTTTGGATGCCCTGGCAGTGGACTCCCTACCCCAGCAGGAAGGCATCCATGGTGAGAGTCACATGAGGCTCCAGCTGGGAGAAGGGAAAGCCCTGCAGGAGACTGTCCTCCACTGTCCACCATGTGAGTGACTGAACCAGGGGCTGGGTCACTTGAATAGGGCAAGTCTGAGGGTTTGATGCCTGTGACCACTGTAGACTGCGCTTACACTGGAGTCATTCTCAAGTGCAGCTGTGTCGAGGGCACTGTGAACACTGAGGAGGCTATCAGATCCAGCATGCACTGCATGGTGTGGGCTTGCACAGTCTTGTACTCCATGATACAGCAAGCCATTTGCATAACTGCCTGTAGTCTGGAAGGAAGGCCTGGGCCTTGGTAGTATCCTGTACAGTTCCTATGAAGAGCAATTGTTGTGAGGGCTATAACTGCGACTTCTCGAGATTCAGCAGAACCCCCACTGAGGAGAAGAACTGAGCGGGAGTGGTTCAGCCTGTTCCATCTCCTGTCTGGAGAGACTGCCCATCCACCAGTTCTCCAGGTAAGGAAAAACCTGGAATTCAAGCTTTCTCAGGTGCTCTGCGAGTACTACGAAGCACTTTGTAAAGACTCACTGTGCCAAAGAAAACCCAAAGGGCAGGACTCTGGACTCTTAGTGCTGCTCTAGCACAATGAAGCTAAGGTACGTGTGCTGGCTGGGGTGTACCAGTATGTGCTAGTATGCATCTTGCATTTCCAGGGAAGTTAACCAATCCTGAGGTTTCAGGAAGGGAAGCAGACAGCCCAGCTCTGACATAGGAGCTGATTGAGGGCCTGTCTCATGGGTGGATAGTCTGCAGGTATTCCTGTAAAATCCAGGGAGTATCTGTCTTGGATGATCCTGAGAACCCACTTATCTGTCATAACGGACTCCCACTGATGGTCAAACTGGGACAGGTGCCTCCCCCCCCCCCAACCAAAACTGGGAAGAACAGGTCTTCCTCTAGCAGCTGAGACAGGACTTAGGCTGGATCTTCAGATGGTGGCATTCAAGGCTTTCAGTGCCTTTTCCTTCAGCTTCACCTTTTTTCTGAGGCCGTTTCGTTTGGGGCTCTCCTGCCTCTTCCATGAAAGGACTGCTTGTTCTGAAGGAAACCATGTTCTCTGCCCCTTTGAGGGTGAGCAGGGGCTGGTCTGGAAGTCTTAAGGGTTGTCCTAGTTTCATGAAATGCCTTATGAGACTTCTCTATCCGCTGTCCAAACAGGTAAGTTCCACCAAAGGGAACATTCATAACCTGTTGTTGAACATCTGGGGGAAAAAAACAGATGTTTGTAGCCAGCAATGCTGACTGATGCAGATGCTGGCAGCACACTGAGAAAGGATGCCCACACTCCAGCAAAGCTTAGGAGAAGATAAAAAATGTGAAAAAAAAAAAAAATTAAGATGACAATAGTACCTCCTGCTACCACTGTTGTATGCCAAAATCAAGCGCTTTTTCAAGGCATAACTCATTTCACAAAAGATCCAACTTTTAGATCTGTCCCTTAAACAGACATACCACAATTCTAATTGATTCTACAGTAAGATTATCAACATCAGACCCAATACAAGCGGGAAATTAGGAACTCAAAAAGATAAGGGGTGGGTAAAAGGGAAAAAAAATATTATTTTCATAATGCATTTGGGGATCATATTACACTGTGTGGCTCCTAAAGCATGTTTTAATGCTACCTATTGGAAATGGAAAAACGCCAGCAGCAGCAGAGTGCGAGGCAACATTGAAGGCATCCATAGAGGCTTTGAGCTGGTGACTGTTGGACTCAGTAACTTGCTTGACAGTCAGCAGTATATCCTGTTTAGCCTCTGAATCTGGCAGGGACTTAAGTTTGTTCCATTAGGTGTACGTGCACTGTGAACAATTTCCTTGGTAGCTGGCGGTCCTCATGTAGCCCAGGGTAGATGAAGCACAAGCACAACACCCCATAGTGACAGTCTTGCGCAACTCCTTGTTAACAGGATACGCAGTGACTTCTTGGGGGAGAACGGCCTTGTCACTCTTGGTGATGATACATAATGGTATCAGCTGTGGGCTAGAAAAAATAAACTCGTTTATCTTTAGGGGTAGTGTATTTCTTGTCAGCCTGCTTACAGATGGAGGCCACCACAGAAGGCCCAGTCCAGACCATATCAGACAGGGTTTCAAATGTAGGAGGAACAGAAGGAACTAAATTGACCAGAATAGTAAAAACGTTTAGCCACTCCAGATAGAGACATTTACCCTGGTAAATGGCAGCAGGCTTGAAATTAAATGCAGAATACATATTTCTGAGCAAAGCCTGGAAAGTTTGATCCTCCTGAGGTACAGATATAGAACCTGGGTCCAAAATGTCTTGGCTGAAGACAGTCATCATCGACACCCTCAAAAATGATGAGGTTGGGGTCAAACTCATCCCCTTCTATACCTCCTTGGAAGTAGAGTTAAAGAGGAGAATGAATCACAAGACCCCTAATTCAGAACACGGCTGCAATAGTATTGGAGATACCGGCCCCAAAGGATGAGGGGCCAACACCAAGGACAGTGCTGGAACCACAAATGAATCCAGCAGTGGCACTGGAGCTAGATTCATCTGCAACCAGACTGACAATGGTACAACAGCTTGTCCCATCTGGACCTGGAATGGGAGTGCGGCTAGTGACACAGGAGTCTGCAGTGCAATCACTGGCAAGGACTGAAGGGCTGTTGCTAGAGCCAAATGCTTTACCTGGCCTGCGGGCCCCACCTGCAGCTCCAGTTTCACCCGAGGGCCAGGGACCAGTTCCAACAGCAGAGGCATATGGGCCACATGCTGTATCCACTTTTTCATGAGAGCTGCCCAATGGTGGAATTGCCCACCAGAGTCCCCACGTACAGACAGAGAGGGACTCCGGGCCTAAGACTCTGACCTCCCAGAATCAGAGGCCATCAGTGACACCAGAGGTAACGATGAGGACCGTTGACTCTGAGAGACTGAAGATTTCATGGCAGACCCCACAGAGGGTGACCTCATGCAGTAACACTTCCTCTCTTTCTAATGGGAAGAGGAAGAACGTAAAGCCAAGCAGTGCCAAGAACCTGACTGGGAGACAGGAAACAGGTCTGCTTCTTTTTCTGTTTCTGGGAAGATTGTCCTTCCTCCCAGTCACTGGACCACCCATGGTCAGAACCCATCCCCAACTGGGAAAGTGGACCAGCATGGCCACATTGCAGAAGCAGCTTACCTGAGTAGGCTCCCTACCATCCCCCATGACCGTCGACCAGTGATGCTTGGTAGGGCTAAGAAAAACTGACAGAAAGACTATTTTTATTAAAGTACACTAAACCTGATACAAAAATAACAAACTAGTTTTAAGCACCGAAACTAAGAAGAACTGAATGCTGTTGTACAGACATGCAGTTTTAACTCCTTGTATGCGAGTGATAGTTCCTATTGCACACTCGACAACGGGGATAAAAGAAACTGAGGCGACTGAGGGATGTGGTCAAGGTAAGCCTGCACCTGCAGGCTCAACCTTGCAGAGCCATGCATGTGCACAACCTGCCCCGGTGCCAGCCCTCTTGAAACGTTTTGGCTCCCATTGGGTTCTAGCCTCTTCGGCTCAAACCTAGTAATGGGAATCAATGGTGAAGACTGATTCCTGGAAGATAAAAGAAAGCAAAAATGTTGATTAACAGAAATGGAGCAGTATATAGGGATGAAGGATGTGCAGAAGGAAACATGTAGGCATTATTACTGGAGAGGGTTACAGTAGGGTTTACACAGAGGGGAGAAGGGCTTGTGGAATGAAACATGTACGTATGCTTATGGGAGAGAATTACAGTAGGGTTTACAGAGAGGGGAGAAGGGCTTGTGCAATGAAACACGTGAGCGTGATTACTGGAGAGAGTTACAGTAGGGTTTACACAAAGGGGAGAAGGGCTTGTGGAATGAAACACGTAGGCGTGACTACTGGAGAGGGTTATAGTAGGGTTTACACAGAGGGGAGAAGGGCTTGTGGAATGAAACACGTAGGCATGATTACTGGAGAGGGCAACAGGTAAAGAACGACCCAGTCTGTGGTGCAAGTTTATTTTAATTTACCAGAAATGCCAGGGTCTCATTGAACTGCCCTTTACTGCAATTATGGCCTTGTTCCTTGTTTGTTCAGATAACCAGAAGTAAATACACCAGAAAGCCACAGTACGAAGACTTTGAGAGATGTCTGTGTGCGATGAGGGACCACTGCCTGGCTAACAATGTCACCAACCTCTCTATACCAAGGTGAGTGAGAAGGGCTGGCCCAGGAGTACATACATTGAGCCTTGTCTCATAATGTCATGGTCCAATTTCCATGGTTAACCTTTTGTATAGAAATGATCATATCAACGTGTCATCAGACCCTTCTGCATCACTGGGACTTCAACAACTGTAAATACAAGACACCAGTCAGGAATAACCGATGCCTTGATGCTAGGTGGTTTAGGACAGCATGACTCAGAACCAGTAAATTAACTTGAAAAGGCAACAACTATAGTTTTCATGAGTGATTTCAATTTAATTGACACTAGGATATGAAAAGTACGGAAGTAGTTCTTGTTATGATGGACTGTTCTTCAGCGTGTTAGGCAAAGGACAACAGGATAGATGGTTCTTGAGCTGTTACAGAGTATTGGGAAGGATACGGTCAGAGCAGTAACATTTAGGAAGTAAGTCTGTAACACTGACCACAGCAGAACTGAGTTTTTGGGTAAGAGGTGCAACTTCACAAATTCAGCAGCACTTGAAGAAATTACATAGCCCTCGAGCAGCCTTTACCCTCTGTGCTATACATCAGCCACTCACTGGAAGACGCTCCCCAGCTAGCAATGAATTAGTTACAATTGTTGTTAACTCAGCAGGTCTTTTATAAATTGGCTGCTTGAGGCAATAAACCAATTTCTTATGAGTGTGACCCACGTGTCAAGGTTTCTGGAACTTTTAGCTGCCTTGAACATCTACACCCTAGATCACTGTAGCAGTCATTTTCATCCCTCTGTCTGCATCTTCAATAGGCTGATGGTGAGGATGGAGGTGGAGATGGGAGGGAGGGAAAACTTGGGTCTAAAGAGATTGGAAGGGGATGGACTATCCTGGGGAGAGAGAGTTTATAGACAGTACAGTGTGGAGTAACCAAATGATTCAAAGCCAGCAGAGCAGATCCTACAAGGATCCACGTAGGGCCTTAAACATGTACTCGCTGGAGACCAAAAAGGAGAGGGGGGGAGATATGAAAGAGACTTTCAGGTTCCTGAAACAAGGCAGATTGTGGCAAAGTATTCAGCAGGACCAATGAGGCAAGAACACAGGGAAGTGAGTGGAAACAGGCAGGGGGCAGATTCAGGAGGGATGTGAGAAAGTTTAATTGTACAGAGAGTGGCAGAGCCATGGAACTGCACAGAGCAGAGGTGACTGGTGCAAGACACATTTTGAGCATGACTGGGATTGAGTAAAAGGCTTAATCGTTATGCAGGGGAAGCAGTAAGGCAGGTGGCATGGGAGTGCAATAAGCCCAACTAGACTATAGGTCATGGGGCAGGACATGGTAAAACAAGGCGGACTGGATAGATCAATTGTCTTTTTCTGTCAACATTTTCTGTTTCTGTGCCTAAAGAACATATTTATTTTATTTTCTTATCCCTTGTTCAGGCTGAGTTGTGGCAGAGATGGACTGAGATGGAGCATCGTGTCTGAAATTATAAAAAGTGTCTTTAATGAAACCTCTATTGAAATCACCGTTTATTGCATCGACCCAGCCCAGCAGTGACTTCCGCACAAATCACTCAGCAAAACATCGATCAACATCTTTAATCACTGAACTGAATTTGGCACAAATCACTCAATGCGACTGTCACAAAAATATAGTTACTACTTCAAACTACACAAGAACTAAATGTGACACAAATTACTCAATGAAACCTTGATCAAAATTATTATGGGAGAATGCCATGGCCTTGTGTAATAGGCAACATATATACAAGAAAATACAAAATCACACATGCCCCCACAATGCAAAGCATCATGGGCTGCATATGCAAATCACCACAGAATGTTATGCTGGTCTAACTTTAAACAGAATTGCATGGTGCCAAAAGGCCTCTCACACAGTTTGCAAAGGGTGCTAACAGAAGACATAGACACGTGTTTCGTCCTACCAGGACTCATCAGTATGCCTCGTCTGTTTGACACCCCAGTGGAATGGACCAGCTACCCTTAACGCAGTGTGCCTTGGATATATTGTGGTGAACCCATTAAAATAAAAAACTATTTAAAAGACAAAGAACCTCTGTGCACAAACACTGAGACAAGGGTTACCCCAAAGGGCATTTGGCTGGGAAGCCACGTTTCAAGAAAATACAAAATCACACATGCCCCCACAACGCAAAGCATCATCGGCTGCATATGCAAATCACCACAGAATGTTATGCTGGTCCAACTTTAAGCAGAATTCCATGCTGCCCGGAGCTGAGCCCTAAGATCTCCAAAGGCCCAGCATGTAGGACAGTGTCCTAAATCCTGTAAGACTGTCCTTCTGAGAACAGAACGAGTAAGAGAGGGGGAGTGAGCAAGCTCAATGGAGCTGTGTCGGGACTGCTGCAGATTTCTTTGTGGGCAGAAAAAGATGCCAATGCAAGCAGGAGCCCTGTACAAAAGGGCAGCCTGCAGCTCTGGGAGAAACAGAATGAGGGAGTGAGAGAGTCAGAGTACGCAAGCTCAACGGAGCTCTGTTAGGGCTGCTGGGGATTTCTTTATGGGCAGAAAAGGTGCCAATGCTAGCAGGACCCCAGTACAAAAGGGCAGCCTGCAGCATCGGGAGAAAAAGAATGAGCAAGTGAGAGAGGGGGAGTGAGCAAGCTCAATGGCGCTCTGCTGGGACTTTATGGTTGCCCACCCTCCTGCCCAGGGTCCTCTGTGGTCCTATATTACAGCAGGGTCTCTGGAGTGGAGACAAAGCATTGCATGGATACTTTTAGGATTGCTGTAATAATACATATTTATTTGTTCTGTTTATTTCTCTAACTGAGCTGAGTAATACTTGGAGTGCAATAGAATTTCTAACTGGGCTAAGTGAAACTATATGAGAGCTGAGAACACAAAGTATGGTAGCTGAGGAGTGAAAAATGGACAAGGAAGCTTTAGGATTGCTACAGTAATACAGTATCTAACGGATGAGATTTGAGACTGAATTAACCCGGTCGGCAAGGGGGCAGTAGGGCAACTAGTGTGGGCAGGGAACAGGAATTTGACTAAATAGGGACCTAACAGTTGTAGTAGGGTACAGAACCTGGGAGTAAGAGCCCATAACATAAGATGGGGGCCAAAATGGGGCAGGTGCCACATGTCAATAGGGCGGGCATCTTTGGAAGGGTGGGGTGTACAGGGTGTGGGTCCACCATGATCCTGGACTGGGCTTGGAGGATGGGGAGGGGGTGTATGGTCTGTAGACAACTGGCTAGTTTGAGGGAGGAACTGTGGTGGTTAGGGAGGAGTCTAAGTGGTAGGGCAGATGAGTATGGTAGGCATCCTGGGGGGGGGGATAGGGGATGGCAAAGGGAGACACAGGAACAACAACTAGGGAGTGAAACGGACCCCAGCATCAGAGACACTAACAGAAAAGACAGGAGAAGAGAGGGGGGCCTGAGGCAAGGGGGGCCTCCTGATGGGGGAGGCAGAGACCACGAGGAGTACCAGGGGAGACAGCAAATGGCTGCAGGTAGGGAGGGACCAGGGGTGGCACGGAGGGGAACAAGTAGGAGGGGGGAACCGATAGGGGACATCTATTGTATTTGTGCCATCAACAATGGGTGTGGGGGGGTTCTCTTTACGATGGGAAACAGGCGGGGAGATGCTACTACTGTTATGTATATTTGGGTTCGGGGATGGGAGGGGGGCCCTACACTATTAAACAGGGTCCAGGGCAGGATTTCCCTGATTTTATGTGATCTGCTGCAGCTGTTTTTATAAAGGGAATTGTTCTATGGATTTTATTGGTTTGTACTAGCGCTATGGTTTTGGAATAGCGCTATTTTATAAATAAATAATGATGAGTGATTGATTGATTTTACTGTGATCAGGGTTCAAGGCTGAGGAAGGGAACCTGCACTGTGAAACAGGTGCGGGTACATGTCTCATATGAACGGGGTTCGGGGATGGTGGGGGGTCCCTACACTATGGTAAATGAGGGGATGCATGTATTCTGTTATACATTGGGGATCGGGGGTGGGAGGAAGGTTCCACTAGACCACCAAGGCTGGCCGGGTTGTATTCTCCATTCCGGTGCTTGGGTCTGGGAGGGGGGCTGGCCTCGCGTATGCAGCCAGGTGCAGCATGCCAATGAGCACGCACGGGGCCCAGCTGCACCGTACATACCCAATAAGCTCATTAGCATTTTTGTGGCTTGGGGAAATGCCACATCCGAGTATGCACCGTTCAGTCCCCTGACAATGGTGTGCAGCCCCGACCCTGGATTCGCTGTACCCACCACATCATCCGCCTACTTTGTGCTGCACAGCCATAGTCCCATATTCATACAGGATGCACAATCTGTACCAATCACGTATTCTGGGTGAATATGGCAACAGAGCCAGCCGGGCGGGCCGGCACATCTGTTTTGCATGACACACTGTTATGCGCACACAACCAGCTGGCTCTGACTATTTCCCCCTTGGACTTTTAATTTCAAATGGACAGATCAAAATCTTCTTGAAATCCAGATTAGTCACATCCACCACCCTGCCCTGATCCAGTTCCTTTGTGATCTTGATATCAGAGTCTCTCCAAACTAGAAAGAATAGGTGTCTAGCAATGTCTGGCCCTTACCAGAAAACTCAGTGACTAGAGTTCAAGTCTGAGCTCGGGCTGTTGAACTGGGAGGTAGGCCTGGCCTAGGCAGCTGCCGCATGGCAGTGCACCTCAGCTGGGGAGAGTCAGTGGTGAGTCCCCCTGCAGTTAGGTCAGAGAACTTGCTCCCACCACAGGGTCAACTGTGTGCGTGCAAGGCTATTCTCAGGTAGGGGGAGGTGGGAAGGACCAAAAATGAGGGAAAACTTCCCTTCCATCTACATGACACTCCGGGTCTTTGTCATTCCCTTGGATCCTTGTACACATAGTGGACAGTCTTGGGGGAAGGAGGGCCTTGCCCCAAGAGCCCCTGCCACTGCCATGGAGGGTAAGCTGTGGAGACACCCAGTGGATTACCAGGGCCCAGGAGAGTCAGAGGTTGCCAGCCTACACAGGGTTTATCTCTGGGATCGAGGTATAACCCTGGAAAAATACAGGTGGCCTGGGAGAAAAAACAACAACTTTATGAAGGTAATTGACTTTCTCTTAATTCTGAAAGTGCAAGCTGGCCCAGCCAAGCGGTGGCAGCAGCAGTGTATTTTTTATTTATAGTGCGCCTTTCAATACCAAGGTAAATAACAATAAAAATAATTACAACATATAAAACAAAACGTCAGCACATTCAATAAATACATACATGTCAGCCAACATCTTCACTGAATGCTTTATTCCACAGGAATGTTTTTAAGGCCTGCTTGAATCCCCTCCACAGTCGTGCACTCCCTAATCCAACAGGGTAGAGAATTCCAGAGAGTCAGGGCCAAGAACATAAATGCCTGGGCTCCCGTAGATTTTAAAGTCACCCTCGGAATCTCTAGCAACCCCTCAACAGCCGAGCGGAGTGGTCGCTCAGGGTGATAAGGAATCAGCAGCTCTTTCAGGTAGTCAGGGCCCAGTCTGTGTAAGGCTTTACATGTCAGTAACCCGACTATGAAGGAGATCCGCCACTGAACCGGCAGCCAGTGCAGTTCCCGCAGCACCGGTGCAATATGAGAAGATCTCGAAATCCCCATCAACAGCCGGGCTGCTGACAGCTGCAAGCGATGGATATCAACCCCCGGTAGCCCAAAGTAAAGCGAGTTGCAGCAATCTAAGCGTGAGGTCACAAAGGCATGGATCAATGTAGGCAGGTCTACGGATGGAAAAAAGTGCTTAATCCTAGTGATGTTTCTAAGATGGTAAAAAGACGACTTTATGACGGCCGACACCTGCACTCGAAGTGTCAGCCTCAAGTCTAACAACATACACCCCCATGTCTCACACTTGTTCAGAGGCCTGAAGCTCAGCATCTCCTAGGAACAATCCTAGGGAACAGCCTGCCCCAGCCCCCCCCATCCGGCTACCTGGATCCAAAACCATCACCTCCGTCTTCCCAGGGTTCAACGTTAACCAACTGGACTTCATCCAATCTTGGATTTCATCGAGGCAGTTATTAAATACCAAGACTGCTCCTTCTTGGTCAGGAGCAAAAGACAGGTAGAGCTGGGTATCATCAGCATAGCGATGAAACCTCAGCCCATACCGTCTTACAATGTCTCCGAGGAGAAGCATATACACCGCAAACATGGGGGACAATACTGAGCCCTGAGGGACCCCAAATGACAGCGGGATCGAGTCAGAGGAAAAAAAAAAAATGACACCAGCCTCTGAGTTCTTCCAGTGAGGCACGATGTAAACCATCTGTAGACCAATCCAGAGAGTCCATAGAAATCTCAGGTGCTCAAGCAGAACCCCATGGTTGACGGTGTCAAACGTTGATGACAGATCTAAAAGTACCAAAATGGACCATTTTCTCTGGTCTCTTGCCATCAGGAGATCACTGAGCACGCAAACCAGCGCAGTCTCGGTACTATGCCTCTTCCGGAAACCAGACTGGAGAGGTTCGTAGATGTTATGGATGGTCAAATGGTTCTCCAGTTGTGCAGCTGCTACTTTCTCGATCACCTTCCCCAAAAAAGGAGAGGTCTGAGATAGGCCTGTAGTTTGCAAGAGAATCTGGGTCCAAAGAAGCTTTCTTCAACAACAGTGTCACCACCGCCTCTTTCAAGGAACAGGGATAAACACCGGAGTCAAGGGAGCACCAGGCTAACTGTGCCAGAACCGGGCCGATAAGATCACCACAACCCATAATCAGGGATGTCGAACCCGGGTCTAAACTACAGCATGTAGAGCGCATCCCCTGGACAATCCGCATAACATCCATGACTTCCAGATGGTCGAAGGTACTCCAGGAGAACGGAGAGACAGTGACCAAGCCCTGATCCTCCACAACTCGCATATAATGTGTTGTGAGGATCTCCAACCTAATGTCAGCCACCTTATCAGCAAAGAACCGAGCAAGCTCATCACACTGTAATTGTGAAAAAGCTCGTCAGAGCTGCATACAGGCTGGGTTGCACAACCAGTCTACAATTCCAAAGAGCTGGGCTGGTCGGTACTGATCGGCAGAAATTTCCCTGGACAGGAACTCTGCCTTCTTATGGGAAATTTCTGACTGGTAGAACTGATAATGTTCTAGTAGTCTAAGGTGGTCGGCATGCAGGCTGGATTTCTGCCAACAACGTTCTAACCTGCGACCTAGACGCTGCAACTCCCTCAAGGCTCCATCAAACCACGGAGCCAGAGGGCAGAGAGAGAGGTCGCACATGCACTGGTACAATAGTATCCAAAGCTGAGGTGATGGCAGTATTATATGCCAAGACCAAGGCTTCAGGATCATTGCAATCCACAGGAAGTTCAGATAGGTCAAGGACCGCTGTTAGGCCATCGGAAGAAATATTCCGTAAAAGGCGGAACTTGACCATCTCCACACGGGGTGGCCTACAAGGGGGAATGCCAAAATTGAACCTCACCATGAAGTGATCAGACCAACTGACTGGTTCCACCCCCACGTCTGAGGCCTCGATCCCCAGGAGGAAAACCAGGTCAAGGGAATGGCCGCATTTATGAGTAGCAGTGGTAACCACCTGTGTCAGGCCCAGTGAATTCATCAATTGGAGGAAGTGTTGTCCAAATTGCGAGAGTTTGTCATAGATCCAGGCACTGAAGTCACCCAGGACCATCAGCCTGGGTGACTCAAACGTCGTATCAACGACGAAGTCCGCCACTTCCTTAAGGAATTGCTTCCCATCTCCGGGTGGACGACAGATGAGAGCTATTCTATAGCCTGCACGTGCTACTATAACACATTCAAATGAGCTGGCCACCTCAACTGGAACACTGGTGAGCTCCAATGTGGTCTTGAAACAGACTGCACCCCCCCCCCCCCACGGTCCAATCTCGGGCGGTGCATCACCGCATACCCGGCTGAAATGGCGGACTCAAATATGGGACCTGTATTATCATCCAGCCAGGTTTTGGTGATGCAAGCCAGATCTGCCAACCCGACAAGATCTGCAATCACTGCGGTCTTGTTCTTGACAGATCTGGCATTGCACAACACCTCCTGAGTCGGACTGAACTCCCGGGATACCCCGACCACCAGCCCATCCCCAACGATGGTGCCCTTGGGTATGGAGGCTAGACATGGTGGCCCACGCTCTAGACTCCATTCGCCCCAAGGCGTCTTCTGAACTTAACAACCCCGATAGGAGCACCCCGCTCTTCCAGCCTCTGCTGTTCATCTCCCCCACCCCACTCCACCCCTACAGGCAATACCTAAAGCCTGACAACGTTGGTAGGTAGAAAAGGCCAATGGAGGTGGGTGGAAAGGGAGGAGGGTGTGGAGAGTGGAGGCTGAACAGCACACGACCGGGGGGAACCCAAACTGACAGTTTTCCCAGGACCCCCACATAGCCAAATAACACCAGTCTAATTGATTAATTAAAACAATTAAACAAATATATGAAACCCCAAATCACAGCCAGAGCTTGTCTCACCCCCCACCCAACTAAGTAATCAAACCAACTTAAAACAAAACAAATAACTAAAATACATAACTTAAACAAGAAAACCTAACCGCCCTATCATTCTGTGCCCACTGAGGTAAGGATGAATCACTGATGGAGGTGTGCACTGTCCACTATAAATCCTTGAGTTCTGTGCCCTCTGAGGTAAGGATGAATCAATGATGGAGGTGTGCACTGTCCACTATAAATCCTTGAGTTCTGTGCCCTCTGAGGTAAGGATGAATCACTGATGGAGGTGTGCACTGTCCACTATAAATCCTTGAGTTCTGTGCCTCTGAGGTAGGATGAATCACTGATGGAGGTGTGCACTGTCCACTATAAATCTTGAGTTCTGTGCCCTGAGGTAAGGATGAATCACTGATGGAGGTGTGCACTGTCCACTATAAATCCTTGAGTTCTGTGCCCACTGAGGTAAGGATGAATCAATGATGGAGGTGTGCACTGTCCACTATAAATCCTTGAGTTCTGTGCCCTCTGAGGTAAGGATGAATCACTGATGGAGGTGTGCACTGTCCACTATAAATCCTTGAGTTCTGTGCCCACTGAGGTAAGGATGAATCACTGATGGAGGTGTGCACTGTCCACTATAAATCCTTGAGTTCTGTGCCCACTGAGGTAAGGATGAATCACTGATGGAGGTGTGCACTGTCCACTATAAATCCTTGAGTTCTGTGCCCACTGAGGTAAGGATGAATCACTGATGGAGGTGTGCACTGTCCACTATAAATCCTTGAGTTCTGTGCCCACTGAGGTAAGGATGAATCACTGATGGAGGTGTGCACTGTCCACTATAAATCCTTGAGTTCTGTGCCCTCTGAGGTAAGGATGAATCACTGATGGAGGTGTGCACTGTCCACTATAAATCCTTGAGTTCTGTGCCCTCTGAGGTAAGGATGAATCACTGATGGAGGTGTGCACTGTCCACTATAAATCCTTGAGTTCTGTGCCCTCTGAGGTAAGGATGAATCACTGATGGAGGTGTGCACTGTCCACTATAAATCCTTGAGTTCTGTGCCCTCTGAGGTAAGGATGAATCAATGATGGAGGTGTGCACTGTCCACTATAAATCCTTGAGTTCTGTGCCCTCTGAGGTAAGGATGAATCACTGATGGAGGTGTGCACTGTCCACTATAAATCCTTGAGTTCTGTGCCCTCTGAGGTAAGGATGAATCACTGATGGAGGTGTGCACTGTCCACTATAAATCCTTGAGTTCTGTGCCCACTGAGGTAAGGATGAATCAATGATGGAGGTGTGCACTGTCCACTATAAATCCTTGAGTTCTGTGCCCTCTGAGGTAAGGATGAATCACTGATGGAGGTGTGCACTGTCCACTATAAATCCTTGAGTTCTGTGCCCACTGAGGTAAGGATGAATCACTGATGGAGGTGTGCACTGTCCACTATAAATCCTTGAGTTCTGTGCCCTCTGAGGTAAGGATGAATCACTGATGGAG
The DNA here is from genome assembly GCA_016271365.2 of Neoceratodus forsteri. Lineage (NCBI taxonomy): Eukaryota > Metazoa > Chordata > Ceratodontiformes > Ceratodontidae > Neoceratodus > Neoceratodus forsteri. The sequence goes on from JADMNL010000033.1 coordinate 2,857,160, forward strand.
GTGTGCACTGTCCACTATAAATCCTTGAGTTCTGTGCCCTCTGAGGTAAGGATGAATCACTGATGGAGGTGTGCACTGTCCACTATAAATCCTTGAGTTCTGTGCCCACTGAGGTAAGGATGAATCACTGATGGAGGTGTGCACTGTCCACTAATAATGCCTTAGTTCTGTGCCCTCTGAGGTAAGGATGAATCACTGATGGAGGTGTGCACTGTCCACTATAAATCCTTGAGTTCTGTGCCCTCTGAGGTAAGGATGAATCACTGATGGAGGTGTGCACTGTCCACTATAAATCCTTGAGTTCTGTGCCCTCTGGAGGTGAGATGAATCACTGATGGAGGTGTGCACTGTCCACTATAAATCCTTGAGTTCTGTGCCCTCTAAGGTAAGGATGAATCACTGATGGAGGTGTGCACTGTCCACTATAAATCCTTGAGTTCTGTGCCCACTGAGGTAAGGATGAATCACTGATGGAGGTGTGCACTGTCCACTATAAATCCTTGAGTTCTGTGCCCACTGAGGTAAGGATGAATCACTGATGGAGGTGTGCACTGTCCACTAATAATGCCTTAGTTCTGTGCTCTCTGAGGTAAGGATGAATCACTGATGGAGGTGTGCACTGTCCACTATAAATCCTTGAGTTCTGTGCCCACTGAGGTAAGGGATGAATCACTGATGGAGTGTGCACTGTCCACTATAAATCCTTGAGTTCTGTGCCCACTGAGGTAAGGATGAATCACTGATGGAGGTGTGCACTGTCCACTATAAATCCTTGAGTTCTGTGCCCACTGAGGTAAGGATGAATCACTGATGGAGGTGTGCACTGTCCACTATAAATCCTTGAGTTCTGTGCCCTCTGAGGTAAGGATGAATCAATGATGGAGGTGTGAACTGTCCACTATAAATCCTTGAGTTCTGTGCCCTCTGAGGTAAGGATGAATCAATGATGGAGGTGTGCACTGTCCACTATAAATCCTTGAGTTCTGTGCCCACTGAGGTAAGGATGAATCACTGATGGAGGTGTGCACTGTCCACTATAAATCCTTGAGTTCTGTGCCCTCTGAGGTAAGGATGAATCAATGATGGAGGTGTGCACTGTCCACTATAAATCCTTGAGTTCTGTGCCCACTGAGGTAAGGATGAATCACTGATGGAGGTGTGCACTGTCCACTATAAATCCTTGAGTTCTGTGCCCTCTGAGGTAAGGATGAATCAATGATGGAGGTGTGCACTGTCCACTATAAATCCTTGAGTTCTGTGCCCTCTGAGGTAAGGATGAATCAATGATGGAGGTGTGCACTGTCCACTATAAATCCTTGAGTTCTGTGCCCTCTGAGGTAAAGATGAATCACTGATGGATGTGTGCACTGTCCACTAATAATGCCTGATGGATCACCGATGGAGGTGTGCACTGTCCACTAATAATGCCCGAGGCCCGAGCCCAAGGCAGCATGGGTTCACAGCAGGAAGGTCATGTCAGATGAATCTAATAGATTTCTTTGACTGGGTGACCAAAGTAGTAGACCAGGGAGGGGCTGTGGACATGGCCTACCTAGACTTTAGCAAGGCATTTGACACAGTCCCACACAAAAGATTAATAGTCAAATTAACCAGCCTGGGAGTGGGTCCCAGGGTGGTAGCCTGGTAAAACATTGGCTGCACAACAGGACACAGAAGGTAATTGTAAATGGAGTCCACTCTGAAGAAAGGTTACTAGTGGGGTACCGCAGGGTTCAGTATTGAGTCCAGTCCTTTTTAATGACTTCATCAGTGACATTGCAGAGGGACTGGAAGGAAAAGTATGCCTTTTTGCAGATGACACAAAGATCTGCAACAGGGTTGATACACAAGTAGGCGTGGAAAGAATGAAAAGGGACTTGGCAAGGTTGGAGGAATGGTCAGAAGTATGGCAGCTAGGATTCAATGCAAAGAAGTGCAAAATAATGCACCTGGGAAACTAGAACCCAGGGGAAGAATACACAATGGGTGGGGAGGTAGTAACAGCAACAAAAAAGGAAAGGGACCTGGGGGTAATCATATCAGATGACCTTAAGGTTAGCAAGCAATGTGAGAAGGCAGTAGGGAGGGCTGGGGGTATACTGGGATGTATAGGGAGAGGCATCACCAGCAGAAAACAGGAAGTTGTTATCCCTCTGTACAGACAGTTGGTGAGACCCCATCTGGAGTACTGTGTCCAGTTCTGGAGAGCCCATCTCCGCAAGGACACAGACAGGATAGAGGCAGTCCAGAGGAGGGCAACTAAAATGGTGCAGGGTCTGCAAGAGAAGCCGTATGAGAAGAGACTAAAGGAGCTTAATATGTATACCCTTGAGGAAAGAAGGGAAGAGGGAGGACATGATAGAAACTTTCAAGTACCTCAGTGGAATCAACAAAGTCCAAGAGGGTAGCATCTTTCAGAAAGAGACTTGCAAGAACAAGGGGACACAATTTAAAGATAGAAGGAGGGCAGTTCAGGGGCAATGTGAGGAAGTATTATTTCACAGAGAGGGTAGTGGATGCATGGAACAGCCTTCCTGAGGAGGTTGTGGGGTCTAAAACTGTGGGAGAATTCAAGGATGCATGGGACAGACATAAGGCAATTCTTGTGGGGGGTAGGAAGAAATAGGCTGTTGGTTAACTAGGATATGCGGCCTATCCTGTAGGTAGGGAAATGGGCGGACTAGATGGGCCTAGCGATCCTTATCTGCTGTCAGAGTCTATGTTTCTATGAGTTCTGTGCCCTCCGAGGTAAGGATGAATCACTGATGGATGTGTGTACTGTCCACTAATAATGCCTGAGTTCTGTGCCCTCTGAGGTAAGAATGAATCACTGATGGACGCATGCACTGTCCACTATAAATCCTTGAGTTCTGTGCCCTCTGAGGTAAGAATGAATCACTGATGGATGTGTGCACTATCCACTAATATTGCCCGAGTTCTGTGCCCTCTGAGGTAAGGATGAATCAGTGATGGAGGTGGGCACTGCCCACTAATAATGCCTGAGTTCTGTGCTCTCTGAGGTAAGGATGAATCACTGATGGAGGTGTGCACTGTCCACTATAAATCCTTGAGTACTGTGCCCACTGAGGTAAGGATGAATCACTGATGGAGGTGTGCACTGTCCACTAATAATGCCTTAGTTCTGTGCCCACTGAGGTAAGAATGAATCACTGATAGATGTGTGCACTGTCCAATAATAATGCCTGAGTTCTGTGCCCTCTGAGATAAGAATAAATCGCTGATGGATGTGTGTACTCCAAGCTACATGGAATTTACAGGATCAAGAGTTCCTGACACAGAGGCTGTGCTTTCTAAATTTCATGTAAATCAGTTGAAACGGGGCAGAGTTATTAACGTGCAATCCTGGGTGTAAATTTCACAGATAAAAAAAGATGTACGCCTCAGTGTACTACCATCTGTAGGTCGGCAAGGGAACTGCAGCAACAACTACCAGATCGCCTCTTCATTTAAATATATACATTTCCCATAATGCGCAGCAACCAAAGCCCAACCATCAAACACAGCAGAAAAACGGAGATGATTCCAGTTTACAAAACTAAGTCAGTCAAAATGAGCACATATTTTGAAATGCTGGTCACATTTGCATGTAATTAGTAATTGTTCACTGTTGCAGCCACAATATAAAAAAGTTAAAATGTAGTTTCTTCAGTCAGATGCAACACCCTTTCTTTTCCCCAAGGTAGCAACCTTAATATCCTCCTGGAACCTTTTACTTTTATGCAAATGCAACATGGGAAAAACAAACTTATAAAAAGCATTTGTCAATGCCGAATTTTGTCTTGCTGACATTGGCATTGGTAGTGCAGGAGTTAGAGAGATGCATAATAGGAATGGCAGTGAAGTATGGAACTGAAGTCAATATCCCACCCCACCCTGCAGAGACTGACAGGCATTGAGGTGTGCTTTTGGGTTGTCGGCCATAACGCTCATGCCATTTCACCCCACCCTACCCTGCAGACTCGGAAAAGTGTTGTGTTGTGCCCCAAAGTCATCAGGCCTTATGCTCACTCCATTCCATAAGGAAATACACCGAGATGGATGCAGTATAGGAGAATGGGTGAACTTTGGGGCCGAAGACTCCAAGGCACACCTTGATGCCTGTCACTGGCTGCAGGGTGGGGTGGGGGTGGAATGGCATGAGCATTATAGCCGACAATCCAAAGGCACACCCCTGATGCCCATCTGTCTCTACAGGGTGGGACATTATGGTTAGAAACCCTAACGCCCTGGACATTTGCTGGTATTTGTACTCCAAATTTTCAAAATGGCCTTTTTGTGACCCCACCTTTTGAAAGCATTTGGGACCTCTCCTCATGAACAGTGGCACTGTGATTTTGTTAATCTGTCCCAACCATTGATTTCCCACAACGACCGCACCAATCTGCACCAGATGTGTGAAAACACATTTCAGGCAGAATGTCAAAAATGACAGCTGTATCGTTTATAAGGAGGTGTGAAGAAATGGCAATGGTGAAAATGAAAATATTTCTCACCGCAGTAATCTTCTTTCTTCCATGGGGTCCTTTAGCATCAGTAACTTTTTGCACTTAGCTGGCTAGGTGCAACTGCCCCGGAAGTGTGCCTTTAAGAGATTTTTTTAATGCACGGAGGGCCAGCCAATCAAAAGACAGGAGGAGGTGTGAACTGAGTGAATGCAGTTGACTGCTTCAGATTTTTTTCAAAGAAAAATGAGGGCAAATGCCCCGAAAAAGAATTAACAGGATTCAAAAAACATGCAAATGTCCAAAAGTGAAAATAGAAACAGCAACACAAGGTAAAAACTCATCAATAACAAAACACCAAATTTGGTAAAAGGTGACGTAAGAGCCCTTCTCCAACAGGTGAACCGGGGAGGAAGGGTGGAAGCTTAGTGATGCTAAAGGGCCCCATGGAAGAAAGAAGTTTACTGCGGTGAGTAATTTTTTCTTCTAACCCCAGGAGTCCTTTAGCATTAGTAACTTTTTGCAGACTGCCAAGCAGTACCTAGTGGGAGGCGGGCAGAGAACCTACTTAGGAAAGAGGCTCTGCAGAAATGCCCTGCCAAATTTGGCATCAGATCTGGTCTGCACATCAAAACTGTAGTGTTTCACAAAGGTGTGCACAGAGTTCCAGGCAGCAGCTTTGCAGACATCCAGTAGGGGAATGTCCCTTGCTGCTGCAAGCGAGGCTGCAGTGCCCCTGGTGGAATGGGCCCTGAGCCCCACTGGAGGTTGTTGACCAGCTTTCTCATAGCAGAATCTAATACAAGAGACCAACCAACAAGAAATAATTCTCTTGGTAGCTGGTCTTCCTCTGCCTACATCCCCGTAGGTGAGGAACTACTAAGTGAAGAGCCCCTGGAGTGTCTAGTATGCTCTAGGTAGTGAAAGATGGCTCTTTTGACATCCAAGCTGTGGAGCTTTTGCTAGGGCTGCTGGTACTGGTGCAGCTGGCACTACTGCTGGGGCTGCTGGTAACAGGAACAGCAGCCCCAGCAGTAGTGCCAGTGGCACCAGTACCAGCAACCCCAGCAGTAGTGCCAGTGGCAGCAGCCCCAGCAGTAGTACCAGTGGCACCAGGAACAGCAGCCCCAGCAGAAGTGTCAGTGGTATCAGTACCAGCAACCCCAGCAGTAGAGCCAGTGGCACCAGGAACAGCAGCCCCAGAAGTAGAGCCAGTGGCACCAGGAACAGCAGTCCTAGCAGTAGTGCTAGTGGCACCAGGAACAACAGCCCCAGCAGTAGTGCCAGTGGCACCAGTACCAGCAGCCCCAGCAGTAGTGCCAATGGCACCAGTACCAGCAGCCCCAGCAGTAGTGCCAGTGGCACCAGTACCAGCAGCCCCAGCAATAGCCAGTGGCACCAGGAACAGCAGCCCCAGCAGTAGTGCCAGTGGCACCAGTACCAGCAGCCCCAGCAGTAGTGCCAGTGGTACCAGGAACAGCAGCCCCAGCAGTAGTGCCAGTGGCACCAGGAACAGCAGCCCCAGCGGTAGTGCCAGTGGCACCAGCTACCAGCAGCCCCAGCGTAGTGCCAGTGGCACCAGTACCAGCAGCCCCAGCAGTACTGCCAGTGGCACCAGGAACAGCATACCAGCAGTAGTGCCAGTGGCACTAGTACCAGCATACCCAGCAGTAGTGCCAGTGGCAGCAGGAACAGCAGCCCCAGCAGTAGTGTCAGTGGCACCAGTACCAGCAGCCCCAGCAGTAGTGCCAGTGGCACAAATACCAGCAGCCCCAGCAGTAGTGCCAGTGGCACCAGTACCAACAGCCCCAGCAGTAGTGCCGACGGCACCAGTACCAGCAGCCCCAGCAGTAGTGCCGGCGGCACCAGTACCAGCAGTAGTGTCAGCGGCACCACAGTACCAGCAGTAGTGTCAGTGGCACCAGTACCAGCAGCCCCAGCAGTAGTGCCGGTGGCACTAGGAACAGCAGCCCCAGCAGTAGTGCCAGTGGCACCAGGAACAGCAGCCCCAGCAATAGTGCCGGTGGCACCAGGAACAACAGCCCCAGCAGTAGAGCTGGCAGCACCACGAACAGCAGCCCCAGCAGTAGTGCCGGCGGCACCAGGAACAGCAGCCCCAGCAGTAGTGCCGGCGGCACCAGGAACAGCAGCCCCAGCAGTAATGTCGGCGACACCAGTACCTGCAGCCCCAGCAGTAATGCCGCCGGCACCAGAAACAGCAGCCCCAGCAGTAGAGCCGGCGGCACCAGGAACAGCAGCCCCAGCAGTAGTGCCAATGGCACCAGGAACAGCAGCCCCAGCAGTAGTGCCGTCGGCACCAGGAACAGCAGCCCCAGCAGTAGTGCCGGCGGCACCAGGAACAGCAGCCCCAGCAGAAGTGCCAGCGGCACCAGTACCAGCAGCCCCAGTAGTGCCGGTGGAACCAGTAACAGCAGCCCCAGCAGTAGTGCCAGTGGCAACAGGAACAGCAGCCCCAGCAGTAGTGCCAGTGGCACCAGGAACAGCAGCCACACAAGTAGTGCCAGTGGCACCAAAAACAGCAGCCACACAAGTAGTGCCAGTGGCACCAGGAACAACAGCCCCAGCAGTAGTGCCAGTGGCACCAGGAATAGCAGCCCCAGCAATAGTGCCAGTAGCACCAGTACCAGCAGCCCCAGCTGTAGTGCCAGTAGCACCAGGAACAGCAGTGCTAGCAGCAGTGCCAGTGGCACCAGGAACAGCAGCCCCAGCAGTAGTGCCGGTAGCACCAGGATCAGCAGCCCCAGGAGTAGTGCCAGTGGCACCAGTACCAGCAGCCCCAGCAGTAGTGCCAGCAGCACCAGTACCAGCAGCCCCAGCAGCAGTGCCAGTGGCAGCAGGAACAGCAGCATCTCCCAGCAGTAGTGCCAGTGGCACCAGGAACAGCCGCCCTAGCAGTAGTGCCAGTGGCACCAGGAACAGCAGCCCCAGCAGTAGTGTCAGTGGCACCAGGAACAGCAGCCCCAGCAGCAGTGCCAGTGGCACCAGAAACAGCAGCCCCAGCAGTAGTGCCAGTGGCACCAGGAACAGCAGCCCCAGCAGTAGTGCCAGTGGCACTAGTACCAGCAGCCCCAGCAATAGTGCCAGTGGCACCATGAACAGCAGCCCCAGCAGTAGTACCAGTGGTACCAGTACCAGCAGCCCCAGCAGAAGTGTCAGTGGTATCAGTACCAGCAACCCCAGCAGTAGAGCCAGTGGCACCAGGAACAGCAGCCCCAGAAGTAGAGCCAGTGGCACCAGGAACAGCAGTCCTAGCAGTAGTGCTAGTGGCACCAGGAACAACAGCCCCAGCAGTAGTGCCAGTGGCACCAGTACCAGCAGCCCCAGCAGTAGTGCCAATGGCACCAGTACCAGCAGCCCCAGCAGTAGTGCCAGTGGCACCAGTACCAGCAGCCCCAGCAATAGTGCCAGTGGCACCAGGAACAGCAGCCCCAGCAGTAGTGCCAGTGGCACCAGTACCAGCAGCCCCAGCAGTAGTGCCAGTGGTACCAGGAACAGCAGCCCCAGCAGTAGTGCCAGTGGCACCAGGAACAGCAGCCCCAGCGGTAGTGCCAGTGGCACCAGCTACCAGCAGCCCCAGCGGTAGTGCCAGTGGCACCAGTACCAGCAGCCCCAGCAGTACTGCCAGTGGCACCAGGAACAGCATACCAGCAGTAGTGCCAGTGGCACTAGTACCAGCATACCCAGCAGTAGTGCCAGTGGCAGCAGGAACAGCAGCCCCAGCAGTAGTGTCAGTGGCACCAGTACCAGCAGCCCCAGCAGTAGTGCCAGTGGCACAAATACCAGCAGCCCCAGCAGTAGTGCCAGTGGCACCAGTACCAACAGCCCCAGCAGTAGTGCCGACGGCACCAGTACCAGCAGCCCCAGCAGTAGTGCCGGCGGCACCAGTACCAGCAGTAGTGTCAGCGGCACCACAGTACCAGCAGTAGTGTCAGCGGCACCAGTACCAGCAGCCCCAGCAGTAGTGCCGGTGGCACTAGGAACAGCAGCCCCAGCAGTAGTGCCAGTGGCACCAGGAACAGCAGCCCCAGCAATAGTGCCGGTGGCACCAGGAACAACAGCCCCAGCAGTAGAGCTGGCAGCACCACGAACAGCAGCCCCAGCAGTAGTGCCGGCAGCACCAGGAACAGCAGCCCCAGCAGTAATGCCGGCGGCACCAGAAACAGCAGCCCCAGCAGTAGAGCCGGCGGCACCAGGAACAGCAGCCCCAGCAGTAGTGCCATGGCACCAGGAACAGCAGCCTCAGCAGTAGTGCCGGGCGGCACCAGGAACAGCAGCCCCAGCAGTAGTGCCGGGCGACCAGGAACAGCAGCCCCAGCAGAAGTGCCAGCGGCACCAGTACCAGCAGCCCCAGTAGTGCCGGTGGAACCAGTAACAGCAGCCCCAGCAGTAGTGCCAGTGGCAACAGGAACAGCAGCCCCAGCAGTAGTGCCAGTGGCACCAGGAACAGCAGCCACACAAGTAGTGCCAGTGGCACCAAAACAGCAGCCACACAAGTAGTGCCAGTGGCACCAGGAACAACAGCCCCAGCAGTAGTGCCAGTGGCACCAGGAATAGCAGCCCCAGCAATAGTGCCAGTAGCACCAGTACCAGCAGCCCCAGCTGTAGTGCCAGTAGCACCAGGAACAGCAGTGCTAGCAGCAGTGCCAGTGGCACCAGGAACAGCAGCCCCAGCAGTAGTGCCAGTAGCACCAGGATCAGCAGCCCCAGGAGTAGTGCCAGTGGCACCAGTACCAGCAGCCCCAGCAGTAGTGCCAGCAGCACCAGTACCAGCAGCCCCAGCAGCAGTGCCAGTGGCAGCAGGAACAGCAGCATCTCCCAGCAGTAGTGCCAGTGGCACCAGGAACAGCCGCCCTAGCAGTAGTGCCAGTGGCACCAGGAACAGCAGCCCCAGCAGTAGTGTCAGTGGCACCAGGAACAGCAGCCCCAGCAGCAGTGCCAGTGGCACCAGAAACAGCAGCCCCAGCAGTAGTGCCAGTGGCACCAGGAACAGCAGCCCCAGCAGTAGTGCCAGTGGCACTAGTACCAGCAGCCCCAGCAATAGTGCCAGTGGCACCATGAACAGCAGCCCCAGCAGTAGTTCCAGTGGTACCAGTACCAGCAGCCCCAGCAGTAGTGCCAGTGGCACCAGTACCAACAGGCCAAGCAGTAGTACCAGCGGCACCAGTACCAGCATCCCCAGCAGTAGTGCCGGCGGCACTAGTACCAGCAGGCCCAGCAGTAGTGCTGGCGGCACCAGTACCAGCAGCCCCAGCAGTAGTGCCAGCGGCACCAGGAACAGCGGCCCCAGCAGTAGTGCCAGTGGCACCAGTACCAGCAGCCCCAGCAGCAGTGCCAGTGGCACCAGTAGCAGCAGCCCCAGCAGTAGTGCCAGCGGCACCAGTACCAGCAGCCCCAGCAGCAGTGCCAGTGGCACCAGGAACAGCAGCCCCAGCAGTAGTGCCAGTACCACCAGGAACAGCAGCCCCAGCAGCAGTGCCAGTACCACCAGGAACAGCAGCCCCAGCAGTAGTACCGGCGGCACCAGTACCAGCAAGCCCAGCAGTAGTGCCGGCGGCACCAGGAACAGCAGCCCCAGCAGTAGTGCCAGCGGCACCAGTACCAACAGCCCCAGCAGCAGTGCCAGTGGCACCAGGAACAGCAGCCCCAGCAATAGTGCCAGTGGCACCAGGAACAGCAGCCCCAGCAGTAGTGCCAGCGGCACCAGGAACAGCAGCCCTCGCAGCAGTGCCAGCGGCACCAGTACCAGCAGCCCCAGCAGTAGTGCCAGCGGCAACAGGAACAGCAGCCCCAGCAGTGCCAGTGGCACCAGGAACAGCAGCCCCAGCAGTAGTGCCAGTGGCACCAGTACCAGCAGCCCCAGCAGTAGTGCCAGTGGCACCAGTACCAGCAGCCCCAGTAGTGCCAGTGGCACCAGGAACAGCAGCCCCAGCAATAGTGCCAGTGGCACCAGTACCAGCAGCCCCAGCAGTAGAGCCAGTGGCACCAGTACCAGCAGCCCCAGCAGTAGTGCCAGTGGCACCAGAGACCGCAGGCAGAGGGAAGCTAGTGGCATCAGCAGCTGGGAACAATAATGGAAGGTGGGGGCTGCAGGTGCCATTGTTCACATTCACCAGGAAGGTATCAGAGCTGCTGAGCAGCAGTATCTAGGCTCTGCCAAGAGTGACCACTGCAGCAGCAGCCACACCAAGCAGCAGCACCAGTACCAGCAGTCCCAGCAGTAGTGCCAGTGGCACCAGGAACAGCAGCCCCAGATGTAGTGGGCACCAGAAACAGCAGCCCCAGCAGTAGTGCCAGTGGCGCCAGGAACAGCAGCCCAGCAGTAGTGCCAGTGGCACCACTACCAGCAGCCCTAGCAGCAGTGCCAGTGGCACCAGGAACAGCAGTCCTAGCAGTAGTGCCAGTAGCACCAGGAACAGCAGCCCCAGCAGTGGTGCCAGTAGCACCAGGAACAGCAGCCCCAGCAGTAGTGCCAGCGGCAACAGGAACAGCAGCCCCAGCAGTGCCAGTGGCACCAGGAACAGCAGCCCCAGCAGTAGTGCCAGTGGCACCAGTACCAGCAGCCCCAGCAGTAGTGCCAGTGGCACCAGTACCAGCAGCCCCAGCAGTAGTGCCAGTGGCACCAGGAACAGCAGCCCCAGCAATAGTGCCAGTGGCACCAGTACCAGCAGCCCCAGCAGTAGAGCCAGTGGCACCAGTACCAGCAGCCCCAGCAGTAGTGCCAGTGGCACCAGAGACCGCAGGCAGAGGGAAGCTAGTGGCATCAGCAGCTGGGAACAATAATGGAAGGTGGGGGCTGCAGGTGCCATTGTTCGCATTCACCAGGAAGGTATCAGAGCTGCTGAGCAGCAGTATCTAGGCTCTGCCAAGAGTGACCACTGCAGCAGCAGCCACACCAAGCAGCAGCACCAGTACCAGCAGCCCCAGCAGTAGTGCCAGTGGCACCAGGAACAGCAGCCCCAGATGTAGTGGGCACCAGAAACAGCAGCCCCAGCAGTAGTGCCAGTGGCGCCAGGAACAGCAGCCCAGCAGTAGTGCCAGTGGCACCACTACCAGCAGCCCTAGCAGCAGTGCCAGTGGCACCAGGAACAGCAGCCCCAGCAGTGGTGCCAGTAGCACCAGGAACAGCAGCCCCAGCAGTAGTGCCAGTGGCACCAGTACCAGCAGCCCCAGCAGCAGTGCCAGTGGCACCAGTAGCAGCAGCCCCAGCAGTAGTGCCAGCGGCACCAGTACCAGCAGCCCCAGCAGTAGTGCCAGTGGCACCAGGAACAGCAGCCCCAGCAATAGTGCCAGTGGCACCAGTACCAGCAGCCCCAGCAGTAGTGCCAGTGGCACCAGGAACAGCAGCCCCAGCAGTAGTGCCAGTGGCACCAGGAACAGCAGCCCCAGCAGTAGTGCCAGTGGCACCAGGAACAGCAGTCCCAGCAGTAGTGCCAGTGGCACCAGTACCAGCAGCCCCAGCAGTATTGCCGGCAGCACCAGTACCAGCAGCCCCGGCAGTAGTGCCAGCAGCACTAGTACCAGCAGCCCCAGCAGTAGTGCCAGTGGCACCAGGAACAGCAGCCCCAGCAGTAGTGCCAGTGGCACCAGGAACAGCAGCCCCAGCAGTAGTGCCAGAGGCACCAGGAACAGCAGCCCCAGCAGTAGTGGCAGTGGCACCAGGAACAGCAGCCCCAGCAGTAGTGCCAGTGGCACCAGTACCAGCAGCCCCAGCAGCAGTGCCAGTGGCACCAGTAGCAGCAGCCCCAGCAGTAGTGCCAGCGGCACCAGTACCAGCAGCCCCAGCAGCAGTGCCAGCGGCACCAGGAACAGCAGCCCCAGCAGTAGTGCCAGCGGCACCAGGAACAGCAGCCCCAGCAGTAGTGCCAGTACCACCACGAACAGCAGCCCCAGCAGTAGAGTCAGTGGCACCAGTACCAGCAACCCCAGCAGTAGTGCCAGTGGCACCAGGAACAGCAGTCCCAGCAGTAGTGCCAGTGGCACTAGTACCAGCAGCCCCAGCAGTAGTGCCAGTGGCACCATGAACAGCAGCCCCAGCAGTAGTGCCAGTGGTACCAGTCCCAGCAGTAGTGCCAGTGGCACCAATACCAGCAGCCCCAGCAGTAGTGCCGGCGGCACCAGGAACAGCAGCCCCAGCAGTAGTGCCAGCGGCACCAGTACCAACAGCCCCAGCAGCAGTGCCAGTGGCACCAGGAACAGCAGCCCCAGCAGCAGTGCCAGTGGCACCAGGAACAGCAGCCCCAGCAGTAGTGCCAGCGGCACCAAGAACAGCAGCCCCAGCAGTAGTGCCAGCGGCACCAGGATTAGCGGCCCCAGCAGTAGTGCCAGCGGCACCAGTACCAGCAGCCCCAGCAGTAGTGCCAGCGGCACCAGTACCAGCAGCCCCAGCAGCAGTGCCAGTGGCACCAGTACCAGAAGCCCCAGCAGTAGTTCCAGTGGCACCAGTACCAGCAGCAGTGCCAGTGACACCAGGAACAGCAGCCCTAGCAGTAGTGCCAGTGGCATCAGTACCAGCAGCCCCAGCAGTAGTGCCTGTGGCACCAGGAACAACAGCCCCAGCTGTAGTGCCAGTGGCACCAGGAACAGCAGCCCCAGCAGTAGTGCCAGTGGCACCAGTACCAGCAGCCCCAGCAGTAGTGGCAGTGGCAGCAGGAACAGCAGCCCCAGCAATAGTGCCAGTGGCACCAGTACCAGCAGCCCTAGCAGTAGTGCCAGCGGCACCAGTACCAGCAGCCCCAGCAGTAATGCCAGTGGCACCAGTATCAGCAGCCCCAGCAATAGTGCCAGTGACACCAGGAACAGCAACCCCAGTAGTAGTGCCAGCGGCACCAGTACCAGCAGCCCCAGTAGTGCCAGTGGCACCAAGAACAGCAGCCCCAGCAGTAGTGCCAGTGGCACCAGTACCAGCTGCCCCAGCAGTAGTGCCAGTGGCACCAGGAACAGCGGCCCCAGCAGTAGTGCCAGTGGCACCAGGAACAGCAGCCCCAGCAGTAGTGCCAGTGGCACCAGTACCAGCAGCCCCAGCAGTAGTGGCAGTGGCAGCAGGAACAGCAGCCCCAGCAATAGTGCCAGTGGCACCAGTACCAGCAGCCCCAGCAGTAGTGCCAGCGCACCAGTACCAGCAGCCCCAGCAGTAATGCCAGTGGCACCAGTATCAGCAGCCCCAGCAATAGTGCCAGTGACACCAGGAACAGCAACCAGCAGTAGTGCCAGCGGCACCAGTACCAGCAGCCCCAGTAGTGCCAGTGGCACCAAGAACAGCAGCCCCAGCAGTAGTGCCAGTGGCACCAGTACCAGCTGCCCCAGCAGTAGTGCCAGTGGCACCAGGAACAGCGGCCCCAGCAGTAGTGCCAGTGGCACCAGGAACAGCAGCCCCAGCAGTAGTGCCAGTGGCACCAGGAACAGCAGTCCCAGCAGTAGTGCCAGTGGCACCAGTACCAGCAGCCCCAGCAGTAGTGCCGGCAGCACCAGTACCAGCAGCCCCAGCAGTAGTGCCAGTGGCACCAGGAACAGCAGCCCCAGCAGTAGTGCCAGTGGCACCAGGAACAGCAGCCCCAGCAGTAGTGCCAGAGGCACCAGGAACAGCAGCCCCAGCAGTAGTGGCAGTGGCACCAGGAACAGCAGCCCCAGCAGTAGTGCCAGTGGCACCAGGAACAGCAGCCCCAGCAGTAGTGCCAGTGGCACTAGTACCAGCAGCCCTAGCAGTAGTGCTAGCGGCACCAGTACCAGCAGCCCCAGCAGTAATGCCAGCGGCACCAGTATCAGCAGCCCCAGCAATAGTGCCAGTGACACCAGGAACAGCAGCCCCAGCAGTAGTGCCAGCGGCACCTGTACCAGCAGCCCCAGTAGTGCCAGTGGCACCAAGAACAGCAGCCCCAGCAGTAGTGCCAGTGGCACCAGGAACAGCAGCCCCAGCAGTAGTGCCAGTGGCACCAGGAACAGCAGTCCCAGCAGTAGTGCCAGTGGCACCAGTACCAGCTGCCCCAGCAGTAGTGCCAGTGGCACCAGTACCAGCAGCCTCAGCAGTAGTGCCAGTGGCACCAGGAACAGCCGCCCCAGAAGTAGTGCCAGTGGCATCAGTGCCAGCAGCCCCAGCAGTAGTGCCAGTAGCACCAGGAACAGCAGCCCCAGCAATAGTGCCAGTGGCACCAGGAACAGCAGCCCCAGCAGTAGTGCCACTGGCACCAGTACCAGCAGCCCCAACAGTAGTACCAGTGGCACCAGGAACAGCAGCATCTGACAGGCAGCGGAGCCAGAGAGCGCCATGGAAATCAGAGGTACAGTAGCGTGCAGATCACAGCGAGCACCCCGATAATCTGTGCCCGCAAACCCTCCCCAGATACAGGGATCAGGGGCACAGCCTGGCAGGGGTAGTGGTTTTAATGCACAGGGAGGGTCGGGTTGGTGGACAATTACGGCCGCTAGCAACAGACATTGATGGACAGTTTTCTTTGCTGCATTCCAGGCTGACCATGACAGATCAGCCTGGCTTGCTGGACGGCGTGGATGAAAGGGATGGCAATGTCTTTTGAAGTTTGTGATCGTCCCTGCCCAGCAAGCCAGAAAGTCTATCATTATCAGCCTGGGTGCTGATTGGTCTGTCACTGCTGCACCCTTACAACACTGCCTTGCATTGGGCAAACAGTGTCACACCCCTCAAAGGGCACACTCATGTCAATGTGTTCGTTTGTGCTTGCGCACATGGCGAACACAAAAAAAAAAAAAGGGGGAGTTATGCTGGGGAGGGACCACTAGACCACCAGGGCAATGGTTTCTTTTACATAAAAGGGGATTGGGGCTGGGGAGGGACTGCTAGACCACTAGAGCAGCTGTTTATTTTACATAAAAGGGGATCTGGGCTGGAGACAGCCTGCTAGACCACAAGGGAACTGTTTCTTTTATATAAAAGGGGATTAAGGCTGGAGAGGGACTGCTAGACCACCAGGGCAACTGTTTCTTTTATTCAAGAAAGGGTATTGGTACTGGGCAGGGACCGCTAGACCACTAAGGCAACTGTTTCTGTTACATTACAGGGGATTGGGGCTGGAGAGGGACTGCTAGACGTCCAGGGCAACTGCTTATTTTACATAAAAGGGATCATGGCTGGAGAGTGACCACTTAACCACCAGAGGATGCTTTTTTTACTTTCTTTGGAGAGGGGATCCGGACTTGGAAGTGGGGGGACCTTGCCCGCGCACTCAGCGGATGCAGATGAGCCTGTAATGGGCATGAACATGGCCTGCCAGTGCCATGAATACCCAGTGGGCTCATCTGCACGTTTGGGCTGAATATCGTCCATAGGAGCCACGGCGCTAGGTATTGTGTGCCGTGCCGTACCCCTATGGGTGGTCTATGGCCCGGCACTCTGGCAGCGCAGCACACAACATGACGACTGCCTGCTGTGCACTACGATACCCTAAACCTGATATTCAGACAGACAGCACAGTCAGTTCGGATCTGTTTGAATATGGCACTAGAGCCGGTCAGCCCTATTCTTCCTGATGAACCTGTGCGCGCGCACGCAGCCAGCCATGAATATTGGGCCCTAAGATCACATTTTCATGTGAATTTCCTCAGTAATAAATAATGAGGAGAAAAAAAAATCCATAGAAAATTTAGGGACTGCACGATGTAGTGTAGCAAAATATTAGGTTACTCAAATCTTTCTGTGAGGTGTCAGCAGCCTTGTCACGCTGCTTGGAAAGGTAGGACAATGGGTGGCTGCTGTAAGTGTGCAGGAGTCAAGCAGATGTCTCCTGCATTGTTTACAAACATGAAAAACTAAAGTGAAAGGCTTCCTCATGGAAGTATACAGGCTGAAGTGCAGCCTGGTGGTGGTTTGTTTGTTTAACTCTTTGCTCACCTGTTTAATAGGGCATTCATTTCGTCCCACGGATGTATGACGTTCAGGGTTTTATTTAACTCTAAAAATTGATTAGCGTTTTGCTCATAAAAGTTCTAAAACGTTGTGAAAATGCATAGCACTTGCCTCACTGTGTTTAACAAACATTACACTTCTAGAAAACCTATATAAATGCTTTCTGTACAGTTAGTATTGTTCCAAGACAAAAAGTGCTAATCAATTATCTAAAACCCTGAAGTTCAGGAACGCATACACCTGGTAAGCTCCATCTTACAAACTGATGGGGGAGGGGGGTATTCTCAGCCCTGACCATTGATACTGGTTGTTCCTGCTGTCTAATGGCCGTCCCTACTGATGCTGTTAATGGCGTGCTCTGTTGGAATTAAACGTACGGCTTAACATGTCCTGCTGCATGTTACTTCGAACTCTGCAGTTCCCAAAGTACAGCACGTGGCATGCAAGGGGTGGGGCTGTATAACAAACATGGGACAGTTACAGCAGGGGCAGAGGGCGGCAAACAGGCAGCAAAGGGTTCTGGCTTACAGATTTTATTTTCCTACCTAAAACACTTCTTGGTCCTTTCTGTGGATTGGGCAGCAGAAGCATCGCCTGGTTCACCAAATAAATGCAGAACAGAACTCTGTCCAGTTGTGTGTTCTAACAGCAGGAAGAGACCCAGGATACATTCAAACAATGTCATTACAAGCTGGCCCTAATCTCAAGTGGCCAGAGCCCTCAACTAACAGTGCCTGATAACAAGAAGCTGGAAAAAGAAATTAAGAGATCTGCTTAACTAATAATTACTTCCCATAAACTCAATCATGGGCAATCATCTCCTGACTAATTAAGACTAATTACGAGTTGGTCAACAATCAGAAGGTGCAAACGCTTTTTGAGGTTCACATGTCATGAGCTCACTCCAATTTTAGGGAGCATGAGAAGGGCAAAATAAACATTCTGTGTTACAGTTTGACATACCAAGAAATGTTCTCTCTGTTGCCCTCTGTGCTTGGTTTGAAACAAGACTCATTTGAAATGTCTGTGTTAAAACAAACAAGCATTTGTCAATGCCGAATGTTTGCTTGCTGGCATTAGCAGTGGAATTGCAAGAGTTAGACAGATGCAGTATAGGAATGGCAGTGAAGTACTGAACTGACGCCAACTCCACTCTCACCCTGCAGAGATGGACAGGCATTGGGGTGTGCCTTTGGATCGTCGCCCATGACAGTCAGGACATTTCACCTCACCCTACCCTTCTGATACTGACAAGTGTCGAGGTGTGCCTTGGGGTGTTTGGGCTTTACATTTAACTCATTCCACAAGAAAATACGCTGAAATGGGTGCAGTATAGGAGAATGGGGTGAACTCTGGGGGCAAAAAGTCCAAGGTGCGCCTTGATGACTGTCACTGGCTGCAGGGTGGGGGTGGAATGGCATGTGCATTACTGTCAACAAACCCAAGTCACACCCCTGACACCTGTCAGTCCCTACAGGGTAGGGCATTATGGTAGAAAACCCTAACGCCCTGGGCATTTCTTGGTATTTTTACTCCAAGTTTTCCACAGGGCTTTTTGTGACCCCACCACATGAACAGTGACACTATCAGTTTGTTAGGCGAAAGGTGATTTTGTGCAGTGACTGTGCCATTTGGCGCTACAGGTGTGAAAACACATTTAGAACAGAATGTGAAACTTGACAGGTGTACTGTTCATGAGGAGGTGTAAAAAAATGACTGTTGAAAATCTGGAGTGAAAATATAAAAAAAACTGGCGAAGTTACGAGCGTGCGCAATGTACACCCGTAATGTAATAAGTTTGGGGATTTTTTACAGCAGATTTTCAACACAGGCATTTTGGGACCTCCGCTCATTTACAGTGTCTCTGTGATTTTCTTAATCTGTCCCAAACACTAATTTCCCACAGCGACTGCGCTATTCTGCACTGGAAGTGCGAAAACACATTCCGGCTAGGGTGTGAAAAATGACAGCTGCACTGTTCATAAGGAGGTGTGTAAAAATGTCAATGTTGAAAATCTGGACTGAAAATATTACAAATTCGTGAACTTACAAGGGTGCGTGGAAATTGCCCAATGCATGCTCGTAACACAGTCATTTTATGGACTTTTGTCACCAAATTTTCAAACTTAGCTATTTTAACACCTCTGCTCATGAACAGTGTCACTGTGATTTTCTTAATGTATCCAGAACATTATTTTCACACACTGACCACGCCAATGTGTGGTACATGTGCGAAAACACATTTTGGGTGAGATGTGAAAAATGACAGCTGCACCGTTCATAAGGAGGTGTGGTAAAATGGCAATGTGGAAAATCTGGAGTGAAAATATTAAAAATTCTGAAAGTTATGAGCGTGCGTAGGAACTGCGCAACACACACTCGTAAAACAGCCATTTATGGGAATTTTTTACCAATTTTTCAACATAGGGTTTTTGGGGGCCTACCTCATGAACTGTGACACTGTTGTTTTGTTACTTAGTCCCGAAAGGTGGTTCCATGCAGTGACCGCGAAATCACCTTTCGGGACCAAATAACAAAATGACAGTAACTGATTTCATGAGGTGGGGTCCCAAGAACCCTATGTTGAAAATTTGGTGAAAAAATTCTCAAAAGTGGCCGAGATATGCACCAAAGCTGAAAAAAACCATTTATGCCATTATGAGTGCAGACGTGTTCCCGGTCCACCAAAGATCATCGCGTCGGTGTCCGGAGGTAAGTATGGGGTGAGGTGGGGGTGTGGGGAATGCAAAGGGTGGGCGCGGATTGGGGCATGGGGGCGAGAGAGAGTCAACAAGGCCATGGTTTTTCTATAGGTGGTTTTTTTTTTCGGAGACAACGTGGACTTTGCCACGCCTGGTAGGCTCCAAGCGTGGCACCTGGAAGTCTGCTTTGGAGGGTCATTGTGGAGTCGACTGGGAATTGGGCACCCCGTCAGCCATACGGACTTTTGCCATGATGGGGTGGGCTCCCAGCGTGGCACCTGGAAGTCTGTTTTGGAGGGTCATTGTGGAGTCGACTGGGAATTGGGCACCCCGTCAGCCATAAGGACTTTTGCCACACTGGGGTGGGCTCCCAGCGTGGCACCTGGAAGTCTGTTTGGGGGGGGCAGTAGAGCCAACGGGGATTGGGCACCCGTCAGCCATCAGGACTTTTGCCATGATGGGGTGGGCTCCCAGGCGTGGCACCTGGAAGTCTGTTTTGGGGGCAGTAGAGCCAGCGGGGATTGGGCACCCCATGAGCCACATAGTGGTGGGGGAGCTTATGAGCAAACTGGGGTGCTCCCAGCATGCTACTTGGTGTTTGTTGGGGGGGATCAAAGAAAAAACAGAGCTGTCTATTACAGCTGTTCAGATACAGTGCTGACGTGTAGGCACTTTGCACACTGTTGACGGCAGTATGTCAATTGCCTGCCGACGGCAGTAAGCAAATTGCCTACATGTTACCACCGCTCATTGTAGCGGTCTTTTGCTTTAAACTGTTTGCCACTCCATCTGAACTGCTGTCATAGACAGCTTGGACATTTATTGGTGGGGTGAGGCCGCGCCTGTAAGAAGGAGCAAGGCATTGGAAGTGGCGTGGCACTCCTACGAAAATTAATATGGTGACACTATGTTCTTGTATATGCGTGCAAGCAAACATAAAAAAACAAGTTGTGGAGAAAAAGGGGCGTTGCCTTTCTGAATGTGGTGCTTTTCCTTTATATGTGCACATGGAGCCAAAACAGGACAAAAAAAATCGGTTCCTGTTCCTGGGGCCTTTAATCTGTAAACCTTTATTACTTACTACAGGGCATGGGATGAAGTTGGAGGGAGGACGATTCAGAGGAAACATGAGAAAGAATTTCTTCACAGAACGGGTGGTGGACAAGTGGAACACCCTGCCAGAGGAAGTGGTGGGGGCTGAAACAATCACGGGATTTAAGAATGCATGGGATAGACATAAAGGAATTCTGGAGGTCAGGGGTAAGGGGAAACAGACTTCTAGGAAAACAAACTGAACTTACAAGCTCAAATGGGCAGACTGGGTGGGCCATAGGCCCTTATCTGCCGACACTGTCTATGTATCTATGTAAAACATAGCAACTGGTGACCACCAAATTTGGTTACTGCATGCTGTGCTATATATATTACAATGATTCACTGTCCTTTATTTGTCTGGAATAGTATTGTACCTGTTTTTCGTATGCTAGTTTCATATAGTCCGACTTCTGTCTTCAACGCCTGGAACTCCAGTTTTGCACTCTAAAGTTGTACTTTTGTACCTTCCCAGGCTGTACCTGAAAACTGCATTTAGTTGTCTAGTGTACCTATGTGGTAAATAAAAAACAAATAATCTCGCTAGAAGATAAAAATTCTGTTTAAGCTGCTACATTCTGTCATTTGTGACTCCCACCTTTTAAACATCAAAAGGCTGGGTATTTACCCCAAGCATAACTGAGTCCCCAAAATCTGTGAAGTTTAACCAAGATTTTGAAGGTGCTGCAGCCCAGTAAAAGAGCCAGGGGTGCACACCTCTTTGAAAAACGAGAACACTCATAACTTTTATCCGCCATTAGCTCACACTTCATGTATTCTCATTAAAACGTCCCAGTTCTCCCATGGCACTGGCAGACTAGTGGGCTGCCATGTGGGAGATCCGGATTGGCACTGCAGTCCTGACTCTGGTAGCCTCAGAGGCACTGTGGAGCAAGCTCTACCAGTATCTATGCTGGGTGGTGGGGGGAGCTGTAGCTATTCCATAGCATGAGGACTTCCTTTGGTGGGCTAGGAGCAACACTGTACCATGACATCTTTCTCTTCCTTTGAGGGCTGATGTGGCCAACGACTCCAGTCACAGTACAATAATGGAAAAACATTACTTCAGAGGTGTGGCAACATGACGTCTCCCCCTCCCCATCCCTGAGAGGTGTGGCAACATGACGTCTCCCCCTCCGCATCCCTGAGAGGTGTGGCAACATGACGTCTCCCCCTCCGCATCCCTGAGAGGTGTGGCAACATGACGCCTCCCTCCCCATCCCTGAGAGGTGTGGCAACATGACGTCTCCCCCTCCCCATCCCTGAGAGGTGTGGCAACATGACGTCTCCCCCTCCCCATCCCTGAGAGGTGTGGCAACATGGCGTCTCCCCCTCCCCATCCCTGTGCACAACAGCAGCCTCTCGGTCAATGTCACCACACTGCGTACTGAGGAAGAGGCACGTAGCCTACCGCCAGCAGCAGTGAAGTCACACAGGAATCAGGAGGGGGCAATCTGCTGGGCCTCCAGGGATCTGCCTGTCAGTGTTGGGATGGAAACTGAGGCTGAACACTGTGGCAGGCATCCGGTAGGATACAGCCAAGGAATTCAAGATTAGAAAAAACCCAGATGGGTCCAGCCCGGTGGTGCTGAGGGTTGTGATGCTGGACACCACATCTCATGCCATGCCGGCGACCTGGGCTCGGGAACAGACTTGGGTCATCTGGAGGGAAGTGGGGGAGGTAAGGATTGAGCCGCTGGAGATCTGGAGGACTGCTCTCCTTCCTCAAAGAGTGGGGATAGCTCTGCTCCCTGTTGACTGACACCTAGCAGTGGCTGACTGTCAGCGCAGATGCAAGCACAAGGGATCGGCCCATGTCCAGGGTGATTGGCTGCCTCGCCCATTGCATGTGTGTAGGGTGCGGGAGGAAACATGGAGGAAAAATTGGCACTTGGCAGGGCCCACGATGGCTCGATTGCTCCTGTGCGTGCCCTCAATTCTGGATTGCTGTTCCGGGGGAGGGCAAAGCCGGCGCTCCTAGCCCTGGCCCCACAACTTGTGTGTGTGTGTGGGGCGGGGGAGCCACAAGGGAATTTCTAAGGCTGACCAGGAGCGGTCACTGGAGCCTGAGGACGTACCTCTCCAAGGGAGGAGTCATAACCCTTGCTGATCCACGAAGGCAGAGGAAACAGGTCTAAAAAAAAAAAAACACAACCCAAAGATTCTAGACATAAGAGAAGAAGAGGTTTCATCTGAAGGACGACACAAGATGGGGGTACAGTCAAATTACAATATACACATACACCTTGAGTACGTTATGAGGCATGAGCTTCTGCAGCGTTTGTTCTACTACCCATGTGAGTGTGGGGTCCCACTCATACAACGGCACAGATTATCAAACTCAGCAGCTGTAAGCGACTGTTTCTGGCCAGTCTGTGCAAGGAGATGACCCGATGTGTGAGTTACGTCAGTGGGATCAGTTCTATACTTGCAGTTTCAGAGCACCTCAAGGAGTCAAAGCTTTTCGGGTAAGTACTCCCCCTGCACGATTTATTCTCATTTCTGCTTACTGCAAACGGAAACAGATAATTAACTTACTATTATTGGATAATTTTATCTTAAAATGATTTATTGGTTTCACCTGCGTTCTGCGGTAGTTGAGGCAGTATTTAAGGAGGTGTTGCTTGAAAGTAAAGGTTGGAACTCTTAACCTTGTTGCGTGATATACTGGGGGTAAGAGAGAGTTGATCTGCAGATCCCTTGTTTTGTGCACTGACTGGGGTGGAGTGGCTCGCCTTCAATTGAGGATTGCAAAAAAATGGTGCGGAAGAGGCACCAAAAACCATCACACGTATGTCTAGTATTCTTTGTGTATTGCTGGTTTCTAAAATGTGGGGGAGACAGCTTTTTTTTTTTTTTTTTATTTAACATGTAGGAGAGGTGGAAGCACTATTGTTTCAAACTATTTTCAGTACTAAAGAAGGTGCTGTAGCCGGTGGGACTGAACAACACAAACCTGCCAACTGCAAGGTCCTGGGTTTGAATCTGCTACAGTTGGGGGCTGTGTGACCCTGAGCAAAAACACCCTGGGCTTCTACTCCTCTCTGCTGCATTTTCTTTTTTTGTTATGGTTTATTTCCCCCAGCACTGAGCCCCTTGGGGTGGGATTGCTGACTCCTGATAGTGCTCTATCTAGAATCTAGTAGAGCGACCAGAGAGTGGAGGGAGAACCAGGAGCCAGTCGGCAGGACCTGGTATTGTGCATGGGTGCCATCCCACTGGATCCACCTTTGCCTACCAGGCAACCAGGACTTTTCCTGCTTTCCTGTGTCCCCTCCCACCCCCATTGGCTTGGCTGTGCAATACATGCCAGCGTGAGACGTGTGCTTCCACGCATGTTCACTGAAGCACCACTGCAGCCAATCCCATTGCCAGAGATCTCAACTGTTGCTGTATCCCCAGTCTGCACCAGGAGTAAACAGACAGTGGGATCCACTACTCCCTTCTCTCCCAGGACAGCAGTCCTCTGGATGCTCAATTCTTTCCTCCCCTGCTGACATGTATCCGCTCCTGAACCTGGGTTACCAGTGTGGTGTGAGGTGTGCTGTCCAGTGCCTCAACCCTCAATGCTACCAGGCCGGCCAATTAACTGTTACCTACAACTTTCAACCAATCCAGGTTTTAATAGTCATAAACTAAATGTTTGTTCTGTCATTGACCGTTCGTGTCTATGTAATACTACTCTTCCTCTTTAACTTTTGTAAACCCGGAGTGGCACATTATAAGCCTTTATCATTCTGGATTCACTCACAACAGAAAAAAAAATTTCTTCACACTTCCAAGGTATCTTTCAATCCCATTCACATAAGTGAAGAAATGGGTTCCATATTTCTTCAGATTGGTTCTGTTATTGTTGATTCCATAACTAATTCTTTCACTGTTTGCTAGTAGCAAGCCCCCACTGAAAACTAAATGGTGCAACTTGCCTGGAAAGGACATTAGAACTGGCTGGGAAGGGGGGACTGAGTTACCCACTGCCTTGACCCACTTTGCACTATTTGATCATGCACTCTGTGTTCTTGTGTTCAGTATTCAGTTTATCCCCCACGTCATTGGTACTGCCACCTCTGCCTGGCAACCATAAAGCCCCGTCCATCTCCATCTCTGGCACCTGCATCTCCTCATTGGGCCTACATGGCGGTTCCACTCCCATGGTGGACTCCATCATGGACCTGGCATGGGACGTGCCCCTCTCCAGTCTGAGGAGTGTGGAGGACAGTGGCCAGCGGAAGAAATGTGGCTGGGGTGTGCCGGCAGCATGCTACCATGCTCTGGGTTTTTCACATTTCCTTGTCCCCAGCCCCAAGGATGCAGCTTGCGAGGGGTTCCATGGTGCACATACGCACAGGGCTGGTGAGGGGGTTCTGTACACACGCACAGGGCTGGTGAGGGGTTCCGTGGGCCTACATACCATTACAGGGCTGGTGAGGGGTTCCGTGGCCCACATACGCACAGGGCTGGTGAGGGGTTCCGTGGCCCACATACGCACAGGGCTGGTGAGGGGTTCCGTGGCCCACATACGCACGTGACTGGTGAGGGGTTCCGTGGTGCACATATGCACGTGGCTGGTGAGGGGTTCCATGGTGCACATGTACATACAGCCAGCAAGGAGTTCCAGTGTGTGTCTGTGTGTGTGTGTGTGTATATATATGCAGCTGGCGCAAGTTTCATTGTGTGCATGTGCAGGCAGCCAGTGATGGGTTCCATGGTGCCCACCCTCTCTAGAAGTGAGCATTCTGTGGAATGCTCAGCCCCCCTCCCCCATTGTCCCCCGATATCCCAGGCTCATTACCAATCCCAGGTTGCCAGTATTAAATGGTAAGCTTTCTTGCGATGACCAGCCAGCTAACACTGCATTATTAAAACAAAGATGATCTGGCCCAGCAGACCTATGTGGCACCAGACCATCGTACTGCCACCTGAATGACCAGGGTACACACATGAACCACTGGAATCCCACTCTGAGGCCTGCTTTGTGGGTTGTGGGTGGAGTGGAGGTCAGGCACTGTGTTCCAAGTGGGCACCCCTGCAAGCTGAGCAATAAATGCCTCTGTCTTTTGCTGTAAAGCAACTGGGGGGCTTCCTGCCAAAAGGAATAATGTAGCAGTGGGGGAAAAGGGAACCAAAAGTTAGAAACCTGGGGGAGTAATAAAAAGAGAGCTTAAAGGATCATATAAAAACACTTTACTGGCCAAGTGGTCCTGAGGGCAACCACAGGAGGCATAGAAGGCCCCCATGTCTGGACTGTTGGTTGTCCAGTTGCACTCCGTAGTAAGTATTTTCACAAGGAAAGGTATGACCTTGTCAATAAATTCTAACTGCAGACTGAATCCAGTGCATGCTGTCCTCCTTCATACCCCTACGTGCTAAGCTACAAGCAGCAGCTACTGACTTAGTGTGTGTATGGCCTGCCTGCCCTCCCTACGTCCCATGATAGATGCAGGGTTCCCAAGGGGGGGGATTAGAAATAACTGCAATAAAAAAAAAAAAAAGGCAAAAATTCCACCTGCTCCAAGAGGGGGGGAAAAAAGATTCATGCCACTGTGGCCCTGGGAAATGGTGTCTGCTGTGTGCCAGTCCATAGCAACGCATTGGCAAGATTAAGCTACAGAATACTGCACAAGTAGAAGTGCTTTAGTAAAAAGTCCAAATTAAAGCTTTACGCACCACACTAACTCCACCTACTTCTGAGGGCCCGCGGTCTCACTGACACAGCTGGAATAGGCAGAACATCAAATGGAGAGAGATGAGCAAAACTGAGGGGCATGACAAACTCAGGGTTCAGTTCTTAGCCCCAGTCCATGGTAGCGCAAACATGACTGCAAACAGGCTGCATGTTGTGCCCCCTCTGAAAACTGCCACACACAAGACTGATCGAGCAGGGGGGAATGTCTTCGCTGTAAAAGAAGCAATGCAAATCACCTAGGCCAGATGTTGGTGAGTGTACCAGTTGCTAACATGTTGGCTTGTGGCTTGTGACAGCCACGGATGTCTGGGCATCCTATAGGGCCAGTCATCTGTTGCTACTATGCCACGGCCCCAGTGGAACGGCTTTACTACAGCAATGTTCTCACCTGCACAACCCTCACTTTTAGACCTGCTTCTGGGCTGGACATACCCATTATTTCTGTTGCCCGGATGCCAACACCTCCTGCTCCCCATACATTCAGCAACTGCCGGCACCCAGTGAAAGTCACTCTTGTTCATTCCAGCCTAGTGACACTGAGGGTTGAGGCGCTAGACACCACACCTCATGCCACGCTGGTGACCCAGGCTCAGAAGTGAGACGGGGTTGGCAGGGAAGGGATAGGATGGGGCATCTGGAGGACTGCTGTTCTATCCCAGGGAGGGATCCAGGGAACCACCACTCTGTAGCAGACCCTGGTGATGACTGGGGGCACTACTAGAGCAGTGCTAACAAGGGGGGCGGAGTGCAGCCGATGTCGGCATGTCATGCCTAGACATCCTTGCACGCTGCACTCCGCAGGGGAGAAAACCAGAGGAAAAAAACTGGCACAGGTCAGGCAGCATGATCTTCTGACCTCCCCAGCCCAACTCGAATGGTACCTCCTCAGCTGGATCCTTCTAGGTGGGTCGAGCTGCAACAGTTCCTCGCCGCTCCGCCACCGGGGGTAATCCATGGGAGTCCTGAGGAGGTGGTCTGAAAATTGGTTGGGGGCAAGGGGGTCGATCGGGATGACTTGCTGACCATGCCTAGGCAGGTGAGAAAAATATACACGAGGAAAAAAAGTCAGTCCTGTTCCCCAATAGCGCTCCCTCCCTCCCTCCCTCGCTGTCCCACAGTGGTCTCTGTCCCTCTTCAGCTCACGAGTGGTTGTTCACAGATTACAACATCTGTCACTTGTGTCTACTTAAAGTGCCAGAGACTGCACACACACACAAGATGGCACACATGATGTATTAAAGTGCAGGTGGCCACTTTTATTCAAGCAGTGTATGAATTGCCGATAGCTCTGGCTCCCTGTTGAAGCTGCCGTGAGCAAGGAAGTGTCTGGGTATTGCACATTCATATGCTACTTGAACAAGTGTCCACCTACACTTTGGTAATCTCTTGTCTCTTCATGCATGCTGTCTCCTGTGTATTTGGGCAATTTTTGAATCATGGCTGCCCCAACCCTTAGCATTAGTACCCAGTCTGCAGTATAACTTGGACTTTGTAGATTGAGACTGCCACTGCGAGGGCCATGCTTTCTGAAAAGTACCACATGCCATCTGATGATTTTGCCTGTCCCCTTCCCCATGCGGGTACATTCTGTTTAGCAATCACACAGGGAAGGCTGCAACCCCATTTGTGCATGACACACAGGGGCAGCTCCAAGGAGGGGCAAAGGGAGCCGGAGCTTCCCAAATGAACATTTTTTCACTTAATCTTCCCACCGTTTTGTACCAATAACATTTTTTTATTAGTGATACACACACACACACACACACACACACACACACACACACACACACACACACACACACACACACACACGCAAGCTCTACAGCCTCCTCTAATAGTCCAGCTGGGTGCAAATTGTTTAACTTTTACAAGTGACACCGCACCAGTTAGCGATGGTCCCTCACAACTGCAGGGCACATTATGGTTTTTCAGAGAGTGAGTCTGCCTCTAAAAAAAGCCAGCAATGAATGGGGTAAATTGTACCATTTTTAAGGTTTTGCTGTATCGTTCAATAATATATTAAATGTAATTCTTTTATTTCCATATGTGAAACAATTGTGATGTTAAAATTTGACCTGGAAACATCTGAACCACCCGGACATAATAACAGAAGACTATCAGGATTACAAGACCTCCAGATAAACCGGATGAATCAACTGTAACGGAAAAAAATGTAAGAATAAAATTACTGAAGTAAAGCCACACCTTTCTACTTCCATGCAGCATTCTTGTGTAGTTTTGAAATAGGGCTGTGTAGTCTTGTTCTGACCAGGACAATCCTGGTATATATAGTTTGCTGTGGGGTAACTGGGAAAGTCCTAGGATGGTTTATTGCGGGGTATGGATGAAAAAGTGGACCAGTAAAAGCTGGATCATTCCATCTGGTGACACCAGCAAAATATTCATGCAACCGCACTTCTCAACTGTCCATGATTTTCAGGGACACCCGATTTTTTTTTTTTTTTTTTTGCAGGAGCTCAGGAAATTAATCTTGGAGTGTGAATTGGATGTGCGACTGAGGGGTGGAGCTGCCAAAGGCTTAGTGGGGAAAGGCAATTGGGGAACACCAGGAAGGGAAGACAAAAGGAGTGACACCCACTGTTTCCCACCATGCTCCTGTACAGGAGTGGAGTATCTGTCTTTGCAGTGTCTGCAGATAGTGTACAGGAGACTCTGCAGGGGGGACACCGCAGGTGAAGATAAGGAGGTAACATATTACTGGTTACTGTTTACAACAGCTAGGGGGAAGGTAACTGCAGTTTTATAACCCTTACTAAAAGTGGGAAAGTAAGTACACACCCAGAATAAGGTAGGCATAGGTAGGATGAGACTCCCTATCTAGGGTAGGATAGCAAACTGGCTTCAGGAGAGGTAGGATACAATGGGAGTAGGAAGGAGGCAGATGGGTACAGAGAAATTATAAGCAGACAATAGGCAAAGAAATGATTACTGAATTATGTGCAGTACAACAGGTGTGGGGCCACAGTCTTTCGGGATACTTCCTGGAGACTGAGGTGCTGCCCCATTTCTGCTCCCCTCTTTGGGTTGCATGTAGAGGTTGATGAATTCTGGGCCTAACTGGCAAAGGTATAGAGGACCGTCTATCCCACCCAGGGCCACCAATTCAGCAGCCACCACTGCCCAAGGGCATGCCTAAGCAGAGCGTGAGCAGAAGGACCTTGGTGGGCTGGGGGGGGGGTAATGGCAGACTCCTCAGTCTATACCACTGCAGAATTCCATCACCATTCTGGTGGGATGGGGCAGCTGATGGCAGGTATTTATCGCAGTAGTATGAGAAGAATTGGGGTCCTCGGAAGTGGCGGTCCCAAGGAAAGGGCGGGGGCAGAGGTCCCCAGCCAAGGAGGAAGCAGCTGCTGGTAGAGGATTCGACTGCTGGGGGATAGACATGGGAGTTGGGGGAGGAAGAGAAAGGGCGGTGAAGCTCTCACTAATGCTTCAGCTTGAAGGGACGGAGAGCATTTCCAAAAGATTGCTAGGGCAGCAAGAGATGGGCGGGAGCTAGACCTTGTCCTCCTGGGGACAAATTACCTGGCAGGAGACAGGGCAGAAGTAGTGTAGGGTAACTTCAGAGAGTTGGAGAGGGACCTTAAGCAGGTAGCACACATGATGTTTTTCACAGCGGCCAAGGAAATGCAAGAGTACTCTGCACCAGGGCATTTAACTGGTTGAAGGCATGGTGCATGGAGGAGAGCTTTGGCTACATTGGTGACTGGGGGCTAGTCTGAGAGAATGGCCAGGGGGCAGTAATGTGAAGGGAAGCAACAACTACCCCACCTCTAGAATAATGGAGCACTGGGAAGGGAGGGCCCGGGGGGGGGGAGTAAACTCCCCAAAGCAAAGTGCAGAAGAAGAGGGGGTTAAAATCCAGGTAGGCAAAGGACAGCAGGAGATCAGGAATGAGGAAATTAAAAAGGTAGGAGGAAAGTCTGGCGGGGGGGGGAAGCTTCAGGGAAAAATAGGAATGGTGGGGAGCAGGGCAGTGGGCAGGGTTGATGGAAGGTGTGGAGAGCCATGTGCGCTAATGCAAGCTGAAACAAAATTCCAGACCTGGAAGCCAGCTTGATGGAGGGTCACTCGGATATAGTGCCCATTACTGAGTCCTACACTGAGCACCACGACTGGGACATGGACATGGTGGGCTGGTCTGTCCAGGAGAGACCGGGCATGGTGGGGGCTGGTCTGTCCAGGAGAGACCGGGCATGGTGGGGGCTGGTCTGTCCAGGAGAGACCGGGCATGGTGGGGGCTGGTCTGTTCAGGAGAGACCGGGCAGGCAGTCAAGGCCATGGAGGTACAGGGGCACTAGCAGGGAAAGGAAGGGCTAGAGGTGCTGTGGGTCACCCTGGAAATGGGCTCCAGGCCCACTATCCATCCTGAGATGGTGTATAGGCCTCCAGCATGGGGAGGGGGGAAGAGTTGAATATGGCAATTGGGAGTCATCAGAATGGCAAATAAGGGTGAGGTGCTACTAGTTGGTGACGTCAATCTGCCAGATGTGGAATGGAGCCTTACAACTGCAGCTTCCGCAAGAATTAGGGCTGTCCTGGACCCCTTACAAGGTGCTTTTCTCAGGCAGCTAGTCACAGAGAACCCACTAAGGATGGGGCAGGGCTGGAACTTGTGCTTACAAAACAAACGGCACTGTGGACATCAGCGTGGGCAGTCCTCTGGTACCAGTGATCACTGCACAGTGTGGTTTACACTGAGACATGAACAGCACTGTGGACATTAGCATGGGCAGTCCTCTGGTACCAGTGATCACTGCACAGTGTGGTTCACATTGAGACTGGAACAAAGGCCAACATGTGGACCAGGATGCTGTGCTTTAGGAGGGTGGATTTTAAAAGAAATGGGGGAGGCCTGCCTCAGAAACTGCCCGGGGGGGGGGGTACCAGGGAAGGTAGAGGCACACTGGGCAAAAATAAGGGAGGTTATAACTAAAGCAACTAGCGTCTGTGTGAAGGAAGTGGGTAAAAGCAGAAGAGATTATCCTAGACTCCTGCAGGGGGTGTTTCTCAGGCAGCTAGTCAGGAAGTCTACTTGTGATGTGCAATATTGGATACCTGGTGTTCACTAACGGAGACAGTACTGCAGACGTCATGGAGAAATAGCACTTGGGTGCCAGTGGTCACCGTATAGTGTAGTTCAGCATGAAGATGGCAGCTGAAGCTCATCGTAAGAAGAGTCCTTGACCTGAGCAGATTTAAAAAAAAAAAAAAAAAAAAAGTGCGACAATGCTCCAGACACAACCGATGGGGGAGGAGATGGCCGGGATGGGTGAAGGAACTGTGGGACAAATAAAGGGATGGCACAGTGAAGGCAAAAGTGGGGGCAAAAGAAGAGACCGCCTGTTCTCGAGTGGAGTGACTGAAAAGGTTAAGGCTAAAAGCAGGGGTTGAAACTGGCACCAGTCAGCTAGCCAAATGCTGGTAGATTTTGTCAGACTAGTAAGATTTTCCTTTAACTAGCCCTGTGGGCCAGTACTGGCGAAGGTAACATTTCAATAGGTACATCAGCTGGGCTAGTGGAAAAGTCTGTGGGGCTAGTGGATTTTCCCCAGTCACTAGCCCTGCCAGCTAGTGGCTGCCAAACCTAATTTCGACCCCTGAAAAGGACCCATTCAGAAGGTACAAAGAGAGGGTAGCTGAGGGGGAAATATGCCAGGGAAGGCGGAGGGAAGCAGCTAAAGTGATGAGGTGCACAAAGATGCAAGCTGAGGAAAGGGCAGCCAGAGGGGTAACTAAAGGGGACAAGACCGTTTCAGGTACCTAAGTGAGAAGAGGAAGATAAGAGGAGGGATTGAGAAATTAAAAAGAGCAGAGGGGAGAGGGGACAGTGCCGAGGAGGATCCGGAAAAAGCTGATATCTTAAACCGATTTCTGTTCAGGCAAAGGAGTGGATCACATAGAGGCAGCAGGAACACCAGGGGGAGGGAAGTAGGCACAAGTACATACAGAGTGAGATAGAGAGGCCAAGAGTACTGAAAGGCCTTGCAAATCTGGAAGTGGACAAGGCTATGGGGCCAGACTGGGTACAGCCAAGGGTGTAGCTGCACCCCTGACAGCCCTACAACTCTCTGAAAGTAGGAGTGGTTCTGTAGGACTGGAGGAGGGCGGATATAGTCCTGCTCCATAAATGTTAGCAGGGTGGAGGCTGGCAATTAGTCAGTCTGACATCAGTGATGGGGAAGGTAACAGTCCTTTTTGAAGGACTGGAGTATTTTGAATCCACTGGGTTAGAAGAGCCGAGGCAGCAATGGATTCACTGGGGACATAGATTTGTTTGAGTAAGCGATCAGGGAAATCTGGGTGGGGTGGTGGATGTGGCCTACTTAGACTTCTGCAGGGCTTTAGACACCGTACCACACAGAAGGCTCATTAGGAAACTGGGCAGTTTAAGGATGGGTCTTAAGGTGGTAAACTGGGAATGAAAATTGTTTTCATCAAAAACTACAATAGGGTGCACACCCCAGAAAGAGTAGAGATAATGGGAAGAGATTTGGGAAAACGAGAGAGACTGAGGGATCTTGTGTACTCCTTGGAAGACAGGAGAGTGATGGGTGATATGATAGACCTACAAGTACCTAAAAAGGGCAACAGGGTGTAGGAGGGAACTCTCTGGAATGAGGCATCAGGACCGGGGTCTTGCAATGAAGCTTTGTGGTGGTGGGGTGGGGGAGTTTAAGTGAGATGTGAGGAAACATTTCTTCACTGAAGGGGTGGGAGACACAAGGAACAGATTGCTAGCAGCAGTGATGGCGAAGAAAACAGTGAGGGGCTTTAAGCATGCGTAGAATATAGCTAGAAAATGGGCAGGGAGAAAAAATTACTCACCGCAGTAATCTTTCTCCCACGGGGTCCTTTAGCATCAGTAACTTTTTGCACTTAGCTGGCTAGGTGCAATTGCCCTGGAGGTGTGCCTTTTAAGAGATTTTTTTTAATGAGCGTAGGGCCAGCCAATCAAAAAACAGGACGGGGAGTGAACTGAGTGACAGCAGTTGACTGCTTCAAACTTTTTTCAAGGAAAAACGAGGGCAAATGTCCCGAAAAAGAGAACAGGATTCAAAAAACATGCAAATGTCCAAAAGCGGAAATAGAAACAGCAACACGAGGTAAAAACTCATCAATAACCATGCCAAATTTATTAAAAGGTGACGTACGAGCCCTTCTCCGACAGGTGAACCAGGGAGGAAGGGTGGGAGCTTACTGATGCTAAAGGACTCCTGGGATAAGAAGAAAAAACTACTCACTGCACTAGTCTTCTTTCTTCCATGGGGTCCTTTAGCATCAGTAACTTTTTGCAGATTACCAAGCAGTACCAAGTGGGAGGTGGGCAGAGAACCTTCTTAGAAAAGAGGCTCTGCAGAACTGCCCTGCCAAATCTGGCATCAGATCTGGTCTGCACGTCCAAACTGTAGTGTTTCTCAAAGGTGTGCACAGATTTCCAGGCAGATGCTTTACAGACATCCAGTAGGGGAATGTCCCTTGCTGCTGCAAGTGAGGCGGCAGTGCCCCTGGTGGAATGGGCCCTGAGCCTCACTGGAGGTTGTTGACCAGCTTTCTAATACAGAATCTAATACAAGAGACTAACCAACGAGAAATGGTTCTCTTGGTAGCTGGTCTTCCTCTGCCTATATCCCACAGGTGAGGAACAACTGAGTGGAAGAGCCTCTGTCTAGTATGCTCTAGGTAGTGAAAGATGGCTCTTTTGACATCCAAGCTGTGGAGCTTTTGCTCACCAGAAGTGGATGGCTCAGTAAAGAAGACTGGCTGAGGAATGGACTGGTTCAAGTGAAACCCTGAAACCACCTTTGGCAAAAATGTCCTATTTGTTGTGAGGGATGATGTAATTCGGCTCAGTGCACAGGGCCTGTAGCTCTGAAATCCTCCTGGCAGATGTAATGGCTACCAGGAAGATGGTCTTCCAAGTTATAAACTTGATGTGGGCCATGGACATAGGCTCAAAAGGTGGATTCATGAGCCCATCTATGCAAAGGTCCAGGCTCCAAGGAGGAACAGTCTCCCTGGTTGGAGGCTGGAGGTGCAAGAGGCCTTTGAAAAACTGTTTAAAAATGTCATGGGGTGTAAAAAATGATTTCTTCTTTCCCACCAAAAGGTAGGCTGAAATTGCCGCCAGGTGTAGCTTGAGTGAAGATTGTTTCAAGCCTGACACCTGTAAGTGTACCAGGTAGTCTAGCAGCTGAGGGTCTGAAGCTGATAGGGGTTCGACCTTTTCGCTTCTGCACCAGAGGGAAAACCTTTTCCATTTGGCTGCATAAGACTTCTTGGTGTTCGCTTTTTTAGCCATCCTCAGTATCATAAGGACCTGTTCAGAGTACTGTGAGGATGGAATAACTCCTCAGGAACCAGGCTTTGAGGTGAAGAGTGTACGTCTGGGTACTGCACTCCCTTCTGAGGAACGGTCACCGGGAAGCAAGTTGGGAGGCAGGTGAATGGGCCTGTTGCAGAGCACTGAGAGAAGGACAGAGTACCAGGCTTGCCTGAGCTAGTCTGCATCCACTAGGATCATGGATGCAGGCTACTGCCTGAATTTCAGCAAAACCCTGAATATCTGGGGAAAGGGAGGAAATGCATATAGGAACCTCACCGATCAGTCCAGGATCAGGGCATCCAGAGGAAGTGTTCCCGGAACTGGGGGCCTGCAACAGTACTGGGGAAGCTGAAAATTGAGAGGCGAGGCAAACAGATCCACATTTGGTGTGCCCCACTGCCTGTACAGTGTGGCTAGTACTTGCTTGTTCAGTGTCCATTCACTCTGACCTTGACTGATGTGACTTAAAGCATCCGTCAGAGTACTGAATGTGCTTGGGAGATGAATAGCTGAGAGGCTCACTCCCTGCGAAAATGTTCGAGACCAGAGCTTCAGAGTTTCCAAACAGTGTTCCTGATCTGGTACCACCCTGCTTGTTTATGTAGAACATTGCAGTGGTGCTGTCTGTTCGAATTTGAACCGCCTTCCTTTTTATGCCAAGAGTGAAAGCTTTGAGAGTTAGTAAGACTGCTCTGAGTTCCAAAAGATTTATGTGCAACTGTGACTCTTCAGGAGTCCAGCTTCCGCTTACTGAGGCACAGTTTAGATTAGCTCCCCAGCCCAACAAGGAGGCATCTGTGGTGATCACCTTTGTGGGAAGAGGAGGTTGAAATGGAACCCCTGCCTGCAAATTTGCAGGGTCCTTCCACCACTGCAAATTTTGGAGGAACTGCTCCAACACCAGTATTAACTTTGAAAATGTGTTGCTTCTCTGAGACCAGTGAACTCTGAGGTAGGCTTGCAGGAGTCTCATCCTGTACCTGATCCCTGGGACTACTGCAGTCAGAGGCCATATGTCCCAGAAGTTTGAAGAAATGTCTGGCTGGTCTTGGCTGTCCCTGGGTGAAAGAATCTGCCATTGAAAGGAAACTCTGAATTATTTCCTGTGGGAATAAAGCATATCCCTTCAGAGTGTCCAGCTGGGCCCCTATGAAGGTGAGCAGCTGGGTGGGTTCCGGATGAGACTTCTTGAGATTTACCAGGAAACATAGACTCCAGAGTGTGTCTGGGGGGGGGAAGGGGGGGGATTCCTTGACTTGGCAAGGAGACTTTGCTACTCTGAGCCAGTTATCCAGACAGAGGTAGAGTGACGTCCAGTCTCCTTAGATGTGCTGCTACCACTGCAAGACACTTAGTAAAGACTCATAGCCGAGGACAGACCGAAAGGCATTGCAGTGAACTGATAGTGACCCGAAGGAAGTTTGAACCTGAGAAACTTCCTGTGAGATCTCCTTATGGGTATGTGGAAGTAGGCGTCCTTTAAGTCGAGGGAGGCTAGCCAGTTGCCCTGCTGTAAAGACTATATGACCAGTGACGGTGACCATTTTGAATTTTTTTTTCCAGATGTTTGTTTAACATAGAAACATAGAAACATAGAAGTTGACGGCAGATAAGGACCGCAAGGCCCATCCAGTCTGCCCATTTCTTTTTCTACCTTATAAATGTACCATCGGCCTTTGCTCTGTCAGTGACCTATCTATTCATAGTCATTTGTATTGCTCCCTTATACCTATCCCATGCCTGTTTGAAGCCCTGCACTGTATTCATAGCCTACCACACTTCTTGCAAGTAAGCCATTCCATGCATCTACCACCCTTTCTGTGAAAAGAATTTCCTCACATTCCCCTTAATCGGCCTCCTCTAATCTCATGCTGTGTCCTCTTGTCCTGCTATTTTTCTTATATTTAAACATATTTAGACTCTTTCACCTTGTTTATGCCCTTAAGGTGTTTAAATGTCTCGATCATATCACCTCTCTCCCTCCTTTGCTCAAGGGTATACATATTGAGCTCCGTTAATCTGTCCTATATGTCTTCTGATGCAGTCCCTGCCATTTTGTTGCCTTCTCTGGACTGCCTCAATTTGGTTAATGTCCTTGTGAAGGTGTGGCCTCCAATACTGCACGCAGTACTCCAGATGGGGCCTAACCAGTGTCTTGTACAGAGGGATTATTACCTCCCTCTTACGACTTGTGATACCCCTACTAATACACCCTAACACCCCCCTAGCCTTACCTAATGCTTTAGAGGTCTGCTTGGATGATTTTAGGTCATCAGTGATGATGATGCCCAAGTCTCTTTCTTCCTTTGTGACTGCTAGCACCCCCTCCCAGCCTATAAGTGGCTTCCAGGGTTTCTCTTCCCTATGTGCATGATTTTGCACTTCTTTGCATTAAATCCCAGTTGCCACTCTTCTGACCATTCTGCTAGTTTATCCAGATCTCTTCTCATTCTGCCCACCCCATCTGGATCATCTACTCTATGCAGATCTTGGTGTCATCTGCAAACAGACAAGCCTTACCCTCTAGTCCATCTGCGAGGTCACTAATGAAGATGTTGAATAGGACTGGCCCCAGGACTGATCCCTGAGTCACCCACTTGTGACTTGCATCTCTTCTGACTGTATACCATTTACCACCACTCTCTGTTTTCTGCCAGTCAACCAGTTTGCCACCCAGTTGACCAACTCTGACCCACCCGAGCCTACCTAGCTTATTTATCAATCTTCTATGTGGAACAGTGTCAAAAGCTTTGCTGTGAAGTCAAAGGAGGCGACATCAACTGCTCCCCTTGGTCCACCACTCTAGTTACCCAGTCAAAGAAATCATGAGATTAGTTTGACAGGACCTTCCTTTTAAACCCATGCTGTCTTGGATCCTGTGCCCCTATGGATTCCAGGTGTTGCACTATCCTTTCCTTAAGGAGTGCCTCCATAATCTTGCCACTACTGAGGTAAGACTGACCGGTCTGTAGTTCCCGCCTCCTCCCTGCTACCACTCTGTGGAGTGGGATCACATGAGCCTTTCTCAGTCTTCTGGGACCTCTCCTGTGCTCAGAGACTCACTAAACAATTCTGTAATGGCTCTGCTAGTTCCTCCTTTAGCTCCTTAAGTACCCTGGGATGTATGCCATCAGGTCCCATTGCCTTATCCACCTGAGCTTAGCAAGCTCTTGTAGGACCCTTTCTTTGTGAGAGGAGTAGTGCTCACCTCCCTCCCCTGTGTCCATGATGCTGAGCTGTGGGCCCTGCCTCACCTTCTCTTCAGTAAATACTGAGCAAAAGTATCTATTTAGGATAGATGCCTTTACAGGGTCCTCCTCCTCACATGCTCCTTTTCTCCATTAAGCATTAATACCCCTCTGGACTTTCTCCTTTCACTAATGTATCTATAGAAAGTCTTGTCACCTTCTTTACTTTCGTGCTAGTGTTTCCTCAGTTTGGGACTGCCTGCCTTACTGCCTTACCTGCTTCCTTAGGCAGTTTGGTATGCCTCCTATCTTCATCCCGCTGTGTTCCCTTATATTTTCTGAAGGCCAGCCTTTGGCTCTGACCTTTTCTGCTACTATATTTGAGAACCAAAGTGGTTTCCTTCTTCTTTGCACTTCCTTTTCTGTCTAACACAATGGGATGTTGCTTCAAGTATTGTATCATAATGCTTGCCCACTTTGCCTGTACCTCCTCACCTGTTTCTTTTTGCCAGGGCTAGCTTAACTCTGTTGGCCATCTTATCAAAGTCAACTCCTCTGAAGTCCCATATTTTGCCTTGGAATGGGATGATTTAGATGTAGTAGCCAAATTGAACCATACCATGTGATGGTCACTGGCCCCAGGTGACCTTCTACCTGGAGATCTGTGATCCCTTCTTTGTTAGTCAGTACTAGATCTAGGATAGCCCTGTCTCTTGTGGGTTGCTGTACCAGTTGTTTGAGGCCCTCCCCCTGCAGGGAATCCACTATGAGTCTAGTTCTGGCAGATGTTCCTGCTGGTATTGACCAATCTGTATCTGGCATGTTGAAGTCTCCCATTATCAGAACCTCCCCTTTAGCTGTCATGTTTTGTATATCTTCTAACAGTAATGTGTCTATGTCCTCCCTCTGGTCTGGGGCCTGTAGACAACCCCAGTTCTTATGGCTGTCCCATTACCTGTTTCCAGGGTGACCCACAGTTCTTCTGGCTCCTTATGTGTATTCTGAATTTCTGTAGCTTTGATATTTTCATTAACATACAGGGCCACCCTCCCCTTTTTGCACCTCGGTCTCTTCTGAACAATACATATCCAGGTACTGAAGTCTCCTCAAGTGTGGTTACTGGTAAACCACGTCTCACTAATTGCTACTATGTCCAGTTTAGCCTCTGACATTATTGCCTGCAGGTCTGGGATCTTATTTCCAGGCTGTGAGCATTTGTGTACATGATTTTCCATTGGCCAGATTTTGGTGTGTTAGTTGTTGGGTGAAGTTTGGCATTACCCTGTGCATCGTATGGGGAGACAAACCTTTTTCTTACCTGGTGATGCAAATGAATGGCAAACACGCTGAATTCCTGTTTGACCACTAGCTGAGGGAGAGGTGTTCTTCCCATTCACGATGGGGTGCTGCACCCTCTCCCATTTGCTAGTTTAAATATTCTGCAAAGACGTCAAACTTCTGCCCCAATGCACTGACTCTCTTTAGTCAGATGCAGTCCATCAAATTTAAAGAACTTTCGCTCCCAGAACTGTTGCCAGTTCCTACAAATCTGTGTCCTTTTTCCTGGCACCAGTCCTTGAGCCACGTGTTTAGCTCCCTATCTCCCTTCTCTGACCTTCCGTCCATCTGCTCCCTTCTCCCAGACTGGCAGGATCTCAGAGAAGGATGCCGGACTAAATAGATGATAGTTTGTCACCCAGCCTAGTCAGGTGTTCCTTGGTCTCCACAACTGACCGGCTTGGCAGATCATTAGTCCCTATGTACTAGGACATCAATGTTTTCTCCTGCTTTGTGAACAATTTTAGCAATGCGGTCAGTGTCTCTCCATGCTGATGTACTGGGAGACATCTGACCATCACCCTGGCTGGAGATGGGTATCAACTCCCCGAATCATGGAGTCTCCTATGATCAGAAGTTTTTTGGATTTCCTTTGTGCTTGTTTAGTTTTGGTTCCTGATTTGGGTGAGTATTGTTGTGCTAGCTCCTGTGCCGCAGTGTCCTGCTCAGCAGTGTCTTCTGCCTCTTTGTTTGATTTCAGAGATAGAGGCATATACCTGTTTGTAGTGTTTATATGGTTTTTGGAGGTAATGTGTTGGAGAGCAGAGAGTGATGGGGCACCTGATTTGCTCCTCCTAACCACCTGCCAACCTCCTGGACCAACTACCCTCTGCGGTCGAGGTTTTTCTGTTGGATGCTGGGGAAATGGCGGGTGGTTCTATAATGTATTTCCTCTTCAATATGAAATTTGAGGCGGCAATCTCTGCCCATGCTGCCCGAGCTGAGACCTAAGATCTCAAAGGCCCAGCATGTAGGACAGTGTCCTAAATCCTGTAAGACTGTCCTTCTGAAAATTGTTCCACAGTACCTGCAGTTAATGAAATCCATTCCAAATAAGTTGCTGGGTTTGTAACCTAGTCAGAGTAATTAGAAGGAAAAAAATGCAAGTAATGGTTTAATTGTGCTTTGTTTAACTTGTTATAACAAGTTAAATTACTAGTGCCCTGTAAATGAGATCACCTTGTGGAGGCCCCACTGATCCGCCCCTTCCTGTTCTGCCACAGGAAATGTTACAACTGTGGTACCCTATAAAAGGAGTGTAGTGTGGGGTGGTTGGGGATGGGGGTGGGTGGCTGGGCCCTTCCCCTGCCAAAAAAGAAGAACCACGGACGAAAGAACAAGGAGGTAAGAGCAGAAACAATCAGTCAACAACAAATGCAGTAACCCTGAAAGCTTATCCTAATGTTAGATAAAACTGTAAAACCTGTAAAGCACCACCTGTAATAATTTCAGAGAAGATATACCCTG
Organism: Neoceratodus forsteri; assembly: GCA_016271365.2. NCBI lineage: Eukaryota > Metazoa > Chordata > Ceratodontiformes > Ceratodontidae > Neoceratodus > Neoceratodus forsteri. The sequence continues at coordinate 2,897,342 of JADMNL010000033.1, forward strand.
TAAGAAACACTTTGCTCCAGAGAAAAATAAAGCAGTAACAGAAGATATACCTTGCAAAAGACAATTTGAATCGAAGATTACAGCAGTAATCTGTTAGCACACCTGTAGGCACACCTTGTAATAATGCAGAAGAAGGTATACCAGCAACAACAATTTGAATCAGAGAAAAAATAAAGCAATGAAATGTTAGCAACAAACAGTAGCAATCCCTGTGAGTAAAAATTAAAAACACCACCACACAGTAAATCTGCTTAGCCAAACTAAGTCTTAATCCTTCTCCCTTACTCTGGTAAGTTTTTCTACTCTGCCTTTCAAGCAGTCTTAGAAGGAAAGAGCTCAGGTGAAGCTAGGTGCCTTGGCCAGCAAACCAAGTCTTCTAAATATCTGAGCTGTAAGATAAGTCACCACTCCCCAGTTTTCTTTTGTCAGAAAATACCTGGAGTAGAGGCCCTTGCCCGTCTCATGGGTGGGGACCCTCTCCACTGCTTGTAAAGCCAGAAGGTTTTGTACCTCCATTTCCAACAGCGGTATCTGTGATGGTGACAGAGGTCTTGACACCTGGGTATGCTTGAGGTCTGGCAGCTGCTTGAACTGTAATGACAGACCCTTCTCCACCATCTCCAGCACCCACTTATCTGATGTGATGACGGACCAGTGCTGAAGATCGTCTGCCTCCAACCGGAAACTGGGAGGCAACCTGGACACTTACATCAGGACTTGGACTGGGAGGCAGATGGCTGGGTAGAGGTGGATCTTCTTTAGCCCCTTCTGCCCCTGCCTCTGAAAGACCCCGTGTACTGGCTAAAGTCAGATTGGGGATAGGGATTGTAAGCCTGGGAACAAAACTTCTGCACCTACCACCCCTGGGATAGGATCTCTGAGGGGTGGCGGGTTTAGGCTTGGATGAATGGCTCTGCCAGGAGGCCTTGTACTTGTCTACCTTTTTCATGTAGTCAGTGGTTCTGTAATCAAACAACATATTTTTATCACAGGGAAATTCCATGCCCTTGTTCGGAGTGTCTGTGGTCAGACTGGTTGTTCTAAGCCAGGCGAAGCGTCTCAGGTAGCATGGGCCATCGCCCTAGAGGCTGCATCATTACTGTCATCTGCCATGTGGAATTGGTATATAGTAGCTTCCAAAGCAGTTTTTGATGTATCCACCAGCTCCTGTACCATAGAATCTGATCCATTGCGGGCGATAGCCTGGACAGATTTCCAAAGGGCTTTCTGATGTTTGGCTGTGAATGCCATGTAAGAAGAGAACCTGAGAAGCAGGGAAGTGGTGGCATACATTTTCTTTGCTATAAAGTCAATTTTCTTGGAATTCTTGTCTGGAGAAGAGGGCGACAAGGAGACTCCAGCTTTCTCACAAGCTGCCTGCAGCACTATACTCTCGTGGCTAGGGTGTGCTGACAGGAACTTGGTACCATTTTTAGACAATTTATATTTCCTCTCAAGCCGCTTATCAACCCCTAGTACTGAAGTGGGGTGCTGAAGCACCTTCATGGTAATTTTTTCTAAGTACATTATAGATGGGGACGACCAGGGTCTTTGAGGATGAAAGACCCTTCATCTCCCTATAATCTTTGTCTTCAACGACATCCTGGTTGGGCTCCTGTGTAGGGAGGTCCAGGGTATCTAGCATATTTTGTATAAATGAAAACATGGAGGAAGGATCCTCGTGGTCACCTGGGGGATCCCCAAGGCGAGGGTCCGGGGACCCCTTGGGCTTAAGGCCCTCAAAATCCATGTTGGGGGCATCATAGAATTGATCATCATCTGCATCACCCTCACAGTCTACAAAATAAGAGAACTGTGGAAGTGCTTGCCAGCCCCAGTAAATACAGGACCCATCTTTTGAAGGGTCAGAAACCGTTGCCATGCTTTTTCCATATCTTGTACTGACTGAAAAACCTGTGTAGTTTGTAAGTGCTTTGTTTTTTCTGTCTGCTTTAAGCTGTCTCACTATTGGCTTTCCCAGGAGCAATGGGAGCATATCTATCTTGACAGTTTCTTTTTAGCCACTTCATCAGAGGCTTGATCAAGCTTCCTTTTTTCGTCTTGTTTTTTGACTGGCATCTGGAGGGTTCCTCAGCACCTCTGCTTTTGGTATTAGTATTTTTGAATGGCCCCTTGTCAGAAACATTTGATTTATCCTCCGCCATAATTATCAAAGGTTTGTCTGCTATGTTTGCCAATTTAAGCAAAGCAAACCAGTTCTGGACCTATGAACTGAGTGCAGGTTTCTGTGAAAATGCCACCAGCCAATCCTGCCCCAGTTAGTAAACTCTATTACCAGTGCCTTTTTTTTAACTGGGATCTATACCAATGCCAATATTAATAGAAAACCAGTAATACTCAACTGCGCACAGGTGGCTGCTGGACACTTACGGGCAGTCCTGACACAGGTGATACCGAGGTCCAGTACTATAACAAAGGTTTCCTCCTAATGGCCAATCTAAAGAGAGAACCCCCAGGCACTATAAGTTTGAAATCTACTGCAGGTGCCTCATGGTAAACCCCGCAAGGTCTGAGGTAAAAAAACAAGGCAACTGTCCCTAATTCGACGGTTCTCACAAGAAATTAGTCAAAAATGAAGGAAACTGTCAAATAAACAACGATAAAATTAGGCTTTAAAGTAAATAGTCTCAGTAAAAATAGTTTAAATAGCGCCATTGCGCTTAGAAATAAAAAAAAAAAAAAAAATTTGCGAAGCGAGAATTAACAGTAAAAGTTGTCATTCAGCACACTAAAGGAAATGATTGGAGGAAAACTTTACCCAGATAAGCACTAGGAGGCTGTCAACAAGGAAAGTTGGGAAACGCCTCAGAGGCAATATTGCTCAGTCCAGCGGAGAAAAAATTCTGAAGCAGGCAACCGCTCTGTTAACTCCCCCTCCTGTCTTTTGATTGGCTGGCCCTATGCTCATTAAAAAATCTCTTAAAGGCACACCTCCAGGGCAATTGCACCTAGCCAGCTAAGTGCAAAAAGTTACTGATGCTAAAGGACTCGTGGGGTAAGAAGGGCTGCTGGAAACCACTTGGGGTGTGAAGACATAAGGCAAGGAGCACCTGGGTGGGCCAAGCAGGCCTTTTCGCACCTAGAACAGGCATTTTCAATGTGACTGAACAGTGAGGACTGTAACCTCACAATTGGAGGTGGGCAAGCCAGAGCAGGCTCGAGTTTGGTATCTGGCTCGGCTCAACCTGTAAAGTTCGGGGCTGGCAGTATAGCCTAGAGATTAATGAGCTGTGAATGAGCTTGGTATAACCAGCAGACCTGGTTTTGATTCCACAACCTCTACTTGCATGCTGTGTGACTCTGATCGTCACTTAACCACCCCAGTACTCCGGGTTGCCCATAAGCAATGAGCCAAGATCAAGCCAAGCCAGCTATATCCTAAGTATGCATTTTTGTCAGCCTCAGCAATTAACAGTGTCGGAAATGTGCAACTGCTTTGTAAAGAACAGCCTACAGTAGCAAGTGATCAGTTCGTGTTTTGGCTCGTAGAGTCAAGCCAGACCTCTGGCTCTCCTTTTAAGTGAAAAATTCCTGACTTGCCTACTTATACTCTAACATTAGAGTTAGACTTGTTTTTTTTAAGAAAATGCATGTTATCCTTATCCGCTTATTCTGTCGGCTTCCTTAGTGGACATAACTAATGCTTAAAATGTGTCCCTTTGTTCCTGGGGTTGAGAATATGTGTCTGGCACAACTTGCGCCTGCTTCAACTTTTACGGAGTCTGCATAGTAAAGACTTTATTAAAAGTAAAATATTTTGAGTCATCCTTTTTTTTTTTTTTTAATAGAAGTTTTACCAGTAAAGACATATAGAGCATACTACCGCTTGATTCCAGATGCATCCTAGAGGATGTTGGGAACGGGAGAATACATTACCAGATATATTATACAGAAATTGGACAGAATATATACATAAAATATATACAGGTATTTATACAGTACGTACACAGCAAGCAACAGAACAGTCAAGAGTTGATAAGGCATCAGTATGGCAGAAGGTACAAATGACAACCGGGTCAGAAATAAAACATTACAGTAGCCATACCTGGAACTGGTTGGAGAACTAGGCTCTTGTCTAGTGTGAGCTTAGGCTGCATGAGCAGTTGGTGGAAATATGCCCTTTGAGGATGGAGTTGTTTCTGAGAGGAGGGAGAGTGCCGAATGTCTGGTGTAAAGGCCAGTTGGCCGGCAGAGGTTGCCATGTAAATCTAATCATGCTCCTCCCCCTGGCATCCCTGCCAGCCACTCCTTCAGAGTGCCAACACACACCACCACCATCTCACGACCCCATCTTGCAACCTTACCAGGGTAAATAACCCAACGTATCCATGTCGGGAGAGTCCCTCTCCTTCGCGAAGCAAGTGCTGGAAGGCACAACTATGTATCCCTGAAGGCTGCCACTGGGTTGGTCCGGGTTGTCTGGGGCTTCCTGGTGGTGTGCGCTGGGCACTCATCATCCAGTTGGCAGGGGACCAATCTTCACTTTTTCTGTCCACCCCACACAGTAGCTTGCATAAGGGTGGTCCTGAGGTGGAGACCTAGAGGAGGGTGTGGCAAAGCTAGCTTGACCCCAGTCCACCATCAGGAGCCCAGGCTCATCTCCCCCACCCCCAACCCAAACAAAGCATCCAATGGACACTTGTGAATCCCCTGCCAGGTTCCTCTTCTGACACCCGGCTCGGGGCACAAACCCGGGTCGTGACTAGTGAGCCTATAGTAAACCCCTTGGCTCACTCGGAGCCCTATTGGTCCTTCTGACAAAAACACTAATACTGTATTACACCACAAAAATACTTTTTTTTTTCCTTTCACTAAAATGAGAACTTTTAACAAGATTGCAGCTTATTTATTTCGTAACAAAATGCGCCCCCCCCCCCCCTTGCCGGCAGTAGGGGGGCTTAAATTTGGTTGACGAATCGAGAGTAAGCTGGGGACGAGGAAAGCCGCCCGGCGAAGCGGATATCGAATCAAACTTTAATTTGTAAGCGCCTTCCCAAAAAGCCCGTAAGAAATCCGGTTAGACTGTCGCTTCACTGTTTTCTCAAAGCACCAGTTTGACGATTCCTATGGTTCTGTTAGTACTGCGTCACAACAAAAAGGGAGGGAAACTGAAAGCGTTCACTGCCGCCGTACAGCGTCACGTGGCCGGCTCGAGCGCGCACTAAGAACTGCAACTCCCGACACGCACAGCCGTAGAGGGCGGTGCTGTCTGGAAAAAAAATGAAGCGAAACACGATCACAAGCGAGCCAATCGCCGCGGCCGTAGCTTGATGGACATTGCCGTTTGTCCATTAGTGCCACCGAGAGGCGGGTCCACTTGAGGTGGAGCTTAAATCCGATGGACGAATCCGGAGCCACTATTGAGTAAGGGACAGGAGTGCCCGCCAGTCGGAGTGGAAAGCGGGTTAGACTGACAGAGAATAGATACAATAGTGCGCCGGCGAGTGGGCGCAGCCTTCCAATGATGAGCACCATGTTCGGCCAACGAGGAGGTCGGAAGGCGGGCCGATCACGATGACGTCACGATTCAAACTACAATGGCGGAGCAGGTGAGTGTAGGGCTGTAGCCTGTAAAGTTTGGGTTTTTGTGAAGTTGGCAGTATGGTTCCTGTTTCAGAGAAGAATTTTGTGTCTGGACCCCCAAGTTGGAGGGGGTGGGGCCTGCAGGTGAAGGTGGAGTAGTGCCCCAGGGTGTAATCCCAGAGTCTGGGTTCTTTACCCAGTTAGTGTCCCCTTCCCTGTCAGAGGGTTGCTGTATTGTACAAAGGGGTGATGGGTGGAGTACATACAAATACTTTTTGAGACCAGGTAACAATTCAGGAGAGATGGTCACCCTATGCTGGGTTTCTTGATACCAAACCAGGGGGTCCCTTGGCAGAGAGTCGGACCACCCAGATTGCGTAGCGTAAAAGGCTATGGGAATCCCACTTTCCACTGGAAACATAGGTTCAGCGTGTCTCTCTCTCTCTCTCTCTCACACACACACACACACACACACACACACACACACACACACACACACACACAAAAATAGACTTAATCAATGAAATTAAGCTTTCATCGGGGGGGGGCTGTGGCCCCCGCACCCCACCTCCCCTTCGAGCTCTGTCCATCCTTACATCCTTCACATAATGTATGATCTGTGTGCGTTACGCAGACAGCGAGTTGCGCACTAAGCGTAGCTCCTCGGCTGGTCCGACTCTCTTCAGTCTCTGGTCCCTTAGTGTCCAGGGTTGCTTGAACACCCCCAAGGGTGTTCTGTATTTTTATAGGTGGTACCTACGACGTGAGTGGTTGAACTTGATTGACCATTGTGCCTTCCCTCCTCTTGTTACCACAGGCTGGGAGGGCCAAGGATGGGTGTTCTAGGATAGTCTCTTGGCTCCCTTGGTAGGGAAGGGAACGCTGTTTAACCAGGAATAGCACACTATGCCGAAGCTTGTTTCCAGATGCGAAATGGGAGCACAAGGAGTTTAAGTGACTTGCTCAGGGTCACACGGTATGCAAAAAGTGTGTGTGTGGGCGTACACGCGAGGGATTCAACCCCAGGTTTCCTCCAGCTCAAAGCCTTAAACCACTGTGCTATACTGCCTAGGTAGAAACCTAGTGACGGCAGAAAAAGACCAGTGATCCATCCAGTCTGTCCATGGGTCTCTGTAGAACCCCGTGGCTTCTCATCGATCATGAGTTAACCCCTGCCCAATGGTTATCCTGTTTCATTTCCCTCCCTTGTCATTCGCAGTGATGAATATACCTTTCAGTGTATTCCAACCATGCTTGAAACCACACATGGTTTCAGCTGCTGCCACTTCGGCTGGCAGGCGGTTCCATGGTTCAACTCATGTTTCCATAAAGTAATACTTACTCGCGTCCTTCCCTCACCTTCCCTCTTGTCAGCTTCTAGTCATGCCTGCATGCTGTCGAGCTGGTATATGTCTGATCATATCCTCCCCCCCCCCCCCCGCTTCTGGTCTCCAGTGAATTAGCTCTGAATCATCTTAGCTACCCTGTGCTGTTTACAGCTATCTTTCTTTTCCAATGTAAAGGTTCCAGAACCGGCCACAGTACTCCAGATGTGGCCTCGCAAGTATAGTATCTATGGGGGGGGGGGAGTATAATCTCCTTCCTCCTGTCATTACCTCTCCCTGTACAACCCATCATCCTGCTTGCCTTGTCGTGAGCCTTATCACGTTGGCTAGCCTGCTTTAGAGTGTCTGACAGGGAGCTCCTGCCACTCTTGAGGACCGACCCTTTATCAAAGGAAAACTGTGTAAATTAAGAGCCCTCCACCCCTGAAAAGCTTATTCCTGATCTAGCTTCTTAGGTAAAGCACATTTTTTCTCTTGCTGCCACTTTAATTTTATTGCAAAAAGTCCGTGAACCCGAGAATATGGGGGATGCTGGTGGGCTTCATTTACTGTAAAGGTGCAGCGGCACACTGCTCGCTGAAATACATTCCAGCAGTGTGGCGCTGCACCTTTACAGTAAATGGAGTCCCCCAGCATCCGCCATATTCCCAGTTCGTTGACTTTTTGCAATAAAATTAAAGTGGCAGTGTGAGAGAAACATGCCGTTTTTTTTTTTTTAACCTAAAAAGCTGTATTGGGGGGCAAACTTAATGGGGACAGGGGGCTCTTAGTTTACAGTTTTCCTTTAAGTCTGTTGTAACAGTTCTTCTATTTCTTAGCCTAATCTGTCTTTTACAATTTCTAGTCTATAAGGTTGGCTACCTATGGGCACCCCCTTCCCTTTCTTGACTATACTATAGTGTTCTCTTTAGTTTTCCTTTTCCCTCTCTGATCCTCGTACAGGGAGGTTATTGTGCTCTCCAAGCTGATATACAAAACGGGCTGTGTTCCTTGTTGAATTTAGTATGCAATGCCACTATGTCCTAAAATAATGTATATACTTTTATGTGTATAAAACCTGTAAATGTTAAATATGGCGCTAGGTGTTTCTGATGAAGGTAAAAAGTACTAGATGACTGTATATTATAGAAATTAAGTTAGTTGTGCTATTGAAAATGCATGTAAATTACTGTAAATTGAACTGTCATAGTGATTTACATATATTCCATGCTTTTTATTATGGAAGTACAGTATGTGTGATGTTTGTTTGAAACTTGGCTTATTGTCCATGCCCTTTGGGGTAACCCATGTTGCAGTGCTTCTGCACTGGGGTTCTTTGCCTTTGGCTTTTTTTATATATTTGAGCCCGCATAGCGGTGGAGTATGAATCTCACCTGCTAAGGGAGACCAGAGATCAATGAGTCAGTAGGTGCTGGCTAAGTGTAGAGGAAATACTTGCATAGTCTGTGAAACTGATGTACTGAAGGGATATGCCACTGCTGAAGGTTATCTGCTGCTTTCTGAATAAACATCACACAGAAATTGTGTGAACTTGAAGTTTGGTGTCTGGTCCATCTGTTATCCCACACCCCCTCCACAATGTCGCTGACGACTCAAGGGTCACACTTCTCAGTTGTAGTAGTGAGTTTTAACCCCACCCATCCGGTATTCTGTCCTGGGGTTCTTGTTTCCTAGGTGCATTACCTTACACTTTTTGGCATTGGAATTCGGCTGCCAGACCTTCGACCATCTCTCTAGCCTCTGTAGGTCCTTTTGTAGTTTTCTGATTTCCTTTGCAGTATCCACTCTTCTGCAGAGCTTAATGTCCTTTTCGAAGGGACCTAACCTACCCCAGATCTCTTTGCCAATGTCATGGATGAACATGCTAAAAAGGACTGGACCCCGGACAGATTCCTGCAGTACCCCGCTTGTGACTTCCCTCTCCTCTGATTTTACTTGGTTTGCTATTAGCTGCTGACGTTTACCTCCTAGCCAGTTCCCTGCTGATTGAATGACATCCCTAGCTGACCCGTGGTCCCATAGCTTCTTCAGCAGGCATCTGAGACACAATCAAAAGCCTTGCTGAAGTCAAAATACAGCAGGTCCACAGCCTGGCCTTTATCGGATTCCTTTGTGACCCAATCAAAACAAGACTTAAGATTGCCTGACATGACCTCCCAGCCACAAAACCATGCTGTTTACTATCCTGGAGACCATTACCCTTCAGATACTCCACAAGGTCTGCTCTGTTAAGCGACTCCATCGGCTTACCAACAATGGAGGTCAGACTGACAGGACTGTAATTGCTTGGCTGTTCTTTATCACCCCTTTTTACATGGCAGAAGCACATCTACCACCCTCCAATCCCTCCGGGAATATCTCCGTTCAAAGAAAACGATAGAAAAGTCCTGCCAGAGGTTCAGCCAGTCAGTCTGCCAGTTCTGAGCTACCTTGGATGCATTCAGTCCCAGGGCCTTGTCTGTTTTGAGGGTTGCTAGACTCTTTTTGTACCCCGTCCCCAGTAAATGATGTATGTACCATCTCCAAAACCCCTTTCGCGATTGCTTTAATACCACTCTCCGGCCGTGGGCTGCCATCTGCCCTAGAGAAGATGGAGCAAAAGTCCTCGTTTAGGACTGCAGCCTTTTGCTTATCCTCCTGTCACACACTTTCCAGCTAAATGGCCAGACTACAACCCCCACCCCTCCTTTTTTCACTGTATAGGGGGAAACATGTGTTCTCCATGCTTGACCCCTTTGGCTAAGTACTGCTGTCTGCTTTTGCCTCCCTAGTCTCCTGAAGGTATTCTTCCCTTTCTGCATCCCCCGCTTCATTTCGTAGTTGTGGAAGTCCATCCACCCTTTTAGCCCTTGCTGCTTCCCTGACTATCACAGAGGGTGGGAAATAGACAAGACAGTGTTTAAGAATTAAAACACACAGCTCGTGTGATGTTTATTACTAAAACGTATTTACAGAAAGGAAGAAACTAAACCAGAAAATAAGGGGGGGGAAAAAAAAAAAATAACCTTCAAGTCGGGTAAAACAAAATATTCAGCAATATAACGACCACTTGTCCCTTCAGTGGTTTCTTGCAGCTTCAGCTATTCAATATGGTCTTAGAATTAGAACTGCTACAACTCTTAATACTTCTCTATCTACTCACTCAGTTGACCTCTCCTTGTCGCTTCCCAGGCTCAACTGTCTGATGTCCGAGGGGATTTATACCCTGGGTCATGATCATGACCCAGACCCTTGACATAAAAAGCCTATCTTTAATCACGGTAGTGATTTAGGACTTCTGCATGAGTCCTCCATACAATCATCCCTTCTACCTTATTTAGGATATCACAAAAATCCTGCTACAGGTATATCACACTGTAGCCAGAATTATACAGAAAACCTAATCTGGCTATTAATTGCCTAGCAACTCTGAGGTAGCTACCTTGGTAACTGGAAGAGTGACAGTTCCTGATCAGACTGTCCTGCCACCCCTAAGAAATGTTCTCCGTCCTCTACCCTAGCTGTAGCTATAACCGGACACGCAAGCCTCGCTTTCTTGGCACCAGCCTTAGCCCTCTCGCCCTCCCATCCCCTCTTCTGACTCACTCACTGGTATGGCCACTGGCCCCTGTCCCTCGTGCTTTTTTCATCCTTGTCTGACAACGCACCTATCGGCCAGCTTCCTGCTGACTTTTCCTACCAAGTATACTGTTTTCACCATGAATCTTGTTAGAAATTAGCTTGTGGTGGTTCTTCTGCAACACATTGACTGAACTATCATGTACTTGTTGTTCTGTAAGTTACGATTGCTACCATGTTTTACCATTGTTGTATGTTACCCCCTCCTCTGACGTGGAACCTTTGTAAATGACCAGTTTCTGTTCAAAGGTAATTGTAATTCTAGAATTATTTAATAAATAAAATAGGGACATTAGAGGGTGCTCACTCCTTAAGGAATCCTCCACAAAAGCAGCAGCCCTGCTGAGGACCACTCTGAAACAAACCGTAAGATCCAATGGTACATTTGTACAGACAATAATATTACTGTTCGTCCTAATATTACTGTTCTAAAACACAGTAGACTAATAATGCTACCCGACATGTTTCAGATAGTGCACTTAAAGCATATGTTGGTAACTAAAGCAAATTATTGCAGTTGTAGCCTGATAGTGCTTTCTCCACACTCTCCTGAATCATTTACAACTCTGTTTTAGTCCACAGAGCCAGTAGACCTCGTAGCACTCTCAGTTCAGCAAGAGCGATGGCTTGAAATGGCAAAACTCTTGTTTTTGCTGTTTGCTGTCTCCTCCACACGGCCGTTCATTTACTTTCTGGCCCCTGACTATTTGCATGCTTACCGGAGCTTTATTTACCCCGGTAGCAGCTTAATACAGCATCCTGAGGAAGCTAAAGTTGGAAGGCTCCCTTCTTACACGAGTTGCCTGCAGCGCAACGTGTAAAAGGGAAAGTGCTTCATTTTCACTTTGTGTCGGGCGGCTATTTCCTTTTGCTGCACCACCTTGTTTTACACTGTCCCCTTTCTATTAGTTCTCGTGTCTCTGTGCTTTAGGAGCTGTTTGCGACAGACTAAAAGGGGGTCTTCTCAGTATTTGAGACCTAAACCTGCATTTATTAAACAGTTCAACATTTTTTCCAACTCTGGTGGCTGCAAAAGCAAAGCGTGCCTGCCCAGAGTTAATGCAACAGTTCCCATTTAGGTCTGGGATCACAAATCCATAATTAAACCAGCAAGCTACATATTTTCTGGATTGGGGGCCAGGCCAAGGCTAAGGCTGACTAAAGAGGATGGTGGTTGGCTAGAGAGTGACGGTGAAAAAGCAGGGATACTAAACAAATACTTCTGCTCAGTATTCACAATGGAAAAGCAGAGGGAGATGCCTAATCCAGTCAATAAAAGCACTCTAGATAGAAGGTTGATAGTAGTCCTTTCACAGAAGAAAGGGTTCTGAAAGAACTCTTAAAACTGAAGGTAGATAAAGCAGTGGGGCCTGATGGGATTCTTCCCAGAATTCTAAAAGAACTAAGGGAAGAACTAGTGACACCACTGACTACCCTTATTAATAAATTATGGGAGGATTGTGTGGTACCTGAGGACTGGAGGAGGGTGGATGCGATTCCTCTTCACAAAAGTGGGAGCAGGGCAGAGGCAGGAAACTACAGACCGGTTAGTTTGACTTCAGTGGTAGGGAAAATGATGGAATCACTTCTGAAGGAAATAATTGTTGAGTACATAGAGGCCAGTGGGGCACAAGACCCAAGGCAACATGATTCACAACAGGAAGGTCATGTCAGACAAACCTAATTGATTTCTTTGACTGGGTGACCAAAGTAGTAGACCAGGGAGGGGCTGTGGACTTGGCCTACCTAGACTTTAGCAAGGCATTTGACACAGTCCTGCACAAAAGATTAATAAACAACTTAGCCAGCCTGGGAGTGGGTCCCAGGGTGGTAGCCTGGGTAAAACACTGGCTGGACAATAGGACACAGTGGGTAATAGTAAATGGAGTCCACAGTGAAGAAAGAGGTGTTACTAGTGGGGTACCGCAGGGTTCAGTACTGGGGCCGGTCCTTTTTAATGTCTTTTTATAAGTGACATTGCAGAGGGACTGGAAGGGAAAGTATGTCTATTTGCAGATGACACAAAGATCTGCAACATGGTTGATATGCAAGGTGCGTCGGAAGGGATGAAAAGGGACTTGGCAAGGTTGGAGGAATTTTCAAATATATGGCAGCTTAGATTCAACGCAAAGAAGTGCAGAGTTATGCACCTGGGGAAACAAAAACCCAGGGGAAGAGTACACAATGGGGGGGGTGAGATACTGACAACAAAAACGGAAAGGGACCTGGAGGTAGTCGTATTGGACAACCTAAAAGTGGGCCAGCAATGTGAGAAGGCAGTAAGGAGGGCTGGGGGAGCGGTACTGGGATGCATAGAGAGGCATCACCAGTAGAAAACAGGAAGTTGTTGGTCCTGTATACAGACAGTTAGTAAGACCACATCTGGAGTACTGTGTACAGTTCTGGAGAACCCATCTCCTCAAAGACATAGACAGGGTGGAGGCTGTCCAGAGAAGGGCTACCAAAATGGTGCGGCGTCTGCACCGGAAGACATATGAAGAGACTAAAGGAGCTTGACGTACAGCCTCGAGGAAAGGAGGGAGAGGGGGGACATGATAGAAGCTTTCAAATACCTCAAGGGAATCGACGAAGTCCAAGAGGGTAGTATCTTTCAGAAAAAGAGATGTGCAAGAACAAGGGGGCACACTCTGAAGATGGAGGGGGACGGCTCGGAGGTAATGTGAGGAAGTATTTATTTACTCACAGAGAGGGTTGCAGATTCATGGAACAGCCTTCCTGAGCAGGTTGTAGAGTCAAAAACAGTGGGGGAATTCAAGAATGCATGGGACAGACATAAGGCAATTCTAGTGGCGGTTAGCAGGAAGTAAGCTTTTTGTTTAACTAGGATCTGCAGCTTATCCATTAGGGAAATGGGCAGACTAGGTGGGCCAAGTGGTCCTTGTATGCAGTCAAATTCTATATTTGTGAGGCCCACAGATGATGGCCAGAGTCCCATATGTGTGATTGCTAACTGCTTTGGGCCCCTGGCAAAGGCAGAATGGCCATTGCTTCCCTGAAGGGGCTCTCCTTCATTCACTACGTCGCCTCTGGGAACTGGCCACAAGGCAGCAACTGTTGGGGGCCCAAAGTTCCCGGAGTGCATCTGAAGCGACCCATGTGTCGGGGACTCAATTGGCAGGCGGACTAAGTTGATGACACTGGTTGTCAGGACAGTAGTACTAGAATAGTTGCATGCCTCTTTGGTGCCTCAGATAGAAGCGATGTCAGTAGGACAGAGTATAACCAGTTGCATGGTGGGCAGATGTGAATGCCCATTTAGGGACACATGAACTGGCCAACTGTGAGTTGGAAGAATTTAAGGATAACATCCACAGGCTAGGGAACAAGGCAGCTATAGACCAGTCAGCCTGACATCTGAAGTGGGGAAGACCTTAAACTCTTTTATAAAGGGGAGAAGAATAGGATTCCTTTGGGTAGTTTGGCTGTAGGACCTCGGGCAACATGATTTTATCTGCAGGAGGTGGTGTCACACCAACCTGATCAACTTCTGTGATTTGGTGAAGAGCAGCAGACAAGGGGCAGGTTAGACCTATTATCACAAACACAAACCAACACTGCACCACAGAAGGACAGCAGGGGAGGGTACAGCCCAAAATAGCACCGACGGGTGAACACTTGACTGGCTTACTCGGCATTAAATCAACGTGAAAAAGATTTACCACACACTCTGGATTGCCATTTGAAAAACGTTATTTCCAAGCCATATGGTAAATCTCTTCCATGTTGATTCAACACCTGTGAGTGCAGCCCGTGAAGTGTTCCTTGTAGACCTATTTTACCTGGATTTTGGTAAAGCCTTTGGTTCTGTCCCGCCTGGAATGCTGGTATAGAAACTAGGTGAGTTGAGGATTGAGCCCGGGATAAAATAACAAGGTGGGTATAAAATGGACTAAACGGTGGGATTCTTGAGTAGTATGGAGCAGAGTCTGGGATCGGGGAAGTCCCTAGTGGCATGCCCCAGGAGCCAGTCTTGGGACTGGTTCTTTCAATATATTCATTTGTGACCTAGGGTGGAAATCCATGGAAACGTGGACCATATTGGGTTGGCAGTATAGCCTAGAGGTTAGAGTAACGAGACGTGAACGAGCTTGGTACATCCAGCAGACCAGACCTGGGTTTGATTCTCTATCTCCACTTGCATACTGTGACTCTGCAAGTCACTTAACCACCCAGTGCTCCCAGGTTGCCCCTGAAAACAGGCACTTGTGCCTAGTGGGCCTTATACGGTTACCAAAGACTTAAAAAAATAAATAAATAAATTAAATAAATATCTGCAGTAGAACACCACTGGTCCTTCCAGTCAGCCCAGTCCTACTTGATCTATTGTGTGTAGACTGGGTTTTTACCCTCATCTCCATCCCCTCTCTCCCGAGTAACTACTTAAGCTTTTACTCTCCTGCCATACTTGAACCCATTAATGCCTCCCCCCCCCGCCAGCTTCTACTCATGTCTCCTTGTTTTTGACCAGCTAAACTTGGCTTCCCATCATGTTCTTCCCTTTTCCTTCTAGTCTTTAGCAAGTATACATTAAGTGACCTAAGGCAGTCCTGACATGATCTGTCTTGTTGGCCCTGAATCACTTTGGTTACTTAACGCAGCACCGTTTCCAGCCTGTCTTCCCTCTGGTGGGAACTGCAGAACTGGGCATAGTATCCCAGATGAAGTCTCATCCGTGATCTACAGAGAAGTAGTATTACCTATTTCCTCCAATCGAAACCCCTTCCAGTATACCTGCAACATTCTGATTGGTTTGCTTTAGGCATTAGTGTCTAAATATTTTTTTGTTATAAAATGGGTGGGGAAATCCTGCTTTGTGATCAGTGAAGAAGGTTCCAAAGCGGGGCAGTAAATGCACTGCTAAACTTATTTTTTTTTTTTGTTTTGTTTTTACAGTAGACCCATTTTATACGTGCAGTAAGACACTTCAAGGTGTGGGTTAATTTCCCTGAACTCCACTTCCAGGTGGTTGAAGGCACTCTATACAAGCGCCTTGTGCCTCGCAAAGCGGTTCAGAAACAGTGACCCACATCCTGTTGTTTTTTATTGATTACTTAAGGATTCGCTTATGATGACTCTATGGCCCCTTTCCTTTGAAGCAGTGCCCAAATTAACCCCTCCTGTCAGTATTCCATCCTGGGGTTCATGCTCCTTTTGCGTGCCACCTTGCACTTTTTGGTGTTGCATTTTAACTGCCAAATCTTGGGCCTCTCAAATTTTGCAGGTCCTGTTGCAACTCCCTTATTCCTTTCTCACGATCTGCCCTGCCGCATAACCCCAAGCTATTGGCGAACTGACCCATCTTGCCCTTTATTCTTTCTCTCTCCAATGTTATTGATGAACATGTTGAAAAGGGATAGTCCCAGGACTGACCCCCTGCATTAGAAACATAGAACATAGAAACCTAGACTTTGACGGCAGATAAGGACTGCTTGGCCCACCCAGTCTGCCCATTTCACTACGTACTGGATAAGCTGCAGATCCTAGTTAACCAACAGCCTACTTCCTCCTACCCCCCACAAGAATTGCCTTATGTCTGCCCCATGCATTCTTGAGTTCTCTCACAATTTTAGACCTCACAACCTCCTCAGGAAGGCTGTTCCATACATCCACCACTCTCTCTGTGAAAAAATACTTCCTCACATTGCCCCTGAGCCATCCCCCCTCTATCTTCAAATTGTCCACTTGTTCTTTCGCCTCTTTTTCTGAAAGATGCTACCCTTTTGGACTTTGTTGATTCCACTGAGGCACTTAAACATTTCTATCATGCCTCCTCCCCCTCCTTTCTTCAAGGGTATACATGTTAAGCTCCTTAAGTCTCTCTTCATATGTCTTCTGGTGCAGACCCTGCACCATTTTAGTTGCCTTCTTCTGGACTGCCTCCATCCTGTCTATGTCCTGGCGGAGATGGGGTCTCCAGAACTGGACGCAGTATTCCAGATGGGGTCTCACCAACTGTCTGTACAGAGGGATAAGAACTTACTGTTTTCTGCTGTGATGCTTCTCCCTATACATCCCAGTATCCCCTCAGCCCTCCTTACTGCCTTCTCACATTGCTTGCTAACTTTAAGGTCATTTGATATGATTTCCTCCCAGTCCCTTTCCATTTTTGTTGTTGGTACTACCTCCTCCCCCCATTGTGTACTCTTTCCCTGGGTTTTTGTTTCCCAGGTGCATTATTTTGCACTTCTTTGCACTGAATCCAGGCTGCCATACTTGTCTCACTAGCGACCTCCTTTTCCCTTGCTTTACCCTGTTTACCACCACCCCTGGTGTCCCCCCAAAAACTAAATTCCAGCCCATTTACCTTGGTTAGTTGCTTCTCCCAGTGCATTCTTTGTGTCTGATATCTTGCTGAAGTTGAAGTACACCTGCTACTTCCCCTTTTCCACCACCCTTGTTACCCACTCAGACTCTGGTCTGGTTGATCTGACAGGACCTCCCTGCCATGAACCCATGTTGCTTACCATCCTAGAGCCCGTTTCTCTCCAGGTAGCCCTCTAGGTTCTCTTTGACTAGTGTCTCCATTAGTTGACCTACAGTGGAGGTAAGACTGACAGGTCTGTAATTGTCCAGTGGAAAATACACCTCTTTGCAGACACTGATCTATAGTGTAGATTCTGAGGGGGGTTGAGACAGCAGAGGGAACTGGAGGGGTGCACTAAAATGTGATGGCTGAAATTTTAGTGTAAAGTGTAACGGTATGCACCTATAGATCAAGAACCCGAAAACAGAATACAGGATGGGGTGGTAACGATGGCACAGTGGGGGTGGGGTAATGATCACGGATACTGTAAAGGCAGTGATGCAGTGCAGTAAAGCATTGGGAGAGGCGAACAGTGTGCTAGGATATGTAGGTGGGGAATTGCTAGAAGGGAAGTGATGCTGCTCCTGTACAGGTTGCTGGTCTGACATCACTTGAAGTACTGAGTACAGTTTTGTAATCTGCACCCTAAGAAGGAAGGGGAGCGACTGGAGATGGGGCAGCAGAGAGCTGCCAAGATGATCCGCAGGCAGCAAGGGAGGTAGGATGAGGAACACCGGAGGCTCTAAACATAGTTTACCTTGGAGGATGGAAGTAAACAAGGGGGCATCATTTAGACCTTCAAGTTCCACAACCGTGCCGGCCAGGTGGCGCTATGGGTTGAGGCACTGGATGCCACATCTCGCGCCACACCAGCAACCTGGGTTCAGGAACGAGCCTGGAGCACCGGAGGTCGGCGGGAGGGATCGAGCATCCGGAGGACTACTCTCTTGTCTCGGGGAGGGATCCAGGGGTAGCCCGGTGCAGCAGTGGCTGCCCCTGGTGGAGACCGGCAGCACTGTGGCGCACAGGGGCTTGGAAAATGGGGAAGACCTGAGCGACTGTCTTCCGGACGTGAGTGGGAGCACCCATGTCGTGGGCTGAACCGCATTGCACGTCCTACATCTGGGGTGTAACTAGGGGAAGAAAACACCCCTCCTCCCAGATAGGCGACTGCTCCTCCAGTGCCAACGCCACCACACTACCAATGCTGGTTCTCACCACTGCCCCTTCTACCTCCCTGGGGGTCGTAACTAACTTGAAGATGGTGGGGAACACAGCGGTCGGTTGAGCGGTCACGGCCAGAGAGGCAGGCAGAGAGTTCCAGCTGGGAAGACAAAGAAAAAATAGTTTTTGGGGCACAACAGTATCAATAGAGTATACATCAGGAATTTTTTTTTTTCTTTGAAAGACACCAAGTTGAGACTTGTTTCTAGGTGCATTCTTAGTGGTACAGGAAAGTTGGAGCAGTTGACGCCACTGGGAAAATACAATAGCTGACACCGTTCTGCTCGTGTTTCATGTATCGTCTCTAGAGTTCTGCTCTTCATGCTTTACCGCTGAAGAAATGCCCCTCGAAACAAGATCTTGATCCCTAGGGTTCATGTGCCCCATTAGCTTTCTCCCCACTTGAAATCATAATGCTCTTTTGTGACATCATAGCCTGTTGCCATGGGAATAACTGATGTCACAAGCAGAGTATTACGACATCAAGTTGGGAAGAAGCAATAGAAGCAGATGAACCCTCTGGGGACAACTATCCTGTTTTCACGCACGTGCCGTCCGTAATAAATGGTACGGATAAGATATACAGAGCCAATGAGAAATGTATGCTGCTTTGTGGCCAAATGCTATGTGTTTCAGCGTTCTTCCTGAGACATCAGTGGCTCTTTGTGACTTGCTCATGGTGACACAGTATGCAAGTGGTGGTGGTTGTGGGATTTGAACAGAGTTCTTCAGGTTTGCAGCTCCGTGCTCATATGCACTATGCTAAACTACCTCCCAGCTTAACTTACGGGACACTGCCCACCTTTTTTGCATCATATTAAATTGATAATGTTGCTAATGGTATGTTTAAACAAGGGGCTTCAGTGGCTCAGCAGGTTGCACAGTCTGCTCTGGGGCTGGAAGATTGGAAGGCTGTGGGCCCTGTCCCCACATCAGGAATGAAGGAACTCAAGTTAAAGTCCTGCAATGGGATTTGTTTTTCCCCAGACCAGCCATTCATGCACACCCGGTGGCACCCTTCACGCTGGATATGCTAATTATTGCTACCAACTAATGGCAGAGTTGATAGAAACTAATTTTGCATATCCAACTCGAAGGAAGATGCCGGGAGTGGGTGAGATGGCAGCCGTTGGCTCTGGAAACCAGAAAGCTGACACTGTTCTTTTCAGAACTAAAACTACTTGTCACAGGTATCTGGGGGAAAAAAAAATATTGCAAAAAGCCCTAAGCGAGTGTTTCTGCTGCAGCAGCTACAGTTTTAGACATAACCCTTGTTTTCATTAAACAAAAATCTGAATTCAGCTACACTGCAATCATAAAATGTAGTGACAACATTAAAGCCCAAGGGGATCGGCCGTCTCCTTTAAATAGTAATACTTCCACCAGAGGTATTGCCATGAAACAGACAGCAGGGTGTGTGTATGATTTTTTTTAAGTACATTTTACCCAAAGCAAGGTAGCAGAATAGAACACACTTCCAGAAGATGCTGACCTACTGAGACATGAGGGCAGGAGTGGGCATCAGTAGGGTCTGGGACTGGCATATGGGTTTAGTGAGGTTGGTATGCTGGTGGAGTCGGCAGGGGCAAGAAATGCCATATGGGTGTTTGTTTGTTTGATTGTTTGTTTATTGGCTTTTGGTAACCGGGTAAGTGCACTAGGCAACAGTCCTGCCTATTTTCAGGCACGACCCGGGAGAGTACAACAAAATAATAGTGATGACATAAGCAACAAGACAGTAAAATTAATAGTCACAACAGTATGGGAGGAACCCATAAGATATAAGCAGCTAACATATAATTGGGTTGGATATGCTGGGGGAGGGTCAGTAGGGTCTGGGAGAGGCATACGGGTATAGTGAGGTTGGATATTGGGGGGTGGATTCGGAGACCGACTCCATCCAGTAGATCTGCAGGTAGTGGCAGCTGGGGCTTTTTCTGTTTTCTGTGCAAAGTCCCTGCATGCTTTCTTGCAGTCCTGTGTTTCTGTGCAAAGTCCTTCCATGCTTTCTTATTGTCCCGTTTGATTTTATTTTTTGCAGAAGGATGACAGCAGTGATAGTGACATTGAAGTGGTGCAGACCCGGCCTCGACCTGTCCCCCCGAAACGGAGGAGGATCATTGACCAATCCAGTATACCGTCTGTCCCCATTTACTCCAGTAAGGTAAGGGCAGGAGCTGCCAGGTAAAAACTGAGGGTTGGGGGAATCTTTAACGGTTCTATGCAGTCGCACCATAGACACTGCTGTCTGGTTTCCATTAGCAGCTGATCATAGCTTCCCAAAACACAAAGGTTTTATTTGAACCAGATTGAGCTGTGTCCTGGACTTTCACTGTACAAGAACCACAGTGACACCGGCCCGTTGGTGCTGTGGTAGACTACTGCTAGTGACCCATAGGACTCATTTGGTAGGCAACTAGCTCTGACAGGGTATGGCTGAAGGGAGGAAGAGCTAGTGTCGGGGAGGAAACTCGTCCTCCAGGGAGGGAGGACCATGGCTGACATTGCGTGACTGCTGCATGGGTGATGGCAACGAGAGTGGAAGGGAGCCGTTGGCCAGGGCCTGCAGGAAGCACACTTGCTATGGGCCTCCCTCTTGGTCAGTGTTCCAGAAGGCGGGGACTAAAACATAGAAAGCTGCCCTGTTTGGGTGCTCACGGTGCTTGAGGCCTCGACCCTGGCTACTGGCAACTGTAGCAGGGAACCTTCACTTTTTGTGGCATGTAGGAGGTGGGGGGGTGGGGTTGGATCCAGTACGGCTCATGGCATTGTTATCCTCTGCTGGTAAAAGACTGTGACCCTTGGTGGTGGGGCCAGGCCCAGGTGATGGGACACACAAAAAATTAAAAAAAAAAAAAAATGTCTTGGTAGCCACAGCATGCTATACTAGTCCACAGTTATTGGAGTGGTTTGGTGTTTTTTTGTTTTTTTTTTCTCTCAAAGGACAAAGTTCATATTTATGGCCAAAAGAGGATACTTTTTTGTTAAACATGTGGTCGCAAGTGGTGTGGCAGGTGACTGAACTGGCTGGCTGAGGTAACTAGGGTACCTGGATTACAGTGCTAATCCTGGAACAGTTCTTCAGAATTGATTTTTCAGCCAGCCCGGTGGCGCTGAGCATTGAGGTGCTGGACACCACACCTCTGGTTCGGGAGCGAGCCCAGGTCGCCAGGGGTCAGTAGGGGCGAGAGAGGATTGAGTGTCTGGAGGACTGCTCTCCCCTCTCTGGGAGGGATGGCTGTCCCGCCTACTGATTGCTCTCTAGCGATGGCTGGAGGGGGATAAGTGTCGGGTAGCTCGAGCTGACATGCGAAGGTGGGGGGACCAGGAAAACTGAGCCTGGCAGGCTCGAGGATGGCCTGCTGGCCCCCGGAGCGGTCCTGGAGTCTGGATTGGATCTTTGGGGGAAGTGAGAAGCCAGCAACCAGCCACTGCCCTGGATTACCCCCCCTCCCCCACGGGAGCCAGGGAGTCCCTCCGTTCAAAGCCACCTGCCAGGGCTCAGAGGAGCAAAAAAAAATATTTTTTTTTCGTGGGGGCCTGCTTGTCCCCCGTATGTCAACTAGGAGAGACGAAAACTCAACTTCTTGAGGGTAAATAACCTGCTTAAGGTCTCTCACTCTGGCATGAGATGTGAACCTGGGGACTGCGCTCCCCCTAGTGTTGTGCTCCAAACTACTGCCAATGAGTTTCTGCCTTTTTATAATGCCCATTTTTGTTTGACGAGATCTTTTTTCTTCCCCCACCAAAATTGAGGGCAAAGTGGCATGTTTTGTGAAATAATAATAAAAAAAAAAAAGTCTGGGAGAATTTCACAAAAAGTTGAAAAGTGGGATTTTGTTTGCATGCTTAAGTGTTTTTCATGAAATATTGACCCACACATGCAGGTTTAAAAATGACAAATTCCCTTATGTTCTGGTATTGTTGAAAACTGGAGAATCCTTGGCTCTACTAACATGAATTTGTTACATGTGTTGTAAAAAGAGGTCTGTTATATGCAGCAGATGGTAGGAATGTGTCTAGAAGTTCCCAAGAGGCATGCTGGGTAAGTCCGGGCCACACTCTGCCCCTTAATGGAGGAAGATTGGGTCCATAACTGCTGTCGGATCCCGTTTACCTGCCAAACTGATCAGGATTACTGTGTCTGGGTGTGGCCAAACACAACGCTGCAACATGGCAGCCACGGTACCTCAGTGGTTAGGGCAAAACACTCCAAACCAATAGGCCTGGGTTTGAACCCAGTTCCCCTAATGATTGACGTCAGAGTTGGCTAGCATGGTAATCTGTGGTGGAGTGGTGTTGCAATAGTGAACAAAGTGGAGTTAAAGGATATGTAAACCAGCCCTTTCTTTTTGGGAAGGGGGTGGCTGTCTTATTACAGATGCTCCCATGTAACAACAAGAGTCATGTGCACAAGGCAAGTATCGGCACACATGCTGACATTCCCATACAGTGCCAGCACGCAGCAGTTTAAAGCAGTGCCCATCGCTTCCCCCCCTCCCCCACATCTTTAATTCATAAGTACATCAACATAAGGGATGACAAACTCCTTTGTCCAATTCAGTATGGTAATTTTCTTATCGCACAAAACAGAGAAACTAAAAGATTAAATATTTTGGCCCAGATATTCAAAAGGGTTGCTCCATGCACAACAGGGTTGCGCTTGCGCAAGTCCTACATTGCGCCATTCTGCGATATTCAGCAGGAGGCAGTTGCGCCACTGAAAACGGACTGAGCAACAGCGCAATGCAAATGAATGCATGCTCAACATGAGGGGGAGGAACCATGCATAAACTGCACAACCCGATATTCAGTCGGGCTGTGCAGAGTTGTGCAGGCGCAACCCCAACCTGCGCCTGCACAACTTTGAGCCAAAAAGAGATCAAGTTGAGGGCCACCCACAGGTGAGCTGCTGTATTGCAGGGCGCAACACAGCAGCTGCCACCATGCTGGCCCCCAACTCAGTCCTATGCCCCCCCCACCAGCCTGATCGCGGGCAGTATGTATCAAGACACCCCAAACGGCTCCCTATGCCCGATCGCGGCAGTATGTATCAAGACACCTCCCCAACAGCTCCCGATCGCGGGCAGTATGTATCAGACAACCCCAGTGCCCGATCACGGGCAGAATGTAAAAGCCCCCAACCCGAATATCTCCTGGTGGTCAGTGGACCATAATGCCGATCGCGGGCAGAATGTCAGTAACAACCCCCAAACATCTCCCTGGTGTCTAGTGTCCCCACCCGAAGCCCCTCACCCGCTCCCCGGCGGCGGTGGGCGGCAGCATCCACCGCCTGCGCCGCCGACTGACTGTCCGGTGGGGCTGCCGCCCATTGGTGCAGATAGAGCAATGAGTGCAGCTACCATCTATGATCGGTTGATTTGATCTGAACTGTCATGTCGGTATAAACTACGCCACATTGGGTCTAGCTCTGCGCAATCAAACGCTGCGGACGATCATCCGGCGAGCGACTGGCGGTGGAATGCTGCGAATGAGGGAGCAGGGTGAGGGGCTTGCGGGTGGGTGGGGTGGGGGACACTAGACACCAGGGAGATGTTTGGGAGGGGGTTGTCACTGGACATTCTGCCCGCGATCGGTATTACGGTCCACTGACCACCAGGGAGATATTCGGTGGGGCTTACATTCCTGCCCGCAATCGGGCACTGGGGTTGTCTTGATACATACGCCGTGATCGGGCACTGGGGGTGTTGTCTGTATACATACTGCCCGCGATCGGGCATCGGGAGATGTTTGGGGGTGTTGTCTGCATACATACTGCCCGCGATCGGGCTGCAGGGTGCGCTGTCCCCGACGGCTGCTGCCTGGCAGTGGCCAGGCAAGTCCGGATCGGCGACCCACATGCCAATTGCATGCAAATGGGGCTACATAATCACAAGCAAAGGGCACCCCTGCACCTTGCATGAATTATGGCCCCATTTGCATGTCACCTTTTGAATATCGGAAATTTGCGCATGGCGCAATGGTACTTCGCGCCACCGCAAGTTTTAATGCTCAACTCTGACAACTTGCGGTGGCGCAAGTTCACTGCGCCATGCACTGTGGCTGTGGCTGGGGGGTGATATTCAAAGGAGTTGCTCAATAGCGCAACTCCTTTGAATATCACCCCGGCCACACCCCTGTGCAACTATTTTGAGCAGCGCAAGGGCTTGCGCCTCAGAATGGCACAGTTAGAATATCCGGGCCTTTGTGTTTAAATTTTCAGAGGAGGAAGAGGCAAATGATATTCTTTACATGTACTATCCTTATAGTCGTATGGAAAATTCATCTCTCATAAATCATTTTTCACAACTTCATGTACTTTTCAAGTTATTGTGCCATTTCTGCAAGTTAAAGGGAGGAACATTTGGGCTGTTCCCAATTTTCCAAAATCATTCTAGGTAGACAGTTATTATGGCCAATGAAATCTTTTCTCTGCTATTAAGAGCTAGCCTGGAAAAATCATTCAGAATAAAAATTTCAAATAAATCCACATTTAATATTTTGGATGTTTCTTTGTTTTAAGCCAGTGTGGCTTAATTTTAAGACGTGTCGACATTTGGTGAAATACCTGCCAACATTTTCTGCAGCATGCAGGTGGATCTTTAAATCCCTTTATATAGGTGCAAGGAGTAAAACAAACCGTGCATATCATTGTTATTTGAGTAGATGTATTTTTGGGAAATTTATAAATAATTTGGTTCCAGTTGGATTCTTGTAGCTCTGGAGCCCCTTTTAACCAAGATTTCTGTATGTTTACTTCATGTCAATTGAGCAGGTGAAAGAATATCGCTATCTGGGTGTAACTGATACAGATTTAACTTTTCTTGAGCACGTCATTTCTTTCATTAGCATAACCGATTAAAAAGATCGGTGCCTTAAGACTCTTCACAAAGTGTTTAAACATGTCTGCCAGAAAAACAATTGCAGACCGATTAATACTGCTCTCCCGTTTAATATGGAAATTTAATGTATTGAACGCCCAACACAAAATGTTGGATGTTCGACAAGTTCTACTTCAAAATGGCCAGGTTTTTGCTACAGTGCAATTACAACACACATCTTTGTATGCTACTATCCACGTTAAATTGGCAAAATATAGTCGTACAAAGCACAAAATTGTGGTTGAAACTCCGGCACAAGATTTCTATACACAGTCCCAACCATTACGTTGCACGAGTCGTTTTCACTAAAGATAAACACTCAGTTTTGCAAACTAACCAGGTCCGTGCACATGAACAAAATTCAACCCCCCCCCCCCCAGATGCAAAACAAAATTTGGTGAAAAAACTTCCAGTTCCAGTCTGCATTCTTGAACAGCTTGCGTTTTACAGTAAATACTATTTCACTGCACAACGCTTTTGTTACTGTATTGGAAAATTGTTTTTCTCACGTTTGTTTCTAGTGTTTATAGCTACATGGGTTCTTGACGCCTGTGTAGTTAGCTGTCAATGAAATGTGTTGTAAATTATGTAGTATTTTGTAATGCATCTTATGCTGAGAGTTTAGGCCAGGGGAGCACGACTAGCAAGGAGGAACTAAATGGAGACAGGAAGGAAGGGAGGACGAGTCAGGCTAGTTTAGCAGATGGGGGAGAAGGACCAGTCGCGAGCAGTGAGGGGGGAATTAGCAAGGTACAGAAGGATACTCAGGAGGAGAGGCATAGGATTGGAGGGAGGGTGGTCAGGGTAAATAAGGAGGGTGGCATGTGGCACCCAGATAGGGGAGGAACAAGGAGCCAGCTGGGTGGAAGGGCGGTAGAAAGGATGAGGGACATGGAAGGGGGAATGGAGGAAAGGAGTGGTCAGAGTGCTCCTGCTGGGGATTCTATGATCAGGGGTATCAAATGGGATGGAAGGAAGCCTGGCCAGTTAGAACAAAATGCTTCCCTGGACTAACTGTGCACAGGGCCAAGCACGAGGTATATCCAGCTGGCAAAGGATTGTGGGGGTTCCCGGACATACTGGTCCACCTGGGTACAAATGACATTGAGGGAAATAGCGAGCTAGAGATGCAGGCAAGGTTCAGGGAGCTTGCCAGGGTCTGTCATGACATAGGATGCACAACTTCCTTCTCGGCAATCCTGCCGGTGCCAAGGGCTAGTGGGGAACACAAAAGGAAGATTAGGGAAATAAACCAGTGGCTCAGGGAGTGGTGTGAGGCCAGAGGGTATGGGTTGATGGGGGATTGGGGGGAGACCTGGGAGGATAAGGAGCTGTATGCTAGAGATAGACTCCATCTCAATTTGGAGGGAGGGAATCCTTAAGTTGAAAATAGAGGGGTTCATTGGTGAAAAGTGGGGTTTAAACTTGTGAAGGGGGAGGGATGGGAGAAAAGGCTGTCGAGGAGGGTCCGATAAGGAGGGACTCTGTCTCCACCCCTGGAGACCAGGAGGATTGCAGGAAAAGGCCAACTGGCAAAGTGCAGACCAGGGGAAACAGAATCCCCATGGGAACACGAGGCAGGAAATGGAACTATAGGAAAGGGTGGAAGGTAGTCTCATAAATGCCAGGAGCTTGGGCAATAAAATGCCTGAGCTCCAGGCGATGCTAACTGAGGGAGCAGTGGATGTGGCAGCGTCACTGAGACTTGGGCCACTGCAAGACATGACTGGGACCTGAACCTGGAGGGTTACACTATGTTCAGGAAGGACAGGGGAGGAAGGAGGAGGGGTAGCAATGATAGTCAAAACCGCATTGGCATAGGGGAGTAGAGGAGGCGGAGGGAACCGTGGAGGCGATTTGGGTCACCTGGATAACAAGGGGGGCAAGAGTAAAAATAGGAGGGGTGTATAGACCCCTGCCCTGGCGGAGGAGCTGAGGACAGTCTGATGGCAGATGTTAGAGACACTGCAGACTGGGCAGAGGAACGGTGGTGGTGTTGGGGGACTTAAACATGCCAGGAACAGACTGGGAGACTTGACATCCTCTGTGACCAGGGAACAGAGGTTGTTGGATGTCTTCAAGACGCTGCTCCTAACTCAGCAGGTGAGGGAACCACCAGGAGGCACGGGTACTGGATGTGGTCCTGGCAGACAGTGACCAGATTGGGGGCCTGGAGGTAAGGGACCCATTGGCGGGGAGTGACCATGCCACGGTCTGGTTCTGCCTGGACCTAGGAGGGGTAGAAGGCTGCACAAAGACGGAAGTAACCGACTTCAGGGGGGTGGATTTTAAGGAAATGGGAAGGATCCTTAAGGAGCATTTGGATGGGATTGGGTCAGACATGGACGCTGATAGTAGGTGGGAAATCATCAGGAGAGGGGTGCAGGATGCTACCAGCACCTGTGCAAGAGTAAGACGAAAATGCGGTAGGGCCCAAAAACCCTGTTGGTGGACCAGGGAGGTCCAGGAGGTGGTGCGGGAAAGAAAGCAGCCTATAAGCAATTCAAGTGCTGAAGGAGTGAAAGGGACTGAGGGAGCACAGCTGATGGCTAGAAGGGCCACTAGAGTGGTGAGGGGGCTAAGGCAAGGAAGGAGCAGAACCTGGCCAGGGAAATTAGGAGAGGGAACAAGGGGTTCTTTAGATACATTGGGGAAAAGCGAAGGGTGAAGGGCAGATTAGCAGGATTAAATCAGGAGAGATGGGCACAAGACCCGGGGAGCAGGCTGAGGTACTAAATGAGTACTTCACCTCAGTTTCACCAGGGAAAATGGGGTGCTGCATCATACATGGGAGGAGACAGAGATACTGAGGAGGGGGACCCTTACCGATCGGCAGGTCTGGGGAGAGGAGGCATCACTGGCAGGTGGGGAGGGCTAAGCAGGGAGAAGAGGCACCGAAGGAAATCACAGCAAGAGAGTGAGGGAAGCCTCAGCCCCTTAAGACAGAGAAAGCACCGGGCCGGATAAATTACATCCCAGAGTGCTGAAGGAACCCTAGATGTCCTGGCTAAACCTGGCAGAGCTTTTCACCATCTCTCTGAGGACAGGGTGGGTGCCCCAAGACTGGAAGGTGGCGCATAGTGCCTATCCACAAGGGGATCAAGGGAGGTGGCAGGGAACTACAGGCCTGTCGGCCTGACATCGGTGGTGGGCAAGGTGATGGAGGGCATTGTCAAGGAGAGGCTAGGGGGGACCTGGATAAGTCAGGGTGCCTGGACGATAGACAGCATGGATTCATCCCGGGAAATCGTGGTCGGACAAACCTGGTGGAGTTCTGTGACTGGGTGACAAGTGCCTTGGACCTGGTAGACCAGTGGATGTCCTCTTTCTAGACTTCAGCAAGGCATTTGACTCTCTTCCTCATGGGCCTGTTGGATAAGCTGGGAGAAATGGGGTGGGAACCAGATGATCAGATGGATAGGCAATTGGCTCCAGGACCGAGCCAGAGGGTCGTGGTTGAGTGGATAGTCTCATCCCCAGGAGGGTCATTAGTGGGGTCCCACAGGATCAGTCCTTGGGCCCTTCTGTTCAACGCCACGTATCTGACATAAGGACAGGAATCAGGAGTGAGATGAGTCTCTTGCAGATGACTCGAAACTGGGCGGTGGTGGATGGGGAGGAGGGAGGTGGCCTCACAGGGGACCTGGAGGCTCTGGAAGATGGTCTAGAAAGTGGAAGCTGAGGTTCAATGCAGGGAAACAAGGTACTCCACCTGAGGCCAGAAACCCAGGCCAAGTGTACACCCTGGGGGGGGAATGCTAAAAGTCTCGATGGCTGAGAGGGACCTGGGGGTGGTGGTGGATGTCAAGATGAACAACTCTGAGACTTGTTGGAGGGCTGCAGCCAAGGCCAACAGGATGCTGGGATGCATCGCTAGGGGGATCACCTCCAGAAGGAGGGAAGTGATACTCCCTCTGTATAACTGCTTGGTGAGGCCACACCTTGAGTACTGCGTGCAGTTTTGGAGGCCACACTTAGAGGGACATTAACCTCCTGGAGAGGGTCCAGAGGAGGGCAACCAAAATGATTTGGGGCTTGGGGACAGGACTTATGAGGAGAGGTCAAGAGCTAAATATGTACACATTGGAAGAGAGAAGGGACCGAGGGACATGATAGAGGTCTTCAGGTACATGAAGAGGGTAAATAGGGGAGGAACAGTCAGGGTGCTTTGAAGGAAGGAGGAAGGGGCCACTAGAGGCATGGGTGGAAGCTGAGGGGGAAGATTCAGGGGAGAAAAGAGGAGGTGCTACTTCACTGAGAGGGTGGTGGAGCTATGGAATGCACCTGCCTAGGGGGCTGGTGGAGGCAGAGACAGTGGAGGGGTTCAAGAGGGGGTGGGACAGGTACTGGGGAAGGTTCTGGAAGCAAAATCCAATGCAGCAAGAATATCCGGAACTGGAAAGGGAGAAGCCAGAGAAGGCGAGGGGGGCAGCAAGGTCAGCACCCAGGATGGGGGCTGACCAAACGAGCAGACACGAAAGACCGTTAGGCCTATTCTGCTGGCATTTTAGTATGTTAGTATGTTATGTATTTTATTGAAATTGGTTTGTAACTAATACAGGGATCTTTTTCCCTTGTATTTTCTCTCTATAAAAATAGATTTTATCTAGCTATGTCTGTATTGAATGTACTGTGTTTCTCTTTGCCTCAGTAAAGCTTTAAATAAAGATTTCCATAATATTGGTTTTATGTTGAATGGCCTTGTAGTCATTAACGGCTAAGAATATGTTGTATGTTTTATTTATTGATTTCATCGATAATTGCTTTACATAGCTGTCCTCAGTTTGACGCTTTCTGCCATTCAGTGTTACTGTTCCATTCAGTTTTTATCCAAGGCCAATTTTCTAAGTAACTCTGTAATTTCTTAGTTTGTGCATATTCTAACCAGTCTGAATTCTTTATCAAATCATTGACTTGCCGTACTGACAGTAATTGTAAGTTTAATAGATCTTGCAAAAAAAAAGCACTTGCCTTTAATTATTTGAAGTTCTAAATAATTATCAAAAAATTCAAGAAATAAACCGCACCGAGAGATGCTGGTGCTATGACTAATGTATGAATAATTAGAAGATTTGATTAGTCTGTCAAATATATTGATAAAATATAAATAAATGTTTTATCAATATATTTGGCCTGGACTGGATGCAGATTCTTCCTAAATAATTACAAGTTTTGCCTACCCCAAACCAGTTGGAAGAAACCTATGTGACGGCTGCAGTATATTTTTTCTGGCTTTACTTATTAGCTGGGCTTGCTCTTTCATAGCTCCAGAACTATGCAAGAAGTGCAACATTTGGATCAAAGTGTGTACTTTTTATGAATATACGAACATATGAAATTTGCCAGCAGATAAAGGCCTAGAGGTCTATCAAGTCTGCTCGAATGTGCAGCTAGCACCCCTTATTCTGCAGCTGCCCCTCCCTTCCACCCTTCCCCTTCATTAACCCTCCCCCTTGTCCTGTCTCATCCTCATTTGAAGCAGTCCACTGTTCTACTGCATACCACTTCAGCAGGTAACGCATTCCACCCAGCCACCACCCTCTCTGTAAAAGTGTCTCCTCATCTCCCTCCTGAACCTTCCTCGCCCAGTCTCATATCATGGCCTCTGGTGGCCCTCCCTCCTTACTTTGAACAGCCCCTCTGTACCGCCTTGTTTATTCCTTTCATGTATTTAAAGGTTTCAATCATGTCCCCTGTCTCTCCTCTCCTCCAGTGAGTACATGTTCAACTCCTTCAACCTCCTCTCGTATGATAAGTCCCCCAGACCCTTGATCATCTTTGTCGCCTCCGCGCCTCCCTCCAGTAACTTAATGTCCCTCTTCAGATACGGACGCCAGTACTGCATGCAATACTCCAGGTGTGGTCTAACTAATGACCTATACAGTGGCAGAATCACCTCCTCCCTCCTCAAGGATATCCCCCTTGCAATACAACCCAGCATTTTGTTGGCCTTTGCAGCTGCCTTCCTACACTGTGCCGAGTTGTTCATTGACCCTGTGATGAGCACACCCAGATCCTTCTCCTCCTCCTCTGTCTGGGCTAGCTGCACTCCCCCTAGCTGGTAAGTCCTCCTTGGGTTCTTCATCCCAAAATGCATCACCTTGCAATTTTTGGCATTAAAGCCCAGTTGCCAGGTTTCTGCAGTGTTGTGTTCAACATTCGTATCTTATAACTTTTTTCCTTTTTCTGAATATCGTTCTCAAAATGTTTGGCTACTTTTGAGCCGTGATAATATAAAGTAGGGCTGGGCCGCCGGACATAATAGTTGCAAAGCAATGGGTGGAGTTCCACCTCTCCATAGAAACTCTGACAATGACCTTCCAGTACTAATCAGCGGGGATAGGGGCCATTGTAGAAACTTCTGCTCGACTGTGAAGGGGGAATGAGAGGCTTTGGCACTTGTCCAAAAGTAATTTGACTGTTGTGACAGATTGAGTAGTTTACGTATTAACCGATTACTGTATTAAGAGGGTTTTGTCAAAAAGAATGAGTACTTAATAGACTTCCTTTTCATTACATCATTTGTAAGCAAATTAGTTTCTTGAAAGAAAGGGAGAAGTAATTTTGTAGAATAATTTTTTTATTATATCCTGAGATTTGCATGTTCTATTTCTTTGAAAGCGTCTGGCAGATAAGTCTCCGGGTTACTTAGCGTTAACATAACATTTGCATATCCAACACCAAGACTGAACTGTTATTTCTGATGTGTTGTAATAATGGTTCCAGTGATGGGGTAAACAAGTATCGGAGATAATTGACAGCCTTGACGCACTCCATGCTGCATTGTCGGAGGTAGTTATTTGATTAATTATAAATGTAACAGATGGTTGCTTATGAAAAGCTGTTACTACACGGTTGTGGTAAATTTAGATACTTAAGAGATGCTAATGTAAGTTCCCAATTTAAAAGATCACATACGTGCTTTAGTGGCATCTGAATCCTTTGCTAAAGCTTGCTAATTTAAAGTGGCATAACATTCTGTGTACACCTTCTATCAAAGTTCTGCCTTTTACAAACCCTGATTGGTCACTATGGACTGAGGCTGGAATACTGTCTTCTATTCTTTTAACTAGAAGTTTAGCCTTTAGCTGTATTCTTAAAATCAGTTTACAGTAATGCTATGGGTCAATAGTTTTCAGGCAAACGAGAGTCCTTGTCTGGTTTATGAATTAATATAACCGTAGCCTGTTGCATTGATGGTGGCGTCTGAACTAATCTCATTTATCATTAACAATAACCAAGGGGCTAATATTTCGGCAAAAGCTGAGAATTCCAGCGTCACTCAATCAGGTCCAGGGGCTTATCTCTAGGTTAATAATTTTTTTTTTTTTATGCTCTGAACCATCTCCTGTTCAGTGGAAGGTTGGCATTGTGTAGTCAACTTGGAAATATGAGGATTAGGTATATATTACTTTATCACCTCTGTTTTGAGATGTACAATTGTTTTGATATATGGAGTTAAAATCCATAAATATTTCCCAGGTATTCTGATCTTGCTTTATTAAATGTCCTGAACTATTCTTAATACCTACTATTGTGTTTTTTTTCCTTGTATTTTTTTTTTTGTGTGTGTGTGCTGGCATTTTACCTGATTTATCCCTATTCTGGTGTAAGTGTTTTTAACCATATGCATATCTTTTTCTACCTGGGAATAAATTTGTTGTAATGCACTGAGCTTCTCATTTTTCTTTTCCAAGAGGTCTTTCTCTCCCAGCTGTATGCATGTAATTAACTATATATATTTTTTTGTTTTAATTTTTTTATTTAATTGGTTCCCCCTCCCTTCTTACTAACATACTAAAATGCCAGCAGAATAGGCCTAATGGTCTTTCGAGTCTGCTCGATTGGTCAGCCCCCAGCCTGGGAGCTGACCTTGCTGCCCCCCTCGCCTTCTCTGGCTTCTGCCTTCCTAGTTCCGGATATTCTTGCTGCATTGGATTTTGCTTCCAGAACCCTTCCCCTGTACCTGTCCCACCCCCTCTTGAGCCCCTCCACTGTCTCAGCCTCCACCAGCCCCCTAGGCAGTGCATTCCATGGCTCCACCACCCTCTCAGTGAAGTAGCACCTCCTCCTTTCTCCCCTGAATCTTCTCCCCTGAATCTTTCCCCCTCCAGCTTCCACCCATGCCCTCTAGTGGCCCTTCCTCCTTCCTTCAAAGCACCCTGACTGTTCCTCCCCTATTTACCCTCTTCATGTACCTGAAGACCTCTATCATGTCCCCCCCGGTCCCTTCTCTCTTCCAATGTGTACATATTTAGCTCTTCGAGCCTCTCCTCATAGGTCCTGTCCCCCAAGCCCCAAATCATTTTGGTTGCCCTCCTCTGGACCCTCTCCAGGAGGTTAATGTCCCTCTTTAAGTGTGGCCTCCAAAACTGCACGCAGTACTCAGGTGTGGCCTCACCAAAGCAGTTATACAGAGGAGTATCACTTCCCTCCTTCTGGAGGTGATCCCTAGTGCATCCCAGCATCCTGTTGGCCTTGGCT
The DNA here is from genome assembly GCA_016271365.2 of Neoceratodus forsteri. Lineage (NCBI taxonomy): Eukaryota > Metazoa > Chordata > Ceratodontiformes > Ceratodontidae > Neoceratodus > Neoceratodus forsteri. The sequence goes on from JADMNL010000033.1 coordinate 2,930,764, forward strand.
GCTGCCCTCTTACAAGTCTCAGAGTTGTTCATTTTGACATCCACCACCCCAGGTCCCTCTCAGCCATCGAGACTTGTAGCATTCTCTCCCCGGGTGTACACTTGGCCTGGGTTTCTGGCCCCAGGTGGAGTACCTTGCATTTCCTGCATTGAACCTCGGCTTCCGCTTCTAGACCATCTTTCCAGAGCCTCCAGGTCCCCCGAGGGCCACCCCGCCTCCCCATCCACCACCGCCCCAGTTTTGAGTCATCCGCAAAGAGACTCATCTCACTTCTGATTCCTGTCCTTATGTCAGAGATGTAGGCGTTGAACAGGAGGGGCCCAAGGACTGATCCCTGTGGAACCCCACTAATGACCCTCCTTGGGGATGAGACTATCCTGCCAACTACGACCCTCTGGGTCCGGTCCTGGAGCCAATTGCCTATCCATCTGATCATCTGGTTCCCCACCCCCATTTCTCCCAGCTTATCCAACAGGCCCACGTGAGGAACAATGTGAAATGCCTTGCTGAAGTCTAGCAAGAGGACGTCCACTGGTCTACCAAGCTCCAAGGCACTCTTCAACTAGCCTTCATGGCAGCCGCCCCGGACGCAGGCAGAGGTCTTAGACCACCCAGCCACTGTACTCCCCAGGCCTCTTTGCAGCGGGTGTGTACCCCACCACTGCAGAGACCTGGCGGGCAGGGAGGGAGCCAGCTTGTGCTCATCCGTGGCGGCGCCGTCATGCTGCCAAGGTTGATTTTTCCCTGTGTGTTTTTTTTTCTCCCTTGCGGGGAGGGGTGTGCAAGGATGCCCATGGAGGGAGTGCACACGCGACTGCATGTGCTCCTCCCCTGGCGTCTTGCCCCTACTCCATCCCACATCTGTCAGTGCATTGTCCCCCAGTCTCCACTGGGGCCAGTAGAGCACCGACCACTGGTGCCCCCCCCGCCCCCAAATCCCAGAGAAGGAGAGCAGTCCTTTGTATGCTCGATCCTTCTCCAACCCTGCCAACCCCTGCTCGTTCCCGAACACTGGTCACCAGCGCAGCGTGAGGTAAGGCATCCGGCGCCTCAGCACCACTGGGCTGGCATGTATTCAACCATTTAATCTCCTCTCCCAAATCTTTTACTGTGTTCCACAATGTTTATTTTTAGGTGGGGGCATGGGTCAATTAGCACACAGATCTTAATTGTGACCCACTTTTTTTTCTACCTTGAAGACAGCCTGCTCACTGTTACAGAGGTTTTAAACTGCTGTTCTATGACTCTGGGCTCGGTTGATCAGTATGACCCAGTATTTCTTTCATTTGACCCTTGTTTTTTATACTCAGTGGGTCAGTGTCCCACATAAATATTTGCACTGAACCCTGATTCCTTCGTACTTTTATGCTTGATTTCAAAAGATGCAAAATTTAATAGCAGCTTAAAAGCATCCCATAAATCTGTTCTGAATACCATTGGAATTTAAGTGCCAAAATTCCAAAATCACTGACTATGATCCAGAAAATCTTGATTTTCTAAGTAAGGAATTATCTCTTCTCTGTTGGGGTGTATTTTTCACCCTATTTGGTCTGAATGAGGCTTTTACCATTGTACAATCTGAGATGTGGATTGCTTTTACATCTTCTATCAGAACATGTGTATATGTATCTTTAGAACATAATTCAATTTTGAAAAAGAACCAGTAGGACAAGAATATGTATACTGTTTAATCTTAGGGTGTGTTGTATCTATTAGGTGGTTATCCTGTAAATAAATGTTACACATTAAGAAAAGTGTTGTCATGGTTACTTCCTATGGATTTATTATAGTATGGGTCCAAACAAGCCTTTAAATCCCCACCACCGATCAGGAAGAAGCCAGAAGGGGAAGGAAGGAAACATATTCAATTCAGTGCTTTAGAGTAACTGGTAATTGCTATTTTTCTTTTAAACTTAGATTGTGGGCTTTTAGTGACACTATACTTTTTGTTGTCTTTACTTATAATTGTTTTTGGGCTGTTGAAAATTTAAAACATAGTGGTGGTGTAATTCTGTGCTGTCTTTAATTGCTGCAAATTTTCGCCCCTTCCCTCCCCTTCCCCCAACTCTTAATTATATGCCCTGTTAAATCTGATTGACAGGCGCTAAACACAGGGTATAGTAAGGGGTGTGAAGTAGGAGAGGCATAAGGGGGAAGAAGCCCACCCTCAGCACGACAAGTGTTTTGACTCATTTGTTTGTTTATTGGTTACTTTTTTTTTTTTTTTTTAAAGAAAAAGAATCTGAGGATCAGTGACAGGAGTTTTAGGACAGTAAATTAATAAAAAGGGAAATAGGAGAGCTTCAGTAGCAGACAAGTAGTGGAATTGCAGTATAATGTGGGGAGTGGTGCAATGCAGTGGCTGTGGGGCAGCCATATTCAGGCAGACCTTCTGGACACTGAGGTGTTGCCCTATCTGCATGCATCTCTCTGGACTGCGGGATGAGGTAGCCAGACTCGGAGCGGAAGTAAACTGGGTCAAGAGTACCATCACCCCTATCCAGGGACCACCCAGTCCAATGCAACTGCCTCAAAGGATGCCGAGAACGAGGAGCACTTGGATAATAGTGGGCTCAGGGAGGGTTAGAGCAGTCAGGCAGAGGCACATCCCAGATCCTATTCCACTCAAGGACTCATATGCCACACTGAAAAACGAGGACAACCAAATAGAGGTACCCAGAGAAATGGAAGGAAAGGATGTGGAGGTTAGCCAAGGAGGTGACCTCAGCGGGGAAAGCAGTGGACCCCAGAGGAGGAGGAAGCGAATCCTGGTGGTGGACTCTATCATAAGAGGGATCCAGCTAGGAACACAGGAGGGGGAGGACAGGGAGGTGAGGTGCCTACCAGGTGCCACGGCATGGAGGGATGGAAGGAAGATCCTGGGGATCACTGGGAAGGCAAGATGGGAGGGTGAGCTGGATGTCATTATCCACCTAGGTACTAATGACCTGGCAAATGGGGAGCCAAAGGAAGTTCAGGAAGAGTTTAGGAAACTGGGGAGGGTCTCAAGCAAGTAGCTACTTCTGTCACTTTCTCAGAAGTACTACCGTGAGAGGCAAGGAGAGTATAGAGTGCATGCAACCAGGAACTTTAACTCATGGTTGAAGAACTGGTGCTGTGAGGAAGGGTTTGGATTCATTGGTGACTGGGGACCCACCTGGAGGGATGGAGGTTTGTTCAAGCCTGACGGCCTGCATCCATCCTGGAGGGGAATCCAAGCACTCAATGATAAGTTTAAATGCTACATTGACAAGCATTTAAACTAGCAAAGGGGGGTGGCGGGCCAGCAAGGAGGGTACCTACTTGCTCACCCCCCACAGCTAGCAGTGGAACCAGTGAACCAGAGGAGTGGCTATCTCTGCAAAGCAGTGTGCAAAAGATGGAGATTAGTGCCCAAGAGGTGGATAAGCAGAAAAGGGCAAAATTCAGCAGAAGGGCAGACAGCAAGGAGAACCAGGGATAAATGACAACCAAGGAAGGGGCTGGAGTAGAACAGTGAAACAGTCTAGGGAGGTCAAATCATGGAAAGCCATGTGCAAATGCCAGGAGCCTTAGCAACAAGATGGAAAATCTGGAGGCTGTCATGGTGCAGTCAGACCTGGACATTGTGGCCATCACTGAAACCTGGTGTAATGATAACCACGACTGGGAGATGGCCATACCTGGCTACAACATATCAGAAGAGACGGAGCAGGCAGGAAGGGAGGAGGAGTGGCACTGTATGTGAAAATGACATAAGGGCCACAGAGATCCAGGAGGAACAAAATGGGGGAGAGATACTGTGGGTTAAGCTGGAAAGGAAAATGGGGACAGCCATCCGCATCAGGTGTGGTCTATAGACCACCAGCCCAGGAGGAAGAAACAGATAGGGAGTTGTTAGCCATCCAAAGGATGGCAGACAAGGTGAGGTAGTACTGGTTGGAGACTCAATATTCCAGACGTGGACTGGAGCATCCCAGCAGCAGCATCAACTAGGAGCAGATTTATCCTGGACTCCTTCAGGGTGCCTTCCTCAAGCAACTGGTCATGGAACCAACTCGGCAGAAGGCAATACTGGACCTTAGCTCACAAACAGGGACAGTGTGATGGGGTAACAGTGGGGAGCACCTGGGAAACAGTGACCACCAGTCATTGTGGTTTGAAATCACAGAAAGAGCAGAACCAAACCACACAAAAACACGATCCTGGATTTTAGGGGGTGACTTTGGGGAAATGGGAGATACTTGAAAGAGGCATTAAGGGAATGGGACAGAATCAGGGTTGAGGAACAGGGCAGTATTTAAAATGGGGATTACAAGAACAGAATTATGCATTAAGCAGGTTAGCAAGAGGAAAAGGAAGAGGAGACCATTATGGTTTTCCAAAGAGGTAGCAAAGAAAGTGAAAGCCAAAAGATTGCATTCAGGCAATACAAAAGACACAGGCAGAAGGGGATAGGGAGAAGTACCAGGAGAAGCAAAGGAGGTCAGTAAGGGAAGCCAAAGCTCAGACAGAAGAACACATTGCAAAATCAGTGGGTAGAGGGGAAAACCTTTACAGGTACATAAGGAAAAAGAAAGACAAAGGGAGGGATAGTGAGACTGAAGGGGAGGATGGGGGTCACAGGTGAGATGACAACAGTAAAGCTGACATTGAACAGGTATTTCTGCTCAGTCTTTACTGAGGAAGAGGAGGGTAATGGGTCTGAAGGAGTACAAGGGTGAGAATGGTGCAGAAATGGACACAATCCCTTTACACGAGAAAGGGTCCTGAAGGAACTGGAAGTAATAAGAGTTGATAAAGCAATGGGGCCAGATGGGGTGCACCCCAGGGTCCTTAAAGAACTAAGAGAGGTGGTGGCTGAACTCTGGCTATCCTGTTTAGCCAATCACTGGAAACAGGGAGGTACCCAAAGACTGGAGGACAGCAGATGTAGTCCCCTTATACAAAAAGTGGGAAACAAAGAGGAAGCAGGGAACTACAGACCAGTCAGCCCTCACCTCGGTAGTGGGGAAGATCATGGAAGCACTACTGAAGGAGAGATTGGGAACATCTGGTTGTCAATGGACTGCAGGACCCAAGGCAGCATGGTTTCACCAGGGGAGGTCATGTCAGATCAATCTCGCTGAATTTTTGACTGGGTGACTAGGGAGGTGGATCAGGGAGGGCAGTGGACATGGCCTATCTGGACTTCAGCAAGGCCTTTGACACTGTGCCACATAGAAGACTATTACACAAACTGGGAATATGGGTGTGGGCAGGACAGTAGTGTGGTGGGTAGGTAACTGGCTGGGTGGCAGGACACAGAGGGTGGTGGTAAATGGCTGTCACTCCACAGAGGAAGAGTGACCAGTGGGGTACCACAGGGATCAGTGCTGGGACCGGTCCTATTCAACATCTTCATTAGTGACATTGCGTGGGACCTAGAAGGCAGAATTTCACTGTTCGCTGATGACACAAAGCTCTGTAACAGAGTAGATGCACCAGAGGGTGTAGACAGAATGAGAAGCGACCTGCAGAAACTTGAAGAATGGTCAGGGGGTTTGGCAGTTGAAATTCAGTGCAAGAAGTGCAAGATAATGCATATGGGCACAAAACCCTGGCACAATATATCAGTTGGGGGTGAGGATATAGCATGCACCAAGCAGGAAAGGGATCTTGGGGTTGTCATCTCTGACCTCAAGGTAGGAAACAGTGTGACAAGGCAGCAGGTAAAGCAAATAGGATGCTGGGATGTATAGGCAGGGCATCACCAGCAGGGAAAGGGCGGTCATAATTCCACTATACAAGACACTAGTGAGGCCCCACCTGGAGTACAGTGTACAGTTCTGGAGACCATACCACGTAAGGACACAGACAGGGTAGAGAAGGTTCAGAGGAGGGCAACAAAGATGGTGCATGGATTGCATCACAAGTCCTATGAAGACGGGTTGAAGGAACTGAACATGTACTCCTGGAGGAGAGGAGGGAGAGGGGATATGATAGAGACATACAAGTATCTTACAGGGAGGAACAGGTGCAGGAAAACACTATTTTAAGCGAAAAGATGTTCCAGGACTAGAGGGCATGGGATGAAGTTGGAGGAGGACGATCTCAGAGGAAACATGAGAAAGAATTTCTTCACAGAACGGGTGGTGGACAAGTGGAACACCCTGCCAGAGGAAGTGGTGGGGGCTGAAACAATCACAGGATTTAAGAATGCATGGGATAGACATAAAGGAATTCTGGAGGTCAGGGGTAAGGGGCAACAGACTTCTAGGAAAACAAACTGAACTTACAAGCTCAAATGGGCAGACTGGGTGGGCCATAGGCCCTTATCTGCCGACACTGTCTATGTATCTATGAATCCGGATCTCAGAGTGATTAGACTCTGTGATTTTGTGAAGTAAATTTTGCTGAGCCACAAAAGGCACATAAAAATATGTTTCACACCCATGATTAAACATTTGACCATAATTAACTTTTTTTTTTTTTTTTTATTTTAGTCTTTGGTATCTGGGTAAGGCCCACAAGGTACAAGTGCCATTGAAACCCAAAAACAATAATTTCATTCGATCCAAGGCTTTATTTTAAGGGTTTCAACCATAACAAAGTGTTTAGCTCCTACAGGCAGCAAACCCACAATCAAATTTCCTCCCCAGTGCTTCCGACCAATGAGACTGTAGGAGCCTTGGCCTATCCTTGGCCTGGGGTTTTTCCCTTGGGTTATCCCCAGGAGCCAGATGTGCAGGGACGTCTGCACGGAGAAGCCGTAAGCGTCTGCCGCCCTTCTCCTTACGTTCCAGGCACAGATAGTACACCTGGTCTCCACTGGGTGTCACTGCTGCGTCGAGGAGCCCCAGACCCACCCCAGGGGAAAAAGAGCTGTCCTCCGGATGCTCAGTCCTCTCCCTCTCCTGCCGGCGGCCCGGGCTCATTCCCAAACCTGGGTCACCGGTGTGGCACGAGGTGTAGCATCTAGCGCCTCAACCCTCAGTGCCACCAGTCCAGCCCCCCCGTTGCTTTTTAATGTCACGATTTCTGTATCGCCTAAATGTGGCTCTTACGAAAGCAAAATGTCAGTTGTACGGTTTGGGATGTACTAGATTATTTTCTGCTTGACAGGAGAGTGGCTGCCATCAGTATTCCAAGTTGCAGCCTCCACTTTTCAAAGGGGTGCAATAGTTTTGTTAAACCTAGGCTTTAAATAATACCATACCTTTAATTATATTGCTTGTTCCTTATACCTTTATGCCATCCTTTAGACACCCTTATGTGCTCCCCACCCCCATTAAATTTGCAAAGTGAAAAATTGTGTGGAATCAATAATGGGGTATGCACTTGCCCCGGTCTTTACCCTTACAGTGGTTACAGAAAAGAGGGCAACTCTGATCACTCCTTTGCTAATATGTGAAACCAAGCTAATTTCCTATTCTAGGGACATGGATATGTTGTTCATCCACACTGTCTGGCAGGTTCCTTGCTGCTTTAAATCTTGCTAGAAGGTCTTCAAGCTGGCTCCTCCCACCCACCCGGGTGGTAAAACTCTCTGCTCCGCCCCATGACGCCAGATCTTCCTTACCGCTTGGAAGCTCAGGTTCCCTCCTTAACGCCGTGCGTGATAAGACTGGATCCTAATTCTTCGGTTTGCCCGAAACTCATTTTAAAATTTTCAAGACTTCGATCATCTTTCTCCCTTGCGGCTGCGATGGACAAATCGACTCCCGGATTTCAGCGGTGCCCTTGTGGGCAGAAGATGTCCAGGACGGACCCGCACTCCACGTGCATCTACTGCCTCTGCCTAGAACATGATCCGCAGGCCTGCGAGTCATGCCGTTCGTTTTTGGACAATGTCCTGGAGGACCGCGCTGCCCGGTTACAGCTTGGGCGCCCTGAGAAGCGCAGGTTAAGTCGAAGGAGGCCCGTTGGGTGGTTACTGCGGCGCTCAGCTGAGCAACTCTAGCAGATGATCGCCCTCGGAGGAGGCAGCCCAGGCCGCATCATCCTCTTCCTCGGTCGCGGCATTTATCACGCTCTCACTGGGTACCTCGTATTCAGCTTCGTTCAAGGAGCTTTGCCAATCCCTTTTCATGAAGGGAGAGGGGCCATCGGGACATTCCTCTCTGTCCAAAAAGAAGGACTCAAAGGGTAAGTCTCATCGTTGGTGTTCGTTGAAGCGGGAGAGGTCTCCTTCCCCGGACAGCCAACTGTCTACTTCGGTCGAGGTTGCAGCTAAGGCCGCTGGCGTCACGGCGTCCCCGTCAGGCTAGCCGGCCGAGACAGCCGTCGACGCGGTCGAGATTTTTCTCTACCTGTCGGACGGGCTGTCGACTGAGGCCGACAACCCTTCTTCATCGGTTCCCCCAGTGGAGACCGAGGATATGCCTGTGCCCCCGGTGCAGCAGTCCCCGGTTAAGGCTTCCGAGCTGAGGGAAGAGTGGGTGTCCCCCTGCTCCTTCCCAGACCCGTCCTCGGAAACGCCGAGGATCTGTCTCTGACATCATCTCAGTCCAGCTGATCCCGCCGACATCAGCGGTCTCGGCACCGAGGTAAGCGGCGCCGCCGCTCGTCCTCGTCTTCCTCCTCGGAAGAGGCGGCTTTCGCGCAATTGCGCCGACGCTACGAGGACCTGATGTGGCAGCAGTTACTTCTGTCCGGGAACAAGTCGATGCCGTCGCCTTCCTCGGCCATCAAGTGGCTGTCACCCACATGAGCCGAAACAGCCCCTTGCTATAGTAGAGGTGCCCAAGCCTGGGCTGGTTGTTCGGTCGAAACCAGCTGCCCCACCGATCGTGGTGGAACCTCCGCCTCCACAACCGAAATCGGGGGCGCTGACCAAGGACTCTTGGTCGGGTCAAGGCCTGCCCCACAGGTTGTCGGTCACCCTCACTCACGACATCCTCGGCAGGTGGAGGGTGGCTCAGGCCCCAGGCAGCTCTTCGCGGACTCCTCCGAGTCTGACTCCTCTTCCCTCTTCTCCAGGCCCGTTGACCTGGAGTCCTCCGGGGGCCAGTCGTTGGACGAAAGCCCATCGTCCTTCATGGTTTGCTTCGGCTCATATCAGAGTCCACCAGCATGCAGCTCGAGCCCGTGTCCAAGCGGGCCAAGTATCCCCTGATGGAGATACTGGACCAAGGGGATTCACCCACGGAGGCCTTTCCGGTGGCTGAGGCCATTGTCGACCCAGCCTTGGAGCTTTGGCAGTGGCCTGCTTCCTGCCCTGTGCCTTTGGCCAGGTTGGCCAGGAAGTATGCGGTCCCTACCGACTCTTCGCCCGGGTTTTCGGAACACCCCTCTGCCAAGGGTTGGTCACCGACAGCGTTTTCCAGCGTTCCGGGAACGCTAGGGACGTGGACAAGCCCCCCCCCCCCGACAAGAAGTCCAAAAGCTGGACTACACCGGTGCAAGGTGTATGCTGCATCCTCACTTGGCCTCCGCCAGGCCAGCTCGGCCGTGCTGATGGCACACTCTCCCACGTCCTCATGGGCTCCCTGGATGAGGTAATCCCTCATCTCCTGGCCGACCTGCAGACCACGGTCCGGCAGGTGCAGGACCAGGGTAGGGCCGTGGCTAAGCAGCAGCTCCAAATGGCTCTGGACATAGGAGACTCCTGTGCCAGATCGGTTGTGGCCGTAGTGGCCATGCGCCGCAGAGCATGGCTGAGGATATCCCCCTTCACGGCGGATACCCAGCACAAATTGGCGGAAGTCTCCTTCTTGGGGACCGACCTTTTCGGCCCTGGAGTGGAAGGTCACCTCAAGCGGATTGAAAAGTCTAATGCCACTCTGGACTCCTTCTTTGCCCAGAAGGACAAAGGCCACCGACAGCAACAGCACAAGTCCTTTCGCCCTTCTGCACCTGTGGCACGTCCGGCCCAACAGCACCAGGGCCAGCAGGCTCGCGCTTGGCATCCCAAACCCAAGCCTGTGGCTTCCTCCAATAGGAAGCAGGGAGGTAAAGGCCCAGGAGGTCCCTTGGCTGGTCCCTCCTCCAAGCCTGCCCAGTGACTGGTTGAGGGGTGTCTTCCCCCAGCCTCGTCACTCCCCCCTGGGTTCCCCTCGTGGGGGGACGGCTCCGCCACTTCCTTTCCGCCTGGTCCGCTATCACCGTGGATCGGTGGGTGTTGGAGGTGGTAGGAAAGGGCCTGCCTCTGGAGTTCGAGCAGGCCCAACCCTTCCGAGCCATCACCCCTCGGGGGTCCACAGCCTCTCTGTCGGCCCGCTGAGCAGATATTGCCCTGCTCCTCAAAAAAGAGGTGATCAGGAAGGTGGCGGATCCTCCTCCAGACCCGAGGTTTGTGTCCAGGTACTTCCTGGTCCCAAAATGGACGGGAGACTGGCGCCGCATTCTCGACCTGCACGACCTGAACAGGTTCCTAAGGTCTCGGACCTTCAGGATGGTCACTCTGGCTCAGATAATCCCATCCTTGGAACGAGGCATGTGGTTCTGTTCCCTGGATCTTCAGGACGCGTTCTTTCACGTCCCAATCCATCCGTCCCACCAGAGATTCCTCCGCTTCAGAGCAGAGGGATCCCTTTACGAGTTCCGGGCCATGCCCTTTGGCCTTTCCCTAGCTCCCAGGGTCTTCACCAAATGCATGGCAGTGGTGACAGCATTCCTGCGGTGCCGAAGGGTCCGGGTGTACCCCTACCTGGATGACTGACTGATTGCAGCCCACCTCCAGAGTGGAGGTGGAGCGGTCCAGATATCTGGCCCTCCAGGTTTGCTCTCAGGTTGGCCTCCTCATCAACGAGGCCAAGTCGGAACTCGTGCCAAAGCAGGTGATACAATTCATCGGGGCAGAACTCTACTCTCTACGAGCCAGAGCACAGCGCCAGGCAGACAGGGCCAAGGTTCTTTCCTCCTTTGCCCAATCATTTCAGGTTGGGCAATCGCGCCCTGCCCAGGACTTCCTGGGCCTCATGGTGGCCTGCACCAGCGTGGTCCATTGGGCCCGCTTGTACATGCGTCCCCTTCAATGGGGACTGGTCAGCCAATGGTCACAGCACTTCGATCCACTGGATCAGCTAGTGACAGTGACCCAGGGGATGTGGAACGCTTTCCAGTGGTGGACCGTTCCATTACATCTGCAGGAGAGCATCTCGTTTGTCCGCCTGAGCCGACAGTCTCGCTGTTGACCAATGCCTCTCTGATGGGTTGGGGTGCCCATCTGGGGGAGCACAGAGCGCACGGCCTCTGGTCCCCTCGGGAGTCTCGATGCCATATCAACCTGCTGGAGCTTCGAGCGGTTTGTCTAGCCCTCACCGCCTTCGCTCCATTTCTACGGGGTCAAGTGGTTCAGGTCCAGACAGACAATACCACGACCATGTACTACCTAAACTGCCAGGGCGGGACACGCTCCATGCCTCTGCGCAGGGAAGATCTCCGCATTTGGTCACTCGCGCAGCCTGGAGGTGGATCTTCTCGCCATTCATGTGGCAGGAGCCTCCAACACCCTGGCCGATGCCCTAAGCTGGATAGGGGCTGCATCTCATGAGTGGTCTCTCCTGCCGGAGGTAGTACAAGATCTCTTCTCCCATTGGGGCACGCCTCAGGCGGACCTGTTTGCCTCCAGGGAGAATGCGAAGCTGAGACTGTCATGCCGCGCCTCAGCAGGGGCTCGCTGAGGGGATGCCTTCCGAGGCCATGGACCCCGGGCCTCTTCTACCTTTCCCCATTTCCCTTGATCCACAAGGTGCTTCTCAAGGCGAGGAGGGACAAAGTGCAGGTGATTCTGGTAGCCCCAGACTGGCCCCGCCAGTTCTGGTATCCAGATCTCTTCAGTCTCGGCTCCAGGCTCCTGAGGTGGCTTCCAGCCCGCCCAGACCTGATCTCAATCAGGGGAAGGTATTCCATCCGGACCTTCAATCCCTGCACCTGACGGCCTGGTTCCTGAGCGGCTAGAGTTCCAGGCCTTGGGTCTTTCCGACGAGGTCCTCAACATTGTTGAGGCGTCCTGTAAGGAGTCAATTAGAAAATGCTACACCTTCAAATGGAAGAGATTCTCCATTTGGTGTCAGGGCAAGGGCCTGGACCCTTCCTCCTGTTCCTTGGCAAGCATTCTGGACTACCTGTGGTCCCTTTCTCAGCAAGGGCTTCGGTCGACGACCCTTAAGGTGCACCTGGCAGCCATCTCTGCTTACCGGCCGCGGGCAGGAAGCGGTCGGTGGCGCAGGAGAAGGTGGTCGGGCGCTTTCTTCAAAGGTCTTGATCACATATCCCCTCCGGTGCGAGAACCTCCACCTCCGTGGGATCTACTGCTGGTATTGGCTAAGCTCATGGGCAAGCCATTCGAACCGATGCACAGGTGTGACATCTCTCACCTGTCATGGAAGACCGGCTTCTTGGTGGCTATAACGTCAGCCAGAAGGATGGGAGAGCTCCAGGTGTTTTCCATCGAGTCTCCTTATCTGGTGTTCCACAGGGATAAGGTTGTCCTGCACCCCCACCCGAAATTCCTTCCGAAGGTGGTATCGGAGTTTCACCTTAACCAGGTGTTGACTCTGCCAATGTTCTACCCCAATCACACCTCGGAGGCCGAATATAGGCTCCATACTCTGGGCCCTAGAAGAGCGCTCTCTTATAAGGAGCGGACGGCTGAAGTTCGGGGAGAGGTTCGCCAGCTGTTTGTCACCTACACTGAAGCTGCACCTGGCAGACCTGCAGCCAAGCGGACGATAAGCAGGTGGGTCACCTGCTGCATTGATCTCTGCTATAGGTTGGTGGGCATGGAGCCTCCCAGAGGGATAAGAGCTCATTCTACCCACCATAGCGCTGCATCGGTGGCTGCTTCCTGGGACGTCCCTATCCAGGAAATCTGCAGGGCTGCTACCTGGAAGTCAGCACACACCTTCATCACCCACAACCACATCGACCTTGAGTCATGCTGGGATGCTGGTTTTGGGGCCTCTGTTCTCCAGTCTTTATTTCCTAAGTAGGGAGTGTGTGCCTTGCCTCCCTCCTACCGGAGAACTGCTAGGAGTCTGCCAGACAGTGTGGATGAACAACATATCCATGTCCCTAGAAATACAGATTACTCACCTGTAACAGGAGTTCTAGGAATGGTATATGTTGTTCATCCACCCGACCCACCCGACCTCCCGGCCTTCGACGCACAACCTGGCTTACAGCGGGCTAGATCTGGTGTCATGGGGCGGGGCCGAGAGTTTTACCACCAGGTGGGTGGAAGGAGCCAGCTTGAAGACCTTCCGGCAAGATTTAAAGCGGCAAGGAACCTGCCAGACAGTGTGGATGAAAAACATATACCATTCCTAGAACTTCTGTTACAGGTGAGTAACCTGTATTTTTAGCTCCACATTCTATCCCTTTTTAAGGGCAAGTGAACTCGTTTCTATAGCTCCACAAAACATATAGCTCTTACACCTCTTTCTCTCCCAAACCCCCTGCAGTACAAATCCTGTCTGCATCAGATTAGTCCAGTTAACCCTTTACGAACTTGTAGAAAAGGAATGTGGCAAACATTCACATAAGTCTAGCAGTGTTTGCTCTGGTTTCTCATAAGACAGAATCTTGTTATTCAAATTAAGGCTCCTAATTTTGCTGGATGTGAGAAAGTTGATTTGATATGGCTTGCCACAAAATGGTTTTGACATTTGAAAACCTTGTTTCTGTCTTGCATACCATCCTAGGGTAAATCGTGGTAAGTGGAAATGGTAGTTCCATCCAACTTGTTGTTCTTGTGCACGGCCTGCGTAACAAAGTCCATCTCTGATCTCAACCTTTGCCACTGTTACTCTTGGGGGGGGGGGGGTTCTGGGAGATGACTCTTATTGCTGTTTTCTTAAATATCTGTGAACCCTATCGGGCTTTTTTTTTTTTTTTCTGAGGTGGAATCTGTGAAAATTGAGGGTAGTTTTTGAACCATTTGAGTAATGGGTAACTACTTGTCCCATTTCTCCAATACACCCACACTTCCACTATATTTTTCCTTATGGTTCAGGACTCTAATCAACTTGTTTCTAAGTCTATAATATCGTCTTTGTGTTGCCTTTTTTTTTTTTTTTCACCCTGGTTGCAAACATTATTTTCTTACAAGGATCTGCACCTTTCTGCTTCTCCCATTCTGAGTTGTATCGACTCCTTTTGTTTGAAACTGCAACATTGTTTCATTTATTTCTTGCAAGTGTTCCTTTAGCAAAAGGTGCCATCTCATTTTTAAGCTCTTATTTCATTTAAAGTGATTGGTTTTTTTTTTTTTCCTCATCCTAAGGTACCACTTTCTGGATATGGTACCTTCAGTCAGTTACTTATTTGCAGCCTTTACTTATCGAAGTTTGGCCTCGACAAAGTGGCTGGCCAGTCCCTTCCACTTCTGATTGATGAACATCCGCCCATACTCTGGCACACTATGACATGCTGTAAGGGAGCGTGCGAAGGCGTGCCCAAATGAAATGAATGGGACTTGATTTTCAAAGCTGTTTAATTCCTTATGATGGTGAGTTGGAGATTAATGAAGGCCACAGTTCAACTAACAAGGCCCTTGTTAGTTGAGCGGTGGCCTTCATTAATCTCCAGCTCGCCATCATAAGGAATGAATAGGAATGAAAATAATATTCCATTCATTTCAATGGGGTGCACCTCTCACTCTCCCTTGCTGCACATCATAGCGTGGAGGCATGTTCATCGGTCAGGAGGTGGAAGGGATTGTTTGGCCACCTTGTTGGGGCCAAACTGCGACCCCTTCAAATAAAGGCTGCAAATAACAATTGTATAACTACAGAAACTGGTCATGTCAGCGATTAGCCTGTCAAAAACAGTAAGTCATGCCTGTGCAAACCGAGATGAGAAAATCTGTTTAATATGAGTCCATTCTGGCATAGAATTAATCTTGCTTTGAGTCAGATAGGTTGTCCTCCTTTCTCATTTTTATGTTTGCTTGCACACATGTGCAAGAAACATAGTGCCATCATCTGAGTTTTTCAGAGGTGTGTCAGCATCTTCCAATTCAGTCAGTGTGTTTGCAGGCGTGGTCACAGTTCTCCAATCACTGCTGGAGCTGTCTATGACAGCAGTTGAAAATGCAGTGGCATACAGTTGAAAGAGGGAGCTACGCTTCAGTGAGCAGCTCCCCCCCCACACACACACACACAGATCAACTGTGTTGGTTGCCTGATAGAATGGTGTAGTCTTGTCTAGCTTAGAGAGACAAGCCATACATCATTACTTTAATAAACTGCTCCCTGCCAAAGCAGGATCACCAAAATGTGTGGGTGCCTAACAGTCCTTACACACGCCAGCTCTCCAAAGCACACCTTCATGGACTCCATGGGTTCTTATCCTCCAGAAAAAAAAATACCTCAGCATTTGACGTGAAAACTCAGACTTCTTTGTATGTGTAATTCCAAGCGTTTTCTCTTACTAGACTCTGTCAATGTGAACTCCCCACTGCTAAAACCTATGCAAATGAACTTGAGCGTACTGTACTACCTGCAGCTGAAGCAAAGAACAGCCAGAATGCACAAAGGAGAACATACTGCTATGCATTTCAGCAGCAGCCAGTGGGGGAGGTTTTCATGACTGAAGCACTTTAATCGCCTTTTAGTGCTGTCATATACACACCCTGTGTGTAATTCACTAAACTGCACACTTAGTCTGGTAATGCAGCTTCAGAATATTTTTTCTCTGAATTGCCGTGAGCTGGCATTTAGATAGAATCACACAGCTCTTTCTCAAATCAGATGCTCAATGAAGTCACATCACCTTGTGACCCTAAACATCTTAGGGTTGGACATGTGCCCTAACAAAATAGCGAAAACTAGGTATAGAAAAGGAAAACACAAATTCAACCGTAGCTCACAATCGAATCCACCCTTTTCTCCGGCAAATCTGAAGCCGCCTAACAGCCCACCCCTGGGTGTTCAGGCACTCCCTCCACCCGCACAACGTATGGCCGATGGGGGTGCTGTTGCATTTTATTTCATAATTTCCTGATCCCGTTGCTGCCACCATACTGATACAGTAATACTTTTTATGGCTCAAACTGCTTGACATTAGCTGAATTATAAATGGCATCCCTGTTTGACGCTGTGGTGCAGAATATGGTGGTGCTCAAATTTTAAGCCCAGTATTACATGCAGATATGTTGTTGACTCATGTCACTTACCATTTTATACATCTATTGATTTTTTTCAATTCACTTTTGGTGACAGATGTTGATCACAGGGATTCTGGTGTCACAATTCAGTTCAGCGACGTGTAACATCTTAGTGCAGATGCTAAGTAACTGTTTTAAAATGCTGAAAAAGTTAACAGCGATGAAAGTGCATGAACTTCTTTCTTCCGTGTCTGGAGTTGTAGTGGTGTTATTGGCAAGTGCATGTCCCTTTGCTCCAGATCTATCGGTGAGATGTCTATTCTGTGCAATGGACAGTGGCTGAATGTTATCAGCTGACAGTTTTCATTTCATTATCAACAGATAAATATTCAGGGCTTTGCAAATGCAACTTTACTGGTAGCACAGTTTCATGCCCCTCAAGTGTCTCATCAGTTAGTGGTTATATCTTAACTGATGATCACAAAAAGTATGAAAAAGATTTGCCGCTGAGTAATGTAAATGCCAATCCACCTAAGCACCTTTAGGCTGCAAACAGAATTTGAACGTATAGGGATTCTGGACTGGTGTATCACTCCTTGGCACAGCAACGGTTAATAAGTTTAAGCACATTCTCAAGACATTGTTTCACTTGCCCCCCTCTCCCCACTACGATCCTGGTCATCCTAAGTAAACCTGACATTTTAGTATCTGTTTTACATCTTGGCTCAGTTAGGCAATCAGCGCTGTAAGAACATAAATGGACACATACATGGGAACTATAAGAACATGCCGTGGGTGCTTCTGTCTTAGTCCAGCTGTGCAACATCAGCCTGAAGCTCGGGTAGAGCTTACTGTCTACTACTTTGTTCACCCCCCCATGTACCTGTACCATTTCACATCCTCCCTTGCCTTAGTCCAGCTGTGCTACATCAGCCTGAAGCTCTGGTAGGGCTTACTGTCTACCACTTTGTTCACCCCCTCCATGTACCTGCACCATTTCACATCCTCCCTAGATCTACAGTGAGTGAATCCCTTATTCATATGTCACATATGCACGCACAAAAAAGAAAAAACGGTCTTCAAAAATTAAGATACATTTATTGTATGTTGTGTTTGCTTGCACGCATGTGTAAGAAACATAGTGCAATCATCCGAGATTTCAGAGGTGTCACCCGCTCTTCCAGTTCAATCAGTGTGTTGGCAGGTGCGGCCCCTGTAAGCCAATGCATGATGGAGCTGTCTATGACAAGCTCCAAAATGCAGTGGCATACAGTTCAAAGGGGGAGCTACACTTCAGTGAGCAGCGATAAGATATCGCTTGCTCATGCACCCCATCCCCTGCCTTACATGCAGGAATTATGCACCCCGCCTGCCTTGCGCACACTGTATAGCCGACAGGGTGCCCAATCCCCGTCGGCTGTGCTGCGCTCCCCACCCCCAAAGCCTTCCAAATGTCATGCTGGGTGCCCACCTCAACATGGCAACTCATGATATAGCCGGGGGTGCCCAATCCCCGTCGGCTCCACTGTCCTCACCCCCGAGTACTGGGTGCCACGCTGGGAGCCCACCCCAGCATGGCAATCTATGCTTTGGGCGACAGGGGTGCCCAGTCCCCCATTGGCTGAATGCCCCCCCCAACCGTCCTTGTGCCATGTGTCCTTGAGCCCACCCCAGCGTGGCAAACATCCTGTATCATCATTGGAAACAAGAACACCTGTAAAGAAAAAACGGTCCCACGTAGTCTCCCTGGCCCCCCTCCCACTACCCGCACCCACCCACGGCACACCTGCTCCCCACACCCCCCCTCACCCCATACTTACCTCTGGACCTCGGCGCAACGATCTTCGGTGGACCGGGAACACGTCTGCACTCTTCAAAGCCGACTCGCGAACTGAGGAAATGCCGGTAAGCTGTATAATGGGCTAGATAGGGGTTTTCAACTTTGTTGCATATCTCAGGCATTTTTTGGAATTTTTGTACCAAATTTTCAACATGGGGTTTTTGGGACCCCTTCTCATGAATGATGTCACTGTCATGGCGTTATTGGGGCCCGAAGGGTGATTTCGCAGTTACTGCGTGAAATCACCTTTCGGGACCGATTAATGAAATGACACTGCCAGTGTTCATAAGGTGGGCTCTTAAAAGCCTATTTTGAAAATTTAGTGGAAAATTCACAAAATGACTGTTTTATCGAGTGTTGTAGCAGTTCCTACGTACGCTGTAAGTTTGCAAATTTTCAATATTTACACTCCAGATTTTCAACATTGCCATTTTCACACCTCCTATGAGCAGTACAGCTGTCATTTTCACATCTTGCCCAAAATGTGTTTCCACCATGTAGCGCACAATGGCTGAGGTCGCTGTCTGAAATCAATGTATGGGACAGATTAAGAAAATCAGTGACACTGTTCATGAGCAGAGGTCTTAAAATGGCTATGTTGAAATTTGGTGAAAACATTCCAAAATGACTGTTTTAGAGTGTGCGCTATGCAGTTCCTATGCACGATCATAAGTTTGCGAATTTAATATTTTCACTCCAGATTTTCAACATTGCCATTTTATTACACTTCCTTATGAACAGTACAGCTGCCATTTTTCATATGCTGCCCAAAATGTGTTTCCGCACATGTAGCGCACAATGGTGCTGTTGGTGTGTGCAATCAATGTTTGGGACAGATTAAGAAAATCAGTTGCACTGTGCATGAGCAGAGGTCTTAAAATGGCTATGTTGAAAATTTGGTGACAAAAGTCCATAAAATGACTGTGTTATGAGTGAGCATTGCGCAGTTTCCACGCACCCTCGTAAGTTCATGACTTTGTAATATATTAAGTCCAGATTTTCACCAGTGACACTTTTCCACACTGCCTTATTTACAGTACAGCTGTCATTATTCACAACATGGCCGAAGTGTGTTTTCACACTTTCAGCGCAGAGATACGTGGTCGCTGTGGGAAATTAATGTTCAGGACAGATAAAGAAAATCATTGACACTGTTCATGATCGGAGGTCCCAAAATGCCTTTGTTGACAATCTGCTGTGTATGTAAAAAAAAAAAAAAAAAATCCCCAACCTAATTATATTACGGGGTGCGTTTCACAGTTTCTATGCCCGCTCGTGACTTCACCATTTTTTTTTTTTATATTTTTACTACACATTTGCAACATAGCCACTTTTTACACCTCCCCATGAACAGTACAGCTGTCATTTTTTACATCCTGTTCGGAATGTTTTTGCACCTGTGGTGCTAAATGCCGTAGTCGCTGTGCGTAAGCAGCTTTCGGCTAAGAAACTGATATTGCCACTGTTCATGAGGTGGGGTCACAAAAAAACCATGTTGAAAATTTGGAGTGAAAATACCAACGAATGCCTGAGGTATTAGGGTTTCCAACCATAACGCCCAACCCTGTAGAGAATGACAGGCATCAGGGGTGTGACTTGGGATTCTTGCCTGTAATGCTCATACCATTCCACACCCTGCAACCAGTGAAAAGCATCGAGGTATGCCTTGGACTCTTCGGCCCCAAAGTTCACCCCATTCTCCTATATCGCACCCATCCCACTGTATTTCCTAATGGAATGGGGTGCACATAAGGACCAAAGACCCCAAGGAACACCGTGACACTTGCCAGTGTCTGCAGGGTGGGGTGTACTGAAATGGCGTGGCCGTTATGGCTGACGACCCAAAGGCACACCCCAATGCCTGTCACTCTCTGCAGGGTGGTGGGGTTGGCTTAAGTTCAATACTTCACTGCCATTACTATTATGCAGTTCTGTAACTTCTACACTACCACTGCCAATGCCAGCAAGCAAACATTCGGCATTGACAAATGCTTGTTGATCTACTGTTGCTAAATCCACTTCTAAATCTGAGCCAGAATTCTAATCCTCAGTCCAGATTTGTAGGGTGTGCCTTTAATTCCCGCTCCGCCCCTGCTAAAGCAATTGTTGGAATATTTTTCTACATGTTTGATGCATTTAATGAATTGGGTTGCTCTGCTTTACAAAAAAACTGATTGCAGATTTTAAGTTCTTGTTATTTAATGGGATCTTTTAGATTAGAGGTGTGTGTGTGTGTGTGTGTGTGTGTGTGTGTGTGTGTGTGTTTATGGCTACCTCCATGAGAATCTTTAGCCGACTGAAAAATGTCAAACAACCCGGGCTTTGCTTCTTCAGAATTAACTACCGGTATTGTAAAGGCCACCTTACCTGCCTTATTACAAGTGGTGGTTGCCTTTAAGTAGAATTCTTGTTAAAGGCAGGAATTGATCTTTCTTCTGCTCCTGGAGTATTTTAATCATCTCTTCAGCTTTTACGTTATCATAAAGTAACCTACAGGTTGACTTATTTGCGGTTCTGCTTGTGCCAAAGTGCGGACTTCGGCATTCCGTAAATGTGCCAGTGCCTTATTACCTGGCATCTCCATTTTGCTCATGTCCACCTCACCTGGTTTGGCGCTCGTTTCAGCTTTTAATGTTTTTATATTTTTGAGGAAGGAATGTATTCTTTTGTCCCAAATCTTCCGGAGTTGACACTGCTTCCAGCGGCTGCAAGGTAACAAGTCACAGGATTTGATTTATGTCTGAAGGTAATTGTGTGCTCCGTTAAACAGAGCTGTCGGCAGGTTTACGATCTCTTTGTATTCTTTCTCGGATTTTTTTCAATTGTGCCAACAGTGGGGATTTGGGTACTGCTGGATTGGGGGGGGGGGTGTTTTGGTCGCTGTAGCTTTTTGCTGCCTTTCTGGCTTTGGGTGGGTGGGGGATCCAAAGCAAATAGTGATTTGATCTGAAAATCGCTTAAGGTGTGAGATAAAATGAGGAGCAGCAAGACGTGGTACCTCACGTGGATACAGATTAAATCGGCACAGTCCCGCAAAGAGAAAGAGGTTGCCAGTTTCTTAGTAAACTAAAACACAGTAGTGATACCGGAAGCTTGTTTTTGGAGAAAGAGAGGCTTGGCAAGTGCCCTCCTGTATCCACTCACTCCTCACTGGCACATCTTCTGAGCCCCCAAACTTCACGCCATTCCCTGCCCACTGCTTTTTTTTTTGTAACTGCCAGTGGACTCACTCCAATGCCCTCCGGTATGCTGTAGGCAGCACTTTGTGAGCTGAGCGGCGGATTGGTATTGCAGCTTTTCAGAGCTGCTGTTTACATTCTGGGGAAATTTCAAACATGACGAAAACCGGCATTGAAACTGCAGAATAAAGGTAACTGCTAAGATGCACACCACTACGCGTGCATCGTGGCGCATCACTGCACTCTGTTCTTCCCTGTCTTGATGCCAAGCGCCTTACCCCCTGTATTCCTCTGTCTCCAAACTTTGGTGTGGCTCTCTTCCCACTTATCTTGCCTCTCTCCTGTCCTCCCCCCCCCCTTCTTTCTTGCACTCTTTGCAATGCTTGCGCTCTCTCTCTTTTGCTCTCCTTCTTATGAAATCTACTGTTGGGCAAGCTTCCCTCTCATTCAGTTTTCCTAAACTGTGGGTTCAGCCGGCCTGGTGGCGCTGAGGCACTGGATGCCACACCTTGCGCCACACCAGTGACCAGTGTTCAGGAGCGAGCACGGGCTGCTGGGGGTTGGCAGGGAGGAGAAGGCTCAAGTGTCCCAGGGACAACTCTCCTTCTCCAGGAAGGGGCTGACAAGATGTCGGTGCATGCCTAGCCCCTAGCAGCGGCTGGGGGCTGGCACACTGCTGCATCTACAAAAGTAGAGGTGGGGCAGGCGCCTGATGGAGTACACACATGGGAGCATGCGCGGCACCTTCGCTGGCATCCTTGCATGCTCTACCTCGGGGGGGGGGGTGGCACCACATAGAACAAGGAAAAGGGCTCCTGGTCGGGCAACATGAGCTTCTGTCCCCCACCTCCCAACCCCTGAATGGCTTTTCTCTCACCCTGGATGCTGTCTAGGTGAGCTGAGTTCGGGGGACTCCTCACCCCCCTGGCACAGAGAGCAAGCTTTGGGGGATACGGGGAAGCCGGCCTGATATCGAGGGTGCAGGCAAAGAGGGACATCTGGATGTAGAGCTGACCAGGAGTAGGTAGAAAGTAATGGTTTAAAAAAAAAAAAAAAAAAAAAAAACACTGTGTGGTTCTCTTCCCCCTTCTGTTCACTCTGCATCCTCCTTGTCTGCCCTTAAAGCTCTCCTCCTCGATGTCTTTTCTCACTCCTGCAGCTGTTTCTGATATTGGTTTGGATTTCCTTCACCTGTAATCATCCATTACTGTTTTCAGCACTTCCCATTTCCTTCGCATCATTTATTCCCTCTGTTCCTTAATTTGATATATTGATTTAATTGCAGTTTTGTCAGTTCCACAGTTACTGTAAGTAACTTACTGTTTGGCAATCTTATTAAGCATTAATGTTTTGTTTGTCAATATTTCCTTATTTCCATTCCATGTATTTTTGACTCTGTATTTTGTGTCTGTTCTCTCCTCCTGTTCCCCTTTCCCCAGGATGCATTGCTGGAAATGAGCGGATATATTCAGCATCTGTCAGGGGTGTAGCCAGGAATTTTAAACTTGTGCTCAAACTGACACACTGTTGCCCTGCCCCCCACACGTAAACATGAACCAAAGCATGCCATGTCATCCATCAATGGGACTCAGGCTCTGCTAGCGTTCCAAGTCTAGTCAAGTAATCAGTTTCTTCCTGTAATCCTCCTTCCTTTGATTTTCTGCCTGCCTAGTAACTTGTTCTTGTTTCTGTTTTTGGCTGGTGGCATCGGTGCCCTGTAGTGAACAACAAAGACAGAAGTGCTCAGTGCGACATACTCGGTGTGACTCACAATGTCCTAGCTTTCCTCTTTTTGTTGCCCCTGCCTGAATTTTGTGTTTTTTGTTTTACTGTACAGAGTACAGTGCGTATGCTTGCCAACACCCCTGGCATCACTTACTCTCTTGTTACATGGGAATGTTTGTAATACGATGTATCCCCGCCTCAAAAGTGCTGGTTAAGGTGTCATTTAAGTGCAGGAACAGATACCTCCTTGAAGTAGCCACATCAGTCTGTCTGGTAAATTGAACCCAGATCAGTTGGCATGGTAAACTACTCCTGGAGCCGTGGCTAAGGAGCAGTCTGACACCCTTCCCCTTCAGAGGCATGCTGGACAAGTCTCAGTGGCACATTTGCCTAGTCTCCAGATATATGATGGGTAAGTCTAACCACCTCCAAAGCATGCTGGGTAAGTTTTGACCACCACCACCCAGAGGCATGCTGGGTAAGACTCAGCCACACACTCTCCTCCAGAGGCATGCTGGGTAAGACTCGGCCACACACTCTCCTCCAGAGGCATGCTGGGTAAGACTCAGCCACACACTCTCCTCCAGAGGCATGCTGGGTAAGTCTTGGTGTCTTTGTTTCCACACTTGTAGGTGAACCAAAGTCTGCATCTTTTCTCGGGAAACCTGGATGAGGAACTCAAGATTCGGGGACAAGAAGCAGGTAAGGAAGTTTCCAAATATGGACAAGAAGCTAGAGTTGATGAATGTGGAGGGTGCGGTGTGGGGCTTATGTGTTTGTTTCACCTGCTGTGAATTTGCACACAAGGGGGCATCACTGGGCTGGACGGAAGCTTCCAGAGTGACTTGAGGTTACCCACCATGCTGCAGCCTAAACAGCGTGTGGCACAAGTAAGCAGTGCTTTGGGGAAACCAAGGGGGACCCCAACCAAAGCCATCCAAAGCACCCCCATTACTGTGATCTGCCCTAACAGGCCATCCCAAAGAAACCTATCGCTGCTCTAGGGGACCCCTGAGTCCATCCCAAAGCATGCCCTGCACTGTCATCTGCCCTAACCAAGACCATCCCAAAGCACCCTCATCACTGTCCTCTGTGATGACAAATGGAATGGCTAGAAATTTGTATTTATT
Organism: Neoceratodus forsteri; assembly: GCA_016271365.2. Lineage (NCBI taxonomy): Eukaryota > Metazoa > Chordata > Ceratodontiformes > Ceratodontidae > Neoceratodus > Neoceratodus forsteri. The sequence continues at coordinate 2,954,650 of JADMNL010000033.1, forward strand.
TATTGAAATGTTTCACTAGGAAAGGTACACTGAGCAATAAATTGCTCATCTCCCAGTGCATCCTTGGGGGAGAGGGTATAACGAAAGAAAAAACATAAACAGATATACAGATGTCATATCGGCAGCGTAAAGGGTCATGTTTAATGGGTTAGATTTTGGGGGGGGTGATGTTTAATTTATTTGCCAGCTATGATTACCCCATAGGAACCACTAGTGTGTGTTTTCCAGTGTACTTTGCCAATTTAAAGCCACTTTGAAACCAGTTCAGGCTATATGATGTGGTGGGGGGGGAGGAGAGACCTTGATAAACAGAACTATATCAAAACAACTTAATGACTATGTAAACCAGTAAACACCAATTAACTAATGGAACAAACCAATTAAAACTTCCTCAGTCATAAACACACACGACTCACAGACCAGGAAAAAACTGACAGCACAGATGTACTACATAAACCCTCGGGGGGGGGGGGGAGAGCTTAAAACAGTTAAGAGTAGCTAAACCTCCTGCACAAAAATCCCACCCCTGTGTCTTACCAGACAGCAATGTCCATCGACACTTCTCTGCATGTCTTGGACACCATGTCTTCCACAATACAGCAGCCAGCCCCTCTGCATTTCAGATGACTAGTGATGTCACGGTATCATGATTTTATCATGTCCAGAGGAGCTTCCCCCGTAGCAATGATAGGGCCTTTTGTCTAGGATGGGGGGAGGGGAGAGTAAGGGGGCAGCTGGGGAGAGAGAGTCAGGGAGGAGAGTGGTATCACTAAATGCTAGGAGCCTGGGGAATAAGATGGCAGAGCTGCAGGCACTACTGGCAGAAGGAGAGGTGGACATAGCAGCCAACACTGAGATGTGGGCCGCCCAAAACCATGACTGGGACTTTGCCATCCCAGGATATAAATTATTCAGGAGGGACAGAGAAAAAGGTAAGGGTGGGAGTAGCCGTTTACATAAGGGAAGTGATTGGATAAGTCAGCGAGGAGGGGGTAGAAGGTAGGTCAGAAGTCATTTGGATACAACTCCATGCCCTAAAGGGGGCTAGGGTCCAATTGGGGGTTGTTTATAGGCCCCCAACCCAGAAAGAGGACGTGGATAGGGAGCTAGTGGAGCAGCTAAGGAGACTCTGTGGCAAAGGGAGCACTGCCGTGGTGGGAGACTTCAGTCTACCAGGGGTGGATTGGAGCATCCCAGCCACCATATGTGCCAGGGAGCAGATCCTCCTGGAAGTAATCCAGGATGGCTTCCTGACCCAAAGGGTGACAGTGCCAACAAGGGAAGAAAATATTCTAGACCTGATGCTGGAGGATGGAGAACGGGTCAGAGATATAAGGGTGGAGGAACTACTGGCTGGAAGCGATCACCACACAGTGTGGTTCTCTATTAGTTTGGGTAGAGAGATCCACAACACAAAAACAAAGGTCCTGGACTTCAGAAAGGCAGACTTTGGCAGGATGGGGCAATTAATGAGAACACACGGGGGCTCTGTTGAGCACTTCTACCGAGAAGACGTGGTCTCCAAGAGCTCTGCATCTGCAAGTTAAAAATTTCGATATTTTTCTGTTCTGCGTGGAAGTACAACCTAATAATAAAAACTTCTAAAATCTGGAAGTTTTGCCGAGCAGTTCGATACCAAGATCGATTATGGGGCGAACAAACAAGAGCGGCATGGGCGGATTGAAAACCCAGCCCTCAACGGAGCAGCAGGCCGCTCCAACGCCAACTGCTATTGCCTCGAGCGAACCACCATGGAGGGCTCTACAGGCGGCTATGCAGGCCATTGATGGCAAAATTGAATCGGTACTACAGCGGCTGTGTGAACAAGATTGCAAAATTGAGGCTGCTACTAAAACTGCTACAACCGCCGAAACTCAGGCAGTGAAAGCCCTATCAACCGCAGCGAGGCTCACCCAGGAGAATGGGCAATTGCGATATCGCCTTGAGGCATTGGAAAACGCGAGCAGAGCATCCAACGTGAGACTTATTGGACTACCTGAGGGCTCAGAAAATCCTGATTTACTATTGTTTCTGAAATCCTGGCTGCCTAAGGCTCTACAGCTGGACCGATCTATTGGGGAGCAATTTGTGAGAGCTTATCGAATCACACCACGTTCTGCTGGGGCACAGAAAGAGCTCCCTCGTACAGTTCTATTAGTCACCCTGAGCGCAGCCATTAAGGGAACAAATCTTGCAGGCGGCCCGCAATACAGAGAGTTTAAATTACGCAGGGTTTTACCTCACACTGCTTTCCAGACCTCTCCACGCTACAAGAGCTCGTAGAAAGAAGTTTGACGGAGTTTGGGCCTCGCTGAGAAGTCTTGGGGTTGCCCACAATTTAATGATGCCTGCCAGATTGAGGATTTACTACGGGGGACAGACGTTCCAATTTACGGATCCAGAAGAAGCAGGCAAGCGAGTACAGCAGATCCAGAGGGAATTCGAGGTCTCGAGGGGTAGAGCCAGAGATGAATTGGAACAGGAATCGGAGGAAGAGGACATTTGAACTGGCTATAGTAAGCAGTCTGGACTTTGCTAATAACTGTCCTAATCAAAACTTTATATATTAGCAGTATGGCCTAGGAGGAGTTTCTCTGCCGGTTAATGGATGAAAACTGAAATCAAGTCTGACTTTGCTAGGAACTTGGACATTAACTTACAGGTTTATAGACTTTATAATTTAAATTCCTTTCTGTTGAGAGTTGCAGCTATGGCTCCTTGTATTTAAAGCCTTAAATCATTCAGGAAACCTTACAGGTTCGAATTAGCTGATTTAATTTAATTTAAGTTAATTAACAACAGTGTACTTTTTTACTGAAGTGACTATTTTCTACAGATGTAGAGTTAAATGGTGAGACCACTAAGTTTTTTTGTTTTGCCATGTTCGGAATGAGGGTACTAATCAACCCGAGAAGTTGAATTTTTCTGGAAGTACTTTAATTTTAGTATTTGGATTGTCCCTATCTCTTGTGGAGGTGCAGCTATGGGGAAGTATTATGATCGAGTTAACAGGTAAAATGGATATACCCCCCCAAATCCGTAAACAAACATTTAGACTGAATTATACTGTCTTTACCTGATTTGGGTCTCTGTATTAAATGCGATATGTCTGATGTATGGAATGTAACACTACATGTTTATGTAAAGCTACAATAAACACAAAATACAAAAAAAAAAAAAATGAGAACACACATAGATGGCATCCACCCTGGCATGGATGCAGAGCAAAAATGGGCGATCATAAAACTAGGGCTGATTAAATCCACTAAAGCTTGTGTCAAGAGCCAGCAAAAGAAATCAAGGTCCAAGCATCCAAGCTGGATGACCAGAGAGGTAACGGATAAGAGAAGGGCCTTCTGAACCTACAAGAGAACCAGTAGAGCAGAGAATAGGGAGAACTATGTGAGGAAATCCAGGGAAGTGAGCAGAGTGGTCAGGACTGCAAAAGCAGCCAGGGAAAGGAAATTGGCACAGGGGATTAAGGAAGGAGAAAAGGATTTCTTCAGGTATATCGGGGAAAAGAGGAAGTGCAAGGATCAAATAGTTAGGATCAGGAAAGGCAGTGGGTGGGTAGACAGGGGGGCTGAGAAGGCAGAAGTACATAATGAGTATCTGTTCAGTGTTCACAAGGGAGAGGGATGGGCCCATTCCTGCCGGGAAAGGGGACGCAGGCATGGGGGGTGAGACAACCACAGATGAGGTCATCATGGTGGACAGGGTGCTGGAGGGCCTTAGGTCTCTGAGGGTAGACAAGGCTCCTGGGCCAGACAGGGTACATCCCATGTACCGAGGGAGCTGGCAGAGGTCCTGGCAGAGCCACTGGCAGATCTTTTCAGCACCTCACTAAGTATGGGATGTGTGCCCAGAAATTGGAGGGAGGCACACGTGGTACCCTTCCACAAAAGTGGGCCTAAGGACCAACCAGGAAACTACAGACCAGTGAGCCTCACCGCAATCATGGGGAAAGTGATGGAATCTATCCTCAAAGAAAGGCTGGTGCAGTTTCTTGAGGATAATGATCTGCAAGACAACAGACAGCACGGGTTCGTCGCTGGCAGATCCTGTCAGACAAACTTGGTTGATTGCTTTTGACTGGGTCATGAGGGCACTAGACGAGGGCCATGCGGTAGATGTAGTCTACCTGGATTTCAGCAAGGCCTTCGATTCAGTGCCATATGGAAGGTTGACAAGTCTTGGTATAGGGTGGAAGCTAGCCCGATGGGTAGAAAACTGGCTGAGGGATAGGCAACAGAGGGTAGTTGTGGGGGGAGAAGCATCAAAGCCCAGGGCAGTGACAAGTGGTGTCCCACAGGGATCGGTACTGGGACTAGTCCTGTTTAACATATTCATCGCAGACACAGCAGTTGGGATCAACACTAAGATCAGCCTCTTTGCCGATGACACCAAGATCTGTGCTGAGGTGGGTGGGGAGGAGGGCGGCAAATTACTGCAGGACAACTTGGGCAAGACTCGAGTGGTTGCACACCTGGCAGCTGGGGTTCAACGTCGGGAAGTGCAAGGTGATTCATTTCAGAGCCAAAAACCCAGGATACAGCTACTGGATGGATGGTATCAAACTGTCCACATCCAACAAGAAGGATCTGGGGGTGCTGGTGACTGGAGAATTAAACCGCTCGGCCCAGTGGAGGAAGGCAGTGGCTAAGGCTAACAGGATGCTAGGGTGCATAGCAAGGGGAATTACATCCAGATGTAGTGAAGTCATATTGCCACTATACAGGTCCCTGGTGAGGCCACACTTGGAGTACTGCATGCAGTTCTGGCGCCTGTACTTGAAAAGGAATATCAAACTACTGGAGGCAGTGCAGCGAACAGCAACAAAGATGACCCAAAGGTTGGGGGATAGAACTTATGAGGAAAGACTAAAAGAGCTCAACATGTATACCCTGGAGGATGAGGGGGAGAGGGAGAGAGAGGACATGATCGAGGCCTTTGGGTACCTGAAGGGGATGAACAGAGTGGGCTTCCAGGGTGGGTTCACTCTCCAGAATGGATGAGATGCCAGAGGGCACTCCCTGAAGTTAAAGGGGATCAGATTAAGGAGGGAAAGGAGGAGGCACTACTTCACCGAAAGAGTGGCAGCAGGGTGGAATGCACTGCCTGAGCATCTCTTATCCCTGCAGACTGTGGGGTGCTTCAGGAGGGGGTGGGACAAATTCAAGGGGGCAGTGCATTCTGGGGGGCAGTTGGGGGAGGGAAGAGTTAATGGGGGGGCAGCTGCAGTCTAATGGGCTGAAGTGCTGCACACTCAAGCAGACTAGATAGACCATACGGCCTGTATCTGCTGGCAGTTTCGTATGTTTGTATGTACCGTAGTATTAGAAGTCATGGTATTGATACCGTGGGCAATTTCCAATATCATAACAGTGGTTAACTGTATACTGTAGCCAGACCTTTCTACCAGTTTTTTTTTGTATTTTTTAGGGACAACTGTCCCACACCAACTCTTCCCCATTGTTAGTTTGAGGAGGCTTCTGCTTTGTACAAGAAAAACTTCTGTAATACCATCACAGTAATTGTTGTATTATATATGATGGTTACTGTACCATCAGACTTTCATACTGTGACATCCCTACAGATGACACCTTCCTCACCACGTGGCTGTTTCTGTTCCTGACCATGGACTGTAGGTCCTCCCGATTAGTCTGCTTCCAGGCACACGTCACCAACAAACTAAGGGACAACGGCACGTAGACACATGTTCTAAAACAGGGGCACCCAATGCTACAGAAAATCGCAAGGGCCAAAACAGTACCAATGCCCAGAATGCCACTACACAACGGAAACGGATAGCAGCAAACTGGAAAATCACCTTCACCACAGACAAACCTGAAAAAAAGCAGATTCCAAAATTTAGTACAAAATATAACCATCCTTACATATTTATTTAAAATTTTGTTAACTGGGTAAGGACATTGGAACTAGTCCATTTTCGGGCCCTGACCTGACATTAAACAAACGCACAACCCAATAAACAAACATAATTAATACGTAAACAAAAATTTGACAAAACATTTACAAATTTTCAAAGACAATAAATACGATTTAAAGTTAAGTTTAAATTGATTCAGTGAGACAGAAGAGCGAAAATCGGCATGTAATAAATTTCAGGGTGAGGGCAGCAACTGAAAAGGATCGAGAACGGATTTTGGAATAATGTAGACCGGTTTGGAGAAGAACAGCACTAGAACAAAAAGTGCAAGTAGAGAAATGTATTTTATCATAACGTAAAATAAATGTCTGATCCACTTGGAAGTATTAAGAACAATGCACTGATGACTCCCATTTTCTCCTTGTCATGGAGTTAACAGAGTACATTAGTTTAAAGAAGAAGAAAAAATTTAAATTTGTAATCCTCCTTAAAGAAACCATCATTCGTGTATACATGTTTATCAGAGCCAGAGAAAGAGCAAGAGGAGCCCATTGGTCGGAGTGAGCCAAAACAGAGGTCTGAAGAGATCGTGGTGAGCAGTGAGCTGTCGGACTCTGATGAAGCAGAAAAACGGGAGAGAACTCCACTTGCGTAAGTACTATCAGTGGGGCCAGCCTCATGTACTACTGGTAATGGGAGAGTGCATAGTGAGTGGGACCAACCCTGTACATAGTGGTAGTGGTGGTGGTGGTGGTGGTGGTGGTGGTGGTGGTGGTGGTGGGGAGGGAGAGACGGACAGGGCGCACAGTGGGACCAACCTCTGTACGTACTACTGGTAGTGAGAGCACAGTGGGACCAGCCTCTGTACATATTGGTGATGGTGAGAGCATAGTGTGCCCAACCTCTACATCCTACTGGCAGTGACTGAGAGCACAGTGGGACCAGCCTTTGTCTGTACTACTGATAGTGAGAGAGCACAGTGGGACCAACCTCTCAGTACTGCAGGTAGTGACTGAGAGCACAGTGGGACCAGCCTTTGTCTGTACTACTGATAGTGAGAGAGCACAGTGGGACCAACCTCTCAGTACTGCAGGTAGTGACTGAGAGCACAGTGGGACCAGCCTTTGTCTGTACTACTGATAGTGAGAGAGCGCAGTGGGACCATCCTCTGTATGTACTGCTGGTAGTGTAAGGGAGAACACAGTGGGACCAAGCATTGTACTACTGCGAATGAAAGCGAGCAGGTGGGACCAATGTGTCTGTTTGTACTACTGGCAGTGAGGGGGAGCACAGTGGGACCAACCATTGTACTACGGGAATGAGAGCGAGCAAGTGGGACCAATATGTCTGTATGCACTACTGGCAGTGAGGGGGAGCACAGTGGGACCAACCTCTGTATGTACTACTGGCAGTGAGGGGAGTACAGTGGGACCAACCTCTGTATGTACTACTGGCAGTGAGGGGGAGCACAGTGGGACCAACCTCTGTATGTACTACTGGCAGTGAGGGGGAGCACAGTGGGACCAACCTCTGTATGTACTACTGGCAGTGAGGGAGCACAGTAGGACCAACCTCTATGTACTACTGGCAGTGAGGGGAGTACAGTGGGACCAGCCTATGTACATACTGTCGGCAGCGTGAGAGTAATGGAGATAGTGCACAGTGGGGCCAACCTCTGCATGTACCTGTGTGTGTCAGTCAGTCAGTCAGAGCCCAGTGGGGCCAAACTCTGTAGGCACTATTACTGGTACTGGGAGCCTGGTGGGGCCTATCTCTGTACATACTGCTGGTAGTGAGAGCCCAAGGGGGCCAACCTGTCTATGCACTACTTGTTGTGAGTGTTCCTGGCACTCTGTTCTGCAAAATTTCTCCTGTCCCAGGCACACAGCAGTGTTCCATCATACATTGTGCTCTAAACTCTGCCCTGTGTGAGCAGGAATGCTCCTGTCAGGCACGGTGTTAACTCTGCCCAGACCAGTCCCACTGGCAGAGTTAACCAGCTAGTAGTTACCTGTGTAGTAGATTCACTTCTGCTCTGATCCAGAGAGTAGCCGTCCTCGCTATTGTGATCCAGACTGTAGCTGTCCCTGCCGTGTTTGGGGAATGATTGCAATGGCGAAACAAGGACACCCTCTGCTGTCTGTAATCTACTTGTGCATTAGATTCACTTCTGTCCTTAGGTGAGGCCCCACCTCAGGTACTGTGTCCAGGTCTGGAGGTCCCATCTACATAAGGACACTGATGGGGGAGGGCAACCAAAATGGTGCAGGGATTACATCACAAGCCCTATGAGGCTAGGCTGAAGGGATTAAATGTGTACTCCCTGTAGGTGAAGTGGGGGGAATTATTGAAACATTCGGGTACCTCATGCAGAGGAATACGGTCCAGGAGAAGACGGTTTTTCAAAAAGATGCTCCAGGATATGGGGGAAGTGGGGAAGTACTTCTTCACAGAGAGGGTGGTGGGCAGATGGAACAGCCTGCCAGCAGAGAGGGTGGGGGCAGTAATGACTGCAGGTTTAAAAAAAGGCTTGGGATAGATATAGGGGGATACTGGTAGATGGAGAAAGGGGAAAACCTAATACCAGCAGAGCGTGAAAGAGCACAATTAAGAGAATGGGGCAGACTAGGCGGGCCAAAGGCTGCCTTATCTGCCAACAACTTCTGTGTTTCTATGTTACAAAGAAGCTGCTACAGTGCAAGTGCTCAGCTCTAACCAACACATGCAATGTTTACTTGAAAACGCACACTCTGGTCTATGAGTTACTTCAACCCTTTATTACAGGGTATAATTATAAAAAATAAATAAATTACCCTGCATGTTTGCCCGCAACATTTTAAACTGCTGTCCAAGCACTTTCTTAATAAAGCACTTGGATAGTAGCCCGAACGGTTGAGTTAGCAGAAACACATCTTTTTTTTTTTTTTGTAAAGACTGGTATACACTGTATTGAAGGTTTAAAGTAAAACCTGTGCAACATGGTGTGGCCTGAATCTTTGGTGCTGTGACAGTGCCTGACTTTTCAAATGCTCACAGCCTTTTGCATTCTGGTAGTCTACTTGTGCATTAGATTCACTTCGTTCCTAATCCATTCACTGTAGCATGCCTGCTGGGTATGGGAAATGCTTATGCCAGTTTTATTCCATACTCTGTAGCCATGCCTGCTGGGTATGGGGAATGCTTATGCCAGTTTTATTCCATACTGTGTAGCAATGCCTGCTGGGTTTGGGAAATGGCACCCCTGCTCCGCTCTAAGCTTTTGGCTTCATCTCTCTGCTCCCGGACACTGATTTGCTTTGCTTTGTTGACCTTTTTAGGATACGTGACCGCTCGCCATCCCCTCCTCCAACAGTGGACAAGGTGAAGAAGAAGAAAAAGGGTCGAGCCTACTTGAAGATCAGGTAATGTCGGGGAGCAGTCATCTGCTCCCAATACTCACATTCCTGTGTAGTGCTTGTATCCTGTGGTACTGTGCAGGATATGTATAAAACGGGTCCGTATACTCCCTCACAGGAAACTCCTGGAAACAAGTTGTCCACCCCTCCACCATGCTCTGTCTCTTGACACATTCCTGTGAAGTTCTTGTATTGTATAATACAGTGTGGAACGTGTATAAAACGGGTTCATATACCGCTCTGCCACGTAACACATCTGGAAATGAGCTATTTCAGCTCAGTGTGCCATAGTGCTCGTATTGTGTAGCACTCTGTGGAATGTGTGTAAAACTGGTCCATGTACCCCCCACCCACCCCCACCCCGACACACATGGAAACCAGCTGTTACAGCTCAATGTTCCATTCCTCGTCAAAGCAGCTGATTTAGTTTGATTTAATGTGCAAGTACGTACTCTGGACCAAAGGTTGCAATTTTCAAAACCGTGAATCGGAGGAAGTGGTAAACAAACTTTGATTTGCCTCCATCAGTTAGTCTCTTTCCCAGCTGTTAAAACTGATTGGAATTTAACCTTTAGGGAAGTCGACAAGAAGCTGAAGGATCTGGGAGCAGTCATTTCTCCGAAGGGTGCACAGAATGACGACGATTATGATGATGATGATGTCATCCTTTTGACTTCACCTTCAGATTCTGACACCTTGCGAGAGATCACAGTGAAAGTACGCTGCCGTTCAGACCTCATCCGTATCCCGCTCATGATGGTAAGTTGGGGCCTTGGATGTGCCCCAGGGTTTGGAGGCATCGGGGAATAGAATGCACCTTTGCTCTTTCTCTCTCTCTCTGTCTCTCTCTCTCTCTCTCCCCCCCTTCAGATGTCTTTCAAACAACATGAAGTCTTGCTGTATTCTAACAATTGCAGTTAGCTCCAGCCTTTGAACTGCTCCGGAGAGTATAGGGTTAAATTTCTATGCAGGGCATAGAACGTTGAGCTTGAGCTCTGTTGAAGAATCTGTCTGCAGTACTTTGAATCCAAACCGTCAGATTCTTTACTCCGCTTCACTAAACAGTCGCTCTGGAGATTTCTCCTGTTGCACGGTTCAAAGACTCTGTTAAAGTCTTGGTTTTCCGAATTATTTTACCGTGATTCGGTTCACTCTGTCTGCGGTACAGTAAGTACTTAGATGGTGTTTTTGGATTGTGGAAACTGTAAAAGTCCCAATCGGTTCGGCTGAACTGATCATTTAGGTCTTTTGATTTAGTTATTTTAGTGTGTGGTTACCAGTTCTTACCTGTTTAAAAAATCAAAACAAAACAAAAAAAAGTGCTTTTAGTGTTTTTTTTTTTTTTTTTTCTTTTTTTTCAAACACCCGTAGCGCAGTTAGAAACCCATAAGAGTCTTGCCTGGCTGTTGCGGAAAAAAGGTCAAGTTTGGTAGGTTGGCCATGTCTGAGAAACCCAAGGAAAACAAAAACGGAGCCAGTGGGTTTCAACACTGCAGTGAGTGTGGGGAGGTCTTTGCTAAGGCCGATTCCTCCCCCACCCCCCAACCACCTGTGTTTACTGTCTGGGGTTTGACCACCTTGATCCAGACTGCCAAATATGTAAGAATTTTCCCAAGTCTACCCTGGATAAGAGATGAGGTAGACTTGGGGAGAAGGAGGCAGAGAAATCTCCTAACCCAGAAGGCCAGCCCAGTTCAATTACCACCGGACCAGGAGTGCCCTCTGACCAGGGCGATACTACTTCGGGCAAGAGGAGAGCTGATCCTGAGGGGTCGGTTCCTACAAAAAGGAAAAGAAAGGAAAAATCTGCCGGTTCGGATCCATAACTCCATGTTCCGACCGCGGAAGAAATTGCCCAAGCGATTCAGATTGTGGAATTGCTTTGTCCGGTTCTGACCAATCCGGTCCCAGTTGGTAGGGGTTCGGTCGGGTCCTCTGGTTCAGGATTATGCCCCTGAAGATTTTTATGAACCGGATTTTGAGGAGTGGGACTGTGAACAATGTGAGGATTATGATGAGTGCTTAGAAAGTCTGGATGTGCCCATAGAACTGGACATCTCCCCAGACGGACCTTCTGGTGTTCCCCTCCTAGGTTCTGAGTCCCCTCCCCACTTTCTGTTTTACAGGAAAGTGGCAGAAACCCTCAAGCTTCTATGGAGGAGGCTGTGCAGGACCAAGAAGAGCCTGACTTCTTTGAAATGGTGGATATCCCAGAGTCTAAGAGACTGTCTGTTCCCCTTCATTAAGTCTTTTGGGAAGCCGACTCAAAACATTCTAAAGTCTCCTAACACTCTACCTCCTGTGGACAGAAGGATGGACAAGAGGTATACTCTGTCAGGCTCGGATACGGAGTTTCTTTACCAGCAATGCAGCCATGTTGGGGTAGTGCAGTCTGCAGCCTGTGGCAGGGCAGGCGTTTCCTTGGCTTCACACCCCCAGATAGACTCCAGGAAGTCGGATGCCATGGCAAAGAAACAGTACATGGCATCCTCTTTGGGACTCAGGCAGGCTAATTATATGGCCTATACAGCCAGGTACCAGAAGTCCAGATGGGACACTGTACTGGCACTGGCTAAGCAGGCTCCCCCCCCCCCCCAATCTGGCCAAGGAGCTGGAGGGGGTGGCTGCTGATGGGATCGAGGCATCCAAGGTTCAGTGTCATGCTGCTGTGGACTCCAGTGATGTGTCATCAAGAGTCATGGCTACATCTGTGGCTCTTCGGAGAATAGCTTGGCTCGGATGTACTAGCCTTTCTTAAGACACCCAGGCTAAGGCCATGGATTTCCCTGTGGTGGGTAATTCTTTGTTTGGGGAGCAGACAGAGAATTACATGAAGAAAATGGTCGAATACAGGACAACTTACAGGAAAGGCAGGCAACTCCTCAAAGGCAGCAAGCCAGGGGCAGGCCTTTTCACAGGCCTTTCTACCAAGCACAGGCCTCTTCTCCCTTTTCCCAGAGGGGGTTCTTTAGAGGAAGAGGCAGAAGGGGGATGAGCAGGGCTGCATCCACCCCTCAGCCTAAGGCTTCTGCCAAGCAGACTCCCTGAGGTGTCAGCCCGGGTCGACTCCCCCATACCAGTAGGAGACAGGCTGGCTTATTTCGTCCAGGACTGGAAGTCTGTTACTTCAGACAAATGGGTCCTGGAGGTGGTAAGCCAGGGACTGGTCCTCAGCTTCAAAAGATTTCCAAAGCTGAGACCCAGATCTTTTCCACCTGCAAGCACCTCCGAATCCCTTGCCTTGCAAGCAGAGGTTTCATCTCTGGCTCTAAGGGCCATAGAGAGGGTGTCTTACCTACACAGGGGCAAAGGTCTGTACTCAAGGTACTTCCTTACCCCAAAAAAGACAGGGGAGTGGCGACCCATCCTGGATTTAAGATCTCTGAACAAGCGTCTGTTAAAACCAGCGTTCAAAATGGTGACTCTGGGAATAATTCTTCCCTCTCTAAGGCCAGGGGACTGGCTAGCCTCCCTGGACCTCAAGGATGCCAATTTTCAAATTCCCATCAGGTGCTCCCACAGAAAGTACCTCCGGTTCGAATTGCCTTTAGGCCATTATCAGTTCGGAGCAATGCCCTTTGGCCTAACATCAGCTCCAAGGGTGTTCACAAAGTGCCTGGCAGTAGTGGTGGCCTTTTTAAGAAGGAACAAGATTGCAGCGTTTCCATATCTGGATGACTGGCTCATTGTGGGACAGTCCCCGGACCAAGTCAAGTCAGACCTCCAAGTGACACAGCAAGTGCTCACTTCCTTGGGGTTTCTTCTGAACCTTTCCAGGTCGGTTCTCGAACCTGTGCAGCTTCTCACTTTTATAGGAGCAGAGCTGAATACAATCAAGGCAAGAGCGTTTCTTCCCATGCAGAGGGTTACAGCTATTTCAGAGCTGGCCTCCTCTTTCCGCCTTCTGGTCTCTCGACCAGCAAGGCATTTCCTACAGCTTCTGGGTCATGTGGCAGCTTCTACAGCAGTGGTCCAAGGAGCCAGGTTTCAAATGAGGGACATTCAGTTCCATCTAGGGTCCTTCTAGTCCCAAAAGAAGGATCCTCTTACCAAACTAGTTCCAGTGACTCAGACTCTGATCCAGGCACTTCATTGGTGGCAGGATCAGGACCATCTCAGGCAAGGGGTTCCTTTCGTCAAGTCAGCCCCACTCTGTGGACCTTACCACAGATGCTTCTCTGTTGTGGGGAGCCCATCTCGGGGCTCTCTCAGCCCAGGGACAGTGGTCCCATCAAGAGTCCCTCCTGCTTATCAGTCTTTTGGAACTCAGAGCAGTGTTCCTGGCTCTGCAAGCCTTCTGTCAGTGCAGAACAAGGTGGTACAGGTCAGGACAGACACCACCACCATGTGGTACATCAACAAGCAGGGAGGCACTCGGTCCACGGCCTTGTGCACGGAAGCCATGAAACTATGGTCTCTGGCTTACTCTCTGCAGACATCCTTAGTTGCAGTCCACCTTCCGGGAAAGGACAATGTGATAACAGATGCACTGAGCAGAATCTCCCAGGACCATCACGAAAGGTCTCTGGATCCCCTGGTGCTAGAAGTGATTTTTTTCCAGGTGGGGCATTCCAGAGATGCATCTCTTTGCAGCCCTGGACAATCACCAGCTTCCTCTGTTTTGTTGCAGACCTCCAGTACTGGGCTCAGTCCCTCTGGATGCTCTGGTTCTGAACTGGGAAGGGAAATTCCTCTATGCCTTCCCTCCTTTTCCTTTGTTCAAAGTTCTGGTCAAAATGAGGCCACAATCCTGCAAACTAATTCTGATTGCTCCAGACTGGGCCAGGCAGCCATGGTATCCCCTGCTGCTGTCCCTAGCAGTCCATCTTCCCCTATCTCTCCCCAGGAAGTGCAATCTGTTAACCTCATCTTGGGGAGGATTTGGTACCCAACCTTCGGTCCCTCAATCTCAAAGCATGGCTCTCGAAGAGTTAGAATATGCAGATTTGCAACTGTCCCAAGGGGTTCTGGACATTCTCACAGCCTCTTGAAAGCCTGCCACCAGGAAAACCTACAACTCCAAATGGAAAAGATTCAGCATTTGGTGTTCCAATAAGCATATATCCCCAGACACTGCTGAATTGTCTACAGTTCTGGATTATATGGTTCATCTTAATGGCTTAGGCCTCAGACCAGCTACTCTCCAGGTACATTTGTCAGCTGTTTCTGCTTTTCTGTCAGTGGGAAAGACTTCCTCTCTGTCATCTCATCCCATATTCTGTAAATTTTTTCAAAGGATTGCTTTATACCAATCCTCCTTTTAGGGATCCTGCTCCTGCTTGGGATTTGAATGTTTGCATTGCTCAGCTTATGCAACCCCCTTTTGAGCCCATGTCCTCAGCAGAGCTTAAGTACTTGACTTGGAAAACTGTGTTTTTGGTTGCTGTTGCCTCTGCCAGACGTATCAGTGAATTGCAAGCTCTCAGTTGAACCGGACCATCTCATTCCATAGGGACAAGGTGGTCCTTAGAACCAATAGGAGGTTCCTACCCAAAGTGGTTTCTGATTTCCACTTGAACCAATCCATATCTCTTCCTGTGTTCTTCACTGATCTCTCTTCCTCAGGAGAGCAAAGGTTACACAGTTTAGATGTTAAAAGAGCCCTTTTACTACATAGAACGTACAAAGGGTCACAGGTTTGACTCCCTCCAGTTGTTCCTCACTTATGGGGATGTAGGTAAGGGTAAACCTGCCACCCAGAGAACTATTGCCAGGTGGATTGTGTCCTGTATCCAAGTCTGTTATGAGAAACTGGGAAAAATTCCTCCCTCAGGCCTGAGGGCTCATTCCAGTAGAGGTACAGCTGCATCTCTGGCTGTGGCCAGGGATATTCCCTTGTTAGAAGTTTGCCAAGCAGCCACCTGGAAAACTGTTCATACCTTCACCAAGCATTACTCCCTGGATATCCAGGCTCGGAGTGATGCTAGATTTGAAGTAAGTTCTGTCCCTCCTCCTTGGAGGTACTGCTTGGTAGGCTGCAATTGTTAGAATACAGCAAGACTTAATGTTTGAAGAAAAAATTACTCACCTTAGTGACTTTCTTCTAATGGAGTCTTGCTGTATTCTGACCTCCCTCCCTGCCTCCCCTCTCAGAACCTGTTTTTGGGAAGTGGGTGGGCAGGTGCAGTGTTGCACCCCAGGGGTGTGTTCAGCACACTTCCTGTTGGGTGCTTTAGTTTGGTTATTAAGAATTTGTTATGCTTTATTACCTTGTTTTTGTTTGGTTTTTGGGTTTCCTTACTTGAGTCTTCCTTTGGGAACTTAGACTTAGTTGCCAGTTGGCTAGTAGAAATGTTACAATTTCCACTTTCTGATAGGTCAGTGAGTTTTTTTTTTTTTTTTTTTTTTTAGCTCGTAAGAATCTGACGGTTTGGATTCAGAGTACTGCAGACAGTCTTCAGCCGAGCTCAAGCTCAGTATTCTATGCCCTGCATAGAAATTTAACCCTATACTCTCCGGGGCAGTTCAAAGTCTGGAGCTAACTGCAATTGTCAGAACACAGCAAGACTCCATTAGAAGAAACACAATTACTAAGGTGAGTAATTTTTTCTTCTGTCGTTTGCCAAACTCCCAACTCTCTACTAAATGAGAATATGCTCAGAGTGCTGCCTCTGTATCTGTATGCTCACCTATGTTAAAAATGATCACATGACTCCTGTTCTTACATTCCTTATAAAGTTCCAGATGCTATTTAAAAATTGCACTTCATGTAATGCATCGCCTCCCCAGCTACTCCTCATAGTTTCAGCCAGTAATCTGTCCACTGCTGGAGCTTGATCCTTCTCTGCTCATTACCCTTCTGTATGTGTATGTCTCTCTCTCTCTCTCTCTCTCTCTGTCACTAATCTGATAGTCACAGTTGAGAGCATGATTCTTTTCTGCTAATTTCCTTGTCTGGTATTCCTCGCTATGCCAGCCACACATCTGTCCACTGTTGGAGCAGAATCGTTCCCTACATATTACCCTACTCTGACATTCCTCACAGTTCCAACCACTGAGCAGTTATCCACTGTTGGAACATGATCCTTTTCCACTCATTACGTGCTCCTTGGTGCAAGGAGAAGGGTACGAGACTGTTGTGGGCTGAGGAAGACCTGGTTAGATAAAACACTTTTTATGGACCGGACAGACAACTTCTCAGTAGGGGGGTCAAGAGTTCTCAGGGACAAGCACGGGGGGAGGTATATAAACCAAACATTTTAATTAAACTTTGGGGTAGGGGTTCCGGGAGAAAGAGGTCAGCAGCTCTCCTTCCCATACCAGTAGAGAGGGACATGTAGGTAGAGGTGAGGGGGGAGCAACTGGGTTAACAGCAAGGGGGTGCAGGCAAAGGAGACTAATGACAATGCTGATGGGCAGAAAGGTGGTGTCCCTCAGTAACGTCGTTCCCACAGAATCATGGGGGTTGCAAAGCACCCCACTCACCACTTTTTATACAGCTAAATGCTAGGGAGACCTTATTTCAGGGGTTCCTAGTGGTTGCAGTGAAAATCGTAGGGGTCCCGACCACAGCCCCTGGATTGTGCCTAAATGACGCTCCTGGCATTCCTGAACGCATAGTCTTGCAAACAAGATGGATGACGTGCAGGTGTTGGTGGAGAGGGGTGAGGACATCCGTGGTCAGACATAGGTCACCCCTAACCATGACTGGGACTTCTCGAATCTTGCATTTAAATTTTATGCAGGAGGGATAGGAAGGTAGGAAAAGGGGGGAACGGTGGGTCAGGGAGGGTGTAACTTGTATGAGGTAGGCGTCTGAAGAGTGGAGGGCAGAAGCATTGTGAATGCAGTTGCTGTCAATGAAGATGAGGTTGGGGGTAGTTTACAGACCACCCAACCAGGAGGAGGTAAGGGATGAATTAAACTCAAATAGACTGCTGCAGGGAAAGGAGAGATGGTGATGGTGGGAGACTAACCTGCCCAAGGTGGATTGGTGGGTACTGGCCACAGCCTGCACCTGGGGTCGGGTGATCCTCTAAACTTGCCGCAAAGTGGATTTCTGACATGGGGTGTCGCAGAATGCATCGGGGGGCAATCCTTGATCTGGTGCTGAAGAACAGGGACCATGTGCAGGGTATAATGGTTGAGGAGCCCCTGGGTGGAAGTGACCATTGCACTGTGGTTCCAGTTGAACATGGGCAGAGAAGAGGCCCTCACTAAGACTAAAATCCAGGATTTTAGAAATGCAAACTTCAGAAAGATGGGTGAGCTGCTAAGGAGTCGCCTGGCAAGCCTCCGAGGGGATATGGGGATGGTCAGAGGTGGTCCAAGGTGGGAATAATGGTAGCCACAAGGGAGTGCACTAGGCTGAAAAGGAACACACCAGCCAAAGCACCCAGCTGGTGTAGCACAGATGTTTTCCGCGCAGTAACGAATAGGATGTTGGCCTACAAGAAGTTTAGGAGAACCCAGAGGGAAGAAGACATGGAGAACTACCTGAGATTGCTAGTATAGCAGGAAGGGTAGTGTGTCGGGCTAAATCTCAGAAGGAACTGCAGCTAGCAGAGGGAACTGAAAGGGGAGAAAGGCTTTTTTTATATTAAAGGTATAGAGGGCAGAAGGTGTAGAACTTGTGGAGCTGCTCCATGCAGTGCAGGAATGCAGCAACAAAGGCAAACCGAATGTTGGGCTGCATTGCCAGGGGAATTGGCAGTAAGTGGGAGGAGGCTTTACTGCCCACATACAGGTCACTAGTGAGGCCAAATCCGGAGCACAGCACTGGTGCCCATACCTTAAAAGGGCATAAACCAGCTAGAGAGTTTCCAAACGAGGACTACCATGATTACGGGCCAGCAGAGTGACCTACAAGGAGAGGTTGGAGACCCTAAACATGTCCTCCCTGGTGGAGAGTATGGGGGGGAGAATGATTGACACCTTCAGATATTTGACAGGAATAAATAGGGTGAACAAGGAAGGTCTCCAAGCTCAGTGGGAATCTAAACAAGGTGACAGTCTCAAATGGGGGGGTGAGGGGTTAAGATAGAGGCTAGGAGGCATTTCCTCATGGAGAGGGTGGTGGTGGGTGAGACTGGCCTTCCTGAGAGGATTTTGTGAAACAGCAGGTAGCTCCAAGAGAGGCTGGAATAGTTAAGGGGAAAACAAAGGTCAAAAAGAGGGCAGGCAGAGGGAAGGGCTGATTTGAGGAGGGCAGGCAAGGTCCGTATCTCAAGCTGAGAACCCAGCGGTACGAATAGACTTGATGGACCTAATGCCCATACTGTGTGTTCCTCTAATACTGTGTATATTGCAGCCACTAATCTATCTGGTGGAGCATGATCCGTTCTCCTTTCATTACCCTCATCCAATACTCCTCACAGTGCAGCCACTAAACTTCCATTGTGAGTGTGGTCTTTATCTGCTCATTGCCCTCCTGGGTTACTCTTCGATGCCAGTGACCAGTCTGTTCATTGTTAGACTGTGGTCCTTCACTCATTACCTCAGTGAACACTAATCTGTCCGCTGCTGGAGCGTATTCAGTCTCCACTCAGTACTCTCCTGTGCTACACACAGTGCCAGCCACTGATCATGCTCCAACAGTAGGAAATCGATAATTCCCTGCTGCTTCACCTTCTGTTGGAGCATGACCATTCCTGTCTGTTTACCCACTCATTTTCACCCGACACAATAATGTTGTTCATAACAGAATCGTGTGTTGCTTTACCATTTTATGTTGTGCTGTTTATTTTGTAATGTGATAACTTATGAAGTGTTTTGTGATACTCTTGTATGAAACAGATTGTACAAAAATACTGTTGTATTAGAACGTAGGACAACAGGCACAGTCTAGGAAGAGTGCATTTTCTGTTGGGTGTGTACTTGTTTTAAGTTCTTGTTACCTTTTTAATTGATGCACCTGTCCACCTGCAGGGGGCGTGCCTCGAGCAGCTTGTGGCGGAACCCACACCTGGGGTCCAGTGATCATCATACGGTGTGGTTCAGTGTGAGAACAGTAGAGGAGTCAAACCACACGAAAGCAAGGGTCCTGGATTTCAGAATGGTTCATTTTGCAAAAATGGGGAATGTCTCAAAGAAGCTCTGGCAGTGAAAGAAGGGAGGGGGGATGTAGAGAAACAATAGGCTAACCTTAAGGGAGCCATAGCAGAGGCAACAAGCCTTTGTGTTGAGCAAGTAAGCAAAACAAAGAGAGAGGAAAAACCCACAATGATTCTCAAAGGATGTGGCCGGGACGGTAAGAGAAAAGACTAGCTTTCAGGTGATATGGAGACTGGGGAGAGACAGGGAGCTGTATCTGTATCTGGAAAAGCAAAGGGAGGCAGGGAAAGCATTCAGGTGTGCAAAGGTGCAAACAGAGGAAAAAATGGCCCAGGCAGTTAAAGGAGGTGAGATGTTTTTCAGGTGCATTAGTGATGGAAAGAAGACCGGGGGTGGGATTATAAGGTCAAAGGAGTAAGGGGTGTGCGAAGAGGGAGACCTAGAAAAAGCAACGGTCCTAGACATAAATATTTGTTCAGTATTCACAGAAGGGGAAGGGGAAAGGACCACTATTGGGATAGGAGCACCAGTGGGAGAGAGTGGACACCAGCCCGAATTTTTTTTTTTTTTTTTTTTTTTTTTTTATGAAGAAGAGTCCTAAAGGAATTGGAGAAAGGGGACAAGGCTATGGGGCTGATGGGATATCCCCAGACCTTGGAGAGGTGCTGGCAGCACCAGCACTGTTCAACAAATTGATGGAGACCGAGGTGATTCCAGGGAACTGGAGGAGGGCAAATGTAGTCCCCCTGTATCAAAGTGGGAACAGGGAGGAGGCTGGAAACTACAGGTCAGTCAGCCTAACCTTGGTGGTGGACATTAATGGAGTCCCTGCTAAAGAAAAAGGATTGTAATATTTCTTGAAACCAGTGGAGCACAGGGTCCAAGACAGCATGGATTCACAAAGGGAAGGACTTGTCAAACAAATCTGATAAATTTCTTTGACTAGGTGACCAGGGAGGTAGATGGGGAAAGGGGCGGTGGATGTGGCCTACCTAGATTTCAGCAAGGCCTTCAGCACCATCCCACATAGGGGGTTGATGAATAAAGTTGGGCAGCCTGGGAGTAGGCCCTAAGGTGGTAAACTGGGTCAGAAACTGGTTGAATGACAGGACTCCGAGGATGGTGGTAAGTGGCGTTCAATCCAAGGAGAGGAGGGTAACCAGTGGGGTGCCACAGGGATCTGTGCTAGGGCTAGTCCTCTTTAATGTCTTAAGCGACATTGCAGAGTGGCTTGAGGGGAAGGTATGCTTGTTTGCAGATGACACGAAGATCTGCAACAGGGTGGACACTCTGGGAGTGGTGGAAAAATGAGAAAGGACCTAAACGTGCTTGAGGCATGGATGAGAGCAGGGGTCGGCAAATCCCATAGCCTGACGTCCTGGGCTACAAGAATTTGCCATTGGACAAGCACGGAGTATGAAGCCTGTTGTCCCACAGACAAGCAACTCGGGCAGAACTTTTTTAAATTTTTAAATTTTTTTTTAAGTGACACCTTCAGTGCACCAGATTGACCACTAGGTGCCGCTGCACCGCCCAAGAACTGCCGTCTCATCACATGGTCACCAGAGGGTTTAATCATGTGGCTGTCAGCCAGGAAGAAGAGAATCTGAGCGCTAGCACCCATCATGGTGAAGACAAGAAGCCCCCCTGCTCCCTTCATTATCCCTCTCTCCACTTATTAGGGCAATGGAGCAGCTTTGATGGATCCAGGACTGACAGGTGAGTCAGTGAACTGATGTGGGAGAGTACCTGTCAGTCCTGTGAATTGGCTTCAGTGGTGGTAGGGGTGGGAGGTTAGGGACAGAAACTGGAGAAAAGCGCCATTTCGTAATATATCAAAGTAGCGGAGGGAGCATTTCTTGCTTGCTGCTCAGTCTTGTCAGTTGTAACTTGTGCAACAGAGATCTGTACTGTACTTGTGTACTACTACTACTAAGGGAAATTGTGAAGGGAACTTATTGAAACAAATAAAAATCTTGAGGGACGGGGAGGAGTGAAGTTTGGAGGAGGGGGTGTTCTAACTCGCTCAGCCAGCCGGACTTACAGTTGCTAGTTGCTTGACTTGCTAGTGTAAAGCAGTACTTTATTGAATGTGAAGGGGTTTTTACTGAAGGGTTTACAAGGGTGGGGAGTTCCAGCTGGAGAGTTAACCGTCCGGTGTGTGTGTCTGTCGTCTGTCTGTCTGCTGCTGCACAGTGCACACTGTGCACAGTCGGTCTGGGCTAATATTTAAAAAACGATAAAACTGATTAAATATAACAGAACAAGCACTTTGTCTTGTCTACTGGGAGTTTTTTTTGGGGGGGGGGGAGTACATTTTGAAGTAAGGACAGCATAAGTGATTTATCAGAAAAACAAGGGATCATGCCGCCTGCCTGATTACAGGCCAGTGGGCTTGTTTAAAGGTGACAGACACTCCAACTCCGTAGATTTGAGAGAAAGTTTAATAGGATAGCTATTGAGATCTGATTCCACTACCTGGCGAAGCTGCTTTCTAACTCATTCAGTGAGTGAGTGTACTACTACTACTTCTCTAGTCTAGTGGAGAGTGCCCTGCCCAGTGCCTACTAGTCACTGTGTAAGTGAATTAATGTCACAAACTGTCACCCGCACTACAGATAAAGATAGTAAGAGTGGAAGAAGGAAGTGTAACTGTCTAAAATAAATAGAAAAAAGATTGCAAGAAAAATAAGAGGAGCCTAAGTAACACAGAGTGAGGTACCTGGGCTTTTTAGGAGAGAGGTGAAGGACCAGACAGTCTCTTGTGGAAAGGAGTGAAACAAAGGGGGAAAGACTAAAGAACAAAAAAAGAAGCTATTTAAACAAAAATAAGATTTACATAAAAATAAGAAGCCTGACAGAAGAACTGTGTTTAGAAGGGAAAGGATAGTGTGTGTGTGTGTGTGTGTGTGTGTGTGTGTGTGTGTGTGTGTGTGTGTGTGTGTGTAAATGGTGAAGGGGTGACCTGCCTGTCTAGTGACCTGTGGCAGCTGCCTTGGGAAAGACATAAAATAAGAGGAGTGGGAGCCTGACTTAACTGTTTGTTTGTGTGGTGTGGGACAGGGCTGTTGGGAGAGAGGAGGTGTGACTGTGCGCTGCCTATGTCTGCCACACGGGAAAAAGTAAAGTAGTAGTAGTTTAAAAGTAAAGAAGTGCTGAAGGGGAAAAAAGAATCCGCACATTGCTGATTGCACTGTTGTGGGCTGGGCTTGTGGGCCGCCAACCTTTGTGCAAACTGCACATTTGTACAACAGTTGCAAGTGAGCAAGGGTAAAATAATTAAAAGGCCGCCAAAACACAGCATAAGGTCTTAAAGGTCAGGATTGTTAAAAGGGTGACTGACCTTGACTGTCCCGAGACCTCTAACGTGTGACCTTACTTACCTGATTGCAACTTGAGTAGTGTGTGCGTGTGGTACTGCCCTAGTCCAGAGTCCTGGCCTGCATAACTGACTACCTTCCTTTTTGCTTGTTTGCACAATCGCAACTTAAGTCATTTTTGACTAAATAGCTATATGTAAAGGCTAACTAAGCATCTCATTATACTAAAAACCTCTCACCACGCAGTGACTGGTGAAATATATTTTATTATCATTGGGGGAAACTAAAGTGCAACAACATGCAGAAGAGGAGTGGAAAGCAGCAGACTTTTTTTCCCTTCTGGCCAGTAGCCTCAGCAGCCTCTAGCAGTACCAAGACACCACCTGAAACCAACACAATCCACCTCTGAGTCTAGTGCAGATAAGAGTAATAACGAAAATGAAAATGAGCCTTTATCTGTGTCGGGGGATATAACTGCTGATCAGTGTGTTGAATGAAGCAATGAAGCCATTGAAGCCTTGACTGAAAGTTCACATCCACTCCCTAAGTAATGTACTTTAGTGCTCGGTGAGCAGGATGAGAGGCCAGAGAGGCCAAATGAAGATAAATAGGATGAAGAGAAAAGGGCCAGATTGTTTCAAAGGCATCGGTTAACCATTTATCACTGGCTGAGATATGATGGGGATTGATGTATTGCACTGTGTGCAAAAAATATCCAACTATTGCAGTACTAGCCTTTTCAGAGAAACCCAATGTGTTTGCCACTGGCTCAAATAATTTTAGGATAGTCCCTGTGTGCACATGACAAGTCCAGTCCACATGTGCGGTGTATGTACATCTCGATATCATGGAGTCCCCACTGTGTCAAGCATTTATACAGTTGGATGAGGGCGCTAAAGTCAAGATGCGACGCCTGTTCAACACAGCATACTCCATTGCCAAAAATCTGCGCCCTTTCTCGACATGGAGTGGCTCTGAACTGCGGGAAAAAATAGGATAAAGCTTGGTTGTAATTATACCAACGATAAGCGAGCCAGGGACTTCTGTAGCGCTATATCAGCAGTTATATCCTGAACTCTGATGCAGACTTACTGATGGAGTGACCATTCTTGCTGACGGTAGTACAGATTCCAGTATAACTGAGTGGGGAAATTTTTTTCCTACGGTTGACCCAAACTCAAAACAAGTATGTACATTGCTGATCCAAGCCGTGCCACTGGAACATGCACATGCAGAAGGTGTATTTTGCACAATAACGACTGCACTGGAGTCAGTAAATCTTCCCCTAAGTAACCTACAAAATGTTAACAATCCAGGGCCGCTTCTTATTTCAGCAAAGTTTGATGGGGCCAAGCAAAGTTACGGGAACACTGTCCTCAGATAATTGCGATGCTCTGTGTTGTCCGTAAGTTAGAGCTGGCAGTGCTCTCTGTGTGTGTGTGTGTGTGTGTGTGTGTGTGTGTGTGTGTGTGTGTGTGTGTTTTTGTTTTTTTTTTGTTTGTTTGTTTGTTTGTTTTTTTAAATCTATTTGTATCAAAGCTTGAAAGTACACTCAAGGAAATATTTAAGTTTTATCATTACAGTCCCAAAAAATGAGAGCTAAAAGAAATTGCTAATGTGGATACTGCTCTTGCTCACTTTGGTGCTATAAAACAAGCGAGATGGCTTGCCAGTAGGTCCCAGTCAGTTCATGCAGATCTGGTTAACCTACCTAGTGTCACTCAACACCTAGAACATGCATCTTCTGCTGCTGGTGATGAAGGTTCTTGAACAAAGGCCCTCTTAAAAGAAGTACAGTGTGTGCAGTTTGTAAAATCCCTTTGTATACTACAAGATTTCCTGCCAGTACTAAACAATCTGTCACTCCAGTTTCAGAGATGACATAGTAATACTGGAAGTTCCACAACTTGTTGAGACCTGCCTATTCCAGCTTACGGAACTGAAAACAACACCAGGGAAATGCATTGCAGCTCTCCTCTGCCACTACAAACCTGAACTGAAATATATGGAGCATGTTGTGTCAAACAGGGGAGTTGAGGAGAGGACTGTTCCTTTCCCTTTCCCTTTCTGAGGCAACTGCCCAGAAGTCAGTTTTGTACGAGATACACAGCTGCAGACTTTAATAGACACAGCAATAATGTACATCGACAAGAGGCTTAAAAATTTCTCAGAGGTGCCTCTCAAATGGTTCAGCTGTTTCGATTTTTTTAACCAGTTTGATCTGCCAAGAGACCAACTAGCAGTGTTTAGGATCTCTGAACTGGCAAACTTGGTTGAATACTTTGCTTTTTTCACGGAAGAGCAACTGGAACATATAAAGTCTGACTATGCTGCTTAAATCTTCAGCTGACCAGCCCTATTTGCAAGTTTATGCAAGATTACTAAAAGAAAAATCACCCCAGACTGGGTACATTATTTTTGACTTCATCGAAATACTAATAACCATGAGTGTCTCAACTGCAAAGTGTGAAAGTTTTTTTTTCTATTCAGAACCTAATCAAAACAAAAATGAGGACACAGCTCGCTGATGAGACACTACAGTCTCTCCTGCGGATTTGAGTAGAAGGTCCTGAACTGCATGACTTTGATCCTGATCCTGCAATTAACCACTGGCTGCTCTCTGGTCGAGGAACTAGACATGTTCGCGGGCATGCAGTTGCTGCTGGTGCCACTGCTTCCGTTTCTTCTCCTGATGATCCTGATGCAAGTACTCCTGCTCCATCTTTCTTCCTGTCCTCAGTTTAGTCCGCCTACCCCTTGGCAGTCATGAGTCATGCTGCGTGCATTCACAGACTGCTTATTTGATGGCCTTCAGTTCAAACTAATTTGACTGAAACATTTATTCAGTCTCTTCTAAAACGGACTTCAGCCTGCCCACACCCTTGGCAGAAAGTATAGGAATTGGATGGACGTATTGTTTCCTGATTTACGCCGTTGTTCTTTTATATCTACATCCATCCTGTGACATACTACAGTAGGACCCCAGCCACACCATGTAATTTATTTTTACATAAGTTTTGTTTAAAATTTTCATTGGAATGTACTGGACTACCACCCAGAACTCTGACTACCACTTTTGACTAGGCCAGTTGTCCTGGACTGGCATGCCATTTTGAAATTTGTCGATCCCTGTTTGAGAGTGTGGCAGCTAACATTAAATGCAAAGAAGTGTGAACTCCTGCACTTGGGGCGTAGAAATCCAAGGGAGGAGTACAAGATGGAGGGGGAGGTACTGACTGCCACCAGTCAAGAAAGGGACCAGGGGAATCCTATCTGACCTAAAGGTAACCAAACAATGCGAGAAGGCTGTGGGGAGAGCTAATGGGATGCTAGGGTGAGGTATCGCCCACAGAAAAGAGGTGGTTATGCCACTGTACAGATGACTAGTGGGACCTCATCTGGAGTACCTTGTCCAGTTCTGGAGGCGGCATCTCTGGAAGAACATCGACAAAATAGAGGCAGTACAGAGAAGGGCAACAAAAATGGTGCAAGGACTGCACCAAAAGTCGTATGAGAAGACTAGAGGACCTCAGTATGTATTCCCTGGGGGGCGCACATGATAGACATTCAAGTACATGAGTATAAACAGTGTATGGGAGGGTAGCCTCTTTCAGAAAAGATGTACAAGAACAAGAGGGCATGCTTTGGGGCTGTGGGGGGTAGGCTTGAACAGCGTGAGGAAACACTTTTTCACAAAGAGTAGTGGATGTTTGGAACAGCCTCCCTGTGGAGGTGGTTGGGGGGGTGGTGGTGGTGGTGGTGGTGGTGGTGGTGGTGGTGGTGGTAAAACAGTAGGGGAATTCAGGAATGCATGGGATATACAGCAATAGGGAGGCGAGGGTAAACCCTTCTGGGCTGGGAGAGGATGACATCAGATTCATGGGTGCTCCAGCTAATCTCAGAAGGACACTCAATAGAGTTTCTGCAGAAACCACCCCATCACCCGCCCCCAAGGTCGGTGTGCTCTTGAACATCATCTTCTGGTCCAGGAAGAGATTTCAGCACTTTTACTGAAAGAGGCGATAGAACCTGTCCCCCTTCCCCTGCAAAGAACGGGTTACTATTTCCACTTCTTCCTGGTCCCGAAGAAGACTGGTGATGTAAGGCCTATTCTAGATCTCAGTTCCCTGAACATGTTCATGGAGTACAAGAGGTTCAGGATGCTCTCACTGCAGAGCCTTCTGCCCCTCCTCTGCTCGGGCCAGTGGCTGTGCGCTCTGGATATGCAGGATGCTTACCTGCACATATCTATCCGCCCGTCTCACCGCAAAAATCTCTGTTTTGCTTTACAGGGGGACCACTACCAGTTCAAGGCACTTCCATTTGGTGCCTCCTTGGTTCCCAGAGTATTTACCAAATGCCTTGGCGGTGGCGGGCTCACTCAGCATACTCTAGTAAGGTTTTCTGTACCTGGACGATTGGCTCCTGGTGGCCTTGTCCGGGGAGGAACTCCTGCACTGCCTCTCCCTCACCCAGCAGGTCTTTGCCTGTCTGGGTATTACCATCAACCATTCCAAGTCTCACTTGATCCCATCCCAGAGGCTTCAGTTTATTGGGGCGATACTGGACACGACCCTAGGCAGGGCCTTCCTGCCTCCGGACAGGGCGGCCACACTCCAGACTCTGATAAGCCTGTTGTCCGGCCACAGGCGGGTCAGTTCTTCCGCCTCCCGGGCTTATGCGGCTGCTATCCCCACAGTCCCCACTGGCTCCACATGAGGGTCCTGTGACGCCTACCTCAGTGGGGTCAGTTGGTAGATGACTTGGACTCACTGGTCCTAGTCTCCTCTCCCATGATTCTGAGACTTGCAGTGGTGGATGGTTCGAGAGAACCTTTGGGGAGTTCCATTCTTCCTTCCTTCCCCCTCCCAGACTCTGACCACAGACGCCTCGGGCGAAGGTTGGGGAGCTCATCTCGGCCCACATCAGACCCAGGGCCCTTGGTCCAAGATCGAACAATCACTGCACATCAGTGTGCTCGAGCTTCGGGCGGTGCTCTATGTTCTCCGGGCTCTCCACCTGCATCTTCTTCCAAGTCACCTAGCCATCCAGACAGTATGTGTGTGGTATTGTACATTAACAAACAGGGCGGGACTTGGTCCTACCCTCTCTGCAGGGAAGCGATGAGAATTTGGGATTGGGCAGCACATCACGACCTTCACCTCACGGCAGTTCATGTTCCGGGAGTCTAACTCCTTAGCAGACAAACTAAGTCGCTCGTCTGCTCAAGCTCACGAGTGGGAACTGGATCGGGGGTCCTAGACGATATCTTCCTTACGTTGGGGAACACCTCAGGTGGACCTGTTTGCTTCACCCTCTAAATGCAAAGCTTCCGACTTCTGCTCGCCGCTCAAGAGTGAGGCATTTTCTGGAGACTCTTGTCTCTAGATTGGAGGGCAGACTCGCCTATGCCTCCCCTCTCCGATTCCTCTGATCTTCGTGTCTTGCAGAAACTTGGCTCAGAAGGAGCACAAATATAGAAACATAGAAACATAGAAGTTGACGGCAGATAAGGACCGTAAGGCCCATCCAGTCTGCCCATTTCTTTTTCTACCTTATAAATGTGCCATCGGCCTTTGCTCTGTCAGTGACCTATCTATTCATAGTCATTTGTATTGCTCCTTTATGCCTATCCCATGCCTGTTTGAAGCCCTGCACTGTATTCTATAGCTACCACTTGTGTAAGCTATTCCATGACTCACCACCCTTTCTGTGAAAAAGAATTTCCTCACATTCCCCTTAATCTGCCTCCCCTAATCTCATGCTGTGTCCTCTTGTCCTGCTATTTTTCTTATATTTAAACATGTTAGACTCTTTCACCTTGTTTATGCCCTTAAGGTGTTTAAATGTCTCGAATCATATCACCTCTCCCTCCTTTGCTCAAGGGTATACATATTGAGCTCCGTTAATCTGTCCTCATATGTTCTTGATGCAGTCCCTGCACCATTTTGCTTGCCTTCTCTGGACTGCCTTAATTTGTTAATGTCCTCAGAAGGTGTGGCCTCCAATACTGCACACAGTACTCCAGATGGGGCCTAACCATGTCTTGTACAGAGGGATTATTACCTCCTCTCTACGACTTGTGATACCCCTCTACTACTACACCCTAACACCCCCAGCCTTACCTACTGCTCTAGAGGTCTGTTGATGATTTTAGGTCATCAGTGATGATGATGCCCAAGTCTCTTTCTTCCTTTGTGACTGCTAGCAACCCTCCCAGCCTCATAAGTGGCTTCAGGATTCTCTTCCTATGTGCATGATTTGCACTTCTTTGCATTAAACCCAGTTGCCACTCTTCTGACCATTTTGCTAGTTTATCCAGATCTCTTCTCATTCTGCCCACCCCATCTGGATCATCTACTCTGTTGCAGATCTTGGTGTCATCTGCAAACAGACAAGCCTTACCCTCTAGTCCATCTGGTGAGGTCACTAATGAAGATGTTGAATAGGACTGGCCCCAGGACTGATCCCTGAGGTACCCCACTTGTGACTTGCATCTCTTCTGACTGTATACCATTTACCACCACTCTCTTTTTCTGCCAGTCAACCAGTTTGCCACCCAGTTGACCAACTTGACCCACCCCGAGCCTACCTAACTTATTTATCAATCTTCTATGTGGAACAGTGTCAAAAGCTTTGCTGAAGTCAAGGTAGGCTACATCAACTGCTCCCTTGGTCCACCACTCTGGTTTACCCAGTCAAAGAAATCTATGAGATTAGTTTGACAGGACCTTCCTTTGTAAACCCATGCTGTCTTGGATCCAGTCCCCTATGGATTCCAGGTGTTGCAACTATCCTTTCCTTAAGGAGTGCCTCCATAATCTTGCCTACTACTGAGGTAAGACTGACTGGTCTGTAGTTCCCCGCCTCCTGCTACCACTCTTGTGGAGCGATCACATGAGCCCTTCTCCAGTCTTCTGGGACCTCTCCTGTGCTCAGAGACTCACTAAACAATTCTGCTAATGGCTCTGCTAGTTCCTCCTTTAGCTCCTTAAGTACCCTGGGATGTATGCCATCAGGTCCCATTGCCTCATCCACCGGAGCTTAGCAAGCTCTTGTAGGACCCTTTCTTTTGTGAAGGAGTAGTGCCACCTCCTCCCCTGTGTCCATGATGCTGAGCTGTGGGCCCTGCCCGCCTTCTCTTCAGTAAATACTGAGCAAAAGTATCTATTTAGGATAGATGCCTTTACAGGTCCTCCTCCTCACATGCTCCCTTTTCTCCATTAAGCTTAGCACACCCCTCTGGACTTTCTCCTTCACTAATGTATCTATAGAAAGTCTTGTCACCTTCTTTTACTGTTGCGCTAGTGTTTCCTCAGTTTGGGACTTTGCCTGCCTTACTGCCTTACCTGCTTCCCTTAGGGCAGTTTGGTATGCCTCCCTATCTTCATCCCGCTGTGTTCCCTTATATTTTCTGAAGGCCAGCCTTTGGCTCTGACCTTTCTGCTACTGTATTTGAGAACCAAAGTGGTTTCCTTCTTCTTTGCACTTCCTTTTCTGTCTAACACAATGGGATGTTGCTTCAGTATTGCATCCTTAATGCTTGCCCACTTTGCCTGTACCTTCTCACCTGTGTTTCTTTTGCCAGGGCTAGCTTAACTCTGTTGGCCATCTTATCAAAGTCAGCTCCTCTGAAGTCCCATATTTTTGCCTTGGAATGGGATGATTTAGATGTAGTAGCCAAATTGAACCATACCATGTATGGTCACTGGCCTCAGGTGACCTTCTACCTGGAGATCTGTGATCCCTTCTTGTTAGTCAGTACTAGATCTAGGATAGCCCTGTCTCTTGTGGGTTGCTGTACCAGTTGTTTGAGGCCCCCTGCAGGGAATCCACTATGAGTCTAGTTCTGGCAGATGTTCTGCTAGTATTGACCAATCTGTATCTGGCATGTTGAAGTCTCCCATTATCAGAACCTCCCCTTTAGCTGTCAGTGTTTTGTATATCTTCTAACAGTAATGTGTCTATGTCCTCCTCTGGTCTGGGGCCTGTAGACAACCCCAGTTCTTATGGCTGTCCCATTTCTGTTTCCAGGCGCACCCACAGTTCTTCTTGGCTCTTATGTGTATTCTGAATTTCTGTAGCTTTGATATTTTCATTAACATACAGGGCCACTCCTCCCCTTTTGCACTCCTCGGTCTCTTCTGAACAAATACATAGCCAGGTACTGAAGTCTCCCAAGTGTGGTTTACTGGTAAACCACGCCTCACTAATTGCTACTATGTCCAGTTTAGCCTCTGACATTATTGCCTGCAGGTCTGGGATCTTATTTCCCAGGCTGTGAGCATTTGTGTACATGATTTTCCATTGGCCAGATTTTGGTGTGTTAGTTGTTGGGTGAAGTTTGGCATTACCCTTGTGCATCGTGTGGGAGACAAACCTTTTTCTTACCTGGTGATGCAAATGAACGGCAAACACGCTGAATTCCTGTTTGACCACTAGCTAGGGGGAGGGTGTTCTTCCATTCGACGTATGGGGTGCTGCACCCCTCCCCATTTGCTAGTTTAAATATTCTGCAAAGACGTCAAACTTCTGCCCCAATGCACTGACTCCTCTTTAGTCAGATGCAGTCCATCAAATTTAAAGAACTTTGCCCCAGAACTGTTGCCAGTTCCCTACAAATCTGTGTCCTTTTTCCTGGCACCAGTCCTTGAGCCACGGTTTAGCTCCCCTATCTCCCCTTCTCTGACCTTCCGTCCATCTGCTCCCTTCTCCCAGACTGGCAGGATCTCAGAGAAGGAGATGCCGGACAAATAGATGATAGTTTGTCACCCAGCTTAGTCAGGTGTTCCTTGGTCTCCACAACTGACCGGCTGGCAGATCATTAGTCCCTATGTGTACTAGGACATCAATGTTTTCTCCTGCTTTGTGAACAATTTTAGCAATGCGGTCAGTGTCTCTCCATGCTGATGTACCTGGGAGACATCTGACCATCACCCTGGCTGGAGATGGGTATCAACTCCCGAATCATGGAGTCTCCTATGATCAGAAGTTTTTGGATTTCGCTTGTTTAGTTTTGGTTCCTGATTTGGGTGAGTATTGTTGTGCTAGCTCTTGTGCCGCAGTGTCCTGCTCTGCAGTGTCTTCTGCCTCTTTATTTGATTTCAGAGATAGAGGCAGATACCTGTTTGTAGTGTTTATATGGTTTTTGGAGGTAATGTGTTGGAGAGCAGAGAGTGATGGGGCACCTGATTTGCTCCTCCTAACCACCTGCCAACCTCCTGGACCAACTACCCTCTCGGTCGAGGTTTTTCTGTTGGATGCTGGGAAATGGCGGTGGTTCTTATAATGTATTTCCTCTTCAATATGAAATTTGAGGCGTGCAATCTCTGCCCATGCTGCCCGGAGCTGAGACCTAAGATCTCCAAAGGCCCAGCATGTAGGACAGTGTCCTAAATCCTGTAAGACCGCTCCTTCTGAAAATTGTTCCACAGTACCTGCAGTTAATGAAATCCATTCCAAATAAGTTGCTGGGTTTGTAACCTAGTCAGAGTAATTAGAAGGAAAAAAAAGGAAAAAATGCAAGTAATGGATTAATTGTGCTTTGTTTAACTTGTTATAACAAGTTAAATTACTAGTGCCCTGTAAATGAGATCACTTTGTGGAGGCCCCACTGATCCGCCCCTTCCTGCTCTGCCACAGGAAATGTCACAACTGTGGTACCCTATAAAAGGAGTGTAGCGTGGGGTGGTTGGGGATGGGGGTGGGTGGCTGGGCCCTTCCCCTGCCTAAAAAGAAGAACCACGGACGAAAGAACAAGGAGGTAAGAGCAGAAACAATCAGTCAACAACAAATGCAGTAACCCTGAAAGCTTATCCTAATGTTAGATAAAACTGTAAAACCTGTAAAGCACCACCTGTAATAATTTCAGAGAAGATATACCCTGTAAGAAACACTTTGCTCCAGAGAAAATAAAGCAGTAACAGAAGATATACCTTGCAAAAGACAATTTGAATCAGAAGATTACAGCAGTAATCTGTTAGCACACACCTGTAGGCACACCTTGTAATAATGCAGAAGAAGGTATACCAGCAACAACAATTTGAATCAGAGAAAAATAAAAGCAATGAAATGTTAGCAACAAACAGTAGTAATCCCTGTGAGTAAAAATAAAAACACCACCACACAGTAAATCTGCTTAGCCAAACTAAGTCTTAATCCTTCTCCCTTGCTCTGGTAAGTTTTCTACTCTGCCTTTCAAGCAGTCTTAGAAGGAAAGAGCTCAGGTGAAGCTAGGTGCCTTGGCCAGCAAACCAAGTCTTCTACCTCCAGTTATCAACTAACCTGACTTTTAACCCTTCTTTCTGTTGGAAATTACTGACAGTTTGCCAGCTCCACCCCACATACATACCTAATCCTTTGGAAGAGCTGTGGAGGAAAGCAATTAGCTCCTTCAATGTGAGAAGGAGACTGAAACACCTCTGAGACAACAAACCTTTTCAACAAACAAGAATAAAATAAAACACAGTGTCAAACAGTAATTTTGCTTAGTCCAATGATAAAAAGTCACAAAAATGTAAGCTCCACCTGTAATACAGTAATTTCAGAAGATATACCCTGTAAGAAACACTTTGCTCCAGAGAAAAATAAAGCAGTAACAGAAGATATACCTTGCAAAGACAATTTGAATCAGAAGATTACAGCAGTAATCTGTTAGCACACACCTGTAGGCACACCTTGTAATAATGCAGAAGAAGGTATACCAGCAACAACAATTTGAATCAGAGAAAAATAAAGCAATGAAATGTTAGCAACAACAATTTGAATCAGAGAAAAAATAAAGCAATGAAATGTTAGCAACAAACAGTAGCAATCCCTGTGAGTAAAACATAAAAACACCACCACACAGTAAATCTGCTTAGCCAAACTAAGTCTTAATCCTTCTCCCTTGCTCTGGTAAATTTCTCTACTCTGCCTTTCAAGCAGTCTTAGAAGGAAAGAGCTCAGGTGAAGCTAGGTGCCTTGGCCAGCAAACCAAGTCTTCTAAATGATTCTGATCGCTCCTTTCTGGCCCAGGCAAGTTTGGTTCTCTCTTCTGCAACAATACTCAGAGGAACCTCCTCTTGCTCTTCCGCTGTCACGAATTTTACTGACCCAGGATCAGGGGACCCTGGTCCATCCAGGTCTCAAGGCTCTTCAGCTACATGCGTGGCTCCTGCAGACATGGCTGAAGCCTGCTTTGGGGTTTCTCCCCAGGTGGCTGAGATCTTGGTGGAGGCTAGGAAACCCTCCACTAGGTCTACTTATGCCATGAAGTGGAAATGGTTCTCAATCTGAGCCACTTCAAAAGGCTTCGAGTCTTTCTCCTGCTCGGTTGGGCGACTGCTGGAGTACCTGCACCATCTCTTCGACCTGGGTCTTAGTCACTCGTCTCTGAAGGTACACGTGGTGGCCATTTTGGCCTACCATGTTCCCATCGCAGACAGGACGTTTGCTCAATTGGAAGTCTCTAAGACTTTCCTCAGAGGGGTTCTTCAGTTGAGACCCTCTATCCAAGTTCCTGCTTCTCCTTGGGATTTGAACTTCGTTCTTGAGAAACTTACTTTGCCTCCTTTTGAACCGGCAGCCTCAGCAGACATGAAGTTCCTTTCATGGAAGACGCTCTTCCTAGTAGCCATTACCTCTGCTCGGAGGATTTCCGAGCTCCAGGCCCTGATGTGTAAAATCCCGTACTCGATTTTTCACAAGGAACGTTTGGCTCTTCGCACCAATCCTAAGTTTCTTCCCAGGGTGGTAGCGGAATCTACATTGAACCAGTCCATAGAGTTAACCACTTTCTTTATGCAGTACTCCAATCAGAGGGATTATCTGCTTCACACTATGGACGTTCACCGGGTTCTGAGATACTACACTAACGGAACAAAGGATCTCAGAAAGACCGATCAACTGTTTGTCTCTTTTGCACCCAAAAGAGAAGGCAATGCTGTTTCCAAGCAATGCCTAAATGGTTGGCTCATTGCATCACTTTCTGTTACAACAAGTACAAGACCCTTCCGGGTCAAGTAAGAGTCCACTCCACCAGAGGGGTCGCTGCCTCAGTGGCTTGTTTCAAGAACGTGTCAGCAGCAGACATCTGTGCTGCCGCCACTTGGACTTCTGTCCACACATTTACAAAATACTACAGTTTGGATATTGCCTCTTGCCACAGAGCAGGCTTCGGGCTGGCTGTTCTGCAAGGCCTCCTTTCTTAAAGCCTTCACAGCTAGAGGATCTATTTGAGTAGCTTTCCTCCTCCCGTCTGCTGCTTCTTATTCCAGACTGCTTGGGACTCAATCCTATATGTAATTACCTACTGCAAGAACCCTCTCTAAGTAAGATAGTACAGTTATGTAAGAACTTGCCGTAACGGTAGATCTTCGAGAGAGGCTCTTGCAGTAGGGAATACCTTCCCGCCCTCCATCCCCTTAGGCTTTTTCAGCTCCTTTTCCAGTGAGGGAAATATCCGCTTCTCTCTCGTCCAGCCTCTTGTGGCCTGTGGCGGGAAAGAACTGGAAGGCAGGCGTGAGGGACCGCCCCTTTATAGTGACATCCCCTGATGCTGGTCACCTGACGTGGGGGGCGGTCCCTTGCCAGAGACTACTAGCTAGAAATTTTTCCATGGGGTCTTGCCCCCTGCCGACGTCAGTCCTATATGTAATTACCTACTGTAAGAGCCTCTCTCGAAGATCTACTGTTACGGTAAGTTCTTACGCAACTGTACTTTTTTTATCCCTCTGTACTGACAGTTGGTGAGACCCCATCTAGAATACTGCATGTAGTTCTGGAAACCCCATCTCCGCAAGGACATAGACAGAATGGAGGCTGTCCAGAGGAGGGCAACCAAAATGGTGCAGGGTCTGCACCAGAAGACATACTAAGAGAGATTAAAGGAGCTTAGTATGTATACCCTCGGAGAGGGTGGACATGATAAAAACGCTTCAGTACCTCAAGTGAATCAACAAAGTCCAAGAAGGTAGCATCTTTCAGAAACGGATGTACAAGAACAAGGGGGCACAATTTGAAGATGGGGGCGGGGGGTGGCTCAGAGGTTATGTGAGGAAATATTTTTCATGGAGCGGGTTGTGGATACATGGAACAGCCTTCCTGAGGAAGTAGTGGAGTCAAAAACAGTGGGGGAATTCAAGAATGCATGGGACGGACATAAGGCAATTCTAGTGGGGGGTAGGAGGAAGTTGGATGTTGGTTAGCTAGGATCTGCAGCTTATCCATTAGGTAGGGAAATGGGCAGACTAGGTGGGCTAAGTGGTCCTCATCTGCCGTCAAATTCTATGTTTCTATCTATTGTTACGGTAATTTCCTATAACTGTACTCTTTTTTTTTTTTTTTTTTAATGTGCAGACAGATCCGCTTCAGAAGGTGGTGGATCAGATGGCAGTGAGGTTGAAGGTCTGTTCCAGCCGGATTCTTCTCTTCCTGAAGGATGTGGAGCTAAGTCCGAGTGAGACGCCGCAGTCCCAGAACCTGACCATTGCAGACATCATAGGTGAGAGGGAGAGTGGGATGTGGCTTTCCAAAAACATGCCCATCATGGACATTGTAGTTGTATAAGAGAAGGCCAGAGGGTGACACCGCGAAGTTCCAAAACCTGACTGTCCTGAACATTATAGGTGAGATGCCAAAGTCCCAAAACCTGATCTTTTATTCCCTCACTAGACTTTTTCTTCTCCCTAATGTATCTGTAGAACGTCTTGTCCCCCTTACTTACCGTTTGTGCCAGCGATTCTTCAGTTTGGGCCTTGGTCTGCCTTACTGTTTTTCTGGCTTCCTTTAGGGCACTGTGGTATGCCTCTCTATCTTTGTCCCTTTGTGTCCCCTTATATTTTGTGAAGACCAGCCTTTTGGCTCTAATGTTTTCTGCAACTGTGTGAGTGCCAGAGAGGTTTTCTTCTTCTTTTGCCCTTGCTTTTCTCCTTCACACAGTGGGCATTTACTTCAACTAGTGCATCTCTAATACTTGTCCATTTTGCCTCTACTCCCCTCCTATATTTCTGTGTGCCAGTTTAACCCTCTCATTCATCTTAACAAAGTCAAGTTCAAGTTTATTGCAGGAAAACTCCATTGAGCAAGCTCATTTACAAGGAGGTCCTGAGTCAGCTCCTCTGAAGTACAAGATCCTCACTGTGGTATGGGTTGACTGTGTTTTACTGGCCAAATTGAACCATACCGTATGATGGTCACTGGACCCCAGGTGACCTTTGACTTGGAGATCTGTGATCCTTTCTCCATTTGTCAGTATGAGATCTAGGATAACCCTGTCTCTGGTGGGTTTTTGTACCAGTTGCTTTAGGCCCTCCCCCTGCAGGGAATCCACTGCGTCTCTAGTTCTGGAGGATGCTCTTGTTGGTATTGACCTATCAGCATCTGGCATGTTGAAATCCCCCATTAGTAGGACCTCCCCCTTTGCTGACATGTTTTAAATAGCTTCAATCAATCTTTCTGGCTCCTCCCCCTGGTCTGGGGGCCTGTAGACCACTCCTGTTCTTATGGCTGTTCCATTTCCTGTTTCCAGGGTGACCCACAATTCCTTTACCTCCCCGTGTGTTCTCTGGATCTCAGTTGCTTTTATAGTCTGTGGCGTAAAGGGCCACTCCCCTTCCGTTCTCTGTCCCTTATGAACAGTACATAACCGGGTATTGTAATCTCCCAAGAGTGGTTGCTGGTGAACCAGGTTTTGCTTATGGCTGCTATGTCTAATTTATCCTCTCATTGTTTCCTCCAGGTCAGGGAGCTACTTTCCCAGACTGCGGGCATTTGTGCACATGATTTTCCACTGAACAGATGGTAGATTGTTAGCTTTGGGGGGGCAGGTCTGAGTTTCCCCTTGTGTGGCTCAAGGGGAGAGACACCATAGTCCCTAAACCAGACCATTGGACATTACTGAAAGAAAAAGGAGGGGAGAGAGGGAGACACCTGCTGTAGAGAATAAAGGCCTAGTGACTTGTGGTGCTATGACAGTATGTGCTGGACTCTGATGCCGTCGGGTGCTTGGATGGTACGTGCTGGACTCTGATGCCATGGGGTGCTCTGATGGTACGTGCTGGACTCTGATGCCGTGGGGTGCTCGGGTGGTACGTGCTGGACTCTGATGCCGTGGAGTGCTCGGGTGGTATGTGCTGGACTCTGATGCCGTGGAGTGCTTGGGTGGTATGTGCTGGACTCTGATGCCGTGGGGTGTGCTTGGGTGGTATGTGCTGGACTCTGATGCTGTGGAGTGCTCGGGTGGTATGTGCTGGACTCTGATGCTGTGGAGTGCTCGGGTGGTACGTGCTGGACTCTGATGCCGTGGGGTGCTTGGGTGGTATGTGCTGGACTCTGATGCTGTGGAGTGCTCGGGTGGTACGTGCTGGACTCTGATGCCGTGGGGTGCTCGGGTGGTATGTGCTGGACTCTGATGCTGTGGAGTGCTCGGGTGGTATGTGCTGGACTCTGATGCCGGCAGATACCATTGTTTTGACTGAATGCCATCGGATATGGATGGCATTCTACCATGGATCCAGTCTCTTCAGATCGCACATGGATCTGATCAGTGGGGCATAGGATCTGATATATTTGTTGGTTGGATCACAACAATCTAAGGGCTGGATTCAAAGATCTGATCCATTGATAGACATCCAACTCCATCAGACTGGTAATCCATTGGGGGGGGGGCCTCTGATCTGTAGAGCACCATCCGAGCACTATTACCTGCGGCCCATCCAGTCTGCTGGAGCACTGTTACTAGCACTCACCCAATTTGCCTGCATGCCATTACCAGGGGCACATCCAATTTGCCCAAGCGCCATTACGAGCGGCCCAGCCGGTCTGCCTGCACGCCATTACGAGCGGCCCAGCCGGTCTGCCTGGATGCCATTACGAGCGGCCCAGCTGGTCTGTCCACTTGCCCATTATGAGTGGCCCAGC
Source organism: Neoceratodus forsteri (assembly GCA_016271365.2). Taxonomy (NCBI): domain Eukaryota; kingdom Metazoa; phylum Chordata; order Ceratodontiformes; family Ceratodontidae; genus Neoceratodus; species Neoceratodus forsteri. The sequence continues at coordinate 2,993,148 of JADMNL010000033.1, forward strand.
TGGACTGCCCGCACACTGTTTAGCAGACAGTCTGTCCACACGCTGTTGCTTGTGGCCCAGCCAGTCTGGTACTGCCTAGGGCAGTCCTCCATACCTCTCCCGCGTACTAGTGGCTCATCCAGTCTGCCAGATCCGAATTTTGGTCTTTGCCCTTGCCAGTCCTCCTTACCTCCCCTCAAACTTGTGACCCATGCAGTCTGCCCAAGCAACATTACTAGCAGTCTATCCAGTCTGCCCGAGGGCCATTATTAGCTGCTCATCCAGTCTGCCCGAGGGCCATTATTAGCTGCTTATCCAGTCTGGGAAGCAGGTTTCGTTTTGGTACTGTGCGCTTGTTAGTCTCCCCCCCCCCCACCTCCCCACAAACTAGCGGCCCATCCAGTCCGCCTAATCCTGGCTAATTGTGGAACCATGCCCTTGGTAGCCCTCCCTGCTGTCCCACAAACTAGCAGCCCAAGCAGTCTGCCTGAGCCTGGCTAAATTTGGGACTGTGCCCTTGGTAGCCCTCTATCTTCTCTCTTCCCCCCCCCCCACCATCTGCCCTGTTGTGCAAGATTCCCATTTATCTGTTCCATCCCCTGTTGAGCCCTCTAATTGTTTCAGCCCTGATGGCCTCCATCAGAAACTTGTTCCAGTCAAGAGATCAGAGAGCAGGACAAAAGTGGGGGAAAAACCCAGGAAAGGTGCTGGCAGATTCCCTGAAATGGCACAGTTGGAAAGCTAAGCAAGAGTCTTGCAGAATTTACAGAACAGAGACATTCTGTTTCTTAAAGAAGTGCCAAATGGTTGATTTCAGCTTGGAAAAGTTGCACCCATCTCCATGGTCAATTTGTAGGGAGACATTTCGGAAGGGGAGCTATCCACAAGTTTTGGAATGCACTCGCTTGGTGTGAATGATCATTAAAGAATATTTATTAAGTAGTATGTTTAAGGTCTGTAGTCAGCCTGGTAACCCTTTTTTTTTTTTTTCTCCCCCCAAGTTTATTCACAATTCAGAGTACATCATACAGACATTTTTCAGTTTTCAGGTACATGCCATATCATAGCAAAGTTATTTACAAATTGCAGTTTATTCCTTTGGATCATCTTCTAGGCTAATCTATTAAATCATAGTCCGTCTCGTATTGATTCCTTTGCGCTGGTTCTTCCTATCTTTCTGTCCAGAGCGTCCGCCTGGACCATCTCCGGACAAACGCCTGTGTTCTTCAGTTGATCCCATAGGTCAGTTCTTCCATCCCCCATGATTTCCTGGGCTGTGTTTCCATTGTCCATAAGTAGGAGGTTCTGCTGACAGCCACTTGCTGGTGATTGCTTTGTGAGCCACTGCCAGCAGAATGCTCCAAAGATATGTTGCGTCACCCCCTTTGACACCCCTACGGATGGGAGACCCAGTATTAGTTGTGGAAGGGCGAGATCTGAATCAATGATAAATAGTTTGGTTAGTGCTCTTTCAATCTGTGCCCAGTATGTTTGTATGCATGGACAAAGCCAGAACATGTGTGATGGACAATAGGTCCATCACACTTCCTCCAGCGTGCCCCGTTTCCTGCCTCTCCCCATCTTCCCTGTATAGCTGGGGTATAGAAGTACCGTGTTCTAACCCTCCAGGCAAATTCTGGCTATACGGGTGAGCACATTGTCTTGTTGGCTAGATGAAAGACCTTACCCCACTCTACCTCAGTCATCTGGATTTCTGATTCTTTCTCCCATTTTCGTCTCGAAGTCAGGGAGCATGTTTGATATTGCCCTCTGAGGGTTTTATATAGCACTGAGATGTGGCCCTTCAGCAACACCTGGTTTTGTATCGCATATGTTGCTTCAATCAGTGTTTGAACTTGTGTTGTGGATTTTGTATTTTGCCTACTAATGACTATGCGGTTCCTAAGTTGAAAGAATCTGAAGAAGTCTTTGTTCTGCAAATGAAATTTCTCCTTAGCCTGTGCAAAACATAGAAACATAGAAACATAGAAGTTGACGGCAGATAAGGACCGCAAGGCCCATCCAGTCTGCCCATTTCTTTTTCTACCTTATAAATGTGCCATCGGCCTTTGCTCTGTCAGTGACCTATCTATTCATAGTCATTTGTATTGCTCCCTTATGCCTATACCATGCCTGTTTGAAGCCCTGCACTGTATTCATAGCCACCACTTCTTGTGGTAAGCCATTCCATGCATCTACCACCCTTTCTGTGAAAAAAGAATTTCCTCACATTCCCCCTTAATCGGCCTCCCTCTAATCTCATGCTGTGTCCTCTTGTCCTGCTATTTTTCTTATATTTAAACATGTTAGACTCTTTCACCTTGTTTATGCCCTTAAGGTGTTTAAATGTCTCGATCATATCACCTCTCTCCCTCCTTTGCTCAAGGGTATACATATTGAGCTCCGTTAATCTGTCCTCATATGTCTTCTGATGCAGTCCTGCACCATTTTGGTTGCCCTTCTCTGGACTGCCTCAATTTGGTTAATGTCCTTGTGAAGGTGTGGCCTCCAATACTGCACGCAGTACTCCAGATGGGGCCTAACCAGTGTCTTGTAAAGAGGGATTATTACCTCCCTCTCACGACTTGTGATACCCCTACTAATACACCCTAACACCCCCTAGCCTTACCTACTGCTTTAGAGGTCTGCTTGGATGATTTCAGGTCATCAGTGATGATGATGCCCAAGTCTCTTTCTTCCTTTGTGACTGCTAGCAACTCCTCCCAGCCTATAAGTGGCTTCAGGGTTCTCTTCCCTATGTGCATGATTTTGCACTTCTTTGCATTAAATCCCAGTTGCCACTCTTCTGACCATTCTGCTAGTTTATCCAGATCTCTTCTCATTCTGCCCACCCCATCTGGATCATCTACTCTGTTGCAGATCTTGGTGTCATCTGCAAACAGACAAGCCTTACCCTCTAGTCCATCTGCGAGGTCACTAATGAAGATGTTGAATAGGACTGGCCCCAGGACTGATCCCTGAGGTACCCCACTTGTGACTTGCATCTCTTCTGACTGTATACCATTTACCACCACTCTCTGTTTTCTGCCAGTCAACCAGTTTGCCACCCAGTTGACCAACTTCTGACCCACCCCGAGCCTACCTAGCTTATTTATCAATCTTCTATGTGGAACAGTGTCAAAAGCTTTGCTGAAGTCAAGGTGGCGACATCAACTGCTCCCCTTGGTCCACCACTCTGGTTACCCAGTCAAAGAAATCTATGAGATTAGTTTGACAGGACCTTCCTTTGTGAACCCATGCTGTCTTGGATCCTGTGCCCCTATGGATTCCAGGTGTTGCACTATCCTTTCTTAAGGAGTGCCTCCATAATCTTGCCCACTACTGAGGTAAGACTGACCGGTCTGTAGTTCCCGCCTCCTCCCTGCTACCACTCTTGTGGAGTGGGATCACATGAGCCCTTCTCCAGTCTTCTGGGACCTCTCCTGTGCTCAGAGACTCACTAAACAATTCTGCTAACGGCTCTGCTAGTTCCTCCTTTAGCTCCTTAAGTACCCTGGGATGTATGCCATCAGGTCCCATTGCCTTATCCACCCTGAGCTTAGCAAGCTCTTGTAGGACCCTTTCTTTGTGAAGGGAGTAGTGCTCACCTCCTCCCCTGTGTCCATGATGCTGAGCTGTGGGCCCTGCCCTAACTTCTCTTCAGTAAATACTGAGCAAAAGTATCTATTTAGGATAGATGCCTTACAGGGTCCTCCTCCTCACATGCTCCCTTTCTCCATTAAGCTTAGCACCCCTCTGGACTTTCTCCTTTCACTAATGTATCTATAGAAAGTCTTGTCACCTTCTTTTACTGTTCGTGCTAGTGTTTCCTCAGTTTGGGACTTTGCCTGCCTTACTGCCTTACCTGCTTCCCTTAGGGCAGTTTGGTATGCCTCCCTATCTTCATCCCGCTGTGTTCCCTTATATTTTCTGAAGGCCAGCCTTTTGGCTCTGACCTTTTCTGCTACTGTATTTGAGAACCAAAGTGGTTTCCTTCTTCTTTTGCACTTCCTTTTCTGTCTAACACAATGGGATGTTGCTTTAAGTATTGTATCCTTAATGCTTGCCCACTTTGCCTGTACCTCCTCACCTGTGTTTCTTTTTGCCAGGGCTAGCTTAACTCTGTTGGCCATCTTATCAAAGTCAGCTCCTCTGAAGTCCCATATTTTTGCTTTGGAATGGGATGATTTAGATGTAGTAGCCAAATTGAACCATACCATGTGATGGGGATTGCATAAGACAATATGCAAAAGACAATATGTCTCCCTATACTATCATCTGTCTCAGTGTGACCAGCCCTCTTCGTGCCCAGTGTCTAAATATATGATCTAACTTGGATGATTTCAGTATTTCACTTCATGCAAAACACTGCTTGGGCCATAATTCTCTAGGGAGATCATATTTCGTCCAAGTTCTGTAGGCCGCTCTGAGGATGTTTGACTGTCAGGAGAGGGATATCTCCCGTCTGGTGACTAAGGGACACATCCACAACCCTTGCCTCCAGGGGGCTCCATCCACAAGTACTGCCTCCACTTCCTTTCAGTGTGCTGTGTATCCCTTTGCCTTCCAAAGAAGGGCAAACCGTAATTGGGCCGCTAGGTGGTAGTCCTCCAGATTAGGCAGGGCTCTACCTCCCGAAGTTTTGTCTGAGGTCATGATTGATAATTTTATTCTGGGTTTCTTTGATGCCCAAATAGTCTGATATAATCCCCGCCAAGTCTTAAACTGGTTCTGTGGGATATTTAGTGCCGGGCACTGGAATAAATGGAGAAATGTAGGTAGGATATTCATGACCACTGATTGTATGTGTGAGTACATTGGAAAATTTACAAGTTTCCATCTGGCTATATCTTGTCGGATCTTCTCCGGGTGAAATTAGCATCAAATAGTTTGTTCAGGTTTTTGGTTATACAGTATATACCTCTAAATATTTGATCTTGGTGATTCTCCAATTTAACAGAAGAAGCCATGTGATTTCGGGATGGACTATACTGGAGGCACGATTCTGGTTTTTTTTTTTTGTTTGTTTTTTTTTTTTTTTTTATTTTAGGCTGTAGCCGGAGTGTCGACCAAATTCCTCAGACTTCCCAGACCCATGGTATTGAGATTTCTGGTTTGGCCAAATATGAAAGTACATCGTCCGCGTACAATGACATTTTATGCTCTGTCTTCACTGTTTATCCCGTGGATATTGGGGTCATTCCTTATGGTCATAGTGAGGGATTCAATGTAAATGGTGAATAACATTGGTGACAAAGGATATCCCTGCCTTGTTACCCTTCCCAAACAAAACCTATCCAATATTCCTCCATTAACTCTGATGTATGCTTGCGAGTCCGCGTATAACTCCTTTAGACCAGTAATAAACGTTTGTGGGAAGCACAGTTGTTCTAGTATCGAGAATAAAAAGTTCCACAATACTTTATCAAACATTTTCTCTGCATCTAAGCTCATCAGACACGCAGGCGTTCGTGTGCGACCGATGTGATTTAAGTTTATAGTCCTTCTGACATTATCAGGAGCCTGTCTTCCTGTGACCAATCCCATCTGGTCCGTATGAACTATTTGTGGGAGACATTAAGTCTCTCGGCTATACTAACCGTAAATAACTTGTATTCCACATTAAATAGCGAGATAGGGCTGTAGGACCCACACTCAGTGGGGTCCTTCCCTTCCTTATGAATCACTGTTATCATGGCGTAATTCCACGAGGGTGGGACCTTCTTCTCTCCCCCCCCCCCATGCATTATAGACTTCCCCCGACAAGGGGGCGACCTTCCGTACAAATGTTTTAAAGAATTCTCCCCCAAATCCGTCCAGACCCGGACACTTCCCAGTTTTGGTATTATTTATGGCATTCACAACTTTAGTGCGGTTAATGTCCGCTGTCAGGGTCTGCCCTGTTCCTTGGTCAGTGAGGGTAATTTTAGATCTTTGAGAAAGTTCTGCTTGTCTTGAGATGTGGTTTCCATCTGGGACCGATAGAGACCCTGGTAGTAAGCTTCAAAGGCTTTCATTATTGGATCTCCTTTTTCCAATAGATCACCCAATCTAGGGTCTCTTATTTTGGTAATATAAGATTTGGCCGATTGCTGTTTCAATCTGTACACCAGAAATTTGGTAGCCCTTGGCCCTCCCTTCATAATATTTTTGTTTGAGATGGCAAAGTGCTTTCTCAATGTCCACATTTAACAGTTTTTGGATTCTGTCTTTTGTTTAAGCTTTTCAGCTCTCTGCTTATCCCATTTTTGTTTTTCTTGGGTCTCGAGCAGTTTGACATATTCTGTCAGAGTGCATCTGCCTCTGACGTTTTTCTTTTTTTTTTTTTTGTGTGTGTGGCTGTGGAGATCGGCTTACCCCTAACCAACATCTTCACCGTATCCGAGGTAGGATCTGCAGGGAAGCATCCTTATTTGAGTTTGTTTCCACCACCTGCCTAATTGTCTCGTACTGCCGAGACTGTATCTTTGTCCTTTAATAATGAGACATCGAGTTTCCAGTGAGTTCTTTTAAGGAAGCTGGTGGTTTGTTTCAACAAAGACCGGCTGGTGGTCTGAGTGTGTGGCCAAACCCTCACCAACCTGAACCTGGGCAGATCACCAGAGAATGTGAAAAACATATCCAATCTGGAATAAATTTAAAATCTGGGTGAATAGTATGTGAAATCCTTTGCTGTGGGATATTTTTCCCTCCAGATGTCAGAAAGGCCCACATCTCCCAATAGCTTTAGGAACTGTTTAGCTATTCTGTTCCTATCTCTCGGAATTCCTGAAGTTGTATTTAGATTTCTTTTGAGCATTAAATTCCAGTCCCCACCCATAATGAGGAGTCCTTTCGTCTTGTGAGCCACCATCTGAATTAAATTTGAGTAGAATGTAATGGGGATCCTGGCGGGTCATAAACATTTACTAGTGTTCCAAGTACCCTGCATCCTGCCCATGACTATAATGTGACGAGCATCCAGGTCCACTATCACTTCCTCCTCTTCAAAGGGCAAAGCTGCTGCCAGGAGAATAGCCACGTCCCTTTTTTCTCTTTTTCCAACGATGTGTGGTATATAATGAGGAAGGTTTTGGATCTAGGTTTCAGTGCTTCCTTTGGGGAGAAATGGGTCTCCTGGAGGAAGCTGACCAAGGATCTTTTTTTTTTTCTTATACTTTAATTTTCATAGGAGGTACAATACACAGTAGATGAATTATAGGTGACATACCTAAATATCCATAGTGACATTTCGCTCAGTACGTGGCACTACGGTAGTAGTGGTGTTAGTGTCTTCATCACATTCGGTAGATAAAGTTCACAGCACATCTTAAGCCCAACCCTAGTAAGCACCTTCCTCCGCCCCATCCAACTCCCCTCGATCTAGAACAGATTTCCCCCTCATGGTGCCATTTACAGCTGCTAGCATCCATGTTGAGGCAGTATAGTGCAGTGGTTTAAGCCTCTGAGCTGCAAATCTAGTGACATCCAGCAGACCAGACCTGGGTTTGAATCCCACAGCTTCCACTTGCATACTGTGACCCTGAGCAAGTCGCTCAATTCCCTGTGCTCCCAGGTCGCTTAGTGTGTGTGTGTGTGTGTGTGTGTGTGTGTGTGTGTGTGTGTGTGGAAAAAAAAAAAAAAAAAATTAGATTACATTATGGAACAAATGGAGGGTCTTTTGCTGAATGAAAAGGACCCACGCCTCCACCTTAGTTCAACTGTTCCTGTGCCGTATAGTCCCTGCAATCATACGATCTAGAAAAGTGCTCTATCAAACCATGCCAAGAGTCTACCATGGGGGATCTGACCTGCCTCCATAGCTTAGTAATAGTCTTCTTTGCCAAAAGGAGGAACGTGAATACAAGAGACATTTTTTTTTTTTTTTTTTTTTTTTTTATAATTTGAGCCCTTCTGGAGGGATTGACAAGAGTGCAAACTGTGGGCTTCATACAAAATCGGGTGTAAGTATCATCTGGAAAGACTGCTTAACTTGTTACCAGAACACTTGTAATCTGCTACATCCCCCAAAAATCTGTACCAGATTGGCCCTCCCCACATTGGCTCCAGCAGTCAGTCCCCAGTGCAGGAAAGATCTTAGCCAGTATAGCTGGTGTATTAAAATATTTAATACGAGATTTCCATGCAAATGCTCTCCAATAAGGGGCCAGAGAGATCCCTAATGAGGGGCGAGTATTTTTGACCCAGAGGTCGTAAGTCACCCGAGAAAGCAGTTTCCTGTTCCATGCTTCCATCACGGACTCTGAGGAATCTGAGAATTTCACGCATTCCTCTATACAATAATCCAGTCTGATCTAATTGTATAGCTCCCGTACTGGATGAATAAGCAGCTGGAGGACTAGGGGCATGGCACCAGGGAGGCAACTCCTTAAAGTGCCCTTACGTATAACAAAATCATGTACCTGTAATGATCTGTGGATCCAAACATCGAAAAATAAATGAGTCCCTTCCCATGCCAAATGCGAAAAGTTAGATCAAATTGAGTGGGTAGGAAATCTGTTTCTGCAAAAAGTAGCCTCAAACAATAAAAGATTCCATGGCAGGTAAATGCAGTTCTGAATCTATATCGGCTTTGCAAGGTCTGTCTGGCCCCCATATCGAAATCTGCCAATGCAGGTATGCACGGATTTGAATCAATATGCAATGTCAGCCCGAATAACTAATTCTCACCTGGGTGAACCTCAGCCTCCAACCTCCTTGGAAAAAAATAAAATGTTTTCTCAATGATGTGCACGACCCACAAAAAGTCATTTCTGCTCCTCCTGCTGACATACCTGTCGTCTGAGCAATGTACCTCTATTGAACAAAAAAACCAAACCTAGAACTACATATATAACCGCTTGCCTGACTGGGCAGAGCTCTAAATAGCATATAAACATATAACTGTCTACTAGTATGGCTTTTTAAACAAGAAAATGCAGCACTAACTAGTACTTCCAAGGTGGGGGAGGATAACCTCTCCTTCCCTGTATATCCCATGTGATCAGTCTGTACAGAACCGGAACCCATGGGAAAGGAGGATAGACCCAGATCACTAAAGCCTGGGGCCTCCTGGGAGCAAATGCACACTCCAACATAAAGTCAAATTAGGAGAAGGCAATAAATTTGGAAAGAGAGGAGTTTAAACGCCCCAGATCTCGTGTAACCACTCCTATCAGGCACCTAGTGTGAGTCTCCACTCTCATTGTAGGAGTCCTAAACTTAAAACTGGTGCAGCAGTCCCTCTCTGTTTGTACGATGCAGTCCAGCTTAAAAGTTCAAGTTAGGTTTGCATAAACTTGGGCAACAAATGCTCAAAGTACAGCATTAATCTCATGCAATACCAGCTAATCACGAAGACGTGGAGGAGGGGAGAGATGGCACCTACTCCCAACACCACCTCAGAAAATGGCCCATGCACCTTTAATAGTGCAATATAACAATCGTTGGTAATACTTTGGGCCTAGAGTCAGGGTAGTAAGGAAGGAAGAAGGGCCCTGGGTATTACCCCTCACCCCCACCCACCCACTAACCTGTTAGTATATGAGCCGCTCCAGCAGTAAACCTCTCGGGTCTGATCAGTCCTGGTCGTCGATTCAGAATGATGAAATGTGGCCAGCGCGGTCTTTGCATCTTGGGTGTTATGCTTCCCCACTTTCGTTCCTGTCTGAACCACTTGCCATTGTGGAGGTAGGCTCTGGTGCTCCGTCCGAGCAATCAGGAAAATGGAGGCCCTTCTTGGTAAGGTCCTGTGGAATCATTTTATTTAAATTTTTTTGCCATTTGGAAGATGTACAATTAAACAGGCTGGGTAGGGAGTTGAAAATGTATGTCCCGCAGCTTTGATTACTGGCAGCAGTGGAAGGTAAGCCCTGCGTTGCCTCATGGTTTTTGGCGCATAATCATGGTCAAGGTTCTGTCCGAAATAGACCTGTTTACGCCATGCCATAAAGAGACTCTGCTCCTTGGTAGCAAAGTTATTGAAGCACGCTATAATAGACCAGGGAGGAGCCGCAGGATCCGATGGCTTTGGGCCTAGGGCCCAGTGTACTCTCTTGAGGTGGAGCTGGCTACCTTCTGGTAGTTCCAGGGTTGTGCATAAGATTATCTACAAAGTCCTTAATGTTTGTGCCCTCAGTGCGCTCCGATGTACAGTAAATATGGATGTTCTCTCTTCTAGCCCTAGTTTCAGCACCCTCCTGTCTACCCTCCAAAGCTTCTTGCTGCTGTTGTAATTGCTGATATTGGAGTTCCAGGTCATGCACCCGGTTTTCCGTGGCCATTAGCTGCCTTTCAGTATCATTGGCCTGCTACTCCAGTAGCATCACATCCTTTCTGAGCTCCCCATAGAGCTGCCTAACTTCAGCCTTAAGTGAGAAGTTCTTGATTAGATGAGGTTAAGCTTCGCTTTCTTTGGTTTGGGTTTTGCTGTAGAACGTAAGCCTTTCTATGAGGTTCTTCCCTGGCCCTCAACGTTAGCCTCTTGCACGTATTCGGAGCCAGATGCCTCAGATTCCGATCTCTCTGCATCGCTCTCCATTTCTGCTCACAATGTAAGGAGGACACCAGTTCAGGTACAGAATACTGTTACCTTTCAAAGTTGCTATTTTACTGTTGAGGATCGCGTAAAGCGTTTAATGGAGGGTATTTATTCAGAAGTTAATATGGAGCTCTAGACTAGGCGGCCATCGTGCGCGGGAGCTGAACCGGAAGTCCTGACCGAGGATCTTTATTTTGTAAAATGTTGTAATATCTGTTTTCTCCTGACGGGATTGTTGATGCCATTAATATTGTATGACATTGTGGTTACTCTGGGACTAGCCATATTTATATTCCTCTTAGCTCAACCATTCTTTATGAAGCCTTCTAACTAGTTTTCAATTCTATATGCATGTTTCTCTGAAAAAATCTGTAGGTACCCTGAGCTGTAGTAAGTTACATAAATCCATTCCTTCCAGCATTTCTCTTTAAGAACTGTAAACACGAACAGCTATCAAACTCTGGGGTTTCCCCCTTTGATCTTTAATTAGGCAAAACAAAAAGTATTACATTTTATTTATATAGAACTTTTAGTATTCTTTTCCCAGAACATCCAACTAGAAACAGGTAACAAACTTATTCTTCCTTGGTTGAGCTGGCTTTCCCTGCTCGGGTGGTGTCACTTATATTGGCACCTAAGTTCCCTGCTGGTTCAGGGCACAGCTGCAGTCCAGGATCTTGCAGGGTCTAACCCACAGTCCTCGCGACTAGTACCTCCATCAGCTGCCACTTGGCAGACTCGGGAGAAGTCTATCGGGAACCTCCTTAAGCCACCTAGTCTGAACCCCACCTCGATTTTCTTGTTAGTTGTATAATTGTGACCTCTGCTATTTTTGAGGTTATATTGGCAGGGACATAATTTACTGTATTATGTTAGCTACTTAAAGCACAGCGTAAGCTTGTGTCTAAGAAGGGTAGTTCACGCTGGGGACCTGCCGAGCCCTCAGGCCCGTGCCTCTGAATTTCTGCACATCACCATTACTGTCAAATCTATTTGCATCGATGCAGGAGGAGTGCACCACAGCCCCCCTCTTATATTACTGTCCCCCCACCCACACCCATTTAGGCTCGTTTCCTTCATTTACAGCCAGTACAAATGTTTTACCAGTTGTTTCAGTTTAATAAAAAGGATACGCAAGTCCAGGGTTTAGAGGGATTTCTTAATCTGTGCATTGTGGGTTTGTTGCCGCCTTTTCAGGCTCTGATACTGTCCCCTGTCTTTTGTCTTTATTCAGGTGTCTATTCCCTCAGTGTCCTCTTCATCTGTGGCCAATGCCTACGCTGAAGTCGAAGGCTGTGCCAGATTCATCAAACCCTGGGTCTGTGTCTGAGATCCATAAGTTTTCAGAAGATGGCCGAAATCGACTCTCAGCATGGCCATGCAGTTCTTCTGGGAGCTACCCTGGTTCACGGCTCCCCCGTGCACCACAGTCCATGCAGATCGCAAAAGTTCTTTCTCGAGCTGCTCTCTTACCTTCTGGGGAGACTCTATATACACCCAGATCCTTCAAGTATCCTGAGGCCAAATATGTCAGAGAAGATTCTGGTGCCTTGTTCTGTTTCGATTTTGAGTCTTGCTGGATAGAACATTTGCGCCTTGATTTGCTTGGCTCTGAGTTGCTTCAAAATTGGCCACGTCATTTTTCGGCTCTCCTGGATGGCTGTAGAATAGTCGTTTATCAAGATTCAGTCTGTGCTGTTTAAATCTGAGCTTTGTGTCTCCACGCCCACCGGAGTAGCTCCTCTTTTGTTGCATAGGACGTCCTTTTGAATACAAAGGACCTAGTTCTTGCTCTGGTGTTCAGCCTTGGCCCTAGGGATTTGTGTGCTCTATCAATTAAGAAGTCGAAGTCCATCTGTAGTCGCAGCACCGACCACAGCAGGTCTTGAATGAAGGATATGGTGTTCGGAGCACTTTCTTCCTCTCCCTCAGGCACTCCGTACAGGCAAAGGTTCTGACGCCTACTACAGCCCTGTCGTCCAGATGAAAGGTTAGATCTCTCTCGCCATTAGGTATAAACCTGGTAACCTGTGACTGTATTGGATTTTTATCTCCGCAGTGACTGTGTGTAGGGGGCATTAACAACTGTCTACAGGGGCATTTGCTGATCCTGTCCATAAGTCTAGTTTTTGCATCGTTTACCTCATGGTGTAGCACTGTTGCCCTGCAGCTAAACCTGGTTTCTAGCCTAGCTTTGGAATGCATCGTTGTATGATGGTGTAACTTCTATTGCCGCTACATAGCTGTCACTTCATGTTCTCTTTCTGTTTTTAGATTGTATTGAGGTGTCCGAGTCAAAGGGGCAAGACTGCATCAGCCTGAGGGTCCAGGGGAAGGACAAGAACTCTGCGCAGGTTATCACATTGCGGAAGGTGAGTGGCGTGCAGGAGACCACAGTGTGGAGGGTGAGTGGCGCGCAGGAGACCACAGTGTGGAGGGTGAGTGGCGCGCAGGAGACCACAGTGTGGAGGGTGAGTGGAGCACCAGCTCTTCATTGTGGATATATCCTCCATTAGGCCAAGCCTTTGGAACTGTAAGCCGTCGGTGTCAGGACCACACGGAAACTTCCTGCTAGCTGGGGGCTGACCACAGTGACATGCAGCGCTGTGTATGTAATGTGGCAGGCCCCACCACACGTTCTTTCTCCCACAAGTGATTCTCATCTGACCTGCTGAGAAACAATGTTGAAATACCCATTGCTGTTTGTTGTTTTCAGTTCTTTGAAAGCATTTTTTCATTGTCTCTGTATGCTGCCAAAAGCAACGAACCTTTGTTCCGATGTTGTTCCTGCGGCTAGAAGATTTACAAGGACAGCACACAGTTTGTGTGTTTGGGCCTGTCTCATGATGTGAGGGCCTGCAAGATCTGCCAGAGTTTCAACCAGGCTACAAGGTGATGCAGACGGAAGGCCTTAGAAGCCTTCCTCTCCCAGAAAGCATTGAAAGTCATGGAAAATACTGCAGGCTCTGCTCCTTCTCCTTTGACTAAGAAAATGTTGTCAAAGTCCAAAGAGAAAGAAAGGCCATTGTCAAGGGTCTCTTCTTCTTCCGGGCATAAACACAAAGATGAGGTCACTTTACCGGTGAGGTCCAGGTCGCTGTTGTAATTGGGTATATCCTTGCTGGTGACCGCTCCAGTGGTGTCCCTACAGGCCCCCCTCTGATCGTTGTTGAAACGGAGGTTGGGGCTTGGCTCTGGCATTGCATGCCTACTGTGGATGGTACATTGCTACCACTGCCGTCGGGCTGTGGCACATTGAGGCAGGTAGTCGGGACCCTTTTCAGGGTGCCATCAACTGCCATACTGTGCTGGCATAGTTTTAGAAAGTATACATTGCCTCTTACTATCGTTGCCCCAGGTAGTAGTTTTGCCATTGAAAAGGCCACCTGAACCAGTGCCTTCATTGACTGATTCTACAATCATGCTGACTGTTCCTCCTTCTCGGCTCCTGTTATGTACCCTGTCGTCATTCCTCATGATGACACCGGGGAAGAATATGACCCTGACCTCGTGGACATTGAGGAGGATCTGGAGGAGGAGTACAGGGGTGAGGAGCAGTTTGAAGAAGGCAGCTTGCCTTCTAGCTCCAACCTGTCATCCTGCAGCGAGGACTGTTTGGTTTATACCCCAGATCTCCCCCTGAGGATCCCTCCTCTCTGGCTATGTGCCAGCAAATGCAGTCTGCCGTGGGCTTTGCTGCAGAGGAGGAAGATTCCATTAAAAGGAATCTTCTGGAATTTTTGGAGGTTCCTTCCACACCTTCAGTTTTCTGCATTAGAGGATGCTACCTTTGCTGCTTGGCATAAATTCCACGCAAGGCTGGGCAGTATCCTGCTCCATCTGTTAACCATAATTATCACTCTGCACAACCTGAAGCGGACTCTGGGCATTGTGGCTGCTCAGGAGCACTGTAAAGCCCCAGGGCACACGAGTACTCTACCTCCAGAAACTACATCTGGGAGGCTGGGATGTAGTGGGCAAGCATGCCTATGCACCAACATCCTTGGGGCTGTGGATTGCTAATTGACAGGCTCGGATGATAAAATATCAGAGTAGCCTATGGAAATCTGCACATCTGCAATACAGGCTTTACCTGAGCATTCTACCGAAAGGGGCTTGCTTAAAACCATGTTAGCTGGTTCTGAAGTTGGCAAGCATCTACTGTGTTAGCATAAGATGTGTCGGATGCCTCTTCCAGAGCTGCGGCCCCTGGTATTGGCATCAGACATTATGCCTGGCTCAGTAGTGGGGTTTGCTGCTGATGTACAGCAGGCTGTTTTGAACGCTTCTTTTTGGGGGTTCCAGACTGTTTGGCAGTGATGTTGAAGATGCACTTTGTGGCCTACAGTTCTCCAAAATGTCTAAGGTCTGTGAAATCCCATTACCCTAGGCCAGCCAGAGGGCATGGTAGGGGACCTTTTCATTGGCCTGCTGCTAGAGTTAACCGTAAAATACTGTCAGCAGTCCTGTGGTAGAGATGGTGGTACCCTTCCAGGTCCTCACCAGTGATTCTGTCTCTCTCTGTGTCTGTGTCACTCACTCACACACACTGGTTATTGCCACCAGTGGTGAGTGGGGGCAGAATCTCCCTGCACTTAAAGCAGTGAAGAGAGCTTAGATCACTACAGATCAGTGGGTTCTGGAAATAACAAAGGGGACATGTTCTGGAATTTTATAGAAACCCCTCTAGATCATCCTCCTTCCCATTCCTCTTATCCTCTGGGCCACTTGTCCTTCTGAAAGAGGAAATCCTAAACCCTGTTTTGAAAACCTGCTATACGAACCCGTTCCCACACAAGACAGGAAATGGAAATTACATACTTACCGTAATTATTGATCGTCTTGGACATTCTTCATCACTCATTCACACTAGTGGGATAGCACCGGAGGCACTAGGACCAAGCGGGAGCCTAAAATTTTCAGAAGGGTCAGCGCCAAGACAGGACCACACATGCGTGGCACAGCGAGACTAGCTAGCGCCTATGTAGGCTGTCTTGGTGTCAACCCTCCAACTGCCTCAGTACTTTTTCGACCGAGGAGGTGCAGCGTAACTAATGAAAATAACTCATCCTGAGTTTCTGGGCCTGAGAGGGCCCTGATGGTCCTTGCAAGAAGGGTCAAAGAATGATGTCTTCTCAGCGTGAGCCATAGGATCATGAAGACCAGGAAAGAAAACAAGTGAACCCAGGGGATGGTGGGTGGGCGTGTGAATGAGTGATGGAGACTGTCCAAGATCATCAAGAATTACAGTAAGTACGTAATTTCCATATCTTCCTGGACCAAGTCTCCATCACTCATTCACACTAGTGGGAGAGTACCAAGCTAAAACCAACAACCTTGAGTAGGGTGGAGGAGATGGGGTTCACTTCAGAAAGGACGGCCAAGGACTGTTCTGCTAACAAAAAGAGCTGTCTTGTAAAGAGCAACTAGAATATAGTGCTCACAAGATAAGTGCTTGAGTTGTAACACCACTTTACAGATGACTGTAATGGACACAAAAATGAACTCTGCCAGGAAGCCGCAACCACTCTAGGGGAGTGGTGAGAACCTGGCCTCACAATTTGGTATAGGACCAAAATTAATAGTGTCAGACGTGTACTAATCTGACGTAAAGGATGTCAGGAGCTGAGAATGCCAGTGGTAAAGCCTACTGGTTAAGGGAAGACCGAAAAGCGCAGATGAAAATAAGCAACCGGTCCAGACGTACTTGAACCCCTTACTTGGTGAGTAAGAAGGTGCAGGTGGGGTTAGCCCATCAAGGAGGAGGGTTTTCACTCAGTCACTGAAACACTCCTGATGGAGCCCAAAGGAGACGCCTCTTGGGGTGCAATAGTAGAACCAGATTCTACCCACTTTATATTCCAAAAGGAATTATCCTGCCCCTGTGTGTACAATTGTAGCAGCAGTCTCTGAACTCTGGGAAGAGAGGAAAAATGTACGGGAGGACGTCTCCACTGCGGAAAAACATTCAGACAGAAAAAAACGGGTAGGATTTCTGAGGCAAATATGCATCGAGGAGGGATGCAGCAGGACCAAGTTAGGGCTAACCCGTACGTTGAAAGTGACTGAAAGCAGCAGGGACTCAATGCGGTGAGGCACTACTCACTGTTGCCTCCCTGAAGGGAGTAGGAAAAGTCTAGTTTGTTTGCTGAAAAACAAACATCACAACTCCGTCACGCACTTGGAGAGGATAGATTCGTGAGCGACTGGCACGGAACCAGTGCGCAGGAACCGAAGGTATGAATATTTGAGAAGCTACCTCAGGAAAAAGACCTACCTGACCTTTGGTTAAGAAGGAGTATATCACTTGTTAAGTTAAAACAAGCAAGGGAAGTAGAAACCCGAGTTCTGACTCGGTGGAGAGTCGCTTCTGCTGCTGCAAGGCTCTGCTCAAGTGAAGAAAGCCTGATAAAAAGAAATGTGAATTAACAGACTGGGCAGTCGCCCAGGTCTAGGAAATGTCTCTGAATGAGAGAAATCTCTCTTGGAGAAAGAGATGACCCATACCGCCGCTGGATCGGACTCCCCCTAGGGGAAGAAGTCAGGTACTCTTTACCGTTCTATGGAGACGAGCGCCTCAGGGGCTGAGGCGGAACCTGACCAGATCCAAAAGGGTGGCATCGGGTAAATTTTCTTTAGTCCGAGCCTAACAATGCTTTCAGGCTGCTATTTCGCAAGGATTGTCTGATATAAAATGAAGATCTTCTCCATCTGAGTGCAGGAGGAGCCTGAGCATCCATACTGAAATCATGTCCGGACTAATCGCAGCTGGAGAGATGTTAACCACCTGTGCCGAAGAAGCCACTGAAGGGGCAATATCACAAGAGGGCTATATACCCCTATCAAAGGAGCGGAAGAGCCTGAGCAGCTCCTGACCATTAAATTAGAATGTTCCACAGAGTGTAACTGTCTTCTAGACTGAAAATCTAGACACGGAAGTGTATGGTCCACGGACGCAGTCTGAAATACTATAGTGGACCCCATTACTGAGGAACTACTGAAAAGATCTTCCATCACGGACTCTGATAGAGAGGACATGCCCTTCAGTATATAAAATGAGTCGTCCGCTGTATCAGCGACAAGTAGGACAGGGAGAGACTCGTCTAGATGCACTTCTACCCCAGAAGGACCTCTAAGGGAGGTCTAGGTCAGAGCCACTAGAGACTCCGCCATCAGAAAGGATGTCTAGGAGCTTGCTACCACATAGGGAGCCGAGAAAGTGCTGAGCAGAATGAGAGATTCCGATGGCAGGGCAGAACAGTACAGCAGAGTTCCATCAGTAGAAACCACTGGATGACACAAGATCCCACGTAGACCGCCACTCACTAAGATGTCGGAAAAATAATCTGCAGAATAGGACTTCATTCTGCTGAAAACATCCTGCCACAAGTTCTGTGGCGAAGAAGTCTGAAAAGCAAAAATGTGTCACTAGTTCTGCCAGATAGCACCCACGCGGCATCAACATCCCTCATGGCATAGGGCACCAAGCAGTGCCTGTGCCAACCTGGGCGATACCAGAGGGCACCCGCAGGCACCTCTGGCACCCATGTAGCAATGGCACCCCGACACCCATGGTACCCATGGCAAGAATGGCACCCAAGGGCACCCATGGGTGCATACAGTGCCACCCGGACACCTGCAGCACCACTAGCGGTGCTGACAACCAACGGCAGCAACAAGAGCACCCACAGCGCCACACAGAGCGATGGCACCGACCAAGGCACAGCACCGAGCCATGGTGCCAAAGGAAAATGTCAATGGAAATCCTGAGAAGGGGAAAAGGAAAAAGATGGTGCCCGTGCTGGCCCCTGCATGGAAAAGGGAGATGGGCATGAGGGGTCGACACGATGGCGAAGGCACCAAGAGGGCACCACACTCATCCTGATCCAATCAACCTGGCTCCGGTCCAACGGCACCGAGGTCTGGAGGCCCCCAAAATCGGGAACACAGCCAGGAAAACTGGAGAAGTCAAATCCCTTGCTCCACAGGAGCAGCCCAGAGGTGAAACTGCTCACTGGAGCTCCGAGGACAGAGACTGAGTTCAGAGTTGAGAATGTAGCTATTGGGAGCAGGCCAAGGGGAACCCACCAAAGTCTGTTTAGGCCTAATCGCCCCACCCGATGAACAGTCCTCGTGCAGACGTACCAAAGGGCAACCTTGAGCAGCACCGATTCTTCTTCCTCTAACGAGGAAGAAGAGCTCTAGGTTAAGCAGAGCCGGATCCTCTGAACCACTAGATTTGTGCTTCAGTGGACTGTTACCCCGAGCACAGGACTGTCCATCGTCGGATCCCCCTGTTTATTAAGGGCGGCGGACCGACACAGCCCTCTGCCATAAAAACTTTCAAACTGTCTTCCTACCATCCAAGGACAACTCCATTGATGGCAGGAAAGAATTTATTTTTCTTCGTGAGTGCGCACGGAGGTCGAGAGGGCCCGTGTGTCCAGCCCTCCCCCAAGACAACAAACCCCCTGAAATCTTCGTCCGAGCACTCAGGCATGCCACTTTGCAGCTGAAGCCCTCAGCGATTGAATCTTGGCGTTGTTTGAGACAAAACTGAACTTTAAACCTGGTGCCTTTTCAAGGGCTCGCCACAGGCAGTCGGCATAGCAGTGCAGATAGTTTTATTTTTGCACACTTTCCAGCAAATTCCTCTACGTATGATGCACTCTGGGAGCTTTAATTTATCTTAACAAGCCTCAGCATTTTTGAACTTTTTGGTGTGGGATTTAATTCATTTAAATCCAGCTTCAGTGCTTACAACTATTTTGCTGGGGTACTTTAATTTTGCTAAATTTACTGCAAAACAGGGCCTCCAAGTTAACACTGTCTTAGCCACTGTAATATCTTTCTAGGACAACAGTACTGCCACAAGTGTTGTTCGTAGCTTACAAATGCCACCATCTTAGTTTGAATTACAACAGAGTTCAGCTACTGAAGTTTGAATCGGGAGGCTCCGTTTTAAACTGCTGTATATTAATGCTGCTTGTTCCTGCCTACCTGTATTACAAAAAGGTTGTTCTTTTTCCTTCCTTAGTGCGCTCAGAGGTCGAGAGGGCCCATGTGTCCGTCCCTCCCCCAAGACAGCAAACCCCCCGAAATCATCTTCGGAGCGTTCAGGTACGCTACTTTGCCACGTTGCAGCTGAAGCCCCCAGCAACTGAATCTCAGTGCTGTTTCAGAGTCCCTGCCACCACCCTAGGTGAGCTTAGTGTTTTTATAGTGTATATCACGTGTCAGTTTTAGCCAGTCGGTCTACTTTCCCATTAGCAGATTATCTGAGCCACTAGAGGCCACCCTAACATACCTCTCCTCCAAAACACAGCAATCTAAAACCGAGCCACTAGACCACTCCCTAAACTCAGCAAATCCTCAATCTGCAACCCAGCAACCTAAAGCATGCTTCCACTTTCTCTCTTCTTTCTATGCCTGCAAGCACCTCATGTCTCCCTCCCACTACCCAGGGTCTCAGCCTGCTCAATACACTTCAGTCAGTAAAGCCACGCCTCCCCCTCGTGCTACCTCCAGCATCATGAAATCTCCTCCAAACCTCCTGACCAGCTGGGTTACGGGGCCTTCCATCCTGCCTCCCTCCTTCTATGTAGGGTTGTTAGCATTAAAAACAACCACAGCTTGCTCGGTCCTGCAAGTTTATGCCCACCGCAGATCTCAATGGTTCATGTTAATAAAAAAAAAAAAAAAGGCAACTGCTAACTCTGCTGCTCCTACTAGCAGGGGACGTCGAGCTAAACCCAGGACCCCCAAACATTTCCCTGTCCCTCAAACTGCCATGGGGCCTATAAATAATCCACCTAAACATATGTAGCATACTCAACAAGCTCAGAACTGAAGCCAACTGCTTTAACGCTATGTCCTGACATTCTGATAATCACAAAAACCTGGCTGAAGCCCCACAACCTGGACACAGAAATTGCTATCCCGGGATACGCCATCATTCGGCCTGACCGTCGGAGTAATAAGAGGGGCATTGCTATGTTCATCGCATCCTGACATTAGTTCACTCCTATCCAGCTCCTCCTGCCCATGCCAGCCATTGACTCCCTCCTAATCAAATCGCCTTGCCACACATGACCCCAGCATTTATAGCAGGGTCTTACTGTGCCCCAGACACACCTATGCCTGCTGTTCTGGAACACCTGGGTATGCTAAAGTTACTCTCAGCAGGGGGCGAGCTACACATCTTAGGGGATTTCAATTTCAGCTGGCTCGCCACTGCCAACTCTAGGCTACATAGCCAGGTAAATGCCCTAAACATGACACAACAAATATCTGAGCCTACACATTTAAATCAGAAATCCCAGAACCACTCTTTGTTAGACTGGGCCCTTACCTCACACCCCCATAGAATACTTGGAGCCGGACTCCTCCCAGACTCCTTCAGCACCACCACATGATCTACATAGTGTGTATAATAAATAAATAATAATAAAAAAAAATTAATAAATATATATTCTAGCCAAAGCACCCCCGGACACTGCTCACAGATCATTCAAATCACTCAACCTTGGTGCACTCTTAAATGATCTATCAAATGTTGATTGGTCCGGCGTCCAACGAGCCCCAAACATCAACGCTGCCTAGAACTGTTAAAGTCCAAATTTTTGGCCATCTGGGACCACTATGCCCCACTTAGAAGGTGAAGAGTGAGGGGTGCCCACCTGCCCTGGGTCACGGCAAATATTATAGACCGGCTTCATGCCAGGGATCAGGCCTGGAAATCATACGAGACTACTGGCACCCTGGTGGCTCACCAACTTTACCGAGCACTCCGAAATTCCTGCACTATGCTACTACGCCAGGCCAAAGCAAACTATTTCAAGGCCTCTTTCCACACCAATATAAACCACCCAACTAAATTCTGGAAAACAATCCACTCCCTTTTCTCCCTCCCACCCAACCCCATCCCCAGCCTAAATGTTGAAGGCTTCTCCGTGTGGTGGCCACAGTTTTCCACATTTTTTTTTTTTTTTAAACCAGCTATGCGTACTCTCTCTAACCTCCCTCCCCACCCCTCTAGCCCACCCCTACCTTTCCGCTCCCCGCCTTGGCCTCCAGCTTCACCTTTCGCCCGGTTACTCCCACCGAAGTGCTTAGAGCCCTGCAAGCTCTCAACCCTTTCAAAGGTAAATGCCCCTCTGGGTTGGACGCTGACAGATCTATTCAATCTCTCCTTCTAGCTTGTGGAAATCCCATCTAAATGGAAACGAGCCACTGTCATCCCACTCCCTAAAGGCGGGAACCCCTCTGCGCCGGGGAACTACCGCCCAGTATCCCTACTTCCCATCCTAGCTAGACTATATAGGAGCACCTCCTACTCTCCCAACTTGCCCCCTTTCTCGACTCCTCCTCTTTCTTCACACCTTACCAGTCTGGTTTTAGGAAGTCACACTCCACCATCACTGCACTTCTGAGACTCACTGATGCTATCCTCACTGGTATGGAACAAGGGCACACCACTTGTCATTTTCATCGACCTTGCCAAAGCCTTTGATACCATCTCCCACTCCCTTTTGTTGTCCAAACTCTCCCGCGCTGGTCTGTTAGGACTGGAACCAGCTGGTTGCTGCTCCTATCTGTCAGGCAGGTCCCAAGCAGTAAAAATAAGCTCCTGAACCTCCTACCCTCTGTCACCTCCGGGGTCCCTCAAGGCTTGGTCCTCTGCCCATTACTGTTCTCCATTTTTTTTTTTTTTTTTTTGTAAACTACCTGCCCTCAGCTAGCACACACTCTCATCTCCACATGTACGCCGAAGACACAGTAATATTTGCATCGGGTCCCTCCACCTCTCTTACTGCGGAAAGACTCCAGGAAGATTTCAATGTGGTTCAGCTTTGGTTTCATACAAACCAGCTTTTCCTCAACCCAAAGAAAACTGTCACTAATGTTCGGAACGTGGAAAAGACTCTCACCTCTCCTCAACCCCCACCTTCCACACCACTGACTGGTCTCCCGAGGCTTGCACCTCTTTCAGATACCCCTGGGTATGGCTTGACAAGCACCTCATGTGTTCTGTTGACATCGACTCACCACACAAAAAACTATATCCCAAACTGGGCGCTGTATATTGCAACAAGGCCTGCCTACCTTTACCGGCCCGCAAAGCTATCATACAAATGATCCTCCCGATATTTGACTACGGGGACGTAGTCTACAGCACGGCTTCTGAATCCACCTTAACCAGGCTAGATCCTCTCTATCATTCCTTCTGCCGTTATGCCCTGGACTGCCCACCTGCGACACACCACTGTATCCTCTACAAGTCACTTGACCTGACATCTTTACAGGATCGCAGACAGACCCACTGTGCCAGGGTTACAGCTAAATTCTGAGCACAATCCTTCCCCTCATACCTCCAGTCGGCCCTCTCTGTCCAGCCCCCCACTGCGTACGCACTCGAACACAGACTGCAGGCTCTTCATCCCACGCATGTCCTCATTTAAAGGACAAGCTGCTTTCAGCGTCCACATGCCCAAACTGTGGAACACCTTACCGGCCGAATTTTGGCACATAGGCAGCAGCCAACACCTAAACCATCTCCTCAAGGCGCACTTCCCTCCAACTGCACATGCCCCTACCTCTTCCCTTCCCACCACGCCCAGCTACCCACCCTCTCTAGGGGCTTCCAGGTCCCACCAAATTAGTACATGTCTGAGTATGCTAGGCATCTTTTTGTGTGTGTGTGTGTGTGTGTGTGTGTGTGTGTGTGTGTGTGTGTAATGCATTGTGCATTTTAACCAGTCCGATTGCTGCTCCAGTATTCCACCCACTGTGTAACCTCGTGGGATATTGGCTCTGTAGCGAAATGTATTGTAGCTGCTCTGTATCTTTGTGTGTGTGTGTGTGTGTGTGTGTGTGTGTGTGTGTGTGTGTGTGTGTGTGTGTGTATATGTGTATGTATGTATGTACGTACGTACGTACACACCTGCCCCCCTTCCCCCCAGGACGCATCTGGAATCAAGCTGCCCCTGCTCAGCATGCCTTTCCTGGTAAAACTCTTAAATAAATCTTTTCTTGTTCATAAAAATAAGAAATTACTACTAAAATATTAAATGAAACGCTAAAAGCTGCTGTCGTACAGACGAAAACTTTGACTCCGGCGTATGAGCGACGTCAACATCCAAGCACACTCGATGGCAGGAGAAAAGGAACTGAGGCGGTTGGAGGGTCGACGTCTAGATAGCCTGCACAAGCTAGGCTTGCAGTGCCGCTCATGCGTGGTCCTGTCTCGGTGCTGACCCTTCTGAAAATGTTAAGCTCTCACTTGGTCCTAGTGCCTCTGGCACTGTCCCACTAGTGTGAATGAGTGATGGAGACTTAGTAAAGGAAGATCTCATGGTTCTATTCCAAATACTTCCAAGTTCTAACGTGGACGGGAGATCTCTGTCCTGTGCTGGACCTCCGAGACCTCTGTCTGTAAATCGAATACAGAAAGTTTTGGATGGTGCCCCTGCAAGCCCTGGTTCTTCTCTTGAGACACTTGGTGGGGCAGTTGCACCTTTAGTTGAAGGGGCAGTAAGCGTTCACATGGGGGGGGGGTGTACCTATATTATGTATGTAGGACTATGAAAGGAACTCCCTTAACCCACTGGACCATCAGGTATATTTTCAAGGGGGGAGATTGGGATATACCCAGTGAGGCATTTAGGACAGTAGCTACTCATTTAAAGCAAATGGCAGTCTGACACAAGGGTGGGGACTGCCTTGCTGTACTACAGTATGCAAAACCAGAACTTCGAGGGACCCAGACTTACCCCACTGCTGTGTTCCCCCGGGGATTTTGTGAAAATGTTACCACTGTGGCTGAAGTGACTCCAAAACGTTTAGCCATTGTGCAAAAGCATGAGCCACACAATATTATCCTGCCAAATTATTTTTTCTAAATTATGTATTATACTGTTCCTGAAAATGGCCCGAACAGTAGGTTTTTGCCTCTGTGGCATGGGAAACTTTATAAATCTTCACCACACACTAAAAACATTCACCCCTGGCAAGTGGGAACATGGCACTGGACCACCAGGTGGTATATTTTGGGAGGATTTTGGACAATTCTGGGAGAGTGGCTGGTGTCGAAGGGTAGCTTGCACTCGCAGTTGCAGATGTCCTGTTGGGACTCTTCTCGCATTTGATTTTAGTCAAGATCATTTGAACAAGTTCCAGATTGTCACTTAACTTGTGTATGTGTGTGTAAATACACAGGTTGAGTGATTTCTGTTTTTATAGCAAAGGGCAAAACTGAAATGATTGTGCAACAGTGTTGCTCTGTAACTGTTAGGCTGCGGAGTTGTAAGTTCTCATGATTGATGCCATCACACTGCACAGTGGCAGCCATTTTAGGGTTCGGACATGGCAGGAGTTTTTTGAATGCAGAGAGGCTGTGCTTACAGTTTTCAAGCCCTCCAAAGCCGCACTTATCATGCTAAAATGAACGCAGTTTTGGCACTAATGTAAACATCAATCTCTCACTTAAGTCTGTATGCAGTCATTTTTTCTTTAACTGATTTGTGAAATGTAAGGGTTTAGGTATTCTTTAAAGGGCATTTGGCTGCCGTATTAGCATTCCATGCCCCTATAGATGGCCATATGGTTGTACAACTAGAAGTGTAACATAGTTTTCTGAGAGGTATTAGTCACACGAAACCTTCTGTCTGAAATCCAGTACCCTCCGGCCCCACCGGGACTTGTATTTCACAGTTGAAGAAATCATCTTGGCTCCTTTTTGAGCCTGTTGCAACTTGTGGTCTACAATTCGCTTTTAGTTGCCATGACCTCTATTCATAAAATCTGAGCTTCAGGTTTTTTTTTTTTTTTTTTTTTTTTTGTGCCTCTTCTCCCAGTCGGCTCACCTTCAGAGGAGCATCCCATCCCCATCACCTGATGTCTGTTGGGACTTACTGGCCAGCCGTCTTCATCCAGGACTTGTGCCTCCCCCCCCCCCCCGGCAGGGTTCTCCAAGCCCTGCAAGAGAACGTATTCAGTTTAGGCCGGCATGCCCAGCTGGTTGGTTGCAGGGCCTGTGAGGGCACGTTGCCACCCTGCCGCCGGGCTTTTGCCTTTCTGTTCCCTGGGGAAGCACGGAATGCAGTGACGTCATGGCGCACGCCCTGCTTTTCTATATGACATACACAGACGTCTGTGCCTGTCAAACTTCCTGGCCCGAGCTGCCTTTCCCCCTACTTCACCAGGGGCCAGGCAAGCATCAGTCTGTGGCCACCCCCGGCTGGCCCTCTTGACACTCTGGATTTGCTTCAGAACCCGGGTCGTCAATGTTGCAAGTGGTAGCACTACCACTGTGCCAGTGGGCTGGACGAGCTTTGGGCTTTAATGACTCCACCTCCACATTTGATTTTTCACAGTCCCTCTCTCTCTCTCTCTCTCTCTCTCTCTCTCTCTCTCTCTCTGCATACCAGTCCTGAGTTGTGTTTTTTTTTCTCTCTTTTCTCCCTCCCTCCCCCTGGGTCTGCATATTTGGGTCCTTTAATCTCTCATATGGCTTCTAATGTAGATCCAGCACCATTTTATTTGCCCTCCGCTGGACCACCTCCACTCTGTCCTTTCTGAGATGTGGTCTCCAGAATGGGTCCCAGTACTCGAGGTGGGGTCTTGCCAGCGATCTCTACAGAGGCTGCACCACCTCCCTCTTTCTGCTGATGATACCCCTGCCTACGCACCCCAGCACCCCACTTGCCCTCCCACTTGCCTTGCCGCACTGCCTGGTAACAATCTGATCTGATTACCCCCAGGTCTCTTTACTCCTTGGTACGGTAGTCAGTAGCACTCGGCCCCTGGGTTTCTGTGCTCTGACCTTGCACTGTTCGCAATGAAACCCAGCTGCCATGCCCTTAACCACTCCGAGTTTTCTCCGGTCTCTGCTCACCCTTTCCACCCCCCCCCAGGAGTGTCCACCCTGTAGCAGATGTTGGTGTCTTTCACAAAGAGGCAGACCTTCCCTTCCAGCTGCTCTGCATCCTCTAAAATATCACCAACAGCTTAATCTGGTTCAAGGTCAGTTGGCATTCATGTGTATCCCCCTCCCCGGGATCATGCCTGAAAATAGGCAGGATTTGTCTAGTGCACTTACCCGGTCAACAAAAACCAAATAATAAATAAAATGCCATTTGAAAAGAACATTAGAGGACTGGTCCCAGTGCTGATCCCTGAGGCACCCTACAGGTCATCCTCTCTAACTTGGAGTGCAGTTCGTTTAACAGTATCCATTGCCAGTGTCCCCTCTCCTCAGCCATTTCCCCTTACTTTCTCTTCTCTGTCATGGACATGTTTAACCGGCCTCTTCTCATAGACCCTCTTAGCCTCCTTTTCTCCAGGGTGACTGTTACAGGCCCCCAGCCTCTCTTCATAGACCCTCTCAGCTTACTTTTCTCTAGGCCCCCAGCCTCTCCTCATAGCTTTTTGTTCTCCATATCCCTGATCAGTGTGCTGCTCCCGAGTTGCACTCCCTGCTGCCTCTGTGTCCTTAAAGTATTGAAGAGACAGCCAGCCATCTAGTACAGCAGTTAGATTTCTGCTTGACGTCGATGACCCGGGTTCGAGAACGGACCCTGACAGTCAGAGGGCCGGCCGGGGGGAGAAGGATCAAGCACCCTGTGGACTGCTCTCCTTCTCTGGGAGAGGGAAGGGGAGTGTGTCAGAGGCTTGACTGACCCTGGCCAAGGCAGAATAGTGCATCGCAGCAGCGGGCGCCTGCACGCTGGGGGGGGGGTGGGCAGACGCTGGACATCATTGCACATCCCCGCCCCTATGGCAGCAAAGCAACAAAAATGCTGGCATGACTGCCTGTTCCGTTCTGCCATCCACTGCCTCCAACACCCACCGGGGGTCCTGCTCTCATGGCCCCGAGCTGGGGGTGTAGTCCGGGGCTTGCCCACGATATCCATTAGGAAGTTCAAAGCAGCCTCGGCAGCCCCGCCATAGGGAGGTAAGCCTGGGCATGGGGGCGGTGGACGGATGGAACCTGAGGGGAGAGGGGGCTTGGCCAAAAAAGAAAAGTATTGACACCAGAACTACATGCAGTTCTCCAGGCAGGGTATGACCAGCTGGAGAGGGAGAGGGGGAGGGAAATCGAGATCGAGAGAGGGAGATGGGGGAGAGGGAGGGAATAAACCCCCCTTTTGTGTGCCATCTTGACAGCAGTATTCCACTTTTCTTACGTTTTTCCCTTGTCTATGACCCTCTGTTCCTTTTAATTCTCCACTGCAGCAAGCAAGAGTCCCACACAGTGTGTTGGCCCTGCCTCTGTTTCTGTCTTCACTGAGTGTTCAGTTTTTACTTCTCATCTCCCTAGCTCTGAAGTGCACTCCTGAAACTCATGCAGCATTGATACTTCTAATGGGAGGGAGTAACTGTTTATAAACTGGGCCTTGTTGATCCTGAAGTTCATTAAATGTAGTTCTAATGCTGTTGAGACAAAGATTTCCCCCAGATGAGTCTCAGTCTCTCAAGTGGGCACTACCCGGCACTCTTCATTTGAAGTACTACAAGGTAACGTTTTTCAGCAGTATGTAGCATACAGACCAAGAGGTAGGAAATGGTAGAAGCGAGAGAGTGCAGAGAATGAAATGTACCCTGCAGATGTTGGGCATCATATGCCATGCTTTCTCTATCCCCACACCACCCTGCGGCCACATCATGTTGGCATCCTGTGATGAAATGCTGTCTATGAAGGTGTCATGACTGCTGCCATCCATGGTTACCTAGATAGCGGGCAACTAGAGCTGTTGATGTTCCTACCCTCCTACACCACCAGAGAGCAGCATCCCCTGGGATGCTTAACCTCCTACGCCATCAGAGAGCAGCATCCTGTGGGATGCCCTGTGCTGGGCTAGATTGCAAGGCAGAGCCCTGCCCCCACTTCCCTATGAAAGCATAGGAATAATTAACATTTTGTGTTGCCCATTCTCACAGCCCTGATCTGTTCTCACATTTGTCTTCCAGACAGACCCCCTGAAAAAGCTAATGGATGAGTACAAGCACTTGATGGACCTCCAGAGAAAGAAAGTCATTTTTCACTTTGATGGGCAGGAGCTGTCTCCGAGGAGCACGGCACAGGAACTCGACATGGAGACGGATGACGTCATTGAGGCCTGGGTCTGATCCAAGGGTTCTCCCACCTTGTCTGTGTGCACACAGACTGTCATAATGCATTTCAGGATCAACAGTGAGAGAATAGTGGTTCTCCCTCCTGTAACTTTATGTTCTTAATACACAACTTCTCAGGTTTAACAGGAATGTTGTAGCTTTAGCCCCAGCATTTTCATCCTTCGGTTTGCTGAATGGAGCAGAGATTTAAAAACTGGACAGTCCCAGAATTGGGATATTGTCCTCCAGAATAAGGTTGAGTGGACGGGGCCTTGGAACCAAAGGGTGGGACAAAGCGTAGAGGTGAGAGCGTGCGAAAATAACCTCCTTACATAATTAATTTTTCTATGTCTATTGAGTGTGTGTGGAAAACTTCTTGCTTGGAAAGTTTGCCACCAAATTTAGAAATGTTTTCTTCCAGCAATTCGAAAATGACACAATTTTTTTTCTGCCAAAGTGTTCTTAGGATGGCATGGAGGTGTGTATACAGCCCAATGGTAACCAGCTTCTGAGCCACTGGTGGCAAAATGTCAGTGACTGTCGCGCAACATACATGGACCTGCAAGTTGTGGGCATCCCCAGAATTCATTGCTGCCCTGCGACGGGGGATTAATTTTAAAGATGTCCTCTATCATTCTTCCATTGCATATAGCTGTGTGAAACCTTTGTCTTGTTACTCCTAGCATCTTTATGAAGCAGCCTTTCAAAAGATGCACAAGGAACAAATATGTCAGAAAAATACATTGCCTAAAGTATTTAAAGAGTACAGCAAGTTTAATACTTATGTTGCATGTATGTAATATATATCCTGATTTCTTTATTTCTGACACATGAATTTTTTTTAAGTAAAGATGGCGGACTCCTTTGTCTTAAGGAGGAGCTTCCCTGGGTATATGGAAACATTACCAGCTTTGCGGGTGGGCAGCTCTTCTGGATTCTGTCATTACTGATGTGTTTGGGGCCGGGGGGGGCACCTTGGCCAGTGATGTTGCATGCGACAGTTAACCTTTACCCATAATTCATTGTCATTGTGGTTACTGCTAACATTTGGGTGCTCTCTGTACTAGGAGATATCTGGGATACGAGAAGAACGTGCACTAGAGCATGCCTTTTAAGGGGCTGTGTAGGCTGTTAAAGAGAATGCCTTTGCAGACTAGACTGCAGGACCAAACACTGAAATACTCCCCCTGACATATCTGTTGCACTACACGTAATGATGCTGTTAATGAGGAGAGGACTGAGAACTCTTGCAAACAAAAGGAGTACTCTTCAGATAATAGGTACCATTCCCAAAACAGCAAATAGACCAGCAAAATGGGATAACACTCAGACTGAAAGAAAAAAAATTGGCATCACTAGGAGCTTGAAATGTGAGAAATACTTCTTCCAAACAATGTTGTGTAAAACAGTAATTAGACTCCCGAGCCCCAGCTGACGGGTGTACCGCCACTGAACTAGCACCCTAACATTTTGTCCATGTGATGGTCTTATAGGCGGCCCCCACACAGTGTGTCAGAGTGTAATTTCTGTTTGAGCCACTAGAGGGAGCCCACAGCCAGCATTTGAACATATGTGAGTAGCGGCTGTTTATACAGTGATCGCAGGATGATTATGGACTTTCTGTATCAGTTGAGACACATGCCATACAGTTGAGACATGCACACCATCACCTATGTTCTTTTGAATATTTATTGTTCACATTTTAAATTGTCATAGCGCAGTATGAGTCCAAGTGCTGGCGCAGGGGTCCCTCTAGTGGCTCATATGAAAATCATAGTCTGACCTGCACTGGGGCGATCTCTGAAGCCCATGATTTGGGTGGAACATTAGGTTCTCAATTCCATGGCGATACACTAGTAGTTCTGGGCTCTGGAGTCTAGTTCTGTTGAACACTGCACTGTGTAGGAATAAATAAGAATTTCTCATACCAAGTTCCCGGTGAGTGTAACTGTTTTTCTGGTCTGAGTGTTATCCCATTTTGTTCATCTACTGTGAAATTCTGTCCAGCATTGGTGTTGGGAACAAGCCATCACCAGCAAGAGTGCTGTCAATCAAGATCAAAGCTTTTATTATGGATAAGTCCCTAATCCAAGGCTCGTTCACTGTAGCGCTCGTACACACATGACCACAGTTGCATCATAAAAAAGTACAATATAGTTGTGAATAACAAATCTTAGAAACAAATTATACAAACATAATCATATAGCAGACCGGAGACAGGCTTCGAGACAAAATGGTGACAGATGCATTAATATTGAAGCACTTTTAAAAGTCAAGGTTGGCCCGAAGCAGAAGCCTTAAAGGAAAGTAAATCCAGCAGAATGGTCCAGTAAAGGATCTCTGGCCATAGTCATACAGGAGGATTGGGGGTTTTGTCTGCCCCTCATGTCACTTGACTAACTCCTGCTCGTTCATGTCGGTGAAGTAGGAAACAGTTATTTATCTCTGCTCTACGTGGGTAATGCTAAGCACACTGCTCACACCAGCTCTAAAGATGTGGGTGTGCTAACCTTACAATCTGGAAAATACCAGATTTGTTTTTGGTGCTGATGGTTTAGTGGTTTCTTTGGCATCTACCCAAGTATCATTGGCTACCTTTCTAAAACCCTTTCAGGACTGTCATTAGACTTCTCTTCCACGAAGGTTGTGATCTGAGGCCAGTGTTATTTTTATATATATTTTTTCAATTTCTGTTTTTTATAATTGTAAATAAAAAAAAAAAAAATATTTAAGGTGTTCTTACAGATGCGTGTGCTCAATTATTTGTTACCATGTCACTCATGCTCCCTTCTATCCCTGCACCCTTTTCAGTGTCTTTACTCATTGATCAAAGCAGGCACACACTTGTATGATCATCTTCTCATCCAGACCATTAAATGCCCATTCATACGCTCCGCTCTTCCTCGTACACGTTACAATCTATGGTGGGGATTTGGTAAACTTGGGACTGCCATACAGGAACCCAAAGCGGTAAAAACTGGACAGCCAAGTTCGGCTGGACTTGGTGCAACTTATGCAGTCCCACTTTTATGTTTTGGTCGGTCTGTTTTGGCTAATCTGGATTTCAACTAGTGAGGGTTTGGCTGAAATACGTACCACCAGACTTTTGAAAGGTTTGGTACAGTCCAGGTCCCTGAATAGAGTTCTTCATCATAACTGGCAGTATAGCCTACAGGTTGAGCAACGAGGCGTGAATGAGCTTGGTACACCCAGCAGACCAGACCTGGGTTTGTTTCTCACAACATCCACTTGCATACTGTGACCCTGAACAAGTCACTTAATCACCCAGTGCTCCCAGGTCTCCTCTGAAAACGGGCACTTGTGCCTAGTGGGCCTAACCCGGTTACCAAAGACTGGGGGGGAGTACCCTAGCTGAACCAGTCAGAATGAATGGGCCAAAAGGGTGCGTTACAAAACAAATAAGTGGACTGACTGGTCTGTCCAGAATAGCAGACTGCGCAAGTTGCACCCGGACCAGCTACTCTAGTTATTGTAGTCTTGGGTCCAGTCTGCCGGTCTGGATTTCACCTGTATCCTCTACCACTGATCGATATAACCACATAAAATATTCTGTTGGTCTGCCTCTGATCTATGCAAGCTCCCGATCAATACAGTCAGCACTTGTTTATCCGGCTCTCATTTATCTGTTTCTGTCATGTATCTGTCTTTGACTGCATTATTTTTTTATATCCCATTTTGTTTACACTTGTTTATCCGTCCCTCGCGTTATCCGTTTCTGTTGCCCATCCTGCCTGTTGTCTCCTATGTGGATCTCAGTGTTTACTCTCAGATAACTGACCCTTTTCATCTCCAGTAGAGTAGTGTACAAAAAAACACAGACCAAAGCACGCAAGGCAGTCACAAACCAAAGCAGCCACAGACCTCAACAGCCACAGATACAACTGCAGACCGAAGCATCCAGTTTCCACTTAACCGTTTCTCTCAGATATCCGTCACCTGACCTGAGAACAGAAGGCAACGGATATCTGAGTGCTGACTGTACAAGCTGTTATGCTTTATACAACCCACACTCACATGATCCATCCAACTCTGTGTATTCCCATTATACAGCCCCGCGCTCACATGCTCGTCCATCCAATTCTGCGTATTCCCATTGTACGGCCCCACGCTCACATGCTCATCCATCCAACTGCAAGAGCCTCTCTTGAAGATCTAATGTTACAGTAAGTTCTTAACTGTACTTTTTTTACATAATTCTCTATAGTGGATTTTTGCTACAACCAGAAATCCCAGAATCCCCTGCAACTGATGTTATGGCACAAGGTCATCATGTCTGACATTCACAGCCTGGTCAAGAAAAACACACAAGCAAAAAGCCGCAATCAGAGGTAGTGTTCCGCAAAATACAATTCGCTACAAAACCAGCGAGCGTTGCCTTTGAAACCATGGTAAATAAGACAAAATTTTATAGTTGGGGGCATTGCCTGCCCCCCATTAAAATAACTAACTCTGGGGAGGGGATAAAACTCTGGGACAGGGAAAAACCTGGGGGGGGAGGTGTTGGATTATTGAGGGGAGAGAACAAAAAAATAAAATCACATGTCACGGAATGGGGACTTGAACCCTGGGACACTGACATTCCACTGCCCTCCCCACCTGTGGTTCTAGCCTCTGAGGCATGGCAGCTGCTCAGCAGCACATTGTCAACCAGAGACATTCACCTTTTTCCCAAAAAGCAATATAGCTACAGGGGGTAGCAGTAATGTACCTTCGCTATTCTGTCTCTAGCTATTTTGCTTTTAATGTGTGGTTTTTACCTCAACATGTTGATCTGGTACCTGATGTTACAGCTGGGCTTCAGCAGTGGCAGGTTCAGTAGCCTGCAGTGCATGTTTGAGCATTTAAAAGCTCTGATAAGATGTTTACTGGTACTCTCGTTCTCCCTGGGGCTAAGTGCAGTCTGTAGTGAATACACTTGGCCCTGGGAGTCTAGAAGGAGCAGCAAACAAAAGATCTGAGCTTAACTCTTAACATCATATTGTAGGCTATTGACTCTCCCTCTGCTGCAGCCCAGCTCGGACATCGGCTGCAAGGGGTTCTGGGACTTCTGGTTACAGTAAATGTCAGCAGAATTGGCTTGATTCAGTCTCCTGTAGTGCTGTAAACAGTAAGTAAATGAGATGTTTCTACACACACGGCAAATTGGACTAGCCCCACACTTTTGTGTGGGACTCCTAAAGTTGACTGGCCCTCCTTTAAGCTGCAGAGAGCATTGAGGCAGGCAGTGTATATGAGATTTTCGAGGCCTTGGATATGGTTGATCAGAGAATTGTTTTCTAGCTTGTCAGGGCTGTTCTCATGGGCATTATGCTTATTTTTGGTAACTGGGTAAGTGCACTAACCATAAAAAAATGCCTAGTTTCAGGCACGACCTGGGAGCGTACACAACAAAATACAAACAAAAAACTGTTACAAATCCAAAATAGTAAAAGTTGCATAAAATACAGGATCATGGAGCAGTACAAAGAGAAATCTACTCGTACCGTGGTCTACAAAGACACTCCAGCAAGGTACAGACATCGTTGAACTTAGTATAGCAGACTTTGCGGTACAGTGATCAGAAAAATGGTACAATTGTCAGTGGTAGTAGATTGATTAAACAATGGGAGGCAATATAGTACAGTAGTAGGACAGACATAACAAGCAAATGCAAAGCAGGTTAGCGAGGTGCCCCCTGGTCGGAGTGGGAGGGGGGCAACAAATATTGATAGTGGGTGGAACAAACCTAATAGAGGGCAATAAGTGCAAAGGGTCCCTGATTTTCGCCTCAAAAATATAATTGGTCCCTCCTAGATTTTGGCGTTTGTGTCCCTGAAGAGTAGCTCTTCAAAACATATGTATAGTCAGAAATTATGGTTACAATTCTCATAATAGAAATATGAGTTCAAGAAGCCTTTTATAAGATACACTCCTGATTTTATGAGCCCTGCTCATGCTTTGCAAGGCAAGAGGTGAAGTATTCTGGAAGGCGCACTCTACACAGAGATGGAAGTGTACAGTTAAGGGTTGTGTGGAAGCATTTTTCCCCCAGACTGAGCAGTAGCCCTAATTAACATTTGGTAGCCCTAATTAGCATGCTTCCAAAGGAAGTGCAAGTGGGGAATGTTAAATCTTTCAGACTGGAAGTATTCCTTGTAGACAGTGACATCACCGTGTACAGCATTTAATCGCTGGGGAGGTTTCCAATATTTCACATGTTTTGTGAATGCTGCGGTTATCTGGATAGCAGAAGCTGAACCCAGTCGTGTCTTGCGTTTCCCACTGTATGTTGGAGGCAGTATAACGTAGTGGTTGGGAGCACCGAACTGGAGAATTGGGTTTAAATCCCTCAGTTACCACTTGGCAAGATGAGCAAGTCAGTTAACTTCCCAGTGCTCACAGAACACACCTGGAAACAAGTCTTGGCTTAGTGTCTTTCCTGTCTGAAAACTGTAAAATAGTTAAAATATTCCTGTATGGGGCAATAACACGATGACGGGGTGTGCATTTGTTGGGAGAAAAGGGCACTGTGGATTGTGCTGCACAGGTAAGAGGAGGGTCAGTATCTCTAAATACAGCACCCTGCAAGTCATGATCCTGTCCCTTCACCCGTGAAGACAATTACATCTAGTTTGTCAGCCTGTTGCTTATTCCCCTATATCAGCATTGAGCCACTGCCTGACTTATAACCCATGGTTCCACTGTTTGGAGCGCAATTACCAGTCAGTAAATGGGAGGAGGCACAATGTCCATATCTTTTGGGATGAAAACATTGAGCAGGGATATCCCAAACTTCTCTTTTAAAACTTTGGGAGTCTCACTTTCTTCTAGCTCAACATTCATTTTTATACTTGACCCTCTAGCAAACTCTGTAAGTATCAGTCTCCTTCCCATGTAAGTAATTATACCATTGGGCAAGTGCAGGGTGCAGAATGACTTGCAGAAAAAGATGGAACTTGGGGACCTCTGGTGGTAGTCGCACATTTCTCTGAAGTCCTCAAGATGGTGTTCTACCAGAGTGAACTTGTAAAGCGCGGACCAGATGGCACCGTCATCTTCCTCTGAAAGTTTGGGGAACTTTTCCAGAAACCAGGTATCTCCATCTTGACAAAGTCTGAAGCTTCCATGCTCTTCAGCTAGTTCATCATTGGGTTTTAGCAGGATAGGAGCTCTGAAACCATCCCCAAATCCAACATCACAGAGCCATTTCTGACCATCCAACTCCACCAAAGGATTAAGTGGTCATCGGGGCCCATAGAGTTTCAGTAACTCTGTTTTGACTTGGGCAGACAATATCATCACCTGGAAACCAGTCCCTCAACAGCCAACAGAACAGTCCGTGAGCTCAAAGCAACCCTCCCCGGTGCCGCTGGACAATCTTATTATACAGAAGGTGGAGATCCAAGGTGATCCTCTCCCCACAGTGGATACTGAGGCTCTCAAAGGGCACTGAGAAAAGATGTTGTCTATGGATCTCCTGCAGGGTTTTCCAAGATGGCTCACAGGGACCTTCATATCCAATTCTGGACAGGTAGGACTTTGTGTTCATTCTCTGCAGGAGGACACAAAATAAAGTTAATCATCCCTTTAGCATGCCTTGTTTTGCAGATCACTAGCACAGATGTACTGCAAAACCTTGATTATCAATAATTACTTTCAGTGCCAGCCTTTAAGTGGAACAGCTCGCCCAGAGTTCTACACCCAAGTGTGGGGTTGTTCCCAAGCTGCACTTTGTAGGCAAAAGCATTTTTTTTTTCCTTATTATTTAATGTAGTATAGTATATTGCATCAGACCAAGTTTGCTGATTTCCAGGCTATCTTCTATAACTACAAATCCCAGAATCCCCTGAAGTCAACATCTGTGTAGGACTGCAGCAGTGCAAGATGCAGAAGCCCACAGTGTTTCTAAAGCTATGGTGAGCAGTGACCACAAAACTAGCTAAATGACCATCAAAAAGATGTCTCTGATCACCAACAACTGTAAAGGCACTAACAAAAAATGCCCAAGCAAACATAAAGAACAGATTCTTGTAAGAGTTTTTTCTCGGCTCCTGTAAGGGGAGGAAGAGATGGGATTGTTAAGCCTAATGAGAGATCCCTTGGAAGAAACATTACTACAGTTGAGTTTTTTTTCTTCAAACCCCAGGAGTCTCTCACTAGTTAAATAACTGCAGCCTTCATAGCAGTACCCTACTGGTAAAGAATCTATTTAGGGAAAATGTTCTGCAAGACATCCGTGCAAATGCTGGCATCAGTTCTGGACTGGATGTCCAGGCAGTAGTGCTTTGTTTGTCTTCCAGGTAGCTGCTTTATAGGTTTCCTGACTAGAGACTCCTCTGGATGCTACCTCCAGTGGTGGAGGTGCCCCTTGTAGAATGGACTCTGAGGCCCTCAGGCAGAAGCTTATAATGTTTTCCATAATAGAACTGAATAGAGGCCACTATCTAGTGAGAAATGGTTTTCCAATGTAACCTTACTGTAGGTGACAAATAGCGGGGGATTGGTGGGCCTGACAGCTGTTCCGTGGTCTGAATAGTGCTTAAGGATTTTCATAACCTCCAGACTAGGGGGTTTTGCTCCCCTAGAATGGATCTTGCTGTAAAAAAAAAAAAAAAAAAAATACACAGCGTCATTGTCTGTTTTAACTAAAATTCGGACATCTTCTTGGGAAAGAAGCTGTTCCTCCTGGCTACCTTATCCCTGAGGAAAATATAGTTGGGAACTGTGCAGAAGGCTTGAAGCTCGCTCTCCCTTCTGGCAGATGTGAGGGGCACTAGGAAAACTGTTTTTTCTGGTGACATGCTTCAAAGTGGCAGTGCCCTGGGCTTGAAAGGAGCCTGCATCAGCTGTGCCATACACAGGTTTAGATCCCAGGAGAGGGCTGGATCCCTAAAGGAAGGTTCAGGTGAGTTAAGCGTTTTAAGAATTCTCGAACATAGCCTTTGAGGCTGAGGACCCAGCCATGTCAGCTGAGGTGTATGCTCACACTGCTGCCAAGTGCACCTTCAGGTTCAGAGCTTGAGGCCCAGGGACTGCAGACTAGGCAATCCAAGACTGTGGGCAGGCCTACCTGAAAAGGGTTGAGCTGCCTGAAGGAGTTCCCCAGTGAAAATCATTTCCACTTTGAGGTATAGGTTTTCCTGATTGCTTGCTTCCTAGAAACTTTAAGTACCTGTAGGACCTCTTCAGAAAGCTTGAACACAGAGAATGCCCACTCTTCAAGCCTCATACTCTGAGGCACAGGAGTCTGGAAATGTTATCCTGTCCTGAGACAAGGTCAGCAAATTGTACCGGGGAAGGAGGGGGCAGGCCCAATTTAGAGTGACTAGGATCATTGTTGCAGACACTCTTCTAAGTTTCAACAGCATCTTCAGCAGGAGTGGGACTGGAGGGAATGCATAAAGGAATCCCCCTCTTCAACAGGGGACTAGGGCATCCTCTGGGACTGCCCCCATTCTACAAGGGGCACATCCACTTCTGAGGTAGCATCCAGAGGTGTCTGTAGTCAGGAGACCTGTAAAGCAGCTACCTGGAAGACTGTACACACTCTTACAAAGCACTACTGCCTGGACGTCCAGAACTGATGTCAGTGTTTGCACTACTGTCTTGCAGAACATTTTCTCTAAATAGGTTCTCTACCCAGCCCCCCCAGGTACTGCCATGGAGTCTGCAGTTGTTAAAGAGTGAGGGATTTCTGAAGTTTGAAGGAAAATAATCCTGTAGTAATGTTTCTTCCAGAGAACCCTCACAAGGTTTAACAATCCCATCCCTTACTCCCCTTACAGAACGTGAGAAAAGGCTCTGAAAAGAATCGGCTATTTAGGTTTTTTGAGCATTTCTTGTCACAGTGCCTACTCCATAATCTGAGCCTTTCAAATTCTCCATAACATTTATTTTGATAGCCATTTAGCTAGTTTCGGGGTCACTGCTCACCATAGCGTTAGAAATAAATCTGCCATTAGAATGTGAGGGTAAGCACGACCACACAACAGAGTCTGAATTTCATTCCAAATTCCATAATTAGCATAAAATTCTAAGCTCTGGGGCAGCTCATTCTGGGGGAATGATTGCAGTTAAACCTGGTAAGGGATCCCTTGGAAGAAACATTACTACAGATGAATAATTTTTTTCTTTGGAGCTTATAAAAGCTGTAACGTAGTGCAGGCTGTTGAATCTCCCAGTGCTGCAGTCCTACGCTGATGTACAAAAAGTAACTGCACCTGCACCCACTACAAGGGCTACATTCCTAAATATATGAGACAGTACGTCATTCCCCCTGAACTAGGATACTCTCATGAACCTCCCCCAGAGGCAGGCACTGATACTGCTGTAAAGATTTTAAGCTCAAATCAGACAGCACTTCCTACAAGGGTAATTATGTAGTTAGTCTCCTAATATTGTACTGTGGTAACTAATGGCTTGCCCCACACTGTGTGGCTGTTGTTTTTCTTCTTTAGTGTCTCCACAGGTAAGCTGATCTAAATGTAAATAAAACTTTATTCTGTAGCGACTTCTCTAACGTGTTTGCCTATGTGCAGAACAAACAATGACTTGTGTACTATATGATGATCAGTGCCATGTACTTTCATTCATGTAACTAACGCCAGGTCAACCCTGAAAAAGGAATCGATGGTCTCGGTGGGCTTACCGGGTCAGCAAAATTTTAATAAATGTCAGCTTCAGGGGATTCTGGAATTTATAGTTATAGAACATGTCCACCTAGAAATAAGCCTGACATTATCTTCTGTACAACCGTAAGTAAAACAAAAAAGTTTTACACACAAAGTGGAATTTGGGACAAGCCTTGCACTTGGGTGTGGAGCTCTCTGTGCTAACTGTTCCCCATTAAATGATTCTTACAAATACCTGTTCTGCTGATGTGTGCTTGGTAAAGTGAAACTGTGGGCTCTAAGAGCCCCACAGCCAAGTATGGGGCTGGTCCTAACTTGCACTCTGTGAGCAAAAACATTTTGTGTACTGTCCACTATACTGCAGTAAATAGTATCACACTAATTCTGTTGACCTGCAAGCTGACATAACTACAAATCCCAGAATCCCTTGCAGCTGACATCAGAGGAGGCTACAGCAGTTAGAGATTCAATAACAGGCAGTGTATTTTAGAGCTGTTATAAGCTCTGATCGTATATTGGATGGTTTAGCTGTTTTCCTGGGGTTTAGCACAGTCATCTGACTGTACTTAGCCCAGGGTGGCTAGCAGGAACAGCAAACAAAAGAGCAAGGCTAGCTTCACAAACAATTGCAAAGGCAACACACAGTTTTGCGTTACGCTTTGCGACTGCGCAGGTATGAAAAAGTGCTATTCACAGATGGATAGTGTACTGTGCTGTGCTATTCTATTCAATTGGGTAGGGCTAGGTAGATAGAGGCAGCGGTAACCCTATTATTGCTATCTTTGACCCCACTAGTGCCGCCCCAACCTGCATCCCTGTAAATGGCTCCGCAGTGAGTAGTGCCGGTGTGCTATTGTTCACAAAAGCAGCCATGCAAATGAGCCCATTGAGTATGCAAGGCGCTAGCTGGCCATTTGCGTACCCATTGTGTGCCCATTTACATGGGCTGCAACAGAAGTTGGCAAGTTCCTGCCCCAGAGGTGGTCCTGGGTCCATGCAGTCTCGGTGTGCCCCTCCACCCCCCCATCACCATCTCATTGTGTTTATAAACATATTTCCCTGGTAGTATAGGGGCTCCTCCCCTGTTCTCCAATTGCCATCCCAATGTGTTTAACACATAGGCTGC
The DNA here is from genome assembly GCA_016271365.2 of Neoceratodus forsteri. Lineage (NCBI taxonomy): Eukaryota > Metazoa > Chordata > Ceratodontiformes > Ceratodontidae > Neoceratodus > Neoceratodus forsteri. The sequence continues at coordinate 3,033,517 of JADMNL010000033.1, forward strand.
TGCCAGATTTAGAACATATAGGAATACTGGACTGATATATCAGTCCATGGCACAGCAAGGGTTAAAACATATTTTTCTGGTAGTCTAGTGGTCCCTCCCCATTCTCCTATCACTGTCCTATTGTCAAAATATTTCCCTGGTAACCCAGTGGTGCTCCCCCCCCCCGAATCACCATCCCGTTGTGGACAATATATTTCCCTGGTAGTCTAGTGGTTCCTCTTCCCACATACAGAACACTATCCCTTGGTGTTCATGTCCTCATCCTTTGCTGATTTGCTGGCCTACTTCAAGTAAACATTATTCCTGGTAATCTAGTGATCCCCCTCTGGTTGCTGATTGCTGGCTTGCAATGACTAAACATATATCTTGGTGGTCTAGTGTCCCCCCCCCCGCTGACCATTGGCCCGATATCACAACAAAATGATGTCCCTGGTGTCCAGTGGTTCCCCCACCCTGTGCCCTGCCTGAAATAGACAGACATACAAGTCCCTGATGAGGAGTGGTCCCTCCCCCCCCCATCCCAGTGCCTCGTATGGTCCATACCAGAAGTTCTCTGGTGGTCTAGTGCACCCCCACCACTGCAGGTGGTGGTCTAGTGCACCATTCTGCTCCCCCCCCCATCCTGGCCCCAGCTGGCAACCAGCACAGTCGTCGTCCTCTCCACTGTGGCTGGCCGCCGGCTGAGCTGTCACTGAGTGCCTGTACTGTATAAAAAGTGAGCACATACTGTATACAGTACAAGCGCACTGGCAACCAGCACAGTCCTCCTCCTCTCCACTGTGGCTGGCCCCCAGCTGAGCTGTCACTGAGTGCTTGTACTGTATAAAAAGTGAGCACATACCGTATACAGTACAAGCGCTCAGTCGGCAGCCAAATGTGGAGAGAGAGAGAGGACTGTGCTGGTCTCCGGCTGGGGGTTGAGATGGGGATGGGGTGGGGGAGACACTGCCTGCTGGGAGGGGGGTGCACTGGACCACCAGAGAACTTTTACTATGGACCATATGGGGGGAGGGGCTGCTAGCCACCAGGGACTTGTATGTCTGTTTCGGGCAGGGCATCCGGTGGGGGGAGCCACTGGACACCAGTGACATCATTTAGTTGTGATATTGGGCTGATGATTGACGAGGGTGGGGAACAGTCAGCGAGCAGGGTATATGTTTAGTCTGAGTGGTCCAGTGATTAATGACTGGGTGGGAAGGGACCACTAGGAATTATGTTTATTCAGAGTATGCTGATGATGGGCAGGGGGGGGGTACTGGACACCAGGGAGTAGTGTTCTGGATCTGGGGAGAGGGACCACTAGACCACCAGTGAAATGTTGACCACCATGGGATGGCAAACAGCATGGGACACTAGACTACTGGGGTAATATGGTGACAACAGTTGGACCATGGTTGGAGAACAGGGGAGGGACCACTGGACTACCAGTGAAGGTGTGTGTGTTTTTTTTTTTTAATCAACGGAACAGTGATTGGGGAGGAACCACAAGACTACCAGAGAAATATTTTGTCGGGGATGGCGATTTGCAATCCTGGGTGGGGGAGAGAAAGAGAGAGAGAGACACCACTAGACTACCAGGGACACTTATTCTCAGCAGGTCGGCGATAGGGGAGAGGGAAAGGAGGGGGAGTGAGAGAAGGGGAGACCAGAGGACGATCAGGGAAAGCGTTTTTTATATCAATGGAACAGTGACTGGGGAGCAACCACTAGACTACCCAGGGCAATATTTTGACAATAATGAGATAGTGATTGGCAATCAGTGGGGGTGGGTTGGGGGTCGCGCACACCACTAGACTATCAGGGACATTTCTCAATAGGCCGACGATTGGGGAGGAGGGACCACTGGACTACCAGGGACATTTAGCTACTTAACAGGAATGGGGTCGGGTGGAGGGAGAAACTGCTAGACCACCAGGGACATTGAACTATATAGCAGGGAAGGTAGCAGGAGGGGGGAGGGACTGCCGGACTACCAGGGACACAGTGATTTGGGTCGGAGGGCTGTCTTACACTACCTCTGCCAACCAGTAGGGTTACATGGAGTTGAGAAGGTTTTCCTCAGTGATATTTGCTCGGCATAAGGGGTCCATTGCACAGAGCATATACTTCGTGAATGGAACAGCACTGATATGCAGGTCTTCTCTTCATTTGCATTGTGGTCCCCTCCATACTTTGCCCCGGCGCAAACCTAGTGTACAGGCATACCTCTCAAGTGTCCCTCATTACGAGGGACATCCCTCATTTTTCCCCATAAAATTGCTGTGTCCTGCCCGCACAGAGAATGTGCTGTAAATTCAAATTTTAAAGCAGAAACCCGTAATATTCTAAAATACTAAATCCAAAATAAACTTTGTACAAGTAAGCACTATGGTTTTCACAGTGTTCTGAGCGTGTATCTCCATGTTTGAGGATGTGTCCCCTTATTTTGAATGTACAAAAATGTTCATGTCCCTCATTTCAGTGACACAAGGTTGAGAGGTATGTGTACAGGTGCAAACCAGGCTTTTGTGAATACCACTTTGCACCAACTGACTTGCACTGGGGCACAGCTTTATGAATCTGGCCCCAGAGCTTATAAAACTCTTAAAGGAAAACTGCACCCTCATATCCTCTAAATGTTGTTTCCATGTCAACAGACAACTCTTCATGTAGCTGTTGAAGATGTATGCAACTGCTTCAGTTAGTTTTCACACTTCATACTAGGCCCCATCACTGTCTTGGGAGGGTCCATTTCGTGGTTGTTGAAATCTCATTGTCCCTGAGAGCTGCATTAGCATATGAGAACACAATGTCGGATCAACCAATGATATCATGCATCTCTACGTTAAAATAACAAATACTCTGCAAAAACTCTCTGGAAACTTATAAACCGAGTGGAGTTTAAAGGGGAAAAAAACCTGCATTATAACTCTGATAACTTGTAAAACTCACTGAAGGTAAATGTAGTATTTCACACTTTCTTGCAGCTTGGTTCTTTTAAAACTACTTCAGCAAACAGGCATACTGGGGAGTTTAAAGGTTGATTACGCATCACATTCTCATGCTACTGCAACTCTCAGGAACAATGAGATTTCAACAACCACGAAATGGACCCTCCCAGGAGAGTGACAGGGCCTAGTATGAAGTGTGAAAACTAACTGAAGCAGTTGCATATATCTTTAGCAGCTACATGACGAGTTGTCTGACATGGAAGCAAATGACATTTAGAAGATATGAGGGTGTAGTTTTCCTTTAACATATATTGCAAGCTATTGACTCTCTCATTGCTGATGCCCTCCTCTGACGTAGGCTACAAGGGATTCTGGAATTTTTTTGGGGTTACAGAACGTCAGCATGCAAGTCAACAGAATTGGTGTGATACAAACTACTGTACTGCTGTAACTAATTTGTTTTTACACACACAGTGTAAGGATCAGCGCCACCCTGGGTGTTGGGCTGTTAGTGCTGACAGTTCCACTGTAATATGTGCACATCTGAATCAAACCTCCCCAGGCCTGGTCAAATCAGTTTTAGTTCCACTGAAAATGCAGTTACAGTACAAAAAAAATCCCATAAACATATAGTAAAACTACAGGAAAAAAGCCATTTGCTACAAATGCCTGAAAACATAGCCACAAATTAACACACCAAATTCTAGCATATAACACCTTAAACAGTTACCCTAAGAACACACACTGGCATTTTTCGAAGAAACCACTGCATTTACATAAGAAAGAAAGAATACATGTCTATAGAGGAAGGAACTGGGTCTTGCAAATGAGGCTTGGAGTACCAGAGAGAAATCTTGCACCAACTGAGTCCAACAGTGCACAGAAAGCTTGGACTGATAGAACAGTAGGACATGCTAAATGTAATGCTTTACATGGAACCTGGAGTGGACAGTTTCTCCCCCCAGCCAGTATTTTAAACACATTTGCTCCGAACCACGTGCTACAGTAGATGAGGAATACTGTATAGGCAGCCATACACAGGCCTGTGTTTCTATTGAGGGATTGAGAACAGCATATGGACCCTGAGATGGACACAGAAGGCGAGTTGTGTATGGCCAGCTCTAACTTGTTTTTTTATAGTGTATGGTTTTGATGATTACAGAGGTCCTTAGCATGGGGCCACACTTGCCCCTGCAGATTCGAGCAGTCAATCGGAAATGTCTTTACAAAAAAAAAACAAAAAAACAGGTGGCCAGCACCTTGCAGTTCCATGACTCACTGAGCCAACCAGGTCATTCTGTCAGGCTGCTAAGATGGCTATTTTGGTGGGTAGTCTGTTGGGCATGACCAATGCAACTTCCCTGTTGGTACCACTGTGACTGTGCCCCTTCTCACCATTGTGGTGTCTGGCTGCATTTAGCACTATGTGACTGACAGCTGTACAACTGAGAAAAAGTGGCGGGAATTAGCACAGGGCTGAAACGCTGGTGAGCTGATGATGGAACATGCAGAGCAACTTCTAGAACACACACAACTTTTGAGAGGCACCCAATTTACATACATTATAAGCCCCAACCATATACTATATAAGGCACAGGTAGTTCTGTGGAACTCAGTGATACTTGTGAAGCAGAGGGCAGTAGACATTACTTGACCTTTAACAGCCTGGCTTATTCTGTTCCCAGGTTCACTCAAAATTACCACCTTGTTCTTCACAGGTGCCCTATCCCTTCTCCTCTGTGTTAGGACAAAACAGTGGTGGGCTGGAGACATTTCTAAACCACAAAACAGAATACAAGGAATAAAGTACAGCCATGTGGACAAACTGCGGGTAGTGGCATCAAGGGGTGCTTGAGACATTCCCATCCCTTGCAGTAACCCTGAGATCATTGCAGCCTTTTTTTTTTTTACACTGCTTTTAAAATAGTTTATTCTAATTGTGTTAGAAGTACATGAACACATTTAACGTATCATAGAAACACAGAATTTGTCAGCAGATAACGACAGCTTGGTACACCTAGTCTGCCCATTTTTCCCTGCCTATACGATCACCACAGACCCTACTTAATCTCTTGCTAACTCCCCCCCCCACACTCACACACGTCCGTACCAAGAGCCCCTTGTGCCTATCCATGTATGCTTGAAGCCCACCACTCTTTCTGCCCCACTACCTCCACTGAACACATTTAATGCATACAGACTTTGAAACAGAAGAGTAAAGCAATGCTCACAGTGTGTACTTTGTTTTCCGTGCCTGGCTTGCCTGAACCAGGTGCAGTGTCTAATGTTTTTTATGTTTGTTGTCTGAGGCAGCAGCATACCTTTCAGTCCTTGTCACTGAAATATTTTTCCTTTGGTAACCTGCTAAGGCCCACTTTGTACAAGACCTGTTAATAGGGATGACCTGGAAGCACGGAGGTTAAATGACTTTGCCTCGGGTCACCCAGAATAAGTTTTGCCTTTACATGAACAGCAAGGGACACAGATCTGTTTCCACATCAAACCCCAAAGTAATGAAGAATGGAATGGCTGATGCTCAAGAGGTTTAGCCTATGATGTATTTGAGTTCTGCTGATGCCAGCAGATTATTATTATTTTTTTTTTTTTGGCTGCTGCTCGCTGAACTTTCTGTTTATAAAGAACAGCCGATGCTTCCTGTAGAGCATTTCCCAATTCGCCATCTTGGAGTTCTCTCTTCGTTTTTACCCTCTATGCCCCTCCCCGATGGATGGATAGATATATATACTTTATTTCTAAAGTGCCTCATACCAAAGCCTTGAGGGGCTGTACAATAAAATTCAATACAATTTTAAAATCACACAACAAAAACTGACTGGAAGAAACAGATTGATCTATCTATACCATATTAAAACATAGCATATATTAAACAATAAAAGCCTGTTGGAACAGATGTCTTCAGACCCTTTTTGAAAGCTTCAATGAGGGAGCCTCCCTCAGATAACCAGGCAATGAGTTCCACAGGATAGGCATGGCTATCTAGAACACCCAGTCCCCCGAATGCCACAACCTGCCCTGAGAACTCTTAAGAAGGCCTCCACTGGCAGAATGGAGTGCCCAGGGCAGCCGTTAAGAGACAAGGAGATCTTGGAGATAAACTGGTCCTGTTTCATGCAGGGTCTTGTAGGTCAGGAGCCCTATCTTGAAGACAGTCCTCCACCTGACCGGCAGCCAGTGCAGTTCGAGGAGGACCAGGGTGATGTGATCACACCTTTTCACATCAGTTAACAATCTTGCTGCCATGTTCTGCACTAGCTGCAGTCTGCAGAGGTTGTCTCCAGATAACCCTAGGTACAGGGCATTACAGTAGTCCAACCTGGTTGTGAAGAAAGCATGTACCAGCGTGGTTGGGTCCTCTGGCGGGATCAGGGCTTGGATCTGGACAATGTTCTGGAGATGGTAAAATCCACTTTTGACCATGGCCAACACCTGAGCATCAAGTGTCAAGCTGTCATCTAGGATCACACCCAAATTCTTCACCTGTCTAGAAGGGACAAGGGGAACCCCACCCAGCACTAGACTGGGGGGGTAACCCCTTGCCCCCGACGACCCAGATCCACCACTAGCACCTCAGTCTTGTGTGGGTTATGCTTAAACCAGTTTTGAGTCATCCATGTCTGGATTTCCTCAAAACGGCTATTAAACACAGAGGTCGCCACCTGGGTGTTGGGCACACAGGACAGGTACAGCTGGGTATCCTCTGCATAACCATAAAAACCCAGCCCGTACCACCTGATAACTCTTCCAATGGCAGCATACAGTGGTGTCCCCCAGGATGAAACCCACTTTTAAAGCACTCTGCAATATGCTGCAGCAGACCTACTGAATAAAGCAATGTAATTTCAATGGCAATTAGTCCCTTTTGTCATGCAGGAAACTGGCATTCACTTCATCCTGGCAGTGTCACATTTTCCTGCATGACAAAAGTCACTAATTGCCATTGAAATTATATTGCTTTATTCAGTAGCTCTGCTGCAGCATTCTGCAGAGTACTGCAGAATGGGGTTTCATCCTGGGGCATGCCACTGTATACATTGTGAACAATAAGGACGACAAAACCAAACCCTGCGGGACCCTACACCACAGAGGCTTCAGCTTAGATGAAGCTAACCCCATCGTCCCCCTTTGCATTGCAAGGATCAGGACTGCCATTGCTTCAGTTATTCTCCAGCTGGGGAGCAGGGGTGTGTGTGTGCGCGCGCAGCTGCCTTCACAGCCAATGCCAGTTTGGTTCCTGGGCTGTCCCGCTGCAGGTGTTAAGCACCTCACCCCGCTGATCTCTCTAGACTATAGCCAGTCTCAGCATGCTATTCCAGGGATCCCATAGGAATGTGAATGGGTCTCCAGGTGGTAGTTCAATATCTTCTGCCTCCAGCCAGTCTTAATGTGCTAGTCTGAGGATCCCACGGAAATGAATGGGTCTTCCTGGTGGCAGTGCAGTGTCCCTCAGCCTCAATGTGCTATTCCAGGATCCCATGGGAATATCAGTGGGAGTTCCGGGTGGCAGTTCAGTGTCCTTTAGCCTCCAGCCAGTCTCATCATGTTATCCCGGGATCCCCTTAGAATGTGGATGAGTCTCCCAGATAACAGTGAGCCTCCTACATAACAGTGCTGTACCCCTCCGCCTAGGCCACACTCTGTGCTATTCTGGGGATCCCATTGGAATGTGGGTGTGTTTCCAGGTAGTAGTTTAGTGCCCCTCGGTCTATCAGTGTTTGTGTGCTAATCTAGGATCCCATGAGAATGCTTGTGGGTCTCTGAGTCAGCCTTAGCATATTACGGGGATCCCCTGGAAATGTGGGTGGGTTTTCTAGGTAGTAGTAGAATGCCTTTTGGCCTGGGTCAGTCTCTGTCTACTATTCTGGGGGTCCTATGTGGGTGGGTTTCCTAGGTGGAAGTGCAGCGACTTCCAGCCACGACCAGTCTCAGTATGCTAATCTTGGATCCCATAGGACTGTTGGTGGGCCTTCCAGGTAGCAGTGCAGTGCCCCTCAGCCCGGGCCAGTTTCAGCATGCCTGTCTGGGATCCCACGGGAATGTGGATGGGTCTTCCAGGTTGCAATTTCATGCCCCTCAGACTGGGCCAGTCTTGGCATGCTCTTCCAGGATCTCATGAGAATGTGAGTGGGTCTCCAATGTATCAGTGCAGTGCCCCTCAGCCTGGGTCAGTCTCAATGTACTAATCTAGAATCCCATGGGAATGCTAGTGGGTCTCTCAGGTGGTAGAGCAGCACCCCTTAGCCTGGGTCAGTCTTAGTGTACTAATCTAAAATCTGGAAGAGTTTTTGGAGTTGGGGAGGGGCCTTAGACAAGTAGCACACACAGTAACCTTCTCAGAGGTGTTGTCTATGGCATGGGTGAGGCTAGGGTGCTCCACACCATGGGATTCAATCAATGGTTGAAAAACTGATGCAGAGATCAGGGTTTTGACTTCATTGGGGACTGGGGTTCCACCTGGAGGGATGCAGGCCTATACTGGTGTCATGGTCTGCATCTTTTTTACTTTTTTATTTTTGTCTTTGGTAGCCGGGTAAGGCCCACTAGGCACAAGTGCCTGTTTTCAGGGGTGACCTGGGAGCACTGGGTGGTTAAGTGACTTGCTCAGAGTCGCACAGTATGCAAGTGGAGGTTGTGAGAATCAAACTCTGGTCTGCTGGATGTATCAAGCTCATTCACACCTCGTTCCTCTAACCTCGAGGGGAACCAGGATCCTAGGTGATGGGTTTAAATGCTTCATTGGCAAGCATTTAAACTAGCTAAGGTGGGAGGCACTGAAAAGGAGCAGGGAAATCCTAGCCCCGCACCCCAAAAGATCAGAGTAGTAAGTGAGGTAAACACTAAGAAATGTCGATAGGGAAAAGGGCAGGGGTAAATCGAGGAAATGACAAACGCAATAAAGACCGGGATGGGTCAAAAAGGGGTAAGGCCATCAAGAAATGGAGGGTAATGAGACTTCCAGTGACGTCAGCGATCTAATGGCAGCATAAAGCAGTGGCTCCGTCCCCTCCTCGAACGAAATCAAACTACATCACTCGTGGAAAGCATGTCTTCGTCGGCAAAACCCAAAAAAAACAAAGCTGGTAAGCCCCCTCTCGATGCAGAAATTAAGGGTGATGATATAGGAGGAAATCAGATGTGGCATCCAGGGGGGAAGAGGTATGGGAGGGCCTACAACAACCGGAGACCGCTTCGGATGAACCCCCTGCGACTCTGAAAGAAATAATTCAAACGGCACACACAGTTGCTAAGATAGATCAAACTCTAAGCGATCTCAAGTCGGATTTAAGTAAAATTGATCATAAAACTGAACACCTTGAGCTGTGCATGGGCCGTACTGCGGAACAAACAGACCGTCACGACAGACTCCTACTGTACCTCATGGCCAGGGATCGCGAATTCACTCATAAGCTCGATGACCTGGAGAGTAGAAGCCGAAGACACAACATAAGAATCTATGGCATTCCGGAGGGGTCGGAGGACAGTTACCAAAATGTCACGGCTTTTCTTCAAGCAACCCTCAAACAAATGCTCCCGCTGCCACAAGATTTGGACCTAACTATGGACCGGGCACATAGATCATTGGTACCGCGGCCTAACGATCCGGAGGCGAGGCCTCGTTCCATTGTGGCAAGGCTGACTAGCTACCAGGCAAAAGAGGAGATCGTTAGAATAGCCTGGAAGCAAGGAGCACTTTTCTTTAAAGGCCCGAATAAACATCGACAATGACCACACGACACGAGTCCAGGAGGCTAGGAAAACCCTGTGGCCAATAGTGAAGCAATTGAGGGCCCGGAACATCAAAACACAGATTTTGTACCCAGCTCGCCTCAAAATCTCTACAGATAAAGGTTCAAAAACCTTTCAAGATCTTTTGGCTGCCTCGGCCTTCCTGGAGCCATTGGGGATTGCTGTCCCACCCCTGCTGAAGGAGAAGCTGGAAAAGGATTTACTCACGTCGGCTTGGAGCATCGCTCAGAAGGGGGCTCCTCGAGGTGGCTCGGTCCGGGGAAACCAGCAGACAACCCTCCGGGCAGACATTGCATCATTGGTGAAACAATTTGGAGATCCTTCTAAAGTGGATAAGAAGGCCCCGCATCTACACGAGGCAGGCGAGGGATCATCCCAAAATAGCGACTTGGATCAGGGCGCAGAGACCTGAATGTGCATTGTCGGACTGATAGGCACTGATTCTCCGGTATCCCTAACTGGATCCACTGGGACTTTGGACCATCTCTGGTGATTACATTTGCGGAGTTCTCCAAGTAAACGCAGATCCCCCCAACTCCCACCTTTTTTCTGGTTTTCTCTTCTGGTTACCCATCGAGGTACTTTTCATATTTCTGGTAATTTAGGGACGCTCCCTGGTGGTTCTGGACCTCGGAGCTCCACACTGCATCCCTGCTCGAGGTGAGACGAACGCTTGCCCCTCTGGTAGCTGAAGTCAGTGATTTCCTTTAGGAGGGCTCAAGAATCCTGCTCGGTCTCAGTTAAAGCTCTCTAGCAGGAGGATGCAACTGAGACGGCCAACTGCTTCATTGATGAGGTGGGAGAGGAGGAGACTGAGCAGCTACCAAGGTATTGTAAATTAATGTGCAGGGCTTGGCTCCAACACGCACTCTGGGACTATCCCCTGATGGACTCGTCTGGATGTGCCCTGCACTAACTGTACCGGTCTGGACATAGCTGAAATGATGGATGTCATCTATTAAGACATATTGGTGGGGTGACTCAGAGTGGAGCTGGTAGTTGCCCTGAAGACCCTGAGACTTTGGATAACTAATCCACAATCTCCTCACGGGACATCATGGACTGGGGATGTGGGTTTTTTTTGTTTTTTTTTTCTTTCTCTTCTTACGGCTGTTCAACCCTGCAGATGTACACTGTGCATCACTCTGTGCCGGTCATTCTGGAGATACATAGAGTGATGATAAATGTTATAGTGTGGATCTCTTAGGATCCCAGACTGAGGAGGGAGCCTACGGAGCCTGCAGATCGCTGACTGTAGGGTGTCCCATATAGGGGTTTTCCCCCCGGGAAGGAAGGGTGAAATCCTCCTAGATTGGAGTCCCCTTCGGAATATTGGCTGCGCAATTGCCCTACGGCTGGAGACATTCTGCCAACCCTCCCTTGGAAGTACACCAATTATTTCTTCTAGCAGGTGCAAGAGAGGGTTAAAAAACTCACCTGCCTTGCCATCATTTTTGCGCAGGCCTTCAGTTGAGGAATGTCCTGTGCAGGTTTTTTGTTCCCACGGTTGGGGGTTATTGATATTCCTGTTCTCTGGTTGTAATGTTTTCTGGTTAGGAAAGTTAAATGGGTACATATGCAGTTGGGATAAGATACGCCTACCAGACATGTCTGGATCAGTTCGCCTTCGCTTAAGTATGCTAGTAATGCCGACTATAAATGAGTAGTGGAAATGTAAAGTGCTCTCCTACAACATCAACGGCTGCTCCAGCCCGGTTAAAAGAAAACAAATTCAGAAGTACATTGCCAGGCAAAACTGTGAGGTGGTATTCTTACAGAAACCCACCTGTCCCCATCGAAACACTGAAATTGAAGTCCAGGGCATATCCCCAATGTTCTCTTAGTCCCTTGATGCAGGCCGCTAAGAGGGGTAGCCATCATGCTGGCGGCTACATTCCTATTCGAACATGAAGAGACTGTAGTAGACCCTGGTGCCAGGTATATCATGGTGGTGGGCAAAGTACAGGATACTCCCGTAACCTTAGTTAATGTTTACGCCCAACCGGGCTCTCCTGCAGCATTCTATGTATCGATTGCCCGATTGGTTGCGGAAAAGTCTAGGGGCACGCTGATTATGGGGGGAGATTGGAACTTAATATGGGACAGAAAACTAGACACCACTTCCACGGCTAAGGTCAATGACCAGCAGAAGGTCAAGAAGATTAAACGAGCCCTGCACCAGGTGGGACTAGTAGATATCTGGCGAGAGAAATACCCAAGAGGGAGAGATTACACCTGTTACTCCCCTCGCTATAAAGTCTATTCCCGAATTGATACATTTTTTACCTTTAGAGACGGAGTGGATGGCTTCCCCTCGATGTGGGTGGGCACTGCCACTCTGTCGGATCATAGTCCCATCTTTTTGGAGGTGGCTCTCTCCCTGCCTAAGAAAATATTTCACTGGAGGCTTAATACTTCCTTACTTGGGGATAAAGAAACCCTGGATAAAATTAAACGGGTGTTTGCGGATACACTTCAGGAAAATACTACCCCTGGGATGTCTCCTCAGATTATCTGGGATACACTGAAATCCGTAGTTAGGGGGCAATTTATATGCATAGCCACCCAGAAAAAGAAGGAACGCCTTCTCAGGCAACAAAACCTGCTGACGGACATAAGGGAGCTAGAGGCTAGACAAAAAATGGGTTGGGACATGCAGAGAGACCGAGAACTTAAAGCTCTGAGGACAGAACATCAGAAGCTGCAAAGGGAGGAGATAGAGAATCTCTTTTTCTCAAACAAAATACTACGAGGGAGGCCCTAGGGTGCTAGATTACTAGCGCTCGCTTGAGACAGTATAGAGACAGGGCCACAATAACTAAAGTTGTCTCTCAACCACAGGCCAGATGACCAATAAGACGAAGGGAGATCACAGAGGCTTTTGTCACCTACTTTACTAAACTGTGCACCCCACAGGCGCAGCCACCCACCCAGGCAATCGTGGACTACCTGGGGACCATCCCCCTCCCTAAACTCACAAGGGAAGAAGGCCAGGCGCTAACCAGGCCAATCACACAGGCGGAGATCCTAAATACCATTAAGGGCCTGAAGAATGGGAAGTGCCCAGGGCCTGATGGCTTTGGGGCAGAATTCTTTAAGACCTTTGCCACAGAAACGGCCCCCATACTGGCAGGCGTCTTTTCGGAGATATGGCGGGAGGCGCGACCAATTCCCCCATCATGGCAATATGCCACAATCTCACTCATACCAAAAGAAAATAAAGATCCCTCTTGTTGCGAATCGTGTCGTCCAATTTCTCTCTTGAACTCTGATTATAAAATCTTTACCTCAATTCTCTCTTCGAGATTAAACCCAATTCTCCAAGAACTCATTAATCTGGACCAGTTGGGGTTTGTCCAGGGCCGTCGGGCCCCAGACGGGGTTAGGTCAGCGATCAATATAATTGACACCATCCACCGCACGCGCCTTCCCGCATGTCTCATGAGTTTAGACACGGAGAAGGCCTTCGATAAGGTCTCCTGGTCATTTTTATTCGCAGTTTTGGAACGGATGGGATTCCCACAATCCTTTATTAATAGTCTAAAGTCTCTGTACTCTGGTCCACAAGCGTGTGTCAGGGTTAACGGGGGTCTCTCAGATAGATTTACACTTAGCAGGGGTTCCCGACAGGGCTGCCCACTGTCCCCATTGTTGTTCGCCCTCTATATAGAGCCACTAGCCGAGGCCATCCGTACCTCCCCTGGAATACAGGGAATTGAGGTGGGGGGGGCAGCAGCGGAGGATATCGTTGTATGCAGACGATGTTTTACTCTGCATGTCCCATCTGGAAATGGTTATCCCTCAGGTGTGGTCAGTTTTGTCAGAGTTTGGCGAATATTCGGGTATGTCCTCAATAGGACCAAAACGGAGGTGCTTTGTTTCTACTACTACTCCCCTTCCCATAGACTAAGGGAACTCCTGCCACTTAATTGGCAGGCGGACAAAATGAAATATCATGGGGCTATCCTGACTAAACATAACTCCCAGCTTTTAAGGCAAACTATGCCCCACTCTTCACCAAGTACAAAGAGACCTGGACAAATGGTCCTTGCTGAATTTTCCCTCTACTCGAGAATCCACTCCATTTTATGAATATCCTGCCAAATTTCTATACCTGTTTCAGTGCCTCCCGACCTTTATACCTAAAATCCATTTTTTGACTGGCACAGAATGATCTAAAGTTTATTTGGAACAATAAAAAACCTAGAATAAATGCCAGATCCTCCAACTGGCCAAGATAAAAGGGGTAGATCCTTACCAGACCTTGAAGATTATTACCTCGCCACACAGGTTAAGAGGGCATTACAATGGTCTGTTCCTTCATATACAGCCAATTGGAAGGAGATGGAGACACTGGACGAGGAGGAGGGGCCCAATGTGGGACCTCGTTCCTTACAGTTTAATACGGACAGAGCTCATCCCCCTCACTAATGACGGTCAGGGGACACTCTGAGGGCCACCCATAGGACTTGGCAGAAGTACAAACTAAGAACCTCCTTATGGCGTCGTTGCATAGGTTATCATGGGACGCTGAATTTGCACCATCCCTCCTTGACCATACCTTTAGGACCTGGGAGAAGGGGGCTTAATCTATATTAGGCAGTTTATGCTGGGAGGAGAGGTGGTGGATTTTGGAACCCTAAGCAGAGAATATGGATTCGTGAATACGGATCATTTCAGATACTTGCAGGCGAGGGATTATATCCTCTCCTGCCGAAAAAGGGATCTTTCAGGGTGAAAGGCGGCTCCCCTTATAGAGAGTCTCCACATAATACTAACTTCGCAGAAATCAACGGGTCTCATTTCCATGCTTTATAAAGCTCTGATGGGATTAAGAAAGGATCCTCTGATTAAAGTCAAAGGGAGGTGGCTGGAGGAGGGGCAGGTGGGCTCACAGGGAATTAACTGGGAGTTGGTATTTAAGCTGGCCTCCAGAACTACTTGTTCACCCTTCTGGCAGGAATTCAGTTGGAAGGTGAGGATACGTTATTTTTTTTCACCTATGTCTCTGAGCAAAAGATCCTCTGATCGGGATCCGGTTTGCTGGAGGCTGTGTGGGGAGACCCGGGCAAACTGTCTGCATGTCTTGTGGTCCTGTCCTCGGCTTGGGCCCTTTTGGGGAGTGGTGACTCAAGCACTGGCAGAGCTGTTTGGCCTGGACCTTCCCCTGGACTGGACAAATCTCATTCTAGGAAGCCCCCCTCAGAACCTGGCTGGAGCAGATGCATGATATCTCTGGTCCCTCCTCTTGGCGGCAGCCCATAAGTCAATCACTAGGCTATGGTTGAAAAAAGATCACCCTAACCTGGCTGATTGGATTGGGGTAGTGCAGGAGGTGGCAGATATGGAGGAAATAACCTATAAGATGAATTGTAGGTTGCCGGTTTATGTCCGTAGATGGGCGAAATGGGAGATATGACGGGGATCAGAAGGTAGAGCTCTCCTAGTACGGCCCTCTTGTGGCTCTGCCCAAGGATCTCTGCCGGTCTAGGGTGAGGCTAAGTGGAAGCATCCCCTAAAACAACCTCAGATTGGGGTAGCCGCCGGGGGGACGGCCCAATTAGTTGTGATGAGAGCCTGACAGGGCTTGTCCCCCTAATGACCCTGAAGATGTTCTCTTGCCACCTGAAGTATATTGATGTGGGTCACTTCCTTTCTACTAAATTTCCCACTGGCTGCTTCTCTAAATGGTTTGTATCTTTGTAAATGGAACTGACTCTGTCTGACTGGTTCATTTTAAATGTACCCAATGAATACCAATAAACTTAAATTTAAAAAAAAGAAATGGAGGATAATGAGTACTAATGTCTGTAGTCTGGGCAACAAGCTCCCTGAACTGGTGGCCTTGATGGAAGAGGGATGCCCGGATATTGTAGCAGTCACAGAAACATGGTACACAGAGAACCATGACTGGGATGTTAACATACCAGGGTACTCAACCTACAGGAAAGACTGAGGGGAGAAGGGGGGGGAGTAGCTCTCTATGTAAGGGAAGGGATAAAAGCAACTGAACAAAAGAGTAAATTGGGAGGAGAGGAGGCACTGTGGGTCAACTTAGAGACTGGAAATGGCACCACAGTCCGCTCAGGGGTTGTATACAGACCCCAATGTCAGGGGCAGGGAATGGACAAGGATATAATAGAAGGCATCCTTAGGATGGCAGAGAAAGGGGAGATACTGTTGATGAGGGACCTGAATATGCCAGATGTTAACTGGAGCACCTTTGTTGCAGCCACACCCAAAAGAAGGGCCATTCTTGATGCCCTTCAGGTGGCATGCCTCAGACAGCTAGTTTTGGAACTCACTCGTGAGTGAGCAATCTTAGACTTCATACTCTCAAATGGGGTCAGTGAGAGTATCTCAGATCTAGAAATGGGTAGCCATCTGGGAACAAGTGACCACCAAACAGTGTGGTTCACGATAAACTTGGCTATAGAATTAAGCCATAAAAAGTGAGGGTTCTGAACTTCAGGAGGGCTGACTTTGGCAAAATGGGAGAGTGCCTTAGAATAGCACTAGCAAACCGGCTAGAAGGTGGGGTGGAGCAACAATGGGGAAACATCAAAACTGCCATCACAGAGGCAACAAGCCTTTGTGTGAAGCAAATAAACAAATCAAAACAAAAGAAAAGGCCACTATGGTTCTCAAAAGAGGTGGTGGTGAAGGTTAGGGAGAAAAAGATGGCATTTATGAAGTATAAGGAAACACAAGGAGCAGGACAGAGAACTGTACCAATTAAGGCAGAAGGAAGCAGGGAGGGTAGTTAGAATAGCAAAGGCCCAAACTGAGGAAAAGATAGCCAACTCGGTTAAGAAGGGGGATAAAACCTTTTATAGGTACAGCAGGGGGTGTAGGGAGGAATAGTGGGGCTGAATAGAATGGACGGTGGGTGGGCAGAGAGGGACAGTGAAAAAGTAGGGATACTGAACGAATACTTCTGCTTAGTATTCACAAAAGAGGGGGAGGGGAGGTGCCTAATCCAATTATTAGAAGCACTCTGGATAGGGGGGTCGATCCCAGTCCTTTCACAGAAGAAAGGGTTCTGAAAGAACTCCTAAAACTGAAGGTAGACAAAGCAATGGGGCCTGATGGGATTCACCCCAGAATTCTAAAATAAGGAGAGAACTAGTGACACCACTGACTACCCTTTTTAACAAATCATGGGAGGATGGTGTGGTACCTGAGGACTGGAGGAAGGTGGATATGAAAACCCTTCACAAAAGTGGGAGCAAGACAGAGGCAGGAAACTACAGACCTGTCAGTTTGACCTCCGTGGTAGGGAAAGTGATGGAATAATTTCTGAAGGAAAGAATTGTTGAGTATCTAGAGGCCAGTGGGGCACAGGACCCAAGGCAGCATGGGTTCACAGCAGGAAGGTCATGTCAGACAAATCTAATTGATTTCTTTGACTGGGTGACCAAAGTAGTAGACCAGGGAGGGGCTGTGGACATGGCCAACCTAGACTTTAGCAAGGCATTTGACACAGTCCCGCACAAAAGATTAATAGTCACATTAACCAGCCTGGGAGTGGGTCCCAGGGTGGTAGCCTGGGTAAAACATTGGCTGGACAACAGGACACCAAAGGTAATTGTAAATGGAGTCCACTCTGAAGAAAGAGGGGTTACTAGTGGGGTACTGCAGGGTTCAGACCTTTTTAATGTCTTTATAAGTGACATTGCAGAGGAACTGGAAGGAAAAGTATGCCTCTTTGCAGATGCTACAAAGATCTGCAATAGGGTTGATACACAAGGAGGCATGGAAAGGATAAGCAAAGACTTGGCAAGGTTGGAGGAGTGGTCAGAAGTATGGCAGCTTGGATTCAATGCAAAGAAGTGCAAAATAATGCACATGGGGAAGTGAAAACTCAGGGGAAGATTACACAATGGAGGGGGAGGTAGTAACAACAACAAAAATGGAAAGGGACCTGGGGGTAATCATATCAGATGACCTTAAGGTAAGCAAGCCATGTGAGAAGGCAGTAGGGAGTGCTGGGGGGATACTAGGATGTATAGGAAGAGGCATCACCAGTAGAAAACAGGAAGTTGTCCCTCTGTACAGACAGTTGGTGAGACCCCATCTGGAATACTGCGTCCAGTTCTGGAGACCCCATCTCCGCGAGGACATAGACAGGATGGAGGCAGTCCAGAGGAGGGCAACCAAAATGGTGAAGGTCTGCAAGAGAAGCCATACGAGGAGAGACTGAAGGAGCTTAATATGTATACCCTTGAGGAAAGGAGAGAGAGGGGGGACATGATAGAAACTTTTTAAGTACCTCAGTGAAATCAACAAAGTCCAAGAGGGAAACATATTTCAGAAAAAGAGTTGTGCAGGAACAAGGGGACACAATTTGAAGATAGAGGGGGGATGGCTCAGGATCAATGTGAGGAAGAATATTTTCAGAGAGGGTGGTGAATGCATGGAACAGCCTTTCCGAGGAGATTATGGGGTCTAAAACTGTGGGAGAATTCAAGAACGCATGAGACAGACATAAGGCAATTTTTGTGTGGGGTAGGAAGAAATAGGCTATTGGTGAAATAGGATCTGCAGCTTATCCTGTATGTAGGGAAATGGGCAGACTAGGTGGGCCAAGCGGTCCTTATCTGTCATCAAAGTCTATGTTTCTATCCCATGGGAATGCTAATGGGTCTCCCAGGTGGTAGAGTAGCACCCCTTAGCCTGGGCCAGTCTCAGTATGCTAATCTGGGATTTCATGGGGATGTGGGTGGGTCTTCCAGGTAGCAGTGCAGTGCCCCTCAGCCTGGGCTAGTCTCGGTGTGCTAATCTGGCATTTTATGGGGATGCTGGTAGGTATCCCAGGTATCCGTGCAGTGCCCCTCAGCCTGGGCCAGTCTCAGCATCCTAGTGTGTGGGATATCATAGGAATGTTTGTGGCTCTCTCAGGTAGCAGTGCAGTACCCCTCCACCTAGGCAAGTCTCAGCATGATATTCAGGGATCCCATGGGAGTGCTGGTAGGTATCCCAGGTATCGGTGCAGTACACCTCAGCCTGCGCCAGTCTCGGTGGGCTAATCTGGGATCCCATGGGATAGCTGGTGGGTCTTCCAGGTAGCATGGCAGTGCCCATCATCCTGGGCCAGTCTCAACATCCTAGTGTGGAATCCCATGGGAATGCGAGTGGGTGTCCCAGGTAGCATTGCAATGCCCCCTTCTGTCCGGACCTGCCCCCTCGTTATTTATTGCCTTGGACATTTGAAAAGATGCTCTTTGTCCATTATACAGCTTCCATTCTGCTTGTCTGTACATTACATCACAATCCACTGCTTCTGGCATCACGGGGATCCCCACAATAAGATATTATGGTGTCATACACCACGGACTATGACATCACAGTGATCTCCACAGTAACATGCTGTGATGGCATATACGGAGTGCTGTGATGTTGTACACTGAATACGCTGACGTCACAGTGATCTTCACAGTAACAGGCTGTGATGTCATACACTGAATACTGTGACATTACAGTGCTCTCCACAGTGATGGGCTATGATGTCATATGTTGAATACTGTGACATCACAGTGAGCTCCACAGTAACAGGCTGTGATGTCATACATTGAATACTGTATCATCACAGCGATCTCAGTAACAGGCTGTGAGATCATATACCAAGTACTGTGACAACACAGTGATCTCCCCAGCAGCAGACTGATGTCATACATAGAGTACTGTGGCATTACATTTAGATAAACATCAGAAGCAGGTAATGGCCCTGCTTACATGTAGCTGTACCTTTTAAAAAAAAAAAAATAGGGAAACAGAATTAGACACATTATGAAGTCAAAGCTGACGCTGTGTTTGAATAGTACGATTACCAAAGTGTATTTCAACAGACAGCGCTAGCTCTTTGCTGAAGATGGAAAACAAAGGAACAGTTGTGGCATATGTTTATATACAGTTGTGGAAAGGGAGGGAAGAAACTTTACAGTAGAAAGAAACATTAGTTAGAGAGATTACAGACCGGTTAAGTGACCTGCTTACAGTCGCAAAGCATGTGTATGGCTTTTGTGAAGTTCAAACCAAGGTCTCCAGTTTTTCACATCTCTGTGCTCACAGTCAACCTATAAGGTCACTTCACCATTACCCTGCATTTTGACTGACAGGAGGTAGCCTTTGCTATAGGAAAAAAAGCCAGAGGGAGACGCTATCATTTTCACAGTTTGTATATCTGCACAGTTTTCTTCTAAGCCATCTGTCCTCCTGAAGGAAGGAAAGAGAAGATTAACACATGCTCACCTGTCAACAGCGATGAGTACAACCAACGGAATTACCCCTGCCTCGCTGGTCTCAGGATGAACTCTGAGCAAGGTTCTTCCCTTGAAGTTTCCGTGTCTTTTGTGGCTCTGCACTTGACGTAATTGATAAGATGTTAGAAAACATTCTGAGACCTCACATGACTGGTAGAAGCCAGGCAGTACTACACCTGTTTCCTATACATGCGCCGGGGACATTTATTGCATTTGGGCCCCAGCCAAAAGTGTCTTTATTGTGTCAAGGAGTCTGTTCATTTCTCTTATTACAGTGAAATATGGTAGGTGCTAAACTTCAAGCGGATGTATACTTTACTTAATATTTACCAGGTTTAATGAAAAAATAGGCTAGAGGTATCAACGCAGCTGCTCAGTGATTATTTTTTTTAATGATACTGAGCAGAGGCAGAAACAATGAGCAGACAGCAGTAAATGGCAGTAACCAGCATGTTCACAAGGTGATGCAGTAGTTTGCAAATTTACTCCGAACCCCTGACTATAAGGAAGCCTGCATGGCTACGAAAGATTAATCATTAGTCATGACTGGAGCTCGGTTTTTGGTACCATCATGCCTTCATCAGAACTGGAATGGGCATGATGTATATTTTCTTTTATAAAATGGATATAAAAAAAAAAAAATCAGTAAAAATGTTACCTCCCAATTGGATGAAACACACCACATGCCCGTGTGTTATCCCACAGTGACTGCACACGTGCACTTCTATTTTTCACCCCTTCCAAAATAATTCTGGATATTTTAGAAGATAGATGATCCACTACAGGGCATGTGGTAGTGCTCTGATATACGACTACCTTGGGTGGTTGAAGGCACTTGGCCTGTGGCTTCGTGCCTTGCAGCACGCACACCCACACCAAGACATGCATATATCAGAGCATGACCACACCCCCTGTAATAGATTATCTGTTACATATATACTGTACCTCTCTTAAAGAGACATCACCTATAATGCTCCCTGAAAGAAAATAAAAAACAGATGTAAAGAAAAAAAAACACAGGGCCTATACACTGCATGGGGCTCCACTTGCTGCAGTGGAAGCACAAACAGAGGCAGTACCTACACACTGCATGGAGCTTGGCTTGCTGCAGTGGAGGCAGAGACAGGACCTACACACTGCATGGAACTTGGCTTGCTGCAGTGGAGGCAGAAACAGGACCTACACACTGAGTGGGGCTCCACCTGCTGCAGCGGAGGCAGAAACAGAGACAGGACCTGCACACTGTGTGGGGCTCCACCTGCCGCAGTGGAGGCAGAATCTACACACTGCATGAGGCTCAGCTTGTTGCAGTGGAGGCAGAAACAGCCGCAGGATCCACACACTGCCTGAGGCTCCAGTTCCTGTAGTGAAGGCAGGAACTACACACTGTGTGAGGCTCAGCTTGTTGCAGTGGAGGCAGAAACAGCTGCAGGATCCACACACTGCCTGGGGCCCCAGTTCCTGTAGTGGAGGCAGGAACTATACACTGTGTGAGGCTCAGCTTGTTGCAGTGGAGGCAGAAACAGCTGCAGGATCCACACACTGCCTGGGGCTCCAGTTCCTGTAGTGAAGGCAGGAACTACACACTGTGTGTTGCTCAGCTTGTTGCAGTGAAGGCAGAAATGGAGGTAGGACCTACACACTGCATAGGACTCTGCTTGCTGCAGTGGTGTCGGGAACAGAGGCAGGACCTACACACTGCATGGTGTAACAGTTGTGGAATGACTGTTCCACTAACAAGAGGTTTGGATACCTTAGTTTCTAGGGGGTCAACTTGTGGGAGATCTGAAGCTGTAGGGATCTTGCCCAGATGAGAGGTTAGACCCTGCATAAATAAAATCAGAAAAGGTTGTGAGCATGTTATTAATTGCACCAGTAGGAGTAAGCTGGGACGGGGAGAGTAATTGCCAACACCCCTTACACGGAGCACACCTATGTAAAACCAGTAATAAATAAAGGCTGTCACTCTATGTAAGTAAAAATAGTGTGTGAAGCAGTTTTGGTAGCCAAGGGCTACTATCTGTTTGTCTGTTTGATAGTTAAGTAGCCCTGGTGGTCCAAGGGTATTTGGGTCCATACCAGTGCTGTTAAAACAGCATGTTTTTAAAAAATGTCTGATTAAACAAAATGCTGTGCCTGGGTAGAGCAATTCCCCTAGTTTGCTACTTAGTTCAGTTGTTTTGCCGAGCAGCAGCTGCGCGGCATCAAGATGCCAAGAAGAGGAGCAGAGAGTGAGGAATGGAGGCGCCGAGAGCCAAGACGCAGCTCCATGGTGGTAAGGCTACAGTGCGCTCAGGGAAATCCATTTTCTGAGCCAAGGGGGCATCTCAGCGGGTACCGCTAGTGCAGCCACGAAGCAGGCTATGGCCTACCGGAGCAGTTCAGAAAGAGGGAAGCGCACCTCTCTCTCTCTCTCTCTCTGGCCAGAGACCAGATGTTTTAAAAATAATTCATTTGGCAGGCAGCAAGCACCAGGACAATAATTTAGGGACTGATTGCCATGTATTTAAAAATAAATAAAAAGGGGATACATAAAATGAGGATGGGCTCCCACCATACCTCTCAAGTGTCCATGATTACAAGGGACGTCCCTCATTTTGGTCCACAAAATGTCTCTCTTCCTCATGAAAGAGGCGCTGCCCATAAAGAAAATGTGCTGTGAATTCAGGCTTAAAAACAGGAAGTCATTATATTCTAAGATGATAGGGTCTGTACCCCTTATTGTCCCTTATTTGGAGTTTCCAAAAATGTCCACGTCCCTCATTTCAGTGACAAAAGGTTAAGAGGTATGACATTCCCCTACTCAGCATTTCAATGCCATCTTATCGAGCAGTAAGCAGGCCGCTATTGTGAGAAGCCACAACTCCAACGTTAAGTTAAATAAAGCACAAAACCTGATCAGTTAATTAAAATAATGCCACGGCGAGCTAGTATACAGTCACATGTTCACACACATACGTATTTTATAATACTTCATTGTTTAGTTTACAAAACGGAGCTATTAAAAGCAGCGTGTTACTGGAGAATGAGTCAGCATAATTTAAAAGGTAAAATGTGCAACTGTTTTTCTGAAAGGCACTGTCAAGCCATTTAAAGCTGGATTAAAACACAACTTGGCAGATTTATAGATTAAAAGATGGACTATGGAGTAAAAATAGTCTCATCGGGTAAAAAGTTTAAGAAGGGAGGAGTCACTGACCTGTCAGTATGGAGAAGTATGAGCGGAGAAGCTGTTGCCCTGGAACCATGCCAGCAGGCAGGGAGGGTGACGTAAGAGCCAGGAAAGGGTGAATGCTCTCAGGCAGGAGGGGTTACTGAAGCCCTTGGGACAGCCAGCAGACGGAGTCTCTGACATATGAATATTTAATTTGTCTGAGCTCCAGACAAAGAGAAAGTGTTTATCCCAAAGGGAAATTGTTTAATTTAAAAGGAAATCTTATCCTTCTTAACTGTGAATCAGCAAGCTGTGTTTCTCCACAGGGTGTAAAACTAAGTTTCAGTAATTTAATCATCCCTTAACCCCATTATTTAATAAAAATGCTGGGGTAAGCAGCGATACCAGATGATTAAAGACCCCTCATGCGCGCAATCAAAAACTCACATCATTACGGTACTGACAGCATTTTCAACGTCATGCACATGCCCCCTCACAGAAAACTAGTACACAATGACACGCCCAGCCATGACATGAGTCATGAGTTTACTGTGGCTAACCCACAAAGTTATACTGACTGTGTAAAAAAAAAAAAAATGGCTACGTAACTGAACAACGATAATTTCAAAATAGTTGTATCTTTCTTCTGTGGGGGTGCTCCTTGCCCCCCCCCCCCCCCAGGTCCTCGGTGATTATTTAAAAAATGGTTGTGTGCATAGTAATACTTTCTGGCAACAGTAACAAAGTAACTACTGAGGACCGGGGAGGGGATTGCATTTCAATTTCAGCATTTGAACATTATTTTTACGACAGCATTTTACCCCGTTCAATGTCAGTATTCGTGTATCAGTCAGTGTATCATGAATTGTTTTATTTGTCTTTAGCGTTATTGATCTACCTTTTTGTAAAACTCATGCGGTCGGGTACTGGAAAACTATGATGCAGCAGTAGTCGGCCTCCAATGTGGCGGTGGGCAGAGATACAGCAAGCAACTGCCATAATTATCCTTTCGCGCAAGAGGGGTCCTTAATCACCTGGTATCGTCGGGAAAGCCAGGAGTGTGCACTTTATCGTGGAGAAGGTGATTCAGTTTTATTTTAAGGTAATTTTATTGTACTTAATGTGTTGTACTATTAAAATGAATACAAGTTAACAGAGCAGGCTCTGAATTTTCAGAAAAGGCAGTTGGAAACTCAACCTTGGGGATTTCATTCTGGCTCATCCTGCTGAATTCCAAAGTGGAGTTGAAGCCAATTGGTGCTGAGGTTTGGAACTGAGTCCTGTCCACTCAGTGACCAGGATTTGGGAGGAATGGGATGATCTTACTTTGAAAAACAGCTCTTGCAGCAGGTTATACCATTAGGACTGAAGCCGGCAGGCAGCAGGACCCCACAGAAAACTTCTAGCTAGCTACATACAGTGGGGGGGAGCCGACGTCAGCCCCACCCTTGGTGTCATACATCATAAAAGGGGCAGCCCTCCAGCATCCCTCAGTTCTCTTCCCTGCGTCGACTCGCAAGCATCAGCTCCACGGTTGCCTTCAGCTCTCGAACGATTCCATCACTTGTGTAGTTCTACTTTTATTTATTATTTCTCGCAAAAGTTTGTTTTTATTTTGCATGTCGTCTTCCCCGTCTTCTGTTGAAAGGCACTCCTCTAAGTGCGCATGTGGCAAACAGATTCCATTTAAGAATCAACACACAGCCTGTGTCGGGTGCCTAGGCCCTAAACACGACACCAAGGCCTGTTCGATTTGTCAGAACTTAAACAGCCACACAAGGATCTGCAGACAAAGTTTTAGAGACCTTCTTTTGGAAAAAAAGATTAGCAGCCATGCACAGAAATTCCTTCTCACAGGAAGAGTCATCCCATAGATCAGGAAAACACCAGAAAAAATGGAGGGAGAAGGAGAAAGCGCTCCCCATCCACGTGGACATCCAATCCAGGGCTAGCTCGGACTCTGCCCACTCCACCAGATCTCCGTCTCGGGCAAAGACCCAACCTCTGCCAGCCAAAATCTAGACTTCTGGTGGTACAGATAAGATATCCACCCTCCAGCTTCTAAATGTCTGGCCCAAGGAATCTTCACACAGCCATCCCTCAGGCTCTTCAGGCTGATCTGCATCCACAGATCGTCCGACCAAGGCGCATTCCAAGTCAGCCGCCACTTCTGGCCCTGACTCCCTGGACCGGCACCCCAACCTCTGGAGGTCAGCCTCCCAACCCCCCTAGGGGGAACCCTGGGACTTCTGTAAAACAGTTATCAGACCTGACGTCCCGTAAGCAGACCTCTCTCTGAACAGAAGCGGACATCAGAGCAGACATCTGCAAAGCGTCTCAAGGACCAACGACCGACAGAGGTCCTTTCCCACAAAAAGGACGTCATCTCATCCTTACTGGACACCTATTTGCCAGGATGTTCGGACAATGACGGTACCGATGCCGGGATCGAACACCATGATGACCAGGTGTCAGGAGGAAGCAAACCTCCCACATGACCCAACTCCACCAAAAGACGTATCTAAGGGTGTATCAGGGCATAGAAAGCCAGACTCAGGTGACGGTCAGGCACCACCTCAAGATGAACCAACGCCAGGTCAGTTGTCAGGCCTCAACATTAATGAGGCGAAGGAATTGTTTTCCTACTGGTGGGAAACCAACAGGAAGGACGTAGTTCCCACAAAACCTCCAGTGGAGAACTTATCTCCTTCGAAAGAAAAAAGCCCGGACAGACCACCCCCTAGGGAGGAAAGCCCAAAACCTAGGGGCTGTTCCTAGGAAAAGCGGTCTCATGATGACGAGAAGCCCCCGGGGTCTCCCTCACAGACCCCTTCATGCTCTCCCAGTGCGCACAGACCTAAAAAACACCATAGATCAGACTCCTAATCATCGGACAAATCTCACTTCTCCGCCTCAGAATCATCCAAGTCAGACTCTCCCTTTAGTGTCCCATCACCAGACCCACGGAACCTGCCAAGGTCACCCCCAATGGCCCAACATTAATGGATATTGTCACAACTTTGCTCTGCAGGTCAGCCCTCCACTCCCAAAGTGCCAACCTCTGCGCGTAGAATTGTGAACAGTACAAGGTAACCCGCTTGTCTGTTTTGTGGGTTCAAGTCACCTTAGTCTCAAGTTCTGGAGGGATTCAAACTGATAACCTCTTGTTAGTGTGCCCAATTATCAGGCTCAGATAAGTCTGTCTTCAGGGGGCCAGAAATCTTTGCCTATGGGCACCTAATCGGGCATTACAAAATTAACCCTTAGAACTCTATGCAAGACCTAGAGAACTCTATCTGTTTCCCAGTTTGGTATCACAATAAGGTCATACACAGTGTCCACTATAACCTTCCAAAAGCTTAACTTATATAAAAAAAATTTCAAGGCACACCAGGCAGTTTCCGTTTTTAAAATATATGGGCCAGATATTCAAAAGGGTTGCACCATGCGTAATAGGGTTGCGCCAGCGCAAGTCCGAAATTGCGCCATTGTGCGATATTCAGCAGGAGGCAGTCGCGCCACAGAAAACATGCTGAGCAACAGCGCAATGCAAATGAAGGTATGTGCAACCGAAGGGGGTGGAACCATGCATAAAGTGCGCAATGCGATATTCAAAGGCTTGCGCAATGCGCAACAGTGGATCAGGCGGAAGTTGCGCCATGGCAGAAATTAGCCAAAATAAAAAGGCTCAAGGAAGAGGCACAAGAACGCGACAGGAAATGCACATGAGGCAGCCAGACAGAGCAGGCCACAGCAGGAACTAGTGCAGGCCAGGGAGTGTAGAGGACAGAATAGGGGCAGGTGAAGGTGTGTGGGGCCACAGAGTGCAGAGGCCAGTAGGTGTACCCGGTGCAGTGGAGGTAGCAGTCAGGACAGCGGGGTAAGAGATCAACAACAGCGAGGGGACACAAGCCAGGGAGATGGACAGTGCCAGCTTCCACATGGAAGCTGTAATGAGGTGAGAAGGCATGCTGCAGGGGCATGGCTGTGGAAGGGCCCGTCGGCGGTACACCCCCAACAGGCAGTACCGTGCCCGCATCAGCTTTGAGCTGTATTTGGATGTTGAGATTGTGGGCTGGTACGGCCTGAACAGGGCAATACTGAGGCGGCTCTGTGAGCTGTGCAGTGATGCGATGCAGGCACCCTCACGACGGAGTCATGCTCTGTCAGTGGAGACAAAGGTAACAGCCTGCATGTGCTTGCTCACCACGGGTACCTGCCAGAGACCAACAGGGACACCACAGGTATAACACGTCGGCCCACATCATGCATCCTCACCCAATTCCTCAAGCGCACTGCTACCCACATGCTGCGGAGTACATTCATTTCCCCAGCACCGCGGTGGAGCGCACAGCAAACATACATGAGTTCCACAGGGTAGCACGTATGCCTGCCGTGCTAGGGGCGATAGACTGCATCCATGTGGCCATCCGCACACCACCTGGCCCTGATGGGGCTGCATATCGCAATCGGAAGGGGTTCTCCAGTGTCAACTGCCAGGTGGTGTGTGATGCCAGTGGGCGCATCATCAATGTCTGTGCCACGCACCCTGGAAGAGCACACGATTCATTCATATGGTACCAGTCAGCACTGTGCCATCGATTCGAGAGTGGGAACAACCCCACAGGACATCTAGTGGGTGAGTATGCATGTAGGATTGGCAAATCGGGGGCAAGGGTGGGTAAGCCACAGGTGCCATGGTAGTGGCACACAGGGCTAGGGGCAATATGGGCCTGAACATGACACTAACCTCCACTATCTCCACACAGGTGACAGTGGATACCCACTCAGTCCCTGGCTACTCACACCATACCAGCAGCCCACGACCCCATCACAGCAACGCTTCAATGAGGCACATGCCGCCACACACAACATCAGTGAGTGGGTGTTTGGGATGCTGAAGGCATGCTTCCGATGCCTAGACACCTCCGGTGGTGCCCTACAGTACAGCCCCTCAAAGGCCTGTGGGATATTCCTGGCCTGTTGTATCCTGCACAACATGGCCAAAGACTGTGGGATAGCCGTACAGGTCGAGGAGGGGGACAGCAATGGGGATGCTGGTGATGTCGGTGATGATGGGGATGAGCAGCCCCCACTTGGATGGTGTGACCCCCGACTGATCCGGCTGGCCCAGCTGCACGGGACACCATCACAGAGGAGCACCCGCTGCTTAAGGGTAAGTCATGGGGCCATGTGCAACCAACACTGTCAGGGCACAACCCACATACACACAGGAAACACACCAGGGGTGCATGGCGGTGAGGAAGTGGCAGGGTACAGGTGCACAAACACACAACCAGGGAGGGTGAACAGTAACCGCCACATGGACAGACACACACACACACACAGGCACAAAGTGCACAGGGTCAGGTGCACAGCAGAGCAGGAACAGACATGAAACACACACGTCCACAGGCCACCACCACACCTGTACTGTCCATGTATGTGTGTCAGATGCTGGGCACCTTGCACCTGGTACAGTGCAATGCAGGCATCATCATGCACACGCACCTGTGGACAGCAGTCGGGAAGGTGTGCAAGTGGTCTGTGTGTCGGCGTAGGACAGGGCACCCACTGGTGCACTGCCCACCAAAACACACATTGCACACAGGGCAGCACCAGACAGGGCCCACACTGGGAGACAGGTCAGTCATGTGGCATAGTGCCACGGC
The DNA here is from genome assembly GCA_016271365.2 of Neoceratodus forsteri. NCBI lineage: Eukaryota > Metazoa > Chordata > Ceratodontiformes > Ceratodontidae > Neoceratodus > Neoceratodus forsteri. The sequence continues at coordinate 3,062,300 of JADMNL010000033.1, forward strand.
CACCTCAGATGCGTGGGCGGCCCCGCCGAGACCCAGCAGCACTGGCAGGCTGAGCATGGGCCACGTGGGGTGGCACCGATGGACCACCAGGAGTCCCACTGCATGAACGCGACCTTGTCCGCACAGGGGTCTGCAGCATACTGAACATACCTGCACCAGGGGTCCTCAGGATGCCCACAGCTGAACCAGGCATCGACAGGGTGGGTGTCGCACGACGCCAGGAGCGGGAAGTGGACAGCGTACTGCGCGGTGTGAGTGGCACAGGGGCACCTGACTGTGTGCCCAATGTGGCCACGGCACTGACCACTGCCTGTGTCAGCCTGTCGATGGCGGCGGTCACATCCACCCGCATATGGTCAATCCAGGACAGGATCCTCTCGGTGTCCCTGCTGTGTCGCTCCTCGACCCACTCCAGAGCCACACACAGTGCCTCCACGGATGTTGCAACCCGCATCTGCTGCTGTACTGATGCCTGCAGCAGGCGGGTGTGCTCATCAAAGAGGTCATCAGCCACATCGGCAACCTGTCCCTCAGGGTCTGGAAGGGCCTGATGTACAGCACCCCTTGAGGGTGGGCGCTGCTCACCAGGACCAGATATGGGCATGTCCACAGGCGGTGCACCTCCAGCACCGCTGAGCCCTGTACACCCAGTCCTGGTGGGTGACTGCTGCTGCTGCTGCCCCTCCGCCTGCTGTACCCACGGGATCAGTGGTTCCCCTGCTGTGGCAGCAACAGTGCCAGTGACCTGCACAGCCACCGGTGCTGCCCCACCAGTGCTGACAGGCACAGCCTGGGACTGTGCTGACATGCTGGCACACACATCGGAACCAGCTAGATCCATGGGCGTGAGCTGGCCTGCTGTGTTTCCATTCTGTGACACACACATGTCAATGCCCATAGTGGTCAGTGCATCATCGATGGTGCAGGTCTGTGCCAGAGCCACAGCGTGCTGTCCTGCTGTGTGTCCATTCTGTGACACACACAGGTCAATGCCCATAGTGGTCAGTGCATCATCGATAGTGCAGGTCTGTACCACAGCCACAGCCTGCTGGCCTGTCATGTGTCCATCCTGTGACACACACGTCACTGCCCATAGTGGTCGGTGCATCATCGATGGTGCAGGTCTGTGCCACAGCCACAGTGTGCTGTCCTGCTGTTTGTCCATCCTATGACACACACATGTCAATGCCCATAGTGGTCGGTGCATCATCGATGGTGCAAGTCTGTGCCACAGCTGCAGTGTGCTGTCCTGCTGTGTGTCCATTCTGTGACACACACACATGTCAATGCCCATAGTGGTCGGTGCATCATCAATGGTGCAAGTCTATGCCACAGACACAGCTGCAGCATGCTGTCCTGCAGTGTGTCCATCCTGTGACGCACACATGTCAATGCCCATAGTGGTCAGTGCATCATCGATGGTGCAGGTCTGTGCCACAGCCACAGCCACAGCGGTCTAGTCCTGCTGTATGTCCATCCTGTGACATGTTGATAGAGAGCAAGGCAGGGGTAAATGGAAAAAATGACAAACGCAATAAAGACAGGGATGGAGCAAAAGGGGTAAGGCCATCAAGAAATGGAGGTAATGAGTACCAATACCTGTAGTCTGGGCAACAAGCTCCCTGAACTGGTGGCCTTGATGGAATAGGGATGCCTGGATATCGTAGCAGTCACAGAAACATGGCATACAGAGAACCAAGACTGGGATGTTAACATACCAGGGTACATAACCTACAGGAGAGACAGGGAGGGGACTTGTATGTCTCTAAAGTAAGAGAAACTAAAAATAAAGTTCCTTAAAACTATGACCTCTGAGTCTATAGGAAACCCCAAAAAGTTCTGGGGAACACTTAAGGATCTAAATGGTCAAGAAAAATCAAAAGCTAACACTCTTCTGTCCAAGGAGGAAACATCTGAATGTGACATGGCGCTCCCCGATAGGTATAATACATTTTTTATAGAATCGGGATATTTCTTTAGTGGTTCCACTGGCTCCTTGTGTAATCCCTGGACTACAGTTCATGGGGATGTGCATCAATTCATCTTCTTTTTCTATTTGTTATGCTTTATCTTGCCACCTGCCGCCGTTACGTCAGCCTTGGTCCCCTCCACACCCACATCCACATTAGCCGCATCCCGTGATGCCCCTGGCTTTACCCCCTAGGGTGGGGTTGTGGTACCGCGCTTCTAAGGGCCGCAGTGTACAGAATAGGCCAGGGAGGCAGCCTGAGAGCTCATCAGAGCGGGCAGGCTTCATCCAGGTGGCAGGCAGCAATAGTTTTTCTCCCCTGTATGTGGGGGTGGGGACATGCAATGATGGACAGCATCTTCCCTGTCCCTCAAACTACATTCTGGTGCCAGTTACTGCAGTGCCCCTAGCCTCTGCAAGGGGTCCGTCAAGCACTGGCCACATTCCCCTCCTTCCCCCCCTGGAGAAGGAGAGCAGTCCTTGGGATGCTCCATCCTTCTCCTCCCTGGCCGGCCCTCTCATGTCCTGGCTTTATTCCCAAACCCAGGTTGCCAGCGTCACAAGCAGAAATCCAACCACTGTGCATCAATTCATCTTTAAAGAAATAAGAAAACATGAGGTACTGGAATTACTTTTGGGGTTGAAGTTGAGTAGTAGCAGTGGTCCAGATGGATTGTCTTCCACAATGTTTAGGTATGCGGCAACACACATAGCCGAACCCTTGGCATATCTGTTCAATTGGTCTATTACATAGGGACGTGTCCCAGAGGGTTGGAAGTTGGCCAGGGTGGTCTCTATCTATCAGGTGAGGACCCTGGCCATCTGTCCAACTATAGGCCAATATCTTTGTTGCTGGTGGTAAGCAAAATGTTTGAAAAGTTGCTGTCTAGACAGATTATGGACCATCTGGAAGGAAATAATCTATTGGACTAGTACTAATCTGGTTTTCAAAGATTTCATGGGACCATGATGGCCATGTCAGAGGTCTTGAATGAGACTGGTGTAGCAAAGGGTGCCCAATGTTTAACAGGAGCAATTCTGATCAATCTCTCCAAGGCCTTCAACACGGTCAAACACCAAATGTGGTTGAAGGGCCTATGTGAGATTGGACTGTCTAGGAAGACTATAAAATGGTTTTGTTCATATCTCTCCAATAGATGGCAGGTCACGGCAGTGAACAGTTCAGAGTCACACACCCTTCTTGTCCATAGAGGGATACCCTAGGGCTCTGTTTTGGGTCCGCTACTTTTTCTAGTTTACCTGGAGGATCTTGGACAGCATGTGGGTGCTGCTTGGTACCACCTATTTGCCGATGACACCATCATCTACTTCTCGCATTCCTCAATGTCAGGTGTACAAAATACACTTCAGGCTGGGTTTGATAACCTACAAACCTATTCGACTAATTCTAGATTAAAATTAAATACATCATGGGGTCATGCTTAACTTTTTTTGCACTGGTCCACCTGGTAAGTGTTGACCCAGCTTCACTGGCCTCCCAGAGATTGCACTAACCCCAAGATTAACATTACATTTTTATGAAAAGAATCACACAGTGACAAAGACAGATGTCTGAAACAGTATTTTATTTACTGTTTTGTCACTTATTTTTCTGTTCCCATTTTTTTTTTTATTACCACAACACTCATTACTGGTTATCTGACTATAGGCATAAATACATCCCTCTGTGCCTGTGTGTTTCATCACTGAGCTGCTGCGGTGTGCAGAAATAGGACTGAAAACAATCACAGACAGCAAAGTATGGATGAGAAAAGTCACTTCACTCATTAGAGAGGACACGAATTGATTACTTATATGCAGCTGTTTGTAATGTTTCTATTTTCATAAATTATATTAGTACCTCTAAAGGACTCCTATTTAACCGTGACTGAATAAAAGTCGAAGCTGTCAGTTGCAGTTTCATGGAACCAAGAATTCGAAGCTTTGACTTCCTCATGGTTCAGAAATGTGAGCACAAACGTATCAGTTCAGTGCCCACGGTTCTGAAACCCTGAAGTGACATGAGTGAAAACTCCAAAATTCTTGGTTTCATGAAAGGGGAACTGCACAGAATGTTGTCCACACAAAGAAAACAATACAAAACACACCTGACAACTTCTGCTTTTCTTCAGGCGTAGTTAAATAGAAATACTTTAGAGGTATGAATATAATTTATGAAAACAGACACATTTCAAACAGCTGCACATCAGTAATCAATTCCTGTCCCCTTTAAGCCTGTTTGAGGAATTTGTCAGAAAAAAGCACAGTTCTACTTTGCTTCACATCTGTACGAGTTGGCCACCCACTGAACTCTGACCACCACACACTCCTAGTCCAGCTGCTGCTTCCAGGGGTGATTATTACCTGTTGCTCGAACAGTATAAAGATGATGTGCCTATCTACACAGTCTACAGCCTATGGATACATGGAAGGCTTAAGATTTCAGTGTCCTATCAATCCCTTACCTGTCTCAAACATGAACCAGTGACACAAATCACAAAACAGAAAGACCCTCTATAGAGATACTGGACTGCTTGTGGAGCTCATTGGCTAGCCCTCATTCAAGTAATGACACGCTCTGCTATACCACTTACTTAAAATGTTTATAAAACTAGCAGTGACACAGGCAAAGAGAAGAGAACCATATGCAGAGAAGCCAACCCAGAAACAAGGCAGCCCATTTTCTTTTTCAAAATAAACTCACACTAACGTGCTTGTAGATAAACAAAACATTCCCTGTATTCTTTACAAACAGATTGTCATTCTAAATCCCTTCAAGAGTCAAACATCTGAAACTTTCCCAACATTGCAAGTAAATGGATTCTTTGTTAATCTCCATGCTCTGGGCAAGATGGAACGCAAGGCCCCTCATGCTATTCCTGTTGACTCAAGGTCAGACAGACAATCTCGACCTATCCAGACGTGTCACTCTACCACCCCAGGTAAAAGCAAGCATCAAATGGTGGACAAACAGACACAAACTGACCCTAGGTGTTCCGATAGACATAACACCAGACATCACCATAGAAACGGACGCAAGCCTCTCCGGCTGGGGAGCAGTGCTCAGACACCTTACGGACCAAGGAAAATGGTCCACTCAAGACTCAAAACTTACGATCAACGCACTAGAACTGAAGGCAGTGTTCAAGGCACTACTGCACTTCTCCAAACACGTCCTACACAAGCACGTACAAATCAGGTCAGACAACCAAACCATGGTGGCTTATATAAACAAGCAAGGCACAAAAAGCAGGACTATGATGTCACTAACTTCCAAACTACTCAACTGGGCTCAAACAAACTTAAGATCAATATCAGCAATCCACCTGGCGAAACTCAATGTCACCTGGACTGGTCTCATCGCCAGATGATACACCCCAGAGAATGGAAACTTCACCCACTGGTATTCCAAAAATCGACCACAGATGGGGCCAATACAGATAGACCTCATGGCATCTCACAAGAATCACCAATGCCCAAAATACTGGTCCCTTCAAGGATCACAGAGCAATAGAGTGGACTCTCTATCGGCAAACTGGTCCTTCCAAGTGGCATACATCTTCCCCCATTCCACTCATTCCCTCAAGTGCTACGAAGATCCGATTATCAAGGCAGAGTCATCCTACTGGCACCTCACTGGCATGAAAGAGCATGGTTATGTGATCGTCTCCATGGCACTGACAGATCCTGGCAACTCCCACTGCTACGGACCTTCTCACACAAGGACCGATTACACATCCGAACCTCGTCAATTACAACTGGCGGCATGGCTCCTGAAAGGAAGAGACTGCTGAAAGCAGGATACCACCCTCTGTCATTCAGACCATGGCATCCTCACGTCAACCTTCCACTCTTACACTTACTTACGACACTGGAACATTTTTGACACATGGTGCCATCACAAAATCAACTCTGCAAAATGCACCATTCCACATATCCTCTTATTTTACAGGAAGGTCTACAACTAGGACTCTCCCGTCATCACTCAGGGTACAAGTAGCAACCATAGGAGCACATGAGGACAAATACAGGGCACCACACCGGCTCCCACCAAGACGTCATCCGCTTCTTAAAGGCAGCCAGTAACCTTCTTTCCACTCAAAACCCACTGTTGGGCGCTATATGGGATCACCTCGTGCTAACAGCGATGACAAAACCTCCTTTCAAACCAATCAAGTCCATCCCCATTAACTGGCTACAACTCAAGACGTTTTCCTAACAACCATAGCTTCAACGGCCCAGTCGAGGAGAATGCAAGCACTATTCCACGAGGAACCTTTCCTACAATTCTACCCCGACAGAATCTCTATGAGACCAATATCTTCATTCCACCCAAAAATCGCGTCCCAGTACCACCTTAACCAAACTATAGAAATTCCAGCACAAACTTCCACCAGAGGACATTCAAGCCGATCCACAGCTTCGCCTACTAGGCATGACTCGCTTACTCTCTACATACTTAGCCAGAACGGTGACTATACGCAAATCAGACAGACTATTCATTATCACTCAAGGCCGCAGACTGGGCATGGCAGCATCCAAAGCTGCCATTGCAGGGTACCTCAGGAAAGCAATATCAGAGGCTTATAAGGCTAGCAATTTGCAAGTACCTACAACACTAAAGGCACACTCCACCAGAGCCATTGCCACCTCATGGGCAGAAAGAAACATGGGCACTGCAGAAGAAATTTGCGCTGCAGCCACATGGTCAACCATCCACACATTCACCAGACATTACAGACTGGACGTGTCCCAACAACACAAGACAAATTTTGCAAGAGCAGTACTCCTAGCGGCAAACACAGGAAACACTTGACATTGTCCCTAACCCACCTAGACTTCATTCCTGCTTTAATAACCCATGATGTCAGGTAAGTGGGTGCCCTCAGAGACCATCCCCACAATGGTAGTTTACCACCTGGTAAAGGTGATTGTGGGGAATGGCTCTCTGAGGCACTCCACCACCCTCAGCACAACGTGACAAATGACATGGAAGCAACTTCGACACAACATCGCATACTCTCTGTCTCACGACATGTATTGCTACTTCATCCATTAAAAAATTTCACTTTTAACAATTCAGTCTCTACAGAGCAGTACATAATCATTATTAAGGTACAGTTGGGGGGCAATTTAACTTTACTTGCATTTCAGACACAGCTTTGGAAAACATCGAACTGACTAGAAGTGACCAGAGACACTCAGAGGGGACGTCCTCAAAACTAGTCACGTGCATCAAGACAACCTATCAGGTGTACACAACCCATGATGTCAGGTAAGTGGAGTGCCTCAGAGAGCCATTCCCCCACAATCACCTTTACCAGGTGAGTAAACTACCATTCCTTCCCCTAATAAAACACTTCTAACCTTAAATGTCCATGCTGTGTCTGGCAAAATGTGCATCTCTGTCGCTCTCCCTCCTCTGAGTTGTTTTTCCAATCGGTTCTCCCTCCTTTCAGGGCATGATGTCCCTCCCCCACCTTGTTTCAGCACTGTGACCTGCCCTCCCCTGCATCCGCACTGAAAAGGATCTGGTAGTTCTGTTGTTGCTGCTCCTTCCCCTCGGATACAGCTCGTCACAGAACTAAAGGGCTTGCAGCGTCCGACTCCACCAGCTTCAGCAAACAACGTGGTCTCACTGTTCCTGTTTGTTTGTCAACAGCTGTCCTTCACCTGCCTGCCTCAGGTCATGACATGTGCCGAGATGTGCTCTACTGCTGCTGTGGCCATGCCAGCAACTGCACTTCGAGCTTGAAATGCTGATATTTCCAAACTGAAAACTGCCTTAGCCCTGCAAATAATGGCTAGATTGCACTAACCAAGACTGGAAAGTCAGGAGATGATCGTACTGGCCCGAGACAGTTTGCACTGTGCCCCGGGCCAGTAAAATAACGTTAAGATTGACCCCTGTATCAAAAACTAAATGTATGATTTTTGGGACAGCTTCAAAGTTAAGAGGGGACCCTGAATTGGAAACTGTTGATGGGTCAGGTAGTATTTCAGAATGAGTGGATAGTTACAAGTATTTAGGGTTTTGGTTGGATGGCTTAGGTTCGGGGAACACCCATGTAGATAAGCTCATAACTCAGTTGAGTAACAGGGTGGGCTTTCTTTATTGACACAACAATTGCTATGGTTCAGAAACATTAAATTTAATTATAAAAGTCCAACTTTTTCTGTTAATAGCTTATGGCGATATCTTGGATGACTGTGCAACCAGTGATATCTTGGCAAGACTGGATATGTTATTAAATAGGTTAGCCAGATTGGTGTTGAATTGTCCAAAATGCATGCATCATTGTCAGATGTCCAAGCAACTAGGATGGATTCCCTTGTGTGAGAGAAGGCGTTTTCATAAACGGGTATTCGCTTACAAATGTGGATTGAGACACGTCCCTCTATATTTGAGTAAAAGGTTAAGTTTTAGGAACATGAAACCCTCTTTGAGGAACTCTAGTGCAAGAGAAATGTTGGTCCCTTTGTACAAAACAAAATGTTCCCAATCTTGCTTCAGTCACTACATTCCAGTTCTCTGGAACAGTCTTCCACAAGAATTTAGGGTCCATACCAAGCAGTCTCCTTCGGTTCCGACATTGAAAAGGTTTCTGTGGTCATTGGAAAAGTTGTGTAATTATTTTAATTAAATGTTACAATGTTGTTTATTTATATTTTATGAATATTTGTGTAAAGTATGTATGGAAGGTCACCATTGTAAATGTGTTTATACTCGATGGTTTAAACCTTGAAATAAAAAAAACTGTGTGGGGCTCCGCTTGCTGCATGGAGACAGAAACAGAGGTAGGACCTCTACACTGCTTGGGGCTCTGCTTGCTGCAGTGGAGGCAGAAACAGAGGCAGGACCTACACTGCATGGGCTCCACTTCCTGCCATGGAGGCAGAAACAGCAGCAGGACCTACACACTGGATTGGTCTCCACTTGCTACAATGAAGGCAGAAACAGAGGCAGGACCTGTACACTGTGTGGGGCTCCACTTGCTGCAGTGGCAACAGAGGCAGGGCCTACACACTGCATGATGCTCGGCTTGCTGCAGTGGAAGCAGAAACAGCTGCAGGACTTACACACTGCATGGGGCTCCATTTGCTGCAGTGGAAGCAGAAACCGAGGCAGGACCTACACACTGTGTGGGTCTCCACTTGCTACAATGAAGGCAGAAATGGAAGCAGGACCTGTTCACTGTGTGGGGCTCTACTTGCTGCAGTGGAGACAGAGGTAGGGCCTACACACTGCATGGGCTGTGCTTGCTGCAGTGGAAACAGAAACAGAGGCAGGACCTACACACTTTATGGGGCTCCATTTGCTGCAGTGGAGGCAGAAACAGAGGCAGGACCTGTACACTGTGTGGGGCTCCACTTGCTGCAGTGGAGACAGAGGCAGGGCCTACACACTGCATGGGCTGTGCTTGCTGCAGTGGAGACAGAAACAGAGGCAGGACCTACACACTTTATGGGGCTCCATTTGCTGCAGTGGAAGCAGAAACAGAGGCAGGACCTACACACCGTGTGGGGTTCCACTTGCTGCAGAGGAGGCAGAACAGAGGCAGGACCTACACACTGTGTGGGGTTCTGCTTGCTGCAGAGGAGGCAGAAACAGAGGCAAGACCTTCACACACTGCATGGGGCTCTGCTTGCTGCAGTGGAGTTGGAAACAAAGGCAGGACCTGTACACTGTGTGGGGCTCCACTTGCTGCAGTGGAGGCAGAAAGAGAGGCAGGAGCTACACACTGCATGGGGCTCCGCTTGCTGCAGTGGTGTCAGAAGCAGAGGCAGAATCTACGCACTGCATGGTGTGTCGATTGTGAAATGACTGTTCCACTAACAAGTGGTTTGGATGTCGTCATTTCTGGGGGGGGGGGGGTGTCACCTGGTGGGAGGTCTGAATCTGTATTTATCTTGCCCAGATGAGAGGTCAGACCCTGCATAAATCAAATAAAAATAAGAAAAGGCTATTGGCATGTTATTAATTGCGCCAGTAGGAGTAAGCTAAGGGAGGGAGTAATTGCCAACACCCCTTTCACACAGCACACAAAAGCATTGCCAGTAATAAAGGCTGTCACTCTATACAAGTAAAAATAGTGTGTGAAGCAGTTTTAGTAGCCTAGGGTTAGCATCTGTATGTCTGTTTGATAATTAAGTAGCCCTGATGGTACAGTGGTATTTGGGTCCATACCGGTGCCATTACAACAGCATGTATTTAAAAAAAATGATGTCTGATTAAACAAAATACCGTGCCTGGTTAGAGCAATTTATTCAGTTGCTGCTTCGTCATCTTACGGTACACCAATGAAGTTATTTTAACCATGTGTGGTGGTGTGTGTTTTGGTAATAAAAACTTATTATACCAATGTGTTGCAGCTTTTTCCAGTGCTGCTCTTCCACTGCTCTGCCAGCTGAGCACCAGGCTGTAGCATGTCTGTTGGCCCACCAGGAAGGGAGGGACCGAACCTAAAACCACACAGGAGGACCCACCCAGTCTGCTCTGCACCATACACACACCATATAAAAACTCTCACACACACTATCCAGCACAAAAAAATCCAAAAATACAGCTAAAGGAGGAGCCGAAAACACACTAAAGGGAAGCCAGGCACAAAATCACTTTCGGCTGCAATCTCCACCATCAAAACCCAACTCTAGGGTACGTAAAAAAAAAAAAAAATCAAAACCTTGATAAAGCATCTGTGATGTGAAACATACTACCAGGAGGATGCTACACGTTATTTATAATAAATTTGTATTTTTTTAACGTACCCTAGAGTTGGTTTTGATGGTGCAGATTGTAGCCGAAAATGTTTGCACAGCCAAGCCAATAGCCAACTTCCAAATTAATTTAAATTGCAGAAATTGTTAGCAGGCTGGCTGAGTGCTGAACAATTAATGCTGGTGGTGGCTTTTCTCCTGGCTGGTCTGATCATAAGACCCCCAGACAGAGGGGGCAGCACCAGTGACTACCAGTCAGCACAGATTTGCCAGACCAATCATAGCAGTAGCACTGCAGCTAAGCCAACTTCCATTATTATAGCGCTAGTCTGTTAGAAGGAAGTGGAAGGAACTTGGCAGCAGAGTGCTGTGAGTGCTGCTGCTCCCGACTTCTCCAAGGAGGAACTGTTCGTTCTTCAGTTCCCCATCCCCCTTTATTACTCCTCCAGCTTACCCTCTGCTCTGGTGACTGGCAGGCATCTTCTTGATTACAGGGCCCAGGCACTGTCCAGCCCAGCCCAGCCAGATCGGTTCACCCCATCCCCATGATCGACCTCTGACCTGTGCTGACCCTGAATGATGCACTGCAGAGCGAGTCTCTGACTCGAATCTGTGACTTCTGTCACTGTGTAAGAGAACCCCCGCCCACTTCATTCCCTAACAAAGCACACATTTTCAAAAAGGATTTTTTGCGGCGCCAAATATTAACCCTCCAGTCAGTCTGGTGAGGTGGTGGTTGGTTGGTCTGCCCTCTCCTCTGGGACTCAGATTCTGGCTGGCTGGCTGGCGGTGTTCTTCTGCTGTGGCTCACTCTCTGGGGGATGTTTCAGTGCCTTGTTCCTCTGGTGGGCTTCCTTCCAGGTATTGAAGTGTGGCAATTGGGGCTTGCTGGTCATTCACTGTAGTGATACTACCCTCAAAACGATCCTGGTGCTATGGTTCCCCCTTTGGGCAATAGGCTGCTTTAATAGCCTGGTAGCAGACCTGAGGGGGGACCTGACGATCAGCACAGCAGCACTAATAAGTTTGTGGGGTGGGTCGGGCTATGGTCTTCACTCTCTTCCAGTTGGCTCAGTGGCTGATGACACCTCTCTAAGCCCCACCCACCCGACATCATTACGGAAATGCTAGTGCTGGAAGATTTAATTGGAGGTGAAGCCAGCCCAGGAGAATTAAAAAAGACAAAAAAAAAAACAACACTAGCAAACAAAGGAACCGGGGAACACTGCTGAGCGTGGTGCGGTCACATGGTTTTAGCGTTCATGCGGAACAAAGGTGCCAAATGCGGGGCAGTGGTACAGGTGGACTGATGGGCTCTGAATCTGGAACATCACACAAAATCTGATACACTTGAGAGGTATGCAATCAGTACAGATCATAATGGCTTCTGGAATGTTTTTTTTTTTCCCACCCAGTGACTTGACAGAGAAGTTATACTCAAAAGATAGCTCTATATGCAGTCAACTGGTGGAAAAGTTAAGAGGAGTCTGGATTTCTTTTACTATTGCCTCTGCAGTGGGAAACTGAAAATTATTCTCTACAAACTGGGAAAAGTCCTATGAGGCATTGATCAGTACAGGTACTGCCCTACTGGAATTGTGAAAAATGTAAATTTGTCGTACTATGCAATGCTTTTAAGTAATTGTTTCTTAGAAACATAAGCAGAAGAGTTAACCCCTGGTAATACTACATCTGACACAATCACATACTGGCAACATCTTGAGATTTCAGATATCAAAATAAATCACATAAGGGCTTATAGTCTTATTATTATTATTATTATTATATTAGGAGGGACCTACATGTAAATGAGTGTTTAATTGTGTTTTCCTGCAAATAAACTGGAAACTTGAACTTGAAAGTTATATTAAGAGTTCACGGTGATCCTGTAGTAACTTGACTTTCCTACTTTACAGTATTGATGCTGTGTAAGGCAGTCATCAAAATATTTTAATAAAATCATTTAACAATAAAATCATTTAACAATCATCATTTTATGTGGGCCCTCAGCGCCAGATTTTTTTTTTTTCAACTTTGGTGCATATCTCAGGCATTTTTGCGAATTTTGCAACCAAATTTTCAACATGGGGTTATCGAGACCCCTCCTCACGAATTCAGCCACTGTCATGGCATTATTTGGTCCTGAAAGATGATTTTGTGGTCACTGCATGGAATCACTTTTTGGGCCCAATTAAGGAAACGACAGTGCCGCTGTTCATGAGGTGGGCTCCCAAAAAAGTCTATGTTGCAAAGATAGTGAAAAATTCCCCAAAATAGCTGTTTTATGAGTGTGCGTTGAGCAGTTTCCACGCCCGCTCATAACTTCGCAAATCTGTAATATTTTCACTCAAGATTTTCAACACTGGCATTTTTCCACACCTCCTTATGAACAGTCCAGCTATCATTTTTCATGTCCTTGCCAAAATGCGTTTTCGCACTTCCAGCGCAAAATAGCATGGTTGCTGAGGGAAATCAGTATTCAGGATAGATTAAGAAAATCACAGTGACACTGTTCATGAGCAGAGGTCTTAAACTGGCTATGTTGAAAATTTGGTGACAAAAGTCCATAAAATGACTGTGTTACGCGGCTGCGTACAGCACAATTTCCACGCACCCTCGTAAGTTCACAAATTCGTAATATTTTCAGTCCAGATTTTCAAAATTGAAATTTTTCCACACCTCCTTATGAACAGTACAGCTGTCTTTTTTCACACCGTGGCGAAATGTGTTTCCGCACTTCCGCACAGAATAGCGTGGTTGCTGTGGGAAATCAGTGTTCAGGACAGATTAAGAAAATCACAGTGACACTGTTCATGGCGGAGGTCCCAAAATGCCTATGTTGAAAATCTGAAGTAAAAATCCCCAAACTAATTACATTATGGGTGTCGTTACTTCCAGTTTCTATACTGCGTGACTTCACCAGTTTTTATATTTCTCTCCAGATTTTCAACATTGCCATTTTTTATACTTCCTCATTCCAGTAGAGCTGTCATTTTTCACATCCTGTTCAAAATTTGTTTTCACGCCTGTGGCGCCAAATGGCGGAGTCACTGTGCAAAATCACCTTTTGGCTAACTAATTGATAGTATCACTGTTTATGCTGTGGGGTCACAAAAAGCCCATGTTGAAAAGTTGGAGTGAAAATACCAAGAAACGCCATGGGCATTAGGGTTTTCAACCATAACGTCCTACCCTGTAGGGACTGACAGGCATCAGAGGTGTGACTTGGGATTGTCGACAGTAATGCTCAAGCCATTCCCCCCCCACCCCCACCCTGCAGCCAGTGACAGGCATCGAGGTGCACCTTGGGCCTTTTGGCCCCAGAGTTCACACCATTCTCCTATACTGCACCCATTTCAGTGTATTCCTTATGGAATGAGGCGAGTGTAAAGTCTGAACACCCCAAAGCACACCTCGACACTTGTAAGTGTCTGCAGGGTAGGGTGAGATGAAATGATAGCCTACTCAGTTAAGAAGGGGGATAAAACCTTTTATAGGTACATTATTTATTTATTTAGATTTTGGTAACCGGGTGAGCCCACTGAGACCAGAGGTCCCTTTTTCAGGGGCGACCCGGGATTAATTACAGAGAGTACATATCTTGGCAACATTAAACAGTAGTCTTAGAAAATACTTTTGTAGATTCAGTGTGTACATACATAGTGGAATAGTATAGGATGACATTAGATAAAATACATAACAGGGAGTGGGATACATACGAGCAACAGTAGGACAGCATTAGCTGCTACTTAACTAGTCACAGTGGGTACATAGATGGATATTAACATACATTAGTTTATGGTTATTACAAATACATAACAAGGAGTGGGAAACATTAGGGAGCACAGAAAGGTTAAGGGAGGGATAGTGAAGATTAATAAAGAAGAGAGGAGATGGGCAGAGGGAGACAGTGAAAAGGCAGAGCTACTGAATGAATACTTTTGCTCAGTATTTACGAAAGTAGAAGAGGAGGAGTTGCCTAAACCAAACAATAGAAACACTCTGGGTAGTGGGGTTGACGGCAGTCCATTTACAGAAGAAAGAGTCCTGAAAGAACTCCTAAAACTCCAGGTGGACAAAGCAATGGGGCCTGATGGGATTCACCCCAGAATCCTAAAAGAACTAAGGGAGGACCTAGTGGCACCACTGACCACACTTTTTAACAAATCATGGGAGGATGGGGTGGTACCTGAGGACTGGAGAGGGCAGATGTGATTCCCCTTCACAAAAGTAGGAGCAAAGCAGAAGCAGGAAACTACAGACCTGTTAGTTTGACTTCAGGGGTGGTGAAAATGATGGAATCACTTCTAAAAGAAAGAATTGTTGAGTACCTAGAGGCCAGTGAGGCACAGGACCCAAAGCAGCATAGATTCACAGCAGGAAGATCATGTCAGATGAATCTAATCGATTCTTTGACTGGGTGACCAAAGTAATAGACCAGGGAGGGGCTGTGGATATGGCCTACCTAGACTTTAGCAAGGCATTTGACACAGTCCCGCACAAAAAATTAATAATCAAGTTAGTCAGCCTGGGGGTGGGTCCCAGGGTGGTAGCCTGGGTAGCAAACTGGCTGCACAACAGGACACAGACGGTAACAGTGAATGGAACACATTCTGAAAAAAGCGGGGTTACTAGTGGAGTACCTCAGGGCTCAGTACTGGGTCCAGTCCTTTTTAATGTCTTTATAGGTGACATTGCAGAGGGTCTGGAAGGAAAGGTATGCCTCTTTGCAGATGACTCAAAGATCTGTAACAGAGTTGATACACAAGGGGGGAAGAAAGGATGAGAAGGGACTTGACAAGGTTGGAGGAATGGTCAGACATATGGCAACTTAGATTCAATGCAAAGAAGTGCAAAATAATGCACCTGGGAAATAAAAATCCAGAAGAAGAGTACACAATAGCAGGGGAGGTACTAACAGCAACAATAATGGAAAGAGACCTGGGGGTAGTCATATCAGATGACCTAAAGGTGGGTAAGCAATGTGAGAAGTTGGTAAGGAGGGCCGGGGGATACTGGGATGCATAGGGAGGGGCATCACAAGTAGAAAAAGGGAAGTGGTTATCCCTCTTTACAGACAGTTGGTGAGACCCCATCTGGAGTACTGTGTGCAGTTTTGGAGACCTCATCTACGCAAGGACATAGACAGGATGGAAGCATTCCAGAGGAGGGCAACTAAAATGGTGCAGGGTCTACATCAGAAACCATATGAAGAGAGACTGAGAGAGCTTAATATGTATACCCTTGATGACGGGGGGACATATTAGAAACTTTTAAGTACCTCAAGGGAATCAACAAAGTCCAGGAGGATAGCATCTTTCAGAAACAGAGATGTGCAAGAAGGGTGCACGATTTAAAGATAGAGGGAGGACGGCTCAGGGGTAATGTGAGGAAATTTTTTTTCACAGAGAGAGTGGTGGACACATGGAACCGCCTTCCCAGAGAGGCTGTGGGGTCTAAAACAGTGGGGGAATTCAAATATGCATGGGACAGACATAAGGCAATTATAGTGGGGGGGTTGCAGGAAGTAGGCTGTTGGTTAACTAGAATCTGCAGCTTATCCAATAGGTAGGGAAATGGGAAGACTGGGTGGGCCAAGTGGTCCTTATCTGCCATCAAAGTCTATATTTCTATGTCATGACCGTTATGGGTGACAACCTAAAGGCACACCCCAATGCCTGTCCATCTCTGCAGGGTGGGGGTGGAGCTGGCGTCAGTTCAATACTTCACTGCCATTCCTATACGGCATCTGTCTAACTCCTGCACTTCCACTGCTAATGCCAGCAACCAACATTCAGCATTGTCAAATGCTTGTTTTCTAAAAGACACTGCCAAGCTATTTAAAGTTGGATTCAAATGAAACTTGGCAGAGTTATAGATTAAAAGAAGGGTTATCAAGTAAAAATAGTCTAATCTGGTGAAAAGTTTAAGAAGGGAGGTCGCTGACCTGTTAATGTGGAGAAGTACACGTGTACATCTTCCCCTCCCATTTTCCACTCCCCTCTGCGCCACATTCCTTCCTACCTCTTATAGCCCTGTTCATCCCCCCCCCATTTCGCACTTACAATTACTGTAAAGTCTGTTTCTCTTCTTCCTTTTCTAAAGAATTGATTCATATAAAAGCTTGGTTAATCATGTGACTACCATCTGAAGTATGCTGCCTAACATTCTGTAATTTATTTTTCCTGCCTGTGAATTGTTACATTGTTTCCATGTTAACTTGTTTATCTTTTCTTGTTGTACTTTTAGTGTTCATTACCATTTTGTTGTAGTCCCCACTGGACTTTTGTGAAAATGAGCATTTTTTGCTCACATGCTCTCCCGTATACAAATACAATTGAATGATTGATTTGAAGTACAGGCAGAGAAACTGTTGCCCTGGAACTATGCTGGATGGCAGGAAGGTTGACGTAAGAGTCGGGAAAATGTGAGGGCCCTCAGGCAGGGGTGGTTAGTGGAGCCCTTGCGACAGCCCTTGGAGGGAGTCTCAGACACCCCATGAATATGTCCTTTGTCTGATCGCCTGACAGAGAGAAAGTGTTTCTTTAAAGAGAAATGACAGTTTAAAAGGAACTTTTATCCATGTTTAATGTGAGGGTGAATCAGCAGGCTGTGTTTTTCCACAGGGTGGAAAACTACATTTCAGCGACTTAAAGAGCTGCTGACGCCTTAAAAAAAACAAGACTGAAAAACATTTATTTAATTGGTTTTTGATTACCGGGTAGGTGCACTAGCCATGAAAATTACCATTTTCAGGCACAACCCAGGAGAGTACAGAAATGGAATATCAGTGACAATTACATTACAGGTTGGAATTTTTGTCAAATTGATACAGACAAGCGGCAAATAAACACAGGCAAACATATGATAAACATTGTCAGAGATGTGCATGAGTGAAACAATACATAGCAAAAATTCGGGCACATGTTGATTGGAGTAGGATAAAACAACAATACTATAATAATCAGAAGGAGATATAAGGAAAAACATTGAAAGAATGATAGGAGTAGGGTAGATAGAAGAAGGATGGCAGAATTGAGTACGGATAGAATAAAGGTAGAAAGTATAAGACAGCAGGTAGTTGAAGTAAACCAAACAGGTTGCAAAGTGCTGAGATGTTGGGAAAGGGCAGGACTGAATATGGCAAGGGGGTTCAGGGTTAGGGAAAGGGGCTAAAGTGGTTTGAAACAGAAGCATTTACTGGAGGAGATGAGATGGGTTCGGAGTACTTTCTTAAAGGAGGCGTGGGTAGAGACCTGTCGAATAGTTAGTGGAAGGGAGTTCCAGTATTGGGGGGCATGACAGGCAAAAGAACTAGCGCCTTTAGAGGCAGTATGTCTAGGGATGCAGACCAAGGCATTGTCAGATGAGCGTAACATAACAAATAGGTACAAGAAAGATTTCATTCCATTTATATTCTAAAGATTGCTCCTGCCCAGTATTTATTACTGAGGACATTTGCATGAATACATGATCTTTTCCCCTCAGGGTTCATCTGCCTCTATAGCTGCCTCCCTTCTTCAAGTCATAATCCTCTGTTGTGACATCATAGTCTGTTGCCATGGGAATAACTGTGATGTCACAAGCAGTGCATTATGACCTCAGGTAGGGAGACAACAACATGACTAGATGGACGCTTCAGGAACAAAGATCCTGTTTCCATGTAGATGACCTCAGTAATAAATGATGATGAGGAGGAATACAAAACTAATGGGGAAATACAACCTGGACTGTGTCTAAATACCATGTGTTGGTAAAGTTATTCTGAAGGCATCAGCAGCTGTTTAATGATCCCTTAACCCCATTATTTAATGACAAATGCTGGTGAAAACCAGAAGTGTGAGCTTTATTATGGAGAAGGTGTGAAGGTGATTCAGTTTTATTTTGAGGTAATTTCATTGTGCTTAAAGCAGCAACGAACAGTTGTAATTTTGCAGTCACCTGTGATTTTAGTTTAGTAACATGCTGATTGATGTCCATTTTAAGTTATTTTTAAGGGTTTCCTTTGGTTCTTTATTATTTTTTATTACTTCAATAAAAACTGTAATTCATTCATGTGAATTAATGTACTGCCCAAGAAGTCACATGAAGAAGACAAACATGTTGCGCTAATTAATTGCAAAATAATAAAGAACTGAAGGAAACCCTTAGAATATCTTAAAACGGACACTGAGGAGCATATTACTAAACTAAAATCACAGGTGCAAAAATTACAACTTTTCATTGCACTGATGTTTTAATGTGATGTACAATTACAATTAATCCAAGTTAACAGAACAGAGCAGGCTCAGAATGTTCAGAAAATGCAGTTGAAAATTCAAATCTAGGGATTCCATTGTGGCTCATCCTGCTGCAGAATTCCAAATTAGAATCGAAGCTGATTGGTGCTGATGTTTGGAACAGGGTTCTGTCCACTAAGTGACCAGAATTTGGGAGGAATGGAACATTCAGGGGGTATAAAAGGAACTGCACAACTCATTTTCAGGGAGATCGAGCAGGGAGACAGACCTGAACTAACCAGACCTGTCCAGAGGGAGTCCAGCCTACTGAGGCCTACCTGTAGTTAGGGCTTGTGGGATTAGCCCTCAGTTAAGTGTTACAGACTATAGGGGATCACCTGTATCCCAGTGTAAGGGGTAGTAGGGCAGTAAGTGAGAGCAAAGACAGAATAGAGTAGTCTGCTGCTTGAGTACCTATTTTCTTCCCACAGGTGTCTTCAGCTGCATCCAGCAAGATCGGATCTGCTTTAAGCAACCAGGTCATCTCCAAGGGTCAACAGCATCAGATCCACTGCCATCTCCAAGGTCCAAGATGCCAACATTTTCCAGTCCTTTAAGGAAAGTGGTACAGTACCTTCATGTCATTGTGGGACTAGTTCAAGAGGGAAACTAATCTGCTATACTGAATTCTGGAATCCTTATTGCTTCAAGGAATGCTGTCCAGCAATTGAAGGACTAAATTTAGAGACTGAGAAGGAAGTGTTGTGAATGCTGCAAAGTAATTGATATATTATGCAATGTGAATGCTATTGTGGAATGCTTAGAGTACAAGTGAACAGAGTGTATAAGCAACATAGAGTTAAGTTTTTCTGTGTTGGATACAAGGAAAGGGTATCAGGTGATGAGGAGTGAGTGGATTGACTGAGGTGGTTATAGGCCTAGTAACCACTGCACACTAAGGTCTGAGGTGTGGCCTAGTGCTGGGTCAGGATTTAAGTAACTGGAGGGCTGGTGGGTGGTGGAATAGGCTCCAGGGATAGTAGGTACAGACATGGAATATAAAAAAAGGGTATTAATGCTCATGGTATTTATTCAATTCAAAGTTATTTACAGATTAAAAGTATGGCATGTGTTGTTGTTGCCAGTTGCTACCGTTTCTTATACAAGCTGTATCTGTAAGTTGGCAGAACAGTTTAGTAAAATGTGCCTGAATTTTCACTTGGAAACTGTGTCAGAGTCTTACTTCAAGGTTGACCGAGTCTCACATTCCTGTGGTCTCCTACGCTAGTCTGGTACAGCACACCTCTCTCTCTCTCTCTCTCTGTCTTTCTCTCTCTCTTGCCTCTTCCACACAGCTCTGCAGCTGTCTGATTGTGGAGGATAATCCAAGAAGATCCTATGTGGATCCAAATCAATGGTTTTGAATGGAAAGAGAGGCAAAGAACCTACTGCTGCAGCTGTTTTCCTTCTGTGTGTGTTCTGAATTCACCTGGTGTTTATGGGTGCTATAGTGAGGCTCCACTTGCTGCAGTGGAGACAGAAACAGAGGCAGGACCTCCACACTACATGGAGCTTCGCTTGCTACACTGGAGGCAGAAACACAGGTAGGACCTCCATGCTGCCTGGGGCTCTGTTTATTTTTATTTATTTTTGAAAGTTGGATTTACAGCCTTTGAGTCAGGGACTCATTTACAAAGACACCTCGTCACAGGGAGGGTAGACATGGTAACAGTGTGAGATACAACAGTGGTAACATACAGGTGCAATACAGATAAAAAGAACACAATATAACAGTGATTTATGGGATAAAGTTACATGCAGTAAATAGCAATCGTATAAAGTATAACAATAGTAGAAGTCACATCCCTGGTCATACTGGGCAAATACCTATGTGGAAGGGGGGGGAACAGGGGTGAGGAAAAGAGAGAGAGAAAAAAAGGGGGGAAGCAGTCCAACGGACATTGTCAAGGCTGTGGGCAAGAAATGGGGAGGGACCCCAACATTAGGCTGATTAAGGGCAACTACAGCTTCGGGTGCCAAAGAGGTGGTTACGGAGAGTGACTTTAAAGGGACCAGTTTTGGTAGACTTAGTGACAGAGAGAGGGAGGGAGTTGAACCATGTGGGGGCACAGTAGTGGAAGGACCTTTGGGCTAGGGAGGTCTTAGTACCGGGCACCAGAAAGGTGGCCTTAAGTGAGCTATGTGTGGCATTGGATGGGGATGCAAGTCACAGGAACATGGTGACCCCTGGGTGGCAAAGTCCTAGCAGGAATTTTTTGACAAGTAAGCAGGTTTGGTAGTGCAGGCGCTTCTCCAAGGTGAACAGGTTGGCGGTAGAATACAGCAGGCAAGTATGGGTGAGAAGGGATGTGCCAGTCAGAAGCCTGCAGGACTTGTTTATCGAGGTCTGAATTCTGGTGAGAGTGGTATTGTCGGCCGCAGCCTAGATAGGTAGGCCATAGTCCACTAGGGACAGGATGGAGGAGTTGATGGCCAATCAGAGAGCAGTTTGGGGGAGGCAATCTTTGCGGCGATAGAGAAGGCCAATCCAAGAGTTTATGGCTGCGGACAAGGTATTGAGGTGGGTGTGGAATGTAACAGCTGAGTCGAAGGTGATGCCCAGGTACTTGTAGGATGACACCTGCTCGAGAGGGTGAGCATTACTGGGGAGAATGCAGGAAGGGGGCATTTTTGGCCTTTTTCTGATGATTCAAAGAAAAACATAGATTTGCTTTTTTTGAGGTTAATGACCAGCCGGTGGCTTGGTTGAATGTGTGCTGCAGGGATTCCTGTAGAGATGCAGGGTCAGGGTGGGAGGCAAAGAGAACTGCATCGTCGGCATAGAGTAGCACTGTTTGCTGCGGTGGAGACAGAAACAGAGGCATGACCTCCACACTGCGATGGGCTCTGCTTATTGCAGTGGAGCCAGAAACAGAGGCAAGACCTCCACACTGCATGGGGCTCCGCTTGCTGCAGTGATATCAGAAACAAAGGCAGCACCTCGACACTGCATGGGGCTCTGTTTGCTGAAGTGGAATCAGAAACAAAAGCAGGACCTTCACACTGCATGGGGCTCTGCTTGCTACAGTGAGACAGAAACAGAGGCAAGACCTCCACACTGCATGGGGCTCTGCTTGTTGCAGTGGAATCAGAAACAGAGGCAGAACCTTCACACTGCATTGGGCTCTGCTTGCTGCAGTGGAATCAGAAACAGAGGCAAGACCTCCACACTGCATGGGGCTACGCTTGCTGCAGTGGAATCAGAAACAAAGGCAGGACCTCGACACTGCATGGGGCTCTGCTTGCTGCAGTGGAATCAGAAACAGAAACAGGACCTTCACACTGCATGGGGCTCTGCTTGCTGCAGTGAGACAGAAACAGAGACAGAGCCTTCAAACTGCATGGGGCTCTGCTTATTGCAGTGAGACAGAAACCGAGACAGAGTCTTCAAACTGCATGGGGCTCTGCTTGCTGCAGTGGAATCAGAAACAGAGGCAGGACCTCCACACTACATGGGGCTCTGCTTGCTGCAGTGGAATCAGAAACAGAGGCAGGACCTTCACACTGCATGGGGCTCTGCTTGCTGCAGTGAGACAGAAACAGAGTCAGGGCCTTCAAACTGCATGGGGCTCTGCTTATTGCAGTGAGACAGAAACAGAGACAGGGCCTTCAAACTGCATGGGGCTCTGCTTGATACAGTGGAATCAGAAACAGAGGCAGGACCTACACACTGCATGGGGCTCAGCTTGCTGCAGTGGAGGCAGAAACAGAGACAGGGCCATCACACTGCATGGGGCTCTGCTTACTGCAGTGGAGGCAGAAACAGAGACAGGGCCTTCACACTGCATGGGGCCCCGCTTACTGCAGTGGAGTCGGAAATGGAGGTAGGACTTACACACTGCAAGGGGCTTGACTTGCAGTGGAGTCAGAAACAGGTAGAACTTATACACTGGGTGGGGCTCTGCTTGCTGCAATGTAGGAGGAAACAGAGGCAGGGCCCACACACTGTGTGGGGCTCTGGTTCCTGTAGTGTAGGAGGAAACAGAGGCAGAATCTACAAACTGCGTGAGGCATTACTTACTGTAGTGTGGGAGGAAACAGGCAAGATCTACACACTGTGTGGGGCTCTGCTTCCTGAAGTTGAGGAGGAAACAGATACAGGATCTACACACACTGCATTGGGCCCCACTTTCTGCAGTGGAGGAAGAATCAGATGCAGGCGCTAAACACTGCATGGGGTTCCAGTTCCTGCAGTGGAGGCGGAAACAGAGGCAGGATCTACACACTGCATGGGGCTCCATTTCCTGCAGTGGTGGCGGAAATAGAGGTAGGACTTAACACACTGTGTGGGGCTCTGCCTGCTGCAGTGGAGTTGGAAACAGAGCAGGATCTACACACTGCATAGGGCTCTGCCTCCTGCAGTGGAGGAAGAAACAGATGCAGGATGTACACACTGCATGGGGTTCTGCTTCCAGCAGTGAAGAAGAAAACAGAGGTGGGATCTACACACTGCATGAGGCTCTGCTTGCTGCTGTGGAGGTGGAAACAGAGGCATGATGTACACACTGCATGGGGCTCTGCTTGCTGCTGTGGAGGTGGAAACAGAGGCATGATGTACACACTGCGTGGGGCTCTGCTTGCTGCTGTGGAGGTGGAAACAGAGGCATGATGTACACACTGCGTGGGGCTCCACTTCCTGCAGTGGAGGCAGAAAATGACTTGGTGGGGTTATAATAGATGGGGGGCTAAAGTATGACGAGCATGGTGTATAGCTATGGTAAAGAAAGTTGGAAGAATGCTGGGGTGCATTAAATTTGGGGTGACCAGTACAGCAGGAGAAGTACTCTTACTGCATTACAAGGCCCTGATCGGGCCACACCTGATTTTTAAAGAATGTAACGTTTAGTACAAATTCATCTTCTTTTGTTCAGAATGTTAGTGCACCTGAGGCAGGGACCTGTGGGGCTTCAAAAGTTTATGTAGTGTACCATCTTTGTATTTTCACAAGACATACGGTTGATCCAATAAAAGGTACTAAATGATCCAGTGACTGCTGGTTTCCACAGACAATTATGGCTCCAAATTCCATTTCCTATTTTAAGGAAATCGTTCCTTCCAGAACTTCTGGGAGGTCAGTTGCCCAGTGACATAGAAGCAATCCCTGGTCACTACCCTCAGGAGTCAAGCATCCAGGAGGGTAGTGACCAATGGCCTTTGCCCTGAACTGAGGTGGGCTAGGAGTAGCCTGGAGTAGGGAGGGGCAAAGGCCAGGCTACTGAACTTCTGGTCAGTAGAGGATCTTCCTCTTTCTGACCAGACAACTGGAAGAAGAACAAGACCCTCCAGGACAGGACCCCTTTAAGGTAGGGCTTGGAGCTTTGCCATAAGCCCGCTAGGCTGGAGGGGGGTGGGATAGATTCATCCCACCCTGAGAGTGAATCCAGAAAGCTGAGTTCATTATTCCACGGCACTCGGTGGGAGTGGCTGCAGTTTAAAAAAAAAAAGATATATAATTAGAGCTGTGTGGAATATAAAATTCTGTCTGTGAAATGACCATTCTGATTCTGTGGAATTCCATGGAATTTTGCAGAGGCACAGAGAGCAGGGGTCACCAGGTTCTGGAGTTAGATGCACGGTTTCACCAAGAAATGGACAGCTGAGCTGGGTAGCACAACCGTGGTAGACTCCCAGGTTGGAGCAAGAAAGCACAGAGTGTCAACAATTCCAACCTGAATGCAGGATACTTAAGGATCACATCCAGTAAATTTATGTTACAGGGAGTCTGGTGTACATGCAAGTCTAGGACTCAGAGGTACTCACAAAGATGTAGTGAGGGAAGACAGTGTCTGAGGCAGCAGAAGAAAGAATTCTGGCTATTCCAACAGGGTAGGTCGATAGGAAAAGGAGTAGATTCATAGATTCATAGAAGTGTGACGGCAGAAAAGGACTGACAAGGCCCACTGAGCCTGCCCATTTATCCAGCTATATGCTTGAACCTGCACCCCCCCACCCTTAACACTCCTCTGTGGTTGTCCCATGCCCTTCTGAATACCTCCACTGTTTCTTCTCCAACAACCACCTCCGGAAGTCTGTTCCACCTTTCCACCACTCTCTCTCTCTGTGAAATAGTATTTCCTAATGTTATCCCTGAACTGCCCCCCCACCCCCACCTGCAGGCAATGCCCCCTCGTCCTCTGATTACCCTTCATCTGGAAGATGCTTTCCACTGGCACCCTGTTTGTACCCTTAAGGCACTTGAAGGTCTCGATCATGTCCCCCCCCCCACTCCTCTGTTCCAGGGAGTACATGTTCAGATTTCTCATCTCATCATCAGATGAGATGACTCATCTTTTAAGGGAGGAACAAAGAGGATATCAGTGGGATCAGTAGTTCTACTGAATCAGTCTGGCTATGCCTAAACAGAAGGTGGGACAAAATAGTCACTCAGACAGAAACAGCTGGACTGCAAAAAGCTAAGCCCAGCTTATCAAATGAAGTAGTGATATGTGCATTGTTAATGTTAGATTCCACACAAAAAATTCTGGATGCTTCATCTACAGAATATGCTATCCTAAATATGTAAGAAAATGGTACTAATCATTTTTTTTCTTCTGTAAAATTAAAACTGCTTGACCAATTTATCCAGTTGTGTTAGACACCAGGGGCCCAATTCCAAAATGGGTTACGCATGTCACAAGGCATCTTGTGCCAAACCCAATGGTGCAAGTCACACCTTGCGACATGCGTTACATGCCCGCAATTCCAAAAGGTGGCCTGTGACATGGCGCAGGCTGCCTGTGCCAAAGGCAGGCTATGCCACGGGCTTCAGCAGAAACCCCCTGAAACATGACACAAGGGGGTTTATGGCATCAGTTATGGCCCCATTCCAAGTGACTGGCCCACAGAATGGCAAGTTGGCAAGTTGCTGTTCTAGCAGGCATCCTGGCAGACAGTGGTCCCGTACCAAATGTCCACCGAGGTCGTACCTCCATGCCTGCTGCCCCAATTGCTGACCCCCTCAGGGTTCCTCATAGATCTCCACCTCACATCTAGTGGCAGGGCTGCCATCCTGGTGCAGCTGGCTCCTCCATGTCCCCATCCCCGAGAAGTGCCCAGCAGGGCAGTACGTGACCCCCAGCTGCCATGCACCCCAGGGCCATCTGGTGGCCCCCACCCCCTCTACAGCCCTGTGGGGCAGTGCCATGGTATCCTGGTATGGGGCATTGGGGCACCGTGCCATGTGCGGCTTGTGCCATGTTGGTGGACATCGCTGTGACTTGCGGCAACCAGGTAAGGTGCACCCTTCCCGTGGTGCAACCTTGGAGCTGCCACAAGTTGCAGGGCTTAGGTGCCAGGGACCCTGCCTGCTCTGGAATTTGGTGTGGGGTCCCCGGCGTAATGGCTTATGTCGCATCTGCCTGCGAATTGCACCATGCAATCCCAGGATACATGGACTATGGATATGCATGTCAAATGTCAACTCTATGCATACAAGAGCAGAGAAATTACAAACATCTACATTTTTGATAGTTTTCACAAAGTTTTGCACATATTTACATAGTAAAGTTTTCAACTCCTGTAACTTAAAAATCTTTCTAATTCTCTCCATATTTAGATCATTCTATGAGCATTACAAAAAGGTTACCCATACTAATTTATACATATCTAGCTCCAAACGTGCCCGAGTTATATGCAGATGAAAGTTTTTCATGACATTTCCTGAAAAAATTAAAAAATTACAGATTTTGAGCACATATCATTTTGGGATGATGCATCATATTGTCATGAAATCTGGCACATTGTTAGAACAGCAATAATCAAAAAACCATGCCAAATCTAAGATACCTTACCCAGTAGATGGTTAAGGTATATGCGATAAAAAAATGTTCATGACATTTTACACAAACAATAAAATAACATTTGAGCACCTGTATTTTTGACGCTATCCCACCACATTACATGATGATATTTGGCAGGTTTGTGGCTATAGACCCAAAGAGTATATATTCCAAATTTCACAGGAGCTCTAGCCTGAATGGTTGTTGAGTTATAACCAAATTACAACATTTTTAAAATTGCAAGAAATGTTGATGAAATTCCACAAAAATTTGCAGAATTTTGCAAAATGTCATTGGAATTCTGCAGATTTGGAATTTTCCCATTCTGCATACATATACACAGTGAAGCCCACCAGGATGAAGCACAGCTCTACAGAATTCTGCTGCAGAGTTACTGCAGCAAATAATGCAGTTTCAATGGGAGTTAATCCCTTTTGTCACGCAGTAAACCTGTGATACTCTGCTTCATCCTGGTGGGCTTCACTGTATATAATAAAATATAATAACTTTTTGGAGCTGAGGACAGCTTGGGCAGGGAGGCTCAAAGTGGGCCTGGGGGTAGCCACAACAGGATGGCAAAGGGGAGCTCTGGCTTCCTGGCTAAGCAAGCAATCCGCTCACTGAGATCTCAGGTAACCGAGACCATGCTGGACGCAGTCCTTAGTGGCCGTAGTTGTGCTGGTGCCACTGGGCTGTATTATGGAGCAAGCTTTCCAGGGATTCCAGGGCTGCCTCCTGGTCTGGAGGCATGTTGCAGAGGCCTTCTTGGCATGTGGTGCGGTTGCGGTCTACGGCCAGCTAGTCACCGAGCCACTGCGATCACACTGCCCCGCCCCTGCCCTGCTGCTGGGCCACATGGTGGATGGGGTATTGATGCCGGGCATGGGTATATCCAGCAGGCAGCTCCTCCACCCCCCTCCCATAGCTTCTGGTTCAGTAGCCAGGGCATTTCATACAATAACACTACCAAAAAAAATATATAGATAGATATATATATATACTGTATATATATATATATATATATATATATATACTGTGTATATGTATATATATATATATATATATATATATTTGTGGAGGTAGTTACCATTTGGATATGAGCGAGCAGTCTATCCTCAGAGTTTTCAGTTGCGGGGGTTTCAGGAGTCAGCAGGCCGGGAGATGATAGGCTTTTCTCCAGATTTGCGCTACTCCAAAAGGTGCCCAGGCTGCATGGTTTCCTGCGGGATGAACCGACGGGTTGCTGGAGGTTATGGCCCATTCAGTGGGAGCGGGCAGGGTCGCTTTCAGCATGGTCAGCACGTTGTTGGAGTTACCTGGGTGATGGGGATGCATGAGTATGGCTTGCAAGAGAGTGCAAGAGTTCCCAACCGCATGGCAAGTTCAACGCATGTGTGGGATGGCAGCAGCCATCTTGTGGGGGTCAATCATCAGGGGAATGGCCTCTGGGGAAGCACCCGGTGCTGGTTCGGACCTGGGGCACAAAAAAAAAACCCATAAGGAAGTGGTGAGAAGGTTTTAAAAATATACATATATATATATATATATATATATATTTTTTTATAAAAATAAAAGGGGGGAAGCAGGCGAGGAGATTGGCACAGCTGCACAGCCAGCACAGACCAAGTGGAGGTGGGTATGGGGTGGGCATCATGCATTAAAAAAAGGAGGAAAGGAAGGGCCTCAAGGATACTGTAGAGTGCAGGAGATTATTGGGCCTCAGGGATACTGTAGGGCGCAGGAGATTATCGGGCCTCGGGGATACTGTAGCATTCAGGAGGTTATATGGGCTGGTTTCCCAGTAGACTACCTGCGGCTAAAATGGTAATAAATGAAACCTTTCTGAATATGCCCTTAGTTGCAAATTAGCCCATGCACCGCTGCATGTGGGAGGTCGCTATGAGGGGTTGGCATCAGGATACATCACCAGTTGCACACTAGTTACTCAATGGTAGCTCTCCTCATGCGTTGCGGTTTGTCCCACACCCGAGTAACATGGAAGTTTTGCTGCTTTTTCCACAGGAATTCAAGGATTTTTCTGAATTGCAGCAGGAATAGGAACACGTCTACCAGGGGAAAGTCAGCATATCAAGGGCCCAGTGAGGCACTGGCTTCCATGGACCCTGGCACAAATGACCCACCCTCTCAAGAATTTAGGGAGACCCTCCAATGGCTGATGGAACTTGGAGGCTCCAAGTTGTTATGCAGGAAGCACCGGGGCAGCAGCTGGGGTTTCCCAGTGCTACAAGAGAGTGAGGAGGCCTTCCACGAGGATGCTTGATGTCTTGGCAGCTAGAACGAGCCAGAAGACAGCGGCATCAGGGAGGCAACAGGAAGTTCTGACTGAGGAGGCAGATGTGGAGAAGGACATGTTGATTGTGAAGCAGCACGATGCCAGCCCAGATGATGAAGAAGGCGCGATGGAAGGACCCTGCTTGGAGCCGCCAATTACGATGGAAGGTGAGTTGGAAGAAGGGCAGGTAGCAGCTGGCACTCCATTCAGGGAGCAGGGGTCAGCGATGGCAGGTAAAAGAAGTGGCTCTTTATCTCTGAAAGGAAATAGGCCACAGGGGAAGGGCCATTTGGGGTTGGAGGTGTTTGTTTGCAAGGGCCATCAGCAGAGTTCGCAGAAGAGGCAAGAACATGATTCTGAATGTGAATGCAGATACAAGGGGGGTGCGGGAGCAAATACAGGGCATCGCAGCCAGGGTCTTGGAATCCACTGCCAACATCCAGCATGGCTGGTGGCCAGTGCTGATCCCATGGTTCCCCCTCTACATGTCAGGCCATGCTCCCATAGGGGAGGGGCAACCTGCACCAGGGACTGGCAGGGGTGGGTGTTTGCTCACCACTTGCAGGTTGCCAGCCATGGCCGACTCCATGGGGAGGGCAACAGTTTGTTGGGGGTGGCAATGTAGGGAACAACATTACAGTGTCTCAAGGGCCTTTCCCTCCAGCAGTCTGGGCAGTAGTACAGTGGCCAACAGGGGAGTGTGGGTTACAGCGGGAAAGGGCATCAGTTTCTGAGAAACTGCCTCCAGCACCCTCAATAGGGAGGGCCGACTCCTCAGCAGGGTGGAGTTCATACACAGGCAGAGGTGGGCCAAACTGTGAAGCAAGTGTAGGGGCTGGACTTGGTGGGGACAGCGCCAGCAGCCAACAACACAGTGCAGCAACAACCAGGGGGTCTCTCAGCAGTTCCAGCAAGTGTAGGGGCTGGACTTGGTGGGGACAGTGCCAGCAGCCAACAACACAGTGCAGCAACAACCAGGGGGGCTCTCAGCAATTCCAGCAAGTGTAGGGGCTGGACTTGGTGGGGACAGTGCCAGCAGCCAACAACACAGTACAGCAACAACCAGGGGGGCTCTCAGCGGTTCCAGCAAGTGTAGGGGCTGGACTTGGTGAAGACAGCACCAGCAGCCAACAACACAGTGCAGCAACAACCAGGGGGGCTCTCAGCGGTTCCAGCAAGTGTAGGGGCTGAACTTGGTGGGGACAGTGCCAGCAGCCAACAACACAGTACAGCA
This sequence comes from Neoceratodus forsteri, assembly GCA_016271365.2. Lineage (NCBI taxonomy): Eukaryota > Metazoa > Chordata > Ceratodontiformes > Ceratodontidae > Neoceratodus > Neoceratodus forsteri. The sequence goes on from JADMNL010000033.1 coordinate 3,092,571, forward strand.
ACAATCAGGGGGGCTCTCAGCGGTTCCAGCAAGTGTAGGGGCTGGACTTGGTGGGGACAGCGCCAGCAGCCAACAACACAGTACAGCAACAACCAGGGGGGCTCTCAGCGGTTCCAGCAAGTGTAGGGGCTGGACTTGGTGGGGACAGTGTCAGCAGCCAACAACACAGTGCAGCAACAACCAGGGGGGCTCTCAGCGGTTCCAGGAAGTGTAGGGACTGGACTTGGTGGGGACAGTACCAGCAGCCAACAACACAGTACAGCAACAATCAGGGGGGCTCTCAGTGGTTCCAGCAAGTGTAGGGGCTGGAATTGGTGGGGACAGTGCCAGCAGACAACAACACAGTGCAGCAACAACCAGGGGGGCTCTCAGCGGTTCCAGCAAGTGTAGGGGCTGGACTTGGCAGGGACAGTGCCAGCAGCCAACAACACAGTGCAGCAACAACCAGGGGGGCTCTCAGCAGTTCCAGCAAGTGTAGGCGCTGGACTTGGTGGGGACAGTTCCAGCAGCCAACAACACAGTGCATCAACAACCAGGGGGGCTCTCAGCAGTTCCAGCAAGTGTAGGGGCTGGACTTGGTGGGGACAGCGCCAGCAGCCAACAACACAGTGCAGCAACAACCAGGGGGGCTCTCAGCGGTTCCAGCAAGTGTAGGGGCTGGACTTGGGGGAGACAGTGCCAGCAGCCAACAACACAGTGCAGCAACAACCAGGGGGGCTCTCAGTGGTTCCAGCAAGTGTAGGGGCTGGACTTGGTGGGGACAGTGCCAGCCGCCAACAACACAGTGCAGCAACAACCAGTGGGTCTCTCAACAGTTCCAGCAAGTGTAGGGGCTGGACTTTGTGGGGACAGTGCCAGCAGCCAACAACACAGTGCAGCAACAACCAGGGGGGCTCTCAGTGGTTCCAGCAAGTGTAGGGCTGGACTTGGGGGACAGTGCAGCAGCCAACAACACAGTGCAGCAACAACCAGGGGCCTCAGTGGTTCCAGCAAGTGTGTAGGGCTTGACTTGGGGGACAGCACCAGCAGCCAACAACACAGTGCAGCAACAACCAGGGGGGCTCTCAGCGGTTCCAGCAAGTGTAGGGGCTGGACTTGGTGGGACAGCGCCAGCAGCCAACAACACAGTGTAGCAACAACCAGGGGGGCTCTCAGCGGTTCCAGCAAGTGTAGGGGCTGGACTTGGTGGGGACAGTGCCAGCAGCCAACAACACAGTACAGCAACAACCAGGGGGGCTCTCAGCGGTTCCAGCAAGTGTAGGGGCTGGACTTGGTGGGGACAGCACCAGCAGCCAACAACACAGTGCAGCAACAACCAGGGGGGCTCTCAGCAGTTCCATCAAGTGTAGGGGCTGGACTTGGTGGGGACAGTGCCAGCAGCCAACATCACAGTGCAGCAACAACCAGGGGGGCTTTCAGCAGTTCCAGCAAGTGCACAGGAGCCACTAACATCTACTGTACTACCTTTGCCCACCCGGGCAGGACCACCATTCTGACAGCTATTTTCTCCTAGTGGTGAGAAATGTAATATGTATTGGTCAGAAATTGTTTCCTCCCAAGATGTAAAAAAATGTCAGTCTTCTATGGCTAGCTGGATTTCAGAGTAAATGAATGGTTTACAATGTGTGTTAATCAGGCCTCTGAAGGAAGTTCTTAATTAGAGTTGCCACTGGGTCATGGAGAGGCCATCCCTCCTCACCACACTTTTGAAATTCCATCTCCCAGAGTGCCATTCTGCTAGTTGCCATGTTTTCCAAGCAGACATTTAAATAAACATGCATTTGTATCACAAATACGATACAGTATAATGACAAGTAGGTGCTAGCAGTCACACCCTCCTCACCATCAATCCCTCTAAAGGTGCCTCCCCTGATGGCCTTGAACCAAAACTCATTTCCCTCTCCGCTTCAGTCATTGCTTACTCCCTCTCAGTAATTTTAAATCTCTCATTCTTTACTGCCTTAGTTCCCTCTTCATGGAAACATGCTGTGGTTCTCTCTCTACCTAAAGGGGGTGATCCCTCATCCCCTGGCAACTATCGCCCCATTTCTGTCCTCCCTACCCTTGCCAAGCTTCAAGAACACACATTGTCCTCTCCCAACTCACCTCTTTTCTGACACCTCCTTTTTCACCCCTTTCCAGTCTGGTTTCAGGAAAAAACACTCAACCACCACTGCTCTTCTATGGCTCACAGACTCCATCCTAACTGAGATGGATAATGAACAAATTACCCCAGCCATTTTTGTCGACCTGGTCAAGGCCTTCACTACCGTCTCTCACTCCCTTCTTCTCGACTCACTCATGGCAGCGAGCCTATCTCCCTCCACCACAAACTGGTTCAAGGCCTACCTTATTGGCAGAACCCAATCAGTTAAGATCTTGGACACCACTTCCCCTCCCGATTAGCACTGGAGTCCCCCCCGGGCTCAATATTAGGGCCCCTACTATTCTCCATCTTCTTAAATGACCTTCCCTCTGTTTGCTCCCCATCCTCTGCTTTACATATGTATGCTGATGATACAGTCCTGTATGGATCGGGCTCCTGTCCTGATGAGTTTACAGCCAGCTTACAAGAAGACTTTGACAAGGTTCAGCTCTGGTTTGCTAACCATTAGCTTTTCCTCAATGCCAAGAAGACTGTCTCCATGACCTTTGGCATAAGGCAGAGACTTTCTAGGCTTCCCTCCCTATCCACTTTCCACACTGTTGATTGGACTTTACTTGAGGACACATCCTCCTTCAGGTACTTAGGTGTTTGGTTGGATCAACATCTAAACTTCTCTGGACACCATCCAGAAAAAACTGTACCCCAAGCTTGGCGCCCTGTTCAGGAACTGTAGTTGCATCCCTCCTACAGCTAGGCATGAACTTGTTCAGAAGATGATACTGCCCATTTTCGACTACTGTGATGTAGTCTATGGTGCTGCCACCAAGTCCTCCCTTACCAGACTGGATCCTCTTCAATTTCTTCTGCCGCTTTGCCCTGGATTCCCCCCCTCGCACCCATCACTGCGATCTTTATCGTGCCCTATCCTTCCTGTCTCTTACAAATAGGTGACTCTCCCACTGTGCTAAATTCACCTCCAAGCATTGATTGCGTTAGCTCCCTTCCTACATCACCTCCTCCTTTATAGCACTCCCTCCACCCTCCTGTTCCCTTAGATCGTCCATTTCCCGTACCCTGGCTGTCCCCTGCAGATCCACCCAAATTGGCCAATCCAGTTTCTCTCACCACCTCCCAAAAATGTGGAATTCCCTCCCACCTCAAATCTAGCACACATCCTCTGCCTACTCCATCAGCTCTGCCCTCAAAAGTTACCTAGCACCTAGCTGCTCCTGGCATGTCCCTATCCAATTCCTTCCTCTAAGCCCTGGACAAACCCTACCTCTCTACTCTCACCTTCACTTACCACTCCAAGGGACTTGTATCTCTAATCTACTACCTTCCCCTACCACACTAAAGGGGTCTCTCTGGTACATTGCATTATCCACTTCTTTCTAGTCCCACCAGTACCATTGCAGGGTTCCTCTCACCCTGAGGGGGTATCCAGGGACAAGACTCTTCCCCTTCCCCATCACACCCCTCCCTCCCTCTCCTCCCTTCCCCTTTTCACCCTTTTCTTTCACATGAGCACTTGTGCACTTACCAACCTGGCACTTATAATTGTCCGCTCTTTCTACCTGTTATGCACAACACTGTTGTAACACTGTTTGTAACACTTGCATTACAACTGTATGTTAATGTTGATCTTGTAACTTGAAAGTTTAACGTCTCATTCCTAATGTACCCCTTCCCCCCAGGTCGCACCGAGAGATGAGCGACTTGTTGCTCAGTGTGCCTTCCTGGTGAAACATTTCAATAAATAAATAAATAAAAGTTCTTGAAAGTTGTCCACTCACTTTTCTCAGCCCAAACTAAACCTCCTCCTCCACTGCTGATGATTAACAACCACCTCACAGCCGACCACCTCATGGTAGCTGCTGAATTCAACTCCTATTTTGCTTGCTGCACTTCTACCCTGCTAGCTTCTCTCCCAACCCCACCTTCTTCCTCACTCCCCACCACCACCAATTATCTAATAGTTTTACCTTTTCACCAGTCTCTCCAAACAAGACCTTAAATGCCCTCCTCTATCAATCCCACAAAGGGTAGCTCACCTGATGGCCTCGACCCAGAGCTGCTCTACTTAACTGCTCAAGTTATCTCCCTCCCACTAGCTGACCTGCTCAATCTGTTCTTTCATACTGCAACTATCCCTGCAGCCTGGAAACACACAACTGTCTCCCCCTCCTTCCCATACTGCAGCTATCCCTGTAGCCTGGAAACACGCAACTGTCCTCCCCCTTCCCATACTGTAGCTATCCCTGTAGCCTGGAAACACGCAACTGTCCTCCCCCTTCCTGTACTGCAACTATCCCTGCAGCCTGGAAATATGCAACTGTCCTCCCCCTTCCCATACTGCAGCTATCCCTGTAGCCTGGAAACACGCAACTGTCCTCCCCCTTCCTGTACTGCAACTATCCCTGCAGCCTGGAAATATGCAACTGCCCTTCCCCTTCCCGTACTGCAACTATCCCTGCAGTCCAGAAACACGCAACTCTCCTCCCCCTTCCTGTACTGCAACTATCCCTATAGCCTGGAAACACGCAACTGTCTTCACCTTTCCCATACTGCAACTATCCCTGCAGCCTGGAAACATGCAACTGCCCTCCCCCTTTCTGTACTGTAACTATCCCTGCAGTCTGGAAACACACAACTGCCCTCCCCCTTCCAAAAGGTAGTGATTTCTCTTCTCCAGGGAATTACCGCCCAGTCTCACTCCTACCCACCCTGGCCAAACTACAGAAACACCTTGTTCTTACTCAGCTCTCCTTCTTTCTTGATGACTCCTCCTTCTTCACTCCCTTCCAGTCTGGGTTCAGGAAGAACCACTCCACCACCACTTCCCTACTCAGACTCATGGACTTTATCCACTGTGCAATGGACAAAGGCCATATAATGTCTGCCATCTTTGTTGACCTTGCTAAGGCTTTCAACACTGTCTCCCACTCCCTTCTTCTTGAAACCCTCTCATATGCCGGGCTATCTCAGCTTGCCTTCAATTGGTTTAACTCCTACCTGGCAGGAAAAACTCAATCCATCAGAATAGCCAATTCAGCGTCCCCTCCACTTTAAATCTCTACTGATATGCCCCAAGGCTCTATACTTGGCCCACTCCTCTTCTCAATCTTCTTAAACAACCTTCCATCTGTTTGCTCATGATCGCTTATTCATATGTATGCAGATGACACTGTCTTGTTCACCTCCGGCCCCTCACCCTTCGATGTGACTTCCAGATTACAGCTTGATGTCAATAATGTTCAACACTGGCTAAGCTCACAAGGCAGAGACTCTCTCAGCTGCCCTGTCTTCCCTCCTTCCACACCCTTGACGGGGCAACTTTAGAGGACTCTACCTCATTTAAATACCTAGGTGTCCGGCTTGACCAACACCTTAACGTTTCTGTACATATTGACACTATCCTGCAAAAATTGCACCCCATGCTAGGTGCCCTTTACAGAAACTGCAGTGCCTTGCCACTACCGGTTAGGCATGATATCGTACAGAAAATGATACTCCCTGCCTTCGACTATGGTGACATTGTCTACAGTGCTACTCCTAAGTCTTCCCTCACCAGACTGGCTCCTCACTTCAATGCTTTCTCTTGCTTTGCCCTTGACACGCACCCTCCCACACTCATCACTGCACCCTTTATCACTCCCTTGCTCTACCTTCCCTGCACTGCAGGCACCTCTCTCACTGCATTAACTTCACTTCCAAATTCTGGTTTGGGTCCCTTCCCCCTTACCTCTCCTCCTCACTCTCTCCTCCCCCTCCTAACTACCACCCTCTTAGATCCTCTGGCTCTTGCACTCTTGCTATCCCTCGTCGACATGCCTCCACTGGTTAAGGAGCTTTCTGTTATCGTATCCCTAAACTCTGGAACACCCGTCCTCCTTCAATCCGACTTTGCTCTTCCCCTTCATCCATCTCCCTAGCCCTCTGCAATTTCTGTTCCCCTAACTGCTCCTGCTCATAGCCCCCCTTCACCTTCCCTATGCTCTCCCTACTCTCTAACTCCATATAATCCACTATCTCTCTCCAAAGTTTCCCATCTGGTCCTGCCCTCCTAGCTGGATTTCTCTGCATGCTGAAGGAGGTTCTTGGACCAGGCTCCCTATCTCCCCTTCCTTCTCCCCCCCTCCATAGGTTTTTACTAGCACTTGCTAACACTTTGCTGCCAAAGTTCCTCTGCACTTGACTGGTTCTGCCACCGCCTGGCCTGTGATCTTTGGCACTGGGCGGAAGCATGTAAATTCCCAGCTGCTGGTCTGCTCACCTTAGCCATATGGCTTATGTGATATTGTGCTGTAGCCCTCCACTCTATGATGTAATATTCAGTACCTGCCCTGTTTTATTTTGTGCTGTGTTCATGTTATGCTTTAATTGTCTCCCATCCATGGTACCCCCTCCCCCACAGGACGCTCCTGGAAATGAACTGTCCCTCAGCTCATGTTGTCTTTCCTGGTGAAACATTTTGTAAATAAATAAAATAAAATGTCACTGGGCCATTCATTATATGGAAAATGATAGAGGGGTGGCGTAGAATGAGAGAGACAAGAAGGGATCATGGACAACCAATCAACAGGGTTTTGTTAAGGGAGATAGTGGACAACCTGTCCGGGGTCTGCTCGTCGGACAACAAGGCAAAATTGTTTAACGGTCTTTTTTTGCTTGTCTTTTTTGTAGCATTCAGGGTGTCAGAAGTCGTAGAGTACCCCTCGATGCAAGCAGGTCATAACTTGCAGGGGAGGATGTCAGATTTAAAGGGGAGATGTTAGAGCTGTCTTTGCACCAGTCGAAGACGGCTCAGTTCAGTCCACCCAGAGTAATCACATTTCAGCAGGCTCAGGGACTATGCCCTTGGACTCTTATCTGGGGGTACACAGAGCAGAGGGCAAAGAGACGGGGCACATTTTTCATGATTGGCCATTCCTTTGTTATGAGAGCACGTGCGTGGGCGGCTCAATAGTGTAAAGGAAACCAACTGGACATCAGCAATGGACAAAGCAAGAGTATATTGGTAGGATGAAGTGGTTGGATTTGATACCGACACTAAGGAATTTGGATTTGGCTAACCCTCTCTGGGGTTGATAATTCATCTGGGGGCAATGATTAAGGTAGTTTTTCCATAGAGGTAATGCGGCTATGATGGTGGATCTCAGTTGGATCGTCAGCCATATGTCGGACACTAGGCTGGTCTGGTCCAGGATCATCTCTAGACAGAAATGGAAAAAAGGGAAGTGGCAAAGCCACTTTGGAAGGTCCATAGGGAGGTGGACCAGGAGGTGTCCCGTTTCTGCCCTCCTCTGGGAATTCAGGTAATCAGTCATCCAAGATACTTCAACGGGGTGACATTTTTTTTTTATTCAGATGGGGTGGACCTGTCAGAAATAGGGCAGGCAATGCTCAGCATCAGTTTACAAAATGTTTTTGAGACATGATTATAGGTATTCTCCTGGGGCATTTTTGGGAGATTCGCAAATGAATTTACGGATCTATTGGAGGACGATTTGGCTTTTTGGGGGAATATAAGATGGTATTGTCACATAAAGGAGTTGCCTGGTGAGGGCACGCTCAAGAAGGCAGAGGTGGCACAGCATTTGGACAGAGCTTGGGACTGGGGGGTGACGGTCAGGCAGTTGAGGCCCCATGAGGGCTTAACTGCTCTCAGGTGGCCTAGTGGGTTCCTGGTCCATCGAGCCTCCTTGTCGGAGTTGGCTGGCCCGGTAGAGGGGTGCTGGTCCTCTTTTGACCCAGGGCTGGCTTGTTATTCTGAGAAATGTGGATTCATAGCTGAGGGCGGCTGCTGCCCCAGGGGAATACTCTATTGACCATGCTTGTATGTGATAAGTGTGGGATTTGTTGTTACCCTGTGTTAAGTTGTATGACATAATGTAGATGTTTGTGTTTGACAAACATGTCGAAGTAAAGTTCATCCTTTTCTGCCAAAAAGATGAAAAGTTGTCATGTGTGTTATTTGAGGGATTATTTGGGATGCTTCTATCTGGGCACACACTTTGCCTCAGTTGATCTTTGAACATCTGTCTAGCTGCTGTTACTTACATTCATGATTCTAAACCTCAAGGATTTTATTTTTAATGCTTCAGTTTTGATTTGGGGAAATAGGGTGGGAGCACACTTAAAGCCTACACAATTGAACTCTCCGTCCATGAGACGTAAGCAGGCCCAAGATTTATCCATATGGTTTGGAATTAGTAATGCATTGCAGAACTGTTTCCAACTTTCAAGTACATGCTCCCTCCTTCTCCTCCTCCTCTCCTTGAAAAACTGGGAGGAACCCTCCTTGCCTTGATGCTAGTGAGTTATGCAACAGATACAGAACTGAAAATATAAAAAGGTGCAAGAAGTCAGATATCAAAAGAAATCATTGATCTTCTGGAGCCCACCTCTCTCTGAAGACTGGAAGGAACACCAAACTGAAATCGGAGAATTAGCAAACCACCAAGGCTGGAACTGAAGGACTAAAATGGTGTTTACATTAGTTGCAAAGATCTTGCTTTTCTTTCTGTTTCTCGATGAGGCCTGTAAGTGCTATATTGTACTATTTTACTAAGTCAGTCTAACTGTAAATTTATGTGCTGTGAGAGAGAGAGAGAGAGTGCAAGGGAGAAACGGAGAGGGATGATGAAGGATAGAGACAGGAGGGGGAGAAGAGAGACTGTTTTTTTTTCAATACAGTATTTTTCATATTCACATTTCTTAAACATCAATGGGAAGAAAATGTGCAGGGTGTGCCTCTTTTCTGACTTATCCCTTGGTAGGACTCCTACGTGACTCGACTTGCTAGGGTTCTAGACTTATATTATTTTTTTGTAGTGCCACTGTCTTCTTTGGGGAGGGGGTCTAGAAGGGGCAGACTTCCAACCTATGTCGTTGAACTCCTTGCCAGTAAGAAGTAAGCAGGCCCAAGATTTGCCTACATAGTTTCTGTTTCAGCAACGCACTCCTGACCGTTCCCCAACTTGCAAGTACATAGTTTGTTCTTCCTCTCAATTCCCTGTTAATGTTTTCATCGAGTACTTAATGGACTGATTGGTTAATTACTTTCTGTAATTGGGTCCTAATGAAAGAAACTTTCAAACTCCAAAAAGTGCACATTTATTACTGACTTGCCTCAGTTTATCTCCATTTCTCAGAAACTTAGAAACATGGTGGCAGAAAAGGACCGCCTGGCCCACCAAGTCTGCCCAAGGTGTCTAGCAGAGGTATCAGGTAAACTGGCCCCCTTCAAAACACCAATGTTGTGCATATCAATTCTGTTTTTTTATGGAAGAGTGGACCTGTATGATAAATATCAGAGTGCTGTACATAAATATGATGTTATAATAAGCCATGTATTACTCCTAAAACATGGCTCGAACAATCTCCTGTGAATCACTAAAATTCGTTATGGCATTGAACAAGAAAGCCCCAAATGCCCAAACCATTAAAAAAAGTTTACTCACTGGTTTCAAGGAAGCATTTCCCAAAACATGCTGAACCTGTCACAGAGGTCTTCAAAATCTTCAAATTTCAACTGTGTGCCAGAAAACCATTCTGGCTCAGTGCCAACCACCCACTCCTTACTAATAACTTGCTGCCCCAAGGCATCAGCAAGTGATGACACACTACACAGTGACATCATCACACCGAGCACAGTGACATCATCACACCGAGTGCCTGAGGATGAGCACAGAGCACTCTCAATAGCAAGCCCCAAGCATCCAGGGCTCCCAGATGTCCGAGCTGACAGCAGCCTTCGAAAACTTGTTGTCAGGCAGGTCAGACGTTATAACCTGGCTGGAATTTGAAACTAATAAATCTAATTATAAACAGTGAAAGGCTATAAAAAGACATTTGCAATCAGTTTAAATTTTCCAGACGCAAGACCACAAGGTCTTTGGGGGGGGGTGGGCAGTGTCTGGCTACAAAGGAGTGAACATTATAAAATGAAGTGTACACACGTCCTTCACTGTCAGTACCCAGACGGGGCCGTGGGCATGACAGATTAATCAGAGTACAGAGAAAAAAATTATTATATAGGGAGGCCAAAAGGCTGGGGCGTGCATATTATTCATAAAAAATATAACTCTGATCTACAAAAACATAAAGGGCAGGATATTCAAAGGGGTTGCACCCAGCGGTATTGAGGAAGGCCGCCTGGCGCAGCCGGAATCACGATACACTGGGGCGCAATGTTAATGCATGCGGCGCAAATGCAGGGGGCGTGCCCATGCATATGCGGCACATCCCTGTATTCAGCCCCGGATGTGTGGTGTGTATGTTGGCACAACCCTGCATTGCGCCACTTAGGGGGGCTCAAAGTTGAGCCCCAGAAAAGATGGCACAACTCCTGGCCACAGCCCAGCCGTGGGTGGCCACCCACCCATCCTGAACACCATTGGCAAGCACACACACACCCTGGTGGTCAAGTGGACCCCCCCGCCCGTAGCCGCGATTGCTGTAATGTATAACAAACAAGCCCTGGTAGTCTAGTGCCCCCACCAAGTCCCCAAATCCCTGAATATTGTAATGAGAGACCATCCCTGGTGGGCAAGTGGTCCCCCCTCCCATCCGAGTCCCCAAGTAATGTAAAATTACTGTCCCTGGTGATCTAGTGGAACCCCCCCAGGTGTGATTGCAATAATCCTCTGTAAAGAAAAGCCCTGGTGATCCAGTGGCACCCCCACCCACACCAAACCCCCTTGCCCACCCAGCTCCCCATCATTGGGAGGTGGCTGCAACCCTCCACGCTGAATGACAGGTACAGGATTGGTTGTAAGTCCATTGGTCCCCAGTATGGACTAATACATTTGGTAGGGGTGCATATTGTACTAGACAGTCCCAATTATGTGAATGACTTCATTCATATATTTGGGACTGTCTAGTACAGTATGCACAGTTTGTGCGCTGACCTTGTCATATTCAACGGTGCTGCGCCATGGTGCATCACCATTGAATATTGCCTGGTCCTGGCCCCGGCGCAGCCCAGTTGCGCTGTGACCAGGCTTGTTCCACTGCCCTGCGCAGTCTGAATATCTGAGCCAAAATGTAAACATAAAAAATACAATCATTAGCAAGATTAATACATGACAGCAATTGGAAAGATCATGACAACAGGAAAAACAAGTCCTATAATATTGGTGCCCAGTCTAGAGTTTGATTGACACCATATTATGGGGGACAAAGTTCCAAATCTTTGTATCCATGTAGTTTTTCTCTCTAGGAATTTATGGTTCCCAACTACCACTTTTTCTAGACATAAGACCTTCTCCAAGCCAAAACAAAATCATCGAGGAAATAGAGTGGCCTTTTCTTCCAAGTGCTTGGCAATGCTAGACTTCCAGTCTTTTGTTTGAATTGCAGATTAATGTTCAGAAACTCTGTTTAAGCATCTTAGAAGTTTTCCTTTAGGGTAAATCTCAGGGAGTTTTAAGTAAACATACAACACGTGTTGTAGTACAAGTTATATGTGGTTTAATTACTATTTCCTCATATTTTCAGATGGTTAGTTTATTGTCTGCAAGTATTTGAGCACTGCACACATCACCCACAAGGGAAGTTCATTTTATAGGGCTCACTCCTTTGTAGCCTGACCTCACCAAGCCTTTGTGACCTTGTGTCTAAAAACTTTAAAGAGAAAGTCTACTCAACCTTTTTTCTTTATCCCTGCATATTGGGAATGAGCAATGATTCCCCCTCTTTCATCCTCCTAATTTCATTTTAATTTAAAAATAAATGAGGTTGCTTCACTCTGTTCTGCTCTGTTGTGAAAATCTGCTTGGTACCATTTCAAAGGTCATAACCCCACTCATGCAATACATCATGGAAGTTGATGATGCGTACATGCTCAAGCCATCAGAAATTCTATTCTTAGTCAGTTGTTACGCCTTGTAAAGTCCTGTAGTCTGCATGTGCTAGCAATCAGACTTTTGAGGTATAAGTTCCCTGTTGTTTTCTGTTTAAAGAGTGTGTCTGAGTTGAAAAAAAACTGCAGTTGGAAGGATATTGCGACTTGTTTTTTTAACTGCTGAATTGTTTTTAGTGGTAGAAGCTGTCTGTTTACTTGCTCACTGAGCCTGAAACCTGTTTGAGCTCATCCTACTTCTCTCCTGCTGGCAAACAATCTTTGCTGAGCAAGCGACCAGGGGGGATATATTCAGAGCTTGCTGGTTGCATGCACAAATTAGTGCAGTGCATAAAGCAGATGTGCCGGCCAGCGCTGTTGCCATATTCACCCAGAATGCGCGATCAGCACAAATCATGCACACTGCTTGAATATGGGACCCTGGATGCATGGCATAAAGCAGACAGCCACTGTGACTGAGCAGCATATCCAGGGTATGGTGCCGAAGACCGCCGATGGGGGAATGAGTGGTGCAAACCTGGATGTGCCATTCCCCTAAAGGTGATAGTCACTCAAATTATGCTAATAAGCTGATTGTGAGCACTCTCCCTGGCTTACTCAGGAACGGAGGCACCTTATGCTTTCCCGTGATAAAGCCTGGCAACTTTAAAAAATCTAAACTCCAATCAGATTGGAATTCTTACTGCCAACTTCATAATAGCTGAAAACATAAAATCGGCAAAGCCAAAAGGGATCATCCTGTAACCCGACAGGAATCTCACCTATTTAACCCCAAATATTTCTGGAAGGAAATCAACACGCTCCTCAACGGTAAAGAAAGGATTCTCCCACAAACAATGATAGCAAAAGGACACTTTTTTCCCCCTACTCGACTATGGCGATGTAATCTATTCCTCCACCACTCTTGCAAATCTAAGTAAACTGGACATCCTTTATCACCGTGCGTTACGGTTCATTACCAACTCCCCTTACCGTTTGCACCACTGTGACTTATATGCAGCTGTTGGTTGGACATCCCTTACTACTAGACATCTGCTCCGTGCTGGGCTATGGACTCTTAAACTGCTCCTGCAGAAATTGCCAAGCTATCTCTCTTCCCTTATTAGTATCTCACATAGTGCATACTGTTAAGAAAATCTGACTTTATTATGCTTGACATACCAAGGACGTGACTTCTTTGGTAAACGTAATTGCTATGCCCTTCCCTTCATTTGGAACCAATACAAACCGTACTTGAAACTAACTAGCACAGTTTCAATAAACTTACAAATCGCTAAGTTCAGCCAAAATAAAAGACACCTGTAACTGTCATTAAGTCTCTTCCTTCCCATGTGTGCCATATTTATCCACTGGTACGGTATAATTGATTTGTCATATTAACTGCTTTCCCTTCCCTTCTACTCCTGGCTTTATCTTTGCTTACACTCCACTGCTACTCTATCAAATCACCTCCCCCATATCAGTTGTAGACTGTTGTTTGTTCTAGCTGCCAAAATACTGTATATGTATTGCACACACCAGTCATCATGTTTCATTTATCAGTATGCAACCTGTAAGTTGCTTCCCTGTCTCATATCAATGTTTACCACCTGCGGTCACCCTATGTGGTACCCTTGTATGTATATCCAGCCTGTATCATGTAACGTGCATTTCATGTATATACTGTTATTACCTATCTGTGTTTGTACTTTAAGTGTTTATGTCACAGGACCTCCTTGTGAATGAGCTTGCTCAATGGGGTTTTCCTGCAATAAACTTGAAAAGGCTCCTTACTAGCCTCACCTAAGGAGATAGCTGCTGGACTGAACTGCTTCTTTACGGACCTTGATCTCTACAAAATCGACCTCTGACATTTACCCAGAGCACCCGGCCAGCCAGCAGGAGACTCCATACCCTCTCTTCCATCTAAAAGCCATCGCCCGTAGGGAGGTCCTTAAACTTCTGAGGGGCCTCAGTCTGGGTGGCTCACCACAGTTTGACTCCCTACCATCCACATTCCTCAGACTAGGTGCTCCTGCTCTTGTCTACCCTCTCTCCTGCCTAAGCAGTAGATCCTTTCTCACACAAGCTATCCCCAACAAATGGAAGAGTGCTATTGTTGTCCCAATACACAAAAGTGGTCTGACTAACCTCGCTAAAAACTGCAGACCCATATCTGCTTTATGCCCTATTGCCAAAATCCAAGAAAGAATCCTCTACAATCAATTAGACTCTTATCTGGAACAAAATAGTGCCCTTACCAGTCACCAACACGGCTTTTGGAAACCCCACGGGACAGATACTGCTCTCCTGTAGGTCACCTCTGATATACTACAGGCAATGGACCTAGGCAATTCAACTGGAGCAGTCTTCATTGACCAATTTAAGGCATTGACCTAGTCAACCACCTCTTCTTATCTCCAAGCTTCGCTACCTTGGTCTTGATAGCAACACCCTCTCCTGGGTCACTGACTACTTAGCAAATAGATCTCAGTGTGTCAAGTGGGCCAAAACACCTGTTCCCCATATACTGTCTCAGACAGGGTACTTCAAATATCAATCCTAGGGCCTCTCCTATTCTCAGTATTCATTAATGGCCTGTCTCTGAACTGTGGAGGGGCATCAGTCCAGCTTTACGTGGATGATGGCATACTTAATAGATCCTCTAGTGATGTCTCTAGTATTAACTCTGGCCTAGCAAACAATTTTCAGATCTTAGAAGGATGGTTTTAAAATAACCTACTAGACATGAACACCAAAAAGACTAAACACATACTGTTCCACCACACCTGCTTCGGATACAAGTACCCAGCCCCCCCGTGACAGAGCATCCACTGGCATACAGCTTGAAAAAGTTCCCAGCATCAAATACCTGTGTGTAATGCTTGACGAGCACCTATCCTTTGATGCACACATAACCAGTGTCATCAAGGCTACCAACCAAAAGATAGGCCTCCTCTATTGAACAGACCCCTATCTCTCGAACCATGCTACGACTACTATTGCCTCAACCACCCTTCTGCCTGGCCTCTTCTATGGAGCCTGAATAATACATTTATCTAAGCCTGGACTGGGACAACAATGGCAGTCTTCCCCTCGGTATAGACAGTTGGTGAGACCCTATCTGGAGTACTGCGTGCAATTCTGGGGACCCCATCTACACAAAGACATTGACAGGATGGGGGCTGTCCAGAGGAGGCCAACCAAAATGGTGCAGGGTCTGCACCAGAAGACGTATGAAGAGAGATTAAAGGAGCTTAACATGTATACCCTCGAGGAAAAGAGGGAGAGGGAGTACATAATAGAAACTTTCAAGTACTTCAAGGGAATATACAAAGTCCAAGAAGGTAGCATCTTTTAGAAATAGAGACGTGCAAGAACAAGGGGGCACAATTTGAAGATAGAGGGAGGACGGCTCAGAGGTAATGTGTGGAAGTATTTTTTCATGGAGAGGGTTGTGGACACGTGGAACAGCCTTCCTGAGGAGGTCATGGAGTCAGAAACAGTGGGGGGATTCAAAAATGTATGGAACGGACATAAGGCTATTCTAGTGGGGGGTGGGAGGAAGTAGGCTGTTGGTTAACTAGGATCTGCAGCTTATCCATTAGTTAGGGAAATGGGCAGACTAGATGGGCCAAGCGGTCCTTATCTGCTGTCAAAGTCTATGTTTGTATATTTGGACTCCTACCCAAACTCAGTATGGCCTATCACAGGATTGCCTGCAATATTGTAAAGGTTCCCGCTTGTACCCATCATTGTTTAGTGCTGAACACCTTAGGCTGGCCATATTTTAAAGCTAAACTTGACATTCCAGTGTATTGCACCACCTTCAAACTAGTCCACCTCCCCCCACCCCGGAGTTTATCTGGCCTAATTACCCTGAAACCCTCCCCTCGAACGCTCAGGTCCTCCCACCTCCCACAGTTAAGCTTACCCAAGACTCACCCAGTTGTTGGCAGAAGATCTTTGTCCTTTGCAGCACCACAAAAATGGAATAACCTTCCACACTCTCTACTGTCATGCAAGACTCTTCCTCTGTTCAAAAGTCTATACCAGGAAATCTTCTACGCACCCTCTGCCTGTAATGGCGACTGTACCTAGCCTTCTCCAGGGCACCACCACTCCTATCCGCCTTGTTATTACCTCACCTCTCCTTCTCTAGTTCGCTTCTCCACATCCACATAACTCCTTTTAGTTTTTCACACCAGCCTTTGATTAATTACTTCATGTTATACATGAGAATGTCATCCTCTAGCATTGATTATGCAGCGGCTGTTGCCATCTGTTATGAACTGTCTCCCTAATGTATATCATACCCAGTTTTTCTGAAATATGTTAAGCACCTGTTTAGAACATCTGTTAAATCATTCTTTATATATCTATCCAAGATACTCCTACTCCATGATTCTATGTTTTTGACTTGCACATCTGTAAATAATTATCTGCAATTGTTTGTTTCTACCTGTATGGAATGTTCAATTCCTTGGGTCGCCCCTGAAAAGGGGGCTAGTTTATCTCAGTGCACTCACCTGGTCATCAAAATTTAAATAAATTGTGCATACAAGGTGCAGCCGGGACCTATGCAAGCTCATCATAAGTATAGTAGCATTACAACCATCCCAAGGAGGAGAGGACATCGCAGTGGTGGGCGCAGGAATTGCTCCCAAGGGCAAACCTCCCCACTGTGTGGTATGCCTACTCAAGGAGAGACATAGTGGATAATTTGGTAGAGAGCAATAGGGGAGCCCCATAGGTTAGTAGGGGTAGAAATGATGTGGAGGCAATCGTGTGGCAAGAGGCAGAGGTGAGGAAGGGTTGGATGTGAAATAGCAGACCCAGCTTCTGATTAAGAGACTTAATTAGGATGGCAACATGGGAATTGAGGGATAGAGAGGAGTCTGGTGTGATTCCCAGGTATTTGAAGATAGCTAGATAGATAGATAGATAGATAGATACTGTAGGTAGATAGATAGATGAATGAATAATATTTTTTAATTACTAGCTCCAGCATTGTTCTGGTTCACATGGTAAATTATGAAACTGATGGGATACAAGGTTTCCAAAGCACAATTCATAACATCTCTAATCAAGGCTATATTTAGAACCATGGTAGTCAGTGTCTCACCTCTCTAGCCAGCTTAGATGAACGATCCCACACACCTCAATTGTAAAATCATTTTCCAGCACTGTGGAACACCAAAATAGCATTACTATCCCTACCAAAAATAATGCACACTGCCA
Source organism: Neoceratodus forsteri (assembly GCA_016271365.2). Taxonomy (NCBI): domain Eukaryota; kingdom Metazoa; phylum Chordata; order Ceratodontiformes; family Ceratodontidae; genus Neoceratodus; species Neoceratodus forsteri. The sequence continues at coordinate 3,109,763 of JADMNL010000033.1, forward strand.
TCTGTTTCTGTCTTACTGCTGGGTGTATTGACTCTTTTAAAATGTTATTTCCTTACTGGGAATCTAAAAATTACGTTCAGAACAAGTTGTCATAATCAGGAACCCATAAAGCATGGACACTGAACCCACGGGTATGGCACCTTCCCTTTAAACTGATTGCAAATGTCTTTTCACAGCCTCTAATCTGTTTCTAATTAGAAGGTTTAAATTTCTTTTACATTTCAACCTGGTTATAAAGTCTGACAGCAAGAACGTGAAGGCTGTGGTCTGTTTGCACATCTGGGAAGGAGCCCTGGATGCTTCTGGTTTGCTACTGAGAGTACTCAGTGCCTGTCCTGAGGCGCTCGGTGTGATGATGTCACTATGCAGCGTGTCATCACTCACTGACACTTGGGGACAGCAAGTTGTTTCTAAGGAGTGGCTGGTCAGCACTGAGCCACCACGCTTTTTACGGCACAGAGCTGGATTTTGGAGGTATGAGAGGCTGAACATGTTTTGGGAAATGCTTCCTTTTGAAACCTGTGAGTAAAACATTTTGGACTTTCTTGTTCAATTGCCACATACGGTAATTAATTTTTATGATTCACAAGAGATTGTTAGAGCTATGTTTTAATGTAATACATGGTTTGTTATGAAATCATATTTATGTACCCTATTCTGATATTTGTCATACAGGTACAATCTCTTTGAAAAAAGCATAATTTAATATGCGCAACACTGGGGTTTTAAGGTGACCAGTTTACCTGAATGACATGGGCATAAACTGAAGCAAAATGTGCACCTTTTGGTGTTTGGAAGTTTTTCATTTTGGACTGTCCTACTGCAGACCCCGAGTGCACCTGAATTCTTTATAATTAACCCCTGAAAGTCTAGGGATCATCTTCTCTTGCTGTAATTAGTTCCTGCCTTGTGGTAAGAGGGGCAAACAAGATGAACTTCTGCCACACCCCCTGCTGTCAGTGTCTCAGTAGGTATCACGCTCACTTCTGGGCTGCAGTAGTGGAAGATCGTGAGTTCTAGTTGCACACTCAGAACTTGGTGACTGCCAGGTGGAACTTAAAGATCCTACGTCACTTACTGTAAGAGTAAGGAAGTTTCCTATTGTCCCGGTAATCATTCCTCCTCTTAAACAAACTCTGGCCAGAGCCAATAGGGCTACACCTAAGGAATCTGGAGTATAAATATTGTACATTTTTTTTATATATATATTTTTACACCAAATTTCCACATAGGCTTGTTAAGATGCTGCCTCATGAAAAAGGGAAGTGCAAATGTGCAACTCCTGGTCTTAAGGTGGTTTTGCGCAGGGACTGCAAAATCAACTTTCAGGGCACAAAAACTTATTTTGGGTCAGAGCTGAAAAATGACAGCTATCACATTCACGAAGGGCTATAAAAAATGGCTGTGTTGTAAATCTGGAGTAAAAATATTGAAAATTACCAAAGTTATGACCCTACATTTTCAAAAGTGAACATAGGTTCATGCCAGTTTTTTTTTTATATCTTTAACCCAGTTTTTTTACCACAGACTTCTTATTACCTCCACCTTCACATTCATTGGGGTGCCTCAAAGAAATGGCTGTGTTGTAAATTTGGGGAAAAATATTGAAAATGACCAAAGGTATGAGTCTGTATTTGCAAAATTCATTAGTCTTTATAGGTGACATTGCAGAAGGACTGGAATGGAAAGTATGTCTCTTTGCAGATGACACAAAGATCTGCAACAGAGTTGATGCACAAGGTGGGGTGGAAAGGATGAGAAGGGACTTGGCAAGTTTTGAGGAATGGTTAAATGTATGGCAGCTTAGATTCAATGCTAAGAAGTGCAAGGTAATGCACCTGGGAAACAAAAACCCAGGGGAAGAGTACACTATGGGAGGGGTGAGATACTAACAACAACAAAAAAGGAAAGGGACATGGGGGTAGTCATATCAGATGACCTAAAGGTGGGCAAGCAATGTGAGAAGGCAGTAAGGAGGGCTGGGGGATACTGGGGTGCATAGGCAGAGGCATCACCAGTAGAAAACAAGAAGTTGTTATCCCCCTGTTCAGACAGTTGGTGAGACTCCATCTAGAATACTGTATGCAGTTCTCAAGACCCCATCTCTGTATGGGCATGTAGATGATGGAGACTGTCCAGAGGAGAGCAACTAAAATGGTGCAGGGTCTGCAACAGAAGACATATGATGAGAGACTAAAGGAGCTTAAGATGTATAGTCTTGAGGAAAGGAGGAAGAGGGGGGACATGATAGACACTTTCAAGTACCTCAAGGGAATAAACAAAGTCCAAGAGGGTAGCATCTTTCAGAAAAAGAGATATGCAAGAACAAGGGGGCACAATTTGAAGATGGGGGATGACAGCTCAGAGGTAATGTTAGAAAGTGTTTTTTCATGGAGAGGTTTGTGGATGCATGGAACAGCCTTCCTGAGGAGTTTGTGGAGTCAAGAACAGTTGCAGGGATTTTTAAGTAAACATACAACATGTATCGTAGTACAAGTTATATGTGATTTCATTACTGTTTCCTCATTTTTTTCAAATTGTTAGTTTATTAAGTCTGAAAGTATTTGAGCATTGCACATAGCACCCACAAGGAAAGTACATTTTATAATACCACCATAATGCAAAGCATCATTAGATGTATATGCAAATCACCATGAAATTTTAGGCTGGTTCAGCTTTAAGCAAGAATGCATGGTACCAAAGGGCCTCTCCCACTCTTTGCAAAGGGTGCAAACAGAAAGACACAGACATGTGTTTCGTCCTACCAGGACTCATCAGTGTGCCTCATCTGTATCACACCCCGGGGGAAATGAACCAGCCCTAGGTTGGTCTTATGGGTTAGGGTCATGGTGAGCCCCCAAAGCACAAAAAACAAGCGAAAAGGCAAAGAACCAGCCTAAAATTTAATGGTGATTTGCATATACATCCCATGATGCTTTGCATTATGGGGATATGTGTGATGTGTTTCTTTGAAACTTGGCTTTGCTGCTACTGCCCTTTGGGGTAACCCTTGCTTCAGTGCTTTTGTACTGAAGTTCTCTGTCTTTTCACTTGATAATGTTCACTCCTAGCCTGACCTCACTAAGCCTTTATGGAGTTATGTCTAAAAAATGTAAACTAATTGCAAATGCCGTTTTACTGCCTCCATCTTTTTCTAGTTAGAAGGTTTAAATTAGTTTTAAATTCAACCTAGTTATAATGTTTGACATGAGTGACAAGAATTTGAAGGTTGTGTTCTGCTTGGACATCTAGGAGCCCTGGATGCTTGGGGCTTGCTATCTGAAAGCACTCTGTTCTCATCCTCAGGCACTCAGTGTGATGATGTCACTGTGCTCGGTGTGATGATGTCACTGTGCTCTGTGTGATGATGTCACTGTGCTCGGTGTGATGATGTCACTGTGCTCGGTGTGATGATGTCACTGTGTTCGGTGTGATGATGTCACTGTGCTCGGTGTGATGATGTCACTGTGCTCAGTGTGATGATGTCACTGTGTAGTGTGTCATCACTCGCTGATGCCTTGAGGCTGCAAGTTACTAATAAGGAGTGTGTGGTCTGCACTGAGTCATCACACTTTTCTGGCACAGAGTTGAATTTTGAAGATTTTGAAGACCTCTGTGAGATGCTGAATATGTTTTGGGAAATGTTTCCTTTTAAAACCTGTGAGTAAACCTTTTTTTTACATGGTGTGGGCATTTTGGGCTTTCTTGTTCAATTGCCATATAATAAATTTTAGGGATCTCAAGAGAGTGTTTGAGCTATGTTTTAGGGGTAACGCATGGTGTGTTATGAAATCATACTCATGTACACTATTCTGATATTTATCATATCCTATATACCGTCAGTGTTGGGTAAGTTACTGTTTCTATTACTTTCTATTGCTTTTGGAAACTTGTTCCAGAAAGCTCTGTGCAGTCATTAGCAAGGATGGAGAGGTACTGGAAAAAGTAATACACCTTACAGAAACAATTACTTATGTCTTTTTATATAAAAGTAATGCGTAACTGTAACTGATTACATTTATTTGAAAGTAACTAACCTATTACTTTCAAATAAATGTCATCTGTTATAGTTATTTCTTATTTTTGCATTGCTTTTGTATAAAACAAAATAAGTAACTGTAACTGTAGGGTGTATTACTCTTTCTAGTACTTCTCCATCCTTGCTAGTAACTACACAGAGCTTCCTGGATCAAGTTTCTAAAAGAAATAGAAAGTAATAGAAAAAGTAACTTACCCAACACTGTATACTGTATAGCAGGAAATATTTGTGTTCCTTTTATATTCGCTGATTTGCCATTTCTCAAAAAAGTGCTAATGTAAAAGGATCTCTAATATTTCCTGAAGTCGGTATAATTAAACACATTATTTATTGCCTGTTTACTGTATACTGTTGAGGAGGAGGAGGGGGATAAGCAATCCGCTCCTTTTCTTCTTCCACTAGACAAATCTCTGTGCCAGGAATCACCAGCATCTCCCCAGTGCCTGCATTCTAACAGCAGATATGGTTAGCAGTGCTCGACTCCAGCCTGCATATGTGGATATTATATCAGAGGGACAGTGGAGATTGTATCTGTAGCCTGTATGTGTTTTGCCCCTCATATTTACTGTTGTGCTAGTTACCGTTTCGTGTGCTTACCTTGTAGTCAATTGTACCGTATTTATTTCATTTACCAGTGGTGCCTTTAATTCTGTTGCATTTGTTGAACATTGTTTTACTATTGTGTGGCACCATTCAAGGGTTTCTCTGCACACCATTCCTCCCCCTCCCCCTTGGCTTTCAGCCCGTGCCCACCCTGATCTCTGTCAGCCCGCTGATTGCTGCAACTAACAGCTGTGATACCAGCTCCTACGAACACACACAAATGGCAATTAGCAGGCTTACTGTTTAAGTACTGTATTCAGTATCGGGCCCATCCGTGAACATTTTCGGCTGCAAACAAGTTCAGCCAGCTGTCAGAACCAGTATTAGTGGGAGTGAACGTATTTTGCTATACAGTATACACATACAAACTATGAGAGCAGGCAGCTTGGGAGACCTGAATATGTACACCCTGCAGGATAGAAGGGACAGGGGGGACATGATAGACACATTCAAGTGTCTGAGGGGAATCAGTAAGGATGAGGCAGATGGGGTCTTTAAGCTAAGGAGGGGGAGGGACACCTGGGGGCACAGGCTAAGAATAGAGGGGGGACGATTTTGGAGGGAAATGAGGAGACACTATTTCACGGAAAGGGTGGTAGCAAAATGTAGTACACTAGCAGAATGGGTGGCATCATGTAAATCTGCGAATAGCTTCAAAAGAGCATGGGGCAGGGAGCAGGGGAGAGTGAGGGCGGGGGAGGTGGGGTGGCAGTGGGATGACAAAGGGAAGGCAAACTAGGGGTGCTATTTGCATACTTGAGCAGACGTAGCAAGATTGGGTGGTCTATTTCTGCTGGCACCTTCATATGTTCATATATAGGTCAACTTTTCTTGAAAAAGCAGAATTAATATGTGCAGTGTTAGAGTTTTAAGGGGCCAGTTTGCCTGAATGATATGGACACAAACTGATGCAAGCTCATAGAATGTGCATTTTTTGATGTTTGAACGTTTCTTTCATTTGGGACAGTCCTATTGCAGACCCCTAGTGCACCTGAATTCTTGATAGTTAACCCTTGAAAGTTTGGGAATCATCCTTTCTTGCTGTAATTAGTTCCTGCCTTGTGGTAAGAGGGGTGAACAAGATGAGCTTGTGCCAAACCCCCTGCTGTCAGTGTCTCAGTAGGTAGCACACTCACTTCTGGGACTGCATTAGTGGAAGAGCATGGGTTCTAGTCCCACACCCAGAACTTGGTGACTGCCAGGTGGAACTTAAAGAACCTACAGCACTTATCAGAAGAGTAAAGAATGTTCCTGATGTCCTGGTAATCATTCTTCTTCTTAAAAAAGGGTACATGTAACTGACCTCAAGGGCACACCGAGAAACAACCCGTCACAGCTCACTGTGCCTTTCCTGGTCCAAGTTCATGTAACCCCCACTGGGACACACCTCGAAATAAACTGTCACTGCTCACTGTGCCTTTCCTCGGTCACACAATAAATTAAGACAGGTCCCTTGTAACCTCCCTCCCCACATTCACCAAGGGCACACCTGGAAACAACCTATCACAACTCATTGTGCCTTTCCTGGTCTAGGTTCATGTAACCCCACCCCCCACCCCAAGGGCACACCTGGAAATAAACTGTCACTGCTCAGTTTCGTCTTTCCTAGTCCAAGTTTATGGAACCCCCCTCCCCCACCGACTTTCCAGGTAACACAATAAATGAGATGGGTCTCATGAAACCCACCCCCAGGAACACACTTGGAAATGAGCTGTCACAAGTTAGTGTAGGTTTCCTGGTCCAGGTTCATGTAAAACCTCCACTGCACCTGGGACACACTTGGAAATGAGCTGTCAAAGCTAATCATGCCTTTTCTGGTCACATATAATGAATAAGCCAGGTCCCCTGTAATCCACTCACCAGGGACACTCCTGGAAATGAGCTGTCGAAGATAAGCATACCTTTTCTGGTCACACATTATGAATAAGGCAGGTCACCTGTGGCTCACACACCTGGGACACACCCGGAAACAAGTTGTCAAAGCTAAGTGTGCCTTTCCTGGTCACACATGAGGAACTGGAAAGGTCTCCTGTAACCCTCCCCCAGGGGTACACCTGGAAATGAGTGCTCAGTGTACTGTTCCTGGTGAAACATTACAAATAAATACATAAAACAGATAATTCTAGCCCCCCCGACACATCTGGAAATGAACTGTCACAACTCAGTGTGCCTTTCCTGGTCAGACATTACATATAGAATTTTACATGCATTGGCGTGTTCAACAAGAATTTTACAAACACATGAGGTGTTGGATGCTACATAAACCCCGAGGGCAAAGTTCAAGGGGTTTATTTAAGCAATAATGCATGACAGGGTGTGTGTTGTGCTGGGATAATGTCATGCCTGGGGTGACTAGGCACGAGGCCGCAGGCCGAGTGCGGTTAATCACCCCAGAAGTGACGTTATCCCAGCACAACACACACCCTGGAGTGCATTATTGCTATTATACAATGGCTCACTTGTAAAAACAGAAAAAATATATATATTTTTTTTACATTTTCAGTTAATTTTTTGTATGTGGAGGTATATTAATTAACAAAATAGTGCTCAATTCTCATTGTGTCCAGAAGGTGGTGCTGTTGCTATGTATTGGTGTCCTTTTGACATGTCGTGCCCCCCCCCCATTGTGTGATGTCTGGTATTGGTGTTTTTTTTTGTTTGTTTCTTTTTATCTGTGAAGATTTGAGACAAGAGGGATATAAAACAGAAGCTGAGTGAAAGCCGTCTTTATGATCGGCTTTACAACAATTCAGCTCCACAGCTGTTCCACCCCAACGTAGCGAGTGCACCCCCGCAGTAATTTCCTTGGCATAAAACAAACCGTACCGATATTTTTTAAAAGTCCCGCTTAGCTGCCAGCCTTTTCTGCTTTCACACTGTCACACATGCTCGCAATCAACTGCTCCTCTACCAGCGGCATCACACTTCAAATCTCCTTTTCCTCAGACTCGCTGGTCACGCGCTTCAGTAAAGTCGTTCACTTTGGTTCGTGGTGGAAAAAAACAGCAGTGCTTTCTCTTTACTCTAGAACGCCTCGTAAGTAAATCCATCTCCTAACACCCTCTCTTAGCTACAAAGTTTCCTATCATTCAGCATCACACCTGACCTGCCTGGCCACGGGTTGGCAACGGAACAGAAGAAATTGTTTTATGCCGAGGAAATTACTGCGGGGGTGCACTCGCTACATTGGGGTGGAACAGCTGTGGAGCGGGAATTGTTGTAAAGCCGATCATAAAGACGGCTTTCACTCAGCTTCTGTTTTCTTTTTTTTTTAAAGTGAAGAAACAGAACATTGGGGGAATATGTGGAAGTACTGGGTTACAGTGCTGTGCATTGCAAATGCTACTTTTGCGGGGAGTCTTGAAGGGTGACAGAGATGGCTGTGGACTAATTTTTCATTTTATGCGGTCATAAGTGTGTTGGGACTTGATCCATGATGTTGTACTTGGATAACATCACGGGTCCAGTACCAGACTGACCAATCAGAGTCCAAGATTTTTTTTGCCATTGTATAATTAAGCATTCAACATGGAGGGTGTGTGTAAAATTCAAGTTTTACACTCCACCCATTGTTTTATATAATTACTGGAGTCACGTTTTTTCACCACAGCAGTTCTATCAAAAACCAGCTTTTGGTGCCTATTAGAAGACGGTGTATGCAAGCCACACATTGGCTAACATTTTTTCATAGGAGAGCAGTGTGTGTGTGTGTGTGTGTGTGTGTGTGTGTGTGTGTGTGTGTGCGAGACGGCTTGCTGCTGCCTCCTATGGGGAAAAAAAACGTGACCCAGTTATTGCAAATAAGTAAACAAAACAAATCTTGGCAACGCCCTCCCCCACCCGGGACACATCTGAAAACTTGCTGTCATAGCTCACAGTACCATTGGATCTCACTTGCAGTTTAGGAACAGCAGAAGACACAATGTTTCATGGTAACTGCCTCTCCACATTAGTGATAATAATCCTTAATCACATCAGGGTCATATAATTGTCATTACTTTCTAAAACAGACTGGATAATTATATGACAATGATTATCCCGTCTGTTTTATATATTTCTGTATGTTGTTTGTGTCTCCTTTCTGCTGAATGCCATGCTCTGTTCCACTGCCAGGACCGCCCCCACTCGCTGCTCGCTCCCACCTGCAGTTCAGTTCCTGGTTCACTGACAAACTTACAAAACAGTGTTAAAACTTCTTCTTTTATCTTCTTTCTCTGGTTTTGCTTTGATCCAATTACCACCCACACACCCGGTGGTCACTCCTGCCTGCCCACTAGGCACTTGCTGGTGCCCCCAGCCACGCTTTTGTATCATCCCATCCATGAAGCCCCCCCCGCAATGCTGAGTATCACTGCCCACTTTCTGATTCACTGATTTCTGACTGAGCAGAAAGTTAGTGAATTCACTCACTTGCTCTGGTAGAGTGCAGGTAAATCACATAAAAATCATGTAACCGCAACGACTCCTGCTCACGCTCCTAATTCCCCTCTCTCGAATATTATGCCATTCGGGACAGATAGGTCAAGTTACCCAAAGGGCTTCTTTTTGGTTGATTTCTTTTTTCCCGTTTAGCTTTCTATCCATAGAGCTTGTGCAGGCAGGCTCTCAGCCCTGTCCCTGTTCCCCAAAACCAACATCCATCTCCTTGATCCACCGAGCCTGAGATTCCCCATGGATTACCCCCATCCTGGAAGGGAAGGAACATCCTCCCCCCACCCAGTGACACAATCCAGATGGGGCCAGGCAAAACGTCAATGGTGTGGGGGTGGAGGCAGGCAGGCAGGGCTTCATATAACCTGTACCAACCCATTTTCTGTTTCCTGCGTTCCCCTTGCCACAGCGGTACATAAGCATGCACACATTTAGGTGTACACACGCTATGGAACCGCAGCCCTTCATTTCATGTCACTTGTGCTGGAGGTGCTACTCCCTGGCCTCTAACCAAGGGCAGCCAAGGTCCCAGACGGCATGCCTCCCAACCCCGAAGAAGACAGCTGTCAGTCAGACACTCAGTTCTCCCCCCCTCCCTGGCCAACTCCCAGCAACCTGTGTTTGTTCCCGAGCATGAGTCGCTGGTGTGGTGAATGATAAGGCACGTAGTGCCTCTACTGTCTACACCACTGCGCTGGCTCATTTGATTTCTTTTCTATATTTTTCTGTCTACCTGTCTTCCAAAACAGGTCTCCCTTTTCCAGCCTGCTCGCTGCTCCAATAGAAAGAACTTTCTGTCTCTCTCTTTTTCTGTCAGTGCACTCCCCACTTCCAGGTGAAACAGCATGCTTCCCCCCCCCCCTCGCTCTCTCTCTCTCGCGCTCTCTCTCTCTCGCTCTCTCTCTCGCTCTCTCTTTCTCCCCCTCTCTCTCTCAGACTGCTCTCAGCTCTAAAACAAACAAGAATTATTACAGTGTGTGTGTGTGTGTGTGTGTGTGTGTGTATGTGTAGGGAAATTTCACAGTTATAAAAAACACATAAAAATACTGGTAGCACCTTCTGCTGGCACTAATTGGCTGAGGGTCAGTTGTACATATTTTTAAACAATTTTAAACTTCTTTTGGTTTTTTAGTCTCATTTTTTTCTTTTCTAAACCTAGCTAGGTACTCATTTTATAAGTGCTATGGAGACACTCCAGGGATGTGCATTAGACAGTTCTGGTGCACTTCCAGGGGCTGAATGCACTTGGTCATTGGCCTTGTGTCTTACTACACCCCTGGACGTGCATTAGAACTGTCTAATGCACACCCTGTCTTGTTGTATGGCTTTCTTTAAGCACTGATCTTTTGTTTGCTGGTCCCGCTCTCCTCCTAGGGCAAAGTAGAGTCATATAGGACTGAACTTAGCTCTGGGAGAGCAGTGGGACCTGCAGATATCTGCTATGGCTTATAAAAACTCTAACATGCAATGCAGGCTATTGAACCTCCCACTGCTGCAGCCCCGCTCTGACATCAGCTGCAGGAGAGTTTGGAATTTCTAGTTACAGCAAACATCAGCTTGCGAGCCAACAGAATCAGTCTGATGCATTCTACTGTACTGCAGTAAACAGTAAGTAAAACACCAAAAATGAAAATTGGGACCAGCCCCACACTTGGGTGCAGGGCTCTTCATGTTGTCTGTTCCCCTTTCTACCATAGGAGGATCCACAGTATGACAAATATCTGCTTGCCAATGGAGTGACAGGGCGGGGGTGGGGGAAAGCACTATAATTTAGTGATGTTTACAAAGCGCACTTGTTGATACTTGCTTACAAAGCTCAGTGTGGGGGGTGTACTGGACTTAGAGTTCCTTCTGACCATAAATGATTTTGCTGTGTATGTTACTTCCCTTTCAGATACTACACTCAAGGTGGACACTAATCCAACAACAGTTACTGCTCTTCTGGGCTCCGATGTTCTCCTGAACTGCTTCTTCATTGCTAGTGATCCCGAAATTAGCTTTCACAAACTAGTAGTCACGTGGAAATTGAATGGAGCTAAAGTGGCAGAATTTGATGATAAAGAAGAATATAACAGGACAATGGGAGTGAAGTTTTTTGTGGATGAACTGCATAAAGGCAATGCCTCTCTGTACCTCCCTAAGGTTATGAAAGCGGATGAAGGGGTTTATACCTGTGATGTGCTGTACTCACCAGAAAAAGAACATGGGATGGTAACTTTAACAGTTAAAGGTACTACAAGCAGAATATGTCACTATCAGACAAACACAGTACAGGATGGTCAATATGAACCCAGCAAGCTGGTGGTTTTTTAAATTCTCTGCCAGAATTAGTTTGCTGCCAATGCCCCTTGCCTACATTCTAAGTCGACCATGATTGATGAGTCTGTGGTCACAAGACCATAACTGGGATGCTCAGAAGTGGCTGATTCCTTAGGATTTCATATGAATTTAGACATTTCCAATTCCAAATCCTGTTTAATTCCAATTTTGATAAAGAGCTTGTACTCAGAATTGTACTTGGAATCCTAACTCCTGCTTTCCTTTGTGAAGAACACTATTTTACCTTTAATTTCAGAATTAGGATTTTAAAACTGCAATTCTGAAAATCCTAATTCTGAAACTGAGACTGGAGTCCAATGATTCCAGTTCTGAAGACAGCCTGGAGTTACTATGGTAACAAGGAAGGCATCTACAGAAAGCTTTGAGTTACTATGGTTTCAAGAGACATCTAAGATGCTACAGACAGCTTCACATTTATATGGTTACAAGCAAGGCTGCTACAGAAAGCCTGATGCTACTATGGTTACAAGAGAGACTGCTGCAGACAGCCCAGAGTTGCCATGGCTGGAAGGACCAGCCTCACCTACCCCTTTTGGCAGTGACTGGTTTGGTTAGCATGGTTACCAAGAACAGTCACAGCCCTGTAGTATCTTGTCTACAGTCTCCATGGTTACAATGAACAGTCACAGCCCTGCAGTATCCTGTCTCAGGTCTCCATGGTTACAATGATCAGTGACAGCCCTGCAGTATCCTGTATCAGGTCTCCATGGTTACAATGAACAGTCACAGCCCTGCAGTATCCTGTTTCAGGTCTCCATGGTTACAATGAACAGTCACAGCCCTGCAGTATCCTGTCTCAGGTCTCCATGGTTACAATGAACAGTCACAGCCCTGCAGTATCCTGTTTCAGGTCTCCATGGTTACAATGAACAGTCACAGCCCTGCAGTATCCTGTCTCAGGTCTCCATGGTTATAATGATAACAAAAATAACAGTGTCAGTGGCTCAGTAGGTAGCACACTCGCCTCTGAGACCAGGAGATCAGAGGGCTGTGGGTTCAGTTCCCACATCTGGCACTTGGGTTAATATCCCAGTACTGACACTGTAGTGCAGCATGAGAGGGGTGCTGCACTTCTGAGGTGCCGCCTTTCGGATGAGATGTTAAACCGAGGTCCCATCTGCATGGATTGGTGGTAGTTCAGGTGGATGCTAAAGATCCCATGGCACTTATCAAAAAGAGTAAGGGAATTTTTTATTGGAAAACAATATAAGAAAACAAAACAAAGGTAAAACAAAACACAATAAGCATACCGCTTACTACATACAGAGAAAGAAAACTAATAAGGAAAATCACAATATCCAATTTACAGGTGAAAAAAATCAAAGAAAAGAAAATCGCAAAGGTAACTTTCATTACAGAATTAACCACCGCCCCCCCCCCTGCACATATGTGAAACAGGAAAAAAATAAATTGCGAGACAATATAGTTCTCTATATTCAAGCAGCCCCATCAAACAAAATTTGCAATAATGCTCTCCACCAAAATGCCACTAAAGGTGCTGGAAGAGTTTTTTTCTCTAAACAATAAATTCTAGAGATTTCACTTCTGATATGTTCCCTGAGGGCAGGCAAGGCAACCGTTTTTTTGTTGTAACACAAACATACAGCGGTTGTGCCAGATGCACCATTTGCAGACTGCAAACAGCACCCGCAAAGTGCCTGGAAAGAAAATCTTCCAACCTGGTTCAAAGTCCCGATAAACCAATTCAGAATACGTCAACCCTGAGAACACAGGTAAGCCCCATGACTGACTCAGTTCAGACCATAAAGGGGCAATATATGGGCACTCAAAAAAAAGATGCTGCACAGATTCTAGTTGACATACACACGTGTCACGAATACAGTAACGTTCAGACAATTGTTTATGCTTCTGATTTCCTTTAATGTTCAATTTGTCATGACAACATAACCATAAGATGTCCCACATCTTTGCTGGAATCCTATTTTCCAATAATTGCTTAGTTAAATATTGGGAATCACAGGGTACCGTAAAACAAGGCGACACCAAGAACATGGTTTGCAGAATAGGGGAGTATAAACGTCTTCTATTTTGTAATAACTCCGCATAAGGAGACAGTTTTTTAAATATTTCAGTAAGGTACACTGATGAACCGAGTGGAATTCTTGTAAACGGTTTCCAAACAGGAGCTTGCCATTTTTCTATAAAATATTTAGAACGGGATGCAAGGCTAAGGGCACAACAATCCATCCGGTTGACTAAACTAGGAAAGATATTGGCATTCACAAAGATAGAAAAATAAAATAGCACTGGGTTTATCATTTGAAGACCTCCCTGTTTTATAGGCCAGTAAGTAACTGATCTCTTAACTGGGTTCATTCTACTACCCCAAAGTAACTGGAAAAATAGATTATACAGCCGAGCTTCAAGAGAAAAAGGGAGAGGAAAAATTTAACTAATTAGTAAACATGGTGGCAAAATACAAGTTTTAAGTAAAAAAATCAATTTTTTCCGGGTCATGGAAAACCGTTTCCATTGAACAATTTTAGATTCAGCCACCTCCATAGCCGAACTCCAATTGCACGCCGCTGCGTCAACTGGACCAGAAATAACCCCCAATATGCAAATTTTCTGGGAATGAATAGCAATCCCTCCAATCATTGGTAATATGTCCGGTGAAGAAATGTGTACAGCACACCCCACACTTTTTTGAGTATTTAAAGTAGATCCAGAAATTCGGGAGAAGGAATGAATAATCTCAATTGCCTGTTCCCCAGAAGCTGGATCTGCTACCAGAATACAAATGTCATCCGCATAGGCTAAAATACATGGCAAGACAAAATCTGGAGTTATGGACATATGTCGAATGGTCTCCTCCCCACCTAATGTCCGAAGTAGTGGATCGATTGAAAAGACATATAACAGGGGACTTAGAAGACAGCCCTGACAAACCCCTATCTTAATAGGGATACGGGAGCCTCGCAAACCATTAACCAATGGTGTGATGTAGGCCGATCGATACAAAATTTTGATCCAGTCCAGTAAAGCCACAGGGACCCCATCTGTTTGCAATACCGAAAATAAATACTCATGCAGAACCCAGTGAAAAGCTTTGGTTTGATCCAAACTAAAAACATAACCCTGAGTGGTATTCCCATCAAAGACTTCTCTCAAAATTTTCAGGTTTGAGAGCATGGAACAACCTGGAATTGCACAAGTTTGTGCAGAAGAAATCACTTGGGCCGCCACCTGTGCTAGTCTATTAGAGACTATTTTATACAAAATTTTCCAATCTGAATTTAATAAACGAATAGGTCGCCCATTATCTAACTTAGTTTTATCATTTTTCTGTTTATACAAAAAAATCAAATAGCTGACCGAAAAAGCAAGGGGAATAGGTAAGAGGCCTTGTAAAATAGCATTATAAACTTCTGTGAAATACGGTGGTAACAAGGATTTAGCTTTTTTATAGAATTCGTTGGGAATCCCGTCAGGACCAGGGGTAACAGTACTTTTCAGAGGACTAAAAATGGAATCTACTTCAGCACAGGTAACAGACTGACTCGAGATTATAAGACACTCTGGGGAGAGAAGAGGAACCTCTAAGGAACCCAAAAGTCCATCCCAGGTATGTGAGTCATAAGTCTGTCCATATAACGATTTAGTATGGAAAGAAACCTCCTCCAAAATACTTCAGTTATCAGTAATCCTGTTACCAGAATGAGTAACTAAAGCAGACATATATTTAGATGCAACCTGTTGGTGGTTACTATCATAAGGATTGACTATTTTAGCAGAACCCTTCTGTCCATATTTTTGTTCCAGGAAGAGTGATGTCGTTCTCTCATACTGAGAAACCCGCATCTCTGTTTTAACCTGTTGGATTTGTGCTGAATAGTCTAAACCCCATTCAGATTGCCAAGACAGTAGTCTTTGTAAGTGGCGTCGACACTTAAGATATTGAAAATAACGCTCTAAAGATGTTTTTTTCGAGAAGCATTTACAGAATTTCATCATTTCAGTTTTAGTGTCTTGCCACCAAAAGGCCGGATTATCATATAATTCAAAACCAAAAACCTTGTCTTGGAGAAGCTGAAACAGGTCCTGCCACCTGCCTTCATCCCCTAACACAGATTTATTCATTTTCCAAAAGGTATGTGTTACAGGTTTGTTAATGGGACAACCGGTGTGTAACAATAATAAACAGTGATCTGAGAATTCACAAGGGATAACCGAATACTTTACATTAGTTAACCAGTGAGAATTAAAAAAATAGTCAATTCGCGTGGAAGATCTGCCTCGATGAAAAGTGTGTTCTGGTGGTATGATACCAAAAGAGGTCCCATCCCATAAGTTAGCAGTAACGTACAAAGTGTTGAGGAAATTGGAATCTGAATATAATTTTTGGGTAAGGCCGGTTTTATCAGATAAGGATAGAATACAGTTAAAATCTCCTCCAAAAATCACAGATTTGGAGGAATGAAGAAACAGCTGGATCTGTTTTAACATATGAATCCTCTAAGTTTTGACTTAAGGGTTATAAATATTAATAAATCTCCATTCTTGTTGATTGAGAATAACATCTAGGATCAATACTCGACCCTGAATCAAGCCAATTAATCTAGTGACCTGAATTTCTACCCCCTGAACCAGTATCCCTACTCCAGAACACACATCTTCAGCTAAAGACCAAAAAGACAGACCATTCCTCCAATCCCTAGATGCTTTCCCAATTTCTTGTAAAGAATGGAGCCTAGTGCCTTGTAAAAAAATAATGTGTAAGGGCAAAGACAAAAGAAAGGAAAAAATGGCCCGGCGTCTTTTAACATTTTTGAGGCTGTTGTCATTTAGGCTCCCAAAAGATACAATGTCCCCCATCTTGGTTAGAGAGTAAATCAAGATTTTTTTCTACCTCAACCTTTACTGGGAGATTTTAGCTTACATCTCTTTTTTTATTCAGTTGGATATCCCCTGAAACTTATTCAGAGTCAGTGAACATCTCAACTTGGGAAGACGCAATAGAGGATGCATCAGAATCTTCCTCGGTATCCAGTTTGCTTCCTTTTAGAAAAAAACGCAAACTGGTTTGAAACCATCAGGTCGGGGGGGACTACAGAAGGCAGAGGCACTCCTTTCATCAGAGAGCTCCTCGTTATCCTGCTGTTTCCCACTGGGACCCAATCGGTATCCCCAGGGGGTGGCATTTTTTCCCTTACAGAAGGGAAAACTGCTGTACGAGAGGCTGAGGCCTGTACCTCTTGCACCACTGGGGAAGAAGGGAGAGCCTGGGGCAGTGAACCTGAGTCCTCAGACCGCAAGTCTTCACTGGATGGAGAAACAATCAGAATTGGAGGTTCCAACCCTGGATCCACTGGGGAAGAAGGAGAATCAGCGGGGGGGGTACTACTGTAGAAGCGAAAGGCCGAAACTGAGGCCTGGCCTGAGATGACCTCAGTGCTTGAGGCACCATCTCATGCTGGGAATCAGGTCTTTCAGGGTTATTATGGGAAGCCCATGGACAATCTTTAAAAGAATGAGAGATTTCCTCACACAGATTACAATACTCAGGGCGTGGGCAATTTATACTGACATGACCAGAACCGAGACATGTAAAACATTTTAGCTGGTCACAGGCACTACTGAGATGGGTCTGGGCTCCACACCAGAAACAAGATTTTGGATGCCCTGGATAAAAGACAAAACCCTGATCCCTACCTAAGTAAAAACAACTTGGCAAGTGCTGAATAGTCCCATTAATTATAGGCAATTTAACCTGTAATTTCCACCCCCTGTCCAGAAAAATTCTGAATCAATGATTGGATCAGGCAAACCTAAAACAGAACATTTGGAAGACAACCACCATACAATATCTTCTATTGTCACCCCCTCATTTTTAAACAAAACCATAACAGTTTTTATAGTTGGTTTAGTAAGGGGAATAGCAAAAAAAGGGGCCCACAATGGGGTATGACGAACAGCTTGACATCTATTCCAAAAAGTGTCCAACCCAGAAGCATTTTTAAAACTAACATCAAAGTAATTATCACCAGACGTATGAATTAAGGCATAAATCTCAAAGGGGGAAAATTGTAGACTGGATTTAAGCAATTTTTTCCCTACATAAAAACGATCCGGGAATATGTCCAGCCCACCCTTATAATGGAGCCAAACAGCATTACACCGTTTGGCCTGTTCAGGAGGGGAATAGAACAAACCAGCAAAAGTTTTAGTCTGGTAAGGTCCCAAGGAAGGACCAGAATCTGTTGTAGCAGAGTTCCTAGTGCCATCCGATGCAGAGGTAGAGGATGGTTTAGGGACTGTATCAGATACCGGTGTTGAAACAGAGTGCACCCCAGTCCCTACCATGTCAACATGAGAAGGGGAAGTAGGAGACAAAGGAACAACCATATTAGGCAATATGGGGGTATGCGATACAGCTTCAGCAATGTGCAAGTCAATGTGTTGCAGTAACCTTGGTGTAGAAACGTGCACCCCTCCAACATGCCAGGAAGGTGTCTGCGATAGACTAAATCCCGAAGGGACCTCTAGAGGGTCTGTAATGTCTAATAAATCCCCTCTGGGAGCAGGGCCAGGCTGTGCAGGGGAGGTCCAAGAATCATCCAAAGGGGACTTCTCCCACCCTGCACCCCTAAGTGCTGCTGTGATAGTAAGCCCTGAGGCTGACAGGTGGGAATCAAACCCACCACCAACTGGGCTGGACACGTTAAGGCCCGTAGACCGGGCTGGTGATCCCCCATAATATCAGTAGAAATTTGCTTAGGGTGTACAGTACCTTCAACACATGCAGAATCCTCTGTGAAAAGTGGAGTAGATGACACAACACTGGCTCCGAGGAGGCTGTCAGACGTCTTCCCGGCTCCCACTGTCTCCCGATGCTTAGAACTGTGGCAAGGTAGCAGTGTGGAGGAGCCTAGGGGAGACTTCTGGCACTTGCATTTCTGCACTTCACTGCCAGTCTCCCCTGCTCCCAACAAACAAACATCACCGCAAAGTGATGCTGCCAGCACTTCCGGGTTCCTGCTGGGCTCCCGTGAGAATGCTCAGCATCTCATACGGTGCATGGTGGCTGACCTCATTGCTAGGAGCCGGGCCATGAGAAGCCCAGATACTGGCTTCCGGGGGAGAGATACCAGCAACAGAAGAGCAAACCATCGTAGAGGCAGAAAAAACCTCACTAGCCCTTGCATCCTGTGTCACCTCCTTCCCAGATACCACAGTATCCACCGTCAGAGTAAGAGAATCTCTAGGCAACATATTCAAATCCATCTGCTGGCTGGACAAAGCGTCTTCTGGTGTTCTAATGGGTGTAGCAGGCATGGTCTCCCGAAACACGGAGATAGGGAGGGAGACCAACTCCCCTATTTTCAGCACGTCCTCTTGCTCCGTCTCCGAGCCCCAAGTGGCCATCCTGACGGCCGGTCCCCCTACTGGTCACAGCGCAACCGCAACAGAGTAGGGGAATTTCCCTGGTGTCTTGGCCAAATTTCTCCCATTCACTAAAAATACCACCAACAGCTTAATTTGGTTCAATTTCAGTTGCTTACCATCTGTATCCCCCCTCCCCCAAGTCACCCCTGAAAAAGGGACTTCAAGGCCCAGTGGGCTTATTGGGTCAACAAAATTCAATAAATAAATGAACAGTCACAGCACTGCAGTATCCTGTCTCAGGTCTCCATGGTTACAATGAACTGTCACATACTAACATATTAACTGCCAGCAGATTAGGCTTTACGGTCTATCGAGTCTGCTCAAACCTCAGATCCCTAGTTGGGTACCAAGGATCTCCCTCCCCTTGTGTTCCAGAAACCCCTATCATTCATCCCCACCCCCTCAGCCAGGCCATCATCTGTACATCCGCTTTCTGAGTCTGTCCCACCTTCTCTTGAAGCCCTCCACTGTGGATCTCTGAACCATCTCGCCAGGCAGCGTGTTCCAAGGATCCACCACCCTTTCAGTGAAAAACATCCTCCTCTTCCTCCCTCACCCTTCCATCTTCCAACTTCAAACCATGCCCTCTGCTGATACCTCCCTGCTTTAGTCTAAAGATCCCCTCCATGTTTACCCTATTTATTCCCTTGAGGTACTTGAAGACCTCAATCATGTCCCCCCTGTCTCTCCTCTCCTGTCCTCCAATGAAAACAGGCAGAGCTCCTCAAGCCTGTCCTCACAATCAAATCCTCTAGTCCTCATATCATCTTAGTTGCCCTCCTCTGTACCCTCTCCAGGAGCTGTATGTTCCTCTTCAAGTGTGGTCTCCAGTACTGTACACAGTACTCAAGGTGTGGTCTAACCAGTCCATTGTACAGCGGCAGAATCACTTCCCTGCTCCTAGAAGTGATCCCCCCTTACGATGCATCCCAACATCCTGTTTGCTTTGCTAGCCGCTCTCCTGCACTGCTCAGAGTTATTCATGCATCCACCATGACCCCTAGGTCTTTTTCCCCTGTTGAAGCCTCCAGCACCTCCCCTCCCAGGGTGTACCTGTGTTTAGGGTTTCCCCGCCCAAGATGTAACACCTTGCACTTGGTGATATTGAAATGTAATTTCCAGGTGTGAGACCACCTTTCCAGGGTGTCCAGTTCCCCTTGCAGGGCCAACCCCACCTCTTCCCCCTCAACTACTGCTCCCATCTTGGAGTCATCAGCAAAGAGACTCATTTTACACCCTATACCCTCCCTGATGTCCGATATGTATGCATTAAACAGGATCGGACCCAGGACTGAGCCCTGCAGTACTCCACTACCGACCTCTCTAGGGTTCGAGAGCTCCCCACTGACCACTATTCTCTGAGTGCATCCAGCTAGCTAGTTTTCAATCCATCTGACCATCAAAGGGCCTACTCCCAACCCCGTCAGTTTCTCCACCAGACCATTGTGGGGGACAGAGTCAAATGCCTTGCTGAAGTCCAAGAATAATACATCCACAGGCTTTCCCCTGCCCAGTTCTGATGTTACCCATTCGTAGAACTCCACAAGATTTTTTTGACACCATCTACCTGGCACAAACCCATGTTGCTGACTATCCAGACCTCCCACCTTCTCCAAGTACACCCCCAATCATTCCTTTAGTATACTCTCCATTAATTTTCCCACCACCGAGGTCAAACTGATGGGTCTATAGTTACCTGGTACTTCTCTCGACCCCCCTTTATGGATTGGCACCACATGTGCCTCTCGCCAATCCCTAGGTACACTCCCTGTCTCAAGCGACCTGTTGAAGAGCTCCGCCAGGGATGCAGCCAATATGTTCGCTAATTCCCATAGTACTCGCGGATGAATGCCATCCATCCCAGGAGATTTATCTTTCTTTAGAGCCTTAAAGACTAACCACACCCTTTTGGTGGAGATAGCATCATCCGTCCCCTCCACCTTACTGGCCTTTTTATCCTTATTCTGATGTAACACCCCTGGGGTTCCTCTCCCTCCCTCTTGCTCCATTTCTGTTGCTCCCCTGATCCCACTCACTACTGCTTCTATCCCCATCGTGCCTTGCTTTGTAGATATCCCATCCCCTTCCCTAGTGAATGCAGAGGCGAAGTACTCATTTAATACCTCTGCCTGGTTCCTTGCCTCTTCCACCTACCCTCCTTCTGATCTCAATCTACTGAGATGGCCCTTAGTTTTTCTCCGCTCCCCAATGTACTGGAAGAACCCCTTTTCCCCTCCATGTATCCCCTGTGCCAGCTGCTGCTCTTTACTGGACTTTGCTCCCTGCACCATCTGGGTGACTTTTCTAGATGCAAGATGGTACATTTCCTTTTCCCTATTCCCTCTTGTTGTTTTATATTTTTTTTAGGCAGCTTTCTTTTCTCTGACCGCTACCTGAACCTCACTGGACCACCAGCATTGTTTATGTGACCTTGCTCCCTTAACTTCACCTTAGCGCAGGTCCTGACTGCCTCATGAAGTCCCCGTTTTATGACCTCTGATCTCTTTTCCACATTTGTCATTGTTGTAATCCCCTTCAAGTGATCCTTGAGAATATTTCCCATGCCCATAAAGTCTTCCACCCTGAAGTCCGCTGCCAGTGTCCTAGATCTCTCACCCTCTCCCATCATGTTTATTTGAAACCAGACAGTATTGTGGTCACTCCCAGTCAGGAGATCCACTACAACCAGGTCCCTTACCAGATCCCCATCTGCCAGAACCACGTCCAGGACATGTCCCTCCCTTGTGGGCTCCATCACATGCTGTGTTAAGAACACATCCTGGAAGCCATCCAGCAGCCTCTGCTCCTTGGCCACCTTAGAGGACATGGTTCCCCAGTTTGTACCTGTCACAGCCCTGCAGTATCCTGTCTCAGATCTCCATGGTTACAATGAACAGTCACAGCCCTGCAGTATCCTCTCTCAGGTCTCCATGGTTACAATGAACAGTCACAGCCCTGCAGTATCCTCTGTCAGGTCTCCATGGTTACAATGAACAGTCACAGCCCTGCAGAATCTGTGCTCAGATTTCATAGTTACAAAGAGCTATGTATCTATCCCTCCTTCACCCCCTTCCGAAGCAGATGACCACTTTTTAACTGTGGAAACTCCTGTTGAGACTGGTCTCCAGAATAGAGGCCTTCAAATTTGAATTTTGGTTTAATCTTCTCTCCAAAATCACCCTGTAGCTAGTCCTGTTTGAGTGCAGGGATATGGAGTGCAGGGATGTGGAATGCAGGGATACAGAGTGCAGGGATATGGAATGCAGGGATACAGAATGCAGAGATACATGGAAATATAGAATATGTTGGCAGAAAAGGATATGTACACTCATCTAGTCTGTCCTGTTTTCCCTCGCTAACACTCTACCCTGGACTCTGCTAGGTTACAAGTGTCCCTCCCTCCTCCCTCCTCCGTTTCTTCGGTTTATTATACCCATGCACCTATCCCACGCAATATTGACAGTCCCCACTGTCTCACCACCACCACCACCTCTAGCAGGTTGTTCCAGGTGTTCATCACCCCTTTTGTGAAGAAGTATTTCTTTACCTCCTTCTTAAACCCCTCCCCCGCCAGGCTTCTTAGCATGCCCTAATGTTCTGGTGTTCCTCTTCCTATTGAAAGAAACTCCCTCCTGCACCTTGTTCACCCCTGTGAGGTACTTATAGGTCTCAGTCTTGTCCCTGATACAAAATGCAGGCACATGGAGTGCAGAGATATAGAACTCAGGGATATGGAGAGCTGGGATGTGGTATGCAGGAATATGGAATACAGGGATATGGCATGCAGGGATACAGAATACAGGGATAAAGAATGCAGGGATAAAGAGTGAAGGGATATGAAATACAGGGATATGGTGCTCAGGGATATGGAACACAGGTATATGGAGTGCTGGGAAATAGTATGCAAGGATACAGAGTGCTGGGGTATGGTACATAGATACATAGATACATAGACAGTGTCGGCAACTAAGGGTCTATGGCCCACTCAGTCTGCCCATTTGAGCTTGTAAGTTCAGTTTGTTTTCCTAGAAGTCTGTTTCCCCTTACCCCTGACCTCTAGAATTCCTTTATGTCTATCCCATGCATTCTTAAATCCCGTGATTGTTTCAGCCCCCACCACTTCCTCTGGCAGGGTGTTCCACTTGTCCACCACCCATTCTGTGAAGAAATTATTTCTCATGTTTCCTCTGAATCGTCCTCCCTCCAACTTCATCCCATGCCCTCTAGTCCTGGAACATCTTTTTCACTTAAAAATAGTGTTTTCCTGCACCCTGTTCCTCCCTGTAAGATACTTGTATGTCTCTATCATATCCCCTCTCTCCCTCCTCTCCTCCAGGGAGTACACATTCAGATCCTTCAACCTGTCTTCATAGGACTTGTGATGCAATCCATGCACCATCTTTGTTGCCCTCCTCTGAACCTTCTCTACCCTGTCTATGTCCTTACGTAGGTATGGTCTCCAGAACTGTACACTGTACTCCAGGTGGGGCCTCACTAGTGTCTTGTATAGCCGAACTATGACCTCCCTTTCCTGCTGGTGATGCCCCTGCCTATACATCCCAGCATCCTATTTGCTTTACCTGATGCCTTGTCACACTGTTTCCCTACCTTGAGGTCATCAGAGATGACAACCCCAAGATCCCTTTCCTGCTTGGTGCATGCTATATCCTCACCCCTCAACTGATATATTGTGCCAGGGTTTTTGTGCCCCATATATGGGTATTGCATATACATGGTATGCATGTATATGCAATACAGTAATACAGAGTGCAGGGATAAGGAATGCAGGGATATGCAATACAGTAATACAGAGTGCTGGGATATGGTATGCAGGGATATGGAATGCAGAGATATGCAATGCAGTAATATAGATTGCTGGGATATGGTATGCAGAGATATGCAATGCAGTAATACAGAGTGCTGGGATATGGTATGCAGGGTTATGCAATACAGCAATACAGAGTGCTGGGATATGATATGCAGGGATATGCAATACAGTAACACAGATTGCTGGCATACGGTATGCAGGGATATACAATACAGTAATACAGAGTGCTGGGATATGGTATGCAGGGACACGGAATACAGTAATACAGAGTGCTGGGATATGGTATGCAGGGATATGCAATACAGTAATACAGATTGCTGGAATATGGTATGCAGGGATATAGAATGGAGAGATATGCAATACAGTAATACAGAGTGCTGGGATATGGTATGCAGGAATATGCAATACAGTAATACAGATTGCTGGGATATGGTATGCAGGGATATGGAAAGCAGAGATTTGCAATGCAGTAATACAGAGTGCAGGGATATACAATACAGTAATAGAGTGCTGGGATATGGTATGCAGGGATATGGAATGCAGAGATATGCAATACAGTAATACAGAGTGCTGGGATATGGTATGCAGGAATATGTAATACAGTAATACAGAGTGCTGGGATATGGTATGCAGGGATATGGAATACAGTAATACAGAGTGCTGGGATATGGTATGCAGGGATATAGAATGCAGAGATATGCAATACAGTAATACAGAGTGCTGGGAAATGGTATGCAGGGATATGCAATATGGTAATACAGAGTGCTGGGGTATGGTATGCAGGGATATGCAATACAGTAATACAGAGTGCTGCGATATGGTATGCAGGGATATGCACTACGGTAATACAGAGTGCTGGGATATGGTATGCAGAGATATGCAATACAGTAATACAGAGTGCTGGGATATGGTATGCAGGGATATGCAATACGGTAATACAGAGTGCTGGGATATGGTATGCAGGGATATGGAATGCAGAGACATGCAATACAGTAATACAGAGTGCTGGGACATGGTATGCAGGGATATGCAATACAGTAATACAGCGTGCTGGCATATGGTATACAGGGATATGGAATGCAGAGATATGCAAAACAGTAATACAGAGTGCTAGAATATGGTATGCAGGGATATGGAATGCAGAGACATGCAATACAGTAATACAGAGTGCTGGGACATGGTATGCAGGGATATGCAATACAGTAATACAGAGTGTTGGCATATGGTATGCAGGGATGTGGAATGCAGAGATATGCAAAACAGTAATACAGAGTGCTGGGAAATGGTATCCAAGGATATGCAATACAGTAATACAGAGTGCTGGGAAATGGTATGCAGGAATATGGAATGCAGAGATATGCAATACAGTAATACAGAGTGCTAGAATATGGTATGCAGGGATATGGAATGCAGAGATATGCAATACAGTAATACAGAGTGCTGGGAAATGGTATGCAGGGATATGCAATACAGTAATACAGAGTGCTGGGATATGGTATGCGGGGTTATGCAATGCAGTAATACAGAGTGCTGGGATGTGGTATGCAGGAATATGGAATGCAAAGATATGCAATACAGTAATACAGAGTGCTAGGATATGGTATGCAGGGATATGCAATGAAGTAATACGGAGTACTGGGATATGGTATGTGGGGTTATGCAATGCAGTAATACAGAGTGCTGGGATGTGGTATGCAGGAATATGGAATGCAGAGATATGCAATACAGTAATACAGAGTTCAAGGATATGGTATGCAGAGATATGCACTGCAGTAATACAGAGTGCTGGGATGTGGTATGCAGGGATTTGCAATACAGTAATACAGAGTACTGGGATGTTGTATGCAGGGATATACAATACAGTAATACAGAGTGCTGGGATGTGGTATGCAGGAATATGCAATACAGTAATACAGAGTGCTGGGATGTGGCATGCAGGGATATGGAATGCAGAGATATGCAATACAGTAATACAGAATGCTGGGATATAGTATGCAGGGATATGGTATGCAGCATACAGAGTGCTTGGTTGTGGTATGCAGAGATATGCAATACAGTAATACAGAGTGCTGGGATGTGGTATGCAGGGATATGGAATGCAGAGATATGCAATACAGTAATACAGAGTGCTGGGATGTGGAATGCAGGGATATGGTATGTAGAGATATGCAATACTGTAATACAGTGCTGGGATGTGGTATGCAGGGATATGGAATGTAGAGATATGCAATACATTAATACAGAGTGCTGGGATGTGGTATGCAGAGATATGCAATACATTAATATAGAGTGCTGGGATATGGCATGCAGGGATATGGAATGCAGAAATATGCAATACAGTAATACAGAGTGCTGGGATATGGTATGCAGAGATACGCAATACAGTAATACAGAGTGCTGGGATATGGCATGCAGGGATATGGAATGCAGAGATATGCAATACAGTAATATAGAGTGCTGGGATATGGTATGCAGGGATATGGAAAGCAGAGAAATGCAATACAGTAATATAGAGTGCTGGGATATGGTATGCAGGGATATGGTATGTAGGGATATGCAATACAGTAATACAGAGTGCTGGGATATGGTATGCAGGGATATGCAATACAGTAATACAGAGTGCTGGGATATGGTATGCGGGATATGCAATACTGTAATACAGAGTGCTGGAAAATGGATATAAGGGTATGGAATGTGGGATATGGAATGCAGAATACGGAGTGCTGGAATATGGTATGCAGGGATATGTAATACAGTAATACAGAGTGCTGGGATATGGTATGCAGGGATATGGAATGCAGGATATGCAACACAGTAATACAGAGTGCTGGGATATGGTATGCAGGATATGCAATGCGGGATACAGAGTGCTGGGATATGGTATGCAGGGATATGCAATACAGTAATACAGAGTGCTGGGTTATGATATGTAAGGGCATGGAATGCAGAGACATGGAGTGCTGGGATATGGTATGCAGGATATGCAATGCAGTAATACAGAGTGTTGAGATGTGGTATGCAGGGATATGCAATACAGTAATACAGAGTGCTGGGATATGGTATGCAGGGATATGCAATACAGTAATACAGAGTGCTGGGTTATGATATGTAAGGGCATGGAATGCAGGGATATGGAGTGCTGGAATATGGTATGCAGGGATATGTAATACAGTAATACAGAGTGCTGGGATATGATATTTAGGGGTAGGGAATGCGGGGATATGGAGTGCTGAGATGTATGCAGGGATATGCAATACAGTAATACAGAGTGCTGGCATATGGTATGCAGGGATATGGAATGCAGAGATATGCAAAACAGTAATACAGAGTGCTAGGAAATGGTATTCAAAGATATGCAATGCAGTAATACAGAGTGCTGGGATATGGTATGCAGGGATATGGAATGCAGAGATATGTAATACAGTAATACAGAGTGATGGGAAATGGTATTCAAAGATATGCAATGCAGTAATACAGAGTGCTGGGATATGGTATGCAGGGATATGCAATACAGTAATACAGAGTGCTGGGATATGGTATGCAGGGATATGGAATGCAGAGATATGTAATACAGTAGTACAGAGTGCTGGGATATGGTATGCAGGGATATAGAATGCAGAGATATGTAATACAGTAATACAGAGTGCAGGGAAATGGTATGCAGGGATATGCAATACAGTAATACAGAGTGCTGAGATATGGTATGCAGGGATATGCAATACAGTAATACAGAGTGCTGGGATATGGTATGCAGGGATATGGAATGCAGAGATATGCAATACAGTAATACAGAGTGCTGGGAAATGGTATTCAAAGATATGCAATGCAGTAATACAGAGTGCTGGGATATGGTATGCAGGGATATGGAATGCAGAGATATGTAATACAGTAATACAGAGTGCTGGGAAATGGTATGCAGGGATATGCAATACAGTAATACAGAGTGCTGGGATATGGTATGCAGGATATGCAATGCAGTAGTACAGAGTGCTGGGATATGGTATGCGTGGTTATGCAGAGCAGTAATACAGAGTGCTGGGATGTGGTATGCAGGAATATGTAATGCAGAGATATGCAATACAGTAATACAGAGTGCTAGGATATGGTATGCAGGGATATGCAATGCAGTAATACAGAGTGCTGGGTTGTGGTATGCAGGGATATGCAATACAGTAATACAGAGTACTGGGATGTGGTATGCAAGGATATGCAATACAGTAATACAAAGTGCTGGGATGTGGTAAGCAGGAATATGCAATACAGTAATACAGAGTGCTGGGATGTGGCATGCAGGGATATGGAATGCAGAGATATGCAATACAATAATACAGAGTGCTGGGATATGGTATACAGGGATATACAATGCAGCAATACAGAGTGTTGGGATGTGGTATGCAGAGATATGCAATACAGTAATACAGAGTGCTGGCATATGGTATGCAGGGATATGGAATGCAGAGATATGCAAAACAGTAATACAGAGTGCTAGGAAATGGTATTCAAAGATATGCAATGCAGTAATACAGAGTGCTGGGATATGGTATGCAGGGATATGGAATGCAGAGATATGTAATACAGTAATACAGAGTGATGGGAAATGGTATGCAGGGATATGCAATACAGTAATACAGAGTGCTGGGATATGGTATGCAGGGATATAGAATGCAGAGATATGTAATACAGTAATACAGAGTGCAGGGAAATGGTATGCAGGGATATGCAATACAGTAATACAGAGTGCTGGGATATGGTATGCAGGGATATGCAATACAGTAATACAGAGTGCTGGGATATGGTATGCAGGGATATGGAATGCAGAGATATGCAATACAGTAATACAGAGTGCTGGGAAATGGTATTCAAAGATATGCAATGCAGTAATACAGAGTGCTGGGATATGGTATGCAGGGATATGGAATGCAGAGATATGTAATACAGTAATACAGAGTGCTGGGAAATGGTATGCAGGGATATGCAATACAGTAATACAGAGTGCTGGGATATGGTATGCAGGGATATGCAATGCAGTAATACAGAGTGCTGGGATATGGTATGCGGGGTATGCAATGCAGTAATACAGAGTGCTGGGATGTGGTATGCAGGAATATGGAATGCGGAGATATGCAATACAGTAATACAGAGTGCTAGGATATGGTATTCAGGGATATGCAATGCAGTAATACAGAGTGCTGGGTTGTGGTTTGCAGGGATATGCAATACAGTAATACAGAGTACTGGGATGTGGTATGCAGGGATATGCAATACAGTAATACAAACTGCTGGGATGTGGTATGCAGGAATATGCAATACAGTAATACAGAGTGCTGGGATGGCATGCAGGATATGGAATGCAGAGATATGCACACAATAATACAGAGTGCTGGGATATGGTATCAGGGATATACAATGCAGCAATACAGAGTGTTGGGATGTGGTATGCAGAGATATGCAATACAGTAATACAGAGTGCTGACATATGGTATTCAGGGATATGGAATGCAGAGATATGCAAAACAGTAATACAGAGTGCTGGAAATGGTATTCAAGGATATGCAATACAGTAATACAGAGTGCTAGGATGTGGTATGCAGGAATATGGAATGCAGAGATAATGCAATACAATACAGAGTGCTAGGATATGGTATGCAGGGATATGCAATGCAGTAATACAGAGTGCTGGGATGTGGTATGCAGGATATGCAATACAGTTATACAAAGTGCTGGGATGTGGTATGCAGGAATATGCAATACAGTAATACAGAGTTCTGGGATGTGGCATGCAGGGATATGGAATGCAGAGATATGCAATACAGTAATACAGAGTGCTGGGATATGGTATGTAAGGGTATGGAATGTGAGGATATGGAATGCAGGGATATGGAGTGCTGGTATTTGGTGTGCAGGGATATGTAATACAGTAATACAGAGTGCTGGGATATGATATGTAAGGGTTGGGAATGCAAGGATATGGAGTGCTGGGATATGGTCATTCTAGCATATGCAATACAGTAATACAGAGTGCTGGGATATGGTATGCAGGGATATGCAATGCAGTAATACAGAGTGCTGGGATATGGTATGCGGGGGTTATGCAATGCAGTAATACAGAGTGCTGGGATGTGGTATGCAGGGATATGCAATACAGTAATACAGAGTGCTGGGATGTGGTATGCAGGGATATGGAATGCAGAGATATGCAAAACAGTAATACAGAGTGCTGGGAAATGGTATTCAAAGATATGCAATGCAGTAATACAGAGTGCTGGGATATGGTATGCGGAGTTATGCAATGCAGTAATACAGAGTGCTGGGATGTGGTATGCAGGAATATGGAATGCAGAGATATGCAATACAGTAATACAGACTGCTAGGATATGGTATGCAGGGATATGCAATGCAGTAATACAGAGTGCTGGGTTGTGGTGTGCAGGGATATGCAATACAGCAATACAGAGTACTGGGATGTGGTATGCAGGGATATGCAATACAGTAATACAAAGTGCTGGGATGTGGTATGCAGGGATATGCAATACAGTAATACAGAGTGCTGGGATGTGGCATGCAGGGATATGGAATGCAGAGATATGCAATACAATAACACAGAGTGCTGGGATATGGTATACAGGGATATACAATGCAGCAATACAGAGTGTTGGGATGTGGTATGCAGAGATATGCAATACAGTAATACAGAGTGCTTGGATATGGTATGCGGGGTTATGCAATGCAGTAATACAGAGTGCTGGGATGTGGTATGCAGGAATATGGAATGCAGAGATATGCAATACAGTAATACAGAGTGCTAGGATATGGTATGCAGGGATATGCAATGCAGTAATACAGAGTTCTGGGATGTGGCATGCAGGGATATGGAATGCAGAGATATGCAATACAGTAATACAGAGTGCTGGGATATGGTATGTAAGGGTATGGAATGTGAGGATATGGAATGCAGGGATATGGAGTGCTGGTATTTGGTGTGCAGGGATATGTAATACAGTAATACAGAGTGCTGGGATATGATATGTAAGGGTTGGGAATGCAAGGATATGGAGTGCTGGGATATGGTCATTCTAGCATATGCAATACAGTAATACAGAGTGCTGGGATATGGTATGCAGGGATATGCAATACAGTAATACAGAGTGCTGGCATATGGTATGCAGGGATATGGAATGCAGAGATATGCAAAACAGTAATACAGAGTGCTGGGAAATGGTATTCAAAGATATGCAATGCAGTAATACAGAGTGCTGGGATATAGTATGCAGGGATATGGAATGCAAAGATATGTAATACAGTAATACAGAGTGCTGGGAAATGGTATTCAAAGATATGCAATGCAGTAATACAGAGTGCTGGGATATGGTATGCAGGGATATGCAATACAGTAATACAGAGTGCTATGATATGGTTTGCAGGGATATGGAATGCAGAGATATGTAATACAGTAGTACAGAGTGCTGGGATATGGTATGCAGGGATGTAATGCAGAGATATGTAATACAGTAATACAGAGTGCTGGGAAATGGTATGCAGGGATATGCAATACAGTAATACAGAGTGCTGGGATATGGTATGCAGGGATATGCATACAGTAATACAGAGTACTGGGATATGGTATGCAGGGATATGGAATGCAGAAATATGCAAAACAGTAATACAGAGTGCTGGGAAGTGGTATTCAAAGATATGCAATGCAGTAATACAGAGTGCTGGGATATGGTATGCAGGGATATGGAATGCAGAGATATGTAATACAGTAATACTGAGTGCTGGGAAATGGTATGCAGGGATATGCAATACAGTAATACAGAGTGCTGGGATATGGTATGCAGGGATATGCAATGCAGTAATACAGAGTGCTGGGTTGTGGTGTGCAGGGATATGCAATACAGCAATACAGAGTACTGGGATGTGGTATGCAGGGATATGCAATACAGTAATACAAAGTGCTGGGATGTGGTATGCAGGGATATGCAATACAGTAATACAGAGTGCTGGGATGTGGCATGCAGGGATATGGAATGCAGAGATATGCAATACAATAACACAGAGTGCTGGGATATGGTATACAGGGATATACAATGCAGCAATACAGAGTGTTGGGATGTGGTATGCAGAGATATGCAATACAGTAATACAGAGTGCTTGGATATGGTATGCGGGGTTATGCAATGCAGTAATACAGAGTGCTGGGATGTGGTATGCAGGAATATGGAATGCAGAGATATGCAATACAGTAATACAGAGTGCTAGGATATGGTATGCAGGGATATGCAATGCAGTAATACAGAGTGCTGGGATATGGTATGCAGGGATATGGAATACAGTAATACAGAGTGTTGGGATATGGTATGCAGGGATATAGAATGCAGAGATATGCAATACAGTAATACAGAGTGCTGGGAAATGGTATGCAGGGATATGCAATGCAGTAATAAAGAGTGCTGGGATATGGTATGCAGGGATATGCAATATGGTAATACAGAGTGCTGGGATATGGTATACAGGGATATGCAATACAGTAATACAGAGTGCTGCGATATGGTATGCAGGGATATGCAATACAGTAATACAGAGTGCTGGGATATGGTATGCAGGGATATGCAATACGGTAATACAGAGTGCTGGGATATGGTATGCAGGGATATGGAATGCAGAGATATGCAATACAGTAATACAGAGTGCTGGGATATGGTATGCAGGATATGCAATACAGTAATACAGAGTGCTGGCATATGGTATACAGGGATATGGAATGCAGAGATATGCAAAACAGTAATACAGAGTGCTGGGAAATGGTATTCAAGGATATGCAATACAGTAATACAGAGTACTGGGAAATGGTATGCAGGAATATGGAATGCAGAGATATGCAATACAGTAATACAGAGTGCTAGAATATGGTATGCAGGGATATGGAATGCAGAGATATGCAATACAGTAATACAGACTGCTGGGAAATGGTATGCAGGGATATGCAATACAGTAATACAGAGTGCTGGGATATGGTATGCGGGGTTATGCAATGCAGTAATACAGAGTGCTGGGATGTGGTATGCAGGAATATGGAATGCAGAGATATGCAATTCAGTAATACAGAGTGCTAGGATATGGTATGCAGGGATATGCAATGAAGTAATACAGAGTGCTGGGATATGGTATGTGGGGTTATGCAATGCAGTAATACAGAGTGCTGGGATGTGGTATGCAGGAATATGGCATGCAGAGATATGCAATACAGTAATACAGAATGCTGGGATATGGCATGCAGGGATATGGTATGCAGCATACAGAGTGCTGGGTTGTGGTATGAAGAGATATGCAATACAGTAATACAGAGTACTGGGATGTGGTATGCAGGGATATGCAATACAGTAATACAGAGTGCTGGGATGTGGTATGCAGGAATATGCAATACAGCAATACAGAGTGCTGGGATGTGGCATGCAGGGATATGGCATGCAGAGATATGCAATACAGTAATACAGAATGCTGGGATATGGTATGCAGCATACAGAGTGCTGGGTTGTGGTATGAAGAGATATGCAATACAGTAATACAGAGTGCTGGGATATGGCATGCAGTGATATGGAATGCAGAGATATGCAATACAGTAATATAGAGTGCTGGATATGTTATGCAGGGATATGGAATGCAGAGATATGCAATACAGTAATATGAGAGTGCTGGGATATGGTATGCAGGGATATGGTTTGCAGGATATGCACACAGTAATACAGAGTGCTGGGATATGGTATGCAGGATATGCAATACAGTAATACAGAGTGCTGGGATATGGTATGCAGGGATATGCAATACTGTAATACAGAGTGCTGGAAAATGGTATGTAAGGGTATGGAATGTGGGGATATGGAATGCAGGGATATGGAGTGCTGGAATATGGTATGCAGGGATATGTAATACAGTAATACCGAGTGCTGGGATATGATATGTAGGGGTAGGGAATTCGGGGATATGGAGTGCTGGGATATGGTATGCAGGGATATGCAATACAGTAATACAGAGTGCTGGGATATGATAAGTAAGGGTAGGGAATGCGGGGATATGGAGTGCTGGGATATGGTATGCAGGGATATGCAATACAGTAATACAGAGTGCTGGATTATGATATGTAAGGGCATGGAATGCAGAGACATGGAGTGCTGGGATATGGTATGCAGGAATATGCAATGCAGTAATACAGAGTGTTGAGATGTGGTATGCAGGGATATGCAATACAGTAATACAGAGTGCTGGGATATGGTATGCAGGGATATGCAATACAGTAATAGAGAGTGCTGGGTTATGATATGTAAGGGCATGGAATGCAGGGGTATGGAGTGCTGGAATATGGTATGCAGGGATATGTAATACAGTAATACAGAGTGCTGGGATATGATATGTAGGGGTAGGGAATGCGGGGTTATGGAGTGCTGAGATGTTGTATGCAGGGATATGCAATACAGTAATACAGAGTGCTGGGTTATGATATGTGAGGGCATGGAATGCAGAGACATGGAGTGCTGGGATATGGTATGCAGGGATATGCAATGCAGTAAAACAGAGAGCTGGGATATGGTATGTAAGGGTATGGAATGTGAGGATATGGAATCCAGGATATGGAGTGCTGGTATATGGTGTGCAGGGAATGTAATACAGTAATACAGAGTGCTGGGATATGATATGTAAGGGTAGGGAATGCAGGGATATGGAGTGCTGGGATATGGTCATTCTAGCATATGCAATACAGTAATACAGAGTTCTGGGATATGGTATGCAGGGATATGCAATACAGTATTACAGAGTGCTGGCATATGGTATGCAGGGATATGGAATGCAGAGATATGCAAAACAGTAATACAGAGTGCTGGTGAATGGTATTCAAAGATATGCAATGCAGTAATACAGAGTGCTGGGATATGGTATGCAGGGATATGGAATGCAGAGATATGTAATACAGTAATACAGAGTGATGGGAAATGGTATTCAAAGATATGCAATGCAGTAATACAGAGTGCTGGGATATGGTATGCAGAGATATGCAATACAGTAATACAGAGTGCTGACATATGGTATTCAGGGATATGGAATGCAGAGATATGCAAAACAGTAATACAGAGTGCTGGGAAATGGTATTCAAGGATATGCAATACAGTAATACAGAGTGCTAGGATGTGGTATGCAGGAATATGGAATGCAGAGATATGCAATACAGTAATACAGAGTGCTAGGATATGGTATGCAGGGATATGCAATGCAGTAATACAGAGTGCTGGGATGTGGTATGCAGGGATATGCAATACAGTTATACAAAGTGCTGGGATGTGGTATGCAGGAATATGCAATACAGTAATACAGAGTTCTGGGATGTGGCATGCAGGGATATGGAATGCAGAGATATGCAATACAGTAATACAGAGTGCTGGGATATGGTATGTAAGGGTATGGAATGTGAGGATATGGAATGCAGGGATATGGAGTGCTGGTATTTGGTGTGCAGGGATATGTAATACAGTAATACAGAGTGCTGGGATATGATATGTAAGGGTTGGGAATGCAAGGATATGGAGTGCTGGGATATGGTCATTCTAGCATATGCAATACAGTAATACAGAGTGCTGGGATATGGTATGCAGGGATATGCAATACAGTAATACAGAGTGCTGGCATATGGTATGCAGGGATATGGAATGCAGAGATATGCAAAACAGTAATACAGAGTGCTGGGAAATGGTATTCAAAGATATGCAATGCAGTAATACAGAGTGCTGGGATATAGTATGCAGGGATATGGAATGCAAAGATATGTAATACAGTAATACAGAGTGCTGGGAAATGGTATTCAAAGATATGCAATGCAGTAATACAGAGTGCTGGGATATGGTATGCAGGGATATGCAATACAGTAATACAGAGTGCTGGGATATGGTTTGCAGGGATATGGAATGCAGAGATATGTAATACAGTAGTACAGAGTGCTGGGATATGGTATGCAGGGATATAGAATGCAGAGATATGTAATACAGTAATACAGAGTGCTGGGAAATGGTATGCAGGGATATGCAATACAGTAATACAGAGTGCTGGGATATGGTATGCAGGGATATGCAATACAGTAATACAGAGTACTGGGATATGGTATGCAGGGATATGGAATGCAGAAATATGCAAAACAGTAATACAGAGTGCTGGGAAGTGGTATTCAAAGATATGCAATGCAGTAATACAGAGTGCTGGGATATGGTATGCAGGGATATGGAATGCAGAGATATGTAATACAGTAATACTGAGTGCTGGGAAATGGTATGCAGGGATATGCAATACAGTAATACAGAGTGCTGGGATATGGTATGCAGGGATATGCAATGCAGTAATACAGAGTGCTGGGATATGGTATGCGGGGTTATGCAATGCAGTAATACAGAGTGCTGGGATGTGGTATGCAGGATATGCAATACAACACAGAGTGCTGGGATGTGGTATGCAGGATATGGAATGCAGAGATATGCAAAACAGTAATACAGAGTGCTGGGAAATGGTATTCAAAGATATGCAATGCAGTAATACAGAGTGCTGGATATGGTATGCGGGGTTATGCAATGCAGTAATACAGAGTGCTGGGATGTGGTATGCAGGAATATGGAATGCAGAGATATGCAATACAGTAATACAGAGTGCTAGGATATGGTATGCAGGGATATGCAATGCAGTAATACCGAGTGCTGGGTTGTGGTGTGCAGGATATGCAATACAGCAATACAGAGTACTGGGATGTGGTATGCAGGGATATGCAATACAGTAATACAAAGTGCTGGGATGTGGTATGCAGGGATATGCAATACAGTAATACAGAGTGCTGGGATGTGGCATGCAGGGATATGGAATGCAGAGATATGCAATACAATAACACAGAGTGCTGGGATATGGTATACAGGGATATACAATGCAGCAATACAGAGTGTTGGGATGTGGTATGCAGAGATATGCAATACAGTAATACAAAGTGCTTGGATATGGTATGCGGGTTATGCAATGCAGTAATACTGAGTGCTGGGATGTGGTATGCAGGAATATGGAATGCAGAGATATGCAATACAGTACAGAGTGCTAGGATATGGTATGCAGGGATATGCAATGCAGTATACAGAGTGCTGGATATGGTATGCAGGATATGGAATACAGTAATACAGAGTGTTGGGATATGGTATGCAGGGATATAGAATGCAGAGATATGCAATACAGTATACAGAGTGCTGGGAAATGGTATGCAGGGATATGCAATGCAGTAATAAAGAGTGCTGGGATATGGTATGCAGGGATATGCAATATGGTAATACAGAGTGCTGGATATGGTATACAGGGATATGCAATACAGTAATACAGAGTGCTGCGATATGGTATGCAGGGATATGCAATACAGTAATACAGAGTGCTGGGATATGGTATGCAGGGATATGCAATACGGTAATACAGAGTGCTGGGATATGGTATGCAGGGATATGGAATGCAGAGATATGCAATACAGTAATACAGAGTGCTGGGACATGGTATGCAGGGATATGCAATACAGTAAACAGCGTGCTGGCATATGGTATACAGGGATATGGAATGCAGAGATATGCAAAACAGTAATACAGAGTGCTGGGAAATGGTATTCAAGGATATGCAATACAGTAATACAGAGTACTGGGAAATGGTATGCAGGAATATGGAATGCAGAGATATGCAATACAGTAATACAGAGTGCTAGAATATGGTATGCAGGGATATGGAATGCAGAGATATGCAATACAGTAATACAGACTGCTGGGAAATGGTATGCAGGGATATGCAATACAGTAATACAGAGTGCTGGGATATGGTATGAGGGTTATGCAATGCAGTAATACAGAGTGCTGGGATGTGGTATGCAGGAATATGGAATGCAGAGATATGCAATTCAGTAATACAGAGTGCTAGGATATGGTATGCAGGGATATGCAATGAAGTAATACAGAGTGCTGGGATATGGTATGTGGGGTTATGCAATGCAGTAATGCAGAGTGCTGGGATGTGGTATGCAGGAATATGGCATGCAGAGATATGCAATACAGTAATACAGAATGCTGGGATATGGCATGCAGGGATATGGTATGCAGCATACAGAGTGCTGGGTTGTGGTATGAAGAGATATGCAATACAGTAATACAGAGTACTGGGATGTGGTATGCAGGGATATGCAATACAGTAATACAGAGTGCTGGGATGTGGTATGCAGGAATATGCAATACAGTAATACAGAGTGCTGGGATGTGGCATGCAGGGATATGGCATGCAGAGATATGCAATACAGTAATACAGAATGCTGGGATATGGTATGCAGCATACAGAGTGCTGGGTTGTGGTATGAAGAGATATGCAATACAGTAATACAGAGTGCTGGGATATGGCATGCAGTGATATGGAATGCAGAGATATGCAATACAGTAATATAGAGTGCTGGGATATGTTATGCAGGGATATGGAATGCAGAGATATGCAATACAGTAATATAGAGTGCTGGGATATGGTATGCAGGGATATGGTTTGCAGGGATATGCAATACAGTAATACAGAGTGCTGGGATATGGTATGCAGGGATATGCAATACAGTAATACAGAGTGCTGGGATATGGTATGCAGGGATATGCAATACTGTAATACAGAGTGCTGGAAAATGGTATGTAAGGGTATGGAATGTGGGGATATGGAATGCAGGGATATGGAGTGGTGGAATATGGTATGCAGGGATATGTAATACAGTAATACCGAGTGCTGGGATATGATATGTAGGGGTAGGGAATTCGGGGATATGGAGTGCTGGGATATGGTATGCAGGGATATGCAATACAGTAATACAGAGTGCTGGATTATGATATGTAAGGGCATGGAATGCAGAGACATGGAGTGCTGGGATATGGTATGCAGGAATATGCAATGCAGTAATACAGAGTGTTGAGATGTATGCAGGGATATGCAATACAGTAATACAGAGTGCTGGGATATGGTATGCAGGGATATGCAATACAGTAATAGAGAGTGCTGGGTTATGATATGTAAGGGCATGGAATGCAGGGATATGGAGTGCTGGAATATGGTATGCAGGGATATGTAATACAGTAATACAGAGTGCTGGGATATGATATGTAGGGGTAGGGAATGCGAGGTTATGGAGTGCTGAGATGTGGTATGCAGGGATATGCAATACAGTAATACAGAGTGCTGGGTTATGATATGTAAGGGCATGGAATGCAGAGACATGGAGTGCTGGGATATGGTATGCAGGGATATGCAATGCAGTAAAACAGAGAGCTGGGATATGGTATGTAAGGGTGTGGAATGTGAGGATATGGAATCCAGGGATATGGAGTGCTGGTATATGGTGTGCAGGGATATGTAATACAGTAATACAGAGTGCTGGGATATGATATGTAAGGGTAGGAAATGCAGGGATATGGAGTGCTGGGATATGGTCATTCTAGCATATGCAATACAGTAATACAGAGTTCTGGGATATGGTATGCAGGGATATGCAATACAGTATTACAGAGTGCTGGCATATGGTATGCAGGGATATGGAATGCAGAGATATGCAAAACAGTAATACAGAGTGCTGGTGAATGGTATCAAAGATATGCAATGCAGTAATACAGAGTGCCAGGATATGGTATGCAGGGATATGGAATGCAGAGATATGTAATACAGTAATACAGAGTTATGGGAAATGGTATTCAAAGATATGCAATGCAGTAATACAGAGTGCTGGGATATGGTATGCAGGGATATGCAATACAGTAATACAGAGTGCTGGGATATGGTATGCAGGGATATGGAATGCAGAGATAATGTAATAGTGTAATGCTACAGGATATGGTATGCAGGGATATAGAATGCAGAGATATGTAATACAGTAATACAGAGTGCAGGGAAATGGTATGCAGGGATATGCAATACAGTAATACAGAGTGCTGGGATATGGTATGCAGGGATATGCAATACAGTAATACAGAGTGCTGGGATATGGTATGCAGGGATATGGAATGCAGAGATATGCAATACAGTAATACAGAGTGCTGGGAAATGGTATTCAAAGATATGCAATGCAGTAATACAGAGTGCTGGGATATGGTATGCAGGGATATGGAATGCAGAGATATGCAAAACAGTAATACAGAGTGCTGGGAAATGGTATTCAAAGATATGCAATGCAGTAATACAGAGTGCTGGGATATGGTATGCAGGGATATGGAATGCAGAGATATGTAATACAGTAATACAGAGTGCTGGGAAATGGTATGCAGGGATATGCAATACAGTAATACAGAGTGCTGGGATATGGTATGCAGGGATATGCAATGCAGTAATACAGAGTGCTGGGATATGGTATGCGGGGATATGGTATGCAGGAATATGCAATACAGTAATACAGAGTGCTGGGATGTGGCATGCAGGGATATGGAATGCAGAGATATGCAATACAATAATACAGAGTGCTGGGATATGGTATACAGGGATATACAATGCAGCAATACAGAGTGTTGGGATTTGGTATGCAGAGATATGCAATACAGTAATACAGAGTGCTGGCATATGGTATGCAGGGATATGGAATGCAGAGATATGCAAAACAGTAATACAGAGTGCTGGGAAATGGTATTCAAGGATATGCAATACAGTAATACAGAGTGCTAGGATGTGGTATGCAGGAATATGGAATGCAGAGATATGCAATACGGTAATACAGAGTGCTAGGATATGGTATGCAGGGATATGCAATGCAGTAATACTGAGTGCTGGGATGTGGTATGCAGGGATATGCAATACAGTAATACAGAGTACTGGGATGTGGTATGTAGGGATATGCAATACAGTAATACAAAGTTCTGGGATGTGGTATGCAGGAATATGCAATACAGTAATACAGAGTTCTGGGATGTGGCATGCAGGGATATGGAATGCAGAGATATGCAATACAGTAATACAGAGTGCTGGGATATGGTATGTAAGGGTATGGAATGTGAGGATATGGAATGCAGGGATATGGAGTGCTGGTATTTGGTGTGCAGGGATATGTAATACAGTAAT
Organism: Neoceratodus forsteri; assembly: GCA_016271365.2. NCBI lineage: Eukaryota > Metazoa > Chordata > Ceratodontiformes > Ceratodontidae > Neoceratodus > Neoceratodus forsteri. The sequence goes on from JADMNL010000033.1 coordinate 3,150,520, forward strand.
ACAGAGTGCTGGGATATGATATGTAAGGGTTGGGAATGCAAGGATATGGAGTGCTGGGATATGGTCATTCTAGCATATGCAATACAATAACACAAGTGCTGGGATATGTTATGCAGGGATATGCAATACAGTAGTACAGAGTGCTGGCATATGGTATGCAGGGATATGGAATGCAGAGATATGCAAATCAGTAATACAGAGTGCTGGGAAATGGTATTCAAAGATATGCAATGCAGTAATACAGAGTGCTGGGATATAGCATGCAGGGATATGGAATGCAAAGATATGTAATACAGTAATACAGAGTGCTGGGAAATGTTATTCAAAGATATGCAATGCAGTAATACAGAGTGCTGGGATATGGTATGCAGGGATATGCAATACAGTAATACAGAGTGCTGGGATATGGTTTGCAGGGATATGGAATGCAGAAATATGTAATTCAGTAGTACAGAGTGCTGGGATATGGTATGCAGGGATATAGAATGCAGAGATATGTAATACAGTAATACAGAGTGCTGGGAAATGGTATGCAGGGATCTGCAATACAGTAATACAGAGTGCTGGGATATGGTATGCAGAGATATGCAATACAGTAATACAGAGTGCTGGGATGTGCTATGCAGGGATATGCAATACAGTAATACAGAGTGCTGGGATGTGGTATGCAGGGATATGCAATACAGTAATACAGAGTGCTGGAATGTGGCATGCAGGGATATGGAATGCAGAGATATGCAATACAGTAATACAGAGTGCTGGGATATGGTATGCAGGGTTATGCAATGCAGCAATACAGAGTGTTGGGATGTGGTATGCAGGGATATGGAATGCAGAGATATGCAAAACAGTAATACAGAGTGCTGGGAAATGGTATTCAAAGATATGCAATGCAGTAATACAGAGTGCTGGGATATGGTATACAGGGATATACAATGCAGCAATACAGAGTGTTGGGATGTGGTATGCAGAGATATGCAATACAGTAATACAGAGTGCTGGGATATGGTATGCAGGGATATGCAATGCAGTAATACAGAGTGCTGGGATGTGGTATGCAGGGATATGCAATGCAGTAATACAGAGTGCTGGGATATGGTATGCAGGGATATGCAATGCAGAATACAGAGTGCTGGGATGTGGGATGATGCAGGATATGCAAACAGTAATACAGAGTGCTGGGAATGGTATGCAGGGATATGCAATGCAGTAATACAGAGTGCTGGATATGGTATGAGGAGTTATGCAATACAGTAATACAAGTGCTGGGATGTGGTATGCAGGAATATGCAATACAGTAATACAGAGTTCTGGGATGTGGCATGCAGGGATATGGAATGCAGAGATATGCAATACAATAATACAGAGTGCTGGGATATGGTATACAGGGATATAGAATGCAGCAATACAGAGTGTTGGGATGTGGTATGCAGAGATATGCAATACAGTAATACAGAGTGCTGGCATATGGTATGCAGGGATATGGAATGCAGAGATATGCAAAACAGTAATACAGAGTGCTGGGAAATGGTATTCAAGGATATGCAATACAGTAATACAGAGTGCTAGGATGTGGTATGCAGGAATATGGAATGCAGAGATATGCAATAAGTAATACAGAGTGCTAGGATATGGTATGCAGGGATATGCAATGCAGTAATACAGAGTGCTGGGATGTGGTATGCAGGGATATGCAATACAGTAATACAGAGTACTGGGATGTGGTATGTAGGGATATGCAATACAGTAATACAAAGTTCTGGGATGTGGTATGCAGGAATATGCAATACAGTAATACAGAGTTCTGGGATGTGGCATGCAGGGATATGGAATGCAGAGATATGCAATACAGTAATACAGAGTGCTGGGATATGGTATGTAAGGGTATGGAATGTGAGGATATGGAATGCAGGGATATGGAGTGCTGGTATTTGGTGTGCAGGGATATGTAATACAGTAATACAGAGTGCTGGGATATGATATGTAAGGGTTGGGAATGCAAGGATATGGAGTGCTGGGATATGGTCATTCTAGCATATGCAATACAGTAATACAGAGTGCTGGGATATGTTATGCAGGGATATGCAATACAGTAGTACAGAGTGCTGGCATATGGTATGCAGGGATATGGAATGCAGAGATATGCAAATCAGTAATACAGAGTGCTGGGAAATGGTATTCAAAGATATGCAATGCAGTAATACAGAGTGCTGGGATATAGCATGCAGGGATATGGAATGCAAAGATATGTAATACAGTAATACAGAGTGCTGGGAAATGTTATTCAAAGATATGCAATGCAGTAATACAGAGTGCTGGGATATGGTATGCAGGGATATGCAATACAGTAATACAGAGTGCTGGGATATGGTTTGCAGGGATATGGAATGCAGAAATATGTAATTCAGTAGTACAGAGTGCTGGGATATGGTATGCAGGGATGAATGCAGAGATATGTAATACAGTAATACAGAGTGCTGGGAAATGGTATGCAGGATATGCAATACAGTAATACAGAGTGCTGGGATATGGTATGCAGGGATATGCAATACAGTAATACAGAGTGCTGGGATATGGTATGCAGGGATATGCAATGCAGAAAGAGTGCTGGGATGTGGTATGCAGGGATATGCAATACAGTAATACAGAGTGCTGGGATGTGGCATGCAGGGATATGGAATGCAGAGATATGCAATACAGTAATACAGAGTGCTGGGATATGGTATGCAGGGTTATGCAATGCAGCAATACAGAGTGTTGGGATGTGGTATGCAGGGATATGGAATGCAGAGATATGCAAAACAGTAATACAGAGTGCTGGGAAATGGTATTCAAAGATATGCAATGCAGTAATACAGAGTGCTGGGATATGGTATGCAGGGATATGGAATGCAGAGATATGTAATACAGTAATACAGAGTGCTGGGAAATGGTATGCAGGGATATGCAATACAGTAATACAGAGTGCTGGGATATGGTATGCAGGGATAATGCAATGCAGTAATACAGAGTGCTGGGATATGGTATGCAGGGATATGCAATGCAGTAATACAGAGTGCTGGGATATGGTATGCAGGGTATGCAATGCAGTAATACAGTGCTGGGATGTGGTATGCAGGAATATGGAATGCAGAGATATGCAACACAGTAATACAGAGTGCTGGGATATGGTATGCAGAGATATGCAATGCAGTAATACAGAGTGCTGGGATGTGGTATGCAGGGATATGCAATGCAGATATACAGTAATACAGAGTGTTGGGATATGGTATGCAGAGATATGCAATACAGTAATACAGAGTGCTGGGATATGGTATGCAGGAATATGCAATACAGTAATACAGAGTGCTGGGATGTGGTATGCCAGGATATGGAATGCAGAGATATGCAATACAATAATACAGAGTGCTGGGATATGGTATACAGGGATATGCAATGCAGCAATACAGTGTGTTGGGATGTGGTATGCAGGATATGCAATACAGTAATACAGAGTGCTGGATGTGGTATGCAGGGATATGGAATGCAGAGATATGCAATACAGTAATACAGAGTGCTGGGAAATGGTATTCAAGGATATGCAATACAGTAATACAGAGTGCTAGGATGTGGTATGCAGGAATATGGAATGCAGAGATATGCAATACAGTAATACAGAGTGCTAGGATATGGTATGCAGGGATATGCAATGCAGTAATACAGAGTGCTGGGATGTGGTATGCAGGGATATGCAATACAGTAATACAGAGTACTGGGATGTGGTATGCAGGGATATGCAATACAGTAATACAAAGTGCTGGGATGTGGTATGCAGGAATATGCAATACAGTAATACAGAGTGCTGGGATGTGGCATGCAGGGATATGGAATGCAGAGATATGCACTACAGTAATACAGAGTGCTGGGATATGGTATGCAGGGATATGGAATGCAGAGATATGCAATACAGTAATACAGAGTGCTGGGATATGGTATGCAGGGATATGCAATACAGTAATACAGAGTGCTGGGATGTGGTATGCAGGGATATGGAATGCAGAGATATGCACTACAGTAATACAGAGTGCTGGGATATGGCATGCAGGGATATGGAATGCAGAGATATGCAATACAGTAATACAGAGTGCTGGGATATGGTATGCAGGGTTATGCAATGCAGCAATACAGAGTGTTGGGATGTGGTATGCAGAGATATGCAATGCAGCAATACAGAGTGCTGGGATGTGGTGTGCAGGGATATGCAATACAGTAATACAGAGTGCTGGGATGTGGTATGCAGGATATGGAATGCAGGGATATGCAATACAGTAATACAGAGTGCTGGGAAGTGGTATGCAATGTAGAGATATGCAATACTGTAATACAGTGCTGGGATGTGGTATGCAGGGATATGGAATGTAGAGATATGCAATACAGTAATACAGAGTGCAGGGATGTGGTATGCAGAGATATGCATTACAGTAATATAGAGTGCTGGAATATGGCATGCAGGAATACGGAATGCAGAAATATGCAATACAGTAATACTGAGTGCTGGGATGTGGTATGCAGAGATATGCAATACAGTAATACAGAGTGCTGGGATATGGCATGCAGGGATATGGAATGCAGAGATATGCAATACAGTAGTACAGAGTGCTGGGATATGGTATGCAGGGGTATGCAATACAGTAATGCAGAGTGATGGGGTGCGGTATGCTGGGATGTGGTATGCAGGGATATGCAATACAGTAATACAGAGTGCTGGGATAGTGGTATGCAGGATATGCAATACAGTAATACAGAGTGCTGGGATGTGGTATGCAGGGATATGCAATACAGTAATACAGAGTGCTGGGATGGTATGCAGGGATATGGAATGCAGAGATATGCAATACAGTAATACAGAGTGCTGGGATGTGGTATGCAGGGATATGCAATACAGTAATACAGAGTGCTGGGATATGGTATGCAGGGATATGCAATACAGTAATTCAGAGTGCTGGGATATGGTATGCAGGGATATGTAATACAGTAATACAGAGAGCTGGGATATGATATGTAAGGGTAGGGAATGTGGGGATATAGAGTGCTGGGATATGGTATGCAGGGATATGCAATACAGTAATATAGAGTACAGGGTTATGATATGTAAGGGCATGGAATGTAGAGACAAGGAGTGCTGGGATATGGTATGCAAGGATATGCAATGCAGTAAAACAGAGAGCTGGGATATGGTATGTAAGGGTATGGAATGTGAGGATATGGAATGCAGGGATATGGAGTGCTGGGATATGGTATTCAGGGATATGTAATACAGTATTACAGAGTGCTGGGATATGATATGTAAGGGTAGGGAATGTGGGGATATGGAGTGCTGGGATATGGTATTCATGGATAGGGACTGCTGGAATATGGTACGCTTGGATACCAAGTGCTCTGATATGGTATACAGGAATTTGGAATGCAAGGATGTGCTATGCAGTGATACGGAGTGCTCGTATATGATATGCAAGTATATGGAATGCAGGGATATGGTATGCCAAAATACTGAATGCTGGGATATAGTATGCAGAGATATCTTACTCAGGGATTCAGATTGCTGGGATATGATCTGCAGGGGTATGGATGGTGGGGATATGGAATGCAGAGATATGGTGTGAAGGGATATAGAATGCAGGGATTCCGAGTGCAGGGATATGGTATGCAGGGATTCGGACCACAAGGATACAGAGTGCTGGGATGTGGTATGCAGGGATATGAAATGCACGAATATGGTATGCCGGGATATGGTATGCTGGCATATGGAGTACAGGGATACACAAACAGGGACATGAAGTGCAGGAATATGGAACACAAGCATAAGGAGTGCTGGGATATGGAGCACAGGGATATGAAGTGCAGGGATCTGGAACATAGTTATACAGTGTGCTGAGATATGAAGTGAAGGAATTCAGAACATGAGGTTATGGAACTCAGGAGTATGGAGTGCAGAGATATGGAATGTAGGGATCTGGAGTCTTGGGATATGGAACACAGGCATATGGAGTGCTGGGATATGGCAAGCAGGGATATGGAATGCAGGGATACAGAGTGCTGAGTTACGAAGTGCAGGAATGCAAAACATGAGGATATGGAATGCAGAAATATGGAGTGCAGGAATACAGAACATGAGGATATGGAATGCAGGAACATGGAGTGCAGGAATACAGAACATGAGGATATGGAACGCAGGAATATGGAGTGCTAGAATACAGAACATGAGAATATGGGTTGCAGGAATATGGAGCAGACTGATATGGAATGCAGGCATATTGAGTGCAGGGATATGGAATACTGAGATACAGAATGCAGGGATATTGAATGCATGGATACAGAATGCTGGGATATGGTATGCAGGGCTATGGTGTACAGGGATACAGAATTCAGGAATATGAAACAGAGATATGAAGTTCAGGGATGCCAGACACAGGGATACAGAATGCAAGGTTGAGGAGTGCAGAGATATGGAATGCAGGGATACAGAATGTAGGGATACGAAATGCAGAGGTGCAGAGTGCAGGGATACTGAATGCAAGGATGTGGAGTGCAGAGATATGGAATGGCGGGATACAGAATGTAGGGATACGAAATGCAGGGGTGCAGAGATACAGAATGCAGGGATATGGAGTGCAGGGATATAGAATGCAGGGATATGGACTGTAGGGATACAAAATGCAGGGGTGCAGAGTGCAGGGATACAGAATGCAGGGATTTTAAAATTCCTTGGATTAATCAGAAAAAATCTAGTGAATTATGAACTTGCTCATACCTGAATTTACGCTAAAGTCACTAACACAGTGTAGCATCCAATCATACTGCAGGATTGTGATCTGTTATTTACTGGGCAGGAGGCACCGAATAAATCCTGAAGGCTGATTGGCTGAATCAGTGTCTGACCCTGTTGATCTTAAATCAATAAAAAGATCAGCCGTGTCCTAACAATTTGGAACATGCTATAACTGCAGTAATACACACCAGTGTGTAGCTTATCATGGGATATTATTGCTTCTCAGGTTGGTGAAGGCACTGGGATTCAACTTGTGCCCCAGAGGGCATCCAAGGTGTGGTGCTATCCCATGATATACTATATGTTTTAAAATATGAATATATTATTGATAAATAGCAGTCAATAATATATTAATACTGCTATAGTGTATGGTGGAATGCTGTTCCGGATGGAAATCCATGCCTGGAACAGCGTTGTTGTGCTGCACTCGGTGCATCATGATCTTGTTGTGCTGCACCGAGTACGTCACCAGTGCAGCACAACAAGATCAAACGCCTTTGCGCATGTGCAGTTGAGCGACCCACGGCGACGCGGAAGTAAGCATGCTGCTACAGATTCTGAAGTAAGCCTTGTTTTTTCTAATAGACTTGTTTGGAAGATCACAGAGTGCTGCTTATGATTGCCCATACACTATAAAAGTTTGTGTATGAGCAACCATACACAAACGAGGCACTTGTAAGATCTTGAGGTTTCAATGTTAATGGACCTCTTGAGCTGTGCTCTTGAGATCTCTGGTTACCACGGTAACCTCTCGATCACAGCTGCCTTGTTGTGTTTGATTGATCATACACAATCCTCTATGTTGTGACCACTCTCATGGTTGCAAGTGTGGTCTTAATTACATTCTTAGGGTATCAGAACTAGTAACCTTTGAATTGCCATTCTCATAATCTAAGATTGAGTGTGAGACCACCCTTACAGAACCATAAGAGTGGTCTCAGTAGGGTATTAACACATGCAAGAGAGACTGGTCAGTCTGGCAAGCATCAAAAATCCTGCTAAAGATCCCCCCCCCCGACCATCACTGTTGTACACTCTGAGGGCTGCGTTTGTGAATGGCAGAGACTGTGCCAAAGGTTAAGGGGTGGGATGGCTGCCTTAGGTCAAACAGAAAAAAGCCACTCCACTGCCTAGTGCGCCTATCTGTGTACTGGAAAAAAACAAACAGAAAAGATGGCACCATCTACAGCTGAGGATTAAAGCAAAAGTGACATGTTATTGCACAAAATACAGTTCATTGGAGCACAACAATGGAGACACCAACTCAGAGTTTGGAGTCTCCGTTTTTGGGCTGCATAGAAATGTATGCATTGCATTCACGTTTTCGGCAGTGACATGTCAGTTTTGTATTAATCATCAGCTTTGGAAGGTGCCATCTTTTCTGTTTGTTTGGATGACCGAATTAGCCAGGTTTGTGGACTAGTATTCCAACTCATGGAACACGGGTCAGTAGAGGGGGTCCACTACTTAAAACTGTTGTGGGTTTGGTGGGAGAGCAGGCTAGGGAGGGGACACGTGATCTGCCCTGGCAAAGAGACAGTAGACAATACATTTTAAATCTGTGTGTGGGAGAATTGGAAAAGGGAACAGAAGGTAGGCATTTTGGGGATTGAGAAAATCGTAGACAAGAGATTATCTCTTATCACCTGTGGAGGGATAGAGATTTTTGTGTTTTGATGTTATTTTTGTGTGCTTACTGAGTAACAGTAATATGAATAGCAAAAGATGATATTAAACATGCCTGAGTAGTGGAGAGACTTTTATTGCTTGTATTCAGGAATGAGTTATTACTTACACACCCCAGAAATAACCCAATACTTTTTTTTTCCAGCACCTGTGACAGTATTACCAGCTACAGAGGTTCCGAGTCAAGTTCCAAAGGTTCAGAATCGAAGAACAGGTAACAAAACTATTGCGAGGGCAGGTGGGTTGCTGCATAAGTTTATCACTTTTAAATTTATAAAAAATAAATAGGTTCCTGGCCTGGCCAACCAATCATCAAATGAGTAACTTTGACTATTTAATAAAACTGTTGGAGGGATGGGGGATACATGATTTTATCCTGGCAAAGGGACAGTAGAAATACTTTTTAATCAGGTGTGTAGGAGAACAGGCAATGGGGGGAGGATTGATTGGGGTTGAGAAGGCCACAGACAAGAGACTATTTCTTGCCACCTGTGGAGGGAAAAAAAATTATTGTATTTTGTGATTTTTTTTTCAGTTTTCTCCATTTTCTGAGTCGTAGAATTGATTGATGACATTATACATTGAGGGAGCACTCCCAACCAATTGGTGCACTCCTTTCCACTACGCATGAGACAGTCGTAGTCTGTAAAACTATCTCATGTGCAGCTGCCCTGAAAATGGGCACATTCAGGATCTTTTTCTAAAATTTTTATACATTATTAATGAATCTCAATTAATAATCTGTTGAGCTAGTGTGGCCAAATCTGGCAGACAGGAAATTAATGCAAGTTTAAGAAGTAGTAATAATTTTTTTTTGAAGTATTTTTCTTTTTCCTTTTGCTCATTACAAAGTCTTCTATGTGATACTATGGTGCTAGATGTGTGGAACAGCTCTTAGCCTGGCAGTTGACATATCTGTCTCTGTTCCCCCCTGACATCATCAGCATTGTGATCTCACTGACTGTGACATCACAGGTGACAGACCTGGCAGCTACTGAAAGGCTGTTCCTAAGCAGTGGTGTTGTCATGGTCATTGAGGCCACAATGCCAATGATGTAGTGGGGGGGGGTGAAATATGTGTCAGCTGCCAGGCAGAGTGCTGTCCTACACATCACACCTACTAACATCGCACATCACACCTAGTAACATGGCACCTACTAACATCACACATCACACCTAGTAACATGGCACCTACTAACATCACACACCACACCTACTAACATCGCACATCACACCTAGTAACATCGCACATCACACCTAGTAACATCGCACATCACATCTACTAACATCACACATCACACCTAGTAACATCACACATCACAACTAGTAACATCACACATCACACCAACTGACATTGCACATCGCACCTACTAACATCGCACATCACACCTAGTAACATCGCACATCACACCTACTAACATCGCACATCACACCTGCTAACATCACACATCACACCTACTAAAATCACACATCACGCCTACTAACATCACAAATCACACCTACTAACATCGTATCTATGAACATCGCACATCACACCTACTAACATCACACATCACACCTACTAACATCGTACATCACACCAACTAACATCACACATCACACCTGCTAACATCGCACATCACACCTGCTAACTTCACACCTACTAACACCACATCAAATCTACTAACATTGCACATCACACCTACTAACATCACACATCACACCTACTAACACAACACACCACACCTAGTAACATCGCACATCACACCGACTAACATGGCACCTACTAACATTGCATATCACACCTAGTAACATCGCACCTACTAACATCGCACATCACACCTAGTAACATCGCACATCACACCTACTAACAATGCACATCACACCTTGTAACTTTGCACATCACACCTATTAACATCGCACATCACACCTACTAACATCGCACATCACACCTGCTAACATCATACATCACACCTACTAAAATCACACATCACACCTACTAACATCACAAATCACACCTACTAACATCGTATCTATGAACATCGCACATCACACCTACTAACATCACACATCACACCTACTAACATCGTACATCACACCTACTAACATCACACATCACACCTGCTAACATCGCACATCACACCTGCTAACTTCACACCTACTAACACCACACATCAAATCTACTAACATTGCACATCACACCTACTAACATCACACATCACACCTACTAACACAACACACCACACCTAGTAACATCGCACATCACACCGACTAACATGGCACCTACTAACATCGCATATCACACCTAGTAACATCGCACCTACTAACATCGCACATCACACCTAGTAACATTGCGAATCGCACATCACACCTACTAACAATGCACATCACACCTACTAACATCGCACCTACTAACATCTATCGTGGGTAAGCTAATGGAGACTATCCTGAAGGAGAGGCTGGTGGCCCTCCTAGAAGCCAAAGGACTACAGGACAGCAGACAGCATGGCTTCGTATGTGGCAGATCCTGCCAAACCAACCTGGTCGAGTTCTATGACTGGGTAACTAGGCAACTGGACAGGGGCCATGCAGTGGATGTCCTGTATCTGGACTTCAGTAAGGCATTCAACTCGGTGCCACATGGGCCGGCTGGGTAGGAGTTAGTAGGCACAGGGGCAGGTGCAAAGCTGGTGAGATGGGTGGGAAACTGGCTACAGGGAAGGCAGCAGAGGGTGGTGGTGGGTGGGGAGCTGTCACACCCAAGGGTAGTGACGAGCTGTTCCACAGGGCTCAATGTTGGGACCAGCGTTGTTTGGGATATTCATTGCAGACATATCATGGGACATCAAGAGCAAGATCAGTCTGCTGATGATACCAAGGTAGGCACGGTGGTGGATGACCTAGGGGGATGGCAGGGTTGCAGATGATCTGGCAAAGCTTGAAACCTGGACAGACACCTGGCAACTGGGCTTTAACAAAGTTCAAGGTGCTGCATTTTGGGATGAAGAACCCAAGGAGGAGTTACCAGCTAGGGGAGTGCAGCTAGCCCAGACAGAGGAGAAGGATCTGGGTGTGCTCATTACAGGGTCAATGAACAACTCAGCACAATGTAGGAAGGCAGCTGCAAGGCCAACAAAATGCTGGGTTGTGATTGAGAGGTATATCCTCGAGGAGGGAGGAGGTGATTCTGCCACTGTATAGGTCATTAGTTTGACCACACTGGAGTACTGCATGCAGTACTGGCCCATATCTGAAGAGGGACATTAAGTTACTGGAGGGTGCAGCGCGGGGCGACAAAGATGATAAAGGGGCTGGGGGACTTATCATACGAGAGGAGGTTGAAGGAGTTGAACATGTACTCACTGGAGGAGAGGAGGGACAGGGGTGACATGATCGAAACGTTTAAATACATGAAAGGAATAAACAAGTCAGGTACAGAGGGGCTGTTCAAAGTAAGGGAGGGGAGGACCACCAGGGGCCATGATATGAGACTGGAGCGTGGAAGGTTCAGGAGGGAGATGAGGAGACACTTTTCTACAGAGAGGGTGGTGGCTGGGTGGAATGTGTTACCTGCTGAAGTGGTATGCAGTAGAACAGTAGACTGCTTCAAACGAGGATGGGACAGGACAAAGGGGAGGGTTAATGAAGGGGAAGGGTGGAAGGGAGGGGCAGCGGCAGAATAAGGGGTGCTAGCTGCACATTCGAGCAGACTTGATAGACCTCTAGGCCTTTATCTGCTGCAAATTTTGTATGTTTGTATCACACCTAGTAACATTGCACATCACACCTAGTAACATCGCACATCACACCTACTAACATCACACACCACAACTAGTAACATTTCACACCACAACTAGTAACATCACACGTCACACCTACTAACATCGCACATCACACCTACTAACATCGCACCTACTAACATCACACCTACTGAATTTGCACATCGCACATCACGCCTACTAATGTCACACATCACACCTACTAACATTGCATATCGCACCTAACATTGCATATCACACCTACTAACATCGTACATCACACCTGCTAACATCATGCATCACACCTACTAACATCGCACATCACACCTGCTAACATCACACATCACACCTACTAACATCGAACATCACACCTGTTAACATCACATGTCACACCTACTAACATCGCCCATCACACCTACTAACATCGCACCTACTAACATCACACATCACACCTACTAACATTACACATCACACCTGCTAACTTCACACATCACACCTACTAACATCACACATCACACCTACTAACATCGCACATCACAACTACTAACATCGCACCTACTAACATCACACATCACACCTACTAACATCGCACCTACTAACATCACACCTACTAACATCACACATCACACCTACTAACATCGCACCTACTAACATCACACCTACTAACATCACACATCACACCTACTAACATTACAACTGCTAACATTGCACATCACGCTTACAAACATCGTACATCACACCAACTAACATCGCACATCACACCTCTAACATCACACATCACACCTACTAACATCACACATCACACCTACTAACACACATCACACCTACTAACATCGCACCTACCTAACATCATCACACCTACTAACATCCACATCACACCTACTAACATGCATCACCTACTAACATCACACCTACCTACATCGCACATTACACCTGCTAACATCATGCATCACACCTACTAACATTGCACATCACACCTGCTAACATCACACCTACTAACATCAATCATCACACCTGTTAACATCACACATCACACCTACTAACATCGCACCTACTAACATCACACATCACACCTACTAACATCGCACATCACACCTACTAACATCGTACATCACACTGACTAACATCGCACCTACTAACATCACACATCACACCTACTAACATCGCACCTACTAACATCACATCTACTAACATCACACATCACACCTGCTAACATCACACATCACACCTACTAACATCACACCTACTAACATGACACCTGCTAACATCGCACATCACACTACTAACATCACACATCACACCTACTAACATCGCACATCACACCTGCTAACATCGCAACATCACACTCACTAACATCACACATCACACTAACATCACACCTACTAACATCGCACATCACACTTACTAACATCACACATCACACCTACTAACATCGCACATCACACCTACTAACATCACACATCACACCTACTAACATCACATCACACCTACTAACATCGCACATCACACCTACTAACATCACACTACTAACATGACATCACACCTACTAACATGCATCACACCTACTAACATCGCACATCACACCTACTAACATCACACCTACTAACATCACACATCACACCTACTAACATCGCACTACTAACATCACATCTACTAACATCACACATCACACCTGCTAACATCACATCACATTTACATCACATCACACCTACTAACATCGACACTCCACTAACATCGCATCACACTACTAACATCACACATCACACTACTAACATCACATCATCACACTGCTAACATCACATCACACCTACTAACATCACACCTACTAACTTTTGACCTGCTAACATCACACCTACTAACATCACATCACACCTACTAACATCGCACATCACACCTTAACATCACACATCCACCTACTAACATCGCACCTACTACATCATCACACCTACTAACATCGCACATCACACCTACTAACATCGCACTACTAACATCACACATCACACCTACTAACATCACACTACTAATATCACACTACTAACATCACATCACACCTACTAACATCGCATCACACCTACTAACATCACACACCTACTAACATCCACATCACACCTACTAACATCACACATACACTACTAACATCACACATCACACCTACTAACATTCACATCACACCTGCTAACATCACACCTACTAACATCAACATCACACCTACTAACATCAACATCACACCTACTAACATCACACATCACACCTACTAACATCCACATCCACTAACACGACATCACACCTACTAACATCACATCACACCTACTAACATCGACATCACACCTACTAACATCACACCTACTAACATCGCACATCACACCACTAACATCACACATCACACCTAACATCAACATCACACCTACTAACATACATCACCTACTAACATCGCACATCACACCTACTAACATCACACATCACCTACTAACATCACACATCACACCTACTAACCCATACATCACACACTAACATCACACCTACTAACATCACACATCACACCTAGTAACATCACACACCTACTAACATCGCACATCACACCTACTAACATCACATCACACCTACTAACATGCATCACCACTAACATCACACTACCATCATCACACCTATTAACATCACACATCACACCTACTAACATCGCACCTACTAACATCACACATCACACCTACTAACATCGCACATCACACCTACTAACATCGCATCACACTGACTAACATCGCACCTACTAACATCGCACATCACACCTACTAACATCACACCTACTTACATCGCACATTACACCTGCTAACATCATGCATCACACCTACTAACATTGCACATCACACCTACTAACATCGCACCTACTAACATCACACATCACACCTACTAACATCGCACCTACTAACACCACATCTACTAACATCACACATCACACCTGCTAACATCACACATCACACCTACTAACATCACACCTACTAACATGACACCTGCTAACATCGCACATCACACTACTAACATCACACATCACACCTACTAGCATCGCACATCACACATCACACCAGCTAACATTGTACATCACACTAACATCACACCTACTAACATCGCACATCCCTCTTACTAACATCACACATCACACCTACTAACATCACACATCACACCTAACATCACATATCACACATCACACCTACTAACATCACACCTACTCACATCGCACATTACACCTGCTAACATCATGCATCACACCTACTAACATTGCACATCACACCTGCTAACATCACACCTACTAACATCAATCATCACACCTGTTAACATCACACATCACACCTAACATCGCACCTACTAACATCGCACATCAAACCTACTAACATCGCACATCACACCTACTAACATCGCACCTACTAACATCAATCATCACACCTGTTAACATCACACATCGCACCTACTAACATCGCACCTACTAACATCACACATCACACCTACTAACATCGCACATCACACCTACTAACATCGCACATCACACTGACTAACATCACACATCACACTGACTAACATAGCACATCACACCTACTAACATCACACCTACTTACATCGCACATTACACCTGCTAACATCATGCATCACACCTACTAACATTGCACATCACACCTACTAACATCAATCATCACACCTGTTAACATCACACATCACACCTACTAACATCGCACCTACTAACATCACACATCACACCTACTAACATCGCACCTACTAACATCACATCTACTAACATCACACATCACACCTGCTAACATCACACATCACACCTACGAACATCACACCTACTAACATGACACCTGCTAACATCGCACATCACACTACTAACATCACACATCACACCTACTAACATCGCACATCACACCAGCTAACATTGTACATCACACTAACATCACACCTACTAACATCGCACATCCCACTTACTAACATCACACATCACACCTACTAACATCGCACATCCCACTTACTAACATCACACATCACACCTACTAACATCGCACATCAAACTTACTAACATCACACATCACACCTACTAACATTACAACTGCTAACATTGCACATCACACTTACAAACATCGTACATCACACCAACTAACATCGCACATCACACCTGCTAACATCGCACATCACACTACTAACATCACACATCACACCTACTAACATCGCACATCACACCAGCTAACATCGTACATCACACTAACATCACACCTACTAACATCGCACATCCCACTTACTAACATCGCACATCACACCTACTAACATTGCACATCAAACTTACTAACATCACACATCACACCTACTAACATCACACATCACACCTAACATCACACATCACACCTACTAACATTACAACTACTAACATCACACATCACACTTACTAACTTCACACATCACACCTACTAACATCACACATCACACCTAGTAACATCGCACATCACACCTAACATCGCACCTGCAAACAATGCACATCACACCTAGTAACCTCGCACATCACACCTACTAACATCGCACATCACACCTACTAACATCACACCTACTTACATCGCACATCACACCTGCTAACATCATGCATCACACCTACTAACATTGCACATCACACCTGTTAACATCACACCTACTAACATTACACCAACTAACATCGCACATCACACCTACTAACATCACACCTACTAACATCACACATCACACCTACTAACATCACACCTAACATCACACATCACACCTACTAACATCACGCATCACACCTGTTAACATCACACATCACACCTACTAACATCGCACCTACTAACATCACACATCGCACCTACTAACATCACACATCACACCTACTAACATCGCACATCACACCTACTAACATCGCACATCACACTGACTAACATCGCACCTACTAACATCACACATCACACCTACTAACATCGCACCTACTAACATCACATCTACTAACATCACACCTGCTAACATCACACATCACACCTACTAACATGACACCTGCTAACATAGCACATCACACTACTAACATCACACATCACATCTACTAACATCGCACATCACACCTGCTAACATTGTACATCACACTAACATCACACCTACTAACATCGCACATCCCACTTACTAACATCACACATCACACCTACTAACATCGCACATCACACTTACTAACATCACACATCACACCTAACATCACACATCACACCTACTAAGATCACACATCACACCTACTAACATCACACCTACTAACATCACACATCACACCTAGTAACCTCGCACATCACACCTACTAACATCGCACCTGCTAACAATGCACATCATACTTAGTAACCTTGCACATCACACCTACTAACATCGCACATCACACCTACTAACATCACACCTACTAACATCGCACATCACACCTACTAACATCGGACATCACACCTGCTAACATCACACATCACATCAGCTAACATCACACATCACACCTACTAATATCGCCATCACACCTAACATCCCATATCACACCTACTAACATCACACATCACACCTAACATCACACATCACACCTATTGACATTGCATATCACACTTACTAACATCACACATCACACCTACTAACATCACACATCACACCTAGTAACATTGCACATCACACCTCCTAACATCACACATCACACCTACTAATAATATCACACATCACACCTACTAACATCGCACCTACTAACTCCAGACATCACACCTACTAACATCGCACCTAACATCACACCTACTAACATTACACATCACGCCTACTAACATCACACATCACACCTGCTAACATCACACATCACACCTACTAACATTACACATCACACCTACTAACATTGTACATCACACTTACTAACATCACACATCACACCTACTGACATCGCACATCACACCTACTGACATCGCACATCACACTTACTGACATCGCACATCACACCTACTAACATCACACATCACACCTAGTAACATTGCACATCACACCTACTAACATCACACATCACACCTACTAACATCACACATCACACCTACTAACATCGCACTTACTAACATCACACATCACACCTACTAACATCGCACATACTAACATCACACCTACTAACATCACACATCACACCTGCTAACATTACACCTGCTAACATCACATATCACACTTACTAACATCACACATCACACCTACTAACATCGCACATCACACCTGCTAACATCGTACTTCACATTAACATCACACCTGCTATCATCACACATCACATCTACTAGCATCACATATCACACTTACTAACTTCACACATCACACCTACTAACATCACACATCACACCTAGTAACCTCGCACATCACACCTACTAACATCACACATCACACCTACGAACATCGCACATCACACCTACTAACATCACACATCACATCTACGAACATCGCACATCACACCTGCTAACATCACCATCACACCTGCTAACATCACGCATCACATCTACTAACATCGTGCATCACACCTGCTAACATCACACATCACACCTATTAACATCAAACATCACACTTGCTAACATCACACATCACACCTACTAACATCGCACATCACACCTACTAATATCGCACATCACACCTACTAACATCGCACATCACACCTACTAACATCGCACCTACTAACATCACACATCACACCTACTAACATTGCATCTACTAACATCACATCTACTAACATCACACATCACACCTACTAACATCACACATCACACCTGCTAATATCACACACCACACCTACTAACATCACACATCACACCTGCTAACATCACACATCACACCTACTAACATAGATACATACATAGATGCATAGACAGCGTCGGCAGATAAGGGCCTATGGCCCACCCAGTCTGCCCATTTGAGCTTGTAAGTTCAGTTTGTTTTCCTAGAAGTCTATTTCCCCTTACCCCTGACCTCTAGAATTCCTTTATGTCTATCCCATGCATTCTTAAATCCCATGATTGTTTCGGCCCCCACCACTTCCTCTGGCAGGGTGTTCCAATTTGTCCACCACCCGTTCTGTGAAGAAATTCTTTCTCATGTTTCCTCTGAATCGTCCTCCCTCCAACTTCATCCCATGCCTCTAGTCCTGGAACATCTTTTTCACTTAAAATAGTGTTTTCCTGCACCCTGTTCCTCCCTGTAAGATACTTGTATGTCTCTATCATATCCCTCTCTCCCTCCCTCCTCCAGGGAGTACATGTTCAGTTCCTTCAACCTGTCTTCATAGGACTTGTGATGCAATCCATGCACCATCTTTGTTGCCCTCCTCTGAACCTTCTCTACCCTGTCTATGTCCTTACATAGGTATGGTCTCCAGAACTGTACACTGTACTCCAGGTGGGGCCTCACTAGTGTCTTGTATAGCGGAATTATGACCTCCCTTTTCCTGCTGGTGAAGCCCCTGCCTATACATCCCACCATCCTATTTGCTTCATCTGATGCCTTGTCACACTGTTTCGCTACCTTGAGGTCATTAGAGATGACAACCCCAAGATCCCTTTCCTGCTTGGTGCATGCTATATCCTCACCCCCCAACTGATATATTGTGCCAGGGTTTTTGTGCCCCATATGCATTATTTTGCACTTCTTTGCATTGAATTTCAACTGCCAAACCCTTGACCATTCTTCAAGTTTCTGCAGGTCCCTTCTCATTCTGTCTACACCCTCTGGTGTGTCTACTATGTTACAGAGCTTTGTGTCATCAGCTAACAGTGAAATTCTTGCCTTCTAGATCCTACGCAATGTCACTGATGAAGATGTTGAATAGGACCGGTCCCAGCACTGATCCCTGTGGTACCCCACTGGTCACTCTTCCCCCTGTGGAGTGACAGCCATTTACCACCACCCTCTGTGTCCTGCCACCCAGCCAGTTACCTACCCACCACACTACTGTCCTGCCCACACCCATATTCTCCAGTTTGTGTAACATCAGGTAAACAATCTTCTAATTAACCAAAGGGAAAAGAAAAAGTACTTCAGGTATAAAAGATAATGGCCAATTGCTTTTAAGAACTAGTATTAATTTTAGCCTGTACACTAGCTCTTTAATACCACTACTGAGAACACTGTTATGGTTGTAAGAGTGCTCTAACTTAACTTCATAGGGTGTCAGAAGTGTTCATTTTTAGTTCTCCTTTTTTCATACACTTAGAATGCATGTGAGGCAACTCTTACAACCATCTCAGCGGCAGTATTGACATATACAAGAGAGAGTGGTCAGTCTACCTAGCAGTATAAATCCTGTGGCAGACCACTTCTCCTCCCCCACCCCACCCACTTTGCATCCTCAGATGACTGTGTTTGTCAATTGAGAGTGTGTGTCATATCTAAAGGAGGGGGATGACTGAGTTAGGCCAAACAGAGAAAGCCGTCCCACAACCCGATGTGCCTGTCCAGGTATTGAAACAACCAAACGGAAAAGATGGCACATATGCAACTAATGATTAATGCAAAAGTAACCTGCTATTGCACAAAAAGGAAACACTACACATACATGTCTATGGAGCCCAAGAACCGAGACTCCAAGCTCTGAGTCAGTGTCTTTGTTTTTAGCTTCATAGAAATGTAAGTTTTGCATTTCTTTTTTGTACAATATAATGTCACTTTTGCGTTAATCAGCAGCTGTGGGCATTGTCATCGTTTCTGTTTGTTTGGATGGTTGAATTAGCCAAGTTTGTGGACTAGTGTTCCATAACATAGATCGGGGTTAGTGGTTGGGGGCTACTATGTAATAAAACTATAGTGGGGTTGGTGGGGGAGTCGTACTAAGGAAGGGTTACATGGTCCACCACCATCACATACTAGGTGAAGAGGATACTGAGTGTAGGTTGGTTACTGTATTATTTATCATTTTTTAAATCTACAGAAAAATAAGTGGGTTCATGGCCTGGCCAGCCAATCACCAGATAAGCACCTCTGACTATATTTCATGAAGCATCACTACCAGAAGCTCCTTCTAAGGGTAGAGTACCCACACACAATCGTAGCCTGATGTTTGGCCGTTTTGGGTGATGGTGTGTGTGTGTGTGTTTTATGTGTGTGTGTGTTTGTATATGTGTGTGTGTGTGTGTTTGTATGTGTGTGTGTGTTTGTATATGTGTGTGTGTGTGTTTGTATGTGTGTGTGTGTGTGTTTGTATGTTTGTGTGTGTGTTTTATGTGTTTATATGTATGTGTGTGTGTGTATGTATGTGTGTGAGCAAATACATTCATCTTTGGATTCCTTCCCCCTCCAGTTGCCTCCTGCCCCATTAGTTGGGGACACAGCAGCATAACCCTTCCTGGGGCAAGAGGTTGGGTGGGTGATTATGCAGCTTCCATTACAGGTGAACCAGTGTCTCTCCCTGGTTGGTTAGCACTTGAAGCACAAACACCAGCATTTGGCCTGCATACACTCTCCTTGGGACAAAGATACCTTGTCTCCATCACTGGCCTTCCCCACCCTGCCCCACCCTAATGGGGAATTCCAGGGTCCATATGTGAACTGGATATATCACTGGAAGCATTTCCTCTTCCCTTCTTCCACTCCTCCACTACCTCCCTTCCTCTGTCCCCTCCTCTCTCCCTCCATTTATTCCTCCCATCCCTCCCTCCTCTCCTACCTCCCTCCCTCCTCCCTCCCTTCCCTTTCATGTCTCCTCCCTCCTGCACTCTCCTCTACTGCCCATCAGCTACCTCCGCTCCTCTCCCTCCCACTTCCACCCTTCCTTCCCTCCTCTCCTCCACCCTACCTCCTTCTACCTCCCTCACCTCTCCTCACTCCCCTCAATCTCCTCATCCTTGCCCTACATCCCTCCCTCCTCTTCCTCCATTCCTCCCTGCTACCCCTCCTACATATCCATCCCACCATCTCTCCTACTCCCTCCCCTCATTGCTCCCCTCCACACCCTCTCTTCATCACTCCCTCCTCCACCTCCTTTTTCCTCCCTCTACACTACTTCCCCTCCTTCCACTCCCACCCTTACCTCCCTTTCCCTGCCACCCTATCTCATTCTACTTCTCTCCCCCTCCTCTCCTGATTACCTTCAGTCTCCTCCTTCCTCTTCCTCCATCCCTCCCTTCTACTTCTTCCCCTCCTACTCATTTCCCTCCATCCTATTCCTTCACCCCACTCCCTTCTCACCTTCCTACTACCCCTCCCTCCTATTCCATCCATCCTACTCCCCCTCTCTTCCTCCTCCTGCTCTTTCCTGTCCTTCTTTCTTCCTTCCCCTCCTTTCCTTCCATTCCCCCACCTTCCTTATGTCCTGCTACTACTACTACCTTCTGCCCTCCCTCCCTCCCTCCTCCTTTTCCTTCTCCGCAATCCCTCTCCTCTCCTTCTACTCTATCCCTCAACCCACCCACTCACCTCTCTCCCCCTGCTAAGCTCCATCCATCCATCCCTCCCCTCCTGTTACTCCATAAAGTTCTTCTTTCATCCCTTACTCTACCCTCCCTTGCTCACTTCTCACTACTCTCTCCTTCCTTCTCCCTCCCTCCCCTCCTCTTACCCCCTTTCCTTCACCTCAGTTCCCTCCCACTCCCTCACCTCCTGCTACTCCCTCCCCATCTCCTACCCCACTGTATTTCCCATTTAGTGTACGGTATTTTACTCAGTGTCCATTGTTGAACCAGCACATAGTGGGCATTACTGAGCTAAGCAGAAAGTTTAAAATGACATTATTGTGCCATGAATGTACCAGCATTGGCAGAATGGTGGATCCCTAGAAATCACTTTGCTGTCCCCAAATAAACATATAACATCACCATTGTTGATAAGAACTGTAACTAGAAGAAATGGGACTAAATCAATATTCTAATTGCGTTGGTGTGGGAAGGAGACTGATAGACCAAAGGTGTTCTTTCCTTATTTCCTTATATTTCGCAAAATATATCTTATGGTACATTGGGGTAACTGGATCAAATTGCCATTGAAGACAGTTGAATTATGGCAGTACTGTAGCATTTCAAGGCAATGAGAAACGTTTGTGTAATCACCACCCCAACTGGTACCCAGTAAATGTCCAATCTCCACTCCACAGCATTTGCCAATTTCTGAGGAAATAAGTCAAGGTAAGCGCTGCTGTGACTAATACAATCACCTTCCATTGTAGGAGGACGAGAAGGAAATGTAGGACAGAGAACTACTGCAGGAACGCTTGTACTTGTAGTCATGCTGGTGTTGATGTCTCTGGTCTAGGAGAAACTCCCTCATCTACCTCGGTAAGAAGGACACATTCTGTCAGACCTGTTATAATTTTCCAAGATGATTAGGGAATAGGAACTGATAAGACATTTCCTTGCTAGTAATTAAGGAACAGCAGAATGAGTCAAGGACTCAAATGACTGTCAATAATCAAGAGCTCAAATGACTGGCAGTAGTAAAGAGCTCACAATGAAGACCTGCAGTCAAGGGCCAACAAGGGCTTGTAGTCAAGGGCTCAAACAACAGGCAGTAGTCAAGGGTTCAAATGACAGGCATGAGTCAAGAGCCCACAACCAAGACCAGTATAAGGAAATGCAGAAGGAGCAGGACAGAGAACTGTACCAGTTAAAGCAGAAGGAAGCGGGGAAGGCAGTCAGAATAGCAAAGGCCCAAACTGAGGAAAAGATAGTCAACTTGATTAAGAAGGGGATAAAACCTTTTATAAGTACATTAGGGAGCAAAGAAAGACTAAGGCATGGATACTGAGGCTGAATAAGGAGGAAGGTGGTTAGGCAGAGAGCGACAGTGAAAAGGCAAGGATGCTGAATGAATACTTCTGCTCAGTATTCACAATGGAAAAGCAGGGGGCGATACCTAATCCAGTTAATAAAAGCACTCTGGATAGGGGGGTTGAAATTAGTCCTTTCACAGAAGAAAGGGTTCCGAAAGAACTCTTAAAACTGAAGGTAGATAAAGCAATGGGGCCTGATGGGATTCACCCCAGAATTCTAAAAGAACTAAGGGAAGAACTAGTAACACCACTGACTACCCTTTTTAATAAATCATGGGAGGATGGTGTGGTACCTAAGGACTGGAGAAGGGTGGATGCAATTCCCCTTCACAAAAGTGGGAGCAAGACAGAGGCAGGAAACTACAGACCTGTCAGTTTGACCTCAGTGGTAGGGAAAATGATGGAATCACTTCTGAAGGAAAGAATTGTTGAGTACCTAGATGCCAGTGGGGCACAGGACCCAAGGCAGCATGGATTCACAGTGGGAAGGTCATGTCAGACAAATCTAATTGATTTCTTTGACTGGGTGACCAAGGCAGTAGACCAGGGAGGGCTGTGGACATGGCCTGTCTAGACTTTAGCAAGGCATTTGACACAATCCCACACAAAAGATTAATAAACAAATTAGCCAGCCTGGGAGTTGGTCCCAGGGTGGTAGCCTGGTTAAAACACTGGCTGGACAACAGGACACAGTGGGTAATAGTAAGTGGAGTCCACAGTGAAGAAAGGAGGGTTACTAGTGGGATACCGCAGGGTTCAGTACAGGGCCAGTCCTTTTAATGTCTTTATAAGTGACATTGCAGAGGGACTGGAAGGGAAAGTATGTCTCTTTGCAGATGACACAAAGATCTGCAATAGGGTTAATACGCAAGGTGGGGTGGAAAGGATGAAAAGAAACTTGGCAAGGTTGGAGGAATGGTCAAATGTATGGCAGCTTAGATTCAACGCACCGATGTACAAAGTAATGCACCTGGGAAACAAACATCCAGGAGAAGAGTACACAATGGGGGTGAGATACTGACAACAACAAAAATGGAAAGGGGCCTGGGGGTAGTCATATAAAATGACCTAAAGGTGGGCCAGCAATGTGAGAAGGCAGTAAGGAGGGCTGGGGGATACTGGCATGCAACAGCTTAATCTGGTTCAAGATCAGTTGGCATTCATCTGTATCCCCTTCCCCGGGTTGTGCCTGAAAATAGGCACAATTTGTCTAGTGCACTTACCCGGTCAACAAAAACTAAATAAATAAATAAATAGGAAGAGGCATCAACAGTAGAAAACAGGAAGTTGTTGCCCCTCTGTACAGATAGTTGGTAAGACCACATCTGGAGTACTGTGTAGAGTTCTGGAGACCCCATCTCCGCAAAGACATAGACAGGGTGGAGGCTGTCCAGAGGAGGGCAACCAAAATGGTGCAGGGTATGCACCAGAAGACGTATGAAGAAAGACTAAAGGAGTTTAAGATGTATAGCCTTGAGGAAAGGAGAGAGGTGGGGGACATGATAGAAACTTTCAAATATCTCAAGAAAATCAACAAAGTCCAAGAGGGTAGCATCTTTCAGAAAAAGAGATATGCAAGAGCAAGGGGGCACAATTTGAAGATAGAGGGGGGGATGGCTCAGAGGTAATGTGAGGAAGTATTTCTTCACAGAGAGGGTTGTGAATGCATGGAACAGCTTTCCTGAGGAGGTCGTAGAGTCAAAAACAGTGTGGGAATTCAAGAATGCATGGGACAGACATAAGGCAATTCTATTGGGGGGTAGGAGGAAGTAGACTGATGGTTAACTAGGATCTGCAGGTTATCTGTTGGGTAGGGAAATGGGCAGACTAGGTGGGCTAAGTGTTCCTTATCTGCTGTCAAAGTCTATGTTTCTATGTTTCTAGTCAAGGGTACAAACAACAGACTGTAGTCAAGGGCTCAAATGACAGGCAGTAGTCAAGGGCTCAAATGATAGGCATTAGTCAAGAGCCCACAATGAAGACCAGTAGCCAAGGGCCAACAACAAAGTCCAGCAGTAAAGGGCCAACGACAAAGGCCAGTAGTGAAGGGTTCAAATGGCAGGCAGCAGTCAAGTGCCCTCAAAGAAGGCCGATAGTTGGGGGACCATAACAAAGGCAAGGAGTAAAGGACCCAAACCAATGGCCAGTAGTTAAGGGTCCACACCAAACTCCAGGAGACAAGCACCCAAACTAAAGTTCAATAGTCAAAGGTCAAAGCAAAAGGTCAGGTTTCAAGGGCCCACAACAAAGTCCAGGAGTCAAGGACCTAAACCAAAGGCAGTAGCTGAGGGCCCAAACCAAAGGCCACTAGTCAAGGATGCAACCAAAGGTCAGTAGTCAAGGGCCCACAACAAAGGTTAGAAGTCTAGGGCCCACAGCAAAGGCCAGTAATCAAGGGTCTAAACCAAAGCCAGTAGTCAAGGGCCCACAACAAAGGCCAGTAGTCAAAGTTATGGCCAGTAGTCAAGAGCCCATAATAAAGGTCAGTAGTCAGGGGCCTATACCAAGGTCAGTAGTCAGAGGCCTAAACCAAAGCCAGTAGTCAAGGGTCTAAACCAAAGACCACTAGTTAAGGGACCACACAAAGGCCAATAGTCAAGGTTATGGCCAGTAGTCAAGAGCCCATAATAAAGGCCAGTAGTCAAGGGTCCCCAACAAAGGTTAGAAGTCAAGGGTCCACTACAAAGGGCAGTAATCAAGGGCCCACACCAATAGACCAGTAGTTATGGCCCCAATCAAAGGCCAGGAGTCAGGGGCCCAAATCAAAGGCCAGGAGTCAAGAGACCATTAAATGGTCATTAGTCAAGGGCCCACACCAAAGGTCAGGAGTCAAGGGTCCAAACCAAAGACCAAAAGTCAAGGGCCCAACCAAAGGTCAGGAGTCAAGGGCCTAACCAAAGGTCAGGGTCAAGGGCCCACATTAATAGCTACTAGTCAAGGATGCAACCAAATACCCGGATTTCAGTTTCAAAACCAAAGGCCAGTAGCAAAGGCCCAACCAAAGGCAATAATCAAGGGGTGATACCAAATGCCAGAAGTCCTATATAGTCCTAGAGATTAGAGTAACAAGCTGTGGATGAGCTTGGTACATCCAGCAGACCTGGGTTTAATTCCCACAACTTCCACGTGCATACTGTGTAACTCTGAGCAAGTCACTTAACCACCCCAGTGCTCCCATATCCCCCCGAAAACAGGCACTTGTACCTAGTGGGCTTTACCCAGTTACCAAATGAATAAAATAAATAAATAAAAAGAAGTCCAGGACCCAACCAAGGATCAGTAGTACAGGGCCCACACCGAATGCTGGTTAGTAATGGGAAAATTAATCAAAAACTCTGCTGAAAGAAAGGCTGGTATAGTATTTTGAATGAAATGGGCTGCAAGACCAAAGGCAGAATGGATTTCTGGGGGGTCATGCCAGATGAATCTGATTGATTTGTTCAACAGGATGACCAGGTAACTAGATCTGAGAGGGCTGTGGGCGTGGCCTTTATCAACTAACAAGGCCTTCAACACTGTGCCACACGGGAGACTGATTAAGAAATTCAGCAGCCTAGGGTTGGGATTCCAAGTGGTGAAATGGGACAGAAACTGATGATAGATAGATAGATGGATGGATGGATGGATGGATAGATAGATAGCTAGATATTTTATTTATAAAAGCACCCATTTCCATGGACTCTGTGTGCTGTACAATAAAACAAACAACCTTATAATAATACACAATAATGTACAACTATACACTTGACAGTTCCACCGGGAATGTCATTAAACTTCACCTATCATTAACAGACCTCTAGTCAATCAATAAAAGTCTGCTGGAACAAATATGATTTTAACCCTTTTTTAAAGGCTTCCACCGAGGGAGCCTCCTTCACATAAACAGGAAATGAGTTCCACAGGGTAGGCACGGCTACTGAAAATGCCTTATCACCCGAATGCCGCGACCTCACCCTGTGAACTCTAAGGAGACCTCCTCCAGTGGAACAGTGTGTCCAGGGTGGATGGTAGAGGACAACAAGATCATGCAGGTAGACAGGTCCCCGATCATGTATTGTGTTGTAGGTCAAATGCCGTACCTTGAAGGCAGTCCTCCACTTGACCAGCAGCCAATGCAGTCCGTGAAGGACTGGGGTGATATGTTCACAACTCCTCACCCCTGACAGTAACCTTGCTGCCGCATTCTGCACCAGCTGCAGCCTGTGGAGATTGCCTCCAGATAACCATAGTCCAGCCTGGAAGTGATGAAAGCATGCACCAGCATGGTCAGGTCCTCAGCCAGAATCATGGTTCGGATTTAGGTGATATACCTCAGCCAGTAAAATTCACTCTTGACCACGGTCGACACCTGCATATCAAGCATCAGGCCATCATCCAAGATCATGCTCAAATCCTTCACCTGTCAAGACAGGTCAAGGGGAATGCTCCCCAACACTAGGCCGGGGGAAGACCCCACACCCCCTCCTCCACCTCGATGACCTGAATCCACCACCAGTACCTCTGTCTGGTCTCGGTTAAGTTTTAGCCAGTTCTGAGTCATCCAGGACTGGATCTTCTCGAGGCAGATATTAAATAGAGAGGCCAACACTTGGATATCGGGTGCACAGGACAAATACAGCTGGGTATCATCTGCATAACAGTGAAAACCCAGCCTGTACTGCCTGATAATGTCCCCCAATGGCAGCATGTATACCGTGAACAACAAGGGTGACAAGAGTGATCCCTGCGGAACCCCACAGCACAGAGGCTTTGGGTTAGATGAGGCTAACCCCTTAGTTACCCTTTGCACTCTGTCTGTCAGGTATGACTGGAACCAGTTGATGACATTACTAAACAGGCCACACCAGAACTACAGTCGGTCAATCAACACCTTGTGGTCCACTGTGTCAAATGCCACAGAGAGGTCCAGGAGAACTAGAATGGTACGGTCTCTCTTGTTCCTCGCCATCAGGAGAATATTAAGCACCCTCACCAGCGCAGTGTCTGTACTATGTCTTGCACAGACTCCAGACTGGAGAGGCTTATAGGTAGAGGAAGGGGCAAGAAGCATCTCAAGCTGAACGGCCACTACCTTCTCAATAACCTTCCCTAAAAATAGGAGGGTCAAGACCTGTCTGTTGTTGCTGAGGCAGTCTGGGTCCAAAGAGGGTTTCTTTAATAGGGCTGTAACCAAGGCCTCTTTCAAGGACAATGGGAAAACCCCACTCCTCAAGGAACTCCCAGATGGCCTCAGCAACCACAGGTCCAATTAGGTCCAGACAATCGACCAAAATTCGGGTCGGACCCAGGTCTAGATCACATTGTGTTGGCCGCAGCTTTGAGACTATCTCAATCACCCCCTCCACCTGAACCAGCTCAAACTCATCCCAGACAAGAGGAGTATTTCAGCACAGCTCAGGCTGTGCTTTGCATCCCTTTCGAGAGGCACTCGAGGAGATCTTATCCCTGATAGAGGACACTTTATCAGCAAAGTACACAGCCAGCTCCTCGCACCTAGTGCTAGAACTCGCTCCCCCTACATGTTGACAGTCAGGATGTACAGAAGAGCTGAGCTGGCCTGTTCCTCACCACAGCAATCTCCCTAGACAAATAATTAGAATTCTTACAGGCGATTACCCCCTGATAGTCGACATAATGCAACTTCAGGGCAAATTTGTTCTCCAGCAGATCAGATCTCCTCCAGCGCCTCTCTAACCTCTGCCCCATAGTGTTTAAACTCTGGAGATCCTCATCAGACCAAGGAGGTCTCCAGTGATTAGATAAGGGGTGGACACGAATGGGTGTGATGGAGTTGAAGGCCGCAGTGACAGCCCCATTATAGGCTGCTACCGCTTCCTCCATCCCAACCGCACAAGCTGCCCCAACACTTGATCGGTCCAGCACCACCGCCAGTCAGATAGGCATCAGAGGGTGGTGGTTAATGGCACTTTAATGATGGAAGAGTGATCAGTGGAGTGTCACACGGTTCAGTGATGGGGCTGTTCTTCTTTAATGTCTTCATAATTGACAATGCAGAAGAACTGCAAGTAGGATCTGGGGTTGTAGCAGTGAGAAGAGAAAGGGGCAGACTAGGTAGATCGTATGGTCCTTATCTGCCAACAGATTCTATGTTTAACTGGAAGGAAAGGTATGCCTTTTTGCAGATGGTATCAAAATCTGTCAGAGGGTAGACATTCAGGAGGGGGTCTTAAAAATGCACAGGGATCTCAAGAAACTTGAAAAGTGGTCAAGAGCACAGAATAGGGGTTCAGTGCCAAAAAGTGAAAAAGTATTACCCTTGGACGTAGGAACCTAGGAGCTGAGTATAGGATGGGAGAGGTACTGACAGTCACTAAGCAGGAAAGGAACCTTGGGGTTATCATAACTGAGGACCTCAAGGTGGCAGGGCAGTGTGATAAAGTAGTGAGCAGGGCTGGTGGGATGCTGGGGTGCATAGGGTGGGGTATCTCCAACAGGAGGGGGAGGTGGTGTTGCCACTGTATCACTCACTGGTTGGTGAGACCCCACCTGGAGTGTTGCATTCAGTTTTGGGGGACGCACCTCAGAAAGGATAGGGTGGAGGCAGTTCAGAGGAGGGCAACTAAAATGTTGCAGGGGTTGCACCAATTTGAAGTAGTGGAACTCCTGCTGGATTTACTCTCCAGCAAGAGTTGTGGTCCAGATGGTTTGACCCCAGTTATGTCAACATACTCAGCTTTCCAAATAGCCAAACCTTTCACATTCTAGTTTAACTGGTCACTGTCCTCTGGCAATATTCCTCTGGCTTTGAAGCTGGCTAGGGTTGTCCCAATTTTTAAGGAGGACAGCTGACCAACTACAGGCTTAATTCTTTAGGCTTGGAAGCTGGCCCGGGTTGTACAAATTTTTAAGGAGGACAGCTGACCAACTACAGGCCTATTTCTTTACTTACTCTTGCCTCTAAACTAGAGGTGGGTTAAAGTTGCGAATTCTGCTTTTGCAGAACTTTTGCGAAAATTCAGAAATTTTGAGGAATTTCCAAACTTCCGCCATCGGCAAGCTCAGAATCTTTTGTATATGTTTGCCAGATTTTTGCCGTGTTCTGCAAAATGTTTTGTCGGAACTGTGGAATAATAGGCATGAACTGCGGAATAAGAGTTCTGAGGATTTTTTCCCCGCAGTTTAATGAATTATTTAGCAATACATGTAATTATTCCTCAATTCCGTGATCAGTTCTGTGGACTTTTTCTCCAAAGTTTAATAGAATAATCCACAATTTATACATTTATTCTGCCACTCTAACTTGGAAGTTCCATGAAAGTTGCTAATTAAGTCTGAATTTTTCGGAAATTCTGCCGGCGGACATTTTTTTCACATACCTCTACTCTAAGCTACTGGAAAAGTTTCTGGCTAAACAATTAACAGACTATCTACAAAATCATAGTTTGTTTGATGAATTTCAATCGAGATTCTTCCAGTGTCATGGAACGGTAATCTCTGTGTCGAGAGTCATGGATTATGTCAACAATGCAATGGACTCCAGGCAATTTGCCAGAGCCATCTTTGTTGACCTCTCCAAGGCCTTCAACACGGTTGACCATTAAATTTTGTTTCACAGTCTTTGCAAAACGGGATCAGGTAGGGAGGAACTTAGCTGGTTTTGTTTCATATTTGGGACAGAGATGTCAAACAACAGTGATGACTGACCACGAGTCCCTCCTGGTGCCAGTTGTTAGGGGTGTGCCCTAGGGCTCAGTCCTGTGTCTGCTACTTTTTCTGATTTACTTGAAAGAGCTGCAGAACTTGTTTCACCCTTTATATTCCAACAATACAATAGTGTATATACCGAGTTCCTTAATACAGGCAGTCCAAACAGTGTTACAACGTATCTTTGATGGGCTGCAGGCCTTTTTTACCGATTCTAAGTTAAAACTTAATTCCTCCAAAGCCAAGTTTATGTTATGTGGTCCAGCTTCCAAATTCAAAAACAGTTGAAAAATACTGATAAGGAATCGAAATGGAACTCCCATGGAATGTAATGACTCATAAAAATACTTGGGTTTCTGGATGGAACAAACAGGATCAGGCAACACCCACACAGACAAATTGGTTGCCCAGGTTGGTAAAAGGGTTGTCTTTCTGTATAAGAACCAATATTGTCTGGACACAGTAACTTCAAGAACAATAGTAGTTAGCCTGTCTGAAGTTTTCTCCTGTACAGTTTAGTTTTTTCATGACACATAATTACAACTGCTACAATTTATCTTTTATTTTAGTTGAATACTTACATGTTTCAATTACTGTACCTTGTTATGTTCTGACCTCTCCAACTCCCCACCTTCTCAATTTTCTCTTTTTTCTCCTATTTTCCCACAGTATTTCCTCCCTCCTCCCCTCTCCATTCTCCCTACTTACTCTCATCTCCAACTTGCTCAGCTTTCTCTATCCTCTCCCTGCTTCACCCTGTCCCTCTTCCTCCTCACCTTCCTGTAACCCATATGATAAGATATTCCTCATAAGGTAAAACGAGGATTTAACAACAGCTGACACCCCCAGGTCCTGCACCCGTTCAGAGGTCACGAGTGGTGTACCCCCAAGATAAAGACCAGAGGGAGAACCCCCACTCAACCCCCCTGTCCGGCGACCCAGATCCACAACCAATACCTCAGTCTTATCGGAGTTCAACTTTAACCAACTGTCATCCATCCACTCCTGGATTTCAGTGAGGCAGCTATCAAAGACCAAGACAGCTCTGCCCTGGTCAGGTGTGAAAGAAAGGTAGAGCTGGGTATCATCAGCATAACAGTGAAACCTCAGCCCATACCTTCTTACAATGTCTCCGACGGGCAGCATGTACACTACGAACAACAGGGGGGACAGCACTGAACCCTGAGGGACCCCACATGAGAGAAAGACTGGGTCAGAGGAAAAAACCCTGGACACTACCCTCTGAGATCTTCCTGTGAGGAACAATGTAAACCACTTGAGAAGTGTACCTGACAGTCCACAAATGAACCTCAGGCAATCAAGCAGGACCCCATGGTCCACACTGTCAAATGCTGATGAGAGATCAAGGTGGATCAGAATAGAACATCTCCTCCCATCTCTAGCCATCAGGAGATCATTGAGCACCCGTACCAGTGCTTTCTCAGTACTATGCTTCTTTTGAAATCTGGACTGGAGGGGTTCATAGATGTTGTGGATGGTCAAATGGTCCTCCAACTGTGAGGCCACTACTTTCTCAATCACCTTCCCTACGAAGGGAAGGGTAGAGATTGGCCTGTAGTTTGCAAGGCAGTATGGGTCCCAAACATGCTTTCTTCAAGATTGGTGTCATCACCGCCTCTTTCAGTGAGCTTGGAAACTCACCTGTCTCCAAGGAGCACCAGACTATTTGAGCTAGGGCAGGACCGATAACATCAGTACAACTCAAAATCAGGGAAGTAGGTCTTGGGTCCAAACTACAGCATGTAGGACACACACTCTGGACGATCCCACATGACATCCCTGAAAGCTGGTTGGACAAAGTTACTCCAAGAAGACCAAGGATAAGTGAACCCACACTGATCCCCAGCAACACCCATAGAGCATGCTGAATGGCAAGCCGATCTGATGTTAGACATCTTATTTGCAAAAAAATCAAGCAAGTTCATAGCACTCTTCTTGCGAGAAGACTTTTCGGACTTGTAGACAGGCTGGGTTGCACAGTCTGTTCACAGTTCAGAACAGCTGAGCTGGTCGATTTTGAGCAGCCGCAATCTCCCCAGATAGGAATTCTGTCTTCTTACGGGAGATTGCAGATTGATAGACTTGATAGTGGTTCATCAATCTAAGGTGGTCGGCATCAAGAGCGGACTTCCACCAGCAACGCTCTAACCTTCATCCTAATTGCCACAACTCCCTCAGAGTCCCATAAAACTATGGGGATTGAGGGCAAAGGGAGAGAGGATGAACTCGGACAGGAGCAATGACATCCAGGGCCACCGCAATGGCCAAATTATAAGCCACCACAAGGGCGTCTGGGTCACTGTTTGCCTCTGAGAGGGATGAGAGATCCAGTGCCACCATTATGCCCTGAGAATTTACATGTCGCAAAGGGCGGTACTGCGTCATCGCCACAGAGGTAG
Source organism: Neoceratodus forsteri (assembly GCA_016271365.2). NCBI lineage: Eukaryota > Metazoa > Chordata > Ceratodontiformes > Ceratodontidae > Neoceratodus > Neoceratodus forsteri. The sequence goes on from JADMNL010000033.1 coordinate 3,184,603, forward strand.
ACCTACCTAGGGGGGCACTAAAACTGAACCCCAGGGTGTAGTAATCAGACCATCCAACTAGGTCCACCCCCCAAGTTGGAGGTCTCAATCCCCAGAAGGAAGACTAAGTCAAGAGAGTGACCATGATTATGAGTAGCAGTGGTAACAACCTGTGTAAGGCCCAGAGGTGTCATCAACTGGAGGAAGTGTTGACCAAACGGTGAGAGTTCATCATCGACTCAAGCACTGAAGTTGCCCAGGACCATCAAACTGGGCGACTCAAATGCCATGTCAACGACAAAGTCCGCAACTTCCTGAAGGAATTGTTTCTCATCTCCTAGTGGATGGTAGATAAGAACAATCCTACAACCTACAACTGCTACTACGGTACACTCAATGACCCAGGCTTCCTAACTGGTACATTCGTGAGGTTAAGTTCAGTCTTAAAACAGACTGCTACCCCACCACCCATGGTCCCATCTCGGGCGGTATATCACTGAGTACCCAGCTGGAGTTACAGCCTCCAAAATGGGGCCAGAGTTCTCATCCAGCCAGGTCTTAGTGATGCACGTCAGGTCCACCAACATCCTGTCTTTGTGTAAATCTCGTGATTTCTCATGGCTTCACTTTAAAACCTCACAGAGACCACTCGACCTTCAAACTTACCATACATTCCGCAACAATTGTACCAAATGCATATGACAGGCCAAACTGGATTTCTTCAAGGCTCATCTGCAGGCCTCGAGTAACACTCCTTCCTCCTTCTGGAAAGATATCTGGATGCTCACTCACCCCTCCTTCAACTCCCTCCCCCAGTGTTGCAGTCTTGTTAGGCACTGATTCTACCCTTGTCACCGAAGCGCTAAATAAATTCTTCACAACCTGTGCCGTACCACAAGGTCCACCCACTCTCCCACTCCCTTCCGCCCTCTCTCCCCTTGGTCCTCCGATTTCCACTTACTGCTGGTAACTCCCTCTGAAGTCTTCAGTGCTCTAGTCTCCCTCAACCTTTCCAAATCTAGCCCTGATGGCTTGCATCCAAAGTTCCTTATCTCTGCTCCCTCAATTGTCACCCCCCTAACCTTCATTATCAATCTGTCCATCTCCTCCGCTACTGTCCTCTTAGCTCAGAAGTCAGCTACAGCCCTCCCCCTCTTCAAACAGGGTGATGCAACTGCCCCTGGCAATAACTGCCCTATATCCCTTCTCCCCTCACTTGCCAAGGTTCAAGAGTCCCTAGTCCTTTCTGTGACCGGGACCTCCTGCCAGTCTTGAGGGCCGATCTTTTTTTAAATCTGTTGCAACAGTTCTTCTATTTCTTAGTCTAGTCTATCCTTTACAATTTCTAGTCCATAAGGTTGGCCACCTATGAGCACCCTCCACTCTTTCTTGACTATGCTATAGTGTCCTCTTTAATTTTTCTTTTCCTTCTCAAGTCCTTGTACAGGAAGATTATTATTGTGACCTCCAAGCATATGTAAAACAGGTTGTGTTTATCGTTGTTGGATTTAGTATGTAATAGCACTGTATCATAAAATACCTTGATGTATATAACTTATGTTTATGAAACCTGTCAATGTAGAAAACACCATGGCACTAGGTGTTTTTGATAATGGTGAAAAGTACTAGGTGACTATTCTAGAAATTAAGTTAGTTGTGCTATTTAAAATGCATGTAAATTGCTGTAAACTGAACAAGTCTGAAATGTCATGGTGATTTGCATATATCCCATGGTGCTTTGCATTATAGAAGTATGTATAATGTTGTATTTCTTTGAAACTTGATTTGTTGCCAATGCCCTTTGGGGTGACCATTCTTTCAGTGATTCTGTATTGAGGTTCTTTGTTTATAGCTTTTTTTTTTTGTCTTTTTGAGCCCCCGCTACCCACGCAAATGGGCCCACACAAGGATGAAGGGTTTTCACTGAAAAGTGGTTAGATCAGAGATCAGTGTCAGTAGGTGCTGGCTAAGTGCAGAGAAATGATAGTCATAGTTTGTTGCTGCAAACTGATGTACTGAAGAGGGAATATGCCATTGCTGAAGGTTATTTCTTGTATTTTGAATAAACATCACACGGAGATTGTGTGTTGAACTTGAAATTGTGTGTCTGGTCCATCTGTTATCCCACAACCCCTCCACACTCTCCAGGCTAAATGAGTTTCTCCTCAACTCCAACAACCTGTTCTCTGTTCAATCAGGTTTCAGAAGATATCATTCCACTACCACCTCCCTTCTACACTTCAATGATGCCATCCACTCTGCCATGGATCAAGGTCTCATCAGCTTAGCCATTTTCCTTGATGTCGTGAAGGCCTCTGACTCCATATCTCATCCCCCCTCCTAAATAAACTATGCACCTCTGGTCTCTCACCTCTCTCTGTGTGCTGGTTCTGTTCCTATTTAACTGGCCACTCCCAGTCAGTAAAAATAAATAACATCCAATCCTCTTCACTCCCTGTCACTGCAGGAGTACCCCAACGCTTGATCCTGGGCCCTGTCATATTTTCTCTGTTCATTAACGACGTCCCTTTGGTATGTTCCCATGCCAAGATCCACATGTATGCAGATGATACTGTACTTTTCCTCGCTGGCCTGTGTATTTCAGATGTTCAAACCCCCCTCCAAAAGGATTTCTCCGCAGTTACCTCATGGCTCAGTGAAAACTGTCTAAAACTAAACATAAAAAAGCCCCATCAGCATGACCTTCGGAGCCAAGCAAAAACTTGCTAGGATTATGCTCTCCCTTCATTTCTCTCTGGTGAAAACAATCTCCTTGTACACGTGCCCACGTGTTTGGGGTTTGGCTTGACCCCTCTGTTGAGTTCTTTTCCCACTTTAATTCCTTGCACTGAAAACTGCATCCCAAACTTGGGCTGCTCTACTGCCACAAGGCAAGCCTTCCTCTCCCAGTTAGATGTGACCTATTGATCAAATGGATCCTCCCTACTTTCAACTACACAGACGCGGCTTACAGCACTGCCCTGGTGACCTTTATCTCCAAACTCGGCACCCTCTACCATGCCTTCTATCGGTTTTCCACCAACTCCCCCCATCTAACTCACCACTGTCACCTCTACTCTTCCCTATCCCTCCAATCCCTCTCTCAGAGATGCTTTTCACACTGCTCCACCCTCATATCTCAGTTCTGGTTCAGAGCTCTCCCATCTTACCTTGCATCTCACCTCAAACCTGTCACCCCCTCCACGTACAACTCACAGCATTGCTGCATACACTCTTTTGCACGCCCTCATGTCCGCACCTCTGCTGGCCAACTGGCCTTCTCCTACAGGCTCCCTTCTCTCTGGAACAGTGTCCCCTCCCATACCCACCTCACCCTCTCCTTTTCTGCCCTTCAGTGCCTACTCAGACCAGCCCCCACCTCATCCTGCACCTGTCCTCTCCCCTAGTACCCATTCTCTCTTCTCCCCTCTTCACATCTCCCTACTCCTTCCTAAACCACTATATGCACTCAATAGTTCAGCTCTGTGCAGGTGTTTTACCCTCTAACTGTATTTCAGCCTCATATTGGAAATAATCATATAGATGCTCTATATCATAGTGCATATTGTAAATAATCGTATAGATACTCTGTATCATAGTGCATACTGTAAATAATCGTATAGATACTCTGTATCATAGTGCATACTGTAAATAATCATATAGATACTCTGTATCAGAGTGCATACTGTAAATAATCGTATAGATGCTCCGTATCGTAGTGCATACTGTAAATAATCGTATAGATGCTCTGTATCATAGTGCATATTGTAAGTAATCATATAGATGCTCTGTATCATAGTGCATATTGTAAGTAATCGTATAGATGCTCTGTATCGTAGTGCATACTGTAAATAATCGTATAGATGCTCCGTATCGTAGTGCATACTGTAAATAATCGTATAGATGCTCTGTATCGTAGTGCATATTGTAAATAATTGCATTAGATGCTCTGTATCATACTGCATATTGTAAATAATCTTACAGATGTTCTGTATCGTAGTGCATATTGTAAATAATCATATAGATACTCTGTATCGTACTGCATATTGTAAATAATCATACAGATACTCTGTATCATACTGCATATTGTAAATAATCATATAGATACTCTGTATCATAGTGCATATTGTAAATAATCTTATAGATACTCTGTATCATACTGCATATTGTTAGATTATGAGTAGCAACTATTTTGTCCAGCTGTGTATTCCACTTTGTTTTATTATGTTTTACCCTCTCTTTATATCTGTACCCCCTTCCCTGGGTTATACCTGGAAACTAGATTCGCTCATGGGATCTTTCCTGGTTATCACATTTTAAGTAAATAAATAGTTCAAGTCCAGATTTTGCCATGTTTTGACTAGGCATATGTTCTCTATAATTATGCTTCAAGTGACAGGATCACAAGTTAGAGGTACTGTGCAATCATCTCACTAGACTGATCCTTGTGTGCTCTAGGGACACTCGGTATCTGGTCAGCTTAGCATGGGAATTACCATGCCACAAAATTTGCACCATTAAAACAGCATTGGGAAAAACAGAAAAGCCGACAAAAGAGCATCGGAATGTTATTGCCCACCCCTGACTGTCATCCTCCTGGGGTTAGTACTAGTAAATCCCACCCCCTGTCTGTCATACCCCCCCCCTTTGACTGTCATCCTCTCAGGGTTAGTAATAGTAAATCTCCTCTGACTTTCTGCCCCCAAGTTGCATCCCCTGAGTTTGTAATACTAAATCCCTGACTGTCTCCCCTCCTGAGGTTGCATCACCATGAGTTTGTAATAGTAAATCCCCACCACCAACTTTCTCCACCCCCGAGTTCCATCCCCCTCGGACTCACGGTCATCTGCATTGTATTGCCAATGTGAGTTTTGCTTTCGCGCTTCTGTCTGCACGCAGAATTGATCATGCATTTTTCTCCGCACTGTATTGACCTGGACCCAGGACACTCACCACTGTGAGCTCTATTCTAGGTTGGGCTGGATCTCCCTGTCTAACAGATAGAAGCTAGATAAATATCTGTCAGCATACAAGAGTGTCCTGGGCTTAGAACCTGATTGTCTAGGTAAAAGGTTGCCCCAGAGAAGAACTGAACACTCCTTGAGCAACTCATGCTTATGGGAAATGGTCATACCAAGAACAAAACTAAAAGATCTATACATTTTGTTAGCCAGTTCTTGCCTGCTTTATGGCATCAACTTCTGTCTGAACTCAGACTATCAGACACCAAACCTCCCTCACTTGCAACCTTAAAACAGTGGTTTTGGCAATACATCTCAGCTCAGGATGTTTTCTCATGCTTTGTATACTCTGCCTTGATTGAAATTATGCGTGTAATGTAAATATCGTATTTACTTTGTATGCTGTCTGTATTGTATGTATTGCTTGACACGGGCCACCACTGTAAATGAGCTATGCTCAATGGTTCTAACATAAAATACATGGAATGAAAAATGAAAAAGCCCTACAAACAGAGGCTGAGGCATCCAACCGATACACCCTAGGAGAGGGGAATGAGAGGGAACTTGACCGAGACCTCCAAGTTCCTCACAGGGGTGAACAGGTTGCAGGAGGGCAGTCTCTTTCAAATGATAAACAGTTTCAGGATCAAGACCGGGGACATGCGATGAAGCTGATGGGGCGGGTTAAGAGAGATGGGAGGAAGTACTACTTCACTCAAAGGGTAGTAGATGCCTGGAACAGACTGTCAGTGGAAGTGGTGGAGGTGAAAACAGTAGGGGTTCAAGCATGCAAGATACATAGATATGGGGGAGTGTTAGTAAATAGGTAGGAAGGAGGGAGGGTTGCTGGAGACCAGTTAGGATCTGCAAAGATGAACTAGGCAGGAAACATCTGACAGACTTGGTGGGCCAAGCAGTCCTTTTCTGCCAACAAAATCTGTTTCTATGTTTCAAGGGCCAATACCAAGGACAAGTGGTCAAGGGTGTGACGTTAGTAGTCAAGGGTCAATAGTCAAGGGCTGATACCAACAGCCAATAACCAAGGGCCTAAACAAAAGGCCAGTAGTCAAGCTCACAACCAAAAGACAAAGAGTACTTCAGAACTAAAACTTCAGTTTAAGTTGCAGGTGTGCCTGACACATCTGGATTCAGCACTGGTCTTAAGGCAGCAGTGCAACAAAAATGTTGTTTCAGAAAAGATAGTTTCAGTTACAATTAATAAAAATATGAGCGTACTTGGCAAATTGGTATGCTGTTAAGTTAGCAACAGATTTTGTGCAATGGGAATAACAGATGTCAGTTCATGGAGGAGATTCATGAATGGCAGAGCTTCTCCCACAGTGGACAGGCAGATACCCTGATGGTGACTACCCCCAGCAAGGACTCTGGAGTGAGGATTGAAATGGAGACTACCCCAGTATGGGCACTGGACATTTGTTTGACCATGCTACAGTGATAATCTCTGTCTGAAAATGTTCCAGGAAGCTTTTTGATCCCTGTCACCCCTATACCTTACTTGGCAGTGGGGCAGCCATGGTATTTCTGCTTTTTCTCTGCATTACCTGGGACCCAAGATCACAGTCACGCATTTGTGTGGAGGTGTGCATGCACACCACAGCTCCGGTAATGGCCCCTTCCTCCCTCCCGGCCTAATGCCAGGTTCCCCTCCCTTGGCTTGGCACTGACACCTAGCCTCCACTGGGTGGCAGCCAAGGAAACCCCATGTCCCTCCCCAGAGAAGACAGCTGTCTTGTGGCTGCTCAATCTGACTCCTCGCTCTCCCCTTACCCCTCCTGGCTAACTCCTGGCAGCCCGAGCTTGCTCCCAAACCTGGGTCGCTGGCATAGCATGAGGTGTGGCATCTAGTGCCTCAACCCTCAGCGCCACCAGGCCAGCTCGTGTATGAATACTTTTCACATATTTGGAGATTCACTCCAAGAAATTTTTGTTAAATATGTGCCTCTGTGCATTCTTGTACTGTACCCTCTTTTTGTCTTTCCAGTGTGGTGGAATTTTAACCTAGGACCCCCTGGTTCACAGTTGTGCTCTCTAACAAGAAGACTATACTGCCTTGGCTGGCAAGATATAGTAAGAAGCAAAACCATGAGTGTGGGGGACTTTCCCACTGAGTGAAAATAGAGATTCCACAATAGCACTGCCAAAACCACACTTCCACAGTAGTGTCTGCCTGAACAGCTACAGGGACAGCGTAGCACAAGGCAGTTACCACTACCTCTGTAGCTGTCTAGGCACAGTGGAGGAGAAGAATCTGGCAGTGTGGTTCTCTGCCAAGCTGCTCCTGTGGTGGAGGGGGTTAAGACTCTGAGCAGCTAGAGCAGGGAGGTGTCTAGGAGACTAAGGTTCTGTTCCTGGTCTCCTGCTTGCTGTATTTTATGTTTCCTTCCCCCATGAAGTTTTATTTTTTTAATGTCCCCTGACCTGATGTACCCTCATTCCCCTCACGAAGTTTAAATCTTTTTTATCCCATTACCTGATGTAACCCCCTCCAAGTTTCTCCCCATCCATGAATTACACCTTCCCCCACGTGGAGTTAATTATTATAAGTTCAGGGAGTGTGGGGGGGTGAACACTTACATTTCAGGTTTTGTTAAGAGCTATGGTGGTGGTCGCTGTGTTTGTGGACCACTACCATGGGTGTTATTATTGCAGTTGCTTATTTAGTCAGGCGCTGTCATTGACAGCACCGTTTTGTCTTCGCCGTTGTTGACAGGGCTTTTCTTGTTCATACGGTCCTGACCTAGTGCCGGGAAGTTTGTGGAATGTGAAGGGGTATATTGTTTTTAAAGTAACATTACATATTACTCTCTTTAATGTATCTTTTATTGTTTTATAACTGTACCAGGTTCAGACAAGAGACCAGTGGACATCATCTTTATCAACACTGAAGCCAAGAAGATCTGCAAAAATCTGCACGCTACAACAGAAACTGATCTCTCCTTCTTTGGTCCAAGTAAAGCAACATTAGTCTGAACTGGTGGTGAAAAAATAGGGACAGTCATCATTATTGAATTTAAAGACATTTCCAACACACACACACACACACACACACACACACACACTCACTTCCTCCTACCTAGGTGCAGCCATTATAGCCTGTGTGCATTTCTAGAGTCACACTTGTTATGCAAGCAATAATACCCAACAAGGTGAGTGGTACTGGACTATACTCACTGATCCAGGGGCGTAATGAGGCCCGACACTGCAGGTGGAGGGCTTTATAGCCCCTAGAAGGGCACGTATAGCCCATACCATCCACCCTGGAGGGTTTTATTGCACTTAAAAAAAGGACTTGCTATTATTTAACTAGATTGTTTGAAAAAATAACTCAATTGCAAAAAAACATTATAGCAAATCAATTAGAAAAGGTAGGTTTTGTAAAGTTGTTCCAGCACTGTACTGCATTGTGGTGGTACTGGCAGTAGAGGGCACTGTACTGCACTATGGTGGAACTGGCAGTAGAGGGCACTGTACTGCACTGTGGTGGTACTGGCAGTAGAGGGCAGTGTATTGCATTGTGGTGGTACTGGCAGTAGAGGGCAGTATACTGCATTGTGGTGGTACTGGCAGTAGAGGGCACTGTACTGCACTGTGGTGGTACTGGCAGTAGAGGGCACTGTACTGCACAGTGGTGGTACTGGCAGTAGAGGGCACTGTACTGCACTGTGGTGGTACAGGCAGTAGAGGGCACTGTACTGCACTGTGGTGGTACTGGCAGTAGAGGGCACTGTACTGCACTGTGGTGGTACTGGCAGTAGAGGGCACTGTACTGCACTGTGGTGGTACTGGCAGTAGAGGGCACTGTACTGCACTGTGGTGGTACTGGCAGTAGAGGGCACTGTACTGCACTGTGGTGGTACTGGCAGAGAGGCACTGTACTGCACTGTGGTGGTACAGGAAGTAGAGGGCACTGTACTGCACTGTGGTGGTGCTGGCAGTAGAGGGCACTGTACTGCACTGTGGTGGTACTGGCAGTAGAGGGCACTGTACTGCACTGTGGTGGTACTGGCAGTAGAGGGCACTGTACTGCACTGTGGTGGTACTGGCAGTAGAGGGCATTGTACTGCACTGTGGTGGTACTGGCAGTAGAGGGCAGTGCACTGCATTGCGGCGGTACTGGCAGTAGAGGGCAGTGTACTGCATTGTGGTGGTACTGGCAGTAGAGGGCACTGTATTGCATTGTGGTGGTACTGGCAGTAGAGGGCAGTGTACTGCATTGTGGTGGTACTGGCAGTAGAGGGCACTGTACTGCACTGTGGTGGTACTGGCAGTAGAGGGCACTGTACTGCACTGTGGTGGTACTGGCAGTAGAGGGCACTGTACTGCACTGTGGTGGTACTGGCAGTAGAGGGCACTGTACTGCACTGTGGTGGTACTGGCAGTAGAGGGCACTGTACTGCACTGTGGTGGTACTGGCAGTAGAGGGCACTGTACTGCACTGTGGTGGTACTGGCAGTAGAGGGCACTGTACTGCACTGTGGTGGTACTGGCAGTAGAGGGCACTGTACTGCACTGTGGTGGTATTGCACTGTACTGCACTGTGGTGGTACTGGCAGTAGAGGGCACTGTACTGCACTGTGGTGGTACTGGCAGAGGGCACTGTACTGCACTGTGGTGGTATGGAAAGTAGAGGGCACTGTACTGCACTGTGGTGGTACTGGCAGTAGAGGGCACTGTACTGCACTGTGGTGGTACTGGCAGTAGAGGCACTGTACTGCACTGTGGTGGTACTGGCAGTAGAGGGCACTGTACTGCATTGTGGTGGTACTGGCAGTAGAGGGCACTGTACTGCACTGTGGTGGTACTGGCAGTAGAGGGCACTGTACTGCACTGTGGTGGTACTGGCAGTAGAGGGCACTGTACTGCACTGTGGTGGTACTGGCAGTAGAGGGCACTGTACTGCACTGTGGTGGTATGGGAAGTAGAGGGCACTGTACTGCACTGTGGTGGTACTGGCAGTAGAGGGCACTGTACTGCACTGTGGTGGTACTGGCAGTAGAGGGCACTGTACTGCATTGTGGTGGTACTGGCAGTAGAGGGCACTGTACTGCACTGTGGTGGTGTGGCAGTAGAGGGCACTGTACTGCACTGTGGTGGTACTGGCAGTAGAGGGCACTGTACTGCACTGTGGTGGTACTGGCAGTAGAGGGCACTGTACTGCACTGTGGTGGTACTGCACTGTACTGCATTGTGGTGGTACTGGCAGTAGAGGGCACTGTACTGCATTGTGGTGGTACTGGCAGTAGAGGGCACTGTACTGCACTTGTGGTGGTACTGGCAGTAGAGGGCACTGTACTGCACTGTGGTGGTACTGGCAGTAGAGGGCACTGTACTGCACTGTGGTGGTACTGGCAGTAGAGGGCACTGTACTGCATTGTGGTGGTACTGGCAGTAGAGGGCACTGTACTGCACTGTGGTGGTACTGGCAGTAGAGGGCACTGTACTGCACTGTGGTGGTACTGGCAGTAGAGGGCACTGTACTGCACTGTGGTGGTACTGGCAGTAGAGGGCACTGTACTGCACTGTGGTGGTACTGGCAGTAGAGGGCACTGTACTGCATTGTGGTGGTACTGCAGTAGAGGGCAGTGTACTGCACTGTGGTGGTACAGGAAGTAGAAGGCACTGTACTGCACTGTGGTGGTACGGAAAGTAGAGGGCACTGTACTGCACTGTGGTGGTACTGGCAGTAGAGGGCACTGTACTGCACTGTGTGGTACTGGCAGTAGAGGGCACTGTATGCACTGTGGTGGTACTGGAGAGAGGGCACTGTACTGCACTGTGGTGGTACTGGCAGTAGAGGGCACTGTACTGCACTGTGGTGGTACTGGCAGTAGAGGGCACTGTACTGCATTGTGGTGGTACTGGCAGTAGAGGGCACTGTACTGCATTGTGGTGGTGGACTGGCAGTAGAGGCACTGTAGCTGCACTGTGGTGGTACTGGCAGTAGAGGGCACTGTACTGCATTGTGGTGGTACTGGCAGTAGAGGGCACTGTACTGCACTGTGGTGGTACTGGCAGTAGAGGGCACTGTACTGCACTGTGGTGGTACTGGCAGTAAGGGCACTGTACTGCACTGTGGTGGTACAGGAAGTAGAGGGCACTGTACTGCACTGTGGTGGTGCTGGCAGTAGAGGGCACTGTACTGCACTGTGGTGGTACTGGCAGTAGAGGACACTGTACTACATGGTGGTGGTACTGGCAGTAGAGGGCACTGTACTGCACTGTGGTGGTACTGGCAGTAGAGGGCACTGTACTGCACTGTGGTGGTATGAGAAGTAGAGGGCACTGTACTGCATTGTGGTGGTACTGGCAGTAGAGGGCACTGTACTGCACTGTGGTGGTACTGGCAGTAGAGGGCATTGTACTGCACTGTGGTGGTACTGGCAGTAGAGGGCACTGTACTGCACTGTGGTGGTACTGGCAGTAGAGGGCACTGTACTGCACTGTGGTGGTACTGGCAGTAGAGGGCACTGTACTATACTGTGGTGGTACTGGCAGTAGAGGGCACTGTACTGCACTGTGCTGGTATGAGAAGTAGAGGGCACTGTACTGCACTGTGGTGGTGCTGGCAGTAGAGGGCACTGTACTGCACTGTGGTGGTACTGGCAGTAAAGGGCACTGTACTGCACTGTGGTGGTACTGGCACTAGAGGGCAGTGTACTGCACTGTGGTGGTATGGGAAGTAGAGGGCACTGTACTGCATTGTGGTGGTACTGGCAGTAGAGGGCACTGTACTGCACTCAGATGGTACTGGCAGTAGAGGACAGTGCATTGCACTATGGTGGTACTGGCAGTAGAGGGCACTGTACTGCACTGTGGTGGTACAGGAAGTATAGGGCACTGTACTGCATTGTGGTGGTGCTGGCAGTAGAGGTCACTGTACTGCACTGTGGTGGTACTGGCAGTAGAGGGCACTGTACTGCATTGTGGTGGTACTGGCAGTAGAGGGCACTGTGCTGCACTGTGGTGGTACTGGCAGTAGAGGGCACTGTACTGCACTGTGGTGGTATTGGAAGTAGAGGGCACTGTACTGCATTGTGGTGGTACTGGCAGTAGAGGGCACTGTACTGAACTGTGTTGGTACGGGAAGTGGAGGGCACTGTACTGCACTGTGGTGGTATGGGAAGTAGAGGGCACTGTACTGCATTGTGGTGGTACTGGCAGTAGAGGGCACTGTACTGCACTCAGGTGGTACTGGCAGTCGAGGACAGTGTATTGTACTTTGGTGGAACTGGCAGTAGAGGGCACTGTACTGCACTGTTGTGGTATGGGAAGTAGAGGGCACTGTACTGCACTGTGGTGGTACTGGCAGTAGAGGGCACTGTACTGCATTGTGGTGATACTGGCAGTAGATGGCACTGTACTGCACTGTGGTGATATTGACAGTAGAGGGCACTGTACTGCACTGTGATGGTACGGGAAGTAGAGGGCACTGTACTGCATTGTGGTGGTACTGGCAGTAGAGGGCACTGTACTGCACTGTGGTGGTACTGGAAGTAGAGGGCACTGTACTGCATTGTGGTGGTACTGGCAGTAGAGGGCACTGTACTGCACTGTGGTGGTACTGGCAGTAGAGGGCACTGTACTGCACTGTGGTGGTACTGGCAGTAGAGGGCACTGTACTGCATTGTGGTGGTACTGGCAGTAGAGGGCACTGTTCTATACTGTGGTGGTACTGGCAGTAGAGGGCACTGTACTGCACTGTGGTGGTATAGGAAGTAGAGGGCACTGTACTGCACTGTGTTGATCCTGGCAGTAGAGGGCACTGTACTGCACTGCGGTGGTATTGCAGTAGAGGGCAGTGTACTGCACTGTGGTGGTACTGGCAGTAGAGGGCACTGTACTGCACTGTGGTGGTATGGAAAGTAGAGGGCACTGTACTGCACTATGGTGGCACTGGCAGTAGAGGGCACTGTACTGCATTGTGGTGGTACTGGCAGTCGAGGGCACTGTACTGCACTGTGGTGTTATGGGAAGTAGAGGGCAGTGTACTGCACTGTGGTGGTACTGGCAGTAGAGGGCACTGTACTGCATTGTGGTGGTACTGGCAGTAGAGGGCACTGTACTGCACTCAGATGGTACTGGCAGTAGAGGACAGTGCATTGCACTATGGTGGTACTGGCAGTAGAGGGCACTGTACTGCACTGTGGTGGTACAGGCAGTAGAGGGCACTGTACTGCATTGTGGTGGTACTGGCAGTAGAGGGCACTGTGCTGCACTGTGGTGGTACTGGCAATAGAGGGCACTGTACTGCACTGTGGTGGTATTGGAAGTAGAGGGCACTGTACTGCATTGTGGTGGTACTGGCAGTAGAGGGCACTGTACTGAACTGTGTTGGTACGGGAAGTGGAGGGCACTGTACTGCACTGTGGTGGTACAGGAAGTAGAGGGCACTGTACTGCATTGTGGTGGTACTGGCAGTAGAGGGCACTGTACTGCACTCAGGTGGTACTGGCAGTAGAGGACAGTGTATTGTACTTTGGTGGAACTGGCAGTAGAGGGCACTGTACTGCACTGTTGTGGTATGGGAAGTAGAGGGCACTGTACTGCACTGTGGTGGTACTGGAAGTAGAGGGCACTGTACTGCATTGTGGTGGTACTGGCAGTAGAGGGCACTGTACTGCACTGTGGTGGTATGGGAAGTAGAGGGCACTGTACTGCATTGTGGTAGTACTGGCAGTAGAGGGCACTGTACTGCACTGTGGTGGTACTGGCAGTAGAGGGCACTGTACTGCATTGTGGTGATACTGGCAGTAGAGGGCAGTGTACTGCATTGTGGTGGTACTGGCAGTAGAGGGCACTGTACTGCATTGTGGTGGTACTGGCAGTAGAGGGCACTGTACTGCACTGTGGTGGTATAGGAAGTAGAGGGCACTGTACTGCACTGTGTTGATCCTGGCAGTAGAGGGCACTGTACTGCACTGCGGTGGTATTGCAGTAGAGGGCAGTGTACTGCACTGTGGTGGTACTGGCAGTAGAGGGCACTGTACTGCACTGTGGTGGTATGAGAAGTAGAGGGCAGTGTACTGCACTGTGGTGGTATGGGAATTAGAGGGCACTGTACTGCATTGTGGTGGTACTGGCAGTAGAGGGCACTGTACTGCACTGTGGTAGTACTGGCAGTAGAGGACAGTGTATTGCACTGTGGTGGTACTGGCAGTAGAGGGCACTGTACTGCACTGTTAAATGTGGTCCAAAGCAGGAGCAGGTATGGGATTAGAAAACTTAGTTTCATTTTTAAAAGAGTTTTTTTTAAGTTGGTGTTTGAACTTGATAGATGGCGGTACATTTCTCTCTCTCTTTCTTTTTTTTATTACAAACTGTTCATTCCGTGTTGGGAAAGTATAGTAAGTACGTGGGCAACCGCGTTTAGGAGGAGCAATCAGGAGCTGAAGATTAACTGAGGTGAGTTAAGCTGGCAAAGGTTGTTGAGGAAGGAGGTAAAGAAAAAGAAATTATTTTGGTTCATACGCACACTTTTAATAGGGGTAATTGGGAGAATCTGGGAGAGGAGTGGCAGCAGAGTTTCTTGACTGTGGCTGCCTGAATGTGGAGATGGTGTTCTGGGTTGTTCATGTTACTACGTTGGCTGGCTTTCCAGTGAGTGGGAATCGTGACTTGCTTGGTTTCATTTTCTTTACTGTTACGACCAAAAAGCTTTGAATTTATTAAAAAATTGCCGTTTTGTTATGATGGTGGTTGTATGGGTATGGGGGGACTGCCACTGTGTTGTTCTGAGTAGTTCTGCTCCATTTTCATTTGGTGTGCCTGGCATCACAAATTGCTGGTTGGCCCTGCAGTTGTGAGTTTGAGTGTTTGAGGACAGGTTTGGTGGTGTGTGGCTGAGGGATATTTTTGGGTAATGGGGCATCCTAGACTGGCACTTGTTTTAGGTGGGCATTGTTGTCTGATAGATGCCCACCTAAACGAGTGGCTCAGCCAATCAGATTAAAGACTAGATTTTCCCCATTTTCTAATGAAACAATAAGTCATCTCATACTAGACAAAAAAGTGTTGTTTTGTGCAATATGTTTACCCTTCTTACATAAACTCAGGCTTAGATACTAGGGTCTAGTTTTATACTGATAACAATTAAAGAGCGCCATTCTCTGTGCTGTGCAGAAACAAAAGGAAGCTCCCTTAACTCTGCAGGAACTCCTCTGTAGGAAATCAGCCTTTGTAATTATACTCCCAAGGGAAGGGAAGGACCATAAATTGCCCCCAAGGGGCTAGCAGCGTGATCCCTACCACGTCCTTGTTTCTGGCCATGCTCCTGCATGCCAGACGTTTTATGATATGGCTATGGGGAGAGTGCAGGGGAGCACTCCCCTGAAGTGTTTGGAGTGGATTTTAAAGCACATTTTCTGGTTAAGTGGCTATTTATTTATATATTTGAATTCTGGGACCCAGGTAAGCCCACTGAGACATGACAGCCCCTTTTTCAAGGGTGACCCAGGAAGAGCTGTACAGTTGAAAGTGCAGCAGTTGCTACAGCAGTTGTACAGGAACATTCATACATGAAATGAGCACAACAGTAGATACATACATAGATACATAGATACATAGACAGTGTCGGCAGATAAGGGCCTATGGCCCACCCAGTCTGCCCATTTAAGTTTGTAAGTTCAGTTTATGTTTTCCAGGAAGTCTGTTGCCCCTTACCCCTGATCTCCAGAATTCCTTTATGTCTATCCCATGCATTCTTAAATCCCGTGATTGTTTCAGCCCCCACCACTTCCTCTGGCAGGGTGTTCCACTTGTCCACCACCCGTTCTGTGAAGAAATTCTTCCTCATGTTTCCTCTGAATCGTCCTCCCTCCAACTTCATCCCATGACCTCTAGTCCTGGAACATCTTTTTCGCTTAAAATAGTGCATTCCTGCACCCTGTTCCTCCTGTAAGATACTTGTATGTCTCTATCATATCCCCTCTCTCCTCCTCTCCTCCAGGGAGTACATGTTCAGTGCCTTCAACCTGTCCTCATAGGACTTGTGATGCAATCCATGCACCATCTTTGTTGCCCTCCTCTGAACCTTCTCTACCCTGTCTATGTCCTTCGTAGGTAAGGTCTCCAGAACTGCACAGTGTACTCCAGGTGCGGCCTCACTAGTGTCTTGTATAGTGGAATTATGACCTCCCTTTTCCTGCTGGTGATGCCCCTGCCTATGCATCCCAGCATCCTATTTGCTTTACCTGCTGCCTTGTCACACTGTTTCCCTGCCTTGAGGTCATCAGAGATGATAACTCCAAGATCCCTTTCTTGCTTGGTGCATGCTATATCTTCACCCCCCAACTGATATATTGTGCCAGGGTTTTTGTGCCCCATGTGCATTATCTTGTACTTCCTTGCATTGAATTTCAACTGCCAAACTGCTGACCATTCTTCAAGTTTCTGCAGGTCCCTTCTCATTCTGTCTACACCCTCTGGTGTGTCTACTCTGTTACAGAGCTTTGTGTCATCAGCGAACAGTGAAATTCTGCCTTCTAGGTCCTACAACAGTACATCAGGATATTACTGTTACATCAGGCAATAACAACACTTCGGGCACAGATACACAAATTATGCAGTTGTGTCCTGTATGACACAATATACTCAGGACAATGTACAGGCCACAGATACGGGTGATCTTGGAGGTCATTATAGCAGTCAGAGGAGAGTTAGAAACACAGGTATTACTGAAAACATGAACGGGGGGACAGCAAGGTGTGCAAGCAGAGCACTTTGAATTGGGAAATGGAGGAGCAGGCCAGGATAGGGGGAGGCAGAGAATTCCGGGACGACACAGCCGAGTAGGCAAATGATTTCTGGACTGATGAGAGTCTCAGGAAGGGAACCATTAGCAGCGGGTGAGAGGCTGACCTTAGGGCACGCGGGGAGCATTTGCATTGGACTACCTCAGATAGGCAAGGAGGGGTGAAACGATAAACAAACTTGTATAGTAAGCTTAGAGTAACACTGTGTAGATTAGACTCAAAGGGTGGCCAGCCCAAGGTAGACAGTACATTGCAATGATGATGCCCTGCATTGGTGCTCAGGGCAAACCTACCCACTCTATGATGTACCTGGGATAGGCGGGACTGAATAGTTGAGGATGCAGAGAGCAGCAGTGGGGCTGCATACATGAGGAGAGGTAGGAGAGGGGCACTGGCTATCTTGTGACATGATGTCGTGGTGAGATACGGGTAGATTCTGCAGAGGAGTCCTAGCCTCTGGTTAAGAGTTTTGGTAAGAGTTGCAACATGAGCATCCAGGGAAAGGGAAGGATCCAAGGTGATACCCAGGTGTTTGGATGACTGACTAGGGAGGCTCCAGTTCATGACTATATGGCCAGAGGGGAGCGTGTATGAGAAACTGAGTTGGTAAAGAGCATGCACTTGTTTTTTTTTAGTATTAAGGACCAGTTGCTTATGAGGAAATCAGATGCTAGCGTTAGGTTAAGCTGCCCATGGTCAGAGGAGGATCGGTAAATGATGGCATCATCTGCATAGAGATGCACTGTGGCACCACCACAGTTATTGGGAAGCTTGTTAATAAATAGGGAAAAAAGCAAAGGGCCCAGTATAGAGCCCTGTGGTACACCATGGGTGATGGGTCCCAGCTCAGATAGAGAGCCCGCCCATGTGACCTGCTGAGTATGGCCAAAGAGGTAGCTATGGGTCCATGTGAGTTCATCCTCATCTAGGCCCAGGTCGTGTAGTTGGCTTAGGAGCAAGTCATGGTAGACCAAGTCAAAGGCCTTGGTCAAGTCTGCGAATATTGCACCGGTAACAAGGCCAGAGTCCATTGCATGATATATGTCCAAGGTGACCTTAATCAAAGCAGTGATGGCGCTATAGTTTTTCCTAAATCCATGCTGGGAAGATGAGGGGAGTTGATGGTGTTCAAAGTAGTCTTGAAGGTGGTCATACAATATCTGCTCCTGTATCTTAACAGAGGACAGAGTATTGATATGGGGCAGAAGTTTTCCACTGCTATTGTTTGAACTGCTTTTGTGTACAGGGACAATCATTGCTACCTTCCATTTATCAGGGATGGAGTGGCTAAGGAAGGATTTGTTAAATGGGTCATGGATGGGATGGGCTAGTGCATCCGCTCCGATTTTATGGAATCTTGGGTCTAGTGAGTCATGCCCTGGTGAGTTGTCTGCCTTCAGATTCATAAGTTGATGGCAGACTTCTTTAAGAGTAGCCAGTTTTAGGTGGAAGAAGGGGTGGGTCATGTGTTCATCTGCAGACAAGGGGTCTTACCATTTGGTAAAACCAGAACCAGGGTTCAACTAACAAGAGTCAGACTCCGATTTTACCAAATGGCCACTTAAATGGCTGAAAACTGTGTTTTAAAATCACATTCGATACATTTGAATGGCACACACCCCATGCTGTCATAAAATGGGGCATGGTCAGGTACAGAGAAGTGGAAAGGGGTCAGGTCACTAGCCCCTTGGGGGCAATTTACGATCACTTCCCTCGGAGGTATGATTACAAAGGCTGCCTTTACTACACAGGAGATCCCGTAGAGGTAAAGGGGCTTCCTCTTGTTTTGAGGAGAGTTTTAAAAATAACAGGAATGGTTCTCTTTAAGCTACTCAGTGTTCTGCTGTTAAGGTACTGAATCTTATGCCCGCTAATGCAAAGCTTATCTTTAACAGTTTACAGCATGTATTTTACTACAGGCATTAAATATCAATATCAGAATGTGATAAAATTGTGATTTGCAAACAATGAGTTCTGTGATAATATTGTGATCTGCAAACAATGATTTCTTAATGTATACATTTGAAAAATCTTAATAAAATCTTCAATAAAAATCTTTACTAGAACTGTGAGTGGTGGCTATATTTAATAAAGTGAGTGATTAAATACAGAATTATCTATAGAAAGGGTTTTAAAAATATCTAACACAAATTATAAATATACTGAGGATGCATCTAAGGGTGTCAAAAATACATTTTTGCTAAAAAAAACCAAAAAACTTTATGATGAAAATTATTGACTAACAAGTACTGTTGCTTAAAGCAGCCTGTGTGCGTTTTTATCTACAGAGCAACATCTGCAGGTACTTCTGAACAGCTGGAGTATATTTATGTCATGATCATGCTACATAAAACTGTCCTTGCTCTTTCTTTGCAGTGAACCCACTTCGTCAGCTTTTGTTTTCATCAAAACTTTTATTTTCACTGGCCACAAAACCCTTCCGATTATACCACTCTTGTAAAGCTGGGGGAATGCTGCCTTTCCAGTTTTTAAGGATAATTATTGTATTTATTTATTTATTTATTTAAGAATCAGTTTACAACCTTTGAGCCAGAGGCTCGTTTCCAAAGGTACTTCATCACATAAAGACATACAAAGATATAAAGACATAAAGACATTTTGGTTACATAGCAAAGATTTGCAAAAAATCAATAGGCATTCACCAGAGGTGCCATGTCACATTGTGGTCAGACAAGTACAATTGGGTACAGGTTACATGTAATTGATAACAGGTATTCACAAGTCGGTATCAAGTGAGCATTCTGGTAGATAAACATTGAAACAGCTGGCACTGGCCAGGTTAAACCTAGGCATGGTGTACAGGGAAGTGGTGGCGGGGATGATTGGGTGGAGAGCTGCCCGGGGGGCATTGTCAAGAGAAGAAAGAGGTGGAGGCTATGTTCAGAGACAGGAGCAGTTATGAGTGCTGAAGATGTGGTTCCGCAGTGCGGTTTTGAATGTGGAGATGGTGATGGCATTGGTGATGGTGGCAGGGAGAGAGTTAAACCAGGTTGGGGCTCTATAGCTGAAGGACCTCTGGCCATGGCTGGTTCTTGTTCTGGGGACCTTAGAGTGGTCTTGCAGGAAGACCGTGTTGCAATAATGGGAGGAGGGCTCTGGTGGATGGATGGATGCCGTTACCCCAGGGGGAGAGCCAGTAGGGTTTTTTTGTGAGGAGACAGGTCTGGTAATGGAGCCATTCATCCAGGGTAAGCAGGTTAGCATCGACATATAGCTGACAGGGTGTGTGTGAGCCTGGGGCACCAGTAATCAATCTGCATGCTTTATTCAGGGTTAGGTGAATTTTGTTGAGTGCAGTGGTGTCGGCAGCACTGTGATACTGTTAGACCATAGTCTACAAGGGACAGAACGACGATGTAACAGCTAGCCGGAGAGCATTTGGGGAAGGCAGGTTTTATGGTGGAATAGGATGCCAAGCCATGTGTTGGTGGCGGATGTTAGGGCGTCGATGGTTGTGAAATGAGGGCTGAATCAAGGTAACCCCAAGGTATTTGTAGGAGCAGACTTGTTCCAGTGGTTGGTTGGTGCTTGGAAGGATATAGGTGGGTGATTGCTAGCTTTGTTTTGGGGTGTGAAAAGAGCATAGTTTTGGTTTTCTTAAGATTGATGACGAGTCTGCGCTCCTTAAACCAAGCCTTGGCACTGTTGAACGACTGCTGTAGGGAGTCCTGTAGGGAGATGGGATTACGGTGGGTGGCAAAAAGGACAGCGTCGTCTGCATACAGTAGAATTTTGCCAGAGCATGCACTGGGCAGGGTGTTCAGATACAGCGAGAAGAGAAGGGGGCCCAGGATGGAGCCTTGGGGACCCCAGAGAATGGGACGGGCATCGAGAGTGTGTTATTAATCTTGACACACTGGGATACAGTGTCAAGATAGCTAGCACCATGCCAGGGAGCCAGCCGAGACCAGTGAGGCAGAGTGCATTCAGCAGCAGTGGATGGGAGACAGTGTCAAAAGCCTTTGAGAGGTCAATGAACACTGCTCCAGCTAGGGAGCTGATATCCAAGGAGGAGTGTAGAGTTGGAGAATTAATAAGGGCAGTGCTGGTACTGTGACCAGACGGAAGCCATGTTGCTCTGGGCATAAGATGTTATGCTTAGCCAGATAATCAGTGATTTGAATGGCCACCACTTTCTCCAGGGCTTTAGAGAGGAGGGAGGCTGAGATTGGCCGGTAGTTGTTGGCCGATGACCTGTCGCCTCCTTTATGAATAGGTGTGATAATGGCTGTTTTCAAGCTGTGGGGAATTATCCCAGGCAGAGTGACTGGTTAATTAGGCTTGTGAGAGGTGCAAGGACTTCATCTAGCACCAGCCTGAGGATGCTGGGGTCCAGTGAGTCACTGCCGGGATTGTTGCCATTGAGAGCTTTGATTAGATGGGTCTGGCTTCCTGGGTGGAAATCTTTCACAGGAGGAAGCTGGGGTGCTGGAGGACAGGGGAGTTTGGCTGGGGGAGGTCAAAGAAATTACTAGGAGGACTGAGCTAAGGTCAGTGAAAGTGGTGTTGAACCAGTTAGCTATGGTGGCAGGCTCGGTGGAGGTTGTGCCATTTCTGGTGAGCTGGGATCGGGCAGGGGAGCAAGCTTTACCATTGAGTTGCTTAATATTATCCCAGAAGGTCCGGGCTGAGCCCCAGGAGGAGGTAAGGGAGGCCTGGTAATGGTCTGCCTTGGCTTTCCTGATGGCCCATGAGCACTTATTTCGGGCTGCATTGTATGCTTGCCTATCAGACAGACGACCTGTTTCAGTGGCAAGGTGCCAGAGGTTATCCCGGTTTCTAAGTAATTGTAGGAGGGCCGGGCTAACCCAGGGTGCGTTCTGTTTTTTGGACCGGGTTTTGGTTAAGGGTGCAAAGAGATCACAGGCCATGTTGAAGGTGTGAGTGAAAAAGGTGAGGGCAGTATTAATGTTGGTTGCCTGCTGAATGGGGACCAGTCTATCTGGGCGAGGAGTGCTTTAGTTTCTTCAGCCCACCAGGGCGGAGGCACCTGCGGAGGGTGGTCTGGGCTTTGGGTTTGGGATTGGGGCTACCCAGTGGAATAGGATAGGGAGTGGTCACTCAGGGGTCTGGGAGGACCTGGATGTTTTGGATTTTAGGGTTGCTAGTTATAATAACATCCAGCAGGGTGCTGGTACCACTCTTAGGGTTAAGTCTCGTGGGCTGGGTGACGAGTTGTGTCAGATCTTGGGCGGCAAATGAGTCTCTGGTGGTGGATGAGGAGGTGCTGAGCCAATTTACATTAAGGTCCCCCACTAGGATTTGTTCTACCTTATGGTGGAGGGTGGCCAGGTAGTCTGTTAAAGATATCAGAGCTGGGTGCTGGTTCTTTGGGGGAACGTAGGCTGTGGTGAGATAGAGAGGGCTCCTAGAGGGGTCTGGGGTGAGTCTGAGGGTAAGAGCCTGGGCCCCATTTATGAGGGCAGGGGTGGGGAGTGCATGTCCAGGTATTGTGTCCCTGGTGTAGATTGCACAGCCTCCCATCATTTGCCTACTGCCCTCCCGTATAAGGTATAGCCTGGGAGGAGACAAATGAGTCAGGGTGGATTTGGACAGCCAGGTTTCAACCAGGGCTGTGATGTCTGGTTGATGAGCCAAGGCCCAGCACTGTAGAGCGTCAAATTTCTTCAGCAGGCTGCATATGTTCATGGAGGCTACTTGAAGACCAGTGGGCTGGGTGGGTGGGTGGGAGGGGCAGGGCCTGGGTTGGGATGTATGTTCCTGTTAGGAGTAGAAGGAGGAGAAGTGCTCTGGTCAGAGGGAGGCAGATGGAGAGTTTACGCCGGGAGCGATAGGATGAGGAAGGGGGTTTAGTTGCACAAGGGGTGGGTAGGGTAGCACAGGCAGAGAAGGCCTGAGTGATCAGAAGTGCAGGGGGGCTGTGGGGGGAGGGCAGGTAATGTCTGGATGGGGGTGAGGTGGAGAGGAGCATATGGGATGTGTGGAGGAGGAGGGAGGGGTAGGAGCAGTGGTAAAGGAGAAGGGGAGGACAGGAGGGTAGGTAGGAACACTGGAGTAGTGAGGCTGAGGGTTAATAGGGACACTAGGGTTGATGGAAGGCAAAGGAAGGAGGAGGAGAAGAGATAGGCTGGTGAGCGGGGATGCATGTGCATAGTTGGGAAGGGTGGGGGAGCTGAAGAGAGGAAAGAATGGGGGTACTAGGATGATAGAGGGGAGATAGTAGCGAGAGGTCACCTCTGAGCCAAGTTGCTGCTATGGTGTAGTGGTAGTGCACGTGCCTGTGGTGCACAGAGTACCAGGTTCAAGTCTTGATCATGGTAATAGGAGAGAGCTAGACTAGTGGCTGTAGCAGAGGGAAGAGGGGTAGATGTTCCCCTGTGGTTCTGTGACAAACATCCCATACCTTGGACCATAAAGGTGTCATTTTCGCAGAGGTCATAGCTTTTGTGTTACTCCTGCATTCTTCTGGTTGCATCCCCAGCGAAGTATAGTCTTTTTTTAAATCCCAGTTTTGCTCATTTTTGTGGTGAGGTATAAAAGCAGTATAATAACTGCCTCTTCTTTATTCCCTAAGGAAACCCATGGCATAATTTGTCGTTATAAAGGTGTGTTTATAATGCCAAACATGCATCAGGTTTCTCCTCCTCCTCCTCTGTGCATGCTCCAGCTACCCCTCTCTCATGGCCAATGCCAGGGCTTACCACCAGACACTTCACTGCCACTGCGACTTGGCGGTAAGTAATTTCTAAATAGCAGAAGAATCTCTTGACAAAAGATACATAAACTTGGCTAATTAAAGGATTCCAGGACAATAACCAGCATGGTTCTAAAAAGAACAGATCATGTACCACTAACCAGCTATGCTTTTATGAGAGAGTAAATAAGCATATTACAACTAATACACCAGTAAATGTGATCTACCTGCACTTTCAAAAGGCATTCAACAAAGTCTCCCATTCTATACTAGTACAAAAGCTATATCTTTTAAATATAGAATGTTGGGTGGTGGAATGGATTAACTACTGGCTGTACAATAGGAAGCAGAGAGTTAGGGTAAAAGGAATTCACTCAGAGGAGGCTTCTGTCACTAGTGGGGTGCCGCAGGGGTTAGTCTTGGGACTGGTGCTTTTTTCACTATTTATTAGTGATATAGATAAGGATGTTGATGGGTGATTAGTTAAATTCACAGATGGCATAAAATTAGGAGGCCCCATTGGTAGGTGTGAGGACAGAATACATCTGAAAAACAACCTACAGTTCTATAAAATAAAATATGAGGTGGTATGTTTAAACTCGAAGTTTACACACACACACTCAGTGTTAGACACTTTCACAAACTCCTCTTGGGGTTTACGTAGCATTTAACACCTCGTGTGTGTGTAAACTTCTCTTACACACACCGCCCCACACGTTATTGTATATGTAATATTTCGTACTATATGAGCTTACTTTGCAAGGCTCTGCTGCTTTGTTGTGCCATTTCCCATGCAGAAACCCATGTTTCTTTCTCCATATGTCTCCTTGTGGCTTCAAGTGGAATGGCTGCAGATTGCTGAAGTTGGTCTGTCTCCTGAGAGTTTATATTTTATCCCACCCAAACAACTTCCAGTACAGCTTCAAATATCAGTTATTTTTATTTCCTTAAAAGTTCGTGCCCAACTGTGTAGAAGCCTACGGTATGATAATGTTGCGCATGTTTCCCAATTAGTGTGCCATAACCTTAATTTTCAGATCGGAGGACATATGTTGTCTCCCGGAGGAATGCCCGTACTGGAAAGGAAACGGGTCCTGGACCTTCTTTCAGAAGGGTGTATATTTTTAAGTCAAGAGCTGTTGGTGCATCTCAACTTGCCATACAAATTTGTATTTAGGGTTTTCCAGCTTTGGCATCTGCTGATCAACCGGTTTGGTATGGCATCTTGGGCCAACAATCAAGGCGAATTTCTACAAGTACTCCAAAATCTGACATGGCAGCCCCACTCAGTCTCCCAAATAGTATTGGTGTTTTTCTCCAAGCTCTTTCCAGAGATCTTGGGCCACTCTGGGCACTGGTCTTCTTTATTTCCCAGTTCTAATTTCAACTGGGACCACATCTGGCTGGATTTATACAGCTACGCATCTAATGACAAACTGAGGCTTACTCAGTTCTAGAGTCTACACAATGTATATTTCACTCCTGTGCATTTGGCTAGGATGAGGAAGCTGCCATCATCTCTGTGTTCAAGGTGTGGCCAGACGGAGAGATCTCTGTTGCATGTGATGTGGGAGTGCCCCAGAGTTGCCTCTCTCTGGGCAATGATTAAGCAAAGCACAGATCCTCTTCTGGGACTGGATGAGCACTTTACTTCTGAGATCTGCCTGATAGGAGACTATTGGCAGGGTGCCAGTTAAGGAAAGGAGGCACTATGTGGCCACGATTTCTCTTTCAGCGAAAAGAGTGGTACTTCATCTCTGGAAAGTTCAGTTGGAGATCCCCTATTCCAAATGGCTTAATGAGTTGTTATACAATTTATAGCTTGAGAAGATGATGGCTAGTATATGTAACTGTATCCAGATTTATAATAAGAAATGGGAAAAATTAGATGCCTTATTTTTGCTTACCTCTTCCCCCTGAGTGGCTCACTGGAGCCTGATGGTTCTACTGTGTGCTTTCTGTTTGGTAGGTAGACACGGCACAAAGGTAAGCCAGGGATGTAGCCCAGATCTCTTTGGTATGTTTTGTTAATAGGATTGGGCTTTCTGTTGTCCTCTCCCCTGCTTCCTATTCATTTGGCCTTGTCTAATGATGGCTCTTTGTGCCCTGAGACCCATAGTATGTATTTATATTGACAGAACTGTTCTCGTATCTATTATTGTGGGTTTGGTTTTTAACCTCTGAGGGGGGACAATGCATTGTGCATGGGCTGTCTCAAGGAGCTTCATTAGGCCTGGCTAATATGGCCACTCAAGTCCCACGTGACCTCATGAGAGAGTGGGAGGGCTCTATATCCTGCTCCCTTTGATCCATTGCTGGTTCCCCAGGCAACATGGATGCCTAATTCTCATGTGATGGGCTTGAGAGAGTAGGAGCCTAAAATGCACAGAATAGATTTCCTTCCCCTCCTAGTCTCGTGGACCTAGGTGTTGTCCCTGGGAACAAAGGGACTGAAGATGGCATTGTTTGGCATTTGCCTATGGGTGGAACAGTGGGAACATTTAAACTGTAGTGGTGTAGGAGCCACTATGTTGCGCTTGTCCCATCCACTCAACATATCTGTTTTTAACAGTGCTGGAACCACTCAGTGCTGCAAGGGTAATGATCAGGGTACCAGGCTCCCCCCACGACCTCTGGTGCTGATACTAGTGTAACCCTCCTACAAACTGGGGTTTACTATAATGTCTTTCTGGGCCCCTTGGTACCCACTGTCATGCTGGTGTCCTGCTGTAGTAGTTCTATTTGTCTGCCTGAGAGTGCCTTAGCAAGCCTCTGTGCCTGTCTCTTTACCCAAATGTCTGTTCTGTGTTTTGGAAAACAGTCTGGGCTGGGTCTGAGTAATTAAGGCTCGTGACCAACCTTGCAGTCTTTTACAGTGCTCCATTCTGCTGTCACTATATGCACAGAGGGAGCCCTTCTAGGAAATATAGTTATTTGCTGTTTATCTGTTATGATATTGATGATGCAGACATTTGTCTGACCTACTTTTATTTGCAGTTTGTGCATTTGAATGGGAGCCACCATTCTGGTTTCCAGGGGTGTGTACAGGATAGAAATTCCATAGTTTTTGTAGTTCTAAGTGTTGGCACCTAAATGGATCTGGAGGGGGAATCCCTACTGCGACAGACAGCTCCTTCAGCCAACAGAACCTTTTGGATCTAAGGGAAATACCCAGAACTGCCTGAAGCAGTGAATCAGTTGAGAGTGGAAGTTGGAGAAGCAACAGCTTGAATGGTCAAGCTGCAGCTCCTGGTAGGCGCGTAGGAGAACTGGCGGGGAAGGCTCCACTGGCTTGTCTGCCACATTCTCTGGCCTAAAGAAGTTGGACTTTTCTGATTGCCAGCTTGACCTGTAGTAGAGGAAAGAAAGTGTGTAATTTCTAACTGCAAGTAGGACTGAAGACTTGCTCCAGAATCGATCAGTCTGCCTGAATGAGAGAAGATAACCTCAGGTTGAAAGGTTTGCTCAGCAAAGCTGTAATTAGCAAATGAACTATATCTGTACTGTGGCTTAGAGAAATAACTGACTTAAGTGTGCTGAATGTGTTTCGTGGGTCGAGATTTAGTTCCCCACGGTGAATCGTTTTTTGCCAGCTGGACGCTTTCCAGCATAAGCTCACAAACTTTTCTCAGGACTGTTCCTTCCTCTTGGGCCCTACCATCGTGGCCCAAGCCCTGGCCACCATTTCAGAGATCATCCTGGTGAAAGGTCAGCTTGGGGATTTGGCCCCCTGCTCAACATGACTGAACAGGTAGCAACCACCAGGAGGTGAGTCGTGTCGGCCCTGCTTCCCCTGGCCCATTGCATCACCAACATGGGGTCTTCATCTTGCCTGTTCTACATCATGGTCTGGGCTGTATGAGTATAAAACAGGGTAGCTCCCTGCAACAACAGCTACAAATCACTGTTGGTCATCTGATTATTGTGTTTTGGGTTATCGCAAAAGAACTGAGCTCTCTGGCTTGGGATTACAAATATTTGAGTTGTGCGCATGGTAACTGTCTTCTTTCTGCAGGGCCCTAACAACAGCTGCAACGCCGGCCACCCCAGGCAATGCTTCAGGCTAGCCTGTTTAACATACTGGATACCCCGGGTTGTGAGAGTGTTAAAAAGGGGACTTGCAGTACGTGTGATTAAGCCTGAATTTGATCAGAGTACCAGTCTCTTCCCCTGAATAAACCTGATTAGCTGTTTCATGTCTAACCTTGCTAGTGTGCATATTATTAGTCGCGTCATAGTGAAATGTTTTGCATTGTGTATTGCTGATCTTATTCTCCAGGGGGTCTCCAGGGAAATCGCTGCAGTTCCAACCCTGGTGGTAAGTGCAGGGGTACGGGCATACTCTTACTGTTTATTTATCAATATGTTTTTATTGGTTTTGAAGTTGCTATCTAAATAAATATAGCTGCATAAATCATAGCTTACATAACAATCTTAAATGGACAATATATACAGAGAAAAAGAGGAAAAAAAACAGTATATATGTAATACATCACATTACTTGTAAAGAGCTTATAAATAGTTAAATGTTCCAGATAAATTAATGCCTTCAAGTATGATGAGACTGAATGTATTACATTGGGGTTGTCTACAGGCCCCCAGACCAGAGGGAGGACATAGACACATTACTGTTAGAAGATATACAAAACATGACAGCTAAAGGGGAGGTTCTGATAATGGGAGACTTCAACATGCCAGATACAGATTGGTCAATACCAGCAGGAACATCGGCCAGAACTAGACACATAGTGGATTCCCTGCAGGGGGAGGGCCTCAAACAACTGGTACAGCAACCCACAAGAGACAGGGCTATCCTAGATCTAGTACTGACTAACAAAGAAGGGATCACAGATCTCCAGGTAGAAGGTCACCTAGGGCCAGTGACCATCACATGGTATGGTTCAATTTGGCTACTACATCTAAATCATCCCATTCCAAGGCAAAATATGGGACTTCAGAGGAGCTGACTTTGATAAGATGGCCAACAGAGTTAAGCTTGCTCTGGCAAAAAGAAATACAGGTGAGGAGGTACAGGCAAAGTGGGCAAGCATTAAGGATACAATACTTGAAGCAACATCCCATTGTGTTAGACAGAAAAGGAAGTGCAAAAGAAGAAGGAAACCACTTTGGTTCTCAAATACAGTAGCAGAAAAGGTCAGAGCCAAGGCTGGCCTTCAGAAAATATAAGGGAACACAGCGGGATGAAGATAGGGAGGCATACCAAACTGCCCTAAGGGAAGCAGGTAAGACAGTAAGGCAGGCAAAGTCCCAAACTGAGGAAACACTAGCACGAATAGTAAAAGAAGGTGACAAGACTTTCTATAGATACATTAGTGAAAGGAGAAAGTCCAGAGTGGGTATTGCTAAGCTTAATGGAGAAAAGGGAGCGTGTGAGGAGGAGGACCCTGTAAAGGCATCTATCCTAAATAGATACTTTTGCTCAGTATTTACTGAAGAGAAGGTAGGGCAGGGCCCACAGCTCAGCATCATGGACACAGGGGGGAGGAGGTGAGCACTACTCCTTCACAAAGAAAGGGTCCTACAAGAGCTTGCTAGCTCAGGGTGGATAAGGCAATGGGACCTGATGGCATACATCCCAGGGTACTTAAGGAGCTAAAGGAGGAACTAGCAGAGCCATTAGCAGAATTGTTTAGTGAGTCTCTGAGCACAGGAGAGGTCCCAGAAGACTGGAGAAGGGCTCATGTGATCCCACCCACAAGAGTGGTAGCAGGGAGGAGGCGGGAACTACAGACCGGGCCAGTCTTACCTCAGTAGTGGGCAAGATTATGGAGGCACTCCTTAAGGAAAGGATAGTGCAACACCTGGAATCCATAGGGGCACAGGATCCAAGACAGCATGGGTTTACAAAGGAAGGTCCTGTCAAACTAATCTCATAGATTTCTTTGACTGGGTAACCAGAGTGGGGACCAAGGGGAGCAGTTGATGTCGCCACCTTGACTTCAGCAAAGCTTTTGACACTGTTCCACATAGAAGATTGATAAATAAGCTAGGTAGGCTCGAGAATGGGTCGAAGTTGGTCAACTGGGTGGCAAACTGGTTGACTGGCAGAAACAGAGAGTGGTGGTAAATGGTATACAGTCAGAAGAGATGCAAGTCACAAGTGGTACTTAGGATTGGTCCTGGGGCCAGTCCTATTCAACATCTTCATTAGTGACCTCGCAGATGGACTAGAGGGTAAGGTTGTCTGTTTGCAGATGACACCAAGATCTGCAACAGAGTAGATGATCCAGATGGGGTGGGCAGAATGAGAAGAGATCTGGATAAACTAGCAGAATGGTCAGAAGAGTGGCAACTGGGATTTAATGCAAAGAAGTGCAAAATCATGCACATAGGGAAGAGAAACCCTGAAGCCACTTATAGGCTGGGAGGAGTTGCTAGCAGTCACAAAGGAAGAAAGAGACTTGGGCATCATCATCACTGATGACCTAAAATCATCCAAGCAGACCTCTAAAGCAGTAGGTAAGGCTGAGGGGTGTTAGGGTGTATTAGTGAGGGGCATCTGAAGTCGTAAGAGGGAGGTAATAATCCTCTGTACAAGACATTGGTTAGGCCCCATCTGGAGTACTGCATGCAGTATTGGAGCCACACCTTCACAAGGACATTAACCAAATTGAGGCAGTCCAGAGAAGGGCAACCAAAATGGTGCAGGGACTGCATCAGAAGACATATGAGGACAGATTAACGGAGCTCAATATGTATACCCTTGAGCAAAGGAGGGAGAGAGGTGATATGATCGAGACATTTAAACACCTTAAGGGCATAAACAAGGTGAAAGAGTCCAACATGTTTAAATATAAGAAAATAGCAGGACAAGAGGACACAGCATGAGATTAGAGGGAGGCCGATTAAGGGGAATGTGAGGAAATTTTTTCACAGAAAGGGTGGTAGATGCATGGAATGGCTTACCACAAGAAGTGGTGGCTATGAATACAGTGCAGGGCTTCAAACAGGCATGGGATAGGCATAAGGGAGCAATACAAATGACTATGAATAGATAGGTCACTGACAGAGCAAAGGCCGATGGCACATTTATAAGGTAGAAAAAGAAATGGGCAGACTGGATGGGCCTTGCGGTCCTTATCTGCCGTCAACTTCTATGTTTCTATGTTTCTACAATTAATTAATAGCTGTACTTTTACCATACTTTAAATGATATTAATCTTAAACCATAGTAATCTTATTTAGCTAATTGCCATTAACTTGTAATAACTAATAACAGTAGAAGCCCTATCAGGGAAGTGTTAAATATTTAGTCAATAGTGCATTCCTGCATCTCCAGAAATTGAAATACCAATACTAGTCATGTACCATCTTTGCTGTGTTCTTACACATCGGTACAAATGTAGATGAGAGAAAGGGATAGAGGAAATCAGGAGACGAGAAAGCTAGGAGGTAAAGAGGAGGAGGAGGCGAGAGTGGTCAGGCAACACCGCATGGGATAATGTAGAGAAATGCTATCCAGGATGGAATGGCAGTGGTACCAAAACCTTAGTACTGCCTGCAGACCTAGTGGGCCATGCAAATCCGTCTGTTGTTAGCAACACCTTGCCTAGGGTATCCCACTTCTTGTTAAATGTAGCTGATTGGTCTCTTAGGGTCAATGCTAATTTCTCTGTCCTGAGTATCTCCAGCAGATTGTTTTCCACTCTTGTACCATTGGGACAATGTCTTCTAACCAATATTTCAATAAGACATGTCAGATTCTCCTCATAATAACAATGTTTGACATTGCTCATAAGTCTAAAGCATATCTCTTCCAAATTGTCCAAGGATGCAAGTGGGTAACCGAATATGATTTGAGATCATAGGATGATTCTTGAATAAGTTTGTTACAGCCTGCCATAAGGGCTGAACTAACGGGCAGTCCCAGAGCATATGTAGCAAAGTACCCTGTCCATTCTTATATTTATGGCTAGTTGAGTTGGGACGGTAGCCAAGCCCATCTTAAATCTTTGATGTGGAGTATAATATAAATTATGCAGTTTTAAACTGGATCAGCCTTAAGTCTACTGAGCTAAATACTTGGAAGGGGAGAACCCATATCCTTTCCCAGTCCCACTCCGCTGTGGATGTTTCAAGTGCATGAGACCACCCCTGCACTGTTCAGAAGCCGAGTCTCTGATCAGGCCCACTAATAAGTCAGATACAGAAGACATAGAGGGCGTCATCCTAAGACAAGCAGACATTGTCCTTGTATTGTTGTTCAGGGGAACAGAAAAGTCTGTTTTATTTCATATAGCATGTCAAATATGTATATAGAAAATTTATCAGTTAAGGGAATATCATACTTGTCAATTAAGTTTTCATACGGTAGAAAAGTGTCATTCTGCAGAATATTCCCTACCATAACAATACCCTTAAGTTGCCAAATTGCATTTTGGAGATGTATACCATTGTGTGTAAAGTTTGGGTTGCCCCATATAGGTTGAGCCCTAACTTGATTCATATCTAGATTCAGTAGGCCACTGACCTGTCTCAGTTGTCTAAGTGAATCTAAAATAAACTTGTTTTTGCGAGATACCATGGGTTTTGCATATAGTAATGCACTCAGTGTCATGCCACGCTCCTCCGTTATCTCAGTCTCTATGTCCACCCAGTCAAAAGTATACAGTTGGACAGATTCTACATGATTCCATTTTGCCAGCTGGGCCAATCTTGCAGCTAGAAAATATAAGTAAGAATCAGAAACTTTAAGGCCCCTTTCATTTTTGGGCCAGCATAATTTGGTATATGCCATTCTGTCTTTTATAGGCCCAAATGAACTGATTATATAGATTGTATCCATTTCTTGTTGAAGCTACAGGGAATCATCATAAATAAGTGTAATATTCTTGCCAACAGATTCCTTTTGATAGATTATAATTTACCCCATAAACCCAAGGATAATTTGTTCCATCTGGAGAGGTCCTTTACTACCTTTAGTGTGATGGCAGAAGCATTCTTTGTTAATGTTTTGTGTATGGTGCAAAATGTTGATTCCTGGATATTCTATACTATTCGTTGCCCAGGCCAGCCCCTCCAAAACTACAACTTCTTTCTGACAGAATCTATTTAGAGACAGAAATTTGGTTTTGCTGGTGTTCCGTTTATATCCTGAGAGCTCCCCAAAAGATTTGTTAGTTTATAAAATAGCGAGTAAAGATTTTCACGGCTCGGAAATCATAAGTAGAATATCATCTGCATAAGCTGCAATGAGATGTTTTCTCTGTCCCGTCCGAATCCCCTTAATTTCCTTTTCAGTCAGGAATTTTCTTATCAGGAGGTGAAGTGTAAGACTGAATAATAAGGGTGACAGCGGGCATCCTTGCCTTGTAACCATGGCAATTTCAAAGTAGGGAGAAATTACTCCATTAGTCACCACTGCGGAGCTTGAGTTTTGATATAGCAGTTGTACCCAGGTAATGAAAGCTTCAGGAAAGTCAAATATCTTCAGTGTACTAAAGATGTGTGTCCAAGAAGCCCAGTCGAAGGCCTTCTCCATGTCCAGGGAAAGCAAACCACTGTTAGGCTGACTCTTGTTGGCTGCTAAAATTACATGAAATAGCTCTCTCGTGTTATCACCTGAAATCCTCCCTCTTATAAACACTGTTTGTAGCCTGGAAATAAGGGACTGCATAATGTTTTCTAGTCTGTTGGAGAGGATCTTTGCTAATAGTTTAATGTCTGAACTAATTAATGAACTTGGTCTATCACTGCCACATTCTAAGGGATCTTTTTCTTGCTTGTGAATAAGAGTTATGAGTTCCTTGGTAATCTCCCTAGACACACGACCCTCCGCCAAAGCTTCTTTAAATACTTCTGCAAGAACTGGAGCTGATTCTTTGCCATGTGTACTATAGAAATTAGAGGAGTAAATCTCAAGTGTTGTCATCTGAATGCATTGTTGTTTTTCCTTTCACGAACTGAGCCTCCAGGTTGTGGATTACAAATTGTGTGTGGTTGTGCATGCCTTTTCTTTTCATCACAGGGTTCCAACCAGCTACAACACCAGCCTACCCCAGGCAACGTTCCAG
The DNA here is from genome assembly GCA_016271365.2 of Neoceratodus forsteri. Classification (NCBI taxonomy): domain Eukaryota; kingdom Metazoa; phylum Chordata; order Ceratodontiformes; family Ceratodontidae; genus Neoceratodus; species Neoceratodus forsteri. The sequence continues at coordinate 3,218,024 of JADMNL010000033.1, forward strand.
GCTAGCACACCTTACTTCCAACTGGGTACCCAGAGCGTGTGACTGTGTAGGGACTAAAAGTGCATGCATAATTGCCTGACTAGATCAGTTTTTGAATCAATCAACCTGATCATGCCCCTCCCTTGTTCAATTCCCCTGAATAAATCAGATCTTACTCTTTTTGCATTTAATCTGACTGTGGTTCTAGTTTGTACCAAAAGCACTGTACTGTTGTTAGTTGCTGCGCCTAATCTTGTTTTACAGGGGGGTTTTCATGGTCAAACTGGTGGAACTAGCCCTGGTGGTAAGTGCAAACAGTGTGGGGAATTGTATGCTGAATAGGGACTCCTGTGAAACTGTTTGTTGCATATTGTCTAGGCCACTAGAGGGGAAAGAGGGGGGTTACAGTGTCCTGGAGGGCTGTACCAAGGTTAGCCTTAATTGTTACTAGCAACCCTGTCCTCCGGGTGGAGGTACCCATTTCAGTACCCAGGCCCCTTTACCTGCAACTAGCCAAGCAGGCAGGAGTAGCAGCCCTTGGGATAGCGCCACCTAAGGATTACATAAGCATTAGCAGTACAGGAGTAAAATGTAAGAGAAAGGGAAAACTGTTTAACCAGAAAGGCACACAAATCCGGAGCTTGTGAGGTCCCACCTGGGAGCACACAGAGTTAGGTGGCCTGCTCAGGGGTAGGGGAAATTGTTTAACCAGGAGAGACACACTAAGCTGAAGCTTGTTTCCAGGTGTGACCTGGGAGCACAAGAAAGTTAAGTGACTTGCTCAGGGTCAAACAGTATGCAAGTGGGGGCAGTGGGATTCAAACCCATGTCTCCAGGTTTGCAGCTCAGTGCCATAAACCACAATGCTACACTGCCTCAGGATCACACAATGTGCAAGAGGAAGTTGAAGGGATTCCCTACCAACTTTGCACTGCTTGTGTGTAGTGTTTATTTCTGTTTAACTCCCTGCAGCCCATTTTTTTTTATACTTTCTGACTTTGTTTTGCACATCACAAGTCCACTAGTTGTACCCCCACACTAGCCCCCAGCAGAACAAATGTGCCATCTCACATGACTCCTGAAGAAAACAGTGCCCTTCTGTACTTTCTCCTTCCCCAATCCTTTCCCTCAGCTATTTTAGTTAATAGTGCCTTGTCTTCAAGAACTCCATTTTTAAGTTTGCTTGTGCACATGTACAAGAAACATGATGCAGCAGTTTAGGAGAGAAGCGGGTTGTGGAGGTGCGGCATTGTGGCAGCCAACAGAGGCACTGCATTTGGGGGCTTGGCACTGGTGGACCAATGCAGGCACACTGTACTGATGACATTGGTTTCCAAAAGTGCCACCTCCTTGAAATGTTTTCGCCGCTGCAATCAGGAGCCACCTCGTAATTGCAGCATCACCCATTTCGCTGCAATGAGGGTGCGACCCGTCACTGCAGGGTGGTACCTTGCCGTCCACATGCCCCTGACCCACTTCATTTGCTGATGGGAGAGCCCACTCCCTGTTGGCATACTATAATTCTCTCCACCATTTGTTGTGTGCTGAGGGGGGGTGCCCAATCCCCCTTGGCTTTTCCTGCCAACTCGGTATGTGCCGACGGGGGTGCCCAATCCCCCATCAGCTACAGCTCCCCCTAAAAAACAGTCAGGTGGCACGCTGGGAGCCCACCCCAGCATGCCAAATGTTCCTGTAAAAAAAAAAGTCCCTCAATGTTTTTCTTTTTCTTTTTTAAAACCTGTAAAACAGAAAACGGTCCCTCGTTGAGTTTGGTGGCCCCTGCCCCAACCCGCGCACACCCTCTGTACATCCTGCCTCCTCCCTCACCCATACTTACCTTTGGAGCCCAGTGCGATGATCTTCGGTGGACTGGGAACACGTCTGCACTCTTCAAAGCCAACCACAAACTGAAGAAATGCTGGTAAGCTGCATAATGGCATAAATAGGGTTTTTTCAACTTTGGTGCATATCTCAGGCATTTTTGGGAATTTTGGCACCAGATTTTCAACATGGGGTTATTGGGACCCTCCCATAAATTCAGCCACTGTCATGGTGTTATTCTGTCCCAAAGGTGATTTTGCGGTCACTGCGCAGAATCACCTTCGGGTTCGATTAACAAAATGACAGTGCCAGTCGTTCATGAGGTGGCCTCTCAAAAGTCTATGTTGCAAATTTGGTGGAAAAATCCCCAAAATGGCTGTTTTATGAGTGTGCATTGTGCAGTTTCCACGCATGCTCGTAGCTTCGCGAATTTGTAATATTTTCATTCCAGATTTTCAACACTGGCATTTTTCACGCCTCCTTATGAACAGTACAGCTGTCATTTTTCACATCCTAACTGAAATGTGGTTTCACACTTCCGGTGCAGAATAGCACAGTCACTGTGGGAAATCAGTGTTCGGGACACATTAAGAAAATGACAGTGACACTGTTCATGAGCAGAGGTCCTAAAATGCCAATGTTGAAAATTTGGTGACAAAAGTCGATAAAATGACTGTTACAAGCATGCATTGTGCAGTTTCCACGAATGCTCAGAAGTGCGAACATTTTGAATATTCCCACTACAGATTTTCAACATTGCCATCTCTTCACACCGCCTTTTGGATGGTACACCTGTCATTCTTCACCTCCTGCCCGATCTGTGTTTACATACATCTGGCGCAGAATGGTACAGTCGCTGTTGGAACTCAAAGTTCGGGACACATTAACAAAATCACACTGCGACTCTTCATGAGAAGAGGTCCCAAATGCTTTCATAAGGTGAGGGTCACAGAAAGGCCATGTTGAAAATTTGTAGTGCAAATACCAACAAACGCCCGGGGCATTAGGGTTTCTAACCATAATGTCCCACCCTGTACAGACTGACAGTCATCAGGGTGTGTCTTTGGATTGCCAAATGTAATGCTCATGCCATCCCATCTCCCAGCCAGTTACAGGCATCAAGGTGTGCCTTGCACTCTTCAGCCCCAGAGTTAACCCCATTCTCCTATACTGCACCCATTTCAGCATATGTCCTTATGGAATGGGGTGACTGTAAAGCCAAACACCCTAAGGCACACCTCAACACGTGTCGGTGTCTGCAGGATAGGGTGAGGTGACATGACATGAACGTCATGAGTAACGACCCAAGCACATACCCCAATGCCTGTCCGTCTCTGCAGGATGGAAGTGGGGTTCACGTGAAGTTCAATACTTCACTGCCATTCCTATTCTGCATCTGTCTAACTCCTGCATTTCCGATGCTAACACCAGCAAGCTAACATTCGGCATTGACAAATGCTTTCTTTTAATTGGATTTTAAATGGCAAGGTATTTATTTTTTCACAGTGCACCATCCAAATGGGCTTGGAACACTTCACAAATATCAACATAACATGAAATAAACATAATATTGAACTGGAGATGCAGTAAAGCCTGTGGGAGGTGAGCGGTGACCCTGAGCTAAAAGTAAACGGACGGTGGCGCATGCTGAGGCCTGTTCGTCTGTGGCAATAACTGCGGCAGCATTGACACTGACATGGAGACAGTTCTGTGATGCTGTGAGCCACTCCTGGACTGCTGTGTCCTGAAGCATAAGATTAGAGAGGCTGAAACATGCATAATGAAGCTACACATCTGTTCCAGTAGTTTTGTGTTTTGTGTGTAGATAGTTTTTCATCTGACAAGGTTCATTTTCTGTGTGCAGATGCAGACCGAAGAGGATAGAAACATAGAAACAGACTTTGATGGCAGATCAGGACTGCTTGGCCCACCCAGTCTGCCCGTTTCCCTTCCTACAGAATAGGCTGCAGATCCTAGTTAACCAACAGCCTATTTCTTCCTACCCCCCAACAAGAATTGCCTTATGTCTGTCCCATGCATTCTTGAATTCTACCACAGTTTTAGACCCCACAACCTCCTCAGAAAGGCTGTTCCGTGTGTCCACCACCCTCTCTGAGCAAGAAACATAGTGCCACCATACGACGTTTCATAGGTTTGCCACCTTGCTTCCTTATCGCAGGCATGGCCTCACAGCACCAATAAACATCCGAGCTGTCTATGACAGCAGTTCAGATGCAGTGGCGTACAGTTATAATAATAATAATAATTTTATTAGTATAGTGCCTTTCACTATATCAAGGCGTTGAACAAGTTAGTAAAAAATTCAGCATAGAATACAAACATCAAAACCATAAAACATTATAAAATATATCATAAAAACATAATAAATTACAATAAAATTTCACACACTTTACAATACATTTAACCTTCCAAGAAGGCCATTCTCCACAGATGTGTTTTCAATTCCTTCTTGAAAATCTCCACGGAGGATCATTCCCCGTAACCGGCATGGTAGAGAATTCCAAAGAGTGGGTGCAGCATGAGAAAAAGCTCTGTTGCCAGAGGATTTCAAGCTCACTCTTGGAATCTCTAACAACCCCATGTCGGCTGAGTGGAGTGATCGGCCAGGGCAGTAAGGAATCAGCAGGTCTTTCAGATAGGATGGACCCTGGTCGCGAAGGGCTTTGAAAGTCCAAGCAAAGCACCGCTACAATCAGTGGTGGCAATGTGTAAGCAATTTGCATACTGCCGTCGGCAGTATACAAAGTGCCTACACGTTGGCACTGCATTGGAACAGCTGTCATAGACAGCTTGGTCCCCCCGCCCAGCAAACACCCAAGTAGCCAGTCACTTAATTTCCCTGTGCTCCCAGGTCGCACCTGTAAAAAAGCTTTCAACTTAGTGTGCTACTCCTGGTTAAACAAATAAATAAATGTATGGTCACCTGATTTTGCTCAGCCAATCCAATGCAACCCTTTCTCTTCCCCATGTTACAAACAAGCTTAGCTGTATAGCCAATTTATCAAACAGCTCAGATTGTTTTTTGTTCGGGGCATACACATTACATATGATTACCTTCTTGCCATTAAGGGTTCCCTCTGAAAAAATGGAAATGCCCTTCTGGGTCAGCAACATGTTTTATTTTAGCAAAGGGTCAGTGGTGTCAGTAGTTTTCCCCTTAATTCTTTTAGAATTCTGGGGTGAATCCCATCAGGCCCCATTGCTTTGTCCACCTTCAGTTTTAGGAGTTCTTTTAGAACCCTTTCTTCTGTGAAAGGACTGGGATCAACCCCCTATCCAGAGTGCTTCTGTTAATTGGATTAGGCACCTCCGTCTCCTCCTCTTTTGTGAATACTAAGCAGAAGTATTCGTTAAGTATCCCTGCATTTTCACTGTCCCTTTGCCCACTCACCATTCATTCTATTCAGCCTCACTATCTCTCCCTTTGTCTTTCTTCGCTCTCTAATGTATCTATAAATGGTTTCATCCCCCTTCTTAAAGAGCAGCTTCTGACTAATCATTCTAACCCCTTAGTCCGAAAAATATGATTACTGACCTGGCCAGGAGTTCAAATGTGCATACTCTTTTTTGATGTCTATTTAAAAGTTATGCCGCTCATAATTTTATTCCCAGACCTGCCGGCAAAAGACAGCCAGTTCCTGATCCTACGGCTACACCCTCATGCCAGCACACGCAGCCCTGTTTTGTGATGTCGATAAACAAAGGCTGCATGTGCATGCCCCATTGACTTGAATGGGGGTGATTTTTTCAAAGATTTTATACCCATTCAACAACGGGATTTTAACAAATCAAAGTGATCGCTCGACTAACAGGGTCCCTGTTAGTTGAGTGATCGCTTTGATTTGTTAAAATCCCATTGTTGAATGGGTATAAAATCTTTGAAAAAATCACCCCCATTCAAGTCAATAGGGGACGTACATACAGCCTTCGTTTACTGACATCACAAAACAGGGCTGCGTGTGCTGGCTTGAGGGTGTAGCCGTAGGATCCAGCGGGTCTGGGAATAAAATTACGAAGGGCATAACTTTTAACTAGCCATTAAAAAAAGGAAAACTTTGCACATTTGGACTCCTGGCCAGGTCAGTCATCGTTTGGTTTTCAATAAGGGGCTAGTCAAAAGCTGCTCTTTAACTGAATTGGCTATCTTTTCCTCAGTGTGGACCTTTGGTATTCTGACAGCCTTCCCTGCTTCCTTCTGCTTTAATTGGTACAGCTCTCTGCCCTGCTCCTTCTGTGTTTCTTCATACTTCCTAAATGCTGTCATCTCCCTAACCTTCCCCGCCACCTCTTTTGAGAGTTGTTGCAAGTTGCTCCGACTCTACCTCCTCTTGTTTCTGTCTATGGAACACACTCCTGCCCAACTTCTTCTAGTTGTCCTCAACCTAAAAAGGAAGGGGAGGGGTAAGAATGGAGCAAGAGAAAAGTTAGCTAGAGAAGGAGAAGTGATCATAAGAGAAGGCATAAATATGGATATCAAAACTGAGGCCAAACCCTTAAGAGAAGCTTGAGTCATTAACGTAATTAACTGCTTCATGGTCAGTTAAAAACACAGAAATGTCAGTACAGTGGCAGTGGCAGTGACTCAGCAGGTTGCACACTTGCTTCTGAGGCTAGAAGATAAGAATGCTGTGGGTTCTTTCCCCACACCAGGCACGTGGGTTAAATCCCAGTACTGACACTGTAGTGCAGCATGAGGAGGGTGCTAAACTCCTGAGGTGTCATATTTCAGATGAGACGTTAAACTGAGGTCCCATTTGCCTGTTCAGGTTGATGTTAAAGATCCCATGGAACTTCTCAAAAAGAATAGGGGAGTTTTTATTCAAAAAACACAACCAACATATATACACATAATCAAACAGAAATATGATATCTGCATTTCATTTAACATTTCAGATAAGCCAGCCCACTGTAACTCACATCCCACCCTTGAATGCTCTTTCTGTACATACACTCTTAGTACCATCTTTTTCATCAAATTCTTCTTTTGACCCATCACTCTTTTACTTTTCTCATCTTTTTATCCCTTATGCATATTTCATGAAAAGTAGGGAAGTTTTTATCAAAGTAACACACCCATCAAATATACGATAAGACCCTTTCTTCCGTATTTACCACTCCTAATTCTTCCCTTGCCAGATAATTTTCCTCCTCTTCCCTCATTTGTTTCTCCTACTTATGTTTATTACTTTAATGTAAGAGATGGGGTATTTATTTCCCCGGTGTCCTGGCCAAATTTCTCCCATTCACTAAAAATGCCACCAGCAGCTTAAAATCTGGTTCAATGAGTTGGCATCCATCTGTATCACCCCTCCCCGGGACGAGGCTCAAAATAGGCAGAATTGTTTAGTCCTCCTGTCCTGGTCAGCAAAAACTATCTAAATAAACAAGGAGTTATGCTGTCTCCCTGTTAGCAGAAATCTAGATTAAGACATAACAGTCCTAACTAGATCTGTAAAAGGGGGTAAAACCAAATGAAAGATCTGAAAATAACTGTCTGGCTGTGAGATCACCCACAAGGGTTTACTGACGCCAAGGAGGGAGTGCAATAAAATGTGACCACCCCTCCTCTTATATGTGCACACCCACCTGCAAGTGGTGCTGCCTAAGGGGATATAGGTTGACGGCTGGGTGCGTGGTTATAATTGGCTTGGCAAGTGGCACAGTGCCTCCACCTATGGGGATCCTTATAGCACACGAATATATGAACATATGAAGAAACCAGCAGAAGAAGGCCATTTGGTCTATCAAGTCTGCGCATGTTGCAGGGTCCACAGCTTGAGCTACTATCCCTGCCCCCCTCCCCACTCCTCCCATCCTCCTTACCCATGACCCTTACCCATGGGTGTAGGCAGGCATACTCCAAGCACTCCATGGTGTGCACTTTTATTTAAAGGGGGTAGCAAATAGGTTCTGAACTGCTTCCTTTTCCCATGAAAACTAACAAAGAAAATACTGAACCTTTCTGTAATTTTCTTCATAGGAGTCAAAACTAGAAGGACTGGTCACTAATACTCTCTTTGCATCCCAAGGACAATACAAGTTTACAGGCTCTGGGCTGGTATGTTGGTGTCTTATGGAACAATGCATGGCATTTGTATTTATCCATGCATGGCAACAACCATTGTCATGAGATACAAAAGTTGTATTTAACAGTGTCCTGGTGTACATTTGTATTTGTAACATGGCATCAATAGTGTGCCTGTGAGCTCGCGCTGCGATAGGCATAGGAGGGTCACGAGACGGCAGCCCGGGCGGGCATTAACTTGGGTATATGCCGTGCCTGCTTGCAGTACCGTCACCGCCAGACCCCTGCCTAGCAGCACTGAGACCGAGCTCAGCAGAGACAGGAGCACCAACACCTGGAGTCATCCGTCATGGAAGCGGGCACGGGAGCAGTACCATGGCGGACATCCGCAAGAGGCAGCCAACCAGACCCAGGAGCAGGAGCGAGAGCCGACCTGGAGCAGGGCACCACCCGGAGCAGTGTCTGCGGGAGGAAGAGGAAGGAAGCCCCAGGATACTGGCATCGAGACTCGGACGCTCACACTCCTCACTGGAGACCTCCCGGGGCGCTCATCACGGGAACAGCCGCAGCGAGTCGCACAGGAGTGCGACTGAGAAGTTGGCTGCACAGATCTGCGCAACTCCAGGGACAGCAGGTAAGGACCGCATTGGTTTCTATCCAGGCATGTGCACCGCACTGTGACAGCAGAGCACAGGGTGACCGGTCGTGCAGCCCCTCCTTGTGCCACTGTTTTTCTCGCACACTGGGACCACTCCAGATGCCTCCACTGATCCGCGGCCATGTTACAAAAGCATTAAGCCACTCCGTCGGTGTGCTCTAATGCGATTGATGTGGGGGGGCGGGTGGTAGCCCTCGGCCATGGGCCTCGGGCATGCACCCCCCCCATGCATCAATCCAGCATTAGAGCACACCTCCGTCATGGCTTAATGCTTACATCTACATGGGGGGGGTAGCTCACCCTAACAAGCAGGGGGGATAGCAGTGAGTCCACTTGGTGTGCAGATCTGAAATTCCTGGCTACACCCCTGCCCTTACCTTCCCCCTATACCTGTCCCAGCCTCTCTTAAAGCTGCCCGCTGTCTTCAATGAGATTACCTTTTCTGGCAGTGCATTCCAAGTGTTCACCCCCACCCTCCAGTTTAAGACTGTGCCCCCTCGTGTTATGGTTGCCACTCAGCTTAAAGAGACTCTCCTTATCAACCTTATTTATCCCTTTCAAGAACTTGAAGGTCCCAATCATGTCCCCTTTCTCTCTCTCTCTCTCTCTCTCTCTCCTGTCTTCCAGGGAGTACATGTTCAGTGCCCTCAAACTCTCCTCATATGCGTTACTCTGCTGACCGACTATCATCTTTGTAGCCCTCCTCTGGACCTTCTCCAGCAGGTTAATGTCCTGTACTGCCAGTGTGCTTCCCCACAGAAAATGAAATACAGCTCCCTCTCCTGGGAGCAGGTAGAACAATATACCATCTGCTCTCCACTTATCACTCTAAGCACGCAAATATTACACTACACAATAATGCAAATAGTACACAACATAATAATGCAAATAATTCAGCAATTGCAGGAAAATAAACAAGGGGGTTATTTTGGGGCTGGATAATGAGGTAAGGGACAAGGGAAGCAAAGGGTAATACGACATTCAACAAAACCTTATGATAAATACTGTCTGCAGGCAGAATATACAGGTACCACAGTCTATTACAACCCAGTATTCCCTGTCCCAGCCCACCCCCACCTGGTGCACAGTTAACCCCACAGTCCCTGTGGGAGCTCTCAAATACCTAGTGTACACACTGAGGAGTTACAGGCCTGTGGCTAGTAGACACTGGGTGCAGCACCGTTGCAGTGGTTCGATGCTGCAGATGCAAAGTACCAAACTACGCCGGGGTGTAGGAATACAGTTTATCCTGGCTATAACTGTTGCTGGGAGCATAGCTAAGGTCACACAGGAAGCCCAGATGGAAAGTTAACTAGTTAGCTAGCTGAACAGTTAGAAAAGTATTTGGTTGGGTAAAACTCCATACTCACAACCTTTTGGTGAATAGGAGATGCAGGAGTTAGTGGACGTCTCCCCTTGCAGGCAGTTTTAGAAGAACAGGCAAACTGGCATGGAATGCAATCAATGATCCTCTTCACCCCACAGAGGGACTTGTGTTCACCCACCTTGGCAGTAGGCAGGCCATGGTCTTCACCCCACAGAGGGACTTGTGTTCACCCACCTTGGCAGCAGGCAGGCCATCCTCTTCACCCCACAGAGGGACTTGTGTTCACCCACCTTGACAGTAGGCAGGCCATGGTCTTCACCCCACAGAGGGACTTGTGTTCACCCACCTTGGCAGTAGGCAGGCCATCGTCTTCACCCCACAGAGGGACTTGTGTTCACCCACCTTGGCAGTAGGCAGGCCATGGTCTTCACCTCACAGAGGGACTTGTGTTCATCTACCTTGGCAGTAGGCAGGCCATCGTCTTCACCCCACAGAGGGACTTGTGTTCACCCACCTTGGCAGCAGGCAGGCCATCGTCTTCACCCCAGAGAAGGACTTGTGATCACCCAGTTTGGCAGTAGGCAGGTCATCGTCTTCACCTCACAGAGGGGCTTGTCGTCACCTGCCTATCAGATAGACCAGCAGTTGAACAGGCAGGCAGAACTTCAGCACTTCGGTCCCCGGCCGGAATTTCACTCTCTTGTGCCAGGACATTGAGGCAGAGGATCTGTCACTCACACAAGCACAAATAAAAGACTCCTTTCAGCAGTCCCTGATATCTGGATTGCTAAATATCAGCAGTCTAGTCCAGGCTGAGGTAAACCCCTTGGTCTCTGGGATTTACCGGACAATTAGGAACAAGTTCAGAATGTCCTTGGTTTGTTTTGGCACAAACTGCTTCATTTTTTTCTAGGACAGCAGCAGGAGCTGTCAAAATCAATTTTTTCTTCTTAAAAATGCTCACAGAAAAGTCTCAGGGTCAAACTATCAATCCCAGAATGTTTGGTTTGAATCTCGACACCTCATTGGTCCACACTAGTCTTGAACTTCATGTCCTGATTGGAAGTACTGCAGTTACCAATAGGATTCCACGCTGTCCTCAAGCAACCTCGGCAAAGATGGCCACCTCCAGACAGTACTTGCTCATCGAAGTCCATTTTATATAAAAGGAAACAGTGTTGGCAGCAGCTGGCTGCATGGCTAGGATGCTGTTCCTATCTGGTGGTCACTAGAGCCAGGGGGCACTTTGTGGGGATAGGAGCTCTGTCGGAAACTCTGTTTTGTGGGCTTCCCAGGAGAAGTTGTGAGGCAAATGGCAGTTCTGGCTCTATGCATCATGGGACTTGTAGTCCCTGCATGCACCATGTTATTCCCTGACTCCTGACCCACTAGAGGCAAAGACTAGGTTGGGAACCTTCATAAAATGTTCTATTTTGTTAATTTTGGTTCTTTCCAGCCCCCTTTGCTGTCTGGTTGGGCTGGGGCGATGCTTTCCATAAGCAGCACTTCTGCCACATCCTCAATGGGTGCTTGAGGCACCAGAAACACTTTTTGGCCTATCTCTATGTTCCCTGCCCTGCTGTGCAGCAGTTCAGGGGCAGGGGAGCAACACAAGTGAGCAGCTCACTGGCCGCTTTCATTATCGGCGCTTGAGGCACTGAAACTGTCAGATGCGCTCTCCAGGCCTGACAGCAGTCCAGGATCTGACTGGGGGAGCAAGGAGGCAAATGGTTCACTTGCCGCACTGAAGAGGCACACTGAGGGGCTGCAACAAATCAGTCTGCCCCTGGCCCTTGGGAATCCAGGATTGGGGTGGAAACAGCAGTAGGCTGCAGGAGCTTCAGGTGGAGGAGGAGGAGGACTGGGGCCTTCAGGTAAGATCCTGACTAGGGAGGGGGTTACAAAAACATATCAGAATATTTAACTTAGCGTATGCATGGTACCAGGAGTCTGGTTCAAACAGATAAGGGGAAGAGTGTAAAACTGACAAGTATGCAACTCTCATAACCGCTTCAATACAATAACCATCAAAACATTGAAAAATGAACCAGCATAAGTCTCAACTGAAAATGCAGAATTGTTCTCATCAAAATATCTCAGATTTGTATGTAAGGCCTACACTGGGTTATTAAATCCACCAAACTTGTAGATTTTACAAGTGACACTAGAGAGTACCAGAATCTATTCCATTTGCTGTGCAAGCCTTAACAGGAGAGTGGTGAATGCTGCACAGTTCCTATAGTCCACTGGTCCCAGCGATGCACATGATCTAATCCTGCAACTCCTATATGAGATCCATTTTCCGCAGACTTTCACTTAATTCTAGCCACAAAGTCATCAGTGGATCATAGAATCGAGGGCATTTCTTAGAATTATAGCATCTGAACCTGGGTCCGAGGAGCAGCCAACATTTGAAGGAGGTCTGTTTTCCTGATCTCTACTTTGGGTCCGTTTCTTTGGATTTGTGACTGTGACTCACCTTGGAAGGTAACTTTGTGAAGGCCACTGGGGAAAGGGTTTAATGTTTTGAAGATTGTTGTTGTCGGGGAGCTGTTATTTAGACTTACCAACCTCGGAATAAGATAGCAGTGTGTTAGTTTGGGGAGGTCTGGCATGTGGGGCAGAGCTGGAATTACCTTGTAGTACTGTTTGTGAGGGTGAATAAGAACCAGTATGCACCATCACAGCAGAAGCAGAAGCAGAAAGCAAGGGAGAGTGTACAGGCAGGGCACGCTCTTCAGTGAGAGCACGAGCTGGGCACTCTGTGCCATCTTCTCTGAGGGATGGCCGCTGGAATTCAAAGTGTGTAGAGCCCTGAGAATTATTCAGTAACTGCCAGACCTTATCCACCAAATCACAGTTAGTTTAGGGGCCTCCATTACAAGAAACAGCTAGTGAAGCAGGATGTTTCATAACACATGTCCACCCGTGATTCTGAAGCACCTTCCACACCTCTGTGAACTCTTTTCTCTTGTTTGCTGTCTCTGTGGCAAAATCTTGAAAGAAACAAATGCAATGACTCCGCCAGTGTAACTGTCCCTCTTCCCTTGCCAGCCTCAGAATTTCTTCTTTGATGGAGAAATGCAAAAAGTGAACTATTATCGGCCTGGATTTGTTTGCATTAAGAGGGCATGGAGCGGAAGAGCAGTGAGCCCTCTCAATTTCCAGGGGCCACTGTACATCGGCAGCCGACTTTCCACAGGGCGGCACCATTGATTGGGCAGTTTTTCTTCTCAGAGTTTGTGAAAATGCGAAAAAAACTAAAAAAAATGGTACTTGGCCAGCCGGAACTGATATCGTTTGAAAGCTCAAATCAAGTGGAAACAAATAAGACGAATGCGCTCGTATTGAACTTGAATAACTTAAACAACAGACTTCAGGATTATTAAGTTGAGTGCTGGCAGAGCTGTCTCTTCATACCACCATCATTGTAAGTACCCGGCACATACAAGCCATTTACAAGATCTTATGTGGAATGGTGTTGAAGCCCTTGCTGAAATCTAGGTAGGCCACATGAGATCTATGACAGTTGATCGACAATTTCATTGTCGACCGATGTTCAGCGACTCCTTTATGTCAACTGCATTTGTGGTTGGCATAAAGGGAGTTTCTTCAGACTGTGTTTTCTTAGCCCCTGACCCCCCCATGTGGGGGGGGGCTCTGCCCCCCACAGCCCCCGCTAATTAATTAATCAACTCAGAGTCAGAGTTGCTTCTGGGGAGGGGGTTCAATACCCCCAGAAAGCAGTGTCGCAGTCCTGCACTGACACTACAGCGACCTGCTGCTGTTGTTGCTGTAGTGTCAGGTGCAGTTAGTTGTCACCATTGTGACGGCATACCAGTCAGATCCACTACTCCCCCAATTCACTTCCCTCATCACCCAGTCACAGAAATCTACTAGATTTGTCTGACATGACTTTCCCGCTGTGAATCCATGCTGTTTCAGATCCTGTGCTCTGCGGGATTCAAGATGTTTCATAGTTCTGTCTTTTAGCAGTGATTCCATTATTTTCCCCACCACCGAGGTTAGGCTGACTTGTCCACAATATTTCAGCCTATTCCCTGCTCCCACATTTGTCTAGAGGGACTGCATCTGCTCCCCTCCAGTCCCCTGGAACCACGCCTGTTTCCATCATATCATTGAACTGGGCTGCCAGTGGTGCTGCCAGCACCTTCCCAAGCTCCTTTAATATTCTAGGAAGATTCCCACCTGGTCCCATTGCCTTGTCCACCTTCAGCTTTGAGAGCTCCTTTAGAACTGTCTCCCCCGTAAATGGAGTAGTATCCATCTCCGCCCCCTTGATGCGCCTGCCGCTTAATTGTGGTCCCTCACCTTCTCCCTCTTCTGTGAATACTGAACAAAAATATTTGTTCAGGATTGTTGGTTTTTCTAAGTCCCCTTCTGCCTACGCCCCTTCTTCCCTCTTAAGCCTTACAATCCCACCCATTGTCTTTCTCTTTTCACTGACGTGCTAAAACAAAGTCTTGTCCCCTTTCTTCACTCCCTGGGCTATTTTTTCCTCTGTTTGTACCTTTGTGATCCTGACTGCCCTCCCTGCCTCCCTTTGATTATTCAGATACACTCTCCTCTCCTCCTCCTTCTGTGCTTCCTTGTACTTTCTGAAAGTCAGCTTTTTCTCTTTTACCTTCCTGGCCACTTTCTTTGAGAACCATAGCATTTGTTGCCTCCACTATGGCTGTTTTTTGATGGGCCCACTGTTCTTCAATCCCTCCCAGTCAGGGGAGGCACTAGGCACATGCAACCTATGTATTTGCATGGGGTCCCCAGTTAGCAAGAGGGCCCCTTGGCCCTGCCAACCCACAGCATGCTGTCTGTTGGGGACCCTGGCATTGAGCTTTGCATGGGGCCCCCACAGAGCATAACCCTCCACTGCCTCCAGCTGTCACCCCTGCTAGTGCTTTCCTGAGACATACCCCCCTGCAAAGTCTGCCCTCCTGAAGTCCTGGTCACATGCTTTCATTTGGCTTGACTCTGCCACTTTTCTCATATTGAATCACACCGTGCAATGGTCACTGGACCCCAGGCATCTACCCACCTTGACATCTTCAGTTCTTTCCCTGTTGGTGAGTAGCAGGTCCAAAACTGCACCCTCACATGTGGGGTCTAGTACTAGCCATCTGATGCATGCCCCTTGCAGGGAGTCCAGTATATCCAGGCCCCTCGAGAGGAATTCTAGGCCTGGGAAAAGTTCTGACCCCGGGGCCCCTATGCAGCTGCATACAGTAATATGCTGGGTGGCCCGGGACCCTCTTTGGTACTGGGTCCTGGGAACTATCCTCAGCTCCCCCACCCTCTCAAAGGCCTTGAGTATGTCTCTGCTGCTGGCAGGGGCTGCGGCTTGGATGCTTCAGTCAATATCTAGCAGACTGAAGTCATCTATCAGCAGCACGTCCCCTTTAGCTGCCATTTTATGGACTGCTTCCACTAAAGCTTTATCCAGCTCTTTCCCTTATGTTGGAGGTGCCCCTTGCGTCAAAAGCTACAGGAAAACCAACAATTGCAGGAAGCCTGTGCTGATAAGACCTTGGACGCTTGCCTTCAAACTCCTGTACTAGCTACAAAACCAGTTATTCTCCGACGGATGAAGATGGCTTTGGAGGCACGGCTCCTGATCCTCTTTTTCACAGGCACCAGTAAGTGTTTTAGTTTCATCCATTAGATTATCTGGAATTGCAAATGCTAGGGGTACATTTTGTGCCAGAAATTCAACTTTTACTTCCATGGTTTTTACTTACTGAGGGGAGAGCTGAAGTTTCTGTCTTTCATCCTTTAGAGATTTCCTGTTTTCAACATTCTTATTTTTAAATATAAATATGTTTGGAAGTTTTCACTGGCAGGTGCGGGATTGGTTGGGGGAGGGCGGTACTGTTCATTGTGTGATCAAAGTCGTGGTTAAAAACTGAGAGGGGATACAGTCAGGCTATGTACGGGCAAACCCTTCCCTCTCTTACTTCCAGGACCGCAGAGTCAGCTGCAGAAAAATAAACCCCTGAATTCTGTGCAGAGTAAGGAAGCAACTGGGAATATAACTAGTGGCATGAAAGCAATACTTGGCAGAGAAATACTAATCAGACTGAGAAATGGCAGCCACATTTTCCGTCACAGACTGATATCGGAACACTCTTGTGCCTCCATTACTCCACCGATCGCTATTTTCCTGCAGTCTCAGGCCCACAGAAGCATGGTACACAGAGAACCATGACTGGGATGTTAACATACCAGGGTACACAACCTACAGGAGAGACATGAAAGGGAGAAGAGGGGGAGGAGTAGCTCTCCATGTCAGGGAGGGGATAAAAGCACTGGAACAAAAGAGTAAACAGGAAGGAGAGGAGGCACTGTGGGTTACCTTAGAGACTGGAAATGGCACCACAATCTGCACAAGGGTTTATACAGACCCCAATGCCAGGGGGAGGGAATGGACAAGGATATGATAGAAGGCATCCTTAGGATGGCAGAGAAAGGGGAGATATTGCCGATGGGGGACCTGAATATGCCAGATGTTAACTAGAGCACACTTGCTGCAGCCACATCCAAGAGCAGGGCCATTCTTTGTGCTCTACAAGTAGCAGGCCTCAAACAGCTAGTTTTGGAACCCACTCATGAGGGAGCAATCTTAGACCTTGTACTCTCAAATGGGGACAGTGAGAGGATCTCAGATCTAGAAGTGGGTAGCCATTTGGGAACGAGTGACCACCAAACTGTGTGGTTCCTGATAAACTCAGAGTAAAGCCATACAAAAGTGAGGGTACTGGTCTTCAGGAGGGCTGACTTTGGCAAGATGGGAGAGTGCCTTAGAAAATCACTTGCAAACAGGCTAGAAGGAAGGGTGGAGCAACAATGGGGAAACATCAAAACTGCCATCACAGAGGCAACAAGCCTTTGTGTGAAGCAAATAAACAAATTAAAATGAAAGAAAAAGCCACTATGGTTCTGAAAAGAGGTGGTGGAGAAGGTTAGGGAGAAAAAGATAGCATTTAGGAAGTAAAGGGAACACAGAAGGAGCAGGACAGAGAAATGTAACAATTAAGGCAGAAGGAAGCAGGGAGGAAAGTCAGAATAGCAAAGGCCCAAACTGAGGAAAATATAGCCAACTCGGTTAAGAAGGGGGATAAAACCTTTTATAGGTACATCAGGGAGCATAGAAAGACAAAGGCAGGGATAGTGAGGCTGAATAGAATGGACGGTGGGTGGGCAGAGAGTGACAGTGAAAAAGCAGGGATACTGAATGGATACTTCTGCTCAGTATTCACAAAAGAGGAGGAGGAGAACAGTAGCACTCTGGATTGGGAAGGGGGGTTGAGCCCAGTCTTTTCACAGAAAAAAGGGTTCTGAAAGAACTCCTAAAACTGAAGGTGGACAAAGCAATGGGGCCTGATGGGATTCATCCCAGAATTCTAAAAGAACTAAGGGTAGAACTAGTGACACCACTGACTACCCTTTTTAATAAATCATGGGAGAATGGGGTAGTACCTGAGGACTGGAGGAAGGCGGATGTGATTCCCCTTCACAAAATGTATTTATATATTTATTGGCACTTGCTGAAGGTGCAGTCACTATTTTAGCCTAGGGCCCGGATATTCAAACTGCGCCAGGCTGTGGCACAAGCCAGGGCGCAGCTCAACTTGGTTGCACAGGGGTGTGGCCTGGGTGATATTCAATGGAGCTGCGCCATGGCTCAGCAGCTTTAAATATCGCACCCTGGCCACCCGCAGTGCACATGGTGCAGTGGCACTGCGCCAGCGCAAGTGGCCAGAGTGGAGCATGGAGATGCACCAGCACAAGTGGCCAGAGTGGAGCATGGAGATGCGCTAGCGCAAGTGCCATTGCGCCATGCACAGCACCTGCGATATTCAAAAGGGGACATGCAAATGGGGCCATAATTTATGCAAGGTGCACAGGGGGCCATTTGCATCTCATTATGGCCTCATTTGCATCCCATTAACATGCAGGTGCGCCGATCCTCCCTTAGATGAACTGTGCCTGGCGCCCTTCCAGGCAGCAGCCGTTGAGGACTGACACCCCCTGCAGCCTGAACGTGGGCATTCATCTAAAAGAAAACCCCCGTCTAATATCCCTGGTGGTCCAGTGGACCGCTATATGCCCGATCGTGGGCATCGGTTTAAACCCCCCCCCGTCCAATATCCCTGGTGGTCCAGTGGACCGATCGCTGCCCGATCACGGGCATCATTTGAAATCACACCCCTGCCAATATCCCTGGTGGTCCAGTGGACCGCACTCTGCCAATTGTGGGCATCTGTAAAACATAGAACAATCCTATTACCCTTGTGGTCTAGTGTACCCCCCCACCCACTGGCGCCCCACCTCCCCGGTCAGCGGTGGCGGCAGCACCACCCGCCTGCCACCTGCACGCCCGCTGACTGACAGCTTGGTAGGATTGCACACCATTGGTTCACAGTGTGAGCCATTGGGCGTGCAGCCATACCATACTATACAGTCCAGATATGTGAATTCATTCATTCACATATCTGACTGGAGAGTATAGTAGGGTTGCACACCCATTGGCTCACGCCAGAACCATCGGGCGCAGCCCACTGAACTGTCAGTCGCGGGCAGCGGGCGGCAGGCGGTGGGTGCTGCTGCCTGCCGCCTGACCGGGGGATTGCGGGGTGGTGGAGCTCAGTGGGCGGGTGGAGAAGGGGGTACATTACACTACCAGGGTAATAGGACTGTTCTATGTTTTACAGATGCCCACGATCGGGCAGAGTGCGGTCCACTGGACCACCAGGGATATTGGTGGGGGGGTGATTTCAAAAGATGCCCTCGGTCGAGCAGCGATCAGTCCACTGGACCACCAGGGATATTGGAGGGGGGGTGTATTATACCAATACCTGCAATCGGGCACATAGGGTCCACTGACCACCAAGGATATTGGAGGGGAGTCTTTACATGGATGCCTGCAATGGGGCATGGGGGTGCCGCCAGGTGCTGCAGGAACTCGGTGGCCACCCACAGGTGGCAGCTGCTGTGTTGAGCCCTGCACTGCGGCAGCTCACCTGTGGGTGGCCATCATTTGTTCCTTTTTTGGGGGGGCTTAGCTTTGTGCAGGCGCAGGTAGGGGTTGTGCATGCATGACTCTGCACATCCCAGGCTGAATATCGGGCTGTGCAGGTTATGCATGGGCATGACCCCCCTACCTGTGCCTGCATACATTACTGATGTGCTCCAGTGCATTGGGATTTGTGCGGTGCACTTTTCCCTTTTGAATATCGTGCCGGGGCGTATCAGTGGATTGTGCATGGCGCAACACTGTTGCGCCATGCGCAATCCTTTTCAATATCTGGGCCTAGATGTTTTTGTAGTTGTCTCTTTTGTTTTGCCCTTATCACATAGAATCATGAATTCCTAGCAGAAGCAAACCTTCCTAAATTATGAAAGATTAGTCAGTCAATGCTAGTGGGGGTTGCAAGGTATAATAGCAAATCATTTTCAGCGACTCACAAAACAGCGAGTACACACTCGTGAAAACCAATTCAGCACACAACAATATTCACCGAATACTAAATTGGCGCATATCTAAATAAATGTTTAATGAAGGGGTCTGTGCCCCCCCACACCCACAAATTTTTCAAATCATCTTTGAGGCGGGGCCGGACAGTGGAGGAAGACGAGGGACTGAGGACAGCAAGAATTTAGTGGCGCTGAGGGTTGAGGAGCTCGGGCTGCCGGGGGTTGGCATGGGAAAAGTGGATTGAGCATCCAGAGGACTGCTCTCCTGTTTCTGGGGGAGGAAGACTAGTCGTCCCACTCGCTGACTGCCCTCTGGTGGTGGCTGAAGGGCAGTACGGGTTGGGAGACTTGGAACCAATGTCTCAGTATCAGAGGGGAAGGGGCAGGCAAAAAAATGGAGGAAAATCACATGTGTAAAGAAGCAGAGGTATAGGAGAATGGGGCGAGAGTTAGGACTGATGACCCCAACGCACACCCTGATACCAGTTGGGGGCAGGCTGGAGGTGTCCGGGGGGGGGGTTTCAACCCTAACACTAAATTTCCTTAGTTTTGTCGCTGTGGAACAACCCTAACTGATGCATGAAACTGAGTTTTTTTGCCTCTAATTGGACCAATGGGCTTGCAGGGCATACTGTACTAGACAGTTCTAAATATGTGAATGAATATATTGTAGTATTTTTACCGGGGTGGAAGACAGGGGTCCTGCCTCCATCCAACTGGTGGGGGGGGGTTCATGTGAATTTCAAGTGTTTTTTTTTCTCCTTGTCACACTGTGAGTCAGAGGCTGGGGTGGGAATTGAACCTGTAGTCTGGTTCACATTGTGTCCATTCCTAACCTCTGCACTCCACAGTCTTCCATATGACAGTTCTTCACTCTCAATTGGCTCACGTTCTGTACTGTAGAGGCTTTCAGGAGGTCGAGAGGGCTAGTGGTTACGGCGCCCTCCCCACCCCCACCCCGAATCGCAACACAAGGCTTTCAGGAGGTCGAGAGGGCTAGCGTTATGGCCTACCCCACCCCCAAATCGCAACACAAGGCTTTCAGGAGGTCGAAAGGGCTAGTGGTTAGCAGTGCCCCAAATCGCAACACAAGGCTTTCAGGAGGTCGAGAGGCTAGTGGTTATGGCGCCGCCCCACCCCACCCCCAAATCGCAACACAAGGTACATCGGAGTGGAGTGCACTGAGCTACGGAGCTACAGAGAAGGACTCTGCTGCCTGCATTTTCATTTTTTAAATCTTGGCGCCATTTTACTGTCAGCGTATATATGGAGATAGTCTCCTGCTGAGGGATTCATTAAGAAAGATTCTGTGTTATTGGTACCAACAGACTGGTGCCTTAAGAACTGTTCCAAGATTTATTTAAGGGCTTTTAGTGTTTAAATTTCCCTCGGAGCAAAGGCGGGTGCCTTAACAACTGTACCTTGCATATTTAAAAGAGTTTAAGGGCTTTAGTGTTTAAATTTCCCTCGGAGCAAAGGCGGGTGCCTTAACAACTGTACCTTGATTATTTAAAAGAGTTTAAGGGCTTTTAGAGATTAAATTTACTTAAAGACTTTAGAGATTAAAGAAAATAAGTTGAACAGCAAGCGAGCGTTTACTCCACTCCGTGAGTTACTCCGATTTCATTACAGTACTCGCTTCTATATCCCCTCCCTCTTGTTCTCCAACTCGACTTCTTAAATTCCTTACCTGTCCCTTACTTTCTCCACAGGCTTTCAGGAGGTTGAGAGGGCTAGTGGTTACGGCACCCTCCTCCACCCCAACCCCCTGAATCACAACACAAGGTACGTCGGAATGGAGTGCACTAAGCTACCGAGCTACGGAGAAGGACTCTGCTGCCTGCATTTTGGCCCCGCCGACGCAGGGCGTCAGCTCCCCACCACCCCTGCCACTATCCCTTTCTGAGCACTCCCTTTTATAAGCAGCTTTAACCAATCAGCCTAGATCTCCATTAGCAGCTTATACTGTTCAACCACTAGAGGCTGCTCTACTGCTAGCTATCCTGTGTCACTGTTCACCCTTGAGATTTCCACTTTTAATGTTAGGTTGATTGCTATAATTCTGCTGCTTTGCCATTTGTTTCCCTCTGCTCAGTCCCCCTCCCTATCGTACTCTGATGCACCCCCTCCTCCCTCCTCTGCAACTGGCCTCAGTCTGGACTCATGGCAGCTAGTGAATTTATGGGTAGCCGCTCTCTCCCCCCATGACCCCGTTAAAGGGGCTGGGCATACAGCTTACACTCCTGACACTCACTATGAATTCCTGCCTAGGCGTTCAACCCTGACTTTGCCCCTTGGAGCTATCCAGACCCAGTTACCACAGCATGTAACACTGTCGTCCACCCCAGACTTTCATTACCTCCTTCAGGCCTACCTCAAGGCACAGGCAGTACCCATTCCAACTGTCTCCTCCACTATGCCACCTACCCAGCTATCCCTCTATAAAAAGAGGAAGTGCTCCTGGAACCACACCTCAAGGTTCCTTCTTCTCCTCCTCCTCCTCTTGTCAGGGAATATCCATCCTAATCCTGGACCACCAATAGTCATGTTGCCTCCACAACGTACCCCGGGTCCGCTGCACATTGCCTCTCTCAATATTTGTAGCATCCTAAAAAAGTGGGACTCTTTCCAGGGCTGGATACTACAGTATCAACTGGATGTCATAGCAGTGTGTGAAACCTGGCTCACCCCTCGGACTCTCGATTCTTCTGTATCACTGCCCAGGTTTACCCTTTACCGTGTGGATTGACAAGATAAGCATGGGGGTGGCTGTGCCCTCTATACTAAGGACACCTACTCCACTCCACTCCCCTCAACTGGGGGTTGTCCCACAGGCCCTCCCTGTCAAACTGTCATTGGGATGAGGCCAAAACCTTTATATATAACAACAGTATACATTCCTCCAAGGGATCAAAAATCAGCCTTCCAAGTGTTATTGTCATATGTGGACACACTACCATCACAGTCGGAATTACTTGTACTTGGAGATTTTAATATCAATTGGCTAAGTAAGGATGCCATCCCTCTCATTGATATCGCCACAGCCCAAGACCTAACTCAACTGGTCACTTCCCCTACCTGCTTGGACCCGCGGGCTGGATCCTCCTCCCTACTGGACCTCATCTTCTCCAATCGTCCGCACAAGATCACTAATGTCTCCATACTACCAAATGCCCTCAGTGACCACTCTCCAGTTCTCTGCTCCTGGTCCTGTAAACTCCCAAGATCCCCTCCCAAAATAATTGTGCAATGTAAACTTGGTCCTGGTAAACTAGCACAATTAAAAGCTCATCTTAGGGCCTTGGATTGGTCCTTCATTTCAAACACCGTAAACCTTGACAGTGCCTTGGACCTATGTACTCTGTCCTTCAATAATATATGCGACCTCTATGCACCTTTCACTAAAAGAATGGTTAAAGGCAATCATGTACCTTGGTTCACTGAATGGCTCAAGAGTTTAATGCGAACTAGAGACTCATTGTGGCAGCTCTCCAATGAGTCCGGCCTACCTCATGATAGGCGGAATTATAGAACGCCTCGGAACAAGTGCACTTGGGCTATTCACAAAGTCAAAGCAGAATACTATAACCGCCTTAACCTTGTCCTGGGGATCCGCCACAAGTTCTGGAACAACATTAAGGAAATATGCGGTAAGGTCCCTAATCCGGTTCCCATTCAAGTCATGTCAAACGGGTCCTTGACCACTGACCCCAGTCACATTGCTGCAGTTTTCAGCAATGCCTTCTCCAACCTTAGTCATGTTCTCCCCCCACCGAATTTCTATGATCCTCCGGCTCCTAGCACACTTTCTCCCCACTCCGGTGCTCCCCCCTTTTATCTGCACCGCATCTCCCCTATGTCAGCCGAACCGTACCTTACTACTGCCCTTAGCCACACCTCCTCCAGCGTCGACTCCCTTGGTCTCAGAATTCTTTGACTCACCCTTAAGGAAGTCCTTGATCCTCTCACCCACATTTTAAACCTCTCCCTTTCTCTAGGTAAATTCCATGCCATATGGAAATCCGCCTTTATCACACCTATATTTAAAGGTGGTGACCGCTCCTCTGCTAACAATTACTGCCCTATCTCCATACTGTCTCCCCTCTCCAAGGCCTTAGAGAGGATTGTTTTGGATCAGCTCACTGACCACCTCAATAAATATAACCTTCTCTGCAAACAACAACATGGTTTCCGCAAAGGTCACAGCACGACTACTGCCTTGCTTGAACTTACATTGCACATCCATACTGCGCTGGATAAAGGCCACATCACAGGTGCGATCTTCATTGACCTTACAAAGGCCTTTGATACCGTCCACCATTCTCTTCTCCAAACCTCCTTGATCAATCTGGGTCTCTCTCAGGAAGCTGTGGGATGGTTCTCTGACTACCTTGTGAACCGGACCCTTCAAGTTAAAATTAGCAATGCCCTATCCACCAAATCTCCTGTCCTCTCAGGTGTCCCAAAAGGGCCCATTTTGGATGCCCTTCTATTCAGCTTCTTCCTAAACTCCCTCCCCTCATCCTGCCCCTCCAACTTATTACTATATGCAGAGGATGCTGTCATCTTCTCCTCCAGCTCAGACTCCCTTCAACTCCACCAGTCCCTCCACTCCTCCTTCAACTCTGCGGAAAGCTGGTTCTCCTCACAACGCCTCATTATTAACTATAAAAAAAACAAAGTAATGCTATTTGTACATCCGCAGAATGCCAGGATGGGGCTTTTCCCACAAATACTATCTGCGACCCAGACTCCCCTGGAACTTGTGGATTCCTTTAAATATCTGGGCATCACCTTGGACACTGGTCTTACCTATCATGAGCATATACATCAACTATCTAAGGCCCTAAATATTAGGCTAGGGCTCTTGCACCGATTTAAACATTGCCTTACCCCTGATGCCCTTAAGCTCGCTGTCTCCTCCTTGGTACTCTCCCTGCTCGACTATGGCCTTCTGACTTTTGGAGGGACAAGCACCTCAGCCCTCAGTAGACTTCGACTTGTCCTAAACAAGGCCTGTCATCTGATATTAGGGTGTGATAGACTCACCCGTACCTGTTCGTTATATAAGGACACCAATTGGCTTAACCTTGACAACAGAATCAGGTTCCACACCTGTGTCCTGGCAAAAAAAATCACCCTTGGCCTCTCCCCCTCGGCACTCGCCCCTTTAATCACCACGGACTCAAAAGTTAAACACACCCGTAGCTCTGATACCAGTCTCTTCTCCATCCCTTCATGTCGCACAGCTCAATTCCAAAGATCCTTTTGCTATAGGGCACCTTTGTGGATGAATAATCTACCCACCTCCTTGCTTTATGAACAAAGAATTGGTCATTTTAAAACTCACCTTAGGGCCCTCCTCTGGTCCACAAGCGACTGCGACTGTACCTGAACCAGGCCCCCTGTCCCTCTACCACTGACAATAGTCTCTGGCCTGCCTCCTGCTCATAGCCTTAGTTCTATTCTCCCTGGGATTGTTAAGCATCCAGTTTTTTTTTAACTGTCTTAAACAGCACTAGTTCCTGAATGTTAGCCTAACTGTTCCTGTGACAAACTTAACTTTTACTCTGTAACAATTATGGTAATGTGTGTCTGTATCTATTATATGTGTCGTGGAACCTTTGTAAAGGAGTCAAATTCTTAAATAAATAAATAAACTGTTTAAGTCACCTCGGGGCTCCATTCCATGTAAGTCCTAAGGCACAGAGGTATAAAACCACTTATGTCCACCTGGCTTATGACAGTATGGGGTGCAGGGCAGTTCACATGTTGGGAGAGTTTGAACAAGCTGTAGGGCACTGAAATTGCTCGTGATGTCTGCCTGTGACTGAACCTTAACCCTAACTTTCCCAAATATCTTATGTCCCAGCAGAGCCTACCTCCACCTGTTACACATCAGTTGAACTCATACCAGACTCTCCACGTGGAGGCAAGTGGACTTCATGGGGAAGGCTCAAAAGTTACTTCTCGCACAGAACACAATGGATAGAAATAAGTATTTTCACTGGGGTGGAAGGTGGTGGGGGAGACGTGAATTTCAAGTGTTTTTTCTCCCTGTTACACTATGAGCAGTGACTGGGGTGGGAATTGAACCTGTAATCTGGTTCACATTGTGCCCATTGCTAACCTTTGCACTCCACAATCTTCCGTACAACACTTACTCTCATTCAGCTCACGTTCTGTACAGAAACGCTGCTTAAGCAGCCTCGGGGCTCCATCCCATGCAAGACCAAAGGCACAGCAGCATAAAACCACATGTCCACCTGGCTTATGACAGTGTGGGGTGCTGGGCAGTGCATACGTCGGGAGAGTTTGGAGCAAGTTGTAGGGCACTGACCCAGCAGATCCTACGTCTGCCTCGTCCACATAAGTTGAACTCACACCAGACTCTCCATGTGGAGACAAGGTCTCTACCATATCACTCTTCTACGTACAGTAAGTTGTACTTGGTTTAGCCTTGAAGCAGAGAGAAAAGGTTTTATCAGTTCACCACAGGTCTATGGGCTGATATACGCTGAACACATGCTGTTTACTACATGCGTACAACAGAGCTGCACTCTGAGATGAGAATCCAACAGCAGAGCTCAGGGAGCAGCCAGACAAGAGGTGCCTTCAGGAACAACAGCAACAACCTCGTCCTCAGAGAATCTCGTCTGCACTGGAAATGTCTTCAAGCACCTTGAGGATTTTGTTGCTATTTCTGTTCTTCCTACCTGTGTGTAAGTAACTCATCCTGCATAGTGTCTGCACTCTGTAAAGGCATTTGATTTCCCTTAGCACATGGAAGAGGCCGGGAACATCAGAAAGATCTGCTTGTGGTTCCACTAACTGTAACCAAGACAGGGCTGATAGCTTTCGCTTATCGTCTAGGGGAGAGGTAAGATTGGGGAGGGTTTTGCTCAAAGCTGTTTGTGTGGCACTCGGTTCGGGTAATATTTGTTTTTTATAGAGATTTTTACTGTGCTTTTCCCATAGGTTTTTCTTCCGCTCTTCCCTGCCCGAGGCCCCCTGCACACAGATGTATGTGCGAGTGGAGGCAAGCATGCACACTGGAAGTCAACTGAGTACTCTCTGCCCACCCGTACTGCTGCCGCCTCCTCACCTACACTACCCCACTGGACCTCCACCCAGTGGGAGCAGAACTATGAGGGGGGCAACAACCCACTCCACCACACCCGGGAGAGGACAGCAGCCTGCCGACTTGCTCAGTCCAGCTCCCACCCCATGACACCACTGCAGTGACCCACAGTCTTGCCACAGGGCTGCCCTCGGGGTAATATTTTTACAGGATGTGAACATGCATCAAATCCACATAGCGGATAATATATGGGTAACTTTACACAACAAGCCTGTGTCTGCATCGAGAGGTCACAGAAATGCTGAACTATAGACACAGGCTTGTTTGTGTACGGATACCCATACATTATCTTTCATAGTGTATGGGCATCCAAGCCTGTCGCAGACAGTCTATTTTATTTATTGAAGATATCGGACAACATACCTTTGAGTCAAAGACTCCATTACAAAGGTTCCATGTCATTATATACAGAGACATCAGATACAATGGCAACAAATAAGACAATCGTTGCAAAGAAGCTTGTACACGAGCAAAAGTGGTTACAGAAAGTTGCAAAAACAGTTACAGTGTAAAAACGGTAATCAGTTAACAGGGTACATACACAGCAGGATGGGGGCACCAGCCATGCCCTGGTCGTTATTCAGTAGTCTAGGCTGCACTGGGGGTGTCCATTGTCCAGGTATGAGCATGCCCTGGGGGTGGCAGGCCAGGATGAGGTCCAAATATGGGGGAGGGCATGGGTAGAGCAAAAAATCAAGGACAGTCGCAGGCTGAGCCTTGAGAGATTAGGTCACGTAGTTGGGAATTGAACCGGCCAAGTCTGCTTCCATTTAGTGAACTGGTGGTGTCGGGAGGCACGCGAGGGTTGGTGGCAGGCTCAAATCACTGATACAGTGTGTTGCAGCTTTTTCTGTAAGTTCCAGTGGAAAAAAACCCAGCTTCCAGCTCAATTAGATGGAAGAAGGCAGCTGTTTGGCAGCATTCTAAGTTGCAGTGCTGCAGTAGTGACATCACCAGTGCAGCGCAACAGCGCAATGATGTCACCACTGCAGCACAACAAACATGTTCCAGGCATGGAATAAACATAGAAACATAGAATTTGTTGTCAGACAAGGACCGACTGTCCCACCCTGTCTGCTTTCCCTGTCTATAGTATCACCACAGACCCTACTTGATCTCCGACCCCTTTTCCACCATCATTCCTTCCCACTAATTTACCTGTATGCCTGTCCCAAGCTTCTTTGAACCCTTCAACAGTTTTCACCCCAACTACCTCAGCTGTTAAGCTGTTCCAGGAATCTGCCACCCTTTCATTTCATGCATAACAGGGTTCCACCATAAACTATAAAGAGAGGCAGTGCAAAGAGTTGAATGAAATAAAATACAAGTGGTAATATATGATACTTTTCATACAAAGTGTTTCCTAAAGTGCTCTAACAGCCAATGAGTTGGATATTTTATTTATTTGTTTTATTTTTTCTATTTTAGTCTTTGGTAACCAGGTAACACCCACTAGGCACAGATGCCTGCTTTCAGGTGCAACCTGGGAGCATTGGGCAGTTAAGTGACTTGCTCAGAGTTACACAGTATGCAAGTGGAGGTTGTGAGAATCAAACTCAGGTCTGGTCTGCTGGATGTACCAAGCTCATTCACACCTCGTTCCTCTAACCTCTAGGCTATACTACCAGCCAACTAATAATGCAGGGATTGTTGCCTTGACTAGAATGAGCTTTTCTATTGTGCTGTTCATACACACTGCATCCCAAAGTGCTTTACAAAGCAATGAGTTAGATACTGGTAGTTCAGGGACTGTAGAATGGAACAGAATTTGGATTTATATAGCACCTTTCATACACACTGTATCCCAAAGTGCTTTACAAAGCAATGAGTTAGATAGCAGTAGTGCAGAGACTGTAGAATAGAATAGAATTTGGTTTATATAGCTCCTTTCATACTCAACGTATCCCAAAGTGTTTTACAAAGCAATGAGTTAGATACTGGTAGTGCAGAGACTATAGAATAGAATAGAATTTGGATTTATACAGCACCTTTCATATACACTGTATCCCAACGTGCTTTACAAAGCAATGAGTTAGATTCTGGTAGTGCAGGGACTGTAGAGTAGAATAGAATAGAATCTGGATTTATATAGCACCTTTCATACACACTGTATCCCAAAGTGCTTTACAAAGCAATGAGTTAGATACTGGTAGTGCAGGGACTGTAGAATAGAATAGAATTTGGATTTATATAGTATCTTTCATACACACTGTATCCCAAAGTGCTTTACAAAGTAATTAGTTAGATACAGGTAGTACAGGGACTGTAGTATAGAATAGAATTTGGATTTATATAGCACCTTTCATACAAACTGTATTCTAAATTACTTTACAATGTAATGAGGTAGAGAT
Source organism: Neoceratodus forsteri (assembly GCA_016271365.2). NCBI lineage: Eukaryota > Metazoa > Chordata > Ceratodontiformes > Ceratodontidae > Neoceratodus > Neoceratodus forsteri. Next base: position 3,246,839 of record JADMNL010000033.1, read on the forward strand.
TGGTAGTACGGGGCCATAGAATTGAAGAGAATTTGGATTTATATACCACTTTTCATACACACTGTATCCCAAAGTGCTTTACAAAGCAAATAGATAAATACTGGTAGTGCAGGGACTGTAGAATAGAATTATATTTGGATTTATATAGCACCTTTCATACACATGGTATCTCAAAGTGCTTTACAATGCAATGAGGTAGATACTGGCAGTGCAGGGACTGTAGAATAGAACAGAATTTGGATTTCTATAGCACCTTTCATACACACTGTATCCCAAAGTGCTTTACAAAGCAACGTGTTAGACTCTGGAAGTGCAGGGAATGTAGAAAGGAATTTGGATTTATATAGTTCCTTTTACACACACTGTATACCAAAGTACTTTACAAAGCAGTGCATTAGAGATCAGAAATGCAGGGACTGTACAATAGAATTTGGATTTATATAGTACCTTTCATACACACTGTATCCCAAAGTGCTTTACAAAGCAATGAGTTAGATACTGGTAGGGCAGGGACTGTAGAATGAAACAGAATCTGGATTTATATAGCACCTTTCATACACACTGTATTCCAAAGTGCTTTACAAAACAGTGAGTTAGATACTGGTAGTGCAGGGATTGCAGAATAGAATAGATTTTGGATTTGCATAGCACATTTCATACACACTATATCCTAAAGTGCTTTACAAAGCAATGAGTTATATAATTGTAGTACAGGGACTATAGAATAGAATAGAATTTGGATTTATATGGCACCTTTCATACACACTTTATCCTAAAGTGCTTTACACAGCAATGAGTTAGAAAGTGGCAGTGCAGGGACTGTAGACTAGAATAGAATATAATTTGGATTGATATAGTGCCTTTCATACACATTGTATCCCAAACTGCTTTACAAAGCAATGAGTTAGATACTTGTAGTGCAGAGACTGTAGAACATAACCAAATTTGGATTAATATGGCATTGTTCATACAGATTGTATCTGAAGGGCTTTAAAAAGCATTAAATTAGACACTGGTAGTGCAGTGACTGTAGAATAGAATAGAATTTGGATTTATATAGCACCTTTCATATACACTGTATCCCAAAGTGGTTTACAAAGCAATGTGTCAGATACTGGTAGTGCAGGGACTGTAGAATAGAATAGAATTTGGATTGATATAGCACCTTTCATACACACTGGATCCCAAAGTGCTTTACAAAGCAATGAGTTAGATACTGGTAATTCAGGGAATGTAGAATAGAACAGAAATTGAATTTTTATAGCACCTTTCACACAGACTGTATCCCAAAGTGCTTTATAAAACAATGAGTTAGCTACTGGTAGTGCAGGGACTGTAGAATAGAATTTGGATTTATATAGCACTTTTCATTCACACTATATTCCAAAGTGCTTTATAAACCAATGAGTTAGATACTGGTAGTGCAGGAACTATAGAATAGAAATGAATTTCTGGGGAAGGGAATGGACAAGGATATGATAGAAGGCATTGTTAGGATGGCAGAGAAAGGGGAGATACTGTTGATGGGAGACCTGAATATGCCAGATGTTAACTGGAGCACATTTGCTGCAGCCACATCCAAGAGCAGGGCCATTCTTGACGCCCTACAGGTGGCATGCCTCAGACAGCTAGTTTTGGAACCCAGTCGTGAGGGAGCAATCTTAGACCTCATACTCTCAAATGGGGACAGTGAGAGGATCTCAGATCTAGAAGTGGAAAGCCATCTGGGAACAAGTGACCACCAAACAGTGTGGTTCATGATAAAGTCAGCTACAGAGTCAAGCCATACAAAAGTGAGGGTACTGGACTTCAGGAGGGCTGACTTTGGCAAGATGGGAGAGTGCCTTAGAAAAGCACTAGCAAACAGGCTAGAAGGAGGGTGGAGCAACAATGGTGAAACATCAAAACTGCCATCACAGAGGCAACAAGCTTTTGTGTGAAGCAAATAAACAAATCAAAATGAAAGAAAAAGCCACTATGGTTCTCAAAAGAGGTGGCAGGGAAGGTTAGGGAGAAAAAGATAGCATTCAGGAAGTATAAGGAAGCACAGAAGGAGCAGGACAGAGAGCTGTGGTGTCAGCGTGGCTCAGTTGGTAGCACATCTGCCTCTGGACTTGAAGGTTGTGGGTTCTCGTCCCACACCGGGATTGGACTTGTACCTTAAAATCGCTGGCATCTGAGTGCAGTAATGGGGGGTGCTGTACTGCTGGGGTGTGCCGTCCTTTGGATGAGACATTAAACCGAGGTCCCTTCTGCCCATTCTGGTGTTGTCCTGGTGGGTGTCCAGGTGGAAGTAAAAGAACCCAGGGCACTCTTCGCAAAGAGTAGGAAACATTCCCGGTGTCTTGGCCAACATTCCCCTTCCCATAAACCAGTTCATGCAATTATCCAGGCTGTGTGTGGGTGATGATGTGCGATATGGCCGCCACCACACATTCAGTCACTTCACTACCAGTCTAGCATTGCTTGTAAAGTGCTTTGGATGTATGAAAAGCGCTACATAAATGCTGATTCTTCTTCTTCTGTATCAGGTAAGGCAGAAGTAAGCAGGGAGGGAAGTCAGAATAGCAAAGACTCCAAACTGAGGAAAAGATAGCCAACTCAGTTAAGAAGGGGGATAAAACCTTTTATAGGTACATCAGGGGGTGTAGAAACACAAAGGGAGGGACAGTGAGGCTGAATAGAATGGACAGTGGGTGGGCAGAGAGGGACAGTGAAAAAGCAGGAATACTGAATGAATACTTCTGCTCAATATTCACAAAAGGGGAGGAGGAAAGGTGCCTAATCCAATTAACAGAAGCACTCTGGATGGGGGTCGATCCCAGTCCTTTCACAGAAGAAAGGGTTCTGAAAGAACTCCTAAAACTGAAGGTGGACAAAGCAATGGGGCCAGATGGAATTCACCCCAGAATTCTAAAAGAATTAAGGGGAGAACTAATGACACCACTGACTATCCTTTTTATCAAATCATGGGAGGATGGTGTGGTACCTGAGGACTAGAGGAAGGCAGATGTGATTCCCCTTCACAAAAGTGGGAGCAAGACAGAGGCAGGAAACTACAGACCTGTCAGTTTGACCTCTGTGGTATGGAAAGTGATGGAATCACTTCTGATGGAAAGAATTGTTGAATACCTAGAGGTCAGTGGAGCACAGGATCCAAGGCAGCATGGGTTCACAGGGAAGGTCATGTCAGATTAATCTAATTGATTTCTTTGACTGGGTGACCAAAGTAGTAGACCAGGGAGGGCTGTGGACATGGCCTACCTAGACTTTAGCAAGGCATTTGACACAGTCCCACACAAAAGATTAGTAGTCAGATTAACCAGCCTTTGAGTGGGTCCCAGGTGGTAACCTGATAAAACATTGGCTGGACAACAGGACACAGAAGGTAATTGTAAATGGAGTCCACTCTGAAGAAAGAGGGGTTACTAGTGGGGTACTGCAGGGTTCAGTACTGGGTCCAGTCCTTTTTAATGTCTTTATAAGTGACATTGCAGAGGGACTGGAAGGAGAAGTATACCTCTTTGCAGATGACACAAAGATCTGCAAGAGGGTTGATACACAAGGAGGTATGGAAAGGATGAAAGGGGACTTGACAAGGTTGGAGGAATGGTCAGAAGTATGGCAGCTTTGATTCAATGCAAAGAAATGCAAAATAATGCACCTGGGAAACAAAACCCAGGGAAGAATACACAATGGGGAGTAACAACAAAAAACATTGGAAAGAGACCTGGGGGTAATTATATCAGATGACCTTAAGGTTAGCAAGCAATGTGAGAAGGCAGTAGGGAGGGCTTTGGGGATACTGGGATGTATAGGGAGAGGCATCACTAGCAGAAAACTGGAAGTTGTTATCCCTCTGTACAGACAGTTGGTGAGACCCCATCTGGAGTACTGTGTCCAGTTCTGGAGACACCATCTCCACAAGGACATAGACAGGATAGAAGTACTCCAGAGGAGGGCAACTAAAATGGTGCAGGGTCTACAAGAGAAGCCATATGAGGAGAGACTGAAGGAGCTTAATATGTATACCTTTGAGGAAAGGAGGGAGGGGGGACATGATAGAAACCTTTAAGTACCTCAGTGGAATCAACAAAGTCAAAGAGGGTAGCATCTTTCAGAAAAAGAGGTCTGCTAGAATAAGAGGACACAATTTGAAGATGGGGGGGCAGTTCAGGGGCAATGTGAGGAAGTATTTTTCCACAGAGAGGGTGGTGGATGCATGGAACAGCTTTTCTGAGGAGTCTGTGGGGTCTAAAACTGTGGGAGAACTCAAGAATGCATGGGACAGACATGAGGCAATTTTTGTAGGGGGTAGGAAGAAATAGGCTGTTGGTTAACTAGGATCTGCAGTTTATCCTGTAGGTAGGGAAATGGGCAGACTAGGTGGGCCAAGTGGTTCTTATCTGCCGTCAAAGTCTATGTTTCTATGTCATTTGGCTTTATATAGCACCTTTCATACACTCTGTATCCCAAAGTGGTTTACAAAGCAATGAGTTAGATACTGGTAGTGCAGGGACTGTAGAATAGAATAGAATTTGGATTTATATTGCACCCTTCGGACACATTGTATTCCAAAGTGCTATACAAAGTAATGAGTTAGATACTGGTAGTGGAGAGACTGTAGAATAGAATACAATTAATCAATAAGGCATGACCAAGGGTTACGTTAATGGTCTGTTAATCACCTTCTAGGGGTGTACTGTGGCACGAGGTGTAGCCGAGTGCCACATGCCCTTAGAGGGTGATTAACTGACCATTAACATAATCCCTGGGAGTGCCTTATTGCTATTATAATGAAAATGTTTTGAAACAGTGTTAAACCTTGTTCAGCATATGGCTAAGCTCTACATGTATGTTAATAAAAGATTAACATAAGGCTGTTAGAATGTTGGCAACCAATCAGAAAGCTCCATTTCTTAGACCCTTTTTATAATTTGGATTAATATAGCACCTTTCATACACACTGTATCCCAACGTGCTTTATAAAGCAATGAGTTAGATACTGGTAGTGCAGGGATTGTACAATAAAATAATATTTGGATTTATATAGCGCCTTTCATACACACTGTATCCCAGAGTGCTTTAGAAAGCAATGAGTTAAATACTGGTAGTGCAGGGATTGTACAATAAAATAATATTTGGATTTATATAGCACCTTTCATACACACTGTATCCCAAAGTGCCTTACAAAGCAATGAATTAGATACTGGTAGTGCAGGGACTGTAGAATAGAATAGAATTTAGATTTATATAGCACCTTTCATACACTCTGTATCCCAAAGTGCTTTACAATGCAATGAGTTAAATACTGGTAGTGCAGGGACTGTAGAATAGAATAGAATTTGGATTTATATAGCACCTTTCATACACTCTGTATTCCAAAGTGCTTTACAAAGCAAAGAGTTAAATACTGGTAGTGCAGGGACTGTAGAACAGAATAGAATTTGGATTTATATAGCACCGCTCATACAGAATTTACCCTGAGGGCTTTACAAAACTTTTAATGAGGATTATGGGCGACAATCTAAAGGCACACCCCAACGCCTGTCCATCTCTTCGGGGTGGAGGTGGGGTTGGCGTGAGTTTAGTACTTCACTGCCATTCCTATTCTGTATCTGTCTAACTCCTGCATGTCCAATGCTAATATCAGCAAGCAAACATTTGGCATTGACAAATGCTTGTTATTGTTCCTGTTACAGATGCTGAACTCAAGGTAACAACAGACCTCTCCCCCATTACAGCCAAACGGGGATCGACGGTGCTGCTGGGATGTCACTTCAGTGTTAGCCCTGAGACTGTGGATTTTGGTAGACTAGTGGTGCAATGGATACTCCGAGGGCAGGTTGTGGCTGCATTTGATGACACAGAGATATATAACAGGCCAGGGGCAAAACTTTCTGTGGAAAGACTGAGGAAAGGAGATGCCTCCCTGTCACTCACTGATGTTACACCAAAGGATGAAGGGGAGTATACATGTGATGTCCTCTACAGCCCACAGAGAGAACACAGTGTGATTACTTTAAAAGTTGAAGGTAAGGTTATACTATAATTGTAACACTAATATGTGTACTTTGTAACTCATTCTAGTGATGGGGCTGCTATACAGCGATAGGTCTAGAGGTTCTGATTTGGTTTTCAGTTCCAACATTCACGTTCTGTTCAGATTCTGATTCAGAGTTGGTTTTGGATTTCCAACATTCAGGTTCTGTTTGGGTTAAGGTTCGGATATGAATTAGGTTTCCAATATGTGGGTTCTGTTCTGCTTCAGGTTCAGATTTTGTTTTGTGTTTGTGTGCGGGGATGGTTGGGGGGAGGGCTGTACTTTTCATTGTGTGTTTAAAGCCGTGGTTAAAATCTGACAGGGGATACAGTCAGTCTATGTACGGGCAAACCCCCCTTCCTCCTCTTACTTCCAGCACCGCAGAGTCAGCAGCACAAAAACAAACCCTTGAATTGTGTGCAGAGAAAGTGACTGCGAATATGATTAGTGACACGAAAACAATACTTGGCAGAAAAATACTAATCAGACTGCAAACTGGCAGCCACATTTCCTGTCATCGACTGATATCGGAACACTCCTGTGCCTCCACTACTCCTCCAATCCCTATATCCTGCGGTCTCAGGCTCACCGGCCCCAGCCAATGCTGGGAATCAGAGTACTGATGAGTACTACAGCCCTCCCTCCACCCCCCCAGAGGAAACCTGTCTGTTGGATACTCAGTCCTCCACCTCCTGACTGACCCCCTGACACTCAACACTCATTCCTGGGCCATCTACACCAAAACTTTTTTTTCCAATCATTTAACCAGCTGAAAGCTTGTTTACAGGTGCAACCTGGGAACACAGGGAAGTTAAGTGACTTACTCAGGGTCACACAGTATGATTGTTTAACCAGGAGTGGCACACTAAACTGAAAGCTTGTTTACAGGTGCAACCTGGGAACACAGGGAAGTTAAGTGACTTGCTCAGGGTCACACAATATGCAAGTGGGGGCTGTAGGATTCAAACCCAGATCTCCAGATTTGCAGCTCAGAGCCTTAAACCACTGCGCCATACTGCCTCCTCAAACTCTTGGTGCCATCGCTGTGCTGGTGGAACAGCTAGGAGACATACAGATCCTTGAAGGGTATAACTAAGGAGGCTGCAGGAATCTGTTTTTGAGGAATGAAAACACAGTGACCAGAGGACATGAGTAGAAGTCAGTGGTGGTGGTGGTGGGGGGGGGGAGAGATTTTAAAGGGATGCTGGGAAGTTCCTTTTCACACTGAGGGTGGTGACTGCTTGGAACAGTCTACCAAGGTCAGTAGTAAAACCAGTTCAATAACCAGTATTACCAGTAGTACCTGGATGGGAAGAGGAATGGCATATGGGGATAATAAGACCTAAGGGGAGAGGATGGACAGTCAAGGGAGGGGGGCACTGGAGCATTGGAAGACACATAGGTGACCAAATAAACTAATGAGACTTTATCTGCTGTCAGAATCGATGGTAAACTGGAAACGCTTAAGTGGGGAGCTCTCACCTGTTGATTGTTAGGTGGAGAACTCTCGGCTCTTGAATGGCATTTGGGGGAACTCTCACCTCTTGATTGGCAGGTGGGTAACTCTCACCTCTTGATTGGTAGGTGGGGAACTCTCACTTCTTGATTGGTAGGTGGGGAATTCTCACTTCTTGATTGGTAGGAGGAGGGACTCTCACCTCTTGATTGGTAGGTGGAGAACTCTCACCTCTTGATTGATAAGTGGGGAACACTCATCTCTTGAATAGTAGGTGGGAAAACTCTCACCTCTTGATTGATAGGTGGGAAACGCTCACCTCATGAATGGTAGGTGGGGAAACTCTCACATCTTGATTCATTGATAGGTGAGGAACTCTCACCTCTTGATTGGTAGGTGGGGAACGCTCACCTCTTGAATGGTAGGTGGGAAAACTCTCACCTCTTGATTGGTAGGTGGAGGAGCTCTCCCCTCTTTATTGGTAGATGGGGGAACTCTCACCTCTTCATTGGTAGGTGGGGAACTCTCACATCTTGATTGGTAGGTGGGGAACTCTCACATCTTTATTGGTAGGTGGAGGAGCTCTTCCCTCTTTATTGGTAGGTGGGGGAACTCTCACCTCTTCATTGGTAGGTGGGGAACGCTCACATCTTGATTGGTAGGTGGGGGAACTCTCACCTCTTGACTGGTAGGAGGAGGAACTCTCACCTCTTGAATGGTAGGTGGGGGAACGCTCACCTCTTGATTGGTAGGTGGGGGAACTGTAACCACCACAGTAGATAGGGGAACTCTCCTATTGTATTTGACAGAGAAATGTAACAGAGCTGTAGAGCTCTCAGTCAGTGCCATTTAATTAAATGGTATTGTCTGTCAAAAATGTTAAAATACCAGTTTACTGTAATTCTAATGCAAGTACTGATAACAATCAACTTCTGTACTGTAGTATTTATTTATTTTATTTGATTTATTTAAGTCTCGGATAACATATATCTTTGAGCTAAGAGCTCTTTTATAGTCAGTAGAAAGGGCACTAGATTAAACAGGACAGTAAAGTACGGTACAATAAAGTGTAAATAGGAGGTAAAAAACTCATAATGGACACAAAATCATAAAGGACAGACAGCGTAAAACAACAGAGACACATTATGCTAATCAGTTTCAGGAACAGGAAAATGCATACAGTACATTGATATCGGCTAGCAGGCTTTGTCAAGACAAACAGGGACAGGGTGTAGGAAGAGATGTGGGAGGGTGGGCTGGGAAGAGTAAGAGAGGGTGGGAGTGGAGGATGTGAGGAGAGGTGGGGCAAGGGAGGGGAGGAAGGGTGGAGAGGTGGATAGGGGGATGCAGGGGGGAGGGGTAGGAGGCAAGAGTGCTAAGTTACTATGAAAGAGGTTGAGTGCTAAGGTTGAGGTTTCAGGAAACATGGTTAAGGGAGATAGTCACAGGTGCTAGCTGTACAGAGTAGTGACCGACGCTTGACTTTGAACAGGCCCAGCTTAGTTTCGGAGGCGATGTCACTATAGAAACATCCATCCAGAGGGAGCCTTGTAGGCGAATGATCTTTTCTCCTGGGTGGTTTGGCAATGATAGACCTGTAGGAGCTGTGATTTAGAACCTCAGGTGCAGCATGGATTATGAGGGGGGCTTAGAAGATCTTGTACTCGTGGTGGCAAGAAGCCTACGGTTATTTTCTTGGCCATCAGGAAGGTTTGGTATTTGATGTAATTTTTAAGCTGTAGCCAACTGGCTAGGGCATAGAGGTCTCACGTGTGGGGGAGATGGTGGGCTCCTGAGATGAGACAACATGCCTTGTTAAGAGCAGTGAAGATATGCCAGAGGGCGGCATCAGTCACAGAGCCATAGAAAATCAGTCCATAGTCAATTATAGAAATAATAGAGCTCTGTACAGCTATCTTTAAGGCATCAGGGGTCAGAGATCACCTGTGTCTGTAGAGAAGACCAATACAAATATGTACAGCTTTAGCAATGTTATCTATATGCACCCCATATGATAGGTTGCTGTCTATGGTGACTTCAAGACACTTAAAGAATTGTACCTGTTCAAGGGTAGTACCAAGGCAGTTAGTAATAGTCAGAGGATGTTTCCTGTGCTTATTATGGGAGCTGCTGAAGAGCATAAGCTTAGTTTTTATATAGTTTAGTATCAACGTGTGATAACTAAACCATTTCTCTACCGAGGCAAATCCAAGTTGTAGCTGGCTCTCAAGGGGTATAGGCTCTGGGTGAGTTGTGTAAATTATGGCATCATCTGTGTACAGTAGGATTTGTTCAGGGCAGGAGCTTGCTTGGGAGACTGTTTAGAAAGAGACTTAATAGGAATAGGCCCAGGATGGTCCCTTGAAGAACCCCAGAGTGAACAGGTCTTGAGTCAGCGAGGACAACAACAATTTTGACTTGTTGAGTGCGGTTGTCCAGATAACTTTTAAACCAGGCAGTGGAGTCAGAGGAGAGCCCTGCATTAAATAGTTGTTCCAGTAGTAGAGGGTGACAGACTGTGTTGAATGCTTTTGTCAAGTTGATGAAGGCAGCACCAACTAATTGACCATGGTCCAGGGAGCTGTGTCTAGAACCAGTGAATTCCATAAGGACAATGGTGGTGCTGTGCTCTTTTCTGAACCCATCTTGTTGGGCGCATTAGATCTTATGTTTGTCAAGATAGTCAGTAAGCTGTTCAGCTACAATGCATTCAAGAGCCTTAGAGAGAGGTGGTAATATGGAGATAGGCCAGTAATTCACGTATAGAGTCCTGTCTCCACTTTTGTAGACCAGAGTAACCATGGCTGATTTCCATTTATGGGGGAACTGTGCGAGTCTGAGAGAGAGGTTAAAGATCCTGGTTAAAGGCGTTAACACTTCCTCAAGGGTGAGGGACAGAAATTTGAGGTCAAAGGGTCTCCACTGTGTCTAGATTTACCAATGGCTTCAAAAGACACTAGTGGATTTCCAGTAAAGGATAACCACACCCTTTTTATAGTTGTGTGTGACTCTCTCTATGAGATATATTTATAAGTCTGACTCCCTCTGGGACATCATTATAGTTATGTAAGACTCCCTCTCAGGGAATAGTTGTAGTTATGTGAGACTCCCTCGCTGGGATACATTTATAGTTATATGAGACTTCCTCTCTGGGATATATTTATAGTTACATGAGACTTCCTCTCTGGGATATATTTATAGTTATGTGCGACTCCCTCTCTGGGATATCTTTATAGTTATATGAGTCTCACTCTCTGGGATATATTTATAGTTATGGGAGACTCCCTCTCTGCGATACATTTATAATTATGTGAGACTCCCTCTCTGGGATATATTTATAGTTATGTGAAACTCCCTCTCTGGGATAGATTTATAGTTATGTGAGACTCCCTCAATGGGATATGTTTATAGTTATGTGAGACTTCCTGTCTGGGATATATTTATAGTTATGTGAGACTCCGTCTCTGGGATGCATTTTTAGTTATGTGAGACTCTCTCTCTCTCTCTCTCTCTCTCTCTCTGGGATACATTTATAGCTATGTGAGACTCCTTATCTGGGATATATTTATAGTCATGTAAGACTCCCTCTCTGGGATATTTATAGTTATATAAGACTCCCTCCCTGGTATATATTTATAGTTATGGGACACTCCGTCTCTGGGATATATTTATAGTTATGGGAGACTCCCTCTCTAGGATATATATATATTTGTTTGCAATTGAATATGCTTCATTGAAATTGTTCAATACAACAATCATTGAAAAGAATACATTTATAGTTATGTGAGACTCACCCTCTGGGACACATTTATAGCTATGTGAGACTCCTTATCTGGGATATATTTAGAGCCATGTAAGACTCCCTCTCTGGGATATTTATAGTTATATGAGACTCCCTCTTTGGTATATATTTATAGTAATGGGAGACTCTGTCTCTGGGATATATTTATAGTTATGGGAGACTCCCTCTCTAGGATATATTTATCTTTTTGCAATTGAATATGCTTTATTGAAATTGTTCAATACAACAATACATTGAAAAGAATACATTTATAGTTATGTGAGACTCCCTCATGTGGATATATTCATAGGTATGTGAAACTCACTCTATAGGATATATGTATATAATATATATATATATATATATATATATATATATAGTTATATTAGACTCCTCTGTAGGACAAATATATAGTTATGTGAGACTCCTTCTCTGGGATATAGTTATAGGTATGTGAGACACCCTCTCATAGATAAATTTATAGTTATGTGAGACTTCCTCATGGGGATATATTCATAGGTATGTGAAACTCACTCTATAGGACATATATATTATATATATATATATAGATATGTGAGACTCCCTCTATAGGACAAATATATAGTTATATGAGACTCCCTCTCTGGGATATATTTATAGGTATGTGAGACTCCCTCTCTGGGATATATTTATAGTCATGTAAGACTCCTTCTCTGGGATATATTTATAGGTATGTGAGACTCCCTCTTGGGGATACATACATAGTTATGTGAGACTCCCTCTCGGGCATACATACATAGTTATGTGAGACTCGCTCTCTGGGATACATACATAGTTATGTGAGACTCGCTCTCTGGGATATATTTACAGTTATGTGAGACTCTCTCTCTCTCTCTGGGATATATTTATAGTTATATGAGACTTCCTCTCTGGGATATATTTATAGTTACATGAGACTTCCTCTCTGGGATATATTTATAGTTATGTGCGACTCCCTCTCTGGGATATCTTTATAGTTATATGAGTCTCACTCTCTGGGATATATTTATCGTTGTGTGAGACTTCCTCTCTGGGATATATGTATAGTTAAGTGAGACTCCCTCTCTGGAATATATTTATAGTTATGGGAGACTCCCTCTCTGCGATACATTTATAATTATGTGAGATCCCTCTCTGGGATATATTTATAGTTATGTGAAACTCCATCTCTGGGATATATTTATAGTTATGTGAGACTCCCTCAATGGGATATGTTTATGGTTATGTGAGACTTCCTGTCTGGGATATATTTATAGATATGTGAGACTCCGTCTCTGGGATGCATTTTTAGTTATGTGAGACTCTCTCTCTCTCTCTCTAGGATACATTTATAACTATGTGAGACTCCTTATCTGGGATATATTTATAGTCATGTAAGACTCCCTCTCTGGGATATTTATAGTTATATAAGACTCCCTCCCTGGTATATATTTATAGTTATGGGAGACTCCCTCTCTAGGATATATATATATATTTGTTTGCAATTGAATATGCTTCATTGAAATTGTTCAATACAACAATCATTGAAAAGAATACATTTATAGTTATATGAGACTCCCCCTCTGGGACACATTTATAGCTATGTGAGACTCCTTATCTGGGATATATTTATAGCCATGTAAGACTTCCTCTCTGGGATATTTATAGTTATATGAGACTCCCTCTTTGGTATATATTTATAGTTATGGGAGACTCCGTCTCTAGGATATATTTATAGCTATGGGAGACTCCCTCTCTAGGGTATATATATTTGTTTGCAATTGAATATGCTTTATTGAAATTGTTCAATACAACAATCATTGAAAAGAATACATTTATAGTTATGTGAGACTCCCTCATGGGGATATGGGGATGTATTCATAGGTATGTGAAACTCGCTCTATAGGATATATATATATATATATATAGTTATGTGAGACTCCCTCTGTAGGACAAATATATAGTTATGTAAGACACCCTCTCTGGGATATATTTATAGTTATGTGAGATACCCTCTTGGCGATACATACATAGTTAGGTGAGACTCCCTTTCTGGGATATATTTATAGTTATGTGAGACACCCTCTCTGGGATACATACATAGTTATGTGAGACTCTCCTTCTCTGGGATATATTTATAGTTATGTGACACTCCCTCTCTGGGATACATTTATAGTTATATGAGACTCCCCCTCTGGGATATATTTATAGTTATGTAAGACTCCCTCTCTGGGATATTTATAGTTATATGAGACTCCCTCTTTGGTATATATTTATAGTTATGGGAGACTCCGTCTCTGGGATATATTTATAGTTATGGGAGACTCCCTCTTTAGGATATATTTATTTTTTTGCAATTGAATATGCTTTATTGAAATTGTTCAGTACAACAATACATTGAAAAGAATACATTTATAGTTATGTGAGACTCCCTCATGTGGATATATTCATAGGTATGTGAAACTCACTCTATAGGATAGATATATATATAATATATATATATATATATATATATAGTTATGTTAGACTCCTCTGTAGGACAAATATATAGTTATGTGAGACTCCTTCTCTGGGATATAGTTATAGGTATGTGAGACACCCTCTCATAGATAAATTTATAGTTATGTGAGACTTCCTCATGGGGATATATTCATAGGTATGTGAAACTCGCTCTATAGGATAGATATATTATATATATATATATATATATATATATATATATATATATATATATATATAGTTATTGAGACTCCCTCTATAGGACAAATATATAGTTATATGAGACTCCCTCTCTGGGATATATTTATAGGTATGTGAGACTCCCTCTCTGGGATATATTTATAGTCATGTAAGACTCCTTCTCTGGGATATATTTATAGGTATGTGAGACTCCCTCTTGGGGATACATACATAGTTATGTGAGACTCCCTCTCGGGGATACATACATAGTTATGTGAGACTCGCTCTCTGGGATATATTTATTGTTATGTGAGACTCCTTCTCTGGGATATATTTATAGGTATGTGAGACTCCCTCTCGGGGATACATACATAGTTATGTGAGACTCCCTCTCATGGATAAATTTATAGTTATGTGAGACTCCCTCTCTGGGATATATTTGTAGTCATGTGAGACTCGCTCTGTGGGATATGTTCCTAGTTATGTAAGAATCCCTGTCTGGAACATATTTATAGTTATGAGAGATTCCCTTTCAGGGATATATCTTGTTGTTATGTAATAGTATATTCACAAGGGGCTCTAGGTGTACTGTGGCCCTATATCCACAGAGGGATCAGAGCAGAGGGAGAACATTGCCACTACTTACAGCACAAACACCCTGCGCCAATGTTCCTAGAACACCCTTAGCTGGAGGATGGGAGCTGGGTGCCATCATCTCTTGCATGGGAACAAAGCACAGTTTGTTCCAGGTGAGCATTTTTATTTCAATGTCAAATGTGCAGAGCTGGGGAAGGGTGCGGTGTTAAATCACAGGAATTACCATAACAAACGATGATCCAGTGGGTGTGATGTTGTGGTGGGGAGGGTTTAATCTCTGAAATGAGCAGTGAGGAGGTGACAAGGCAGCAGGCAAAGCAAATAAAATGCTGGGATGCATAGGCAGGGGCATCACCAGCAGGAAAAGGGAGGTAATAATTCCACTTGCTCTTCTAGGATGGTGGGTCCTTGGTGGTTCTGTGATCACTGCTTCCTGCCCTAAACAGGAAGTTCCTGTTATCAATCGAATCCTGTGCCTATAAAAATAGAACTAGCTTTGGGTGGGGGGTGGAGGGGAGGAAGGAGGGCAATATTTGGCAGAAGACACCAAGAGGAAGGACTGCTGTGTGACTGAACTTCTCTGCTGGGACTATATTGCCCTCCTTCCTCCCCTCCACCCAAAGCTAGTTCTATTTTTATAGGCACAGGATTTGACTGATAACAGGAACTTCCTGTTGGGGCAGTGAAGTGATGATCACAGAACCACCAAGGACCCACCATCCTAGACAAGAGGGCAAGAGTAGCTCTCTGGCCCCCTCTAGCTGCTGGAGGTATGCCTCTGAACAAGTAAGTGGTCTACTGAGAAATATAGGATATTCTTGTCTCAGAACAGGACAATCAGGAGCTTAAAGGGCACACAGGCAGAAAGTAAAGAGAGAGAGAAAAAAACAGACGAAAGAGTAAGGATTGCAAACAGTTAGGGGTCAGAAATAAGGCGTGATTGGAGTGGTGCAGTGCAGTGGCTGTGGAGCAGCAGTCTTCCGGGAGATATTCTGGAGGATGCGGTGTTGTCCCATCTGCAGGCACCTCTCTGGGCTGAGGAGGAGGTTGCTCATCTCCAGGCTGAGTTGGCCAGGATTTGTGGGACCTCCTCTTCCATCCAGGGACCACCAGTGCCACTGCCGTTGCCTCAGAGGTTGCCAAGAAAGAGAGGCGGTTGGACCACAGTGGGCTCAGGGAGGGTGAGGTGGTGGAACAGAGGCACATCCACTCAGTTGTACCTCTCCACAATTCCTATGCCATTCTGGCAAAGTGTGGTTTCCTCTATGGAGGCACCATGAGTGGAGACCAAGGAGGATGCTGGGAACCTCCACAAAGGAGACCCACAGGAGGGTGGCAGGGGACCCTGCAGGGGAAGGAAACAACTCCTGGTGGGGGACTCCATTGTTAGGAAGGTAGAACTGGGCAAGGAAGGGGAGAGGGAGGTAAGGTGCCTGCCTGGCGCCATGGCTTGGAGGGACAGGGAGCGAATCCTCAGGATTGCCGGAGCAGCTGCACAGGGGAGGGAGCTGGATGTCATTGTCCACCTAGGGACAAATGACCTGGCTAAGAAAGGGATTAGAGAAGTGCAGGAAGAGTTTGTGGAATTGGGGAGGGGCCTTAGTCAAGTAGCACGCACGGTAACCTTCTCGGAGGTGCTACCCATCTATGGCATAGGAGAGGCTAGGGTGTTCCGTACCATGGGATTCAATCAGTGGTTGAAAAACTGGTGTGGAGCTCAGGGATTTGGCTTCATTGGGGACTGGGGATCCACCTGGAGTGATGCAAGCCTATACTGGCATGATGGGCTGCATCTGTCCGGGAGGGGAACCAGGATCCTAGGTGATAGGTTTAAATGCTTCATTGGCAAGCTTTTAAACTAGCCAAGGGGGGAGGCACTGGAAAGGAGCAGGAAAATCCTAGCCCCCAAACAATCGCAGTAGTAAGTGTGGCAAACACCAACATGGAGTGTCGATAGGGAGAAGGGCAGGGGTAAATGGAGAAAGTGACAAAGCAAGAAGGACAGGGATGGGGCAAAGGGGTAAGGCCATCAGGAAATGGAGAGTGGTACCAATGCCCGTAGTCTGGGCAACAAGCTCCCTGAGCTGGTGGCCTTAATGGAAGAGGATGCCTGGATATCGTAGCAGTCACAGAAACATGGTACACAGAGAACCATGACTGGGATGTTAACATACCAGGGTACATAACTACAGGAGAGACAGGCAGGGAGAAGAGGGAGGGTAGCTCTCTATGTAAGGAAGGATAAAGGCAACTGAACAAAAGAGTAAACAGGGAGGAGAGGAGGCACTGTGGGTCACCTTGGAGACTGGAAAGGGCACCACAATCCGCACAGGGGTTGTGTACAGACCCCCATGTCAGGGATGGAATGAACAAGGATATGATGGAAGGCATTCTTAGAATGGCAGAGAAAGGAGATACTGTTGATGGGAGACCTGAATATGCCAGATGTTAACTGGAGCACATTTGCTGCAGCCACATCCAAGAGCAGGACCATTCTTGGCGCCCTACAGGTGGCAGGCATTAGACAGCTAGTTTCAGAACCCACTCATGAGGGAGCAATCTTAGACCTCGTGCTCTCAAATGGGGGCAGTGAGAGGATCTCAGATCTAGAAGTAGGTTGCCATCTGGGACAAGTGACCATCAAACAGTGTGTTCACATTAAACTCAGCTACAGAGTCAAGCCATACAAAGTGAGGTACTGGACTTTAGGAGGGCTGACTTTGGCAAGATGGAGAGTGCCTCAGAAAGCACTAGCAAACAGGCTAGAAGGAGGTGTGGAGCAACAATGGGAATTATCAAAACTGCCATCACAGAGGCAACAAGCCTTTGTGTGAAGCAAATAAACAAATCAAGCGAAAGAAAAAGCCACTATGGTTCTCAAGAGAGGTGGCTGTGAAAGTCAGGAAGAAAAGATAGCATTCCGGAGTATAAGGAAACACAGAAAGAGCAGGACAGAGAGCTGTACCAGTTAAGGCAGAAAGAAGCAGGGAGGAAGTCAGAATAGCAAAGGCCCAAACTGAGGAAAGATAGCCAACTCAGTTAAGAAGGGATAAAACCTTTTATAGGTACATCAGCAGTGTAGAAAGACAAAGGAGGGATAGTGAGGCTGAATAGAATGAGCGGTGGGTGGGCAGAGGACAGTGAAAAAGCAGGAATACTGAATGAATATTTCTGCTCAGTATTCCAAAGAGGAAGGGAGTGCCTAATCCAATTAACAGAAGCACTCTTGATGGGGGTCGATCCCAGTCCTTTCACAGAAGAAAGGGTTCTGCAAGAACTCCTAAAACTGAAGGTGGACAAAGCAATGGGTCCTGATGGAATTCACCCCAGAATTCTAAAAGAATTAAGGAAGGAACTAGTGAAATCACTGGCTACTCTTTTTAATAAATCATGGGAGGATGGTGTGGTACCCGAGGACTGGAGGAAGGCAGATGTGATTCCCCTTCACAAAAGTGGGACCAAGACAGAGGCAGGAAACTACAGACCTGTCAGTCTGACCTCTGTGGTAGGGAAAGTGATGGAGTCACTTCTGAAGGAAAGAATAGTTGAGTACCTAGAGGTCAGTGGAGCACAGGATCCAAGACAGCATGGGTTCTGCCAGGAAGGTCA